>CM077002.1:74434578-75684578 GCA_039090855.1 Macrothele yani | reverse complement strand
CGGCGTACAAAACTTGCCTGGAGAGCTTTTGGAAGAAACAGCATAATTTTCAAGAGCAATATGCCATTATGTCTTAAAAGAAAAGTGTTTGATCAATGCATCCTTCCAGTGCTTACGTATGGTGCAGAGACGTGGACCTTAACTAAAAGAGACATACAAAGGCTGCAGACAACTCAAAGTAGCATGGAGAGGTGCATGCTTGGTGTAACCAGGAGAGATAAGAAGAGGAACTCGTGGATCCGAAAAATGACAAGAGTGGAAGACATCATGATCAGAGTTAAATCCCTGAAATGGCAATGGGCTGGACATACTGCCAGAAAGACAGATCATCGATGGACAGCCGAAATTTTAGATTGCATTCCAAGGGACAGGAAAAGACCCAGAAGAAGACCACATGGGAGATGGGTGGATGAAATTCGAAAGTATACAGGGGTGACATGGAAGAGACTGGCACAAGACAGACCGTTGTGGAGGAAACTTGGGGAGACCTTCGTCCAGCAGTGGATTGATAATGGTTGACAATGATGATGATGATGATGATGTGTATATGTTTCACGTGACTAAAATTCGTTACAGTAGATAGACTAGGTTTCTGTCATAGAATAAATCAACAATGTTTGTTCACAATTAAATATTCTATTTTTAGATGTATTATAGATTCGCCGAGCGTTTTGCTCGTCTTCATCAGAACTAATGGAGAGTATACATTTAAACCATTGTGACATCATCTGCGTTCTGACGATCACGGATTCTTGTGAGTTATTTCCCCGCACTTGAAAGAAATGGAGTCAGTGTCATGTCGTTGAAAAGCCGTGAAGAGTTGAGATATATGTGGAAAGCTTCTAATATATTAAGCTTGATATTCGAATCAGATATATCAATACGTTTAGCGTTTTCAAACAAAAATATACGGTTATTTTTGTGACAATGTCGGGCCTTAGAGGACTTGTTCGGTTCACAGTTCTGCTCGAAAATCTTGTTTCTTCATACAGAAATTTAAAGCCCTACGGGTCTATCAAATATGCGAAAGTCTTCATTCACAAGATATCTGATAAATAGCTCAGGAACTGATGTGTCCGTTTTTTTTTTTTTTTACTGTTTTGATTGCAGGCTTAACGACAACCGTGAGCAACTCAATGGGCTATAAGCAGTCTCCCGTACCTAATTTACCGTCACTGGTTCCGGGGAAGACAAACACAACACCCATGGCTCATCGGGATCCGAACCCAGGGCCTTCTCGGATGAACAGTCATAAGCCAGCACTTACACTACTGTGCCAAAGGTGCGGCGAATTTATGTCTTCGATATAGCCTTTTGATCCGTAAAAATCGGTGGGTTCAAAAATAACTTTATAATTAAACCTTTTGCGATCTTTTGAAATTCTGAAGCGAAAATCGCAAAAAGTTTTTTTCTTCGGTTCTCGCGTTCTCTCGTTGCCCCGTACGAAAGTTACGACAGAACGTGAGAATAGAGTGACTGTGAGAGCCATACGAGAAGAACCAAATTCGTAGCTCTCAACAATCCGTGGCCACGTTGCATCGTCTACAGGTACGGAAGTGCTTATCCGGACCGATGTCAGACGACTTGCGGCACTGGGACTTCATTCGAGGAGGCCACTCCGCCATCTAGCCCTGACCAGCAAGCATCGCCAGCACCGGTTGCATTGGTGTCGGGTCCGATCAACGTGGGAGAGTGTTCAGTGGCGTCGTGTTCCCTTCAGTGATGAGTCAAAATTGGCACTTGGAGCAGATGACCAGCGCATTCGTGTCTAGAGACAAGCAGGCCAGCGCATTCGTGTCTAGAGACAAACAGGCCAGCGCACGGATCCTGCCTTTAGTGTGGAAGGGCGCACGGCTCTCATACCGGTAATTGCCTGGGGAGCCATTTCCTTCGTTAACCGGACACTCTTGGTAGTCAATTCTCCGTGCCACCCTCACGGTTCAACGGTCACGTCGACGACATGCTACGACCTATTGTGTTGCTATTCCTGTCGCAACATCACTGAGCAATTTTTCAGCCGGATAATGCCAGGCCACACATGGAATGACTCTTCCAGGATTGGCTCCGTAATGTCGACACCCTTCCATGGCCAGCTCGATCACCCAACCTCTCACCGATCGAACACCTTTGGGACATTATGGGACGCCAGGAACGTCCATCCCGGAATGTCGGCGAACTCGCTCGAAATTTGGACACCATCCGGCATACCTTAGGGAACTGTATGTGTACACGTCACACCGCGTCACTGCTTGTACCCGAGCCAGACGACGCGCTACAACGTACTGACTTGTACCACTCGTGTAGCTGTTTTATCCGAATAAATGGCCCACCTGCTCTGGATCTGAATTCAGGGCCGCGGGTGGCCTAGTGAGCAACGTTCGTGACTGCCACGGAAAGGACCTCATGTTCGATCCCAGGCAGGTACGGACGCTTGATCCACTAAATATCCGCCGTGCGTCGAATGGGCACCTTAAGCCGTCGGACCCCGGGAACTGGCCCCCCGGTAATAAGTAAGGGCGTCTTCCTCCCCCTTTCTACTTCGCTTCCGTGTCACTTTCCTATCGGGCAATCTAGCCCAAATCTCCTAGCTTCCTATTTCTAAGGGTTGTTTAAGACCTGGGGTCAGACATTCCCTTCCTAAAATCCTCTACATATGATCAATTGATCTGAATTCAATTATTCCTTTCACATGCAAATTTTTATATTGATTGGATGATTACTTATGGATGCCTCAGACATTTTTTTTTTTTTTTTTTTGCCAAAGAGTGTATTTATTCACGAGTATGGTCCTTTACATATTTCGAGATACACGCAGTGTAACATTTAATGTAATCCCTATATTAAGAAAGTACCTAACTGAGAAAATACTGCGACTTTTCAAATTTATCATCGTTTCGTAACTCGTTTTTCCACCTATCATTTTCTTTTTTAATGAAGTTACCTTCATCGATATTGCCACGCATTCTCCACACTAATGGAATTTTCCATTAAACTACTGTCGAACAAATGGGGGCCGTAAAAGTATTTTTGATTCCTTTTTCTTATCAATAAATGATTAAAATAACAGACTTGTCACTGGATGAGCTTTCAGTGCTGCCGAACGCTGCTGCAGAGCTTCGAAATTAGGAATGTACTGAGCATTCGTTGTTTTCATGAAAAAAGTGATTCTGAAACTTAAACGCATCACGCCATTATTCTCCATCTAATATAAAGCTTATCAAGCAAACATCTACGAATTTAATTTAGAATATTACCATTGACATCGTTAATTTTTGCAGGAAAAATATAATGAGACGCGTATATCATGGCGTTTCTGAAATATTCCATCATAACAGAACCATTTAGCTGGTACGTACTGCACACAGGTAAATCCAGTAGTCAGATAAACCCGTTAACGAGATTGAGAACACTACGCCGTTTGAAATTGCTAACGAGATTCAGAAAACTGCGACCCTCATTTCATTAAACGTTGGCTATTCTAACATTATTATTTTTTTATTTTCCCACCCATTCCCATAAAAATTATCTTTAGCTGTTCTGAATTGTGTTATATCTGTTTTGTGTTAATATGTACGTCATTATTATTGTTTAGAAAGGAGTTTCTGACCTCTATGCATACTTAAGGCTCTATGCATATACGAGTATAAAGAACTTAAAGACATGTGTTAAAGTACCTCTATTTTAATTTGAGGTACTGGTTTTACACATATTGGAAACTCAATTTAAAACTTTCATTCAATATCTGATTGGACCTTCTTCAGCCCGAATTACGGCAAGTATGCTGTTTGGCTAAGGTTACGACAAGTATGCTGTTTGTTCAGCGTTTGGAGTGAATCTTCTTCTACAGCATAGCAGGCGGTCACTCGGCAATCCTTAAACTGATTCACATTTGACAGAACAGGACATTTATCCAGGATTTGTTTTTCTAACGTATCCCATAATTCTCAATGGGTTCACATCCGGACATTGAACTGACCAGGGAAGATGGTGTAAGTTGCTTTAATGTTCGTTGAACCGCTACTGAAGACATCTTGCTCGATGGACATTAGCATTATCGTCACCTGCTGGATAAAAAGTCAACATTGCTGGATGGACTTAATCGTTAACAACTTTCAGATAATTCTTAGACAATACTCTACCTTCCAGCAATACAACGATACTCTATCTTCCAGCAATACAACATACTCTACCTTCCAGCAATACAGCAATACTCTACCTTCCAGCAATACAACGATACTCTTCCTTCCAGCAATACAACAATATTCTACCTTCCAGCAATACAACAATACTCTGCCTTCCAGCAAAACAACGATACTCTACCTTCCAGCAATACAACAATATTCTACCTTCCAGCAATACAACAATACTCTACCTTCCAGCAATACAACGATACTCTACCTTCCAGCAATACAACGAGACCCGTTCCATACTAACAGAACGATGCCCACACCATGACACCCCCTACAGAAGCTTAAGTTGTATTTACAAGGCAAGCTGGGCCCAGTGCTTCTTGGGACTCCCTCCAAACTCTCTGCGTATCGTCGGTACAGAACAAGATATACCTCGAAGTGCTTTACCCCAATACTTTTCCCAGTCCTTGAAACAGTGTTCCTGACACGACCGAAGGGGAATTTTCCCTGTTCTTCACAGAAACCATTGGTTTCTGTATACGTATGATATTGCCAATACCGTACATCTTCAATTCTCTGTGAATAGTTCGCTGAGATCGGGAACATCGTTCAATGAACGCTTCGGACAATTGCTGCACAACGGAAATTCTCCGTACAAGCCTCAGACGACAGAGATTTCGTTCCTAGCAGATTGTCGTCGCGCCACAATTGTGCGTCTTAGACAAGCAATGCAGATTTCTTTTCCTCTAATGAAAGTCCCGGATACTGACCTTCCAGCAATACTTTGCTGATTTAAAATTGTCACTCCCGCCACATAAGCCCCTTTACGAACGTCAAAATATTCTTAGTTCTTTCTGTTGCGATCAGCACTGCTGACAATTACTGACGACCAATAATTTTAAATAGTTTTCGTGATCACGTGGTGGCTCACTTGACCACGTATTTTGCATATACGCTGCTGCGTAAGTGACTTTTTCGTGCATCTTCATAAACGTTTTCTGATTCAATGGCCGGTGTGTGTGTAGGAAATGGATAATGCCAGTGTTCCAAGACATTGCCCAAGCTTCATCAGCTTATAGCACCCACGCCAAACACCGATTTCTTATTCTCTGAATTCCCTGCTCATCTATTTTCTGATGACTAGTATCGTCGGTCAATTCGAGGAATTTCAAGCAGCAAAAGCAAGCAACTATCATATAAATCCACATATTATGAGAATAAATCGGTAGAACTGCGATGCACTCATTGTAAATAAACAAATCAAACAAATCTTGATCACTGATTTTTCTGTAGCAAATTTCGAGTCGAATTTTTTGAAAAAGGATTATAATTTATGTGTTCCAAACGTAAGAAAAAAAAAACGTTTTTTGAACTATGTGACCAATGCGTGATATAATGCTAATCAGTCGAACAGTTCGCCGTCGGTTTTCGGCTGTCGATGTTGTTTTTTTATTGGAGGTTTAACGACCACCGTGAGCAACTCAATGGGCTATAAGCAGTCGCCCGTCCCTAATTTAGGGTCACCGGTTCCAGGGAAGGGAGAGAGCCAGCGCCGTAAGACAAACACAACATCCATACCAGACCGGGATTCGAACCCGGACCCCTTACGGACGAATGATCAGAGGCCAGCGCCTTAGACCACTGCGCCACCGGGGCGGCCGGCTGTCGATGTGCGACCAAATATTAGTTCAACTGCTCTAAATGTTCTGAATCATGGGCTGTCAAACTTTTGCATGACTATTGACTAAATGTAACATTTCAGTCGAATTCGTATTTTTGATGGATATGTTGTATGTTTGATCTCAAAAAAGTGAAAGTTACGAACGCTAGATTTTATAGCTTGAAGTTATGTTAATGTGTTCTGCATCATCATCCGACGGCCATACGCACACACACACACACACACACACACAAAGTTAATCTTATAAGGACATTTCTTCCACAAAATTTATGTGTACAAGACATTTTGCATCTTTTAGCAACATCACCTTTCGGAAGTACGGCAAAAAATCATCTAACCGATTACTTTCTCAAATTTTGGAATGCTGCAGCGATCAGTCAATCAGTAACTGATCGTAGTCCCTGAATTGGTGCAATGTTTCATCATGTTAACGTCACGAACAACTGTCAACTTCTGTGTGTGTGTGTGTGTTTCGGGGTTTAACGACCAGCATGAGCAACTCTAAGGGCTAGAAGTTGTCGTCCTTCCCTAATTTATGGTCGCTGTTTCCAGGGAAGAGAAAGAGCCAGAGCTGTCGAAAAAGAACACCACCCATGCGTTATCCTGACTCGAACCCGGACCCATTTGAACAAACAGTGAGAATCAGTCGAAAAAGCACACCACCAATGCCTTATCCTGGCTCACTCTCGGACCCATTCGGACAAACAATGAGAAGCCGTCGCAGAAGCGCACCACCCGTGCTTTATCCTGACTCGTACCCGAACCCATTCGGGCAAACGGCATGACCGCTGCACCACTGAGGCGACGTGCATTGATTAAAAACTTTGGAACGTTTGGTACCCCATCCACCATATTTTCAGATGCTAACCCAAAATGACAGGCAAACTTTTTTCCTGTTTTTCAGGAATAGAGTGATTGTGGAACATTTCAACAAGTAGAAATTTTCCAGCAAGGCACCCTTCTGAATTTTGCGGCAAAATATGGAAACTTTTAGAAGAACAGGAATTGCAGGTTTGGGTTGTAGAGAAGTTAGGATAATGTGACTGTCATCGATGAAGAATAATTTTCAAAAATAATGAATGACATTATTTTCAATAATGGCATGTAATATTTCCTCCTCAGAACCGTCTGGTACATGTACAGGATGAAAGAGATTTCTGAAGTTCTGGGTATGAGCTTTTTGTCTGAACATATTCTCATTTTCGTATTGTATTCCATGACATTGTTCTTGGTTCTTTCGCAGTCAGAAAGATCCATGACAAGGACACGTCGTTTGCCTGCCTTGTGAAAATAAACTAGCTGAATGGAAAATCCCCACGTGTTTTAACATTATTACCTTAAATGCATCTACTGATAAGAGATTATGTCTACATGTCAGCGTTTCTGACAAAATAACATAATGTCAATTCTGGGAGCATTAGTTAACTTCGCTCCAGCTTATGGTTTCTCTCGAAACACTCAGTATAAGTATAGTAGTACACTTGAAATCTGTAACTCGCAAAATTTAGTTAACGTCTGATTGTTTTTTTAATTTGTGAAATAAGTTATATTCTTCTGTGATATGAATTTCACATGGTACGAAAATCGTACGTTCCATTGGCAGCAGAAAAAAGCAAAGGAATGTGTTTTGGGTTAGACCAAATCCATTTGGCATAATGCCCATTACAAAGAGACCCAGATCAATTCCAGTCATCTTAATCTCTACAGATCAATTGCACTCATCTTAATCTCTACAGATCAATTACACTCATTTTAATCTCTCAATTGCAATCAGATGATAGCTAGCATTAGAGTTTAGTTGTTCTCAACTACCTCTTTCTTACTAGAGGGTGAATGTCGAGAACCGCCTGTGGTGAAGAGAAGTACACAGCAAACCTAAATTATGTGCAAGAATAGCAGAAATATTTACGAGACTTGGGAAATTGATCCGTTTTAAGTTTTCAATATACTAGGCGTGTTTTTTATACGGTGTAAAAGAAAATTGCAGCCATGCAATAGAAATACTAAAAAGAAACGAATGAGAATTTGATTTATAAAGCTGAAATATAAGTGCGAAAAAAAAACCTATTTGATGGGGAAAAAAGAAAGCTTACACGTGGCAACATTAATCATTTTTACCAAAATTCAAGCCCTCATATGATATTTACGTGCATAAGAAAGAAAAATTGGATACATGCATATTTTTTTTTCTTCATGCAAGTGAAAGAATAGAATACATCATCATCAACAAAGCTGCTACAGACTATACATTATGGTACTGTATATTAATTATAGTCCTGTATATTACCTCCGAAGCTCTTTAATGCCACATTGGAAAATGTCTTTCAATTACTGAACTGGGAAAACAAAGGGACAAATTTAATGGAGATCATCTAACCCACCTTCGTTTTGCTGATGGCGTAGTCATTTTTGCAACTACCCAATCAGAGCTGCAGAGTATGATCCAGAAACTTGCTGACAAGAGTAAAGAAGTGGGATTAAAATTGAACTTTCAGAAGACAAAAGTCATGTTTAATGCTTTTACAAGAAATGAAGATTTATCAATTGATGGAGAAAAGATGGAGATAACAGACACGTACGTTTATCTTGGACAGCAGATATCAAGTGAGGGTCACATTGATGAAGAAATTAATCGGCGTACAAAACTTGCCAGGAGAGCTTTTGGAAGAAAAAACATAATTTTCAAGAGTAATATGCCATTAAGTCTTAAAAGAAAAGTGTTTGATTAATGCATCCTTCTAGTGCTTACGTATGGTGCAAATACGTAGACCTTAACTAAAAGAGACGTACAAAGGCTGCATAAACCTAAGGTAGCATGAAGACGTGCATGATTGGTGTAACCAGGAGAGATAAGAAGAGGAACTCGTGGATCCGAAAAATGACAAGAGTGGAAGACATCATGATCAAAGTTAAATCCCTGAAATGGCAATGGGCTGGACATACTGCCAGAAGGACAGACCATCGATGGACAGCCGGAATTTTAGATTGGATTCCAAGGAACAGGAAAAGACCCAGAAGAAGACCACATGGGAGATGGGTGGATGAAATTCGAATGTATGCGGGAGTGACATGGAGGAGACTGGCACAAGACAGACCGTTGTGGAGGAAACTTGGGGATACCTTCGTCCAGCAGTGGATTGATAATGGTTGATGATGATGATGATAATGATGATTTTTTTTTTTTTTTTTTTTGGTGGAGGTTTAACGACCACCGTGAGCAACTCAATGGGCTATAAGCAGTCGCCCGTCCCTAATTTAGGGTCACTGGTTCCAGGGAAGGGAGAGAGCCAGTGCCGTAAGACAAACACAACATCAAAGCCTGGCCGGGATTCGAACCCGGACCCCTTACGGACGAATGATCAGAGGCCAACGCCTTAGACCACTGCGCCACCGGGGCGGCAATGATGATATCAAAGTGCTGCGTAACAACTGAATGAACATTATAGATAATAATGCTGTTTTGCAACTCTGCACGTTTTGTTTCAGGAGTTCACCCTTTGGAGGTCGCTGTATCTTGATTTGATATTATGCTATGCCTTAGGTCAACAGACTCCATGTTCATTCTTCGCCTCTGTGCCGGGAAACAGATCGACCAGATATTATCGTATAAATGTCAAAGCACTCAATAGACCATTCTATAACTACTGAATTACATAAAACTTAATAACGTACAAGTTTGTCCGGCTCCCCTCACTCCGGAGTAAGTCGCTCTGCGAACTGAGCTACGGGTACATGTGCTCTCACCGCTATCTGCCTTTATCTCATGTGCGTCCTGCGGTGCAGGCACGTCACAACTTTAAAGTAATTTAAAAACACTTGAAATATCCAACACATAACACTAGTTTAGCTAAGCGATGCCGAAGGCCGTGCGGAGCTCTCTTTACGAGACTCGAGACAATTCGTTGTTCGGGCATAGGTACGGGATGACACATCCGATCACCGTGAATTTTTGCATGCGAGTGGACATCGTCCATGGTCAGGTTTTGACGCCTTCCGATTCCCGAAATTCCGTGTCATTGAGATTTAATTTACCCATTTCCCAAGTGGAATTCTTCTGGACCATTTCTTGTCCTTTGATGTCCAGGCTAATAATTTAGTTACCCAAAGATGTTCAGTTCTTCAAACAATACAGTATGTCCAGCACATTGCTACTTGATTGAGTAGTTTTACTTTGATCATACTGCAGTTTCACTAAAATTTGCTGTTATCCTGATCCATGATTTCCTTTTCCTGTTTGTTTCGGCAAGCATACATCTATCTCTCAGGTTTCTATTAGTTGCCCACATAATCTGTATGTCTTTTTCACTTAAGGTCCATGTCTCTGATTCATAAGTAAGAAATGGAAGTATGCATTGATTAAACACTTTTCTTTTAAGACTTTACGGTAAATTTTGAAATATAGATACATACATGAATACATCTGTATTTGTACAGTAAAACCTGTTTGAGAGTGAAGCTGCATAAAACAGAACATTCTTTTCGTCCTGAAATGAAATGTAAAAAATTACGTACATTTTAACTTGATGCTCTCGTGTCATCTAGTATTTAATGAAATACAAAACATTACAAGAAAAAGTGCAATGGCAAATTCAAACAAAACTAACTTGCTTGAGGTTAAAGATAAAATAATAATAAACAGATAGACAGATTTTGGCTTGTTTAAACAAACACACGCTGCAGCACATCAACTTTTTGGCTTTCCCTTTAGCACGTACATCGACTCATATTTAGATCATGTGGACAGCGTTGTCCTCTTAGCTGGCCGCAAATTTCAAATTCTTCGCAGCTAACTTTTAAACTGCCCATATTTTCTCCCTCAATACATTATTATTAGATATAAAAGCTTTCTCTGATGCACCCTGAGTGCAATATATTTCGAATTTTGTGTGTGCTTATCACTTAAAATATATCACGAGCTGCTGTGCCAAAAATATCAACGATTCAACCTTTAATCAAATTCTCCCTAACATGTACATAATGGCTTTGGAGTTAATTCCTTATCATACACACCCTAAGGTAAATTTTACTTCCGTTGTAGATTTCATAATTCTATTGCTACTTAAATTCTTAGCAAAGGAATGCTTTCAGCATTTTTTAACTTTATTGCTTCTTCTTTTCTTGTTTATCATACACTTTTCTAGAAAAAGGAGAAGCATTATAATTATAGCTGACAGTTTAAGCACAACGAAATTTAATATCTTTCATCATTCTCCAAAAACCTGTGAAATCGTCTGGATGACACGATGGTATGAAATCCAGCCAAACGAATAAAGTTAAGAGTGAATCCTAATTACATTCTCATTTTAATTTTCAACACATTTGTATTTAAAAGTTGTGGCTATTTTCTTTCTACTGCATTTTGTTGAAGGCCGTTTTAAGTTGGTTTTTTGTCAGATTTTATACATTCGTTTTTTTAAATTCAGAATAAACATTTCTTTCGGAGGGTCGCGTGACTGCACATTTCCATAACTTTATAACGCTACACAACGTTCTTCATATTTTCCTTTTATGAGGACTTTGTAAAGCCATGTAAAGTCTATTATTAATAAGGAAAAATGCTGTTTATGTTACAAGAGAAAGGTATTAAAAATATTATATTCAGATCGTTTATGTAGCAAAAGTTTCCGGTCTCAATTAAGAGATGGCGCGACTTGCACGCTTAATGTGTGAGGCTATGATTGGAAGGCTTCTTTCAGCTCGGATAGGATATATCACATTATTTTCTAAGCATCAATCTGCGAGGTGGGATAGCCTTCAAGCTTATGAATTCTGCTTTTCATAAGAATAATGGCTTCTAGATTCAAATTTTCCCTTACTTTAGAGACGATAGTAAGCACAGAAACCATTAAAAGCCAAATTTCAGATGTTTCACACGTCGTTAAACTAATTTCGAAAGAAATTAATATGCCTTGTTTAACGTATTTTCTTTTATTTGTTGTCACTGCTGGTTTTGTTTTCCACTTTTAAATGTTTTGATAGTACGGTGAAAAAGAAGTATCGCTTCCATAAACATATGACGTCAAAGTTTGAAGCAAAAAATCACGATATGCGATCTACATATACTTCTTAATCATGCACCGTATAATTATAACATACAATAATTATAAGGAAGTAGTTCTGTTTAATAAATTTAAAAAAATCTTACCAGGAAAAAATTTCGTCTACTGATTCGAATTGATTCTAATTATTTAACTTTCTTGTACTATAACATTACTAGTAACTGGATAAGGATAAATGTGCAAAAGTCAACCTCTTTCTTAATTGTTATGGCACCTGACTGTTTTCCCCGGTAAATTTAGGGAGGTCACCCCCACCTTGGGGAAATTCTGTGCGCCCTTGGGAAATTTCTTGGTGCGCTTTTGTTTTCCATACAGTAAGTATATACGCTGTTCACCAACATGCAATGGGAAATTTCATTATTACTTTTTTCTGTAAATTTTCATTTTTTCTATTGGAAATCTTCCGCGTGTTTCCTATTTTACGGACTGCACATACGTCCCGAAGTTCTATAGAAAAATTAGTAATCTGAATTAGTCTCATCGAGTAAATATTTGTTGTACCTTCCAAGAACATGAAGAGCACGGTCCAATTTTCAGGGAAAGGCAAATGCTCCCTATTGCCCCCTTATATTGGCGCCCATGCTTCTAACTAAACCAAAGCTTCAATTGCTTTTTCTTCTATTATAAGTGAATATATAATAATTAATTGAACGAGATATATAGTTTTCAGAAGCACAACAACTTGCCTGAAAGGGCCTTGTCAATTCTGATGTGACGGGTAAAGAACAGCGTCAATTACGATGCCATGATCGAAGAACCGTCCCCAATATATTGTGATATGAAAAACCATTGTGTGTTCCCTATTTTAATAAATATAAGTTTTCGCCAAGAAAACGATATGGAAATGGCACGGATTTTTTTAAGAAGTATGAACCACCGAATTTTCAGAGCAGTACGCCAGATAAAGTGACAGCCACCTTTCTCCTGGCGAAATCATATTTGTTTCTTAAAATATGCTTTTTATCTGAGTAATCTTATTACAGTTTTAAGAATGTATAAAAAGACGTTGATACAAATTTTGAAGATGGCTAGCCGTTTTTTGGTGTAAATAGAACAAGGATGGTAAGTCAGATAACATTCGAAAACTTGGTCGTACTGGAACGGGAATCGAATCCGCATCTCCCAGATAGCGCCCGGGTATGCTAACCACTACACTACCCAGAACGAACAGGTCCCAAGTTTCCGATTAATTTTGGATATAACCATAACAGGATTCGCTAGTAGACGCAACCGGCATTGATGTTTAGCGAATCTGAAATGAAATTTCGTTTCTTTTAATTCGTAGTTTTAACAAGAATTTCACTCTCACTGCAGTTCTTTTTCGTAAAAATCTGATGTTGAGATAAAAAACAATTCTTATAAAAAATTTCATTTGATTCCTTTGAATTTTGTGATGCAACTTCTGTCAGAGCATAATTGCTTATAAGATCGTACGTTAATAGCTCTCATGTCCTTGAAAGTTTTCTAGATTAATATAATTAATTCGAGGTTCACTGATAATCCGGTATTCATTACCCGAATCCATTACTGTTACGTCCTTAATTACTTCGAATGCGCTGCCCAATACTTTAAAAAGAATTTCTAGCAATCGCGATGAGTTTAAGCTAATCTACTGACATTCCAACTCAGTGAATCAAATTACATCAAAGGAAGAAAGTGCGGTTTGCTCTAGATAGGGGGTAACCACGAGAATGCTGATTCACTTATTTTCACATGTATATGATGCGAAGTTTTCCGATAAGTTGCATAATAGTGTGTTTGTATTTGACATGATGTCTATACTTTTAAGGAGTGCTGGAAATAATTATTTCTGCGGTCAATATCAGCAACTCCATGTAAAAATTTCAGTGCATTTTTGCTTTGCACGATGCAGAGATACACAGCAAGATAGAATAAATGTATATTCTTGAGAAGTGAATGAAATGCATTTTTGAATGGGGCTCTTTATTTTCCTAGTAAAAAGTTCGATTTCAAGCATTCGTTTTTAATCTGAGAACTGTAATTAACGCTTAAAACTTTTCATGTACGTCCAAACATTTTCTACGTAAAATTCCTGGGTTAGCGGCAGATATTCTGATTCGCAGTTGAACGACAGCAAGATTTCTAACTTTCAGACCTAAAAACCCATCTTTAGCATTGGCTAGCTTTAATAGGAATCCAAATCACCTAATTTTCTAAATGCATTGTTTTTCCATCAGCGTGAGCCGCTATATAGTTTTTTTTTTTTTTTTTTTTTTGGAAGCATATACGCGCTTCTAAAACTGGGATTATAAAATTACTTCCGGAAGAACATTTCTGCCGGCAAAATCAAAATGTTTGTGTCTGAGATGTGTCTTATAATCTTTCAATCGATATTTGTTTGCTTGTTAGGGAATCAACGATCATCATGAGCAATAATCAGTTACGTGTTCCTAATTTAGGACAACACAACATCCAAGCCTCACAGGGATTCTAACGTGGACTGTTCTCGGACGAACGATAAGAAGCCAGCGCTTATACTACTGCGCCACGGGGAGTCCAAGCTTGTTTTTCGCTTTCTGGTGGTTACAAGGAAGGGTTTTTGCACCGCTAAATCTAACTATAATCACTATGTTCTTGAAAACGTGGGCTCATTTCCCAAAAAAATATTTGGAAATGGCGTTCCTTAAGACTTTCTTATCAATTTTTAATTATTTTTCTTTGCTTTCTACTGGTTACAGGGAAGTTCTTTTTTCAGTGCTAAGCCTAACTGGAATCAGTATCTTTTATGAAAACGTGGGCTCATTTCACGAAAAAATTTGGAACCAGCTGTTTTATTTTCTTATGATAAAGAATCAGTGGCATGTGTTTATGTATGCCCTACGACAAGTCTCCCCTTAAACACAAAACCTATTCGAAGGAAAGAAAATTTTAAAAGTTGGGAATTAGTGACAATACGTCAGTCGTCAAGACTCAAAAGACGAACATAAATGTGTTTGTTCATGCTCCCAAATGCCTATCAAAAGGAATTTTTTCAACCACACTTGTAACTAGCAGAGATGTCAAGGCAGAAGGCAGCGGTTAAAGGCTTACATTTGCCCGTGAATGCATGCCATCAAGTGAAACTGTTTTATTTAAAAAATGCTAAGATATCAATGACAATATTGATGATGGTTACATATAGAAACTTTAAAATCCGACAAATGAAAGCGGAGGGAAAAGGAATTCGTACAAATGCACGTTTACTCTGCTCAACAAAAGAGTATTTCTACGATACTGGTCGAAGAATCTTGCTGAGATGAAGAGAATTCTTTTGATGAAAAGTGCTCCTTTGAATAATATGGATTCCTTTGAAAAGTATTGGATGATATATGGGTAAGATGATTAGAAATATCATTATGAGGGCTTTGCTCTTGGTGGCTATTATGACCATCGTCACGTGATAATGAAAATGTTGGATATCTATCTTTTCCATGTAATGTGTGTTAAGTTCTATCTTCTTTTTTGTTTGGTGGTTTAACGACAACCGGGAGCAATTCGAACAGCTATAAGCAATCGTCCGTCCCTAACTTAGGCCCACTAGTTCCAGGGAAGGGAGAGAGCCAGTGTCACAAGACGAACACAACATTCATGTTTCAACGGGATCCAAACTCATCTCGAACGAATGATCAGAAGTATGTGTTTAGACCATTTTGCCACATGTGGGGCCCACACTGGTTCATGTTACCTATTTAGCCTGTTTTCGAGAACTCTGTGGGATCGTGTTATGTAGATGAATGATCCAAGAATTTGTTGGCCACTATCGTATTAGGGTTAAAAGATCCCCCAAGTAAAGGTGAAGATCAAGCTATTTACGGATAACTGCAATATCGTGTCAACACCACTAGATACATAAATCACGTTGGGTGTTCAGTTACTTGTGGTGAACCGGCTGTTAGTCTTTCCAGTGCTGTTGTATCAAGCACTATGAGATTCATTTTCTAAGAATGCCGCAGCACTACAGTGATACAGTTACGTACTGGAAGGTGCTAGATTATAGCGCATGGCCTACGGCTTTATTGGACACTCCGTTTCTTTGAAATGATCTTATGCATTCAGCTGGGTAACAGCGCAAATTCTTTGAGTTGGTGACCTTTTCATTGAAAACAGACAATAGAAGTATCTTCCCGAATCTCTCAACATCTTCATCACAGGAGGTTGAGCATAATGAAGTTAAAACATCTTCAGATAGCACTATGTATGCCGTTTCCATCATTGCTTGGTCATTCGGGTGACAGTAATGTACATTCCACTTTATCCACTGTGGTGGATCACACATCATTTCCACTGTGGTGGATCACACATCATTTCCACAAATTTGGTGCACAGCTCACAAGCCCTGGAATTCTCGCAGGGAATGAGACCCCGATAGGTTTGTTACATGAAAGGTTGTCGGCTTGAACCGTTGCTTGTCGGTTTGATGTTATAGCCACAGTAACTCGCATATTTTGTTCTGTGACAATTGAAATGTCTCATACGAATGTGCGCTGCTTAGTAATTTTACCGCTTCTGCGCTTAGCGTGGGGGATTCGGTCGTGCTGTTTTCCAAACTGCTCACGACACGATAGATTACATTGAGCTGTGACCTTCCTCTTCTCATACTATGTTCCAATTTTTTTATCCCGCAATGAATGTTTTCCATAAAGATCAGGTTGCTAATATTAAAAGGTGTTCACGGGTATCGCTACATTTTGCATAATCAGTGCTAAGGCAGCAGTTCATTCTTCGACTTCTTTCTGAACGGCAACTGTAGAAACACTAAAAAAAATTGTATGAACTTTTTTAACTGTATTTGAAGCTCAGTGGAATCCTATTGGATCATTATCTTATATATAAAACACAAAATGTCTCTTTGTCTGAAGCAGCAAAAACTCTTGAACGCCGAATTGTGGCATCGTGAAATTTGCATAACTTATTAATACTGGAATTTTTATGCCAACGCGACTATTTAAAGATATCTACGTCTTTCCGTTCGCGAGTTATAAATTAATTAATAAGGGAATCAATAACGTCAGCGTCGTTTGCTACGTCATCTTTATCCTGTTCCAAATCTGAAAGCACGTGACTGCATTCATCGCCGCGGCACATCTACAGGTGTTTCTATTCTTTAAAAACTGTGCGTAAAAAAAGCAAAAACGAACTTTGCGAAATCTTAACTAAACGGGCTGAAATTTTTATTAACACCATGAATTGGTAATAAGAGGAGTCCCTCAAACTTTTCACCGGAATTCCGTCAGTTTTTAAAATAGGCATGGGATTTTTAATTCATCAGTAAACAGAAATATATACGCAAAAACGGTTAATAAAATTTTGACGGCTAATCTAAAACGTTATTTACCGATTCAGGCGAAATTTGGAGGTCATGTTCCTATTAACGATTTATAGTGTTCATTCAAATTTCTGCCAGTTTCATAAAATATTCGCAAAGATACGTTTTCAACTTTTTTATCCCAGAGATTCGCCCCTGAAAGACGTCTGAAATCGAAAACACTTAATGCATTTGATCGTCGATAACAAATTGTTAACGAATTTTGTTCAATCAGTGTTCTAATGCCGTGTCTCCTGGACGTGTCATAAATAATTCTTAACGCTTTTGTTCTGTTTGATTCTACAGATTCCATACATTGTGTACATTTCGTTGCTTTAATTCTCAACAAATATTTGTGGCAGCAATGCCCAAAAGGAAGAGACCAATTTTTAATCAAACAGGAATCAACACAAAACGCCAAAAGATATCACGAACCAAGCAATCGGAAGAGGAAAGATCACAAGCACGTGAAACGAACGAAATTCAACATGGTGTTCGACGAAGCAACGAAACTGCTGACAAAAGAGAGGCGCGACTTGCTGAACAACGATTTCGAACTGCTACAAGACGAAGCAATGAGTCTGCTGAAAAGACGAACGAGCGCCGAACGTCCGATCGCCAACGAACTTCAAACTCGACAGCTACTGTTGTTCACCAGAACCGAATTTTACCTGAAGCTGTTGAATCCCGCAGAAATCGACTCCAGCAGGAGAGAATTCAACAAGGCACCACACGGCCAAGTAAGTGGCTACATTTGATGGACGAAGCATTCAATTATTATCCTGAATTGGATTATTCAAACTATACTCCAATTGTCATTGGTAGCATGAAGTGCAGTTTTTGCGATGCGCTGAAGTTTGAAGGCGAGACACCAGGATTGTGCCATTCCGGAGGAAAGGTTTCGTTGCCAGAGCTTCTGGAATTGCCAGAGCCATTGAAGAGCCTTATGAAAGGTTATCATCTAAAGTCGAAAGAGTTCCTAAACCTGATTCGCAAATACAATTGCTGTTTTCATCTTACTTCGTTTGGAACACCTATGCCTATACCTCAGTCAACTGGATTCATGCCAACGTTTAAAATTAAAGGGCTAGTGTACCACAAGGTAGGTTCACTCTGGCCACTGCCCAACAAGTAAATATTGAGAAAGTCAAATTTTCTCAATATTTACTTTCTTGGCGACGAAGAAACTAAAGCCCAACGACGTTGTGCTCTGATTCCTGGCACCAACAAAGGTTTGGTCTATTATTTACAAAAGATGCTGCACGAAAACAATCACTACTTTCAGCAATTCAAATGGCACTTGACGATAATCCAAGAGAAGACCTGGAGATCGTTATTAAGGCAGACAAGAAACCAGCACAAGGCCATGCACGTGTATTTAATGCACCAGTAGTCAATGAAGTCGCCATAATCATTGCTGGAAATGAGTTTGAAAAGTGCGATATTGTTTTGCCTATGAGTAGCAATGAGCTTAAGAGTATATCCAAGACGCACATTTCGTATGACGCTTTGAAATATTCTCTGATGTTTCTACGAGTCGAGGAAAGATATGCAATCAATATCAATCACGTTTAGCCAGGAACTTCTAATAAAGTCAACAAAATGGTGTCGGCAATGTCGTACTACGCCTATCGATTGATGGTGCGGTCGAATGAGAACCAATTGCTACATTACCGACAGTATTTGGTAGGCATGTATGCTAAGATTGTGACAGAAAGATTGATCCTTATCCGACTGAACCAAAATAAGCTTCTTGTCGAGGATTACGTTCACTTGAAAGATGCGATTGTGAACGACGACAATGCAGAAAATCACGGCAAGTTAGTGATTCTGCCATCAACATATACCAGAAAGCGTCGAAACCTACACGAATATGCACAAGACGTCATCACCTACGTTCGTCATGGAGGTACGCCATCATTATTCATCACACACACGTTCAATCCGAACTGCGAAGAGATGGCAGAGAATTTGATTAACGGCCAATCAAGAACGGACCGACATGATTTCGTGGCAATAATTTTCCGACAGAAGCTCATCATATTCATGAATGTTCTCAACAAAGGCGAACTTTTTGACTCGGTTAAATATTGACTTCATTCCGTTGAGTGGCAAGAGAGAGGTCTCCCACATGCACACATTTTGATTTGTCTGGCCAACGGTCTAAAAACAAATCAAATTGGCGACATCATCTCTGCTGAGATTCTCGATCCGGACATCGACAAGAAGCTTCACGACATCGTCATTAAAAACATGATACATGGTCCTTGCGGCGCTTTGAATAGACAGTCTGGTATGTGCAGTAAGAATACGTATGTGCAGCAAGATGTTTGCGCGTCAATTCATCAAGGAAACGCAAACATTAACATATGGCTATCAGTTGTATCGTCGTAGTAAACCTGAAAACGGTGGACAAACGGCAACAGTTAAAATGAAATATCAGGATGTTGAAATTGATAATCGGTGGATCGTTCCATACAGTCCTTTCCTTCTGAAAATGTTTGATGCTCACATCAACGTTAAGTGGTGCAATTCCGTGCAATCAATTAAATACATCCTCAAATATGTCCACAAGGTATCCAATCAAGGAATATTTACTACGACACGGGACAATGGCGAAATTGATGAAATCGCGGAGTACCGAGCAGGCCGGTACATCTCCACTAATGAAGCGGCATGGCTCATTTTTGGATTTCCGATCCACGAACAAAGCGCATACTGTTGTGCATCTTGATGTTCAACTCTAAAACAGTCAGCGCCTCTATTTTAACCAAGACAATTTGCAAAGTCTTCTGGCCAATCAACTAAACACAACATTGACAGGATGCTTCGAGCTACGCAAAACATGCGATTTTGCGAAAACACTGCTCTATTGTAAATTTCCAAATATTACACATGGGACAAGTCAAAGAAATTTTTCAGTCGACGCAAACAAGGTGCAATTGTAGAGTGACATGTCGGCATTCGATTTAGCGATGCTCTTGGCCGTGTTTACACAGTACACTTGAGAAACGTCGATTGCTACTACTTGAGAATGTTGTTGCACAAAATTAAAGGTCCGACGTGCTTTAAGGATCTCCGAACAGTCGATTGAATTGAACACGACACGTATCACGCAGCTTGCCTGGCATTGGGACTACTAGAGAGTGACAATCACTGGGACGAAACATTAAAGGAAGCGTATCTGGAAGCATGAACAAACATTTAAGGAAGCGCATCTGGGAGCATGAACAAACACAAGGAATCGGGTTCACCATCGAAAGTCAGAACTCTCTTCGCAGTCATCTTATCGTTTTGTGAACCATCGAATCCAAAATCTCTTTGGGAGAGCCACAAGGACTGCATGTCTGAAGACATTTTAAATAAACTTTGACAAGAGAATCCTCAAATGACTTTAGAATTGACTGATGGCATCAATAATGAGGCACTTTTCATGATTGAAGATAAAGCTTTGGAGATGATTGGAAAATCTTTGTCGGAGATTGGCATGAAAAGTCCTTCACGACAGCAAGAAGTGAACATGTTCTCACATGGACATCTGTATGTTGGAATGTCAAGAGCAAAGGATCCAACAAAATTATATATTGTCGCCGATGAAGGTGAAACCAAAAATGTTGTGTACCGCCAAGTGCTGAAATATTCACACTTTGAATAAATAATTTATAATGACCGAATTTGTGAAATCAGCTTTTTCTTTCTTGAAAGCATCAATTTGTCTCTCGATTTTTTCAGTGCCATATTACGGAATTTGAAATCAATAAGCCTAAATTCTGGGCAAAACCGGGTAGTAAAGCTAGTTTTCTATAAAAATAACTGTGTTAAACCTACACCGTCACTACTGTGCTGTGATAGTCTATGTGTTACAGCTTTTACGAGCTAAAGCGCATTGTGTATGTCACGGTATGGTTTAGTCTTATTTTCATCAGACACGTTTCTGAGACGAGCTGTTCCTATGACTTCTTGAATCGGCTGTTCATTTGGCAATACGCTGCATGTGCATCGCCTTATTTGTATATAATTTACCATTTAAGTTATCTTGCATTCATTTTTAAAGCAACAAAGACTATTTTATTGAATGAAATACGGCATTATATTATTGTTCAACACAAATTTGGAAGATGTTAATCCGTTTACAAACTCGGGCGCTATCCGGGAGACGCGGATTCGATTTCCGCTCCAGGACAACGACATTTTCAAGTTTTCGGATATTATCTGACTTAACATCCATGTCATATTTACATCAATAAACGGATTCACGTCTTCCAAATTTGTAATGACTATTTTGTTGATCGTATTTTAAACAAAAATTAGGAGTCTTCTAGATGATTGAATTATTTAACCGTAGTCTTGATGACAACGAATGACATACACCAGAAAGCCGAAACGTTATGACACCTGCCTAATTATGATGATGGTCCTCTAGGTGCCTCCAATACAGTTCTACTCTGCGAGTCGTGGACGCTACAACACACAAACCATTGGTTTGATGTCTGAGAATTTGAAGGAGGCAATACCTGAAAGTCTTCCCCACCCTTCTCCAACCATTATTATCGAACAGTTCGGACAGTGTGACATTATCTTTCTAAATAACGGCACTACTAGAGGGGAATACCATTGCCATGAAATAATTACCTGGTCTGGCGTGATGTTTAAGTAGGTGGTAGATGTTTTAGTTTCGTGCACATGAATGACTGGACCCAGGGTTCCCCAGCACAACATTACTCAAAGCATTAAATATCCTCCAAGTGCTTGTTGTAAATCCTGGAGACAACACTTCCCCAGGTAAACGACTGACACGTATCCGGCAGTTCACATGGTATAACAGGAATCAATATTCATCGGAATAATTTTCTTCCAATTATTGAAGGTCAAACTTTGACGTCAGCGTGCCCACTGAAGGACTTTCGACGGCGAACGGAGGTTAGCATGTACACTCGAAGCTGCTTGCCGCTACTCATCCCCATTTTCAGCAAATTTCGATATGGTTAGTATTGTGACACATTAATCCCGTCACCATCATTCAAATCACCGGCGAGCCGTTCCACAGTATCTCTTCTGTTGGCTCATACAATACGAGATGGCTTTCGCGCACTTCTAGCATTGATGTGCCATGATCGGAAACACCTTAAAGGTGGTTCGTGGTCTTTCCTTCTTCAGACCACTTTCTGACGGTACTAATCACGGCTGATCGTGAGCAGTCCTCAAACTATGCCGTCTCGAAAATGTTCTGGCCCAGTCGTCTGACCAGTACCGCTGCCTTTCCCATCTAAAAAACAAGAATATTAGTATCAGGTGTTCTTTATACCGTTTCAGGGCCTTCACACGCGTCGTCGTTTACCTGAAGTTGCTTCGATTTGCATAAAGACGCGCTCGTTATAATATTTTGGCTCTTCGGTGTATCAGGCACCGCAATGAGAATGGTCGACTGGTCTTTATAAATTGGCCACTGAGTTTGCATTCTTCTTTGCGCAGCCGATCAAATGTCATGCTTTTAAAAACTTCAACTTTGATCATTAGATTCAAAACGCATCAAGTCAAGTATGACATAAAATATTTTACACACATTGTGCAAGTCTTTTATTGCTCTATTCAAAGAACCTAAGAAAAATGTTTCGGCGTAAAAGATATTATTCTGCTTCATTTCATTTATTTGTCCTGTCAATATTGAATACTTATATATACGCTAACCGAAAAATTAGGAAACTTTATGGTAAGATAGTACAAGACAATGAACGCCGATACATGCAAATATAACAGTCATAAGCAGTAAACTCCAATATATGCAAACAAAATTGTCACAGAACAATAAACTCTAATATATGCAAACATTGAATTCACAGACAGCAAAATTCAATATATGCTTAATATAGCAGTCATATAGGCTGATGACATTTTGCCTTGTAATTTTCAAAGACGATTCAAATTATTCAGGTGGAAACTGATGTAAACATTGAAAAACCCCAGGATCTGTTGGAATACAAAGTAAAGTGGGTCTAATCGGAGTCACGAGTTTAACTGTAGCCACGATTAACAAAGGAAAATAAATTACTCGTTTCCCAAAAGCAAACATTTCAAGGGTGTTTATCAAATAGAAGGAAATTTGATCTTTTAGGCACTAAGCAAAAATGCATAAATGTGGTCGGAATGCTGGATTTAAAAGGGCGTGACCCTCGTGCTGTTAGGATACCTGTTCGGAAGAACATGTCGTTCAGTTTACAGAAACTGACCCCTAAATTTAACCAAATCCAAGAGCAGTCCATTTCAATCCGAGGAATGCTTAGGGTGTTAAAGAAATTGGGTTAATCTCTCCTGCTTAGGGTGTTAAAGAAATTGGGTGTTAAAGAAATTGGGTTAATCTTGCAAGTAATTGCTTAGGGTGTTAAAGAAATTGGGTTAATCTTGCAAGTAATCTCTCCATTTGGAAGCAACTTATCTCAGAAAAAAAACAAAAAACCCGGAACATTATCTAATAGCTGAATCGATAACGCCGTGAACGGACAGTAAAGGAATGGTAGAAAATGGTGTGCCCAGATGAATCACGTTATGCTTATATTCTTTCGCGCTGATGATCGTCAGAAAATACAGTGAAGCGATGGATCTGACATGCCTTTTTTTTAACACCATCCAATGATCTGGGGTCGGCGCAATCCAATGGATACATTATGTTGGTACCGTCTGGGCTCGTCGATACCAGAATAAAGCAAGATGACATCGAGACGGAACACCGGCTTGTCATAGCAGACAAACTGCATTTTGTTCTGCATGTTATGGCATCTTTACAGATGACAATGCACCAGCACATCGTACGAGAGTAGAAGTAGAATGATTAGCTCAGAGCGGAGCGGATTTTCATTATCTCTGTCTCCTCCATAGTCTCCTGATATAAATCCTATTGAAAATGTGTGGGGCGTTCTTGAAAGAGCTGTTAGGTGCCGATGTCATCTTCCGGCAACACTGACAAAACTGTGCAACAATTTTCTGCAGGAATGGATTAAAATCGAACTGTAAGAGCTCATAGAATCACACACTTGCTATCATTTGCAACGAATGTGGTCCTACTCGATACGGAATAAAAATTAGTTTTTTTGGTCAGTCTCTGAACAAACATTTGCATTTCAGTATTACCGCTGGCAAGATATGGTGATGCCAACCACATTTATACAACTTAGTGATTTAAAATGTCATTTTTCTAAGCGTGGAAAAACAAAATATGGATTTCATTTGGTTAGCAAAGGATATACCTTTATTCTTACCGACACTTTTGAATGTTAGCCATTGCCCAATTCCAGCTGCCACACGAGTAATTTTTTATCTGTCTTTTTCTTTTTCCCATTCACCAGCAATAACTTTAATTCACTCTTCAAACAAAGAATGATCGTTCTAAATTTGTAAAAGCAGATTATGCCCAGAAAGATTAATTCTGAATATTTTTTGTGATTTCCGTCTAAGCTCTTTTTTTTTCAGTAGCTTTCTATCTCCTAATTTATTTTCCCTTTCCATATCAAATCAACTTGGCGGTTTCAGGAAAACATTCACGCGAAAAAAACACCGCTAATACTTCTTCGGCCATTTCATCCGTGTTTCTAAGGCAGTAATATCAAAAGTCGTGTCATTCAAGACCGCAGTTTGACGTTTCCAAAAATAGGTTGTGGAGGTATTTTTCTTTTGACGTCTGCCTGGAGATCTCATGGAGAAATCGCTTTCCGGAAACAAAACTTAGTTATGAAGGGGAAAAGAAACCTCAGGCAGCATAGGGATGTCGAAATTCCACCGGAAATGAATTATTGCCGAGGGCAGGAAATAACCGTACAAAACTTATAGAAACCCTGTTAGTAGAAGCGTATCAGGGCCATTTCTCATAATTTAAACTTGATCTACGCCGGGCATTTTTCAGCAGATATTCATCACCTGTAACGTTCTGTAGGTTCTGCTTTCGCTGCAATTTGTCTTCCATGAAAACCCAGCGAGCGAGGAAAATAAATACAAATCGTTCAAATGTCACTGCAGAGCCACGAATCACATAGAACTTTTATATTTATAACCCAAAGCCAGTAGTGTGAATGTGCATAATTGAAAACGCTTTTATCTTAATTTTTCAGACGAAATAAAGCAGACACGGTACTTGTATCGCTATAGATCATAAAAACTTCAGATAAGGAAAAATGTTTATCCTTCCTATAACAGTGTTGCTATGTAATACAATAACTGTCATCCAACATGAAGAAACATATTGGAATGAAATTACACAAAATAAGATGGATGACTACTAAGAGAAAAACTCGAATAAACATAAAACAAATTATTCTCAAATTTTCATGGCGCTCTTTGTAGGACATGAAAAACTTGTCAGCATTAAATAATTTCTAAAGCATGCGAAGGAAACTAAAAAGGCGAAGAAGAAATTGAAAATAAATGTACGAATTGATTGTGCAAACACAGGAAAAACACTACAGCAACTGCTAACTTAGAGGAATAGGAAGGCTGCATATATAATAGAAGAATTAAAAACTTGTTCACCATTGCTAGAATTACGACACTTCCTAGCCAGCTAAACTAGTACTTCAAATCCCCTTAACGTATTATTAAATATTTAGGAAAACCAAAATGTCTTCTTAATGGACACATATGTTTATTTACTTATGATTTCGACAATCTCTTTGACCTACCTAAGAATGTATGTCCAGAGAGATATGCAAAAGGTCAATTGACATACTATAGAATGTAGGCCAAAGGGAGTAATACCACCTTGTACATATGTCAAAGAAGTACTATGAACGCATCACGTTTTTGGTGGGTGAATGAATATCAAAATATGATGATTAAAATCCAACGTTGAATTAAAAATTTGCTTTTGATTTCTTTGAAAATGAAAATTAGATATTGCATTTTCTCCTTTTTCTCACGCAGTTTCTTGCCAATAGGCTAAAATGCCTTTCTGGATTTGAAATGTTGTCTTCACTTTAAAAAAATGCGTAGGGAAACTTATCATTTAAGTACCAGTTGGCGACATGCATAATGCTATTCACATAATTTTCCCTTTCCCTTAGTTAAATTCTCCTGCTGGGTGGTTTCAATGTATATTTGAATTTGGTGCGGTACTTATGCTAACTATGTAGGATTGCGAAATTCCGTTTTTGAAATACGGTAGCTTTAATCATGACTATAAGCTACAATAAAACTTTCCAAATTTTCCATTCCAATATTTTGGAACTGTAAATTTCATTTTTTCTTTGGCATGCTGCCTGTGCTATAATAATTCAAACTACAAAATAACTCAAGTCAACATTTTTAAACTTTGCTTTCATAACATTTGTGAAATAAAATGTTTTTATCTAAATTCGGGGTACTGAATTCAAATATGACTGTACAAACTCTCCATCACGTAGAGCTTTTTGTGTACAAACATTTGCTATATTTCCAGATACATACACTATATTGACAAAAGTCACCGGACACTCCTTCAAAAGCAAATGAACGGATCCGCTGCGTTGCTAAAGTACGCGGTACAGCTGCAAACGGTATAATAACAAGCCTGCAGCTGACTGCGATCTTATCGCACTGTGAGGTTGAGTTAAAATGCCGCGGCGGGAGAGAACTGACTTTGAGAAAAGAAAGATTGTTGGGTGCTATATTACTAGGTTGTCCATAAGATAAACCGAGAGGCGTTTAAACATACCCAAGTCAACTGTTTTGGATGTACTGAATACGTGGAAGACACATGGCGTGCCTGAAGTAGCAAAATGTACCGGCAGACCAAAGAAGAAGGAATTCCTTGACCACAGATCTAAAAGATTGTCGTGTGACGAGCTCCGTGCTGTTTAGCTTTTCGGTGAAAACAGAATCATGCAGTAGTCTCCGTATTGACGAAACAACGAAGATGTCTTCTTTGAGTTGTGCATACTTAATTGCGGAAATGTTTTCTTTAAGTGCAAGAAACCTGGGCCAGATTTGTCCATAACCTTTACAAAGTTTTTCATCTCGCCACACTTTTATTTGAAATGGTGAAAGTAGCATATCAGAGGAATTAACTAAGGGCTTGTGACGAACGTTACTCTCCCCAGTAATGAAAACTTCTCATTTAGGCCAGTCTGTTCGTTCGTAGTGTTCTGCTCTGGCCCTACTGTCCCACATACAAAGAAAGTAACAAAATTTGTATACGAAGAAGTGTAAAAATGACATATAAAATTAATTCCTTGGGCAGGTTCAATTTCAATTTCTGTAATGCCATGGACTTTATTTTTTAATCGGAGATACAGAAATAATAAAATGACGGCAGGGGCACCCTGTCTGTAAAACGTGAAATCAAACTAAACAGAAATTTAGAATTCTAACGAATACGTTTCTACCACGAGATCAACGGCTTATGTGGACTTCTAAACCAATGAGCTTAGCGTTCGTGAAAAGCGATCCTATGAACTTCCCTCACCAACCTCTCGAGCTAAATGGCTGGAAAAATCACATCGGTATTACTAGGCCTGCTAGAGAGCGATGAATACGTGCCAGAGTAAATATCGAGCAGACACGATTCCTTGATAATACTGTCAAATTTATTCATTGTAACATAGTGACACAGGCCCTTTGCTCGCTGGAAATAAAATTGGGACAACAAACGCCGTGATGATTCACTAAAGGACAAGAAAAGTAATATGACACGAAATTTCCGGTTGTAATGAGCATTTCATTTTAATCCTTTCTGACGCGAATAAAATTTATCAAAGTTATTCAAAATCAAAGAAATCGGTTAGAAAAATCCAGCGGATTTACACAATCGATAATAGACCTAGAAATAGAAACAGCTACTTACTTCCACCAGTGGGTAAGAAGTTTCTTACAAAATATTAACAAATGACGCCCAGAAAGTTTCTCAAAACAGAAGGAAGGTAGCAGTGACAAAGATTTTCAAATCGAACAATTAAAACGAGAAAAATGGAAGAAAACACGTTGTAACTCTAGGCCTTCTAGCTGAAGAATGTAAATGTAAAAAATAGGCGAAAAGTATTCTTCATGGGATAAGCTATTCTAAGAAAAAATAACTTTTCAAATACTTCTTCTAGAGGTAGAGATAGCAAGAAAAAGGTATTGAAATTTCTCAATAGGGTTTTTAGAAGCGGTGATACAGCTGCAAACAGAAGTAAGCAAACTCCACCTAGAGACAGAATTGTGAAGTATAACACTCCTTAAATATAAACCTAAAGTTTTCCACCAGGGGTATGGCAACCGACGTTGAAATAATTCTTTAAACCTCTATTTTAGAAGCAGTGATATTGAGAAAAACATATTAAAAATTGACGCCTCCCAGCTGCAAAATTGTGCATTATTTTGAAAAGAAAATACACACAAAGTGTTTTCATAATTAGTAGTATTTGACCAAAAAAGTGTGTTTTCAAACGGCTTCCTTAGTCCCGCGAATATTGCTGTAAACCGAAACGTGAACTTACGTCCTAAATTGGTACACTTGTGAGTTATGAAAAATTTTAAATTTTACGAGAAACATTTCACATGGAATGTGCTCTCCAAAGAAGAAAGAATGTTTCAAATCGAAATCTTAGAAACAGAGATATCGACAAAAATATGATAAACATCTACGACCCTTGTCGGAAAAACTATGCATTTGAATTTTAAGTAGAAAGTATTCTGAAAAGGTTTTCCGAGGTGAGCGGTATCGATTCACGAAATAACTTTTTCAGTCGAGTTTGAGAAGCTCACATTTTCCTCCAGCTGTGTCAGAAACAGAAATAAACACTTACGCCACCTCGTGGCCAAACCATTCTTTACCAACAATTCAAAATTATATGTAAAATATTTTCCAACAAGTGCTGAATCCGACGCAGGAAGAATTTTTCAAATCGGAGTTAAAGAAATAGATATCCGGGGATACGCAATTTACCCTTACGCCCTGAAAACTATGCATTACTTGAAAAATTTTAAATTGAGTCAGAAACGTTTCGGACCAGAAACACTTTCCAACAAAGAAAGGATTTCCTTA
The DNA here is from genome assembly GCA_039090855.1 of Macrothele yani. Taxonomy (NCBI): domain Eukaryota; kingdom Metazoa; phylum Arthropoda; class Arachnida; order Araneae; family Macrothelidae; genus Macrothele; species Macrothele yani. The sequence continues at coordinate 75,655,417 of CM077002.1, read as the reverse complement.
ATCGGACGCCTACAAGCAAAACTATCAATAAAAATAAGATATGTATTTACGCCCCATGGCGGGAAAACCATTCTTTACCAAAAAATAGAACTTATAGGCATATTTAGCATTACACTGCTGGCCACCCAAAATGCAACACCAAGAAGGAAGCATCCGATTGGCCTGAAAATCACAGCATGCGTCGCCCGCGAGAGAATATGCAAACGATTAGCATTGCAGGGCATATGCAAATCATGTGCACCCGCAGAAGGCAGGGTGTAAGTAGTGGAAGTGTGTTGTGCTGCTGGACCTATGCGTGGGAAGCTTCCTGATGCCTCGTTGCAGAATACCGCAGTCATTCCAGCACGTTTCGGAGTTCAACAGACAACGAATAGTGGCTTATCGCGACAGCGGTTTATCGTACCGAGACATCGGCGCCAGTGTGGGACGACATCCCGCCACAGTGAGGCGTGTATGGATTCGGTGGGTGCAGGAGGGACGGACGGACCGACGTGAGCGATTGCCGCAGCCGCGGCACACCACCGAACGAGAGGGCCAGCATGTTATGCGGCGGGCATTGACGGCTCGTACCGCCACATCACGAACGTTAGCGCAGGAATTAGGGTTTGTTGCGCAACAACCTGTGTCAGCACGTACCGTTCGACATCGTCTGCAAGAGCGAGAACTTGTCGCACGACGCCTATTGCTCTGATTAATATTGACGTTACACCACCGGCAAGAGCGGCAGCAGTGGGTTGTTGAACGCCGCACGTGGACTACGGAATGACACGACATTGTCTTCTCCGACGAATCCCGCTTCTGCCTGCATCACCACTATGGTCGGATCCGCGTGTGACGGCACCGCGGCGAGAGACTGTATGACGCCTGCATTATACATCGCCATACCGTTCCGTCGCCTGGCGTTATGGTTTGGGGCGCAATTGGATATGACAGCCACACCCCCATGGTACGCATCGCCGGTACACGAAACATCCACCGCTACATCTCTGACGTTTTGGAGCCTGTAGTCCTCCCTTAGCTGCAGGACCTGCCTGCGTCCACGTTTCAAGAGGACAATGCGCGCCTGCACGTGGCACGCATCGTGCAACAATTCTGCACTGCCCATCAGGTGTCACTGCTGCCGTGGCCAGCCTGTTTTCCCGATATGTTGCTCATCGAACTCGTCTGGTAGCTGATCGGCAACCGAGTGGCCCGGCAAGCACCACCCGCGGCTATGCCTGATGAACTGTGGCAACGTGTAGAAGCAGCCTGGACCGACATACCCCAAGCCCATATCCAAAGCCTCTTTCGTTCGATGCTGCGGCGTGTAGCGGCCGTTATTTCCTGCCATGGGGGCCACACGAACTATTTATGTCTGCGTGTTCCGCAAATCGCACGGGCCTGTAGGGTCAATCGTTTCATCTTTGTATCTGTTGTTATGTGTCCAGTAAATTTGGCTTTGCTATCTCGTGTCCTTCTTGTAGTTGCATTTTGGGTGGCCAGCAGTGTATTATGCCAAACTTCTGAGGTGGCATTTATTTCCTTTCCAATACATTAACAGTTTTGAAACGCCTCGTGTATTTCTTAGCGATTACCTGTTACATTTAATGAATAATGTAGGATTTTTTGGGCTAGCTTCTTCAGGCAGCGTCAGAAAAATGCAAACCAGCAAGGATTTTGTATTTGGATCAATCCTGTGCCGCAGAGTCTCATGCTTGAACACGAATATTGTCTTGTCAGTAAATAATCTATCACAGTTCTTGCAGGAATTTTGCAAGAATGGCAAACACAAATGCCTCTCCTGTTGTTGAAATTAACAAATTTGATTATCTAACGAAATTTAACCATCTGAACACAATCTGATGATCGTGCCAAACCTTGAGGACATTGGGAATTAAAATGAAATCCCTCGTAAGAAACGAAATCCTCCCGAAGGACTTTAGAGTTCCCTTATGGTTTATAATACACGTTCGCATCTTAGTTTGATAATGCCTGCTATGGAATATAAACGAAGACTTTCAAAGATTTTTACAATGTCAAACTCGTCGGCCTAACAGCCACACTGAAGCAAAGAAAAAGTTTACTCCAACATATGTTTTTTAAGGTAACAGTAGCTTCATGCATTCCAATAACATCAAAAGTAACTGTTTATCCATCTCTTCACCCAAAAATGTTGCGTTCTTTTCGTTTGATTTCTGCGTCATATTACCATCATATTTTTACTTATTCTGTCCTGTTCAAACAGTTACAAGGTTGCTTTTATACGGAGGGAGTTCACTTAATTCTTAAACATTGTTCTGATGTAGTAACGCATCGATCATGATAATGCACTTGAATCCGCTTAGAATGTGCCCATATTTATCTAGATCTCGGATTAATCAAGCAGAACAGGAGTAGCTTTAGTTTGGTAAAACCTTAATTCAAAGCTAATTTGATCCTTGAAATCCCAGATTGAAATAGCAGAAGAAAAGCTAAAATGATTGCTTTTAAAAGCAAAGTAACATCATTTAATAAAATTCCATATTCAACAAGAGACAGGAAATCTGATACGCACTATCCTGGAATGTATAAGTAGAAAAAGTGGCACACAAGATAAAATTGCAACAGCACAGAAAATTCCTTGTCCACTAGTGGAAGAAAGTTGATAGAAAAGAAATGGAGAGGGATTTCATAAGATTTTCAACAAGCGAGTTGTACAAGAGACTCTCTCCGCTACCCACTTCAAGGGCCTAAGCTTTAGGAGTATCGTATCAGCAGAGTTGCATACAGGCGACCTACTTCTGCGGAAAAGTAGAACTGATGGGGTTCACGCATGCATGTGTAAGTGGATTACTGAGAGACGATTGCAGAGAGGATGTGACGTATATTCTAATTTAACTTTCTTTTTTAGTTCCTTTTCTTATGTAAATTTGAGTTTGTTTTCTTTTGCATTTTCCAAACTAAACGTGATATCTTCTCTCTCACATGAATGATGTTAGCAATACCTTTGAGGTCAGAGAGAGTGACGTATGAATGTGGTAAGAACGTTAGATAAAAAAGACGATACAGCAGTTGCTTTGTGTGTGTGTGTAGAGAGAGATGTTGGATCGTTGTTAATATAGATTATACGACAACAAATTAAGGCATTATATGAGAAGTGTAAAACTCGCAGTGCAATATGTTGGATTTCATCAAATGTTGCTGGACCAATAAAAGGTTATTGTAAGTTGGACTTCTGCATATGTTTTGTCAGGCCGTAAAACCTTAATCCAATGCAGCTATTGCATCGTATTCTCTTTTAGTTCAACATTTCTTTAGTCGTGGTTGTAGACATAGCGTAACACTAATCTCGCACACGAAAAAGGTTTACGTTATAAGGACTAAAGGGGAGTAATGGAATGGTGATATCGCCGGTGAAGGAAACAGAATATAACAATTCCTGGAATTGCATCCATTGCTCCTTTCACCCTCCACGTGAGAGTTGCATTGGGAGAGATTGGTCCTGCTTCTGTTTTATGTGTGTAAATAAAGCACAAACAATATCACGTGCAGACAAGGCATTAACACCTCCTGCCAAGCCAAAACATATCTGTCATTTTTATAAGTGACAGAATGTCTTGGCGAAAATAAAATATGCAACGTCTTTTTCTTTCTTACACGTACAACAATAAAGGGTAGACGACATCGGATATTTTTTTCAGGCTATATTAGGGAGCGAGATGTGGGTCTTCTAAAGAAAACCCACAATCATTTTGGCTGTTAAAACAACTGTCTAGCCCATTCACGCATTATAAGCCTCACTAGCATCGAGCTTGCTTCTTGTCTCCGAAATCAACGGTTTGCGTAAATTGATTCTAACACTGTTAGAAAGAATGGACGGAAAGTTGAAGATTAAAATGTTTATTCCTGATGCCATTCGTATGTTAGCTGATACGTTGGGACGCGTATCCCAATCTTGCATCCAAACCTGCTTCAGAAGAGCTGAGTTGGTTAGCACAGCCACATTTGATGATGAAATAAACGTCACAAATGATCTCTCTTGGATTGTATGGAACGTCAGGACATAACACATTTTGATGATGTTCCTGCAAATGACAACTTTGGAAACGTAGATGACAGAGTCGTCACATCTAATATCCGTTCTGGAGACGATATTGTACAGGTAGTTAAGTCATAAGAAGCTGCTTTAGCGACTCAAGGAAACAAAGAGAACACTCGGCCACAACCGTATGCAACAGCCATTGAATAGCGGAAAATATCCAACGCTTAATTGAAGCAGCAGACTACGGAGATGAGGAGGTATTTAATGCACTTAGTGTTATTCGGTAAAACAAATAGATATACGTAAGCACAAAACAAAACAGATTTCGTTATATTCGTTCTTTAAAGAAGTAGGTCAAGTCTTTAGGGATTTGTATTATGAACATGTACACCGATCAGCCAAAACATTAAAGCCACCTCTGCGTTATGCAAGTAACGGCGCGTGAAGCCAATCAACGTCACGTACCACGGTCGCGAATGATATACGTATAATATCTGGTTCGGAGCTCTCTCATTCAGTATTTCGTTTCATCTCAATGTGGGAAAAGCAAAGGATTTATCTCATTTCGAAAAAGGCCAGATCGTTATGGCAAGACGCCTTGGTTGGAGCATTTCCAAACAGCGACCCTGGTAAGCTGTACACGCTATGCACTAGTTAGTACCTACCAAATATGGTACGAAACAGGTAGCATCAATGAGGCGTGGGCAGGTTGCCCTTCAATGATGCCAGATATCAGCGGATTAACTCGTTGTGTCTGTAGCAACAGAAGGGCTACTGTGGTTGAATTATTATCTATAATTTTGATTGTACTTAAGGTTCCAATGTGCCCGAATACACAGTTCATCATACGCTCTGGAATATGGGTCTCCGCAGCCGCTCGCCCATTCCTGTGCCTGTCCTCACAGACGTTCACCTTCGCCAACGCCTGCAGTGGTTACGTAACCATCAACATTGGACCGTAGAAGACTGGAAGAGGTTCTCGTGGTCAGACGAATCCCGTTTTCTGTTACACCATGCCGTCGAGCGAGCTCGCCTAGACATTTACCCAAGAAAGCCTTCTCAGAACCTGGATGCACTGTGAGACGGATCCAGGCGGCAGGAGGGAGTGTAATGGTGTAGGCAATATTTTCTTGCGGAACACTTGGACCCATTATCTCCGTAAAGTGAACTCTGACAGTTTTCACGTAAACGAACATCGTGGCTGACTAAGTGCACCCCTTAATGGTGACTGCATTCCCTGACGGATATGGCGTCGTACAACAAGACAATGCTTAATGCCACACTACGAAGAAGATTCAGGAATGGTTCGAAGAACATGAAGAGGAATTCCATTTAATGCCATGGCCCCCATATTTGCCGGACATGAATCCTATCGAGCATTTGTGGTTTGAGTTGGAGAAACGGGTACGAGCAGCATCACTCCAACCACGTAAATTTACAGGAACTGTGGGACCTTCTGCTTCAGTCGTGGTACCAAATATCAGGAGATGCCTACCAACATCTAGTTTAATCTATTCCTTATTGGGTGAGAGCTCCTTTAGCGGCGAGAGGAGGACCAACATCATATTAGCTAGGTGGTTATTCACTAATACGTGGTGCAACAACAGAAATTTTAATGCGACATATTAGTCATTGCCTAGCTTACGGTTCAACATATAACACTACATCAGAATACAATGTTACCTGTTGAACAGTAGGCTAGGATATGATGGTTAATCTGTTTGCCGCGTTAATAATTCAAGATTTAGCAAAGATTTTCATCTGTCCCGGGCTCCTCATTATAAGCCAATTTTACTGCATTTTTTCAGTATTGCAAATTTATTTGGAGGAGAAAACCATTGAAAATCAGTTGTAGCTCTGTTAGCAAGCTGATATGTTCAGTGAGTTAATAACATAGGAGAAAACTGTAAGCGTAAAAAACCAGGGACGATTGAAATTTTAAAGAAGCTCTGTGACCATTCAGTTCAAATGAATTTATGGTTACAGTCAGTAGATATTCTGCTTCGTTCTATGCCACAATTGAAACTGGTTATTTCAGTTTAAAAAAGAGAGAGTGAATAACTGGAACACGGTGACTTCCAGCTCGATCGGAAGTAGTGACTACAGAAAATAATGTCAGATTTGAAAAAACATATTTTAGAAAACCATCTGGTATGGTAGACTTGACTGCAATAATTTCCGCACAAAAATCTTAATATGTATGAAATTGGATCTCTAAAATGTGTTCCTTCACTGAATGTGTTCCTTTAAAGTCTTTGAAGAAGCATTTCCATGAAACATGCTGTAAACGCGATGAAGAGTTCCTGGAAGCCACAAAACTTTGTCTCTCACGGCATAACACGAAATTGGGCTAAGTGCTTACAAGTTACAGAAAATTTGAGAGGTTGAAAAAGATAAAATATTTTCCAGTTGCTCATTCTAGAGAGAGTTAAACTTTAATACTGCTTGAAAACACAACTTAAATATTTAAAGTTTAATTTTGTCATGCTAGGGAGAACTAAACTTTAAATATTTAAGTTTTTCTGAGATATGCCCATTCTGTGATTTCATTGCAACTGGATACAGAATGGTGGCAGGAGGCACGAAGGGGCTCATACCTCCCGCAATGCGAGCAAGCCCCTTTCTGGAAGATAGACGCTGTTGTACATCATCTGGAGTTTTATTTTCGGTAATTATGAAAATAGCCCTTGTATTTCATTTTAAGAATGAATACCTTATTAATTTTGTATTGAACGGTTTTTGAAAAGCAAAATTGCAATGATGCAGCAGGAATAATGGGTAAGTAGAAAAAACCTACTTCTTGGGGGAGAATCAGTTGAAACAGCTGCGCCAATGATTCTCAATCACACAGGCATACGGCTTGTTGGCGTTACGGGCCTCCATTTTCTTTTATGAGAGAAACGTAAAATATGGAATGGAAGAGCGTTGCACACACAAACAAAACACAGAGAGAGAGAGAGAGAGAAAGAGAGAGAGAGAGAGAGAAAGAGAGAGAGAGAGAGAGAGAGAGAGAGAGAGAGAGAGAACAAAACAGAGGCCGAGATAGATTTGTAGTTGCCCAGAAGACCGAAACACTGTTTGTCACTTGGTTGGTAATTGTTTATGAGATACTAACTGCGGTTAAGAATCTTCCACGTAAAGCTAATTGCCTGCAAAAATAGTATTGTTGGCAGGAGACGATGGGGGTACCTAAATGTGTATCTCCTAGGCGTTTGAAAATATTGTTAAATAGAAATCTCTGCTCATCAGAGAGAAGGTGAGTTCGACTTTATCCGATTCATGGCTTTGGGGTCAGTAGGAGTGGTTTTATGCTGCATATATGTGGGATAAAGGAAGTTTGTTGGCGTGAGTATGAGGGCTCTGAGTTTCTGAGTTGAGAAGGGAGGGCGTTTGGCTGTTGACCACGGTAAAAAGAGACTACCGCCAAGCACCAGCTAAAGAGAATGCGTAATTAAAAATGGAGAAAGAGTGGAGCAGAAGAGTTAGTGCAGAAAGAATCAAAATTCAACATCAATAACTTCACGATGATATTGAAAGAATATACAGAAAAGGAATAGATTATTAAACTAAATCATTAAATAGTTTATCCATCAATAAGGAACTTGCAACTCAACCGTAATCAAGCGAATTTAGATAAGAAGATTTTTTAATATTTCAAAGCGTTTAGTTATCTTTCACCCCTGGATTTGTATATTTTGTACTTTGTTTGACAGGCTTTACGTTTTGGCATGGAGAAGTTATTCGCTAATGAAAAAAATTTAGCAAAGGAAGAGAAAAACAATTGCGTCTGTATTCGTAGAAAACATGAATTTGTAGTTGAACACCGAACCATCCCATGTAACGTTTCAACCTCTCCCGGGTCTGGGACTAGCTATGGGCCTGACTGGATACACGAATTTTTTCTGGCTGAACGGCCTTCCGATAATTTTTTGACCGAAAGAATTTTGGTTTCGAGTTTTGGAACAACTATGTGCAGTTACAACCATAATATGTAACTATTAAAGTAGGTAAATAATATGTAATAATCGTAAGGTGCGTGGGAGAGAGTTGACAGTAGCTAACCCCTTGCAGATGATTTTTTTAAAAGTTGTACACGGAATAGTTTCTTTCCTATACATAATGTATCGATGGATCGCATAATGTATCTCTGTTTACACTTTATTAGGTCAAACTAAAAAAAAAAGCTAGGTAAAGGGCAATATATTCTATGGTGGACAAAAATCAGGAAGCTGTCAAACAGGTTTCTGCCGAATGAAAGCGACATGATTCGTGGTTTTAGAGAATATGTACAACATCAAGGAAAAGAAACACATAAGCAACGTTTACAGCTGAAATGAACGTTGTAAACCATTGCTGTATTTTCTAGCGAATCTGAAAGGGAGTTTTCTCACACAAATTTGGTAGTCACCACAGTTATGTCCTCTCTTTCAATCACAGCAATAATCTCAGTGTTGCTTATAAAAATTATTGGGACTCCGCTAACCTAGTTTGATTCTACTAAATGCTTCCGATCTTAGCTACGTCGAGGAAACCATTTGATAAAGGATGCGAATTTAAGTAAATCGATGAGAATAATAAAAATATATCTAGAGTTGAGAAAAATTTAGATTGAAGTTTAGAATCTAAATACAGTTCCTTTCTGCTCCTCAGTGCAAACTTAACTCTCATCCGTGAAGAATTTTAATTTCGGCATAATTAGATCTTACTTTCAGCATTTATTATATATTATAAAACTATTCTAGAATTTTATTTTTAATGTAGTTACTTAATATAATATTATAATGTAAATTATGCTTTTTCATTTTGTACCATGCAACATTACTACAATATTAAAGCTTAAGAGCAATATCTAACGTGTTGTTCAGGATATCAAAGTAGTTGGGCTGGCTCCCAAATGCCGATTAAGGAATGTTAGTGAAGCTCTGGGATGCGAATTAACACCATTCAGATTTTTCTGCGAACGCGATGTATTAACATCATTCAGATTTTTCTTATTTGGATAAAAAGTTTTCTTCTCTTTCTTTTTTTTTTCTTTTTTTTTTTTGTAAGAACCCTTTTTTAGTTGGATTGTTGTTTGCACTATCATTTTCTGCGGTTTCATCTTTGCCCATTATTGAACTGCGAATAAAATGAAATTACATTCTGGCTCACCTAGTCCTCATGTGCCCGCATGATCCAAAGGACACGAAAAACAGGAAGCTATGTATGTAACTGAAAACTGACTGAGAATAAAATCATTAACATAATCTTTTACTGGTGGATTAGGGATATGACGCTGGCTCAGGTTGCATGATGATGCAGAAAATTAACGAGATAAAAAAATTCAAAAACAACACGTGAATTAAATTAATTAGCATCCATTAGCCAACATGATCCTTGGCAGGAGATCTGTGGTATATTATTAACGTTGTTGAAGCTCCCCTTCTCAGGAGAATAATAATGCCTTTGTATTTACACTCTAAAGCCTAGCCTGTTTTTGCTATTTGATTGCGCAGAAATTGTTCGAGACAGGTAGCACACAGACTTCAGAATATATAAATTAACATATAGAAAAGGAAATTTAAAGCGGTGGTCAATAATTTTTTCCCTTGGTTAGATTTTTTTTTTGTTTTAGAAAAAATAAAAAACGAAACTTCACCTATACGTATTTGTCATTGTTTCATGGTCGGCGTCATTTTATTTCATGGTCGCAGTAAATCACTTGAACAGATGGGACTTACGGATAACAGATCCCACAAGAAATGTTTAATATCAAAGGTATCTTAAAACGTATATTTATAATCAAAACTTTTCGTTGCTAGGTACATGAACTAGAAAAAAAATTAAGGTAAAATAATTATTTTATTTGAATATAACTGGTTGATATCAATCAGAAAGGCATGAATTGTAGTGCAACTGTCTACGTAATACCTCTAACCTGGTATTCTGCCAAATACTCAGCATAATGTTTTTTTCTCTTCCCGAAATACTATGTTCCCGAACTTGTTTTCATATGCGTTCAATGCTATTGGTGTTCTGTTTAGAATTTGGATCGACAACATTTTTAGAGTGGTTGGCACTTACATTAACACACTTTTCCTCACGATAATGAACGAGTTGTTCGTCATATAATTCCCGACATTCACTAACAATGGTATTTTCAGGTTTAATATAATTTTAATCACATGCTGTAAAATAACATTTGTCCGATTCGGTAATCTCCTTCAATCTCACCAAAAATCCATTGTCCTTCGACGAATTTCCCTTTTCAATATTTATTTAGTCGACTTCACACTCATTAGTTTCATCAATCCTTTTTTCTGCTCATGATAGAGAACAGTTTGCAAGAAACCAATGCACACAGATCTCACGAGAAAACAGATTACGACCAAAGATGGTGTTATTAATAATATCCTTTGCTTTCAAACAAAAGTCTGTCTCGGAAATTATTAATAAGAAGTAGATTACAAACTCCAATTACTTACTTTATGTTGATTTTTAATTTGCCAAAAAAGACCATGACCTTCTTAAAACTATAACTTGAAGGTAGAGGTATTCCTAATTATTTCAGAATTCTCGAATGACGAAAATCATCTTCTTTTCGTTAAAACTAGTCACGTAAGCACTTTAATTTAGAAATAAACTTTTGATAAAATCCTCGAATACCACAAAATCGCGTCTCTCTCGAACTCTGTGAGCTACCGCTTTTGCAGTAATAGTTACCTTTTTCTATTTCATTACACATTACTGCAAAATATTTTCTTTCAGGCAGCCAATACGTTCTGCTGTCATACGCCAAATCTCTTTCTAAGTTATACATCTGGCATTAATATCTGAATTTGACGCAATTGCAAGTTATTTACGTCCCGAGATTGCAAATGTCAGCGGCATGAAACAATGTACAAAATGCATATGTTAAAGTTTCGTTTTTTATTAGGTTATACATCTTTTTTTTTATTATGTTATACATCTTTCTTTATTGGATGGTTTAACGACCACCGTGAGCAACTCAATGGGCTATAAGCAGTCGCCCGTCCCCAATTTAGGGTCACTGGTTCCAGGGAAGGGAGAGAGCCTGTGCGGTAAGACAAACACAACATCCATGCCTCACTGGATTCGAACGCGGACCCTTCACGGACAAAGGCTCTATACATCTTTACTGACAGTATTCAAGAAAATCCTAAGTAAAATATTTCGATGAAACGAAAATGGGCGACGGAAGTAGTCAAAACCATTGTTTAAATCTGATTTCTGAATGATGTCCCATAAAATGACGCGACATAGTCAATTTCATTGTTACTCAGAAACATATTTTACTAAACTGACTTCCAACATAATTTAATCACGTTTTACATAAACGTAACATTATCTCATTGCAATCTGCAGTTTTAATGCTATGAAGACAGAGCGTCGTTGTCAAATTAAGCTTCCTCTCGATCCTCTTCCGAAGAGAGGGTTTCCTGCTATATACGAGAGGCTTAAAATGATGCATAACATGATGGGACGTAATCTGTAGAGATCTTAGACCAAAAGTAACTAACCCCTCTCATCTAACACACTTGCGATTCAGCCTTTTTTTCTGCCTTGAGGTCAGATTTTAGCTTGTGCATGCGCATACGGACTTTCGTATCTACGTCTCACTCCATCGGTGCCAAGGTCATTTCTTACGTTCGTCTAAATCCGAAAAATAATAATAAATATTGTTTTTGAAAAACTAAACAGTCGAAATACTTACTATTGCAGCCGCCATAGTTCAGTAAATATTCACTTTTATGACTCACATTTTTTTTATTGGTTTTACGACTATAACATTCAGTGGCCCACCTACTTACTGTAAGTACGACCGGTCGCTCTGATACCGACCGGGTGAGAGTTCCTAGTGTGTGACTTGGTTGAGCAATACTGCACTGCAAAAGCAGAACTGAAGATTTCAACCACGAGACGGGGTTACAACCCGATCTCGTGATTTTTTCTTTTAAGAATCGGGGTCCCTTATGTTCCCTAGAAATTAGTGCAGTGACGGGACTTAGTAAAAACGCCCTTGTGAGGGCGAAGTTCCGTTCAGCCCGCATTGAGAACTCTGGTATCAGTTTTGGGTACGTCGTCGTCGTACCGATCCCGCGGACGAAGGGGCTATTTGATCCCTCGCCCGCCCAAAGCCCAAGAGCCCGGCTTCTAAGTTTTGACTAGAGTGGGAGAACCTCTGGGTGCTCACTCAGTACTTAGAAGAAATTTTTGTGTTTTTTCATCTCTCTCACAGAGATGTCCTCTACCCAGAAGGGTAGAGTGAAACCAAAGGGATCCGTCCCCAAATCGTCCGGGACAACCCGGACGCAGAAGGTAGCGGCAGAAGCACTACCAAGCCCTGTCGGCAGTGCTAAAGGAGTTAGCCCCTCTTCCGAGAACAGCCGGAAGGTAGAGCCCAATGCTAGGGGGAAACTGTCAAAGACGCTTCCCCCAGCGAAGGGCTCTAAAGCCGCTACACCCACGAAGGGAGCATCGACTGAGCAGTCTCAGTCAGCTAGTGGTGTAAGCACCCCTTGTCAGTTCCGCCCATGGCAAGGAAGGGGAAAACAACACCCCAGCCCGAACCCTCTCGGGTTCATGAGGGGTCGTCCGCGGGGTGCCCAGAGGTACCTTCGGTGGGAGGTACGCATCCCAGGACACCCCCGGTGCTTACACCAGAGGCGTTTGTGAATCGCATCTTCGACCTCACCTGGGAAGTTGAGTCCGTTCTCTTGGACTCGCGGGTCACTTATTCAGGGAGAGAGAAGGTGAAAGCTGCCTTGAGCGGTGTTAGAGACGCTTGTTATGAGCAAGCAGCACCTGTAACCTATGTAGAAGGCAGGCTGTCCGTGATAGAGGAGTCGGGCTGCGAAGCCGACGTGAAAGCGGCTTCCTATGCCGAAGTGGCTAGGAAGGGGGCTAGTAAGGCGAAAGGGCCTTCGCCCTCCCCGATTGAGATTAAAAAGAAGAAGGTAAAGTCGGGAGACAGGAGACACGTGCTTCTAGTCTACCCTACAGTTGAGAATGCGTCCTCAGAGGACACAAAGAAAACCCTAAAAACTGCAGTAAACCCAACATAACTGCAGATAGGGGTCAAGAGCTTACGGAGTATAAGGAAAGGAGGGGTCGCGGTGGACGGTTCCCATCCCGGGGAGCTCGACCGCCTTGCTCAGGAGTTGAGGAGCAATCCGCTGACCAAGGATTGCACACTTCCCACGGCCCCACGGAAGAGAAACCCCCGGTTGATAGTGTATGGGGTCGACGGGGGTCTCTCAGGGAATGAGTTCAAGCAGGCGGTTTGTGGCCAAAACCCAGAGCTCGAGAACGGGTTCAAAGCCTGTTTTCCCATCAAGGGCAAGCGAGGTAGGGTCCACTGGGTAGCAGACGTGGAGCCCAAGGCCTTCAAGCACTTGGTGAGGCGGAAGACACCGAACTTGGGTTGGTCAGTGCTCCGTCTAAAGAAAGTTTTTGAGGGAGGTCAGGTGCTTTCGGTGTAATGGCTTCGGCCATTTCCGAGGCAACTGCCCCGAGACAGATGCAAGGTGCGGCAATTGTGGTGAAGTTGGGCACCAGCACCACCAGTGTGCCGCCGCACCGAACTGCAGCAACTGCACCGCTGCGAATGCCAGGTTCTGCCTGAAACTGGACGTCTCACACTCCAGCTTCAGTAAGACATGCCCTAGTCTTATTAGGGAACTTGAGCAAAGGAAGAGCCGAGTCAACTATTGTTGACGGATGGTAGTACGCTAGGAGGTACGGTTCTCTCGACCTCGAGATTTTGGGTCTAATTGACCAAGGTAGTTTTGGTGACCCTTGCCCGGGGTTATCACCACAGCACTGGCCCTAGCGCTGTGAACGATGCTGTGATTCGTTGTGTTTTTAAATATATGTTTCAATGTTTGAATATTGTGAGAGGGGTGAATGAGACCCTCATAGCGAAATGTGCATGTTTGTATTTTTACTCAAGATACCTAATAAAGGACATTTGTCCCAAAAGAACTGGCGTTGGCGGGCGATCTCCCGGCCACGAGATAGGGTTTTCTTGAAACGTTGCTTGCCCCAACTGCCCATAGCACGTCGCACACACGGGTTGTGACAGAGGGGTGTAAGGTACCGGTCCCGTGGGGGAGGCAGATCCCCACAGGTCTCTAGACCGAATCTGTCCGAGGGAAAGACTGTGGTTTCCGGTGACTGACAGGCTAGCTGTCGGAACGCCGTCAGGGATCCCATCAATCCCATACCATTCGAGAGAGTTCCGCATTTCCCTGCGATGTCAGCACTTTGACGGTTCAGGTAAAGTCATCAGCTAGTATTACTGTAAGTACGATAGTACCATAGAGAGTCTCTTGGATTACCACTTCCAAGGAGACGAGGGAGAAGGGGACTCCCCACGACAAAAAGAAATAAGGGATGAATGACTGATCCCAAGGAACTTGTTCTCGCTGATCAGCAGCAACCTGTCTGATAGAAGGGTCGAGTTCGAAGCGGGAAATGGGCAAGCCTCGCGCTCGTACCACAGAGGGTGTCCGCAAGGATCCAACTCCGGGCCGCTTTGGTGGAATATAGTGGCAGACGCAGCTCTGAATCTAGACCTGGGTCCGGCAGTGGAAATTCAAGCCTATGCCGACGATTTCGTTCTCGTGGTCTCCGCCTCAGGGAGACACGTGATCGAAAGGGAAGCGCACAGTGCCCTAGCTGTGCTAGATAACTGGAGCAGAGAAAGCAAACTTTGCTTTGCTCCTGAAAAGACCACTCTACTAGCAATAGCTAAGAGTGGGGTAATGAAAACACCACCAAAGTGCAAATTCCAAGGGTGGACTATCAAGGCGGTGCGGGAAATGAAGTACTTGGGTGTGGTCCTGGATCAGAGTCTATCAGGGCTGCCACACCTGAGACATCTTCGATTAAGGTGCACGCGGATCCTCAATAGATTGAAAGATTGAATTGCATGAGGTTATCGGGCAAAACCAAGAAGGCCATTTATCAGAGAGGAATATAGAGAATTCTGACGTATGCAAGTGGAGCATGTTGGACTCCCACCGTCAGAATGAAGAAGGGAATAAACCAAATCCAAAGGTTGGCCCTACTAGGGATCACCGGTTGTTTTCGCACAACGTCGACCCTAGCACTCCAAGTGCTGGCGGGGTGCGAGCCGGCAGACCTGGTAGTAGAAAGGGAGGCAGCAATGCACTGCCTAAGGTCAGGCGAGGACGCCTACCTTCTCGGTGTGCCACATCGAGCCTCCAGCATGGAGCAGGAAAGTGTGGATTGGCAGATCCCCCAGCCGAGGAGATTTTCCCACCGTGGGACAAGGAGAAACCCACGGGAGTTGGGCATGAGCTGTTCACGGACGTCTCAAAGTTGAAGGGACAAGTGGGAGCAGGCTTCTGTGCGTTCTCGGATGGGAACGAAGCAACTGCAGAATGCGTGAAACTATCGCAGGACGCTTCTGTCTTCCAGGCAGAACTTCTGGCGATAGAGAAGGCAGTAACCTGGGCACTCCCTAGGCGTAGTGAAGACAGGATAAAACTCTACTCGGACAGTGAGGCAGCACTGCAGGCGCTGAGTAAATTCATGGGAAGAAACCCCATCGTCCAGAGGATTAAAACCCTCTTGAGGGCAGAAGGAGATGGGGCAGTCAGTTTCCACTGGGTACGAAGCCATGTCGGAACCCAGGGAAACGAAAGGGCGGATCAGCCACGCTGAAAGAGACGGTTGACGTGCAATGCAGAACGCCGCGCAGGAGTATTCGCGCAGCATTAGCACGACAGACCATGACCGAATGGCAGGTCAGATGGGACACGGGAGAGACAGGCCGGAAGACACACAGAGTGTTTCCGAATGTCTCGACCAAACGTGCACAAACAAACAAGCTCCTGAATCAGGTACTCAGTGGCCATGGCATCAGCCCTGAATACCTGGGCAGATTTGCCATCAGGAACTGCACTTGTCCCTGTGGAAATAGGTCGGCAAGCATAGAACACTGCGTGCTTGAATGCAGCGGCTTCGCCGAATGGAGAAACACACTGATCCCAGGTGTGCAAAGAACGCGAAGATTGGATCTGCTCATCCAATCCTCCGTTAACAGGAGGAGGATAATAGCCCTGGTTGAGAGGCTAACCCTCCAGCAACATACGATCTTCCCCAGTCAAACGGGCACCGATACGCAAGAGGTGAACGTGCACACCGAAAGCGATTCGGAAGAGGAATGAGGGCGAAAGTCTGTGGGCAAGCAGACAAATAAACCACCAATGTAAATACCTTGTAAATACACTTTTTTGCTATCTCTTAATGTTGTGAGTCCTAAGCATGAGGACAGTGCATACATGTGTGTAGATGTTTTGTTAAAGAAAATAAAGGGAAATTATTCCCCCAAAAACGTTCGAGGGCAAGGAATCTCCCAGTCAACTTTAAATTAATGAACGACCTATCCCGCCAGACAGAGCGGGAACCCAGATAAGGTATGCTAGTTCACCTGCCAGCACGTCACCACGGGCTGGTCTCTGAGCCACAGGGGTGGCCAGGGTCCGAACCGGCGTCTCAAGGCAGGGTAATTGTCGCAACATATCAAAATAAAATCCAAGGTGCTCAATTAGTCCCCGTGGAGCCAAGACATATTGGCGGAACGGGACAATGAAATCAGTATTTTACTGTAAGTACCGCTCAGTGTCAGGAATTATTAAACTTCACTGCTTGTTGTTTTAATTCCACTTAGTATGCACCAGACTGTGGCTCGATGTGTTCATGATGAGTGATGCAAATAAATGCAACATGTTGTACGTAAATAAATGTATTTTCTCGAAACACTCGTTTTATTTCACACACACAAGTTCTTGGGAAGCGGAAATGCATAAAATAGACTGTCTACAAAGAGTCCCAGGGCCCTTTTTGTAGACACTCGATTTTTCTTGCTCTCTAAGAAAACTGTTATAGGTTGAAAAAAATTATTGATCGTCGTTTTAAATTTGTCATTCTACTTAGATATTAAAAATAAAAATAGCCCGCATAGATT
Source organism: Macrothele yani (assembly GCA_039090855.1). Taxonomy (NCBI): domain Eukaryota; kingdom Metazoa; phylum Arthropoda; class Arachnida; order Araneae; family Macrothelidae; genus Macrothele; species Macrothele yani. The sequence continues at coordinate 75,638,420 of CM077002.1, read as the reverse complement.
TACAGAAGCGGAAAAATGCTTGTCTACTAAACCATGTAGTTACCTCATGTTTAAGAAGAACATTTTCTTTACTATGGAAGGTATTTCATTTTTAATTAATAGTATTTCTTAAAGATAAATAGAATATCTTGAAACGCGAGTTCAACGAATATTGCAGACGACGTGCCCTCGATTAAATTATTTTCACACTCCAAAAGACAAAATAAAAATGTTTTTGCAAGATGTGCACAGATTAAAACCATTGCAGTGCGTCGGAGCGACAAGTGTTATGCACGACCGAGGATTTTTGGCTACGCTGTGTTCTATCATTATCTGGAGATAGTTCCAATGTTTGTAAAATGATGCCTCCGTGTAATGCATAGTTTTTGGTTCCTCTAGCTTATTCTGCTCCCCAAGAAAAGCAGAATAAGCTGGAGGAACCAAAACTCCCCAAGAAACATCAGACACGGATAGCCTGGTGTTATTTGTATAACCAGAGAAATTGCAGCTTCCGTAATGCAGAAGAAGTACTTACGCATGAATGTACATGATGCCTCAGAGGTACAAAGTGCCAATGCTGACAGCTTATCAGAGAAAAGAGCAGTAGATGGCATGACAACATAAATGTCTGAAATGCAAGTAACAAATGCAGGGCACGAACAGGAAGTTAACGAAGAAATATTACACTACAGAGGACGCCCTGATAGTGGATGAAATACGTTAACGGAAATTTGGCAACTAACGGCAATCTAAATCAGCACGAAAAAGATTGCAAATAGAGGAAGAACAAAGTGACAAATGTTTCAAACCTAAATGTTTTAAACAATTTCAGGAACCTTCTAAGAACGTCAGCTTTGCAACGAAACGTAGATATATATCTAAGATTGCTGAAACCGTAAACGTCTGGAGGTCGTAAACAACTTTCGAAGATGCACATGTATGGATTATGTTTAGTTACGATTTAGTTCTCAAAAGACGTATTAAAATTACAGTCTAATGTCTATGAATTTCAGTAAAGACCTACAACAAAGCCATAACTGCCAACTGCCATTAAGTGCTGTTAGCCGATCCTTAAGGGTTCGCGACGTTAGAGGGCACGAAGCGGTTTAAGAAAATAAATTTCAACGCAAACCCATCGACAAAATAAAGAAAGAGGGGATCCTGCGAGACCGAAAAAGAACTATAAATAGCAAGCTGGAGGAAGGGAAGCACCCTTTTCAGTTCCCTCGTCTGCTTCGGTATCAGAACCGCAGGAGACATCGTTGACATGATGACAAACACTGGATTACAAGTAGTACTTTAAAACATGCAGACAAGTTGCAAAAACTTTATGATATAGGTCAATGTAAAAAATTACCTTTTCAAGTTTTGCAAATAGTTTCAAATAACTTTATAAAAGACGAATAAAGCAATAAAATCAGTAAAAGAACTCTCAGAATTGTTAATAACAAAGCTTAACAATTTGCCATGTAAATTACCCGGACATCTCAACGTCACTCCTTTTATATCTAACATTATATTTTACAGCAGCTTCTTCTGAAAAGTCATTCATAAGCTGAAAATAGTCGAAAATCATATGCGAAATACAATGCGTCAAGGACGACTAAAATATCTTTCACAAATTCTCACTTAAGCTCAAGAGGCAGATAAGTTATACATCAAGGATTTAATTAGAGACTTTCCCAATGCAAAACTAGGACGAAATATTTTTTTTAAAATCTACAATCTACCTATCTATAAAGATATAAGAATTTTATTTAAGGAAGTTAATGTTTCTACAAGTAAAAATTTGCATATTTTGATTTTCTCTATTAGAATTTGCAATTATAGCAGAAGCTCTGAAGGGGGATTCTTAAATTTTTTAAGCGTACAAACTTTGGAGTAACGCCACCAAACAGCACCAAGAAGAGATACGAAAAGTAGAACCTTCAAGGTATTTTTTGAATGATATAGATATTTGTCATGTCTCAGTTTATGGAACAATAATAAAATCGGAGAGTGCCGCTTAATAATCCTGCGTTGTACATGCTCAAAGAAATCAGCCGGTCACACGATGGTATCGGAAAGTTCATAAAATAAAAAAATATTGAAAAACTTGGCTTCATTAAGATCAAAATGACTAAAGAATGAGAAACGATGCATATTTATATGCAACCTATGATATGCATACGTCAAATATCGTTCCATTGTTAGAACTGTTAATATTATGCTTTAAATACACTCAGGCACTTATGAAGCAATATGATTTCTTAGACTTTCGTTTCATTAAGGATTAATATGTATTTTCAAAGACAATGTGGAAACTCGTTTAACTTTGACCCAAACTGAATTTTTCGTTGAAAAGAACTGTAGCTTAGGAATTTAATTTTCCGTTTTTCATTCATTTTGATGTGATGGAAGTTTCTCATTTTAACCACTGCGTCCCATTGTATTACGGTAATTGTCAGCTTTGCTGTTAAAGGAATCAAACCAAAATAAAATGTCCTTCAAAATAAGAAAATATTTCTGATATTACATCTGTAAATAAGTTTAAAAATTGTATTGCTTCTTAGGAGAAAAAACATACCAATATTTATTAAATATTACGATGTTCTTTCTTCCTATGAAGCACTGCGATGCCTTCTGTCAATCAATATTAAAAATTATTTAATTCAAATAATTACATTATCTCCGAATTTCCTGAGCTCTCGGGAAAAATATAAAATAAGTGAAATAAACCTTCACTTATGAAATAAAATTAAAAAAAGAAGTTGGTCTGAGTTCAGCGATATAAGAGAAAATTCATTTATTTCGCTAAACTGGTAACAAGCTATTTAAAGCAACTGTTCAATAGATGGCGGCAGGAATGCTTTTTAGATAGTAACTGACCAGTTTCTCAAGTGTTAAAAACGCACAGTTGCTCACGGATCAAGAGCTACTGTCATACGAAAATAACGAAAACGTTAGCAAAAATTATCTGATTCCGTGTACCTCATAGATGACATTGACATGCTTAAAGGAACAAGATAAATAATCGAAAATTACGGTGATTGCATTCCTCGCTGAATTTCGTTGTTATGTTGTTTTCTTCCGGAAGAAAGCGATAATTAAATAAAATTAATTACAAATAGCAAACCATAATCAACAGCAGTATACCAATACGCTTGGTCTTCTGCTAAAGACTGACATCTAAGTAATATGAAAATAACCGGATATTTGTAATAATATAAAAAATCACTAACGAAAATATGATAACACTTTAGACCTGTTCATAACCATGACTAGAAGCAATTAAGCATTTAGAAATGTTTCAAAACTCTAAGAGTGCAATAAGGAAATATATATTGCCTGGAGAGCTTTTGGAAGAAACAGCATAATTTTCAAGAGCAATATGCCATTATGTCTTAAAAGAAAAGTGTTTGATCAATGCATCCTTCCAGTGCCGCCCCGGTGGCGCAGTGGTCTAAGGCGCTGGCCTCTGATCATTCGTCCGTAAGGGGTCCGGGTTCGAATCCTGGTGAGGCATGGATGTTGCGTCTGTCTTACGGCACTGGCTCTCTCCCTTCCCTGGAACCAGTGACTCTAAATTAGGGACGGGCGACTGCTTATAGCCCATTGAGTTGCTCACGGTGGTCGTTAAACCTCCAATCAAAAAAAAAAAAAATCCTTCCAGTGTTTACGTATGGTGCAGAGACGTGGACCTTAACTAAAAGAGACATACAAAGGCTACAGACAACTCAACGTAGCATGGAGAGGTGCATGCTTGGTGTAACCAGGAGAGATAAGAAGAGGCACTCGTGGATCCGAAAAATGGCAAGAGTGGAAGACATCATGATCGAAGTCAAATCCCTGAAATGGCAATGGGTTGGACATACTGCCAGAAAGACAGACCATCGATGGACAGCCGAAATTTTAGATTGGATTCCAAGGGACAGGAAAGGAACCAGCAGAAGACCACATGGGAGATGGGTGGATGAAATTCGGAAGTATGCAGGAGTGACATGGAGGAGACTGGCACAAGACAGACCGTTGTGGAGGAAACTTGGGGAGACCTTCGTCCAGCAGTGGATTGATAATGGTTGACAATGATGATAATGATATATATTGTTTCGAGGATTAACGACCCCGTGAGCAACTCGATGAAATATGAGCAATAATCCGTTCTTAAATTAGTGCCACTGCTTCCAGTGAACACAGAGAGCCAGACAAACACAACTGCCACGGGAATGTAAACCCTTTAAATAACTGCTTTAGCATTTTAGCAAACACAAACATGCACACACAAACGTAATAACAAAAAAATGTATCCAGTAACACTCTTTCTTTTTGTCACCTACTCAAAGCAAATATTCACTCACAGGTGTAAGTAAAAGAAATAGTTAATAGGAATATTTGATTCCATCAATCTTATATGCACTCATTCCATTTCTTTCTTTCGTCTTGATTTTTAATGATCCCCGTGAGTATGTAGGGCAATTGAGGGGCTTCCGTCCTTGATCTCAGAATACTGCTTCCTGAAAGGGAGAGGGGCCGGCTCAATTTGGCTGGCCGATCATTCCTGTCCCGATCCAGGACCAGCCCGGGTGAATGGCGAAATGCACGAGCCCCTAACTCCTCGCCCACCAGCGTAGCCTTATATTTCCTTTATTAGATCTTATTATATTTAACCTCCCACACCTCAAATGTTCATATCTAAGCCAGCCGCTACCCTGGGCGAGATATTAGAGGCTCTGGCTACTGACTGTTCTTCCGAGTTGTTCCCGAGATAGAACCCCAGATAATGTATCAGTAGCGTGTTTATCTGATGGTTCTGACCTTCCCCTGGAATTAGTTGACCTTAATTAGGGACAGGCGACTGCTATTCTTTAGAATTGATCATGGTGACCGTTGAGTGACGAAACGAAAACATTGCTGAGTAAAACTGAAAAATGCACTCTGTTAAACAGAAAACTGTGGCACTAGTAAGTAATGATGTGGCTTGAATGCAAATAAGCAAGCGAGATTTGACGTCCAAGTATACAAACATTGCATCCTATTTAGTAAAACCTAAAATTGTATCGCACGGTGTATGTGGTGTTTCGTGAGATCCTTGAGGAAAACCGTCGAGGTAGAATGCCGAGAACCCTTCAGAGCCGTGATTATAGACTGCTAGCGGACTTCGAAAGATAACGGATTATTGAACTGAATGAAACCGGACGGTGACTTCACGTATTGCGTCACATGTTCACCAAAACGATGCCCTTGACACGTATGTGCCTAAAACAACTATCTATAAGGCGAAAGCACCGTTCGATCCGGCGAGTGGCCTGTACAAAATCGGAGGCTTCGCTCTCAGCCGATAGAAGAGTGGTGATGCACAGCTTCAACCATTCAATCACGTGGCAAAACATTTTCTGCCTTCTACGGGAAGCAAGCGTGCATGCACAACATCCATCGCGTAGCCCACCAATGACCCCTAACAATCGTCATCTGCTTTGGAATGGTACAGCTCCGACACAACATGTGCTGAAGAATGGTTTCATGTAGTGCACAGTGATGAATCTCGCTTCTACCTTCAGCTAAATAGTCGCCTCATACACGCGTGGCTCTGATGTGGTCAACGCAACAGTACATCGACTGCGATCGAAAGACAGACCCTTCGCTCGAATAGCGAACATCATTATTTGTGGTACTGTTTCCTATTAATCGCGCTCTAGTTCAATGTTTAGTGCAGGAATTCTCACGGATCGCTTGTATATCGAAAACATTCTGGAACACTTTGCGATATTGTTTGTGGTAATGTTAAACAACGGATTATTTCAGCAACACAATGATCACCCGCAGATACACACCAAAGTTTTTAAATCTTGGACGAATAATTCAGCGACAAGTGTCCTCATGCAACTCCTCACCTCACATACTTCGGAATTCATGAGGAAATGCTTTCCTTCAGGGTGACTTAATAGATAGGAGGCCAAATTGATGGAAGTCCCAAGGTGCACGATAGAGTACGGGAAATGGCAGGAGTAGAATCAATCGAGCCCTTCCAAGAGGACTCGTAGTCATGAATAAAAAGATCGCTCTTCTTGTGAAGATATTAGAGAATTTCCTACAAATCGCTTCCTTCAAACGCCGTGCAGCTGTGCAATACTAGTAGGAAGTGATGATTGGCCCATGATCCAAAAAATCCAACCCTTGCCCATCTGAAAAGGCAGATCGAACAGTCTCAAAATTCTTTCTAACGTTTCTTTCTAACTCCGTTCTGGTATAGGTGCCCGTGTGTGGGGGAAGAGGCACTGACAATCCCTGAAAATCTGACTATGTCATACTTTTCTCGAAGGTAATGCTAGGATTTTTGCTAGAACATAAAATATGATTGATAATTTTTCTGATGCATTTCTGAATGGGTGTATGCAGTAAAATTAGGAGAAACAATGGGATTTTACATCAGAAAAGTAGAAATTTGCAGTAAAAAGTGATAATATTTGAATGTTGAAGCACAGTGTACATACGTACAGTATGGAAAAGATGAAAAGCTTGAAGAAATGAAAAACAAGATATCTCCCTTTACAACAATCATTCACTTCTGGACAGAGATCTCACGAAACATTTCCAGAATTTTGGTTTAAGGATATGTTTTCCTTTTCGATGATTGATTATGTGATCGCTGGGGCTCCGTGGCCAATCACACAAGTGGTCAAATGGCGGAAAGTAACGACAAAGATACATTATATTGCCAAATTCACGGACACGCCTTCAGAAGGAAATGAACAAATCCGCCGCATTGTTAAGATGCGCGGTACAGCTGCAATCGGTATAAAACAAGCCTGCAGATGACCGCGATCATATCGCTCTGTGAAGTTGAGAGAAAATGTCGTGGCGGGAGAGAACTATGCCAGCTCCAAACTTGACCGTAGGAAACGCTATTTACCACTTTGAGAAAGGAAAGATTGTTGGGTGTTATATTAGTGAATTGTCCATAAGAGAAACCAAGAGGCGTTTAGAATACCCATGTCAACTCTTTTGGATGTACAGAATAAGTGGAAGACACATGGAGTGCCTGAAGCAGCAAAACGTACCGGAAGAACTAAGAAAATCAGTGATAGAGGACATCGAAGCCTCAGGAGAGTCGTTACAGCAAATCGACGGAGTACTGCACAAGACCTCAGTGTGCAGATGAAAAAATGTTGGAACCTCGGTATGTATACGTACCATTCGCAGAGAACTTCATTCCATGGGTTCATTCCGTGGTCGTACGGCTGCTCATAAGCCTTTCATCTCCACACGGAATGCTACTCGTCGTTTAGCATGGTGTAAAGAACATTTATCGTGGACCGTAGACAAATGGAAACGGGTCCTATGAACTGATAAATCCAGATACACGATCCATCAGTCTGATGACCGTGTGTGAGTATGGCGGCAGCCGGCCGGGGGAACGCTATTTATCACAGTGTACTGCTCCTACGGTCAAATTTGGAGCTGGCATTGTAGTTGTGTGGAGACGTTTCTTTGTGGTATGGTCCCTGCGCATTGGTTATCCGGGACAAACCTGCTAACCAGCACGTCTACCTTTATATTCCGGACAATTATACCCTACCAACTCTGTGGCAATACTATGTAACCGAGCCTTGTTGGTACCAGAAGGATAATGCTCCGAGTCATGAAGCAAGGTTTCAAAAACGCTTTAATATGACTCTGGGGCAGGTACACGCTGAACGGGAGAATGCATAGCAGAAAACAGGCAATAACTGAGACATATACAACGCACTTAAAAGGAAGAATACAAGGCACAAGAGGCAAGGCATAGGCCAGGAGGTAGAGCATCAACTGTCCCAGTTACATAAGAGAAAAATTATACCATACAACAGTTATGGTACGCACTCATGATCGTCAGTAAGGCTCATCAGCGCAGGAATGTCCAAAATTCACGTTGCAAGATCGAACATAAAATGACTCTAATATGGGGTATGAACCCCTTTCCCAGTCGTACAGTTCTCACAGCGCGACGTCATACTGGAAACGAGGCAGTTGATGAGTCCCTGTGGCAGTTGGTCCCAATCCTGCAGCAAAGCAGTTTTCAGTTCCTGGATGGTTCTCGGAGGGGTTGCGAGCTACAATTGCCCTCCCAAGAGCGTCCCAGACATGTTGGATAGGGTTTAGGTCTTGCGATCTGGCTGGCCAATCCATCCGGCGAATATCCTCACTTTCAAGAAAATCGTCGACCAGGTGAGCCCTATGTGGACAAACGTTGTCGTCCATAAAAAGGAACCGAGGGCCAACTTCGTTCTTGAAAAGTCGAAGTTAGGGCTCTAAGATCTCATCCCTATACTTCTCAGCAGTCAGGGAGCCTCTGTCAAACACATGGAGAGGTGTGCGGCCGTCCAACGGGATGCTTGCCCAGACAATGACACCTCCGCTACCATAGCTGTCTCTTTCTTGGATGTTGGAGGAAAGGTATCAGGTCCCAGGTTCTCTTAAGATGAAGGTACGTCGAGAATCAGTGTCCAGTCTGAATCGCAACTCGTCTGTGAACATAATGTCACCCGACTGAAGTCTGGTCCACTGCTGATGTTGTCTGCACCATGCTAAACGTGCTCTCCTGTGTGCTGAAGTGAGTGGGACGCAAACAGCTGGTCTTCTGGCAAAAAGCCCTTTCTCATAAAGCTTACGGGAAACAGTAACCCTTGAAACTCGGGTTCCAGTGGCGGCATGCAGCTCACGAGATAGCTGTGCAGCTGTAGCAGTCCTGTGTCGCCTCGCTGAAAGTGCCAAATAACGATCTTCATTGGCCGTCGTGGCTCTTGGACGACCTTGCCCAGGCCTTCTCGATATGAATCTGGTGTCCTTAAACTGTTTCCATGAATTGCAGACGACACTGGGCGTTACATTGAGCTCTGTAGCAACCTGCACTTGCGATATGTATGCCTCCAATCTACCGACGATTCTCCACCTCATTCCGTCATCAATACGTTCGTGGCAACTCGTTTTACCTGATTGCTTATGAAATTGAACCAACTCCCGCAAGAAACGCAACGAATGTCGCCGAGGAGTACGAGCGAACTAATCGTGTGCTTTTCATGCCCTCCGCTGTCACAGCTCCGCCCACACGCACGTGTACGCTTACGTATTCGACACTGCAAATTTGCATTCTTATTCGGCGGCATAATTTGTACCTTTGGTTCCGTACTTTTTGTGAAAATCGACAAAATGTGCAAATTCTCTTAATTTTGAACGCCAGTGTATTTGAGCTGGTTGGTAGGCTTAACCGTGCCAACTGATACGTTAGCACAATTCCCAAAATATGAAAGCTCATGCAGCTCACGAGATAGCTGTGCAGCTGTAGCAGTCCTGTGTCGCCTCGCTGAAAGTGCCAAATAACGATCTTCATTGGCCGTCGTGGCTCTTGGACGACCTTGCCCAGGCCTTCTCGATATGAATCTGGTGTCCTTAAACTGTTTCCATGAATTGCAGACGACACTGGGCGTTACATTGAGCTCTGTAGCAACCTGCACTTGCGATATGTATGCCTCCAATCTACCGACGATTCTCCACCTCATTCCGTCATCAATACGTTCGTGGCAACTCGTTTTACCTGATTGCTTATGAAATTGAACCAACTCCCGCAAGAAACGCAACGAATGTCGCCGAGGAGTACGAGCGAACTAATCGTGTGCCTTTCATGCCCTCCGCTGTCACAGCTCCGCCCACACGCACGTGTACGCTTACGTATTCGACACTGCAAATTTGCATTCTTAATCGGCGGCTTAATTTGTACCTTTGGTTCCGTACTTTTTGTGAAAATCGACAAAATGTGCAAATTCTCTTAATTTTGAACGCCAGTGTATTTGAGCTGGTTAGTAGGCCTAACCGTGCCAACTGATACGTTAGCACAATTCCCAAAATATGAAAGCTTTTTTCGAACGTATGTACGCAAAACCGACAGATGTATCTAAGATTTAATATAATAAATTATACAAAACTGAAAATTCGAGCTTTTTTATAAGACAATAAAAAATATAAGAGAAGTTTGTGAAATAACGTATTCTACAATATCAGCTGAATAATTTTGCAAAACATTACGGTAAACACAAAACTGCGAAAGTAACAGAACACTAAGTAACATTTGATAAGTAGAACATTTCTAACCAACTTTTTTATAATTTCAGTAAAACGTCTAAGGCAAAACTATTCTAAAATTTTTGCATCAATGGTTAGATGTCTGATACTGCGAAAGTTAGGCTGATTTGCTGTATTTTTTGAAAGTGAGAATTCATAACTCCTAGAAGATAGGTCAGAAAATAAGATTCCTTTTTGTCTTTTCGCAAAATAAATTACATGCGGACTATTTTTTTCGTTTATATTACTCGTGACATAAGAACGGTGATATTCATTAAATATGCCGTCGAACAATGGAACAATGGACCCAGAGTGATAGTACAGAATTTTACCGCCTCGTGCAATCTCAGGCTTACTTGTGAAGATTTAATTTATGATAAATATTAAAACTAAATGGTTCCTAATTCAATTTACAGTGATTTTTATTTACTACCAAAGTACATTTGAGAACAAGTTATACCGAACGGTAAACTCTTTGTGCATTTGAAAAAAATAAAGGTAACTCAGAACAAATGAGCAAAAGCAATGATATTTTTCTTCCTTCACTTTTCAAGTTTACTAATACAGTGTAACACAAAAAAATTACGTTGATATTTTAATATTTCAAATAGAATTCAATGGCGCTGATTCCAACGGTGGTCTTAGATGTGTTGTTTTGTATCATCGAAAAATGTTTAGTTATATCTTAAATTGTGTGTTTTTATTAATATACTGTCATTCGCCTTTTTTACGGGGTAAACATAGCCACAACAAGAGGTTGTAAGCTCTCGAGACCAACTCTTTCTGCTTTGCTTGTGGGTACTATATTGACCCTAATCAAGTAAAAGACAAAATTACAACAGACACTAAGTTTACTATTCCATATCAAAATTACTTCGGAATGCGTTTGGCAGACCAAAAGAAGGTTTGGGCAGCGCAATTTTTATGGTGGATATTTCCAAGTACAGGAAGCCTAGAGACCGGAATGTCATTACATATCGCAATGTGCCATCATCTACAACACTAGTTCCGCATTTCAATGAGCTTCGTATTTCACAGCCAGGAAAAAATGGGAGGCAGTTGAGATAGATGCCCAGTCTGGTGGTGATCGTAAGGTCGACATAGTTATGGACTTCCAAGGTGCATCTTGCAGTGCTAAGGTGCTCAGCCACATTTTCCACAACAACAAGAAATAGATTTAATAAGAAACTTGTGGTTAACAAAATCAAATGCCGTACGTTTGACTTTTCATTTGAAAGAGTGGGGCCTATTGGATTTCAGCTGCAAGTCGACCATCAACAGAAAAAGACATGAAACATATGCACAATATGATGTTGTGACTGATGTTCTTTGCCATTGTTTCGATGTAATTGGTTTTCTGACAATATTAGCACTCCTCACATACACGAATAGCTACTTTTTATAGGCATTTCGGTTAGACGTTTGAAAGCAGTGCTCCAGCATAAGGGAATTCTGCAGTAATTTGTCTCGTTTTAATCCATCTATTAGCTTACATAATTCTCGCCAGTCTCTGCTGACCCATCCGCTGTTTTCTTCCACAGGATAGCCTATTGCTAAAATTTCTTGGCGTGAAGTAGCACTTACGGTAAATACTTTCTACAGTTGTGAGTAAAATGACCAAGAGGTCGGCTGTTTGCAAGATGCATGAACCAGCATTCCTGGCGCCAACTACGCGTATTAAGCCACCTTCAAAATCTCTCAGACCATTCATTTTCCCTATTCCACTCTTAATAAAACGCTAACTGATGATATAAACCAGGTAATACGATACGATATGATGTGATAATATAAATATTTTAAGAAAAATATTTACAAAAAATAAATTAGCAAAAACAGCTAGTTAAATAAAACACGACTTAGCCCACCCTATTATGCATAAATGAATATTTTTTGTAGCAGATCGACTCTGAGCTAGCACAAGGCTCTTTGCACAGGAGTTCGAAAATTTAGGGTTGAGCCCAGAATGTCTCAAATGATTTAGTAGGAAAGCATAGATGAACATAAAAAAGTTTATTTTGAGTGTGAAGAGTCACCCTACCCACCCATAGGGCCCAGGAGGTGCCGGCTTAAGAGGAGATTAATGTCTGCTTGAAGATGCTGAAAGTTTTTTGAGTTTGCGAATCGTTCCTCTATCCAATTCTTCAACTGTAGAATAAGATGGAGATCTCTTATGCGATCTTCTTTGAAGTTCCTCAGGATGGAACTTTCATGAGGATTTTGGGGCTTGGCAAAACGCCTATCCCAGGCAGCCATAACACGTTTCTGTATTGCTAAAGATAAATCATGGTCTACCTGCTTGATTCCTCACATCAGCTTACGACACACCTTACGGGTAAGAGTGAGCCACTTATGTGACGAAGGCACGAGTACTTAATAAACTGGCTTCTAAACGAAAACAGGCAATCTTCTTCAGAGACGCGGGCAGGTGTGTTTAATAAACTGGCCTCTAAACAAGAACAAGTAATTTAATATATTTGCTTTCTCTCGTTTAGAAATTTATGTGACGAGGACAGTTGTAAACTGACACCTAAATGAAAACAAGCAATCTGAATTCCCGAGGTGGCGCAGTGGTCTAAACGATGGATTCTGATAATTTGTCCAAAAGGGGCCCGGATTCGAATCCCGGTGAGTCATGGATGTTGTGTTTGTCTTACGGCACTAGTTCTCTCCCTTTCCTGGAACCAGTGACCCTAAATTAGGGACGGGCGACTGCTTATAGCCCATTGAGTTGCTCACGGTGGTCGTTAAAGCTCCAATAAAAAAAATGCCCGAGATGTTTGCTTAGCTAACGCACCATGAAAAAATATATCCCCTTCTTCTACTTATTTTTATCACAAAATGATGCTAGAGAAAATAAACTGAGCTCATCAAGAACTGCGAAGATAACAACGCAGTTTTCCGCAGCAGTCGCAGCTCATATTTTCCACCGTAGTGAGGACTCACAGTGACTAAATTAACCAGATATTCTAATGAAAAATCAATTTTCTGGTATCTCATATAGTGCCAGTATTGCAACACTGAACCTAGTGGTGATAATGTAATTATCAATACAGTATCAATGATCACATTCTTTTCGTTGTGCTAAGATCCGTGCTTCGGTAACTTGGAGACAAGTTCATCTCGTCCGTCCATGACGGTTTGAGTCCCGAAAAGACGATTATACGCCTTTGAAGGTTAATAACAAATTAATGCAGCCGGCTTACCACTCCTCTGCTGCACGTGGGTAAGGTGTAAAGTGCGTCCGGCGCCGACCTCACAGAGAAACATTTACGCACTCATGTCCCGAAGCAAATGAAGTAAACGGAAAACCGCTGATTATAAGACCGGCAGGACAGGGATTCGAACACTCAACAGAAACGTCTACCTCCCACACTGCACACAACGCGTTAAGCAACGGGGCCATGCTGGTGGTGGCGATGCGTTCGCTTAAGAAAATTTGTTCAGCTACAAAATCTGCAAGAATAGGACTAGACCATAAAGCTCTAATTTTGGTAAAGTACTTAAAAGAACTTTCAATAAGCAAACAAACGCGAATTCACTTTCTGTATGCTGTTAAAGTTTTCTGATAGTTACAAATATCTGGAAAATTAACTATCTTATACTTTTTTTCCAGCTTATGCATTTTTTTCTAGCTTATACATACTTTTAGCTAAAGAATTACAAATTAAAAAATATATGAAATTCAAAATTTGCATTGGAAAGTTTACAACTGCTAAAGTATAAAATTTGCAGTATGAGGTTATTTCCAAATCTTTGCTATGTGGTTTCAGAAACAAAGCAACATGCTCTTTATTCTACTTGCACATAATCGATTTTTTGGTTCATTTTAAGTGCACTGCATAAAATGAATGCAATATGATTTGCATTTCTCCTATTTGCATTCCAAATGCCAAAAGTTTTCGGGCAAAAGCAATACCATTTGCTGAATTTTTTCCATTACCCAAAAGAAAGTTATTGGGCCATTTAAAGAAAAACCTATCTAAAAACAGATAATCTTTCGTTTTCCTTGAGTCTGATATATTTCGAAGAGAACAGAAGCCCTTTCTTAAACTCATTTTACGACATTCCCCTTCCAAATGTATTTGTCCATGAAATGCGAACAACAAATATAACTTCGTTTCTACATCAAAACTAAGGAAAGCGGAAGGGCAAATACCAAGGAGAAGGGATTGTTTCTCAAGCTGGATATTGACAGGTTCTCTTTCAGCTCAGGGCTTTCGTCACACCGTCACTGTTCTGCGAACTCAGAGAAAATCTGCTGGTACCTGTAGCAGCAATGTTTTTCGAGAGAGAAAACGGTTTTTCAGTCCAGCGAAATAGAGTTTTCGTAGAGAGTATCACCATAATTTGCATGCCAGATAGTGTAAATATTAGACTAATTTTTTACAGCAATAGAGAATGCATTCTTCTGAAGGTATGTATAATAATGATACGTATTTCTTAGCCTATATTTGCGAATATGATTGATGGCGTTCTTCAAGGAAATCAAACGCGCATTTCTTTGAAACTTTTTGAAAAAAAGTAATTTCGGAAGAAAAAGAAAGAACGGGCATTTATGTGCAATTCAGTGTTATTATAATCGTGCAAAAATTATCAAACAAAGTAAAATATATTTTTTTACCGAAAGCCACACCCAATGTTTTAGTAACATTTACATGCGGAAAGAATAAAAAATTAACTTGTCTTAGTGAGAGTGAAATGAAATCATAATTTACTATCTGCGTTAAACAAAAAATCCGTTGATGTGAGTAATATTGCAGTGCATACCAGGACGGATTTTTGACACCACATTGCCCTATTGTGTTTGCAGATATGCAACAAAAAGTAACTTTCGTTTTAAATTTCAGTTCGATATCCTCGACGTCAAGAATTATTAGAATGAAATGAAATCATAATTTACCATCAATAGGGTTTATAAATTTAATGAGGCATTTCAACAGATCCTGTACGGATCCATTTATTTTTTGAGCAGTTTTTTATACACTACAGTAACAACTTATTAGAAACACTGAATAGTAATCAGATACGTACCATCTGCCACATAAGGTTAGTCCTAGCATCAATTATCTTCTTCAAATCTGTTGGGTTCTACGCGGCCACCTCATGATATTCGCCCAGGGTCTCATTTCTTCCGCTCTATTTTTCCTAGTTACTATTCTCTATAACCAAACCCCCTCCTGTAACATTTTAATCTACAGGGGCCTTCTCTTTATGCTCACCAACATTACCTTTTGATGGTTTATCTTCACTGCTCCGAATATTTCAACCCCCCCCCCCATCAATTAATATAATGAGAGAGACAGTTATTTTCTCCAGAATCTGCCAGCTAGACCTAGTTATGTCTGCTCCCATTTTTCTCGCTTCTATCGATACAGCCGCTTTTGCCTTCATCCTGTATTCCAACATCACCCACAATTCAAACCTCACCTCATCCCCTCTTCAACGCTGTCCTCCCAAAACCTACCTCAGACTTTTCACTCATATATCTCCTTTAATTCTCCTTTTCGTAAAACCAGACACAATTTCTGAAATCTATCTCAATAGTTTAATTAAAACACTCACTTGTGGAGTTTAAAATTCTTTATCATCCTTCTAGCAAAAATCACCTCTTCTTTAGCTGCAGCCCAGCTAGCTCTCGCCATCACCTTTGTTATAGCAACACTATCTTTTCTCTCTACTTTCCGATTTTATCATTGTCTTCCTTAGAGCTCAGCCTTAGACTTGTCGTTGATTGAATATCTTTGCTATTTTCCTCCACTGTCACACTCATTTATCCTGCTATTAATTCATACAACTTCAGATACATCCCCCAAAAAGAGCATGCCCGCTTCTCTGTCATTTTATTATCTTTTATTCTATCTATATTAATTTTAATTTTTAGAAGCAACGTATTTTTCGTAATGCTACGGGATTATGGCTTGGGTCTTTCCTCTTATATCCTCCTAGTCTATTATCAAAACTTTAAATCAAGAGAAACTGGAGCTCTAACCATTCTTTCTAACCGCGTATAAGACATCGCTATTATCTCATCATTGAGATTTTAACCCTATTAGGTTCGTGAGACCTCCTCCTGTCAAACCTTTTCCCCTTCTTTATTTTAATCCTTCTCAAAAAATCGCCGCTTTCTCAAAAAAGCTCAAATGCCTTTCAGCGCCTGACTCCCCGCAGCTATAGCCTCCCCAACTCATATCTCCGCCCTGGGTCACTCCTCAACACTAGTCACAGCGGGTGTTTACTAAATAATCCGAAGCATTCACTCCCCCCCTAACACCCCTCTCGCCATCCTGATCATTTCTTCCCTCACTATATTTTTTGCGGGAGTTTCTGCTAACTGGGAACAAGGCATTAAAAAAATCGTCGCCCTAAGAACACTCAGACAAATCGCTATAATATTTTTACAATTTCAATTTTTGCTATTAATACAGCCTACCTTCACCTAATCTCCCACGCCTTGTTCAAAAGAACCATATTCTTAAATGCTGGTAGAAGAACTATGACGTTCACAAAGAACCATATCCTTATGTGCTAGTAGAAGAACTATGACGTTAAGATAGTTCTTTTACCAGCACATAGAATCGTAGAACAACTATGACGTTGAGATAGATTTAAAGATACCCACTGCAAAGGACTGTACAGTACGCAACTATGACGTTGAGATACATTTATAAAATACTCACTGCAAAGGACTCCCACGTGTACGAAGTGTAAGTAGCGCGGTAATGTGGGAAAGACTTGGGATTTAAACAGCTTTGAAGCAGGCACAGTTGAGAAGATGCATGCATATCATAAGCAGCATGACTTCCTAGCTATGCAAAAAAAACTGCATCAAGCGAGTACAACGAGTCTAGCAAACACAACAAAAACAAGCAGCTTGCAGTCTCCCTGTGAGCTGAAGAGACTGGTCGATGCTCAATGGCAACTGCGGCTGGAAAGGATTGCTCGAGGTAACAGACGAGCTACATGGCGTCAAATAGTGCGAAGTATAACAGAGGTATCGAGAGAAAATTTTCAGCATACACATCTCACCGCATATTGAGGAAAGTGGGATACGACAAGAGACGTCCTTCTTCTTCGTGTATCTCTCGTCTTTGCTAAAAACCGACAGATTAATCCGCATCAAACACAGGAACCCCAAAGTTTGACCCTTGATGACTGGGAAAATGTCGCTTTGTCCAAGGAATTGCGTTTTCACTTAATGCACGGAAAAGGACATGCCAGAATATGGCGTGATCAGCAGAAATCCACGGATCTCAGCTGCCTAGCGTTAAATGTACAACCAAGTAGCGACGGTATAACTGCTTGGGGTCTTTTTCGTTGAGCGCATTGAGTTCCTTAATACCGCTGGAATAACATTTGGATGTCACGAAGTATCTTAACAGCAATCCAAACCAGGCACATTTGCATATGTACATTGAGTAATGGAAAGGGCTACTATCATCAAAATAAAGTGTCATGTCAATAAGGCTCGGATCGTCATATCGTGGTTCCAGGTGCACAACAGTGACTTAAAAGTACTAAAATGTCACATACGGTCCACAGATCTTAACTCAATTGAATACCTGGAGGATGAGATTGCGACAGTAATTCTTAATGGAAATTGTTCTCTAGCGAACACTCGCCAATAAACGGACGTCATCACATCCGCTATTGGTAGGGCATAGCCTTGTTGAATCTATGACACGTCGAATTGAGCCTGTTTTGAAGCCGAAAGAAAGACACACACGTTATCAGCTACTTGTTCCTAATATTAGATGCACAAATAAGTTTTAAAGCGTTTTTTGTGTGACGTATACCGCTAATTTACATATCCGACATTCTCCCGCGTTGTTGTCATGTGGCCGTAACCTGTCCAGAGCATAAAATGTGACACAGAAGTTTGCCCCATAGTCAAACGCACTTGTACATTGGTAGGTGAAAAATGGCAAATGATATTGCATTTATGAGAAACTGCATTCGTTGCGAATTTCATCAAGAAAAAGTGCTCCAAAAGCATGTGCATCGATCTGTTCTGTTCTGCGGGAGAATATTGTATCGAAAACACGTCTGAGTTTTGGTTTACACTGTTTAACCCTTTAGCGACTGTAGGGATGGAACTCTTATGTAAATTAGCATAGGCTTATGCCTACCTTGCTCCCACGTGTTGAGAAGATTGTCCCCCAGCAGGCGAAATTAAATAAGGTTCTTTTTACAAATAAAACTATTTCTCGGCAAATGCTGATGATAGCCCTGCGTTGCTTCTCTCTCAGTTTTTTATAAATGTACTAGCTATTCAAGAGAGGGGAGGGTAGGATAGTAGACAAACATTGAGGTATAAAATATTCAGTAGGCCCAAGTACTGAATTCAACCACTTTATTGTCTTAGGGTTCGTCGGCCATTGTTCTCTAGCATGGGCTACTTCAGTTGCCACCTACTCAGTAATTCGAAAATTCGTCTTCCGTCTCCAAGCCTTACTCAAAAGTCAGTTCGTTCCCTAAACGCTTATCTTAGCACGTAAACCAGAGCCTTCCCCGGCCTGCTTCTTTTCGTATACGTTGCACTGTTTTCTCCTTCTAACAATAAAAGAAAGGCTTAATGCTTTCTTTCCGCGCATGTGGTCTTCACTCGTAAACGACAGCCCTTACCGGCATAAATCGTTTTGTTTCGCACCCGCTACACTCTCCTCTTCTCCACAACGAAATAGAAAAATGCTTAATGCCTCATCGCAGCACACGTGGAATTCACCGAGTCTCTCTCCCGGACTCTACACCTCACAAAAAAAACACGTCCTGCTCCTACGAGTACTTAACGCCAATCCCCTCTTCTCCGACGTGAAATTTGCGAAGATACAACTTCCTGGCACCCCATTGGCTCCTGCTTTCCTCCCTCTTTTAGGTAGTCACGTGCTTCCCTGTTGAGAAGCGCGCTCCAAGATGGCTCTCTCACCCCTCTCTGCAGCCCCCTTCCGACTTCTAACCTGACCTTGGACCTTCTCTCGCGTGACCCCGAAGCGTCCTTGAGCCTCTCCGGCTTCTGCGTCCCTTGCAAACCTGAGATCGCCCCGGCTAGGAACAATAGCTGTGGCCTCTGTGAATACATAGAATAGCAACTGTATACATTGGAATGTCGTCGAAATACTGCATTCCTCAGACGTCTGGCGTCTTGTTATTTCAACATCGTTTTCATGCGTGTCTTCGCCCAAAATGGCGATCACTAATAGTTTCCCACAGGTGATCTTCAAACATACATGAGCTTGACTAGAATATTTACATTTCCATGAAATTACATAATTTAATGTCCATCACATAATTCCGTAATATTTCAGTCTCTATAAATTATGCAAATTGGCGTCCATTACATAGTTTATGCCAGCGATTAATTCTTCGCCCGTACAGCGACCATAACGCCCAAAACGCCCGTACATAGAAACGACCATAGCCGCCCTAAACGCATGCCCAGAGTAAGTCATATTTCCTACCCTTTTTTGCACGACATATGAGGATCAGCTGGAATCACCCTCAGTCACTATTGTTGTCATTCAACAATGAAGTGAACTAGCAGACAGTTTCAGACATTATGCTATTTAGAGTGATACAATATTTTTGGGTCTTGGTCGTTAAAGGATTAAGGCAGGTGATTTTGATGACAGCGATCGAGAACGTTACGGCGCCCCGCAGAAGTTTGCACATGAGGAACTACAAGCATTGCTGGATGAAGATTCGTCTCAAACGTATAACGAACTAGCTGAGTAAAATGGGGTAACTCAACAAACCATTTTCAATTGTTTACTAGCAATGGGAAATATTCAGAAGGAAGGAAAATGGGTGCCACACGACCTGAGCCAGAGAAACAAGCATGAGCGTATCACGAAGTGTTTGAATCTGTTGAATTGAATAAAAAACACCGAAACTTTTTCTTGTAGAAAGTCGTTACGGGTAATGAAACGTGGATATGATAGATAATCCGAAACGCAAAAAACACTGGGTAGACCCCGGTGAAACAACGACTTCGACACCGAAGTGCAATATTCACTCCAAGAAAGTTCTGCTGTGCATCTGTTGGGATATGAAGGGTGTGTTCTATTATGAACTACTGCAACAGTGTTAAACTGTTGCTGCTGATCGCTACAAGTAACAATTGCTGCGATTAAACCAGAAAATCTGTTGGAAACGTCAATTCACAGACAAAGTATTTCGTCCCGTAAAATTACTGTATGACAATCCTAGGCCGGATGTCGCGAAATCGGTCATGAAAACGTTATTGACGCTTGGCTGGGAAGTTTGGGAGCACCCGGAGTACAGTCCGGACATATCTCCTTCAGACTATCACTTGTTCCGATCGATGCAACATGGTTTGTCTGCTGTACGGTTCTGGATATGTGACAAAGGGCAAAAATGGGTTGACGACTTCATTGCGTCACACGACGAAGTATCCTTCATGGCTGGAATCCATCAGCTGTCCAACAGATGGAGGAAGGTGATAGATAATGACGGCGAATATTTTGATTCATAAGAAGTATTGTTGTTTTCTCTCAAATTACGTGTTGCATTGCCTTCAAACGCTTTGAAATCTTATTTTTACACCTAATAATTTGTTACCTAAGTGTATTTGTTGATTTCTGGGTTTGTCAACTCCCGTGAATATCTGCGGGCCACGAAATCAGGGTGATTCCACTGGCTTCCGTAAAGGAAAAAGAGCCACAATCATAGAACAATCACAAAGTTCGTGCCTCATGTATGGCTGGAACTTATGCCTCTTTCCTCCGAAAAGCCGGAACCAGCGACTTTGTACATTCACCCACCGACCGAGGAAATAGTGTTTTTAGGTCATATATATAACTTCATATGCTGGAAAGAAAACTTAAAGCATGCACTCATTTAATACTCCTCGGGACACACATTTATTGATTTCAAAGAAGAAAATATTTCTTTTTTTATCATTCACTGAGATTTCTCATGAAAAAATACACAGGCGTGCAAAAATAAGGACGAGATGGTTTTTCGAATGTAACGTCTTGCAGAAGTGCTCCACATCGACTCAAATCATACCAAAAGATCACCAAGATGTAAGAATATGGGACAAGTGAGCAAAACTGTCCAAACAAGGAATCCAAAGGATACAAAGGCACTTTTTTGAAAAGGTAGCTTAGAGCACAACTGGACAGAAGACAGAAACATCCATGTGAAAGGCGGCTGCCAAGAAAAACCCAGTCTTTAGTAGGAGATATGATCACCCCTGACTGCGTTGCAAGTTTTACAACGTCTGTCCAGGCTGATGACGAGGTTGTCAAGGAGCTGTAGAGGCGTCGCGACCCATTCCTCTTGTAGCGCTAATCGCAGCTGCGGAATCGTTGCTGGAGGGTGGTGACGTGCTGCCAAGCGTCTCCCGAGAAGGTCCCACACGTGTTCGATTGGATTTAGGTAAGGGGACCTTGCGGGCTAATCCATGCGCTGAATATCTTCACTCTCCAACAGCTCTGCGGAAGCCACTGTACGATGAGGTGTAGTGTTGTCGTCCGTGAAGAGGAACTCAGGACCCACATCAGCTCTAAACAGACGCACGTAAGGCAGGAGAACTTCGGTACAATAGTGGACACCTGTGATTAAACCTCCTTGGAAGATGTGGAGGTCAGTACGGCTACCATGCGTGATACCGCCCCAAACGAGAACTCCGCCACCTCCAAACCGTTCACTTTCGATTATGTTGGAGGTGTGATTTCGTGTTCCCCGCTCTCTCCAGATGTGTATACGTACATAATCGTTCGTCAGGCTAAATCGGCTCTAATCCGTAAAGAGAACTCGACCCCATTGCTGATGTGCCCAGTGCTTTTGTTCCTGGCAGCACAGAAAGCGCCGTCTCCGATGAGCAGGCGTTAATGGCACCCACCGTAATGGTCGTCGTGCAAATAGATCACCTTTGTGCAGCCTCCTGGCAACGGTAAAACGCGATAACGGACGTCCAGTTGTCTGTTGCATTTGCCTTGCGATTTTTCCCGCTGTCTGCCATCTGTCTCTTCTCGCCTGTAGGACAGTATACCGGTCGTCCGGCACCGTGGCTGCTCGTGGACGACCATTGCTAAACACTCGGACAGCTGTTCCTGTCGTTTGAAATGCTCTCCAAGCTCGTGAAACGATGCTGTGAGCGATCCCGAACTCCTCGGCCACACTAGTCACACTTCGACCTTCTTCCAACTTCCCAATGACGCGACCTCGGGTAAAGTCATCCAGATGTTGTCTACTGGATTTCCTGTTGGCCATATCACACGGTGGCAGCAACTCGACGTCGTTCAAACCGATGTACACCGTGAATAGCTTTCACCGAATTGCTGAGCGTACACCGCCCGTGTGCTTTATACCCTTCCGACACCCCCCACCACGTCATGCTGCATATATGCGTATGCCGTACCGTACCGAACACTAGTATATCTCTTCAGTGGTCTTTCGATCCGTTCTGCCTGCTCGTTCCGCTGTTATGCTAATTTCTCTTCTTCGTTCATAATTTTTGCACACCAGTGTAAGATAAACCTCAAGAATTGATGCATCCTATCCGTACAAAGAAAAAAAGCAAGCAGCTAACAGGTTAAGAAAGCGTTTAATATTTTTTAAATATTCATTGTAGCTCACTGACTATCAGGTTTATATTAGTAGTCAAAGTACATCTTTCAGTTTTCCTCAAAAAAAAAATTCTGCTGCATTTCCTGATGGACCACTCGTGAACAATTCGTTTACAACGAATAACTCCTCACACTGAATGGTTCGTTCTTACCGCTGTAAATGATCACTCAGTCAGCCATTACTGTGAAGTCGCACTGAAGTCGCAGGGCCTTTAACTTTCTTTAGCCCGCATGAGTTCGAAAACGAATTCCGAACACGAAAAGTAACGTCAGGAATTAATGCAGTAGAGCGTCGAAAATCAAAACTAATTGGGACCACTGGAAGTTCGGATTATCGAACATGTTAAAATATATAAATACGCTAACATTTTTGCATTATATAATATTATCCAGATACATATACCAAAAATAAGCAACTGTATACAAAAAACAATTACATAAGACAAAGATTTTTTTTGTTATTATGCAATACGGAATAAGTTTGCCATTTTTACCACTGCTGTGAAATTTTTAAACATAAAGTACAAATTCCTAAACTTACCAATCATTACCAGCTGACTCCGATTGACAAGGGTGTACTTTATGCTGAGTACAGGGGGCAAAACTTTTCTCCCGGCTCACAGTGAACAGTAGGGATGAAGGATGAAACAAGGGGTGGCACTACCGTAGTAATGGGGAGTAAAATCTTAACTCATTAGGGAACAAGTGAGTGGAGAAGTTTTCGACTTTTGTCTCAGAGTATCAAAAGTCACCTCCACCTTCGATACCTCGACCCTAAAATGCTTCGAGCCCCAAAATAAGGCGATTCCATTTTCATCAAGAGCTAAGTTAAGATTAAGGACTATATTTAAACTTTACACCACCACAAAAAAATGGAAGGGAGCTTGTTTGGATTTCTGACGTTTCGTATTTTTGACGTTCTGATTTTCGTAGATGTTAATCGTTATGTGAGTGAGCAATCAGCAGTCAGTTAGGAAATAATGGTGCAACGGGAATGATCATGAATGCCATTCATTTGAATGGTGTGCTAGAATTGTGTTCGTGGCAAATCATTTATCGTGAATGGTTGGAGAGCTCGCTCTCTTTTGGGTAGTTTGCTAGAAAAGAGCAACACGGTATTCCTGCAACGAATGATTTCATCAGTGTGTATAATGAAAACCTATAGAAATTCGATTGTTCGTTTGAAAGATCATTCTTAAATGACTCCTTTGCATGAATGGTGAATGAACTCCCAAGAACGAATGATTTCTGCCATCACTAGTTGGATTTTAGTTAATAAAAGGTACTTGACATGACCCAGCCACATTCTTCTTCTGTTCTGATGAGTAAGTCGAGGGCCCTGTGGGCCATATAGATTCTCACCTCATTTGACAGCCGAGAGTTATTGAGACCACCGAAGACATTCCTTGGAAATGACAAACCATCTCTTCTTACTTATAATGTGGATGATAATTTACTGTGAGAAATTAATTCCCCCGATCTTCTCAAGCATGAGTACACACTTAGGTTTTTTTGGAAGATCCTTAATACGTTTTGCATATGTGTTAAAAATGCCCGTTTTTTAAAAGCTACGTTCCCGTGTTCTTTATCCCGATGCATAAGTCTATTACATACTTGCTTCTTAACGAAAAAACAAGGACATGTCTGACCATATTTCTTTTACGAATGGGCTCATAAATGAAGGAAAAATGTCGCTGATCATATTCATAGACACAGTTAATTTTGGACTTCTAACGAAATAGAAAAATAGCTGACCAGTGCCTTCGGGTTACTACTCCGTTATGTTTACATGGCCTCATCACAAAAGCGTGGTGAGTTAAAATGGAATAAAATAGAGATTAATTAAAATAGCAATATGCGTTTTCTATACGTTCAATGGTAGGTACTTACAAAATATCCTAATAACATCAATTCTTTTATCAAATTATTTATTGAATATATTCATAATGTGATATATTCCACAGGATGAACTCATATAGAGCGAACGTTCAAGGCAGCCAATCCGCAGCTATGTGATGGTAATGTGACTCAGGTGCTGTACACAGTGAGGCAGCAGAACTGCGTTTAAAAAACGTTTAATACTCGTTAATTCGACCTTTCGTATAAAGTGCGCGAGAGCAAGTATTTTTATTTTTTCAATTAAAAAAATAACGGCAATAAAAGGCACTTTTGCTTTCTAAAACTCTGCAACGTTTCCTTTTTTTTTTTTTTTTTACTTTGGAACAAACGAACTGCTTCCTACGATTCTGAAATCTGAAGAGACGTAAGCGTCCTCTTTAGAAACACAATTTTGTTTCAAGTTTTAAAGTTTCAGCTTAGCTGCTTTGAATGACAACGGACATGTACCGTTCTGAGAAAATGTATACCTAGTATACATGCATTGCGCATTATTCCGAGCAAATGTATTGCTGGAATATATGCATTTTTTCTAGAAAATCATATTTAAATAATGCCTTCCCAAGTGGAAATTTTATATCTCACAATTTTTTCAAGTGGAATAAATTGGCCTGACTTTAATCAGATGTGTTACAAATCTGTGCTTAGCTTTTAAGAGTTCCCAAATGAAATCTTTGAGTTCATTTTCTTCAAAATACAGATTTCTTAAGTTCCGTTAAACCAACCGCTTAAATTTAAATCCTTCGTGAACGAGAAAATGCCTTTGAATATTTACTGAGCAACAGTAAAGTCATTAAACATATTCTACTGAGTTTGTATGCAAAATCACAGCGCAGATAACGAGATAGCATGCTGCATTGACACACGGACAGCTAATTATCACGCAAATTAAGCTATAGTGTGAGGAGGGTGCTCAACATAATCACCACCAAATTTGCGATGCGAGAAAGCCCGGTACGTGCGAAACGGATGCATCGGTAGCGATGTCTCACACAATCTCGAAATGATTTGGATGATACGCAGACTTCGGCAGATACGATATGGACTATTAAGGGAGCACAAGAGTCAAGCTTGCTGTCGGAACTAGGGAATAAATACACACAATCAGTTTATTGCCTATCACTGAATTTCAATGATCTGGCTTAATCTTTATTTTACATGGAAAGCAACACGTTGGAATACACCGAGAAATATGCAGTTCTGCTCGTAATGGTTCACACATTAATTTGGTCACCACCTGAAATCATAATGGTGCCGTCACTGCAAAATCTATGCTATCGTCAATTCCCTGCAATACTAGGCACACAGATTCTGGGATTGTCTCTTGTCAGAAACGGAATGCAAACTGTTGTGGTACAGCTATGACCTTCCTTTCTGTTGTTCCTCTGATATTCATGAACAGAGATCCTTCAGCATTAAGACAGTACTGTCGTACAACAGCACGTAATTCGTATTAAAAGCATGAAAGCAATTTAACTCATTTAAAAAGCATCACGAATTGAAATCGTTTGAATCAGTTAAGAGCACCTACTTTTTCATTTGGGAAAATGCCTTTGTTTATGAGTCTTTCGCAACAAAAACATAGGCTGGAAAACAACTAATAATGTTTTAACTTATGCTAAGAGCAATATTGTGAAGCATTTGACATTTAGGAAATAAGATATTAGAGAACAGAAAATCCGGAATCCATCTTGGACTCCTCTGGTGTCAAATTCATATGAGATAAAAATAAATTTATCTGATTTTAAACATTGTAAGCATCATTAATCATAAATTTCATAATTTTGTCTGTATATTAAAGAAAAGATTACTGATTTTTTTTCAGCAAATGAATTTAAAGTAAAAATTACTTTGATATTTTTTTTATTTTTTTTGTATTTTCTTGATGATGGGAAAAAGAATATGCATATGCAAAATATGAAATGCCCACATGTTTAAAGTAAATATCGAAATTTGGATTTCTCTGAAATCAATCTTAAGTATCATTTATTTAAAAAAACTGCTTCAAGAACATAAAGAATAACTAGTAATTGCAATATATTTTACGAAAAAAGATCGATTTAAATTTTTGCGCATTTATTGATAGCTAATGATACAACTATATAACTCCGTTGTTAGAAATTTAATCCTTTTAGATATAACTCCGTTATTAGAAATTTAAGCCTTTTTAAAATTAAGCATTGATGCTGGAATTAACGTTATTTGATAGCACTGAAATCTTGTAAAATGCAGATTATTATTATTAAAGCGGATTATTACTTTATTTGGGCTTTGTATATTTTTCCTTCTCTTTATTTTTTCTTTTCTTTCCCTTTGCTCTCTGTTCCTAACAATCACCCGACATTATTATTTACAGCTTCTTCATTCACATACATTGTAATCGTATATATTTCAATAGCTTATGACTTTCTTGCAAGAAAAGTATATTTCTGCTTTTTGATAATAAATTGGATGCTCCTGTTTATTTTTGTTTTGAGAACCAACATCATTCAGAAAAGGCAATGTAGAATTCAAACCTCCGAATCTCGTACTAGAGAAGTAAAACGCAAGATACCGAACGATATACAAAACTTAAATTTTCTGAAAGTGATACCCATAGCAGAACAACTTTATTTCTGCTTTGGAACGGAAGTTTTCAATCCAGTAACCATGTTCTATTGGGTTGGTGCGAATGAAATGTCCGGCAAAAGACCAGCACACGTGGACGGCAAGAACGGGAAAATAGGACAACTTACCTAGGCTAAATATTCACCCACGGTATCGACACATAGTTGCCATCTGTCCGGCAAGGCCATGATCCCGAAGCGAAAAAGTCTTGTGGCTGGGACCCGAAGAAGTCGTCAGCTGCACGTTGAACCTCGTTTTCTGTCGTGAACTGTTTCCCGGACAGGCAGTGATCCAGGCGATGAAACATATGATAGTCTGTCAGAGACAAGTCCTGGGAATACGCAGAATGAGGCAGTGCTTCATAGTCCAGGGCACTTAGTGTCAGCATCATTCGTTGTGCGACATGAAGGCGATGTTGTCCTGGAGCAGAAGAACACCATTTCTGTTGACCAAAGCCGGATGTTCCTGCAGGAATTTCCGGTGCATCTGGTGTAATTCAGAACAATAACGTTCTGCAGTGATGGTCTGGCTACTTCCCAAGGAACTCCGATGAATTATACCGTCTGTGGTTTACCAGACAAGAAGCATCGTCTTCTTGGTGTGTAGGGGTGGCTTTTGATGCCGTCCAGCAGGCTGTGCCTTGCTTAACCATTGTGCATATTGTTTCCGATTATCATAAAGGACCCACTTCTCGGCGCAGGTGACGATGCGATGCAGTAAAGGTTCCTGTTTATTCCAGGCAAGCAGCGACGTGCAGACTTCCAAACGCCTAGTCTTGTTGGCAGTTGTCAACTCATGCGGCAGCCACATGTCCTGTTTTTGACCTTGCCCAGGCCAGCCAGACGCCGATTAACTGTCGTGTGGTGGACACTTACCTCTGCCGCTATCTCACGATATGTTTTTCGGGGGTTCGTTTTAACCATACGTTAGAGAACATTGTCAGAAACAGCAACAGTTCGGTGACCACGTGCTTCATTTTGCAGGTCCGTATCGCCGCTTCGAAACCTCACAAACCATCACCGAATGGTTCGTTTGTTGGCTGTATTCTCCTCAAACGCTTTGGTAACGTTTAGAGCGGCAATTCCTGTAGAATGGGCCAGTTTAAATTCATTCAGGAAGATGATTCTTAAATCCTGCGTGTGTGTGACTCCTTTGCAAGCCAACGTTACGTTCAAACAAACCACGCCTGAACCATGGTTCCTAAAATTTACTTCTCTTTCAAGAAATATCTTCACACACGTGCTAGCTATTTATAGTAACTCTGTGACGTAATACCCGCAACACTTGTGTGTGGTTCCATTTCGCTGTGGTGGGGGCCTGTTTCCACTGCTCGTTCGCGCCGGACATTTCACTTGTACCAATCCAATACATGACAAGCTGATAGTATTTTGAATGGCCAGATTTGCACATTCAAGTGGTTCACCTCTAACAAAAAATTAAAACTTTTTGAAACACGATGTTTTCCAAAATTTACTTCTCTTTGAAGAAATGTCATAAAGACCAATGATTTTACTCAAATATAATCTCCTAGCAAAGTATTCATGCAAGTCCTATTAATTTGGATTTTGTACAGGACAATGATTTTAGAAACGCCCTAAATATTCACCAGAAATTTATACGTTCAAACTCTTTGACATGCACACTGAAAATAAATTAAAATTATTTGGACAAGGACATAAACAGAATATCGTTTACAGAAGATTTCATATATGGAGGTAAATAGTAATGTTAGTAGAAACGTATAACTAGAATCAAAAATATGAACACATCAGTGCTAAGCGTAGTGGGTATAACCAATCACCATATGATTCTTTTGAAGATCTACACTGCTCGATATTGAAAATGAAACACTGAGAACGTGTCGAGGCATCGCCATAGAAATCCATACGCTAGTGGCGAAAATTATGGAAACCTTTAGGAAAATTTGTATCTCTAAGGTTTGTTGGCTCATAACACCAGTCTGTTTTAGAATAATACCACAAAAGTATGTATCGTTAGGAACGTAATTTAATGCTGAATGTAATGCGACAAACTGTGTATTCAACACAGTTTGTCGCCCGCCCTCATGTAACACTAGCTTCATTCTATCAAAAGCTATGCGCAAATAACCAGAAAAAAGAAAATACAACTGCCTTATGTCACAAGAAACGGATTTCTCTAACTCAAAACTGACAAATGAGTCTAATTGTTCTGAGATCCAATCAAGAATTAGAATGACACACCTTAAAACCAGTAAAGTGATATTATCAGTCGGCTCACATTTTCAGGTGTCAGAGATAATAACAGAACTCGAATCCAGTTGTGTGAGTGTCATTAAGTTGGCCACTGGTTTTTTCATGGATTTTTCTACTCTTTGATAACTGGTCCCACACATGCTCGATAGGGGACATGCTCGGGGAGCGCGCAGACTATGAAAGTGTCTGGACATGATGTAGGCAGTCCAGGGCAAACCGAGCCGTGTGGGGGTGGGTATTATCCTGCTGGTATAGCGCACCTGGAATTCCGGCCAGGAATAGGAGCACATCGGGCAGTAGGATCTCGTCCACACACCGCTGGCCGGTCAATGATCCACGTACTACTTCTAGAGCTAATCGGCTATCGTAGGCAATGGCTCCTCAGACCATAATGCTTGTAGTGGGGGAGGTGTGGCCCTCGATAGTGAGGTTCGGATTGTGCTGTTGACCCTGGGACCTCCACACCCGGATACGATGATCATCTGTCCCCAAAACGATGCGGCACTCATCGCTAAACAGCACATGTTGCCAGTCTGTGGCATTCCACGTCGCTCTGGCCTAGCACCATTGCACATGGAGCAGGTGATGCTCCGGTGTTAATAGCAGCACACGTACGGGGCGCTAGGATCGCAGATTCGCTTCCGCGAAGCATCGGGAAATGGTTCGTGGGCACACAGGAGCCGCTATATCTGCCTGCATAATGGACAGGGTCACCGTGGGATCCGTTGTTGCCTGGCACAAGATCCGTCGTTCCTCTCTACCGGTGGTCATTCTGGTCCGTTTGGAAGCGATCCGGAGTGTAGCAGTGCCGTCATGTGTCCACTTCTACCAACACAGTCGGACGGTATGGCCAGAGCGATCGATGTGGCCGGCTATAAGGCACGCCGACCACCCTGCGGTTTCCAGCCCGATCATCAGGCCTCTCTCAAAGTCTGTAAGTTGCGTAAATCGACGTCTCTGGAATTTACCTGGCATTCTGGTCACTCTGTACTTTTTCTTGCGTCGGCCGGTGCTTTTCATTTTGATAGGGCATCGACTACACGCCGGTTCACACGGCTGCCGTTTCGTGATTGTAGAGCCACCGCAGGGTGTACGCTCATGTGCATTCGTACCAAACGTGGTTCATTTTCACACCGGCACGCACTCTAGCTATCTGCAAAGTTTCGCGGTTGCAGCATGTTTTCTTCAAGGTGCGCAGATTTCATTGTCTGTGAGTGTACTTTGTATCGGGGTTTATCGACCACCATGGCGAATTAGTAGTGCCATAAACAGTCGCCTGTCCCTAATTTAGGAGCAATAGTTCCAGTGAAAAGCGAGAGCCACTGTCGTAAGAGAAGCACACCACTCATGCCTCATCCAAGATTCGAACCGAGGACTATCATAGACGAAAGATCGGTGTCCTTAGAGCTTACAGTACACTGTATAGCTCGTATCAACCTCCTACTCCGCTACCTACAGCAAGTGCTTATGAGTTCATCCTGGCCCGTCACGTCTTATACCTTTATCATCACAGCTTCGATCTGTTCCAGTAACACCCACCATATTCCAAACAGGGTATGCAATGTGTAGTATCTTCCGCAAAAGCCTTCTGTCGCAACTGCGCCTTGCATATGCGTCTGCCTTAACTGACAATCAGGAACGTCGCTTTTTCCTGGTTTGATCTCAGTATCGAACCTGGTTTACTGATCCCACAGATCATCTACAACTCCTTCTTTGAGAACTGTTCTTCTAAATCTTACTCTACTGACTGTCTGAACAAACTTTCTGTACCTCTACAAAACGGTTACTGAATTTCCCCAGGTACTTTCATCCATGTCTTTGTGACGTACATTGATCATCACACCCGTTCTCTGAGAAGAGCGTTTTCCCCATCGAAGAATTTTTTAATGCCTTTGAATACATTTGTACATATTATTTTTAATTTGTTGCACTACATATTTTCTTTTTAATGCCTTTGAATACATTTGTACATATTATTTTTAATTTGTTGCACTACATATTTTCTTTTTAATGCCTTTGAATACATTTGTACATATTATTTTTAATTTGTTGCACTACATATTTTCTTTTCAATGCCTTTAAATGCATTTGTACATAATATTTTTAATTTGTTGCACTACATGTTTTCTTTATAACCTTTCATGTCAGTACTGCAATGTACATAACATTTTAACCACACCTTCATCTCTGTACCCATTACTAGAATTGTTCATTTTGATTCTTTCATTGTGTATCTCTTGAGCATTACTCATACATCATTGTTCCCGCTCACTTTGTTGCTCAACTCTTCCATGTTGTCACTTTTTCCTTTGTTTTCATTGTCATTGTATATAGCACATCTGCATCTGTAAATTTTCATCGCCATTGTAGATATGTCGTCAATTATGTTTCTGTTGGCACTGTAAATACAGACCCTCTGTTTTTTTCCATCCCAGTTTCTCAATAAACATGTTGAAACCAATGCCTCAAACCACTCGACAACCGGAACATCGAACACCATTTCCTTCGTACTTTACTAAGTGTACACTCAGAAATCTGTAATTTAACAATAATCTTATTCACGACATGATTCATGCAAAATATCGAACATCCATTACCTTTTAAATGCCTGTTAACTCACTGACATTTGTATTCCTGTCGTATCCCACAACTTACTGTCAGCCAATGTACCACTGTCTATTAAGAACAAAATATTTTCAATTACTTTAAAATTAGAAGGTTTTTCCAAGATGTTGGTGTGATAGTGGATATCTTTATGAATTATCGGACATATAATGTGTATCAGCGCTACTAAGATAAGAATACAAGTGAAAGTATAATCAATAGACATACATACGTACATACACTGCTGGCCACCCAAAATGCAACACCTAGAAGGACACGAGATAGCTAAGCCAGATTTACTGGACACATAACAACAGATACAAAGATGAAACGATTAAGCTTACAGGCCCGTGAGACTCGCGCAACACGCTGACATCATAGTTCGTGTGGCCCCCATGGCTGGCAATAACGTCCGCTACACGCCGCGGCATCGAACGAAATATGCTTTGGATGTGGGCTTGGGGTATGTCGGTCCAGGCTGCTTCCACACATTTCCACAGTTCATCAGGCGTAGACGAGAGTGGTGCTTGCCGGGCCACTCAGTTGCCGATCAGCGACCAGACTTGTCCGATGGGCGACATATCGGGAGAATAGGCAGGCCACGGCAGCAGTGACACCTGGTGGGCCGTGAAGAATTGTTGCACGATGCGTGCCACGTGCGGGCGCGCATTGTCTTGTTTAAACGTGGCCGCTGGCAGGTTCTGCAGGTAAGGGAGGACTGCAGGCTCCAAAACGTCGGAGATGAAACGGTGGCTGTTGAGTGTACCGGCGATGTATATCAGAGGGGTGCGGGTGTCATATCCAATTGCGCCCAAAACCATAACGTCTGGCGACGCACCGGTATGGCGATGCATAATGCAGGCGTCATACAGTCTCTCGCCACGGTGCCGCCACACGCGGATCCGATCATCGTGGTGTTGCAGGCAGAAGCGGGATTCGTGGGAGAAGACAATGTCATGCCATTCCGTAGTCCAAATGCGGCGTTCAACGGCCCACTGCCGCTGCACTCGCCGGTGGTGTAACGTCAATGGCAATCGGAGCAATAGGCGCCGTGCGACAAGTCATCGCTCCTGCAGACGGCGTCGAACGGTATGTGCTGACACAGGTTGTTGCGCAACACACCCTAATTCCTGCGCTAACGTTCGTAATGTGGCGGTGCGAGCCGTCAATGCCCAGCGCACAATATGCCGGTCCTCTTGTTCGGTGGTAAGCTGCACTGCGGAAATCGCTCACTTCGGCCCGTCCATCCCTCCTGCACCCACCGAATCCATACTCGCCTGAACGTGGCTGGATTTCGTCCCACACGGGTGCCGATGTCTCTGTACGATAAACCGCTATCGCGATAATCCACTATTACTCCTCTGTCGAACTCCGAAACATGCTGAAATGACTGCCGTATTCTGCGACGAGGCATCAGGAAGCTTCCCACGCACATGTCCGGCAGCACAACACACTTCCACTACTTACACCCCGCCTTCTGTGCACCCTTCTTATCGTGCTTCTCGGTGGCGTACCGGGCGCACATGATTTGCATATGCCCTGCAATGCTAATCGTTTGCATGTCCTCTCGCGGGCGACGCATGCTGCGAATTTCAGGTCAATGAGATGCTTCCTTCTTGTATCTTGGGTGGCCAGCAGTGTACGTATCACTAAGCTGTTCTCTGACATTTAGAGTTAGCTCCTCACAGAAGGAACTCACGGTTGCTGTATCAGGCGTCTTTAATTACAGCGGTCTCGACGCAAAGCTCGAGCTTCATTGACATCCATCACACGCAGCACACAAGACCTTTTGTACTTCATACCCATTACATGTTTCTCATGCAGACATTCCTGATCTAGTCCGCTCGTGGTTTCCTTGGCCTTCCTCTAACTTTCTTTTCTGCCATTTGTGCTGAATGAATTCTCTTAGTAAGCATCTCATCACTTATTCTTTCAGTATGTCCAAACTACCAGGATATTAGTCTCCACCTTACTAACAACACTTTGCCTCACATTACATACACATCTGCAACACATCTTCGTTCCTCACATGATCAGAGCGTGCCTTACCACAACGTAACGCATATCGCCAGCACAGAAACGATTCCTACGTCTTTTCTGCAGAACCCAGGTATGACTGCCATACATCAGAGTAGGAACAATTACACTTTCATATACAGCCATTCGGGACTTTCTTGAGAACCCATCAATCCTGTAATGCAGCTATGACTTTTAATAAAGAGTTAACTCGCCTACTAATTTCACCATCAAATTTGTTCTTCCTGTCAAACATGCTTCCCAAATATATAAACTCGTTTACCTGGTCAATCAGCTGTGGGGTAATCCCCCGCACTGATGTACCTTTATGATTTTTATGACACTCAATAAACAAAAGAGAGATACCTAAATATTAGTGTTTTGGTCCGAGGCATCGACTTCCCGAGATTTCGGAAGGTAACCGATGATTTTGCCAAAGCCGTGCCTTGTGCAGCATTACCCACAACACCTTCCAGTACGGCCGCCCCGGTGGCGCAGTGGTCTAAGCGATGGCTTCTGATCATTCGTCCAGAAGGGGTCCGGGTTCGAATCCCGGTGAGGCATGGATGTTGTGTTAGTCTTACGGCATTGGCTCTCTCCCTTCCCTGGAACCAGTGACCCTAAATTAGGGACGGGCGACTGCTTATAGCCCATTGAGTTGCTCACGGTGGTCGTTAAATCTCCAATCCAATCCAAAACCCTTCCAGAACGGCGGTCCAGTTTCAGGTCTCGCTATCCGTGGTTTCAGTTACCCGCTGTCAATCGCGTTCTGAAAATAGTAAATGAAATTCAGGAAATTAACGCAATTCATGAGTATTAAATTGCACGCTGTTGTGAGTATGGCGTGGGAAAATGTCGCCGTCTCGCTCTATCCCACCCGGGACTTGAATCATCCTTTTGTCCAGCGTATCCATGCTGTATACGCTACCCTCCCGTTAGTCACATAGTAACCGTCGCGCTTATTAGATCGACTGTTGCTTTTTTCCAGTGCTTATTTTCAAGTAACCCTTGTTTTACTCAAGAATGACCCCAAAGCTCACCAGAAGTGGTGCTGGCAATTCGTATATGCCAAAGACAAGCTCTAAAGTGCTTCCTTTAAGTGAAACGGTGAAAGTTCTCGACTTAATAAAGAAGGAAAGAAAACCGAATGCTGAGTTTGCTGAGATCTACGGTAAGAACGAATCTTCTACCCGTGATATTGTGAAGAAGGCAAAAGACATTTCTGCTAGTTTCACATTCACATAACTTTTATAACAGAATATTCTTATAATTTTTCTATGTTATTATTAGTTATTGTTGTTAATCTCTTATTGTGCGTAATTTTTAAAATTTATCATATGGATGTGGGTATAGGGAAAACCATAGTATATGCATCGATGAACCATTACATTGGGACCCCATACCTAATAAGCTACAGGACCCCAAGGTTAGCAGAAGAGAAGGTTGCCTCGATCCCTATACTTCCCTGCAGTCACGTCTTGGGTGGGGGAGTGACGTCAGTGACAGACTCGCGGTCAAGGTCAACGCCCATCCATCCTTTCCCGAAAGAGCTAAACCCTATGTAATTTGTGTGTGATCTCACTTTGAGCTCAGTTTTTCGTGTAGCAACATTTTTCAGAGTGATCTATATTAACTGTTAGTAGCTATGAATGTTGAATGTTACTAGGTGTTTTATGTGACTGGCTATCAGTGATTCCAGGGATGAGATGTACCGTTGCAATTTGCAACAACATTTGGCAAAAACTAAATAAAGATCCTGATAAAAAGAACGTAATGTATATTTTTTCCCCAAAAGATCCAGAGCTCAGGAAAAAGTGGATTCATCTTTGTCGTAGAGATGGGAAATGGAACCCAGCATCCTGTATTGTGTGTTCAGAACATTTTGAACCCGAAGATTATGAGCGGGATTTGAAATTCGAACTTTTATATTTGCCACCCAAAAGAAAATTAAAAAGCTTTGCCTTCTCTTCAAACAATTTGATGAAAGGTTCTGTATAGTTATTAAACACGTGGATCACTGCAATAAAAATCGCATTGAAAGACTTACTCTAAGAGAAACTAAAAATATGATTTCTGATTTGTTACAAGTAAACCATTCAGGTAATAGTTCTGAGAAGCAAAACGCAGTGGAATCCGATGGAATAACATAAATCAGAGATATAGAATATGGCGCATTAATGTGTAAATATAGGCAATTGCTGACTAAAAATATTGCGTTACACGAAAAGGCGCGCAATCAACAAAAAGAAATAAGGGATTCAGCTCTAAAAATACGCAGATTGAAATATGAAATTGTTGCAATGAAACGAAAAATTTAAAAAAAACTGTTGAACTTCAAGTTCGTTCAGTACTACTCAAGATGTTTACAAGGGGTTAAGTAAATATGCTTTTGAATAAAAAAAAAAAGATTATTTGGTCCAATGAGGATATAGAGATCAATTTGACTCGTCGATACCTGAGTACGAGGTCATACATTTGTTTACGAAGTGAACTGAATTATCTCTTGCCTGGATTATCAACTTTGCAGAAATGGCCGTTCAAGATTACTCCCCAACAAGGTACCATGACGGACGTACTAAAAATTATGAAAACTGGGAATAATACAGAAAAACACCAATACCCAGACTGATGAATCACACACGAAATAATTCATAGTTGCAAAAGTGCTGCGCCACGTTGGCGTCAAAAGTAATGAAAAAATCTCCAAAGATTTATACGATGCTTGTTCTATGCAAGCCACAACGATAATGTGCTAAATACATAACAATGCCTAACCACAGTAACTGAAGATGATGGCCGAGAGTATCTTGCTGATTGGGTGGCTAAAATATATAAAGAAATATACCCACATCTGGGAGATTATACATCAAAAAATAACAATATACATATTGAGGAATCATGGCTACATCATCTGTCATTTGGAGGACTCATTCAACCATCTCTTGAGTGGTCTAATGTCGCTAAAAATTGGAATATGAATTTCTTAAACAAAACATAAATTACACTATAAGTAAACAGCCTTATATCGTAAAAACGTTAACCGAAAAAGTATATCTCTTGTTTCCTGGATTTCCCACAGAGGTACTTAGAGGTACAGAGGGGCATATATTAAGATGAGAATTATACTTAGGATTAAATATTTGAATGAGAAGCTGCAGTTCCCCCTAACTGCCAAAAGAAGTACCAGAAATGAAGATGACATTCGCTCAAAGAAGGGAAAACCTATGAAAATAGTAAACTAGGAAAAAAAACCCTTAGACTTCCCTATTCAGAAATAACCCCTGGTTTTGCGAATTGATGTGATTAAATTAATTATAATTAGATTAATTCGATTATAACTTCTGTTCCTGAATCATGAAAAGCCAAAAAAGAAACAGAACTGCAACTACAGTAAACGTAAATACAAAATAACACACTTCATGCTTCAGTCGGAAATATTCAATTTTTATAATGCATATGCATGTTTTTTTTTCTTTTTTCTAACCTTTCACATGTCTTTAATCTAAAGCAGGCTGTGGCTATGTCTTTTGTAAGGGTCCTAATTTTTTTCAAAATAAATGGGATTTAAAAAACGGAAAAAACTCAGTTGATGCCACACTCCGGACGGGTGGGCGAGACCTCGAGTGAAACCCCACAATGGGTCTGTCAGTGACGTCACGCTCCTCTCCCTCTCCGCACCAAGATTTTCCGCGATCGAGGCAACCATCTCTTCTACTAACCTTGACAGGACCCCCTTTAGTCCGCAAAACAGCGGCCACTCGGCGAAGTATCGATTTGGTGAAATGGCGATAGGTATCCTGGGTTGTTTGGTACCATAATGTCAACATCAGGTTCATCAGTTCCCGTATATTTCGGGGTGGTGGTGATTTAGCTCGAAACCGTTTTTCCAAGTCGAACCACAAATGTTTGTTGGGTTCATGCCAGGTGAATTTGGAGGCCAGAGCATTAACAAAAATCTCCAGCATGTTCTTCGAACCATTCCTTGACGTTTCTGGCATAGTTGCATGGCGCATAATTCTGTTGGTAATAGCCATCACCAGCAAAGAACACAGTTGCCATGAATGGGTGAACTTGATCTGCAATGATGTTCAGATACATGACAGCTATCGGGATTGTGCTATTGGGATAATGGGGCCTCAAGTGTCCCAAGAAAACGTCGCCCACAGCATAACACCGCCGCCGCCGCTGGCCTGTTTCCGCTCAACAGTGCATCCAAGTGCCATAGTCTCCGTTCGTACGCGGCGTGTCCGCGCTTGGCCGTATACGCGATGCACCAAAACTATTGATTCGTCAGACCAGGCTACTTTTTCCAATCATTCACAGCCCAATCTCGATGATCTTGGGCCCATTTCATGCGTTGTTGGTAATGACATGCAGTGAGCATGCGGACCCCTCTGGGTCTTCGGCTACGCTGGCCCATGCGCAGAAGGCTGCGATGAAATGTGTGCTGTGACACATTGCCCTGGCCACCACGGTTGTAGCTGCAGGTGATTTGTTGCAGTGTGGCCCTGCGGTGCCTGCGAACAAAGCGCGACAGTCTCCGCTCCCCTCTGGCATCAATGAGCTGCGAACTACACACGGCTGGACGAAGGTTTGTCGTTTGGCCATCTGTGCACCAATTGCGATACGTACTCCCTACAGGGGCACGTGGACAACCCATGAGCCGCGCCGTTTACGAGATCGTAGTTCCGAGCCGCCGTGCCAACACAACTTTTACTTTATCAAACTCCGATAAATCGTCAGCTTTTCGCATTAAGACTCCAAACCCTGTGAACTTCACCTGCGGCGCCGTTCGGTCTCTAGGCGCGCTCATTTCTCTAAGCTGGGATTGGTCATAATGGAATGGCACATCGGTCTATAAGGTTCAGTACTATCCGCGGTTTCAGGCATCCACTTCGAGTCTTGGAACGTATCCCCAACGGAAACGAGAGAAGGACACAATATCCCGTCGTTCATTTATTCTGAATTCCAAGTTTCTCAAGTAAATAGGTTTCTGTTAACACAGAGCAATTAATTTTTGTACATTTGTACTGATTTGCAACAAGGCGGGAACCCCCAAAGACAAGCAAAACGAAGCTGCAATTAAATTTTCTATTTTGTATATTTACGTCTAACATTTTTACCCTGTGCTGACGCTGAAAGCTGAAACAAATTAAAGCTTTTCGCGCGAATGTTTTATAGTTACTGTAATACCATCTGCATCAAGCTTAAAAGTTATCGTAAACGAACTCAAGGAGGGGTAAAGAGAATTCTTATTTTAAAAAAAATTGTAATTAAAGGAATCATTACAGCTCTTAATTGAATTAAACTTAAGTGCTCACCATGGAATAGAAGTATTCCCGCTTGCGAAGATAATTACGATAGGAGAATCAAGTCATATTGATGCCGGTGATTAGCGTCAGACAACTGCATAATGTCGGAAAACAAATTTGCGTGTTTAAAATTTCTCATTGTTATGCACTACAGACAGGTTCGTGAAAGGCTGTGTTCTCTCAAAGCTAAGCTTTTAAAGAAAGGTGAAAAGATAAAGTAAGTGTGAAAATGTGATGAATTTTAAACAGGAAGGACAGACCTTACCTTTCTCGACAATCTAATCTTGGATGCGTTAACGAACGACAAAATTGCTCAGGAGGAAGCTAAGAAGTCTCAGACATTTAAAAAATGCACGGTTGCAACGGCAGCTTTTCTTTTCTTTTTATTTTTAAACTCATTGTTTTCATTTACTCCTGTGTAATTGAATTTAATTTGCATCAGGCTGAGAATTACTTTTTCAAGCTCTAAGTTACTGTCTAAATTTTCCTTTAATGCTTTTCTTTATTCTTCAGGCTTCGTAAAGCCATTTCCTTTGAATAGTTAGCGAACACATTGGCATGTCTTCCATTTCGTGTACATGGAGGAGTACTTTTATGAAAAGTTGCTCTGTCCAAGTGAGCTTCTCTGGAAAATGTCGTGGTGAAGATTTGCAATGATCCAAACATTTGGATTTGTTGAACACGTTATTTGAGACATCATTTTTTTAAAAATAATCATTATTAAACCAACAGTTAGAAACAACTCCTAAAATGTTATTGTTTTCCAGAATTGTACTAAAAAATTGCATTTCATAACATGAGCATGGGGCAGAAAATGTAGCAGTAGTAATTGGTAGAAATGTTGGGAAATCGTTACTCACATGTGAGAAATTAAATTCTTTCAGGTAAAGACAGTCGAGTTATACGTTATTGATGCGTGTTTTTGTTTACATCAATTAACGTTGCAGATTGTTTCGAGTTTCACACTGATTTGCAAAAACAGCACGCAAAAATGGAATATAATTTCCGTTTCTCACTGATCCCTACGCAGCAAAAACACAAGTGTTGGGAAACTGCTGGCCACCAGCTGGAAGTGATGGATTACTCAAGGCTGAAATCTGCCACTCACGGAACGGTAGCGGCCCGTTGGTGGAAGCGCCATCAGTTGGCAGCCATTGATGGCCCTGCAGCATGGCCGTGAATTAAGGGCCTCCAAGCAAGTGCCACTAGTGGCTCGTAGCTGGCAACCGATGCAACCCCAACACAATGTGGAAGCAACGGGACTGCGCATGCGCAGAAGCAACACGTGCTGTGTCTGTCGGGGTACCAGTTAGTTGAAGACGACGTTATCGCCATCGTGTTATTTTAATGAATGTTAAGAAGAAAAAAAGTCATATGTAAAGAGGCGAATTATTTTCCTAATGAAGTGCCACGTCGACGAAGATTGCCGTCGGAAGAAAAATATATAAATAATTATTAACGAACTGTAAGAAACAGTCAATTACTCTCATGTATTCATACAAACTCATTTCGTAGCAAAATTCCTGCACTAACACACAAAGAATCGAGAAAACAGACAGCCATGAAATGCACCCATTCCATTCCCATGACGAACAAAAAATAATTTATGTGTTATCTTTCGTTTTAATATACACTAAACCGCTTTAACAAATGTCCTGGAAAAACATCAAAAAAACGTTATGTTGAAAAAAAAAAATAAGAATTATACGCGTAAAAAACTGATCAATTATTGTATAAAAGAAAAAGAAAAAAGGAACTCTATGTGGATATAATGTACTCATCCATGGGTTGAATACACAAGACTGGAGGAATTCGCTGCTAAAAATAACGAGAAGTGAAATAAAATATCTTTCCTCTTTAAAACAAATGTAGCATCAGACCGCGGTAAGGAAAGATACAACGTTAAAAATGTAACAGAATGAGACATAAACGGGTAAATATATCAATAAAACAATCGCCTTTCAAGACCACAAGGATTGCACGAAGTTGGTACATTCGTTGAAAATGAGTGAAGTTCCCTTGACGTAAATAAAATCAAATCATTACGTTTAAAAAATAAATTTATGAATTATAATGAAACTGACATGTATGAAAAATACCTCGCAATATTGTAAAACGAGTTAGTATAATCATGCAATGCATTGATTATGATACGCTTTCCAACATACTAGAAATCAATACTCAAGTTATGAGGAAAATGGCTGTGGAATAAATCTCACTCCTGTGCCCTAACCTTTGATCCCATTTCGATGATATTTAACCGAACTGGTTCAGTACACCTCCGAAATAACATGAGAAAGTTTTGCCGCGATCGAAGCAATTTTACGTAAGTTATGATGCATAAGCGCGATGGAATACATCCCGCTTCTGTGTCAAAAGCTTTGACCCCATTTCGCCCATTTTTCAACAGGATTCGTCCCCAGGTAGTTCCCTACAACATACTAACATTTCATTTAAGTCGAAACATTTTTACATAAGTTATGATGCATAATGGCGATGGAAGTGATTCCGCTCCTATGTCCTAACCTTTGACCACCATTTCGCCAATTTTCAACAGGGTTTGTCCCCAGGTGGTACCATACCACATACTAAAATTTAATCGAAATCGAACCTTTTTTACGTTAGTTATGATGCATAAGAGCAGTGGAATGGATCTCGCTCCTATTTCCTGACCTTTGACCTCATTTGGTTCACTTTCAATAGGGTTCCTTCCCAGGTGTCCCCCTACCACATACTAAAATTTCATTGAAATCGAACGATTTTTACGCGAGTTATCGTGCGGACGAACATACGCACACAACGCGTGACGTAATGAGGCAGATGGTAATCGTGACCATCTGCTCGCAAGAGTGTGACGTCATAAAACTTTAATACGATCCACACACAACGCGTGACGTAGTGAGACAGATGGCGTTACCGCCCGCCAACATCTAATGGGACGACGCCATGACACTACACTAAAAACGTGATGATTCGGGGTGGTTATGTACCCACTAAACGTATTTTACTAAAGTTGAAATCAAGCTAAATCGATTTCTAGTACCAAAAAACGGTCGGTTAACGACTTTCATCAAAATCCTTAGAGCCGTTTTCAAAATAAAATTTACATACATACAAGAATTGCGCCTTTAAGGTGAACGTCAAGTAATTTCGCTTCCTGTACTTCGAATGGAAAAATTTCTGTATTACATTTTCTTCCCAATTAATGCTTTTCCAAGAATGAAAATTTGAACATCGATTAAAATATCTTCATTTTATAACTTGGAATACTTAATGTTTTCTGAAACATAACCATAATTATGCAATCCAACATTTGTTTGTCTACTGACGTCATCAAAGTACAGGTCTCGCCATCCTTTTTCTGGTTTCAACACCACCAAAGGAAAAGTTATTGATTTTTAATATAATTATGGTTATGTTTTAGAAAAAATTAAGTATTTCAAGCTATAATATGAAGTTATTTTAATCGATGTTCAAATTTTCATCCTTGGGAACACATCAATCGTAAAGGAAATGTGTACAAAAGTTTTTCCATTGGAAGTATAGGAAGCAAAATTACTTGCATCACGCTGTAATGTCCTGTACTTTGACCCATTTTGAAAAGGGTTTCGTCCGCAGACCGTCGCCTACGACATAGCAAAATTTCATTGAAATCGAACTATATTTACGCAAGTTATGACGTATAAGGGCAATGGAATGGATCCTGCTCCTACGTCGTGACCTTTGACCATATTTGTCCCATTTTCAATAGGGTTCGTCCCCAGGTGGTCCTCTAATACATACTAAAATTTCATCGAAATCGAAGTATTTTTACGCCAGTTATCGTGAGGACTGACGGAAAAAGCTGGAGCACATACGCTTCTTCAACCTACGGTTGGAAAGCGTAAATTAAAAAGAGAACCGTTAGTTTCACATCGCGCTGGAAAAAGTATCAGCTTAAGCGAAGGCTTGTGCGTGGCAAATTAGTGTAGTTGGCTGAGCGCTCGCTACCAGTCAGATCTGAACGGCTGTTTTTCAGTACCTGTCTAGAAAATTTCCTCAACGCGTTGCCGTTATTCAGAAGTTTCGTAAGAGGGCAAGAAGAAAGCAGATGTGGTTTATAGAAACTGCGATTCTCTTTTTTTACGCTTTCCAACCGTTGGTTGAAGACGCGTATATGCTCCAGCTTTGTCCGTCTGCCCGTCCGCACGATAGCTGGTGTAAAAATGGTTCGATTTCGATGAAATTTTAATATTTGGTAGGGGACCACCATGGGACAAACCCTGTTGAAAATGGGACAAATGGGGTCAAAGATCACTACGTAGGAGCGGGATCCTTCCATTGCCCTTATGCGTCATAACTTGCGTAAATATAGTTCGATTTCAAAGAAAGTCTGCTATGTGGTAGGGGACCACCTGGGGACGAAACCTATTGAAAAAGGGACAGATGGGCTCAAAGGTCACGACGTAGGAGCGGGATCATTCCATTGCTCTTATGCGTCATAACTTGCGTAAATATGGTTCGATTTCAATTAAATTTTACTATGTGGTAGGGGACCGCCTGGGGACGAATCTTGTTCAAAATGTGTGAAGTGGGGTCAAAGGCTAGGACACAAGAGCGGGATGCATTCCATTGTTCTTATGCGTCAAAACGTGGGTAAAAATGGTTCGATTTCGATGGAATTTCAATATGTGGTAGGAGACCACCTTGGGACGAACCCTATTGAATGTGGACGAAATGGGGTCAAAGGTCAGGACATAGGAATGCGATCCATTCCATTGTTCTTATCCCATATTATTAAGGAGGACGTGAAGTAATTTTGCTCACTGTACTTCCAATGGAAAAACTTTTGTACACATTTCCTTCACAATTAATGTGTTTCCAAGTATGAAAATTTGAACATCGATTAAAATAACTTCATTACAACTTGGAATACTTAATATTTTCTAAAACATAACCATAATTATATTAAAAATCAATTACCTTTCTTTTGGTGG
Source organism: Macrothele yani (assembly GCA_039090855.1). Classification (NCBI taxonomy): domain Eukaryota; kingdom Metazoa; phylum Arthropoda; class Arachnida; order Araneae; family Macrothelidae; genus Macrothele; species Macrothele yani. The sequence goes on along the minus strand of CM077002.1, from coordinate 75,594,132 downwards.
TATTGAAACCAGAAAAAAGATGGCGCGACCTGTACTTTGATGACGTCAGTAGACAAACAAATGTTGGATTGCATAATTATGGTTATGTTTTAGAAAATATTAAGTATTGCAAGTTATAAAATGAAGCTATTTTAATCGATGTTCAAATTTTCATCCTTGTGAACGAATTAATTGTCCAGAAAACAGATGGCGCGACCTGTATTTTCATGACGTCAGCAGATAAAATAATGTTGGATTGCATAATTATGGCTATGTTTTAGAAAATATTAAGTATTCCAAGTTATAAAATGAAGATATGTTAATCGATGTTCAAATTTTCATCCTTGGAAACGCCTTAATTGGGAAGAAAATGTGTACAGAAATGTTTCCATTCGAAATATAGGAAGCAAAATTACTTGACGTTCACCTTAAAGGAGCAATTCTTGTATGTATGTAAATTTTCTTTTGAAAACGGCTTTGAGGATTTGGATGAAAGTCATTAACTAACCGTTTTCTGGTACTAGAAATCGATTTAGCTTGATCTCGACTTTAAGGAAATTTGTTTAGTAGGTGAAATAACCTTCCCGAAAAACCAAGTTTGCAGTGTGGTGTCATGGCGTCGCCCTTTCAGATATTGGCGCGCGGTAATGCCATCTATCTCATTACGTCCCGCGTTGTTTGTGGATCCCATTAAAGTTTTATGACGTCACACCTTGCTAGCAGATGGTCGTGATTCCCATCTGCCTCATTACGTCACGCGTTGTGTGCGTATGTTCGTCCGCACGATAACTTGCGTAAAAATCGTTCGATTTCGATGAAAGTTTAGTATGTGGCAGGGGAACACCTGGGAAGGAACCCTATTGAAAGTGAACGAATGGGGGTCAAAGGTCAGTACATAAGAGTGGGATCCATTCCACTGCTCTTATGCGTCATATCTAACGTAAAAAAAGTTCGATTTCAATTAAATTTTATTATGTGGTAGGGGACTACCTGGGGACAAACCCTATTGAAAATTGGCGAAACGGTGGTCAAAGGTCAGGACATAAGAGCGGAATCACTTCCATTGCCATTATGAGTCATAACTTAAGTAAAAATGTTTCGATATGGATGAAATGTTGATATGTTGTAGGGACCTTCCTGGGGACGAATCCTGTTGTAAATGGGCGAAATGGGGTGAAAGGTTAGGACACAGTAGCGGGATGTATTCCATCGCGCTTATGCATCATAACTTACGTAAAATTGCTTCGATTGCGACAAAACGTTATCATGTTATTTCGGAGATATACTGAACCAGTTCTGTTGAATATCATCCAAATGAATCAAAGGTCAGGGCACAGGGGTGAGATTTATTCCACAGCCATTTTCCTCATAACTTGAGTAATAGCTTAAGTAATGATTTCTAGTATATCGGAAAGCGTATCATAATCAAAGCATTGCATGATTTTACTAACTTGTTCTTTTTTTATGGCTACTACTGGGAAATTGGAAGATAAGATTCGGCAAGCCATCAGCTACGTCACGCGATTGCCGGCTGCCACTGTCGGGAAACTAGCAGACACTATTAGGCTAGCCATCATTTATGGCACGTGCTTGCAGCCACTGTCTGTGATGGATAACTGATGGCCCTGTTCTTGCATATGACAACAGATGGGGTGCTAACCTTTAGCCAGCAGCTGGCCTGAACTGCTCCTCCATGTGGTGGCCGCCGAGGCATTTTATTGACGGTTGGGCAGCAGCTACATAGTACTAGGCCACTGTTGGCACTGCTGGCTGCTAGTTCTGGCTTGAGGGTTGGCCTAGCAACACTGTGTTTGTTGCATAGTAGTGTCTACGAGTAAAGCGAGTAGCTAATGCTGTTCCTGGGTCTCAGATGAAGATGTTTCAAAAGTTAACGTACTTTTATAAAGCAATATATTAGCTCTTGCGAGTGATCCTTCGTTTTGATGTAGAGTATCGAAATACCTGGTAAAGCGACTTCTTACTGAAGAGTGAAAGTGTGAATTAAACTAACGATAATTTTCAACGTTAAAAGTGTCACCGCCTTGTTCTGTTGTCTCACGAGCAATTACTATTTTACCGGAATTGGAAACTAGTTTAATTAGCTCTTCATGTTTGTCTGTATTAAGAGAAGGTGATTATAAACGTTAGGAATTTTATTATAAAGAAAACCATCGGTAAACTTTCGGCTGCACACCCTAGAGTAATTACGTCCGTTTCTCCTAAATTCGGCGTGCGAAGCTATTTATGTTTTAATACGTCTGCGCAGGGCATTAATGGTGAATGATGCTATGTTGAATAATCAGACAAGTGTGTCTCTGAATCATCAATAAAAACTACGGTAACAGCTGAAATGGTCGGCTCACTATACAATCTTTTTTTCCCTTGTTTATGTATATATCATTAATAGGAAACTTTTACACTGATAAGAGTGTTACACTTGCAATGAAATTAATGGGGATTCGTATAAATCACAGACATTACTCTAGGGAAACTGAATAAACAATATGAAAATTTTATTTGCACTGATTAAGCGTCATGCTATCTGGAAATTAAAATAACACATAAATTCATCCGCGTTCTAGTAGCGAAAATTCTTATTTTGTTACTTATCAGATACGTTAAATAAAACAAGAGCTGTTTTCATTAAAAACAGCATTTTTCGAAAAAGAAACTCTTGATCGCTCTCGTGATATTTGAAATTACTTCTGAATAGCAAAAGTATGAGTTGTAAAAATTTTTACCCGGAAGGATAATTCCACCTTCTACAGTCGTTTGCAAAGATGTAAGACCACCTGTCAGTTTTTTGAAAATTAAGATTTTGAAAGAAGCAACTAATTGCTAGTCAGAGATATTTGAAAAAATGTCACCACAGATAAATACTTACATTCTTTAGAACACAAAAAAGACCGAAATCAGTACTTTGTGTGGCCACCTTTCTTTTTTATAATGGACAGAATACGATGTGGCATACGCTCGACGAAGGATTTGCAGTAGTCATTTGAAATGGCGTTGCACCACACGTACCTTATCGCGTCAATCAAAGCATGGGAATTTGATGGTTGTTTTTCTGCTACCTTGTCTTTTAAAATGGTCAGAAACTTTTCGATGGAGTTAAGGTCAAGACCACTACCGGGCCAATCAAACACAGTTATGTTTTTCCTCTGCAGATAGTCTTTTACTGTCTCTAATCTGTGGCATGGAGCACCATCATGCATGAAGATTGTGCATCTGTGCACTTGCATATGAGTTAACAGCTTCTCACGAAACATTTCCAAATAAAAAGGGCCAGTCATGGTAGTGCTTGTAGTGGAAAAGGATAATAACGCAATACCGGATGCTGACATAGTACCTCATATCACTGACTAGGCGGATGTCTCAGGGTGCTAACGGTGTATTTTTCATCAAACGTTTTGCCATTTGGTCGTCGAACATGTGCTTCACGTGATTCAAATTGACGCACAGTTGATTCATCGGGGAAAAAAAGAACTTGGCTCCAATTTTCAGCAGTCCACGATGATGACGCTTTGCTAACTGTATAATGAATAAAATTCTCCGGCTGGACGTGTAGTGCAGGAAAGCTAACGTTAAGTCACGTTAGGGTTATTGAAAGGTTACTTGACGTAGCTAAAGTGTGCTTAAACTTCAAAGTGCTAGAGTTTGTTTAGGTAAGACACGCACGTGCAATAAATTCCAAGAATATGGAATTTATTTTTACTCAGCGTTCCTCATTATCTTGAATATCAGTAATATAACTTCGGTTTTAGTACATTAGTACCTTGAAGGCTCCTTATTAGAGCGGTAAAGACAATATACCCTGAACTTAACGTAAACACTCAATGAAATAGACTTAACGGCCAGACAGAGGTCTGACAATAAAATGAACTAAGTAAACATACTCACTTTTAACCTTTTATTGGGGAGCTCCTGGTATTACTCAAATACACACTCCAAAATAACACAACTACTGATAGCCCGAACTTTCGTACTATCGTAATATCGTAGAAACGTATGTAAATCGCATATCAATAATCAGGAAGAACCTATCACATATAAAACGAAGCTCTTCGGTATACTTGAGCGCGCATATATATATATACTGCATACCACCACGTCACGACTTACACTCGTTGCCACATATAATTCAGCGGGAGAAACAAGATCTCGTTAAGTGAGAAGATAATTTGCATAGGAAAATAAAATAACAAGAGATAGTAAAATCAAAAAGAAACTGAAGCTAGAGTATACGTTACATCATCTCCCCCTTATATATCTCTTTTTTTTTTTTTGAAAAACCTATCAAATTTTGAGTGTAGTCGTACATTTCGCTGACTGACGTTTATCGTCCTACTTTTTTCTTTTTGTGGCAGCAGTATTTACAACTTCAAGCTTGGCATAACAAATTCAGTAAACCTGTGTCCGGAGCTATTGTCGTCTGTGAAGCAGTAAACACTTTTTATACGTGTACAGAACAAACCGGCATCGGCATACCTTATTTTTAATCTGCCCAGCAGGAATCACTTTTTTGATTTCATTTTACTTCCTCATATTTTCAGCTCTATATATATTTATCGTTGATTACAAACAAACTGTATCAGCAGCGAAGATTGCCTGTAGCTGCCTAACAGTAACAATTTTCACTATTTTACCCCTAACACACACACATATATATATATATATATATATATATATATAAAATATTCGGATTAGTAGACGGACATAGAATATATATATATATAAAAAATATATATATACAGTCCCACACGGAAAAAAAATTGTCACGCCAACTGGTTGTGCAGGAAAAACAACATAATGAGAAAATAACCTGTCCACGAGAACTTACTTATCTCGAGGACGCATAGAAAAACCTAATACGATATCCTTTTCCAGGCCTAATCGGACTGGTAAATTCTGGTGGCGCCGATCTTTTCTGCGACTAAAATGGATCTGGAACATCTGTAGTCTATCGGTCAAGAAATTCTGTAGTCTGTCGGTCAAGAAATTCTGTAGTCTGTCGGTCAAGAAATTCTGAAGTCTGTCGGTCAGGAATTCCTTGCGTCTGACAGGAACGGTCAGGAACGGCTGAAGTCTGTCGGTCACGAATTCCCTGCGTCTGACAGGAACGGTGAGGAACGGCTGAAGTCTGTCGGTCAGGAATTCCCTGCGTCTGACAGGAGCGGGCTCCCCAGGCTTTCGATATGTTGTCCCTTTGTGCTGGGGCACGTGTTGTCCTTCCAGCATTCTTTTGAAGGGACGTGGTTCCGGCCACATCGCTTGTTTTCTCTTTCTACTTTTTGGCATGACAGTAGAAGCAGGCATCGGCCCTGTTTGCCCTGAGCGTAAGTTCCAGGGGCGAAATCCGGGCGGATGCAAGGATCTCTGCCTTTGTCGCTGTTGCGGCGAAGCAGATTGGGGAGACAAGTTGCGTTTTCGACCAGCTTTTGGTGTTGCTGGACGGTTTGTAATATGTGTCTGACGTTTAGGAATCGTCAAACTATTGTCTATATCTGGTAAATCAGAAATATGTGATGACTCTGAGTCGCTGCTGTAAGTTAGTGGTCGTGCAGGGCGATGTTTATTTCCGCCTATTGGAATACTCTCTGACGAGGTATTTAAGGACGTAGGAGCTTGTGTTGGTGCAGAGTTATTAGGGAATGGTGCAGCAATAGTCTCGGCAATGGTTGGAGGGAAGGGAATGATACTAGAATTTGAAGAACTTGATTCGAGCCTTCGTCTTATGGTAGAATCAGGTTACGTTCTTGGAAGCCAGTCTTGTGGAGGGGAGGGTGAAGAAAAAATCACTGGAGATTCTTCAAAAAGGTTTGTCGGTTCGTCCAAAATTTCTGGAGGTTGATCGTGTGATATAGACTCTTGAGTCTGTGGAACAGAAGGTTGAGTAGGGTTGATTATAAAATCTATATTTCGTTCATGATACTTGCGACACTGAGCAACGTGTACGTATTGAAATTGATTGTCATGTTTTTCAAGGATAATGTTATTTTCATACACATTTGCCACCGATATGGACCTTTGTAGCTGGGTGCAAATTTCTTTACTAAAGTATGAGAAACAGAAGACTGGAAGTGTGTCTCCAAGAGAGTTAGATCTCCAACGACAAGATCTGGTTCCCTACGCCTAGTATTATAGTATCTTGCTTGAGCCGCTTGTGCGCCTATCATTGCAACACGAGCTTTCTCTGCCATGATTCGTACTGATTGCGGAGTTGGTTGCTGGTTTAGTTCGTCGATAATCCCCGTTAAATTTTCAAAAGGGGTCTTGATTTTTCGACCCAAAAAACGTTCTGCGGGATAAAACGTAGTAGATTCGAGAACAGACGAGCGGAGGGCGAACAAAAAAGCTCAAGATGTTCGTCCCACCACTCGTGATGATCCATGACAAATGTAGCGGTCATTTTAACTAGCGTGCGGTTTACTCGTTCCGCGGGATTACTCTATGGATGATATGGGGAAATTAATTTATGCTTTATGTGCAGTCTCGCACACATTCTTTCAAAAATGTCAGAAATAAATTGGAGACCATTATCCGAAACTATTTTATTAGGTGCACCATATCTAGAGAATACTTCATTAATTAATACATTACAAATAACTTCCGCCGTAGCGGCTTTAATGGGAAAGACCTCGACCCATTTAGAGAAATTATCGGTTAATACTAAAACGTAACGAGCTTTGTTTTTAACAGATAAAGGATAAGGTCCCAATAAATCTATTGAAATAATGTCAAAAACATGAGAACTTGAACTAGATTTCAATGTAACCGGCCGGTCTTTGATTACGGTAATTATAAATCTGACACAAGTGACATGATTGAACGTATGCGAGCACGTTTTGGTACATGCCAGGCCAATAGGCAACATCCCGCAATTTACAACGGGTCTTGCGAATACCTAAATGGCCTGCAATAGGTTTGTCATGAAATTCGTTTAAAAGGGCCATTCTAAGGGTTCGCGGAATACATGGGCGAAACTCTGCCCTAGTAGTCCTAGATTTCGTATAGTAAAGAAGACCCTCTATGACTTCAAAATTCTGTGACCTCCCAGCCAGAGAAGGGTCACTTTGTTGTGGTGAACCCGCAAGAAAAAAATTATAGGTTTCCCCAAAATCTGGATCATTTACTAATTATGTCATTATCTGCTCTCTGGATGTTATATCAGCTATTAAAAGTAAAGGCTGACATCCAGGAGTACTTTCTGTGGGAACCCCACTAATCGGGGCGAGAGATAATGCATCCGGTAATTGATTCTTATGACCTGGCTGGGACGAAATTTTGATATTGCTCTCTTGTAACTTAAGAGCCCACTTCAGAAGTCTTTTAGAGGGGTGCTTAGCAGAATTCAAATACTGAAGGGCAGAATGATCCGTAATTATATTAACTGTCAATTCGTTGAGATAACATTGAAATTTTTCAAGAGCATACACTACAGCAAGACATTCGCGTTCCGTAGCTGAATAATTGCGTTCAGCTTTGGCTAAAGTACGGGACACAAAAGCTATTGGATGCCCATCTTGTGACAAAACGCAACCAAGACCAACTCCGGATGCGTCAGTGTAAATATCAATTTCCTTAGTATGATCTGGGAAAGCTAATACAGGAGGCTGAGTCAACGCAGATTTTAGTGCTTCAAACGCTGCGTTAGCCTCAGGTGTCCAAACAAACTTCTTGTATTTACGTTTCAAAGCATACAATGTCTCACAGATTGTAGCATAAGCGGGGACGAACTGCTGAAACCATCCGGTCATTCCCAGAAAGCTTGATAGTTCTTTGGCTGTTTTTGGCCGTGGAAAGTCAATTATAGGCCTGATTGTTTCATCATCCGTAAATAAGCCGTGGGGAGTGATTTTCAACCCCAAATATACAATCTCGTCCCTCGCTATCTGGCATTTACTAGATTTTAACGTCAGGCCAGCATTGTATATGAGTTGGAACACCTGTTTGAGCAGAGAAAGGTGCTCGTCAAAAGTCTCGGATGTAATAATAATGTCATCCAAATATACATGCACATGGGGACCTAGAACAGGTCTGAGAACCGTATCCATAAGCTTTTGGAAAGTAGCAGGTGCAGAGGCTAGTCCAAAGGGCATACACAGGTATTCATCAGCCCCAAAAGGAGTCACAAAGCCTGTTTTCTCTACGGTGTTTGGATGTACCGCAACCTGCCAATATCCACTCGCCAAATCCAAGGTTGACATCCATTTAGTTGACGATAGGTCACGCAAAATATGCAACATGACAGGTAGTGGATAATTTATCGCTTTCGTGACTTGGATTAGTTTGCGGAAATCTGTCACGAAACGAAATTCGTTGGGTTGTTTCTTTGGAACAAGAAAAGGAGGTGCGGCCCAGGCGCTTGTTGATTCCCTTATTATGCCCTGTTTAATCATCTCTGAAATTTGACGTTGCATTTCATTTTTTTTATGGGGAGCATAAGGGTAAGGTTTCGTCGCTATGGGTTTTGAACCATCAGTGTCAATGACGTCATAAACCACCTGTGTGAAACCAGGTTGGTCGGAAAATAAACCAGGTCTTTCATTCAAAAGTTGAGAAAGCTGGTTTCGTTGCCTCTCATTCAGTTGATTACTCAGTAACAAATTCGTTATGTCTATAGGATCCTTAGGAATCACTTCGACAGGTTCCGGTAAGGAAATAACACGTTGTTCAAAATTCATGGTAATTTTAAAAGTATTGATAAAATCTATGCCCATTAGACATTTAACAGGTAGGTCGTCTATGAGCAGGAAAGAATGCGTAAAACGAGCCTTTCCCAGACCTAGAGATAATGTGACAGTTCCTGTGATACTGAATATTTCGTTATTTGCAGCTCGCAAATACTGCGTAGTAGGCTGGACGTGCATTGCAGGAAAACTTTCAGTGTAAAACTACGTATTTAGGGCTGATATTTCAGAACCACTGTCGAACTTTGTCTCGACAATAATATCTTCAATTGTCAATAACACATCAGGCAACTGAGGAGTTTGGACAGTCAATAATACTATTTTAGGATCAGAATTCTTGGTATCAGGAAGCAGTGCCGAACCTTGGTCTACTTCCTTTGGAAGTTTAAAGGATTCCTGGGTGTATTTTCATGCGGTCTGAATTTTCGGCCCTTCCTGGTATCGGTAAAGTTTTCACGCTTAGAAAAACTTCGTGAAAACTGCTGCGGGAACTCCGCATTTCTGTTGAAATTTCCATTTCTATTATTTCTTCCCTCAGCACGGGCAGAAAAATCATTATTGCCCTTAAGATAAAAATGTTCCGAATTCTGCGGATTGGAACGGGGTCGAGCATACTGTGCATTTGTACTGTACCCAGAAAATTGTTTAGAAACTAGCGGTTGGTGTACCACTCTTCTATGCGGTGTTACGTATGATGCTTGGACTTGCACCTGTGTAAGCTCGTGTTGAAAGTCATTAGGCCTATTATGCTGCTGAGGATTTTCGTGATAAGCCTCCCGGGGTTCCCGAGCATGTTTAGTTGGTCCATGTTTGCCGTGTCGCTCCTCATACGTTCGTATGAGGCGAAGGCATTCATGTATTGTAGCAGGGTGTCGGACCTCAATAAAATCCTGTAGAAATGGATCAAGCTGTTGCAATAGGGTGTCCAACATGTCGACATGACATGCATGTGGATCCCATAATTTATACAAGCGTGTTGTTTCTAAAGCAAACGCAACAGGGCTATCGTTGGGTCCTTGCTTACGAGAAAAAAGTTGTTGTGCACGGCCAGCTCGACTGAGGCCGAAAGTAAAGACTTCTAAAAATTCCGCTCGGAAATTCTCATAACGAGAATCCGGGTTCGATACTCTCCACTGCCGATACCAGGTCTTAGCGGCATCTTTCAAGCAAATGCCTACAATTTGCACTTTGCCATCTTGAGGAATATTGTATAGGTCGAAATGATCCTGCAAATCCTCGAGAAATTTCAAGGACCCCTCCAAACCATTGAAAGTAATTGCTCCCTCATGCGGCACGAAATGTGCAAGCATTTTGCCTCTGTGAGAGGATTGAAATACCTCAGGTACGACCCGCGACTCAGAGTGATATGAAGCTGGTGAATGACGAAATTGTGAGGAATGCCTGGGTACTTGCAAATCATTGACATCAAAGTTAGACATACAGGCTTCCTTCACATTGTTGAAAATAACCCCACCTCCACCGAAACTTGATTCAGGTTGAAATAGTGAAGTTTTCTCAGGTAATGAAGACATAGTCAATAAGTGTCAATACCTCGTGTTCAAGAAATGTTCGGGTGCCAATTATAATGAATAAAATTCTCCGGCTGGACGTGTAGTGCAGGAAAGCTTACGTTAAGTCACGTTAGGGTTATTGAAAGGTTACTTGACGTAGCTAAAGTGTGCTTAAACTTCAAAGTGCTAGAGTTTGTTTAGGTAAGACACGCACGTGCAATAAATTCCAAGAATATGGAATTTATTTTTACTCAGCGTTCCTCATTATCTTGAATATCAGTAATATAACTTCGGTTTTAGTACATTAGTACCTTGAAGGCTCCTTATTAGAGCGGTAATCACAATATACCCTGAACTTAACGTAAACACTCAATGAAATAGACTTAACGGTCAGACAGAGTTCTGACAATAAAATGAACTAAGTAAACGTACTCACTTTTAACCTTTTATTGGGGAGCTCCTGGTATTACTCAAATACACACTCCAAAATAACACAACTACTGATATCCCGAACTTTCGTACTATCGTAATATCGTAGAAACGTAGGTAAATCGCATATCAATAATCAGGAAGAACCTATCACATATAAAACGAAGCTCCTCGGTATACTTGAGCGCGCCTATATATATATACTGCATACCACCACGTCATGACTTACACTCGTTGCCACATATAATTCAGCGGGAGAAACAACATCTAGTTAAGGGAGAAGATAATTTGCATAGAAAAATAAAATAACAAGAGATAGTAAAATCAAAAAGAAACTGAAGCTAGAGTATACGTTACAACTGGAGTCTCTTCTATAACGAAGTAAATTTCTCCGTCATCTCTGTCCACGCCAGGATTCGAACCCGGATCCCCTCATTCCGGAATAAGTCACTCTACCAATTGAGCTACGCGGACGTTTTTATTCTGATTCCTATCTGCCTTTATGTCGTGTGCGTCCTTCTGGAAGGTACGTCACATCTCCTGGTACGTTACACTTCTTTTTCATCACAGCGGTTACTCTAGGTTTATGTGCAGGTTTATAAGACTTTAATCCAAAATCTTTTCTAAGACGTTGGGTAATAGTGCTTATACTAATAGAAGACCCTTTTAAATGTAGAAAGGCCTTGATTTTCTTGCACGAACTCCTTGGAGAACGCATAACTATTCGCCTTATATTATTGGCATCACGTGGGTTCACTTCTCTTTCAGTCGCTAAATATTCCTATATCTTTATATTTCATGATCATATTACGTACAAATAGCAGTCTGGCTCACATTCACCTTTTTGCTTATGTCACGTTCGGAGAATCTTTCATGATATAAAGTCGCTATTTGTGCCCTCTGAGTAACACTTAATAACGCTTTTCTGCCCATCATTCGTTACGTAGAACATACGTAAAAAACCTATCAGCATGAAAACCTGAAGCCAACTGACGCCCGCACGTTTCTCCCAACTCTATCAACACCTGCAGCTGTTGGATGATGCAACACCGATAGGAAGTTGAGTAATACAGATAGTAGCTGACGCAATCGGCAGAAATCTCCTAATATCAACAGGGTGTTCTTAAACTTTTGCAAATGACTGTAGATTTTTTTGTTTCTTTTTTAAAGAGTGGTTTAATTTTTTTATCGTTTTATGTTATTCATCTTTCATCATTGCTTGTCATGAGCATTAGTTTCTTTTAACAAGCTGAAAATTGTTTATTTATAGTAACGTATAAACTTTGAATCGCTCAGGGAAAATGCTGAAAAAGAAATATATATGTTCAAAGCTTGAATTATTATCCCTGGTACGCAAAATGAAGTTATCTAAACACCTATCAAAACAAGCTGTAAATAAAACGGTTATGAGTAATGCACACAAAAATGCGCGTTCTGTAGATCGTACAGAAACCGTGTGAATTCGGTTTTGAGTAGGATTCAGAATATCAAACAGACATGAAATGGTCTGGCAGAAAGGGCAGAGTGGTGGCATATTTGGCATTTTAACGAGAGAGAACCCTATTGTCTCTGAAGTAATGAGAAAAACACGTGGCGATTGTTGTTCTGACGGTAAGTATTGATACTTCCTCGGCTGGTAGCAACTGTTTGGTACCTCCGTCGCAAATTTAGATGAAAAGATGTAGCTGTTTTTGGAGTTGTGCCGCCCACAAATGAAAAAGTCAGGAGTAACAAATAAATGGAAGTTATCGATGTCACAAATCCCAACTCCGTAAAATATCATCATGGAATTTTATAGAAGTTCACAAGCAATCAGGTTTCGGTACTGATATTGCTTTTGATTCCCTATCTTCCATGTAACATCTTCTTAGAAAATTATGACGTTGCGAGGAAGCATTGGATTGCTTCGACTTGCACACATATGAAGTTGTCCAGATTCTTTAGCTGCAATTGTTCAGTTTCAGTTACTTGGAAGTTCGTTGTCCAGAGTGGTAAAATGGTAGATCTCGGAGATGTTGCTTCGGTTCTAGCTCCAGCTGGCACTTTTCATTGTTCCGATGTTTCTCACTCTAAGTAGTTTGGTGTCCCCTATAGTTGCGCTTCGTTGAGTCCGGTGGTAATGAGTGTTGAGATTTCCTTGATTTACTTTCTTTCTTGTTACTACTGGTTTACGTATTTGTGTGTGTGTGTGTGTGTGTGTGTGTGTGTGCGTGCGTGCTTGTGTGTGTGTGTGCGTGCGTGCTTGTGTGTGTGTGTGTGCATGCGTGTGCGCGCGTGTGCGCGCGTGTGTATATGTTCCAGTAAAACAAGTCAGAACTCTTCATAAAAGATTAAAAATCTTCTAAATGGGGACAAATTCATCTGAAAAAAGAATCGACATTGCAAAACGATTTCGATTAGCACCATCCACCTTTAACTCAATGGTTACGGAGTGGAAGGCAATCCGAGAGCAAAATGACCAGTGTGGTAATTTATGCGAAAAAAGGAAAACCGGAAGAGAAGCAACAAAACAGTAGCACCAAGATTGTACATTGAAAATTTTGCTGCGTCGACTGGATAAATCATTCAATTTATCCCTTTAACATGCTCCAACGAATAAACTCAGGGTGTGCAAACTAGGATGAAATGAGGTCGAACAAATATATTCGCTGTTCAAGAAGTGCGCCAAACGTGGCTGGAAGGAGTGAATCTGCTCATCAGAAAGTCTTGCTTTTGTCTTAACTTTCATAAAGTCGCCATTCCGAAGGATTATTGATAGTAATTAACCATTTTTGATTGATTACTTGCCAAAAGGGCTGTAAAAAATGACAACTGACTTAAGAAAGGGGAAAGAGGATGCTTCAGGCATCTGTTTCTACCTATTGGCATGCTATCAGCGTCAGAATGCCTTGCCGTTTCCCATCATGCCTTGTGTCATGGTACAGAGAATAAAGGGCTAGATGGCGCTCTTATCAGCGTCGACAGGTTTATGGCCGGTACTGATGAATTGCGAGGTGCGTAAGTATTCTTTTACCGTACTTTTCGTAAAATCCGGTCGCTATGTGAACATTTGTGTCAAAAAACAGCAGAAAATGTTGGGCACCATTTGGTTCAGTAACAACGGCCGCTTAAAATTATGAATAATAACATGGTCTGATTTAGAAGATGTAGATGTTAATTGGAGAAAGGGATTCTGTCAATACTGAAACAAGGGAGATCTGGCTAAAGAAACTTGCAACATTAGTGGGAGACTATATAAAGCAAGGGAACGTTATAAAGTGGATAAAAATGGAGTTTATAACAGCCTCATGGATAGGACTAGATAATTCAAAGGTAAACCTTTCTGCTGAGAGGTGTGTGTGTGTGTGAGAGAGAGAGAGAGAAAAACAGGTTACAGTTGTATTGCATGTTAGCAGTAGCGGTAGTAAGAAAAGGAAGTTCCCATGGGAAATTACGCGAACAAAAATCCGCTAATGACCACAGACACAGTTACAACATTTTTGGTGTATCTGAATGCCTCCATGGCAACAAAAAAGAAAAGAAAAATTTAGATGTTTGTGGATGACTGCGCTGTTCATCCTCGGTACATAACATTTCTAAGAAATGTGAGTCGTGCACTATCCAGCAAATTGCGCGATGTTCTGGATCTCCTTGATTTGGGCATCATCAAATCTTTCCAGCAGTTGTATAGGAAGTGGATTATGCAACGAGTTGTCTGTCTGACAAATGCTGGGGAAAATATCAGCATGGAAATTGGCGTGTAATAAGCTGTTTATTTCACAGTGCCATTACGGCGGCAAGTCTCCCAACCAAATGTTGTGAATTGGTTTCTCAAAGAAGCTACGGTGCGAAGTCTACGCAGAAGCAAACTCTCGGGTATTTGTAGATGATGAGGAGAATGATGATTATGACTCTCACAAAGACGGTATTCCATCTGGTTCCTCGTAAGACCTGATTGAGTTTGTTGATCCCTCGTCAGCAGACGGTCGGCTTGCTACATGTGGAGTCGAGAGCATTGATGAGATTTGTGAAGATAGCGAAGGAAGCGGAAGCGCCGAGGAAGAGAAAAAAGATGAAGCATGTGAGTTCAAAGATGCGCCGAATTTTGCCGAAGCACGTGCTGCGTTGGTAAAAGTGAAATCATTCTTCTCTGCGCGAAATTCTACTGAAAACCATAACGACATTTGGAACATGAAAATAGCTATATATCACTTATAACTTCAACCTTCGACAGAACAATTCCTATTAAGGACCTTTTGAGATAAAAAAATACGCTTGAATCAGATTTTATGTGGATTGTTTTGTGTATGCCAAAGTAAAGTGGTTGTTTTTAAGCTTTCATCCAACTGTAGTTTTCTCGTATTAATCCTCTTTAACCAAAAAAAACAACTATTAATACCTTCCTTCCACTGCAGAAACTATGCATCAACGTCTCACTCTACTTCAGATTTGTGTAAGGAAATTTTCAACAACACAGGGTTCCAGGAAGATTCTCATAGAAAAATACACAAAGTTTTCTATTTCACGGCTCTGCGTAAAAAGAAAATCGGTTTACTTCTTACAGTCCATGACAGGTCTACACGTGAATTACACCAAGCCGGTTAAAATAAGACAGCGCTGGTACAAAGCTGCACAGAAAAAAAGCTCCCGGGAAAATACAACAGCCCAGTTAATTACTGCAGCGCTGCTACTTGACCAGATGTTTTATGCACGAGCACTTTATGTCCAACTCATTGAAATAAAAATGCGTCGAGCCCTTTCCACTTCTCGGTCCCAGGTGTTTATTTAATTTCGGACTTAATAGACAAATTACTCAAACTAAAGCAGAACTCCTTAACTTGGAAGTAAGTTCGGAGTTATAAATACAAGGCCGAAAAATTACTGATATCTCCATTAAAACTGGCACTCAGTAACAAAAAGTGATGACGCAAATGACAGAAGATTGATACCTGCTTTTACTGTTGTAATCGTAACCTATTGAAGCGATTTTACGTTTTCATTCAAATAAATATTAATATCTTTGCCTTTGTTTTTTAAGAAATTGTGTTAGTTGTATGACTGAGTTTAGACCTATATCTGTTCGTTTATTTCACTGGTTCATCTGGTATTCTCATGATGTCAGAACATAAATAAAAATATTTTCAAAAGAAAGTTATTACGCAACGTTAGGCATTGTGTATCGTACTTTTGTTGAAACATTTGCGTTCTTCTTCGCTTGAACTTAACCAGAACTTCCGAACTTACATCATTTCCATTAGTATCCACTGTTCTTTGAAACTTCAACACAGAAATTTCTATGATGTGCTCTTTTGACATCTTACTGAAAAATTGCCCTAACGCGTGTCATTTTTATATTTTTGCTACTCAAGCGTACATTGATTTATTGCTTTTATACATATCCCAGAGTACTGAACTTTGCAATTCTCGGACCTAGAAACTCCAAAAAACGCGTGTTTTAATATTTTCTTCCTTTAAGATATCTGTAAAAAAATGCCAGCATAACACTCATTGTTCCAGGGCAAAGGTAAAATATACCGACATTTGTCTTTTATTGCGCCCTTTCGCCTAGTCAGACTCGAATATGGTGGCTGAGCTGAGCTACATCACGTGCAGTTTCTTAAATTGCTACCATAAATCTGAGTCATAAAACCATTGAGTACGAGGTTACTTCGAATTCGCTGGAGCAATAAACATCACACATATTTTCCTTCGTGAGTTTCGTTCGATTCAGAGAAATAAGGGGAAAAGTTCACCAAAAAGGAAACTCTGACACATACGAACATACGTTTTCAACTGAAAGGCATACGTGTAACCAGTACACGCATTTTCCCCACGAAAAGTTTCCTCACAATTCTTTATAGACTTGGCAGTAACCTTTTCAGTTATAAGCTGAAGTCCCTTAAATTCGTCTTATGTGAAAAAGAAAATTAAATGGGAATTCTTTTGTGAAGCCACTTTTGGGAGTAAAAAGTAATAATTAAATCAGCACTTCAAAGTTCCCAAATTAATAACGTCAAACATTTTATTTGTTTTGTGTGCATATTTCAGCATCAATAAATTACACATCATAGATGAAAGTTCGTGCTCAGTTAGTCATGAAATAAAAGATTGCCGTCTTATGCACGATTTAAATAATTAAAAGTTAAAAGAACTAATGCTCTTGTACACACCAAATGTGGTGAAAATGATCTAAATGACAGTTTAAAAACAACATGAGATCTTTCGATCCCTCTTGGGATCATCCTCAGATGTGCTCACGAATTAGTGATTCCGACCTTAAATAACAGAAGGGGAAGTGTCGTGATTCGATCTGTGCGTTCACTGCGCATGCCTGGGATTATTTACAGGAGGATCCGGGTCGCCGAGTGGGTGATTGTGTCATCTGGTGTTAAGGTATTCAAGGTGTTGTCATTCTGAGTATTATTTGATTCCCTTGGCAGGATATTTTTCCAAGAATTGGGGATGTTCATTGGTATATAGTCGTTGCAACATTGATTACCCTTGATGAATATCAACAAACTCTCAGCAAAAAGCAAAGAGGTTTTGTCCCATGGTGTTGTAACGATGGAAGCTTCCTGCCAAGCTGGATAATAAGAACCTTTGTTGGTAAGGCGTGATAATTCAGTTTTACTGTTTCGAGTCTTGATGTCATAAATATGTTCTTTCATTCTAATATCTAACGTCCTCTGGGTAGATCCTATGTAAGTGAGAGATGGGTCATCTGGCTCAGTACTGTAAAGAGGTATGTTATATATCCATGACGGGATCCCTGTTTGATTTGATCGCGGTCGTTGCGAATAATGGAGTAGGTATTTGATGTTATGAGGCCAAAATCGATTTTATGACGATGACACAAGTTTTGCATAGTGCGAGTATTTCATGACTGACTGAGCACGAACTTTCATCTATTTTAACCTTCAATCCGCGGTTTGGTGCCGTGAGTATACTTGTTTTCTCACACATTGTGTTCTTCTTCGACCACAACAACATGGGCAGAGCTTTCAAGATCTTTGCGGGATTTCGTCAAAAACTGTGTGCGCAAGAGACACATCTTCAATTTTTGTTGAACTGCCGGGGTCTGAGAGTCATTAATAAATTCTTAACTTTGAGGATCAACCCCCGCTCGAGACTTGATCATAATATTCTACAAACTGCCGAAAAAACCGCCTCTCTTCCGAAATCAGATTAAACAGGGGCTACATCGATTTCTTAAATAGACGCTCAACTATGCCTTCCTTTCGATGGCCAGGACTACACCCATTTGTTTGCTTGACCATTACCTTGTTGTGGTTCATACTAATCTTCTGAAAGAAGCCGGGAAACTTCAGAGCACTCACATTCACAAACTTCGGAATGTAGTGGCGAACAAGAGAAATCAAGCTTTTATCCAAAGCCGACCTAAACAACATCCAGTCACTATTCAGTCGTCCTTCATCAATCTGAGCAGCGTTCAGCTTAGCCAAATTCAACAACTTGCCTTGAACAGGGGACGGAAGTATTCATATCCGCTTAACCCCCCCCCCGCTGAATTTTATCCCGCAGGCCGAGGATATAATTCGCCACCTCCCTGCAACTGATCCAAGAAGTGGCTAGATTTGAGCTTATTAAGCCATTACGGAGACGAAGACAATCGGATGATCCGTCGCTTAAAGTCGAACGTGCTGAGTTGAAGAAATTACGCAGGGATTCGAACCTGGCCATAATTTCAACCGATGAAACAGCTCAGGCAGTCATTCTAGACAGACCTACGTACACCCAAAAAAATGGAGACTGCTATTCAGGAGATCCCACATGATATTGTCACCCGTGACCCAACAAATGCCACGGTAACAGCACTCAGCAGACTTAAAAATTCTGGAACTCTTCCGTCTACCATCTTCTCTCACATGCACCCACCAAATGGGTATAAAGTTCCTGAATTATTCGGAACCTTAAAGACTCATAAAGAACACCTACACATGAGACCATTGGTATCGGGCCATTCTAATCCAACCCGCCCACTTAAAGCAACCTTGACTTCATTCCTTAAACCCCTAACCCTAACTCAAGGCTACTCTGTTTCCAGCTCGAAGGAAGCCTTATCGAGGATTCAAACTTTCTGTAGTCAAGGGGCTCCCTTCATTATGGCCTCACTGGACGTTACGGCCTTATACCCTAGTGTGTTTGTACCTCTGGTTCACTCTTTAATTGCAGACAAACTGAAAGAATCAGACATGCCTGTGTCTGAGATCATCGCAATCCTTAGTGCCCTAAGACTTATTCAAAATCGATCATACTTCTACCTCAACATCATTTACAGGCAAAAAGAGGGGGTCCCAATGGGTTCCCCTTTATCACCACTTTTGTCTGAGATATTTATGCAACATCTAGAGCACTTGGCACTGAACCCTTTACCTGAAGATCTGGGTCTATATTTGAGGTATGACGATGATATTTTGGTTTTTTGGTTGGGTACTGAAGAAAAATTATTGAACTTTAAGGATTTCGTGTCTTCATTAAATCCATCAGTGAATTTTACGTTGGAACTGTATTCTGAAGGAGTCTTACCGTTTTTGGACACCTTACTATCCAGAAATATTACAAATCATACCATTCAAACCTCAGTTTTCAGGAAGCCTATGTCTGTCCCTAGTATCATCCCTTACAACTCTATGCGCCCTCTAAGTCATAAACTTGCAGCCATTCGATTCATGATACAACGAGCCCTTACACATTCCTCCAGTATCCAACTGAAAAAACAAGAGATTGCAAAAATTAAGAAAATCGCCCGAAACCATGGCTATGAAGATCATTTGGTGGATTAGGTTTATAAAGGACTCAGAAACTCAACCATGTCCACACTCGAGAGAGAAACTGGGGATAAGAAATTTGTTGGGTCCATGTGATATGACCCACGCGTTACTCGCACTATGAAAAACTTGTGTCATCGTCATAAAATCGATTTTGGCCTCAGAACATCAAATGCCTACTTCGCAACGACCGCGATCGAATCAAACAGGGATCCCGTCATGGAGTATATGGCTTACCTCTTTACAGTACTGAGCCAGATGACCCACCTTACACTTACATAGGATCTACCCAGAGGACGTTAGATATTGGAATGAAAGAACATATTTATGACACCAAGACTCGAAACAATAAAACTGTATTATCACGCCTTACCAACAAAGGTTCTTATTATCCAGCTTGGCAGGAAGCTTCCATCGTTACAACACCATGGGACAAAACCTCTTTGCTTTTTGCTGAGAGTTTGTTGATATTCATCAAGGGTAATCAATGTTGCAACGACTATATACCAATGAACATCCCCAATCCTCGGAAAAATATCCTGCCAAGGGAATCAAATAATACTCAGAATGACAACACCTTGAATACCTTAACACCAGATGACACAATCACCCATTCGGCGACCCGGATCCTCCCGTTAATAATCCCAGGCATGCGCAGTGAACGCACAGATCGAATCACGACACTTCCCCTTCTGTTATTTAAGGTCGGAATCACTAATTCGTGAGCACATCTGAGGATGATCCCAAGAGGGATCGAAAGATCTCATGTTGTTTTTAACCTGTCATTTAGATCATTTTCACCACATTTAGTGTGTACAGGAGCATCAGTTCTTTTAAACTTTAGTTATTTTAATCGTGCATAAGACGGCTATCTTTTATTTCATGACATTACACATCTGTACATAACTCGACTCATTGTTTGTATGCTGTATGTAAAATGTATCTGAAAGAACTGGAAAGTATTAAAGGCATGAATTATATTTTCCATATATGGGGCCACTGCGCGTTCAAACTTCATCGGTACCATTCTTTAGACAACATGGCAGGCACTCAGGGAATTAGGAAATTTTAAACAAGTGGATGACCATTTCAAAAAATGGTAAATTTGAGGCATTTCTGTTGTGATCATACTCGTTATAGAAATCAAATTTATGGACAGATTCTGAGAAATAGTCTATTATGTGTCCTATTTGTAAATAGTCTATTATGTGTCCTATTTGTAATTAAACATTATTTTTTTTATTTTCAAGTTTTATGGGGTTTTTTTCTTCTCCGTTTGATTTTTGTTCAGAACGGCATGTCACTTTGTCGAATTTCTTTATTGGTTTTATCAACCCTAACAGTATGTCATAGATGAATCAAAACTACGTTAAAAGTAAAAATCGCTTTATATTTAAAATTTTATATTTAAAAACAAGTATCACGATCGTTAGAGGATTTGCTAATAAAAACTTTGATGTTAACTTAATACTACGAGCGTTCAAAGATTCTGGTTGCATGTTGCCCAGGTTTTCGTGAAGATTCTGCAATAGGGTTACTTTGATAGGAGGAAAGCAATAAAACTTACTTGAATTTTTACGTAAGTTGCTAATTCATACGAAATCTGGGCGTACTTTATTTATTAATGTTAAAGTAACCGTGATATTTCAACAACCAATTTGCAAAAACACAACATTAAAACTTAAAACGCCTTAACTACCTCACTGAAATTTTTATAATAAACTCCATAATAAAAATCTAAAGCTCAGATTAGGTATCCGTTTTTAATTTCAGGTAACTGATTACACGGAACGGAAAATAACCAAAGTAAGGAAAAAGATCCTCCAACCAAAACCACATGGTGCTTAGAGTTAGTTGCTCTTCCATCAAACAAAGGAATAATTGAGTATGAATTGAATCAGCGACACTCTAATTACTTGGTCATTTAACCACGAAACAGTTGATGTCAACTTTACATTCTTTAAACAGATATGATTATTATAATTCTTATTTGATCAAAGAAATCTTAAAGTTAATCAACTTTGGAAGTGCATTTTAATTAGCGTAGCGTGATATTGTCTTATTAATTTTGTCAAGAATTATATTTAAAAACAAGAGCGCCAAACGAAAAGTGGCATGTTTTATAGCTTGCAAAAAGCGATGTGGAAATAATCACTCAACTTTAAGCAGCTGAATTATTTGCTTTCCAATTTTTTTGTCGGTTCGTTACACTTAATATTTTTTGCTGTTAGAGACATAGGTTTCTAATATTTATGTTTAGTATCAACTGAAGTTTTTGTTTAATGTCAACTGTAGTTTAGTTGCATCAGTTTTCATTAGTTGATACTAAGATATTCAGTATACCACTGTGTTTAATTTTCTTAAAAGCTTTACTTTAAATGCGGTCGTAAGATATATTCTCGGAACGAAATCCTCTTGCTTGGGCTCCTCGAGTTTTTCCAAACAGAAAGAAATGTTGTCGCAGTATGAACAATTGACTTGGAATATTTTTTTGAACGCTCAAAAGTATCTTTTCAAGTGCCCTTTACAAAAGTTTGAAGATCAGTGCTCTTTAGAGAAGCTGCGTGGAACTCCAAACCACAACAGCTGAACTCAAGCGTGTTGACGAAGAAGTGAAAACATCTTTCGTCGGCGTGTTTTCAATACAGAGCAATAAAAAAGCAGTCCCATTAGAACTTATAATCATGGAGATATATTGAGTCCTGCGTGAAAGGCATTTTCATGGTAAAAGAAATAATGCAAGCCTGAATGGATACTCGTTCCATCCAGATAAAACTAACGCACACCATGCATACATCCCTTAAGATGAGATGCTTAATGGCGATTACGATGATGTAGCAAATTATTTGGGAACACCTTATAACAATGAACCGTCCTCAGTTACATAAGCATCTATCCCGTTGAGATAATCTTAAAAATAACTCAAAGGAAAAGTTTGAGATATGTACAAAGCGTGAATACCGTATTATGGAAAATACTCGTGACTTAAACGACTTTAAAAGAGGCATGATAGTGAGAAGAAATGACAAACCTTCTCGGCTATGCAACAATAACTGTAAGAGGGTGTACAAGTAACCAAACAACAAAAGAATTTTGTGGTACCCAAACAACAAAAGAATTTTGTGGTATCCAAACAACAAAAGAATTGATCGATGTTCGAACGTCGGCTAGAGAAACAAGTTTCATTATGTCAATAACAGCGCTGAATTCTCCTCTGCATACAAATGTCGAAATTCTCCTCTGCATACAAAGGTATGCAGAGGAGAATTTCGACATACCACATATTGGGGCTAATGGGCTAGCAAAACAAATTTGCAACCGGCCAACCGCAGATGCATTTGTCCGGTTCTTTAAAACCGACAAATTCGTCTAGGGTTGACACAGAACCACCGAAACTGGACCCATGAGACTGGAAAAAGGTGACTTGATTCGGCGAATCAAGTTATCAGTTGATATAAGGGGCGCAATATTACTTCAACTGCATGAATCAGCGGACCTCAGTTCCCCAGCGTTAAATGTATAAGCTTGTGGAGGCCATGTAACTGTATGGGATCTGAGTTTCGTGGCTGCCATTCGGTTGTCTAATATCTATAGAATAATATTCAGATGCGACGAGGTATCTTAGCTTCATTACGGATCAAGCACCTCCATACATATGGATAGTGTCTTCTGATAGAGAAAGCTACTTAATTTAGAATAATGCGCTATGCCACAAGAATCAGATCATCACACGCTGCTCTCTGGATCCCGATATTGACTCCAAGGTGCTGAAATAGCCCGTATAGCACCTACAGCGTGACCGAACTAAACACATACGGGATGAGACTGAGAGATCCACCTCCAGTAAACGCTCTGCAATGGTCTCACTCCGTCACATTCGCTTGTCTGAGCATACAGATGGAACATTGTCAGCACCTCTTTGAATCCACGCCGCATCAAATTGAGGCTTTTTCGGAGGACAATACAGTGCCCAACACGTTGTTACGTAGGTGTTTCTAATAATTTTCTACTTCAGTGGATATCTTAGGTTTTTTTGTTTTTTTTTTTGGTTGGAGGTTTAACGACCACCGTGAGCAACTCAATGGGCTATAAGCAGTCGCCAATCTCTAATTTAGGGTCACTGGTTCCAGGGAAGGGAAAGCGCCAGTGCCGTAAGACAAACACAACATCCATGCCTCACCGGGATTCGAACCCGGACCCCGTTCGGACGAATGATCAGAGGCCATCGCTTAGACCACTACGCCACCGGGGCGGCACTTAGGTTTCATATGACCATACTTCGTTTCTGTTTCAGGGTTTAGCGACCACTATGAGCAATTCTCAGGGCTATAAGAGGTATCCCGTCTCTTATTTTGGGTCACAAAAGGACAAGCTCGAGCCCCGAAAGACGAACAAACAACCTATACCTCATCAGGTACTCGAACTCAGTCCAATCTCGCACGACAAGCCATAAACCAACGCTTGTGTCTACTGTCAACTGGGGTAGCCGATCTTATTCCTAGGGTCACATACACTGGTATGAAAACTTTAAGGTCGAAGTGGAAAAAGTAAAATGACGCCGTAAATAGCAGCAGCACCCAAACCCAAATTATCTCAGGACCGTGTCTGGGAACAGAAGAAAAAAGCACATGCATAAGAATGAAGCACGATGTGTGGTTTGGGTGATGTGAGAACAAAATGCGCTCACGCAGTCAATAGCATCAGTTGAACGGGAGTTAGAGGAGAGTGTGCATGAGTGTTACAGGCGTTTTACTCTGTTTGTTCTGTGCTGAAAACAACGAAATGGACTGTCCTGAAAATCTTGATAATTTTACTCGTGGTCCAATATTAGGTAGGCACGAGGAATGGCGAACTGTGATGAAAGCGGCCCAATAGTTCAGTATCGCACATATAATTTTATCGCGTTCGTGATCGGCCTTCAGGATCACAGGTACAGCTGTGTGAAAGATCTGTGGTGGTCGTCCACTTAACACCACCGGTGAGGATCGCTGTCTGCTCCTGCAGGCCAAAAGGGATCGACACCAGACAGAAAATAAATTAACAAAAGACCTGAACATGAGCACAGGATGCAGGATGTCATGGTTTACACAGGCTACGCGACTATACAAAAGTAGGCTACGTGTCCGACGACTAAAACGTTGTGTTACATTAATAACCGCTCACCTGAGACACCGTGTAGTGAGGTCCTGAGAACATAAATACTAGACAGCAGAACAGTAAGGTAAGATACTGTTTATTGATGAGATTAGATTTATTCTCTAGCGATTCTGGACGTCAGATAATCTGGCGTGTGATAGGCACTCGGTATCGCCCTTAAAACATCAAACATATGGATAGACATGGCGGCCGCGGTGTTCTCGTATGGGGAGACATTCTGATGTATGGACGTATGGGGCGATTGATACTGGAAAGAGGTTCTATAACCGGTGCGCACTACTGTAATTTGATCATTCTTCACGATATTCGTCTGTTCCGAGGCCCAATTGGCCCACAGTTTGTGTTAATGGATAGTGATGCCACACTCAATCCCTACGGGTACTGTTGATGAGCTGTTGGAAAGTAAAGACATTCAGCGGAAGAATTGGTAAGTACGTTCCTCCGACATAAATGCCATAGAACATGTTTGGAACGTTCTTGCGAGACTCTTTCTGGCACGCCAACATACCCCGGAAACTGTCCAACAGGTGAAGACCGCGCAGACAGCATAATGGGCGATGTTACCCTAAACACTCAACAACCTAGTACGAAATTAGAACAGACGGTGCATTGACGTAAAGCGTGATCATATTCCCCACTGCAATCTTGTTCTTCTCTCCGTACAGTCTTTGGCAGAGATGCATTTGTACCATGGCACCCAGTGCTATGCAGCCAATTTTGAATAATGTTCCACTATATCTTTTAGTATATGCAGTTGTGTCGGTGTTATTTTCGTCATCATTTCGGTAAGTAATGGATATCCTATGGTTTGAATTTTATATATCCAGACCGCTCCTGTGCGACGCTACAGATAAAAACCTGGTTCGTTCTTAAGTTCTGCAAAACAGTATATGAACATCAGGCGGGAGCGTAAAAAAATGTCATATTTCGATATGCCCTAGTGCAGAAACGTTGTGTATTGCTATGAAAACCATGTGCAAAAAATTTAGGGAAATTCAAATAGTATCTTACAGTTCTACATTACCTCCAAGATTTCGATATTTGGGTAAAATCGTCGCATTTTCATGTCCGTTGTGAGAAAAGAACAGTGTTCGTTACAGACTTTCCATTAGTGCGCAAAAATTATATGTTAGTACCTAAAAGATGTGCACAATTTTTCAGGCAAAGCAACTAATACGTTATGGTTACAATTTAATGCAACAATACTCCGTGTTTAAGGAAAATTGCAATACTTTGACACCTAGTGTTCACCATGTGATTTGTTTCCTAGTTGTGTTGGTGTGTGCACTACGGAACTGTGTGCAAATGTGCAGTAGTGCACACTGCACACGGTGCAGCTCTTCACATTTTTTATGTTTCAGAAAAATCCCAGAACTCTTCATGAGGAGGTGGCTGTACAGCGAGTTCCACACGTGCACAACGCAACCACCCATCCATTAGGGTAAATCAATTTTCTGTTCTTTTTTAATTTTCAATTCCCTGTACTTTATTAATTTTTACCCGGAAATCTGATTTATTTTCGGAGGCTGGCATTATTTGCCGTGCTTCCAACCGTACTCTAATACACTGCTGGCCACCCAAAATGCAACTCCAAGAAGGACACGAGATAGCAAAGCCAGATTCACTGGGCACTGACAACAAATACAAAGATGAAACGATTGAGCTTACAGGCCCGTGCAACTTGCGGAACACGCAGACATTAATAGTTCGTGTGACCCCCATGGCTGGCAATAAAGGCCGCTACACGCTGCGGCATCAAACGAAAGAGGCTTTGGATGTGGGCTTGGGGAATGTCGGTCCAGGCTGCTTCCACACGTTGCCACAGTGCATCAGGCGTAACCGCGGGTGGTGCTTGCCGGTCCTCTCGGTTCCCGATTAGGGACCAGACGTGTTCGATGGGTGACATATCGGGAGAACAGGCGGCCCATGGCAGCAGTAACACCTGGTGGACCGTGAAAAATTGTTGCACGAGGCGTGACACGTACGGGCGCGCATTGTCCTGTTGAAACGTGGCCGCTGGCAGGTCCTACAGGTAAGGGAGGACTACAGGCTCCAATACGTCGGAGATGTAGCGGTGGCTGTTGAGTGTACCGGCGTTGCGTACCAGAGGGGTGCGAGTGTCATATCCAATTGCGCCCTAAACCATAATGCCAGGCGACGGACCGGTATGGCGATGCATAATGCAGGCGTCGTACAGTCTCTCGCCACTGTGCCGCCGGATCCGACCGTCGTGGTGTTGCAGGCAGAAGCGGGATTCGTCGGAGAAGACAATGTCGTGCCATTCCGTAGTCCAGGTGCGGCGTTCTGTGGCCCACTGCCGCCGCACTCGCCGGTGGTGTAACGTAAATGGTAATCGGAGCAATGGACGACGTCGAACGGTACTTGCTGACACAGGTTGTTGCGGAACACACCCTAACTCCTGCGCTAACGTTCGTGAAGTGGCGGTGCGAGCCGCCAATGCCCGCCGCACAACATGCTGGTCCTCTCGTTTGGTGGAGTGCCGCGGCTGCAGAAATCACTCAGGTTTTGCCCATCTGTCCCTCCTGCATCCACCGAATCCATACTCGCCTTACTGTAGCTGGATGTCGTCCCACACGGACACCGATGTCTCTTTACGATAAACCGCTGTAGCGATAAGCCACTCTTCGTGTTCTCTCGAACTATGCGAAACGTGCTGGAATGACTGCCGTATTCTGCGACGAAGCATCGGGAAGTTTCCCACGCACATGTCCGGCAGCACAACACACTTCCACTACTTACACCCCGCCTTCTGCGCACCCTTCTTATAGTGCTTCTCGGTTGCGTGCCGGGCGCACATGATTTGTATATGCCCTGCAATGCTAATCGTTTGCATGTCCTCTCGCGGAAGTCGCATGCTAAATCGGATGCATCCTTCTTGGTGTTGCATTTTGGGTGGCCAGCAGTGTAAATCAATCCCATTGTTCTTCTTCGCAAACAGCAGCAGATGCTTTTGTCAACTTAACGCATCGCTCCACTCCCTGATTTTGACAAAAGAAGTTTTACGTGCCCAATCGCTTAACAATGTCCTTACAGTCACTGTTGCATAGTTTCATTATTTCATCGTCAGTTAAATGAGCAGTCAATGGCGGTTCGCTTAAGACGCATGATTGCCAGTCAATTAGGTCAAAATAATCCTCCCCGTGGAAGTTGAACTGAGGAATTTCAAATACACTGATTGCATCGCAAATTTGTGCCCTTGCTCTAAGGATCCTGAGGAAACCAAGTTCTCTGATGTTTCTTCTCGTCTGTGATCGTAGCCAGAAGTATTGATTCTGGATGGGGGAAATATTCATTCCTTTGGATTATGTTCTCCAAAACGTTCTTCAAATTCTGGGTGAGATATCTGGATGCATGGATGACCTTCCACAGATTCCATGCTCCATAATGTCAATGAGGCTGTGATCTTATAAGCGAACCACATGAGCGCATAAACCTTACGACAAATTCTGCCAGAATTTTAAGTGAATCTGAAACCTACGAAATATCAATATAAAGGCGCAAAATATGAATAGCTGCCCTTTGCCACTGTGCATGGCTCATTTTTCGGGTGCTTATCTGCCAGGCTTGATGACCACGTACGCATTGTCACAGCATGGCTAATGTCCCACAGGTATTTCTGAGACGTATTAAGATCCCTTGCAATTTTTTCATCACATTCAGGAAAACCCGCTTCAATCGCTTCAAATTTCAAAACCTGTAGATTTTCAGAGCTCTCCAGCTGTTTGCCGATTTTCCCCTGAAAATGTTTTTGTGCCACTCGTTTGGCAACCCAAATGTTGAATTAAGTGACGGAGTGGAGTGTCAGCTCGTTTCCGTGCAACAGGCATATGCTTCACTGAAAAGGTTTTTGTCAGGCTAGCTCTAGAATGCGAATTGCACCTCCTTTACACCCAGTATTAACGACGGTTCCGTCGCAGCCTATCGCCAACAATTTGCTTAGGTCGATATTATTGGCATGTAAGAAATCCAGCAGACATTTGGCCATGTCTTTTGCGGTGGAAGACGTAGGAGTGGTATGCCCAAGATATTTACTTCCAGGTTCTTCCACCATAGTCACGTGTTCTTCAGTAATAGTTTTTTTGAACTGCTTTCCTTTTCTTTCTTCAATCATTATGGTTTGGTCCTTACGCCTGTCGAAATATAGCCCTTTTAATAACTGTACGTTAAGTCAGGTTGTCGTTTTGAAGCACTTTTCTCTGGGTTTTTTTCTCAGCCTTCTAATTTTGTGCCTACCTATAGCACTTGAAGTATCAGATGGAGTTATCATTCCCACGTCTTCCAAAATTGCACTTGCAACGATGGCTCTATACACCCAGATATCTCACCCATGTTTTGATGACCGTTCTGGACCGAGAAATGGCTATTTTGGCCATCCAAAATCAATACTTCTATCTATTATCATGGACGAGAGAAAACATCAAAGAACTTGGTTTCCTCAGGATCCTTAGGGAAAAGGCACAAAACTGCGATGCAATCAGATTATTTGTAATTCCTCAGTTCAACTTCCAGGAGGAGGATTATTTTGACCTAATTGACTGGCAATCATGCGTCTTAAGCGAACCGCCATTGACTGCTCATTTAACCGATGATGAAATAATGAACCTATGCAACAGTGACTGTAAGGACATTGTTAAGCGAAAAGGAACGTAAAACCTCCCCACCTGCTGCTGTTTGCGAAGAAGAACAATGGAATTGATTTATTAGAGTACAGTTGGAAACACGGCAAATAATGCCATCCTTCGAAAGTAAATCAGATTTCCGGGTAAAAATGAATAAAGTAAAGGAAATTTAAGATTAAAAAAGAAGAACAGAAGATTGAATTGTCCTAATGGATGGATATTTGCGTTGGGCACCGGTGGAACTCGCTCTACAGCCACCTCCTCATGAAGAGTGCTGGGATTTTTCTGAAACATGAAAAATGTGTAGAGCTGCACCGTGTTCACTGTGCACTACTGCACATTTGCACAATATGTTATGCTTTCAGTGCAGTAGTGCACACACTAACACAACTAAGAAACAAATCACATGGTGAACACTAGGTGTCAAAGTATTGCAATTTTCCTTTAAATATGGAGTACTGTTGCATTAAATTGGAACCATAAGATATTAGTTGCTTTGCCTGAAAAATTGTGCACATGTTTGAGGTACCAATAGATAACTTTTGCGCACTGGAGAAAATCTGTAATGAACACTGTTCTTTTCTTACAACGGACATGAAAATGTGACGATTTTACCCAAATATCGAAATTTTGGAGGTAACGTGGAACCGTAAGATATTGTTTGAATTTCGCTAAATTTTTTGTGCACATGGTTTACGTAGCAATAGACAACTTTTTCGAACTGGGGCATATTGAAATTTGAATTATTTTTTTTTACGCTCCGGCCTAATGAACATATTGTTACTGTCTCATACAAACATGTACCTCCTCTTTTACATCGTATTGCCAAATATGTAGTTTAAATTCAGTTATAGAAAACATACCACTCTCAGATGCACAATAACTTTATTTGCCTATTATTGTGTTGCGTAGATGGTCCATACTTCTTACTCAAGAAATTAAAAAATTGTCTAAACTGTTTTTATTTATTTATTTATTTATTTTGAAAAGTACCAGAAAGACGTAGCACCGGGTGCCCAGCTATATTTTAATACTTGTAGCTGAAGTTTCTATTACGAGTGGTGGTGCCGGTGAAAAAGTGTTTTCTCACAAAAGCCAGCTGAAGTTCTTAGCAATGTTACGTTTATTGTATGACGAAGTAAATTTCTCCGTCATTTCTGTCCACGCCAGGATTCGAACCCGGGTCCCCTCATTCCGGAATAAGTCACTCTACCAATTGAGCTACGCGGACGTTTTATTCTGATTCCATATCTGCCTTTATGTCGTGTGCGTCCTTCTGGCAGGTACGTCACATCTCCTGGTACGTTACATCATCTCCCCCTTATTTTTTTTTTTTCGAAGTGCTGGAGAAGGGATACTCTTATTTTTCCTATCTCGCGGTGTGGAAATAACATCACACCATTGCGAGATTTTGAACGGTCGGGTCATCCGAATAGTTCGGACGCCATTATAACGAAGTGAATTTCTCCGTCATTTCTGTCCACGCCAGGATTCGAACCTGGATCCCCTCATTCCGGAATAAGTCACTATACCAATTGAGCTACGCGGACGTTTTTTATTCTGATTCCTATCTGCCTTTATGTCGTGTGCGTCCTTCTGGCAGGTACGTCACATCTCCTGGTACGTTACAATTTGTTTTGAAATATTTCTTCACTTTGAAATTTGGTGTAACATTACGCACAGTAAAGGCACGCATAGCCGCCCCGGTGGCGCAGTGGTCTAAGGCGCTGGCCTCTGATCATTCGTCCGTAAGGGGTCTGGGTTCGAATCCCGGTCAGGCATGGATGTTGTGTTTGTCTTACGGCACTGGCTCTCTCCCTTCCCTGGAACCAGTGACCCTAAATTAGGGACGGGCGACTGCTTATAGCCCATTGAGTTGCTCACGGTGGTCGTTAAACCTACAATCAAATCAAAATCAAATCAAATCAAAGGCACGCATATCACTTCTAGAAAGGGAAAAAACCCTGACCTTGCAGGTTCTATACAATTAAAACATGCCATTAGGTCAAAGCAGTTCAACTTATGCGAATGCCTTACGCTGCCTTTTAATATGCCCCTCCTCGACCTATCTCTTACAGATGGTGATTTATGTTCTGACCAATCGTTTCTGCAGAACGCCTTTCAAAAAACCCGTAAAAACCTTGTCACAAATGCATTGATACTTCTACAGAAAGTCTCGTGAAGGCTAATCGTAAGATTAGTGCCAGATTGGCACTGGCGGGCGCATAATTGTTGATGTTACTCATTTTGATTACTTTTATTTCCAGGTTTCACAAGAAACACTACGAAAGTCTTACAGACGGAACAGAACTCAAAACGAAAGAAACTATGAAGAACGCTTGAGGCTTGTTGCTGTAGGGAACAGTGACTCAGTGAGAATTCTCATATGAAAAATTAATTTCTTTGGAAATGAGTTAAATATTAATTCTTTCTTATTACTGCTCTTTATATGCAACTGCGATTTCGTTTCAAGATATGTTAAAAGACCCAAAACTTGAAGAATAGCTACGTCCGAAAGTTAAGGAACAACCAGAAGAGCAAGGGAGTTGGTTGCTTTTATATTATTCTATCTTATCTGAAGTGAAACGTACATATCTTATTGGTGTCCAGTAGTCAAGTAGAAAATATGGATCTATTTTAGTCATTTACACTTGTCAAACGCTCTTTGGGCTTTTTTTCACTATTGGATGGAGAAAAAGTTACCATGTAAGGAATTTCAGCAGTGAATACTGTCGTCCTCGTCTTTGTACACTCGTCGCCCAGAGTTGTTTCAGTCCCAGTTCGTGTCTTCTTGCCGCCATAGAGATATTTTTCATGGAACCCATTTTTTTTGGGATATTTTCACAGACTTCATTATTATTCAGGTAAATTTCCCTTAGTGTAACTGATAATGCAAGCTTTGTAAACAAAGGAGGGGCCTTACTTTCGTCAGATTCGAGGAAACTAACTTTTTTACAATTGCGTCGGAGATGCGTTTGGTTTCATTCGTTGGAGTGGGCTAAACACAGTAGCTGTAGAAAATATCGTGATTGAATCTCAATTACGGAACAAATATATTTTTCTCGCGTGACCTCGCATATTAGCCTTGCAATCCACATTGATAGTGATGCACAGGAGATTTTAGATGGCAGGCTTTACTCTCAAGTGGTGTGAAAAACAATTATTTTAGTCATCTGTTGCGATCGTTTCCTGCAGCGAAAAATGGGTGGTGAAATATCATCCAAATCGATAACCATGTAGCCCATATGTGTTCTCTCTTTAAGTCCTTCTCCGCCGTGCGTCATTTTGAAAGCAGTAACGGGACTGGTCTGTGAATAACAAAGTCCTCCATTGTTTCGGGGTGCAGTTCTCGTGACGTCTGTACTATCATAAGTATTTTCTCCTGTGATGTTGTGCCAGCGCTACCTGCACAACTAGAGTTGCGTATGCAGCTCATTCATACGATTAGGTCATTATACGCTCTAGTGATACACCGCTACCCCATGTTTTCAGTTAGCTCTGAAGTCATTTGAAGTGCAGAGTACATCATGTTGCGCTCCTTAAGTATGCAAAGGTAACGGTTATCCTGTACAGTAGTCACTTTCGGACGTCCGTCACATCTCCAGCATTCCCTGAAGAGTGGCTATCTCAACTTTCACTTGTATCCATCTTTCCCAAATTAACCACCAGTCTAACTACCGTATTTCCCCGAAAGTAAGACCTAACCGGATAATAAGCGCTAGCATGAAATTCCGCAAGAAATTCCGGTTAGAATTCGGGGTTTGGAGAGTTATGACGATGTTTCAGAAGAAGATGACATGACTGTATTTGAATAAATGTAGATTTTTGTACAAATGTAGATGAAAAAAAAAAAGAAAAAAGTTGGTAGTACATGACAAAATAAGACATCCCCTGAAAATAAGCCCTAATGCGTCTTTTGGAGCAAACATTAATATAAGACCCGCTCTTATTTTCGGGGAAACAAGGTAGATGGCATTCGTTTTATGGATCTCACTGTAGTGAATCTTATTCCATCTCGGTCAACGAAATGTCAATCACATTCCTCGCATTTGCCTTTGTGCACGCTAAGTTTGCGACATCACTTACGTTCCAGTATGTGTGCCCCTTTATTTCGATTTTCCGGTTTGTTCCTAAATTTTCATAATTTTCACGAAGTAGTTTAATGGTGATATGTTATCTCCGGAAATGCATTCAGTGAAACGAAACACAGTCACGGACGATGTGTAATGAACCACATTGTTGAAATGCATGCGACGTTAATAGTTTTCCTCCTTTTGTGAAAAAAAAAATGTAACGTGTGACGTAGTAAGCAGAAGCAGTAAACTCGAGTTTTATTCTCAAAGTGTATACACTCAGTAGACAAAACATTAGACATAGGGGAAATGATCAGTTCACATGTGCATCCTTCGTACAGAGTGGAACACACCCAAACCGAACGTATGCGATAGATTGCCGGACAGCAGGGCTTCCCAGCAGTGTATCGCAATCGACAAACATGGGTTAAACGTAATGATATGAGAGACTTTGATCGTGGAGGCATTGTCGGCGATAGACACATGGGTCATTCTATCGCCCAAGATGGTAAGAACCCAAGGATTTCCAAGGGCAACCGTATCGAGAGTATACCATCGACGTACGTTCCACCGCCCAGAGTACAAGCGTTGGCCGACCAGACGCCATTTATAACCGTGTCGACGTAGACTAGCCAGGCTCGTAGACACCTACAATTTGGCAACGTCGGCGCAAATAACATCCAACTTAAATGGCGGAGGACCCTGCAGCGACAGAGAGTGAACAGTAAGGTGCATGTTTTGTAACCTTGGATACCGGACCCGAAGCCCTAGTTGTGTACCACTGTTTACTGCTCATCATCGGACTTTACACCTCGCATGGCACAGGGAAAATCAAAAGTGGAGCTCCACAGAGTGGCGCTGCATCGTGTGGTCGGGTGAATCCCATTTTCAGCTGTTTCGATCTGATTGAAGGGTGAAGATGTGGCGTCGCCAACATGAGGCCGTTACCCCGACGTGCCAGGTGGGCACTGTTCAAGGCGGTGGTGGATATGCGATGGTTCGGAGAACCTGCTCATGGACATTTTAGGTTCCTTGAAGAGATCTTTAACCGATGCGCCTTACCAGAATGTGCTGGCTGATTACCTACACGCTTTCATGACCTTCGCACATCCTGCGGCCGATGGTTTTTTCTAGCAGTATAATGCGCCGCACTACCAGGACGGAATCACCCAGGTATGGCTCCGGTAACGCTTATCTACGTTTGGAACTTTCCAGTGAATCCAGAGGTTCCCAGATTTAAACCTTATGGAAGCTCTCTGGGATACTGCAAAGCGGAACATCAGATACATGGATTCTGACTCCTCGGAAGGTGTTGTGGATAATGCTGTAACACGCATGGCTGGCGTTACCTCCGAAAACTCTCCGGCATCTGGTGTAGTCGATGCCTCTGTGTGTGTACAGACTGTTATTCTCGCTAGAGGAAGGCAGCGCTCTAATAGGTAGATATATCTGATATTTTGTCCATGCAGTGTAGGTGTTTCGTTTATAGTGCTGACATACCAACCCCCAAAAAATGTAAGAATGTTCAAGCAGTATGTATCACGCCTTACAAAAGAGTTAGCATTTTTGAACGGGCCTCGTGAGTAACTCAAATGGTTTCATGCAATTTGCTTGTCTCAAATTTCGGGCCGCTGGTTCCACGGAGAGCAAAATGCCAGTGCAATAAGACAAGCACACCAGCTTCGCCTTATTCGGTGCTCAAGACCTGGCCCACTTGGACGATTGGTCATATTGTACTGCTTAGACCACTGCATCAACGGGAATGGACAAGGGTTACCTGTAAGGAAATGCTTTTGATTATTTAGCTACCGTATTGCGGAACCTTTTTATCTGTTGTTCTTAATAAGATCTGACAAGTGGGAGCATCAGACTCAAGAGGATAGTAAAATCGACGAATGATCTGCTAAGCTTCTCCGATATTTCATAAATGAAGAAGCCCTGTTATTTCTTTATAGAGTACGGTGATATTGTTTGCATGTCGAAATTACCAGTGAAAATGCTATATATCAAGCTGGATAGCAGAAGATACAGCATCTTGCTGTCTCGCAGTATCCTTTTCCATCTGAACTCTGTAGATATTAAGCATTTTTCAGCATGTCTTTTGTCAAAAAAATCGCGCTTATGTTATCTGTTTGTCCATTCGTCCGCCTGTGGATACCATATCTCTGCAACAATTAGTCCGATTTGAAAGATTATTTCTGTATTGGGGAAATGTCCTTGCATTCCAGTTTTTTTTCCGATGCACAACTTCGCTGCTAGAGAGCGTAAATCCAGATAAAATCGAATTCAGAATACATTTTATTACATGTATATTTGCTTTCAAATATCCGATTGATTAAACTGTTTCTGCCTTTCGATGCCATTTATAACGACTATTTTACGCACAGTTTGTTTTTCGAATAATGCACAGATTTTCCGTTAGGACGTAAGGTAAATCGCGTTTTCCACCATATCTCTGCTTCTGAAAGTCCGATTCGAAAAAATGTCTGTATCGGAAACAGCTCCTCCTGGAAAATGTTTCTCATATAATTTATAATTTTTGGTAAGGAATGGTTTGGCCACCAGGGGGCGTAATATTTTATTTCTACTTCTGATGCATTTGTAGCAAAATTGAAGCTTCTGAAAACTCGAATGAAAATATTATTTTCGTGGACCTATACCGCTCACCTCGGAAAACCTTTTGGGAATATCTCCTGTTATGCACCGTTTTACCGTTAGGGGGCGTAGATGTATATCTTATTTTTGTGGATGTCTCTGCTTCTAAGAGTCAGATTTGAAAATTACTTTCTTTGTTGGAGGAAGTTTCCAGTGCGAAATGTTTCTTATATAGTTTCAAATTTTTCAAGTAATGCATAGATTTTCCGTTAGGAGGCGTAAATGAAAATTGCGTTATCCTCGGTCTCTCTGCTTCTAAAACTCCGATTTGAAAAATTCTTCCAGCATCGGATACAGCTTCTGATGGGGAATGCTTTGATTATAATTTCTCGTTTTTGATAAAAAAATGGTTTGGCTGCCAAGTGGCGAAAGCGTTCATTTCTGCTTCTGATCTAGTGCAGCAAAATTTAATCTTCTGGAAATTCGATTGGAAAAAAGCTTTTTTGGACCGGTACCGCTCACTTCGGAAAATCTTTTCGAAAACTATTCTTCTTAAAATAGTACATACAGTAGTGTTTTCGCCAGAGGACGTAGATGAATATCAAATTTTTGTCAATATCTCTGGTTTTATGAGTCCAATTTGAAAATTCTTCCTTTGTTGGAGAGCGTTTCCGCTGCAAAATGTTTCTCTTATAATTTCAGATTCTTCTGAACGCACAAGTTTGCCACTAGAGTGTTTACAGCATTATGTGCGGGGCTAACAACCCGATATAAAAAATTATTTTTCTCTCAGAAATTACTAACTAAGAAAACTATTTTGTGTGTATTTTATACTTAAAATAATACACAATTTGTAATAATAAACATTTTAATCTAAAATAATACACAATTTGTAATAATGCATAAAATAATACACAAGAAGGCGTCAATGTTTAATCTGTAGTTCTTAATATCCCTGCTTCGAAATGTGCGATTTTAAAAATACTGTCAATGCTGGATGCTACTTACCTTGTAGAACACTTTAGGCTTGTATATGAGGAATTTAGTAGTTCACAGTTCTGTCGGTAGGTGGTGTTTGTGTACATCAAATTGCAGCTGTATCGCAGCTTCTAGAAACACTATTCAGAAATTTCTTCTTTTCTGTATCTCATTCGCTACAACAGAGATGTGGGGCATCATCCTCTTAAAATGATGTGCGGATTTTCTGCTAGGAGGGTGTAAAGGTAAATATCTTTTTTTTGCTATCTCTGCTGGAGGGAGTCATATTCAAAAAGTGTAGCTCTTTCGATGAAAAATATTTGCCTATTTTCAACTTTTTCACTATGCAAAAGTCTTCCACTAGAAGGCAGGCGAAGAGTTATATCATGTTTCCTTCATTATTTCTTCTTTTAACTGTTCGATTTGAAAATCTGTTTGCCTCCGATACTTCCTTCGGCTATGGAAACTTTATGTGCGTCATTTGTTATTTTCTGTAATATACCTTTTTAACCGCTGGGGGAAGTAAGTAACTGTTTCTATTTTTCGGTGATTTATCAATTGTAGAAATCAGGTAGATTCTTTTCTAATTGGTTGTATTGACTTTTCACAACTTTGATAAATTTAATTCGTGCCAGAAAGGTTTCAAAAGCCGTTCTCATTACAACCGAAAAATCGTATTAACAAGCATTGTACAGAACTTGTTTTGGAAATACATTAATGAGTCTATTCAAGATCGCGGTACGAAAACAAGAAGATTCAAATTCAGGGATTATAATCTTTTAGACTTGTGCCATTTTGATGTGAGTCAAATAATTTGAATTGTGAGAATAAAATAAATAAATTGTGAGAAAGCTCTATTGGTACACTATGTTTATTTTTACACGAATTGTATGCTTTGTATTTAGAATGCTGGCAATTATTTGTTACATAAAATGTATATGTTCTGTACAACGCATTGTAAACCTTGCGAATCAAATTAAAAATATCATATTGTTTTCATGTTTGAACTGTAAAGGGACAACCATTGCAAGCTTTCTGACATATGTTTTTTGTTCTGTACTACATTTGTAATGAAGTATATAGTTTACTGACACCTATTTTTGTACCTGTATAATTTCAACTTCCTGAAAGCGCTGCGGAGAAAATTTCCTGAATGGTTTTACTTTTCAGAAGTATGTTAAAACACAGATAAAGCATTTGTAACTATAGTAATATTCAAACGATTAATGAATTTCTCAAAACTACGATAGCGTTATACACTCGCAAATGGTTAAAAGACAGTACGTGTCATGCGAAACACATTTGAATATAAATTCAATTTCCTACATGATATAGAACTGTTTACGGTAAATAAAAGCCTTTCAGCACATCACTTTTTTTAATGACAATAATTTCATTACATGTTGAGTTTTGCAAATTTAACGTTAATATATTCAGAGGCATACATGTTTAACATATGTGCTCGCTGTTTTCCGAGTAGACCTTGGTTTTGAGAAATATCCATAGGACTCCAAACTGAAAAAGAAAAAAAGCAGGAAACATTAACGAAATGGTGGCAAATTTCAAATTTTTTTTAGCATAAGTATCATTTTCGTTCATTACAACACTGCTGAAATAGAATTTCAATTTTTAGGCGTTTAGAACAATGCAATTGTACGAAACACCGTGTATTTTGTTACAACAATAAAAAACACATAAGTTCTTCATTCCATCCAAAAGTAGGAATCACAAAAATTTTGTATTCCATCTCAAAATAAAACAAACAGAAGTTTTCTGCTTTTCATTGGCATAAGGTTACTCATTGCTTAGAGATGGTACATCTTTGGTTTAGCACGCTTTGCAGGAAAATTTTTAATTTATTGAATTCAAAACCTTCTTTTATAGAGAAGTGACAGATATTTCATCTTTGATGTGGATGACGAACATCGTGAAATTCCAAAAGAGATCAAACAAATAGTGAAAAGAGGCAAGTTAAGACCTGACGTCACGTATATGTAGTTCAAACCAACTGTTCGTATGACGTCATTGGTTTCAAGCCATCTGTTTCACAGCGGCGGCTCGACTTCTGGAAGTCATTAAAACTAGGTTTTAGACCGCCCCGGTGGCACAGAGGTCTAAGCAATGGCCTCTGATCATATCGTGAAAAAGGGGTCCGGGTTCGAATCCCGTTGAGGCACGGATGTTGTGTTTGTCTTACGGCAAAAGCTCTCTCCCTTCCCTGGAACCAGTGACCCTAAATTAGTGAGAGGCGACTGCTCATAGCCCATTGAGTTGCTCACGGGGGTGGTTAAACCTCCAACAAAGAAACAAAACAAAAAAACTAGGCTTTAAAGAAAAATAACAATTTGAATGATAAAAATGTATGGCCGCCCCGGTGGCGCAGTGGTCTAAGGCGTTGGCCTATGATCATTCGTCCGAAGGTGTCCGGGTTCGAATCCCGGTGAGGCATGGATGTTGTGTTTGTCTTACGGCACTGGCTCTCTCCCTTCCCTGGAACCAGTGACCCTAAATTAGGGACGGGCGACTGCTTATAGCCCATTGAGTTGCTCATGGTGGTCGTTAAACCTCCAATCAAAAAAAAAAAAAAAATGTAAATAAGTTCGGAAAACTGGAAACTGCAAAACCCATAACGTTTGAAACATGAGTTCCAGATCTGCAGCTGGAAGAATTCATTTTGTCCTTTTTGTATCTAATATACACTGCGGGCCACCCAAAACGCAAATCCAAGAAGAACACGAGATAGCAAAGCCAGATTTACTAGACACATAACAAAAGATAAAAAAGATGAAACGATTGAGCTTACAGGCCCGTGCGACTTGCGGAACACACAGACATCAATAGGTCGTGTGGCCCCCATGGCAGGCAATAACGACCGCTACACGCCGTGGCATCGAATGAAAGAGGCTTCGAATGTGGGCTTGGGGTATGTCGGTTCAGGCTGCTTCCACACGTTGCTACAGTTCATCAGGCGTAGCCGCGGGTGGTGATTGCCGTGCCACTCGGCTGCCGATCAGCGACCAGACGTGTTCGATGGGCGACATATCGGGATAACAGGTAGGCCACGGCAGCAGTGACATCTGGTGGGCCGTGAAGAATTGTTGCACGAGGCGTCTCACGTGCGGGCGCGCATTGTCCTGTTGAAACGTGGCCGCTGGCAGGTCTTGCAGGTAAGGGAGGACTACAGGCGCCAAAACGTCGGAAATGTAGCGGTGGCTGTTGAGTGTACCGGCGTTGCGTGCCAGAGGGGTGTGGGTGTCATATTCTATTGCGCCCCAAACCACAACGCCAGGCGACGGACCGGTATGGCGATGCATAATGCAGGCGTAATACAGCCTCTCGCCGCGGTGCCGCCACAGGCGGATCCGACCATCGTAGTGTTGCAGGCAGAAGCGGGATTCGTCGGATAGGACAATGTCGTGTCATTCCGTAGTCCAGGTGCGGCGCTCAACGGCCCACTGCCACGGCACTCGCCGGTGGTGTAACGCCAATGGTAATCGGAGCAATGGGCGCCGTGCGACAAATCCCCGCTCCTGCAGACGACGTCGAACGGTACGTGCTGACACAGGTTGTTGCACAACACCCCTAATTCCTGCGCCAACGTTCGTGATGTGGCAGTACGAGCCGTCAATGCCCACCGCACAACATGCCGGTCCCCTCGTTCGGTGGTGTGCCGCGGCTGCGGCAATTGCTCACGTCGGTGCGTCCGTTCCTACTGCATCCACCGAATTCATACTCGTCTCACTGTGGATGGATGTAGTCCCACACTGGCGATGATGTCTCGGTACGATAAACCGCTGTCGCGATAAGCCACTATTCGTCCTCCGTCGAACTCCGAAACGTGCTGGAATGACTGCAGTATTCTGAGACGAGGCATCAGGAAGCTTCCCACGCACAGGTCCGGAAGCACAACACACTTCCACTATTTACACCCCGCCTTCTGTGCACCCTTCTTATAGTGCTTCTCGGTGGCGTGTCGGGCGCACATGATTTGCACATGCTCTGCAATGCTAATCGTTTGCATATCCTCTCGCAGGCGACGCATGTTGCGAATTTCAGGCCAATCGGATGCTTGTTTCTTGATGTTGTATTTTGGGTGGCCAGCAGTGTATATATGGTCTTTATATAATGTGCATAACGTTTTGTCATAACATTATAAAATTGAGTGTTCTTCGACATTTCGATCATATACAGTGTCCTTTTTTTGTTTTTAATTCCATTGAATATTAAATCGTAAAACAAGTTCTGTTTTCGTAGTAATATATTCCTAGAAAGTTGAGTCAAGTGTGCTGTGATATAAGACTGTTTGCAATAATAAGTCGTAAAAGAGGAAGAAAAAACATGTTGAAAAATAAGTTGTTTTGTAATAATATTCCTAAAAGTCTGAATCAAGTTTAAATCGTGTGTAGTGTTACAATAACAAATCGTAAAACAGAAAAGGAATGAAGAACTGTTTTGAAGAGTATGCTAATTGAAATTTGTATGCAGAATGTTTGGAGCATAAATTGTTTTGTATTTGTACTACCAGGAACTCGAAATAGCGCATGATGTAAAAAAATATACATAATGTATGGAAAAAAAGAAAAGAAACGTGTATTCCTCTTTATGTTAAAATATTTGCACCTAACAATATCCCCCTCCACCCTCCATCTACTAGGGTTATACTTGAATCTAAATAATTCCCCATTATTACTATGTTCTTTGCAGAGTTGTACCTAAAAAACTCCCTCGGTTTCGTATTTTCAGCAGCCGTCAACAATGATTACAAAATTTTAAAACTTTTGACCTCTTGGAAGCTCCGTTTTGAGTTGCAGATTATGATGAGGATGGTGATTTTATCTGTAGATGCACATCGTTTGCCATCATAATCACATAACCACAGTTTACTTTCACATCCGTGCACTATACGCAGTATTGTTGATTACGACTAATTTTTAGTTGATTATGATTATTTTTTCCTCCAGCGACCGGAGTCAGGAGACATGAGTAATTCTCTCGGACTCCGGTCGGGGATAACATTTCGGGAATTCTCAGTATCATATCTTTGCGTAAATATTTAATCTATGCTCATTGATGTTCCTGTTGTAAAAGTATAATGTGCAATATGTGCCAATTTGTTCCAAAGTGGAGATGTTCCTTTAGATGAAACTTCTTTTAAACGCCCCGGTGGCGTAATGGTCTAAACAATGGCTTATGACCAATCGTCCGAGAAGGGTCCGGGTTTAAATCCCATTGAGGCATGGACGTTGTGTTTGTCTTACGACAATGGCTGCCTCCCTTTCCTGGAACCAGCTGCCTAACTTAGTGACGGAAGACTGCTTATAGCCCCATCGAGTTGCTCACGGTGGTCGTTAAACCTCCAATAAAACAAGTTAGTAAAATCATGCAATGCATTGATTATAATACGTTTTCCAACATACCAGAAATCATTACTCAAGTTATTACTCAAGTTATGAGGATAATGGCTGTGGAATAAATCTCGGTCCTGCGCCCTGACCTCTGATCCCATTTCGATGATATTCAACAGAACCGGTTCAGTATACCTCCGAAATAACATGATAAAGTTTTGTCGCCATAGAAGCATTTTTACGTAAGTTATTTTGCACAAGGGCTACGGAGTAGATTCCACTCCTGTGTCCTAACCGTTGGCCCCATTACGCCCATTTTCAATAGGATTCGTCCTCAGACAGGCCCCTACAACAT
Source organism: Macrothele yani (assembly GCA_039090855.1). Taxonomy (NCBI): domain Eukaryota; kingdom Metazoa; phylum Arthropoda; class Arachnida; order Araneae; family Macrothelidae; genus Macrothele; species Macrothele yani. Next base: position 75,551,612 of record CM077002.1, on the reverse strand, counting down.
ACTAACATTTCATTCATATCGAATCATTTTTACATACGTTATGACGCATAATGGCGATGGACGTAATCCCGCTCCTATGTCCTGACTTTTGATCCCATTTCGCCCATTTTCAATAGGGTTGGTCTCCAGGTGGTTCTCTACCACATACTAAAATTTAATTGAAATCGAACACTTTTTGCGTTAGTTATGACGCATAAGAGCAGTGGAATGGATCCCGTTTCTATGTCCTGACCTTTGACCCCATTTCGTTCACTTTCAATAGAGTTCCTTCCCAGGTGGTCCCCTACCACATACTAAAATTTCATCGAAATCGAACGATTGTTACGCGTGTTATCGTGCGGACGGGCATACGCACACATTGCGTGACGTAATGAGGCAGATGGGAATCGCGAACATCTGCTCGCAAGAGTGGGACGTCATAAAACTTTAATAGGATCCACACACAACGCGTGACGTAATGAGACAGACGGCGTGACCGCGCGCCAACATCTCAATCCCGAGCTTGTGAGGTCATAAGATTTCTAAGCATGGGTTACATTAATGGAACGACACCATGACACTGAAAACGTGGTAATTCGGGGTGGTTATTTAACCCACTAAACGAATTTTCCTAAAGGTCGAGATCAGGCAAAATCGATTTCTAGTACCAGAAAACGGCAGGTTAACGAATTTCATTAAAATCCTTAGAGTCGTTTTCAAAATAAAATTTTCATAGATACAAGAATTGCTCCTTTAAGGTGGACGTCAAGTAATTTTGCTTCCTATACTTCCAATGGAAAAACTTCTGTACACATTTTCTTCACAATTAATGCGTTCCCAAAAGTAAAAATTTGAACATCGATTAAAATAGCTTCATTTTATAACTTGGAATACATAATATTTTCTAAAACATAACCATAATTATGCAATCCAACATTTATTTGTCTACTGACGTCATCAAAGTACAGGTCGCGCCACCTTTCTTCTGGTGTTAACACCACCAAAGGAAACGTTATTGTTTTTTTAATATAGTTATGGTTATGTTTTAGAAAATGTTAAGTATTCCAAGTTATAATATGAAGTTATTTTAATCGATGTTCAAATTTCCATCCTTGGGAACACACTAATTGTCAAGGAAATATGTACAAAAGTTTTTCCATTGGAAGAATAGGAAGCAAAATTACTTGACGTCCACCTTAATAGTATGGGATAAGGGCGATGGAATGGATCCCGATCCTATGTCCTGATATTTGACTCTTTTTGTCCCATTTTCAATAGGGTGGTCTTTTTGTCCCATATTCCAGGTGGTCCCCTACCACATACTAAAATTTCGTCGAAATCGAACCATTTTTACGCAAAGTTATGACGCATAAGGGCAATGAAATGCACCCCGCTCCTATGTCCTGAGCTTTGAACCCACTGCACCCGCTTTCAATAGGGTTTGTCCCCAGGCAATCCCCTACCACATACTAAAATTTCATTGAAATCGAACTATATTTACGCAAGTTATGAGGCATAAGGACAATGGAATGGATCCCGCTCCTATGTCGTGACCTTTGACCCCATTTGTCCCATTTTCAATAAGTGTTCGGCCCCAGGTGGTCCCCTACCACGCATTAAAATTTCATCGAAATCGAACCATTTTTATGTGAGTTATCGTGCCGACAGGCGGACGGACGGACGGAAAAAAGCTGGAGCATATACGCTTCTTCAACCTACGGTTGGAAAGCGTAAAAAAAGAAAAAGGAATTTCTTTTGAAAACGTTGTTGTAAGCTTGCTATGGTCTTTCTGTTAATCAGAGCGGCCATTTAAATAGTTTCTCACCAGTAGGCATGTACTGATTATTTATTACGTTTCAACTGCATTACCACGTACGTGGACCGTCTTACTATACCTGGATGCCAGGTAAATTACGTGTAAATTGTGTCCCAAGAAACTGCATCGCGTGATACAAAATTTGCTTTATATGGGCATGCGCTTTATTTAATTAAATTTTTAAATATCTGTTTTATTTAGAATCTATCAGTTATAGCCTCTATGTTTGTGCCTTGACAAAGCCGTCCTTGTGATAACGAAAGCTCGGCACTTATCTTTTTAAGTCTATTAAAATCAGATTTTACACACATCTTCAAGCCTCGTGCTTATTTATTAATGTGAATTTTATTACGCGCATTTGTTTGTTTGCATGTTTTGAATGGATTTTATTGAGTGAATCACGCTTTTGTTTCCCAAGAGTTGTTTTGAGAAATTTTGCCGATTCGCCTGATTATCCAACTTTGAATTCTGTGTGATCTGTGCAGTTTTCAAGAGCTGCACTTAAGCGAAAAGTACGGCTTGTACACTTATTTGCATTCATACTAGTTCCGTAGTTGTAGAAGTAACGAACATCCCTCTTAAAGGTTGTTTCTTTAGCTTCTTGTGCTCACCGTTCCAGCTGAGTGCTTCCTTCGGTGCCGAGCAAACACCTTAATAGGTAGTAGATGAACACTAATTGCCTAAGACTTTATTAACTCGCTTCGTCCTCACTTCCCCACTTTATTGATCCAAGTGAATTGCGGAACCATCTTCAAGAAAACTGCGTCTTTCAGTACTTGAAGGAAAACATTTTTCTTCTTGTGCATTCACTGCTGCTTTTAAGCATAAAGTAACGGGCAAAAGTTTGCTAATTTTACACTTTAAAAATCTGATTTCGTATGAAATATTGCTTTATTACCAGATTCGTTTATTATGTTCTTTCCCATGACACATTCCTATCGACCGTTCTGAGAGTTAAATTTCCGGAAATAAATTCTGTCTCTGCCATACTCACTTAGAAACTGTTGGAACCATTTCATATACATATATATACACTGGCGGAAAGTGAAAAAAGAACACCAAGAAGGAATTGGCGGACGATCATGAAATTTACATATGTTAATGGGGTCGAGTTTGACGTAGGTGTGATGTTAATTTCGGGACCAACCGGTGAGCGCTTACGCCACAGCACGGCTTAATATGCAAATTATCGTCGGTGGTATTTAAAGAGTACGGCGAAGTGAATGTAATCAGTCGTCGGCGTACGGACACGTGCGAAAACCCTGAAGCAGCTGCAATGCCTGGGCATGGAAGACGTGTACGATATCAGCAGGTATCGGACTTTGAGCGAGGTCATCTAGTCGGACTCCGCAAGGCCGGGTGGTCGTATCGTCGTATTGCGGAGCGAATTGGACGGGAAGTATCGGTGGTGGTACGATGGTGGTGTAGATGGTCCGACGAACATTCCCACACGAGAAGACGTGGAACCGGGAGTTACAGACGGACTGATGAGCGGACCGATCAACGCATAAGAAGAGTGGCGTTGTCAAGCAGAACATCCACTGCGACGCAAATCCGAGCTGCGGTTGCACCTGAGGTGACTGTGCGAACAATCAGCAACCGTCTATTGGATGCAGGACTACGTACACGTGTGCCTCTGGCATGTGTACATCTAATTCCAGCCCACCGTCAGGAACGGCTGCAGTGGTGTTGCCAACGTCAGCACTGGAGAACGCAATGGCGATCAGTCATGTTCAGCGATGAAAGCTGATTCTGCTTGGGAGCCTCCGATGGCCGTATGCGTGTTCGCAGACGCACAGGGGAGCAACTCCATCATTCTTGCATCTGCCAGCAACACACAGGGCCTACAACTGGTCGCCTGGTGTGGGGAGCGATCAGCTATCACTCCCGTACACAACTAGTGTTTGTACCGGGTACGTTAAACAGCACCTCCTACATCAACAACATCATTCAGCCCGTTGTTGTGCTATTTGTAAGGTCGATCCATCGTGGTGTTTTCCAGCAAGATAACGCACGCCTACACACGGCACGTGAAACGCAACATGCACTTCAGGGTGTGAGTCAACTTCCATAGAGTGCACGTTCACCGGATTTGTCCCCCATTGAGCTCGTGTGGGAATTTATGGGACAACGGCTTATCCGGTCTCCACGGCCAGCCACGACCATCCCCGATTTACACGTTCCAGGTTGAGGATGCTTGGAACTCAATACCCCAAACCTGCATCCAACATCCGTAAGACAGACTTCATGCCAGAATTGCACAGTGTGACGCAGTTCATGGCGGTTCAACCTCGTACTAACCATGTTACATGGAAATGTTATTTTTCAGTTTACCTGCAAATACAGCTGTATTTATCCATATTGTTTTGATCACGTTATCCTCTGTATTCCGTTATTATGCTGTGTAAATTTCGTTGGTATCAGATATCTCCTTCTTGGTGTTCTTTTTTCACTTTCCGCCAGTGTATAATGTATCAGCGGCGTATATTCGAGGCTAGCTAGGCTAGCTGCGAAGCCCGAAGAATGCGCAAATACACTATCTACCAACAAGTAATTGGACACCTGTGTTAGCAAAGAAAGCAAAGCTTATTCACCTTCAATAGTTGGTGGAGCCTCCACGAGCGGCGATTACAGCTGCGACCCTTCGGGGCATACTCTCAACCAGGCGTTGTACGAAGGCTTGCGGTATTTTCTTCCACTCGGCTTGAAGAAGACAGGTCAGTTCTTTCCCCGATTTCGGACGGTGGGGACAACCCTTAAGTCGACGCTCCAATTCGTCCCAGAGGTGCTCGATAGGGTTAAGGTCCGGGCTCTGTGCAGGCCAGTCCATTCGATTAACCCCATTGTCACCATACCAAGCCATGATGGACCTCGTAACATGACAGGTGGCATTGTCATCCTGAAAGTAGCATGGATCCACCCCGTAAAACTGCCACAACGTAGGAAGCGCATGGTCATCTAAAATGGTGCAGTAGGTTTCGGCGTTGAGTCTACCAGGAATTGCGTCCAAGGGTCCCGTGCCATACCAGGAGAAACACCCCCATAGCATAATTCCACCGCCGCCGAACTTCACAGTTGGCACAATACATTCCTGCAGGAGACGTTCTCCAGGCAGACGCCAAACCCAGACCCTTCCATCCGAACGGTAGAGAGTGAACCTTGATTCGTCGCCCCAGAGAACCTGTGTCCACTGTTCAACGGTCCACTGTCAACGTTCTTTGCACCACGTTAGCCGAGCAGCGCTATTGGCCTTGGTGATCAAAGGCTTGTGGGCGGCAGCACGTTCATGATAACCGAGCAGATGGGCTTCCTTACGGATGGTATTCATCAAAAGAACACTCCCGGATGCCTGTTAAAACTCCTCGCTGATGTGACCCATCGATTTGGTGCGGTTCTTCCGAATTTCTCTGTCCAGCTCCCGTCGGTCCCTAACTCCCAGTTTTGTGGGTCTGCCGGGTCGGGGCACATTCCGACAGTCACCTCTCATCTTCCACTTGCCAATCACGTAAGCCACTGTCGATTTTGGGTACTTCAACTCGCTATATATGTCACGTATGGATCGGCCATTTCTGTGATACCCGACGATTACACCTTTTTCGAAATCAGAGAGCTCCGAACTGCGTGGCATCTTGCATGCTACTGGTTGCGTTGTTGTTTCCCCCACGGTATTTATCGGCGGCGGCAGTGACGTGTATCAGGACCGCAGATATCGTCGATTGCAGGGGTGTCCAATTACTTGTTGGTAGATAGTGTAAAAGTTAATTAAATATACACAAATGAAAGTCAATTATCAACGGTATTAAGATATGTCAATGCTTTCGGTTCGAAAAAAACACGAGCTGATTCTCTTCTTTCGATTATGAGAATCAGTCTGGCGAGCAATGATCAACGGAATCAACGTAATGCAAGTAGGTATTCGAGAGGCTTTGCTGTACTCACGCAAAGAGCTTCAATACTATCTCTTGCTAGCTTTTCCATGACAACCTGAATAAGCTACGGAGCTCGTGAGTGGCCATTGCTGCGGCCAAGGGTTCGCTCCGAAAAAACGAAGACTTCGGAGTACCTCACTCCCTCTATGCTTCCAACGCATATTTCGCGAGAGTTGTTTCAGTTTGTGTGAAGTGTCAATGAATTAAAATCAGTGATATTATATCATAAATTCGTAGCTTTATTGGATTCGTAATGTTTTGATAAATTTTGTGAAAGCTTCCTGGAACATCTACTATCAGAGCTTAAATAACTCTATGCTTCAAATATTAATACAGTTCGATTAAAATTGAACTGAAGGTGTTTAATTTCCTTGATGAATTGAAAACAAATCAGTAAGAAACATTACTTGTTACATAAAGTTGAATAATTGGACATAGTGTTTATTGAGGTGTACAAATCAGCAGATCAATATTAAACTGTTCATCAACAACTGCAACTGCCGAAAGAAGTTTTTCCGCATTAAAAAGAATCAAGATATATCTTGCAACCACATAAGGACATGCACATTTGAGCAACTTAGCTGGTTTGTTAATAAAGAAAAACATTATTTTTAAATATGAAAAAGTACTCGGAAGAAACATTTTTGAAAACGTAACACTCAAGTTCACACAAAAAGGAAATAAGAATGGAGTTCATGTTCAAATCCTAATCCTCATAATTATTTGGTATCATGTTAGCAATAGCATGTACCTAAAATTAAGAAAAAAATTGTTACTTCCATTACTTAACAATTAAAAACTAAACTTCGCAATTTAAAAAAAAACAGTACTGTGGGGGGATGAAATAGCCCAGTTCTCGGACCCAAGATACGCCACTTCTATATATGTATATAAATATTTAATTAAATAATATTATGCAGTTGCCAAATTATAGGAAAAGCTCTCAATCAAGACGTAAAGAATTGTTACATGATTGCATTTCGAGTGATCATGATGATACCATTGGTTATTCTGTGGAAGAAATATTCTTCTCAAAATACATGGAATTATGTCAAAATCGTCTATACAGCAATCAGACATCTCTGATTTGCCTGTATTTACAGGATTTCACGTAGCGTTAATCACATCAGAAAACTTGAAACTCTTACATCATCCTGGAGTGTAAATTGAACCTGGAGTGTAAATTGAGCCCGCATCATGGTGTGGTACAACAGTGGACACCGGACAAGAGGCATAATTCATTGCAATCCAAGGGGACTGAAGCCGGAGTAAGAATTGTTCTGATGTTCGTGTTTATGTTGAACTTTGAACGTGGAATGCCTTTAATGATGTAGTACAACAGTGGACACCGAGCAAGAAGCATGATTGATTGCAAACCAAAGGGACTGAAGCCGGAGTAAGGTGAGCGCAATATGTGTTGCTCCATATACTTCATTGCTGATTTTTGTGTCTCACTGGATATAACCTATATGAGGTTTCAACATTTAAATGTATATATACTGTACATGTAGAAATATTCTTAAGTTCAAATTTAAATATTCCATTATCATTGAAGTCAACTTGTCTTTTCGGAGCTCATATACTACAACGTGTGTAACAGTATTACAGAGGACTTTGTCCTAATATACATTGCCGCATCTTCCAGTTTCCTTTCGAGAATGCTATCATATACACCTCCCAAGACAATCAAGTCCCAAGTAGCTGCGTGCTAATTATCAGAACGTTATCTAAAAGAATATTCTGATACTATAGTTAAGTACCAGAATATTCTCTAAAAAGAAAGTTCTGATACTTGGCAGTATCAAAATGCTTACAATAAATACCTACAACTTTTACATATTCTCAAAGGAAATAATTTCGTGAAATCAAAATTGCTTCACTGACTTTTAACATTGTTCCCATCTTCTTTTTAAACTAACGCAGTATGATTTTTCGTAGTAGATTTCTAGACTTTCTGATTTTCCTTTTTCGTGGCGACTTGGTTGTTACATTTTTTTGTTGGGGTGTGGAGGAGGAGGCGTTAACGATCAGGTCAGTGTTCGTTCTAAGATAAACGAATGATCAGAAATTAGAACTTAGACCGCTATTTTAAGAGTGATGTTGGACTGGTTATAACATATACCTTGACATTTGCAATTAGGCGTTGAAAATATTTGCGATATTTCAGCTTAATAATGCTGCGAGTATTAATGCTATCGACAGAATGCTGGACAAGAAAAAATATAAGATGCAACATAAGTTAATTATCACGTGTTTGCCATATTGCGGGAAAATGGAAACCTTAAATGTACACGTAACTCGGTTCCACATCTTCGAGATTACATTAATCATTTCTATGAAAAAAATGTGAAAAAAGAGCAAAGCTATTATCAAAATTCCATATATGTAGAAGAGTGGAAGTAATTTTTAAAACCAGTTTGATCTAAAAACACCGGCAACTAATTTCTGTCACGGAAATTCTGATTTCAAACGTTTGATTTAGTACGCACTTACAAAAATTACAACACTCATTACGGACGTATTTTGCGTTGTCATTTTAGTATTATTATACGTGATAAAGACAACACACCCAAGTGGTCGCTGGAACTAGAGAAAATACTCGATTATGGTTCTGTCTAAATTATATCCGTATTTGAAACCCTCCCATCCGAAATAAAACCTTTCTTTGGAAAGATACTTTTATCCTTTATTCTTATGTGCCATTACGGAATGTGTAATCTTTGCAAATTCTCATTATAATAAACTAAAACCTTTCTGAAATGCATTATTCGAATTCGAACCAAGTGTCGACAAACCACACGAAAAAAAAAAAAAAAGAAACTTGTCAAAATTCTGCAACTTCCGTTAATGAAATAATTTTTTTGATCTCAGGATAAAACTTTCTTTTAAAATAAGAAAAATACTCAAATTACTTTTGAACAAAGATAACTGAATAAAGAAGAAAAATATCACTTACCCAAACATATGTCCAGAAATCTCTTCCAGACTGTTCTTAGTAAAGAAGCACAAAACTAAATATTCCCAAATGTAAAATCAAAGACTTCACAAAAATCTAACAAAAAGTCCACAAATCTAAACAAATGTAATCTCAAAGTACGCCAAATGGAATTTAATAAATTGTTTCTGCTAGTCCTTCAAAACATATAATCGCTGTTTCAAAAGCACTCGCATAATTTTAAGAATACATTAAAGAAAAAAAACAAAAAAACGACAGAAGATTTCAGCATGAATATTTATTTTTAGAGCAATCCCAAATCTTCAACACATAAATCGGCCATGTTTGGCTTACAGACAGTGATGGCCTAACCACCTTGAAGAGTTGAACCAATACGCTTGGTATTGTACTAATACTGAGCATATTTATTGAACATTAACCCTTCTCTTTCTTTAATAAGCATATTGTAAAGTATATGGGCTCATATGCTAAATAAATCTTGTCTGATTTTCCTGCATATCCCCCTAATTTGGATAATTATCTTTATTTATTCCCAAGATATTTTATTACCTTATGAGGATAACTTTACAGAAATTAAGAAAGAGCTATTCTTCCCATATTCATGAAAAATTGATAAGTACATCGTTTTGAGCAATCAGATTGCGATACTGAATTACTTTTTGTTTAATATGCTCCATGCAATATCTCGTAAGAAAATTTGAAAATTGCATCGCTCTGGAGCGAGAATATAAATATCTCCTGATTTACGTTCGAGAGGATTTCTATGACGACATCTGGCAAACTGGTGATTTGTGATCTATATCCGTACATGGATTTGAAAAGGGTCATGAATTCCGGGACGAAGCCTTTGATTACATTCATTACTACAAATCTGCAACAGTTCAGATTCTTAAACTATAATTGCTTAGATCCAATTACTTGCAACTTCATTATTTCGGGTGGGTAACGGAAGCATGCTCAAACGGAAATGTGGAAATGCGTGCTCTATTCCCAATACAGGACTCTTAATTTTTGAGTTTTTTGAGCAGATGTTGCGTGGAAATCAATGAAAATATTAATTCAGTGCCACAAAAAAATATTTACATATAATTTTCCAAATAAAGACATCTCGTCCGATTGCCTAAACGAAGCCAATCAGAAGATATTTACGCAGTAAATGCGAATGTGCCGTCTAAGCAGCTCTTATAATGGGGAAATGCCATGTTTATTCCTACCACTCGGTAAGAAGAAATGTGTCTTTATATTTCGAAGAAAAATCAAATGTTTGTTTCGTTTTCAGAGTACCTCAAAATTTAGAGAAATGTTCATTTAACAGTTTCCTCAAATGAAGAACATCCTTTTTTTCAAGTTCACGATTTGTTTCTTGAGCCTTATCGATACCAGAAACAATGAATTACACCGCTGAGACTAGAATTTCTTAAGGAATTGTCAAGGTGTCTTTGTATTTGTCTTGGTATTGTTCCTCCTCCTTGATTCTTCTTTTTTGCATTGGGCTCACTTCTGGTCCCAAAACCTTTTCCTAATATCTGTTTCATGAGCTTAGTGCAACATACATCTAGTGCTGCAATTCTGATAAAGCTTTCTATGTATTTCAAAATTTTCCAACCAGGGCGGCTAATCTCGCGTCTCAATATTCCGAATTATCTGGTTCCATAACTTAATGTGTACAAGAACCTAAGCTTTCTGGTAGCCCGTACGTTCATTCTGTTATGCAGCTGATGTTTACAAGACCAGGGGCTGTGCACAAATGCAAAGACAAGGCAGGAGATAAATCGGCGCCGTATAGGGGAAATGTGTGTGACGTGTGGTTGTTACAATAAACATCCATTCAAATCAGTCGCACTCTATACATAATTACCGTAACATTTACAACAACTGTGAATCAAAGAGAGTACCGCTACATGTTTCTGTGGATCTGGACTACATAGAGACACCACTGAGTGAAAAATCTCTTTGTAAATAGAGAATGAACTGCAGGTCTCTCGATTTCATCCACAGGTATCCAACGTAATGTAGCAGCTCCATTACATATTGAAGTTCCCACAAGGAAAACGGCTAAAATTGGATTACATTTTGCAAATGTTTACAAAGAAAGCGAGCGATACTGGATTACATGCATTATGTCAAATATGGTGGTAGAAACTAACAGCCGCACGTGTCTGCAGTGCTCTGAAGAGCGGAGGACTTCGATAAAGAAAGGGCGCTAAGACATGCTCCCTATGCGTTTTGCATCTAATTGGATGCAACTGATGGCCGTATAAAGCTATGGTACCTCCAGTGAAAAGGGCGAATGATCTGCAGTAAGGTCATGTACACAAACTTTGCCACACAAGCGAAATTATTTCATGGGTGCTGCAATTTATACCTAATCGCCTTTCGTTTTCATCAGAGGAACGCTGACTGTACAGCAACGTGTAGATAACATACTGAAACCAACTTACTGTTCTTGCATTGTGTAATTCCATATGCCCGCAATGCAACGAGATAATCCCTGTTTGTTGTGTTTGTCTTACGACACTGGCTCTCTCCCTTCCCTTGAACCAGTGACCCTAAATTAGGGACGGGCGACTGCTTATAGTCCATCGAGTTGCTCACGGTGATCGTTAAACCCCAAAATAAAATAAAAATCCAAGGACGTTTATTATGTACAAAAGATTGTAAAAAGGAAAGGGTTCATCTCAGTAACGGAAGAAAACAGATTGTCACTGAGAACCGAAGATGCTACTGTAACCAGAAATAGAGGCGCAATCTTGTGAAAGGGCGAGTACACCTTCTCCAGACATAAAGTAATTTAATAGCACCAAAGTTCCTCCAGTCCTCTCGGTAGAAGTTGCACATCCAGTTAAGAACATGAGATGGGACAGAGCACCAACGGAAAATGGAATTACCTTAGATATTTGAGAAGCTAGAAAATAAATAGAACCTGCACTTGATCATGTTTTCACTAGATTCCTGCTGATTAGAACAATGCTGCAATAATTTTGCAACACATGCTGAACATCTCGTATTGGTATACAAGTGTTCCTTAAAATAACGCAATCGGTTTCTGTTTGTGAATAAATTATTGTAACTAAGCTATAGGCCCATCTCGGGCTTTCATAACAGAAGCAATTCGCTTTAAATGTACCTGCACAAGTCATGTGCATACGATAATGGAATTTGGGAAAATTCTTTCTGTAAAATATGTCCCAACTGTGCTAATGATTTTGGAGGTGGAAAGTGTGATCCAGCTTTTCTTTCCAGATATTCCCACAAATATTCAATAATATTGAGGTCTCAAGATTGAGGTGGCCAGTTAAGTGGTTGTACCCGGTCCACTTGTTCTGTAAACCACAACTTGACAAGGTTCCCACAATGCACGGGTGCATTATCTGTTTAAAACTAAGGACAGCCATCAGGGAACAATGCCTGCAACATTGGGTGCAGATAGTCCCCAAGAAGGGATTCGAACGCCACAAATGTGACACGACCCTGCAGAATAGCCAATGGCCCTAAGGAATGCCATGATATGACACCCCACATCCCACACCCTCAAGCATACATCTCCATGTTTTACAGTCTGAAATAAAAAGTCAAGGTGGCACGCTTGTTCAGGTTTTCGCCAGACGTACCCTCTACCAGTGGTGGGAAAAAAATGTGAAGCACAGTTCATCAAATCAGATCACACGTTTACAGTCCTTGGCTTCCCAATTTATATGCGCGTTTCACCACCTCACAAGTTTTGTTGTAAGTCACAAGTTTGTGTACTGCAGCACATAAACACCGGGGCAATTGAGTTCCTGACGAATTGTTATTACCGAAATGAGATCATTCTGACAGGTGGCCTGCTCTGCTGCTATCTGAGGTGTTGCGGTTTTGTGTTCACCAAAGTTCGCCTCTCCCTATCTGACATCGTCGTATGGCTTCAACAATTTGCACGTTTGGAGTAAACGCCGTATCCTTTTTAATAGGTTGTCAAAATATTCCAAGCAGTTTCGCGTGTTACCCTTATTATTTTTACCGTTTCAGTCACTGAAGCTTCTCCAAGTAACGCACCAATGACCATTCCCTTTTTTTTTAGCTCACTGAAATCTGTTATTGTCGAAAATTTATCCACAACAGCTTTATGAACTGCAACTGCGGCACTGCTACGTTATCACCCGCATGGTACTGCACCCCTTTCTATGCCTCACATTGGGGGTGACGTCATTGCTATGATTCGCAAACGGTTCATTGCGTGTGCTACAGTCACAGTTCCCATTAGTTTGATAAACAACTGTATTTTTTTTTATCTCTATATTGTTAAGAGATGCCTCAGATGAGGGACGTCTCCATACTGATAAACCAAATAGGTATGATGATCAAAATCTTTATCAGTTGTAATTTTCAATCTTTCCAGTTATTTGTTGGCATCCCCAAGGTTGCACTAGATCTGTATATAAGGCACGGTTGTTGTTTTTGCCTTACGGCCCTGTATCTCTCCCTTCCCTAGAACCAGTAGCCCTAAATTAGGGACCGGCGACTGCTTATAGCGCACAGAGTTGCTCACGGTGATCGTTAAACCACCAATAAAAAAAATTGAATTCTACTTGAAGTTTAGCCGAGTAATCAATTCCGGTGATCCCTATCTTCTATTCAACCCTTTTCCTCCTGCGATGTGCTTTTGGTTTATTCCAAATTTACGCCTGATCTGATGCTGTAGAAAAATTAAAAAGACATTAATTTAAGCCGGATATAAGGATAGATGGTTTCAATGGGCACGTGTATGTTGTGTGTGTATTATCATTTTTTTCTGGTTAATGCAAGAAGCGAAATTGATATTCTAAGGACAGCTTCATCACCATTAAAAGAGGAAATATATAAAAATCGTGTTTATGATTCCTCTCGGTGTCTAATAATCAATAATTGGTAATCCTATTGCAAACACATAAAAATACCCAATAGATAATGATTTCCATTGTGATCTCCAGTTCTTTTAGGTTTTTTTTCACTGTTTTATGAATTATAATAAAATCAAATGTTGAAAAAAAGATGTTCGCCATGGTTTTTCTTTTTTTTTCTTTAATAAAAGATATTTACTTTGTGCACGTAAGCCGAGCATTTTGTGAATACAGGAGAATGCATGATTTTTGTGTAAGAAAACAAAAGACGTCTTTTCCAAGAAACAAACAAAATATCCTTCCTAGGTTTACCGCCGTTGGTCAAATGACGATTTTATAATTGTTTTCATGCCCCAAATATACAAGTGCGCAAAACGAATATGAATCTATGGCAGAATGAATTATGTTAATGCCAATTTCTGCATTCTTTCTTCTCCTTTACCTAATTGTTTATGTACAATGAAAATTGATAGACTTGTTTCGTGGAAATTATTTTTTTCCCCATGTGAAATATGAGGCATTGTAATTCACTACTCGTGTTGGGAAGCAAACTAATTATTTTGCTCTGCTTTGATGTCAAAATGACTTGCTATAATTCTTATCATGCAGCGAGTAATATAATTTCACAGGATGTAGCGAATCTCCCTATTTCACAGGATGAAGCGAATGACCATATTTTTAAGAAAATATCTCCGTTCTTTCTCTTTTGTTTTTCTGCTTTTGAAATCGAAAGATTGTTGTTTAATGTAACGTTACATCTTTTTAACCACAGAAATATTACGCACTGTAGTTCACTGCAGATTCTGTGAAACGAACTGAATATTTTGCGTCATTGTGCAATGAAATTCCCGTTTGTGAGCATTGCCATTAATTGATAGTTTATAAATTTGATACTGTTTGAAAGTAAAGAATGTAACACCTCCGCTGTACCTCTCTTCACTAAATGATGTCGATTTTTGCCTTTCTCCCACAACGATGAAAACAAATCATGTTGGACTATGATTTTCTGTTGTATAATGTTTTAAAATCAACTCTTATTTATCCATTTACAGGATGATAGCATAAATGAAACAATATTTTCTCTTGGTTGTCATAGCCGCCCATGTGGCCCAATGATCTGAGATGCTAGCCTCGATTCATTCGTCCCAGATGGGCCCGGATGAGACATCAATGATGTGTTTCTCTGGTGGGAGGGGGGGGGTTCTATTACTTATTCTATTGGGCCTAAACTAAAGACGGACGACTTATTATATCCCTCTGAATTGTTAAATGTAGTCGCTGGACCCGAAATAAATGAATAAAGTAGGTGTCAGAGAGCATGACATGGTTAAGTAGAGAAAATCGCTCTTTCGTAATATACGCAACTGGTCGATATTTTTTTATTCACCATCGTAATATATGTATATTTAACCCTTTAACGACCATGACCCGAAAATCTTGTATTACTCTAAATGCCATAACGCCCGAAACTGTCTGTTGGTTCCTTTTTTTTGCTTAGAAACAACAATAGTGACTGATCTTAACACATGCTGATCCCTCATAGGTCGTTCAAATTGGAAGAGCAGGTAAGGGTAGGAAATCTGACTCACTCCAGACAGGCGTTTCGGGCTGCTCTGGTCGTTTGTATGTACGGGTGTTTAGGGCATTATGGTCGTTAAAGGGTTAATTATATATTACGAAATAGCAGCTGTTTTAAAATTCTTAACGATTAAGCAAATGGCGCTTCAAGCGTATATGGTTGATTTTTGTAGTTCATTCTTGAACTGAGCGCAGAACACGCACGCACACACACACATGCTGAACAATTTTTTTTTTTTTTTGCATATAAATTTGTATTGATGAAAGATGTTTCTTTCTCAATGATGAACATTTCACATAGGAGTCATTCATGCGTATTAAATGATTTACCATGGCACTACTGTCTCAGTAGATCCTTAAGATTTCTTTGCCATATACTGTATGTTGTATAAATTGCATATTACTATCCCATGACATTTTGCTCTTTAGTGTTTAAGAAGCAACGGTTCACGTGCCCGTACTCCGAACATCAAACAGAAAGCTAATGACTTTAGATACGTCTTACATTTTTGTTTCTCACTTAGGTATACCTAGTATACAAGCTAGAAGACTTCGTGCAACATAACTAGATAAGCTGCAATGGAATACCATCTTAGCACGATTTATTTTAAAAGATGAAATACTATGTACAGGTTTAAACGTACATTAGCACTTTCGAAGTGACACTCACTTCATCTTCAGATGTACTGATATAAACGCCATCTCAATATACCATGGGTACCCTACTACTTGGTCACGTGGCATGACGTGCCTGTTGTGAAATTTGTATGCAAATCATGATGAGGATGATTTATGAGTACGAGATTATATTAGAATTGAAACATGTCATACTACTCGATACAACAATCCGTCACCTAATACAGGAATAAGTTGTTCCCAATCTCCAGATAACTCAGCTGGGATGTAATCATTGCAGCATTGGTCTCCAAACGCTGTGATGTATACACTCTCCAAGCATAGTAGTGAGTGGGTAGAGGCTAAGGTTGCCAGTAGTTTGGTATTTTCCCAGTCTGGGTACATATCACCAGAAATAACATTCCTGGACTGTTATTTCTAAAACAACATCTGGTACATATCAAGAATGTTATTTTGGAAAAACATCTGGATACATATATCCAGAAATATCATTCCCGGAATGTTATTTTCTGTGGGTACATATATCCAGAAATATCATTCCCGGAATGTTATTTCTGGTGATATGTACCCAGACTGGGAAAATACTAAACTACTAGCAATCCGCGCCTCTACCAACTCACCACTATGCTAGGTGATTTATACATCACAGCGTTTGGAAACCAATGCTGCAATGATTACATTCCAGCTGAGTTATCTGGAGATTGAGAAGAACTTATTCATGTATTACGTGACGGATTGTTGTATCGAGGAGTATGACATGTTTTAATTCTAATATAATCTCCTACTCGTAATCATCTTCATCATGATTTACATACAAATTTTCCAACAGCCACGTCAAGTCATGTGACTAAGTAGTAGGGTACCCAAGGTGTATTGAGATGGCGTTTATATCAGTACATCTGAAGATGAAGTGAGTGTCACTTCGAAAGTACTAATGTACGTTTAAACCTGTACATAGTATTTCATCTTTTAAAATAAATCGTGCTAAGATCGTATTCCATTGCAGCCTTTTTAGGTATACTTAACATTCTACGAATTTGCGTCCGTGTATATATTTTCGTAACTTTTTTCTACAGAAACTCTTTCTGTATGAGCTGTTAGTTTTTTAAATTACACTGTAAATAAATTCTAAAGGCGACCTCTTATACACAGTGCAAACAAGTTTCATGCAAGCATCACCATAATCTCATCAAAATCAGGCAAGTAAAAATGAGAAAGTACAGTCACAATAATGTTCTGGGAATACTTGAAATTTCCTTAATGTACATTAACGGCTTATAAATAATTAGTTTTGTAAAACATTTCTAATGTACCCTGTTTTAATTAGGCGCCAAAGGGCAAATGATGTGCATTTATAAGAGCCGAGTGTTCTCAGGAAATGAGGCAAATGTAAATTGGTAATATTCAGTAAAATTAGAGTGGGTCTTTGATCAATGAGAAGCATCATGATACTATTAGAGAGTTGAACTTTATTTGGAAAATATTCTATTTTCACTGATGAGGAAGAGTGCATAAGTGCAACATGTTTTGGAAATAACGAAGAATCCAAGTTGTTCTTCTGCATGAGTTTAGTGGCATTTGGTGTTGAGTTTCCTCCGATGCTTGCATTTTCATCCATAAATGTTAAGCGTTTGCGATGCTTCAATTTTAATCGCAGTTTTCTTCAGTGAAATCTTCACAACATCATATTTTTCATTTTATCGGAATTCAAATAGCTTTATTTCATTTTGACCATGCTTTCAGGCTTTAAAATCCAAAACCGATTGAGTACACTTGCAAATTTGCAAAACCTACAGACTTTCAACGTATATTTTAATTTCCTGTCTCAAGCTAAATACTGCAGCGTTTATTAACGCATGACGAACATATAACATCAATATTCATCGTTCGCGCCCATAGCTTTCTCACTTGCTTTGCTTTTCAGGGAAACCACTTGTAACTGACGAACAAGTGGAGTGTGTTCGCGCCAATTACTAACGCAGTCCATGAAAATCCACAAAAATGGCGGGTCGGCAGTTCCAAATTCTACAACCAACGGCTTGGAAAATTTTGAGGAAGCCGCTGAGAATGACTCCCAACAAACTAAGTGACGATGAGATAACCGCACGTGGCGATTGCTGTGCAGAAATGCTGAAGCGTTTCGAAGAAAATTGTTTTACTGCATCTAATTTTCAGTGACGAATCGAGATTCCATATAAGTGGGAAAATTAAAAAACATAACACTCACACATGCGGTACTGAAAATCCTAGAGTAACAGTGTAATACGTGAGGGATTTCCCAAAAGTTAATGTGTTTTGTGCTATATCCCTTTAAAAAAGCGCATGGACCCTTTTTTTCCTAAGAAAACACTGTAACGGGAAGTTCTTATCTTGATATGCTAATTATTTGGCTGATGCCTCAACTGCACAAAAACAGTTACAACTTCATTTTCCAACAGGATCGAGCACCACCCCATTGGTATTAGAGAAATTAGAAATTACGTCGATGAAATTATTCGACAACGATAGATTCTCCGCGTAACAGGCGACAACATGTCACTCAGATGTTCGCCACCACGAAGTCCGGACCTAACACCCTGTGATTTTTTATGGCTATGTTAAAGACGACGTCTTCGTCCTTCCCTTCGTGTTAATTTAGCTTATCCAAAACAACGTTTCACAAAAATTATTGAAGGAGTATATGAAGATAGGTTAAAGCGTGTTTGACAAGAATTCGGCTCCCGCTTTTAGATATGCGTGGTGACTAAAGGTGCAGACATCGAACATCACTAAGTTGCTGCAACAAACTTCAAGAAGTTTCCCTACAAAACGGTGCAATGTCTTAAATAGAATTGGTTTTGTAAAATGTTGAAACTGTATTTCATTTGCAATTACCCTCTATTTAAACAAAGACATCGCACTTTCCACGTTTTAGCAACACATAGCAAACCGCAAAATTGTTATTCGGTCACCGCTAGGGTTCGGATCCCCATTTCGTTGCAGCATGACCCTGATTCGATTCCACTTACCTTCAGTCTACATATTTAAATACTGTTTTCCAAAGACATAGCTATTCTTAGGCTTTCTAGTTAGCTTTAGCATGAGATACAGAATAAAACTGTTCCGTGTTACTTCTGTTACTTTATCATTAATATATCAACATTTATTTCATTTGGATCGATTATGAAAAGGCCTTTGATTCGGTGAAACCATCAGCAGTTACAATGGCTTTAAAATCCTGCGGTATTGAAGATGCATACGTTAATATTATTAATAACATCTATGAAAATGCAAGTGCAAGGATTCGCCTGTTTGAGAATACAACACCCATAAAAATTGGAAAGGGAGTGAGACAAGAGGACACTATGTCTCCCAAACTCTTTAATGCTACCTTGGAAAATGTCTTTTAATCACTAAGCTGGGAAAACAAAGGGATAAAGATTAATGGAGATTATCTAACTCACCTTCGTTTTGCTGATAACGTAGTCATTTTTGCAACTACCCCATCAGAGCTGCAGAGTATGATCCAGGAACTTGCTGACAAGAGTAAAGAAGTGGTATTAAATATGAACTTTCAGAAGACAAAAGTGATGTACAATGCTTTTACAAGAAATGAAGATTTATCGATTGGTGGGGAAAAGCTGGAGATAACGGATACTTACATATATCTTGGATAGCAGATATCAAGTGAGGGTCACATTGATGAAGAAATTAATCGGTGTATAGAACTTGGCCTGTAGAGCTTTTGGAAGAAACAGCATAATTTTCAAGAGCAATATGCCATTATGTCTTAAAAGAAAAGTGTTTGATCAATGTATCCTTCCAGTGCTTACGTATGGTGCAGAGACGTGGACCTTAACTAATAGAGACATACAAACGCTGCACACAACTCAAAGAGGCTTGGATAGTTGCATGCTTGGTGTAACCAGGAGAGATAAGAAGAGGAACTCGTGGATCAGAAAAATGACAAGAGTGGAAGACATCATGATCAGAGTTAAATCCCTGAAATGGCAATGGGCTGGACATATTGCCAGAAGGACAGACCATCGATGGACAGCTGAAATTTTAGACTGGATTCCAAGGGACAGGAAGAGACCCAGAAGAAGACCACATATGAGATGGGTGGATGATATTCGAAAGTATGCGGGAGTAACATAGAGGAGACTTACACAAGAAAGACCGTTGTGGAATAAACTTGGGGAGACCTACGTCAAGCAGTGGATTTATAATGGTTGACAATGACGATGATGATGATGATGATATCAAAATACGAATTCCGGCTATTAAGTTACTCATACTGCTACCACAGCCATAACTGTGTCATATAAGAATGGGCTTGCTGTTCATCCATGGTGCGCTGCAACTTCCGCACGAAAGTCATCAGATGCCTCGGTGGCCGGATTGCCCAGACGAACTTGTTTCTGGCGGTTCAAGCTGAGCCCGAATTCAACATCGAAGTGTTGTAAGGATGGCTTGGCTTCCCTGTAGTGCTGTCTCTAAACCATCCCTAGAACTCGTGGCACCAAATTAGGGATAGGCAACTCTTTATAGCCCTTAATGTTTCTCATAATGGTGTTTTACCTCATAATTCGCTCCATCTCGTAAGAAGAATGCATAACTAGGAATATATCGTACTGCACTTATTTCTTTGGCACAGTTTCTTTGAAACGCCATATTTTTTATTTAAGGGATCTGTCGTATGCATTCTTTAGATCAATAAGCATCAAGGGTACAGAGTGGTTTTGCTTGTCTGTTTTCCGCAGTGAGTTATGTTTTAAATATAATGCAAATTTACAGTTACAAACCATATCTCATGCCAAATTTTTTATCGGAAGAAAGTTATTCCATGAATTCTCTGCAGATTTTCATTTCATTCTGCGTGACAGTTCAGATCTCCCATGAACAGCTATTCATTCCTGGGTTTTCTTGTACTGCTTGTTTCGTCAGTTTGCACAATTCGCCGTACGTTATTAAGTTATACCGAAGACCAGCATAATCAAAAAGATCATTGATCAAATATGATAAAGAAATATGAATTTAGTATGTAATATAGCTGATTTTTTCTTATTATTTCGGTGTTCAAACACCAATATGAGCAACTTTTAAGACAATAAGATGATATCGGCCCCCTAAGTTGTGGCCACTGATTCCAGGAAAGGAAGAGAGACATCACCGTATGACAAACTCAATATCCATGCTTCATCCGGGGCTCCAACCCGAGGCCAACTTGGACGAATTGCTAGAAAAAACGACGGTGGCTGTACGTCTGATGATGCGATAATTTTCTGAAAATGAAACATTTATGTAAATCTGGTTTTAAAACCGAAACTGAATTTCGACATGGACCTATAAAATCTATATTCTCTATGAAGAAGCACCTCTTAAGGTTATTCAAAAATTAAACAAATCAACAGCAATTCACCAAACAGAGGTCATCGCTCTTTCTACGTTAATGAGTGAGTCCCAGAAAAATCCTCATCGACCGCTCCCGGGAATCGAACCCAGGGTCTTCCAGTTACGCACCGGACATGCAACCACTGCACCACAACAGCCATGAGTTCTCCAGACTCACATGTGATTAACTGCCAAACTACACGGCAGGTTGCTTCATGGAGCCCCGCACAGTGCTGGGGATTCACCAAAGACGGAAAACAGCAACTGAACAAATAACAATGAGGCCCATGGATAATTAATTCAAACACTCGACGTGGATCAGGAACACCAAAGAGAAGTCATCACCCTTTTCACGTTAATAAGTGCGTCCCATGCCATGTGGTTTGCCAGTTAATCACTTGCGAGTCTGTAGAATTCGAGGTCGCTGTGGTGCAGTGGTTGCATGTCCGGTGCGTAACTAGAAAACCAGGGTTCGATTCCCAGTGGCGGTCGCTGAACATTTTTTTGGGACTCACTTATTAACGTGAAAAGAGCGATGACTTCTGTTTGGTGTTTCTGATCCACGTGGAGTGTATGAATTAATCAGTAATTACTGGATGTGAAAAAAATTAACGTTTTGGAATTTTTCTTTTTATAGTTCAGTTTTTATGAGTTAGTATGTCGACGATTCCTAAATAGTGAAACAGACGTAAATATTTGCATTCCATCCTTAGGCTTTAAGACATAATTACATATTCCATTTTTCCTCTTTTAATAACCGTTGAAATTGTTTTATTATTTTTTTTAATTATTAGAGAGTTAACATTCTTCAATTAATTTCCTGTCGTTAAAAACTGGGAAACAGGTAAATACACTAAAATAGAGTAAAATGAAAATCATATTCGTTCAGACTGATATTCATAAATTCTGATTATCCTCATAGGTGAGTACGATAGAAGTATGAGACTAACACTCCATTATTACATCAAAACACCTCGTAAAGTTATATTGAAATTCCTAAATAAATAACAACAACCCTATCTTTGAAGCCCAGCTTTGCAGACTAGATCACGGATAACTAATCACAAACATTAGCAATGAAAAATGTATCATGTTAACACTCATCTGTGCAAGTAAATTTAAAATTCGATCGATATTCAATGTAAACACAATCAAAACTCTTTTAACAATAGAATCCGAAAAAAGAAGTCTTTGAACGATTGGCACCTCGAAGGGCAACCTTTATCTCATTGCTGATAATAGGTTCATTAACGATTCCTTAATGATCATTGTGCAGCTATACGTAAAACATAACTTTGATCAATCGGAGGACTCAGGACTGATCTGTGTTGCGATGCATTCCTTGTGTAACCATGGTTTCTACTGATCTCTCAGCGTAAACAGCTTTTGGGAGTCTTGTTAGGAATTCATAAAGAAAAAGAGCAAGTCTTTCACGTTAGACGTCATATAATGCATACGTTTTGTGCGCGGTTAACAATCAGTAAAGAGTGGCACTTAAAGATTTAAAACTTTTCGATAAAAAAAAACATCTGCCCTCATACGCACAACTTGGGGGGGAGTAATCGACAGCTGCCACTCCAAAATTTTTCACTTTCCCCAGTAATTATAGGTTTAGTACTTTCAAAGAATGCAATTAAAACAATTAACTCCAGGCTCAACTTTATTAAGTTAAAATTGCAAAGGGACTTCACATACTGTCGACTTGCCAAGAAAATGAAGTCAAAATGTTTTGAAATATTGTATTTTTTTTTTTTAGGTTTAACGACCACCGTGAGCTTCAACAATATTTTATTTGGAGCAAACATGGACAGGAAGATACAGATGGCCTGTGCTTAACAGTTACCAAAAGATAAACAAGTGGATGACCTATTTACAATGACAATGAGATATTTACATTATGTGGATGCACTATATACAATGTAAGCAAATTCATAACACTGACAATACTGGACTGATGGGTTGACTTACTCTATGTACAACATATGTTCGCAATGTGCATCAGCAGAGTGCCATCTCTAATAGGTGAACACCAGTACAAGGTATAACTATAAATTTTACAGTGCAAAAACAAACATGTATATTTTGAGCAATCTTGAAAAAAAGAAGAAAAGAGAAGAAAAGAGCAGAAGGTTTATACTTTTCAGTATCTGAAAGATAAGCGAATAAATGATCTATCCACAATGATGGTGTGAACTCTATACAAATTGAATGCAATATCTCTCTTGTGAAACGCTGTCAAATTACAAAAAGAACTATTACTTAGGCTTAAACAAGTGCCTCAATCACAGTGCTATAGATTAACTTGTAATGAACAACAACATATGTACACAAGATGCAACGGCATAGGGAAGACACTAATAAGGAATTACAATTCCATGGTACAACTGTAAATTTCACAGTGCAAAGAGTAAAGTATATTAGTACAAACAGAACTTGCGTTTTACAGAAAATTTATACTTCGAGTACAATACAAATAATGAAAATATGAAACTACTCTTTGTACAGCAAATATGCAATACAGCGCAGAACATTATCTAATAGACTGATTATTTCCTATTAGGCACATGTGACATGAGAAAAACCACACTGTGTAACATTAACATATAATTGAAATACTATCAAAGCGTTTGCTCCGCACCATGAGCATAAAACTTAAGACATGTAATCGTGACCCAACATGCGAAATGTGCCAAACATAAATTTTACAGTGCAATTAGGAAAGTACATTAGTATATACAAAACTGAGCTTTTGGCATAGCAACTATACTTCAGGTACAGTAAAAATAACCGAATGATGAACAATTACCCCCTGCACTACAAGAGTGCTAAACCTTGCAGAACATGGTGTAATCGACTGATCATATCCCTTTATGTACATGTAACATGATCAGAAACCACACTGTGCAAAATCAATAAGACAATTTAAACACTATCAAACAGTTGCTTAGCACCGTGAGCAAAAACCATATATTATAAAGCTCGGCAGACATAAGGAAAGTGCCGAAAAAAAAAAAACTTTAAACTTATTTTAAGTGCCTGTGGTATAACAAGAAACTCACCTAGAGGACCTTGTTGGTGAGAAACATGCAAACGTGCAGTAACATTAAGAAGCGATTATGACAAGGGCACCTAAGAACACGATAATCACAAAACTATACTTCAATTAGTCCAAACAATTTCACAGACGTCAGAACAAAAGTCTAAGGTCTTCTGATGGACCAGAAAACCATTGACGAAAAGGTGACCACACTGACATAAAGTGTGGGATTCGATTCGCAGCCTTAGCAACAGTGAAAGCAAGCCTCAAGCGTGAAATCATTCTGTTCCGGAACTGACTGCATATCGCAGCTCCCGCCTGAAAGATGGTAGGCTGTATAGGGGTAGAACGTAGCTGTTGATAGTAGCAAAAAATCACATGTTTTGCTAATATGAATACATAAGCACATGACTCTGATATAGGAATAGGCGGAGTACTTGAGCTGAGTAGCGTGCTATAGGCTGAGAAGGAGAGATCATTAGTACTAAGGCACTGTGCAGTAGTGAAGGTCAGATGTAGCAAGGGAAGAAGCACTGTGCAATGTTGATACACATGATCTACATCCGCAATCGTAGAGCAAAACATGCAGTTAGGCGAATCAACAAGCGTCATCCTGAATAATTTGGTAGGAACTGGTAACCGCCGATGAAGAAACAACCATTGGATGTTTCTTTCTGCTGGAATAGATAGTGGCGAATTAGACATGGACCACACTTGTGAAAGGGCGACATTCGGAACATCTGGAATCATCAATGGTGTAGCATACAGTGGATCAATGAGACAACGGTAAAGAGACGAGACAGAAAAACTGGAGAGAGGAAGCGATGAGCCCCGAACGGAAAGGAAAAAGGGAAGAAGAAGAGAGGCAGAGGGAACAAGAGTTAACCCAGCTTGAGAGGCAAGGTTAGGGAAGAGGGTAATGATTGAAGAACGGAAGGAATCATACAGCGAAAGAGAGGAAGAGGTAGGGGAGATGTGGGAGGACAGATCAGAGAAGGGTTTCCAAGAAAGATCTGGAGAAATTAGATCCTGAACAGATACTATTCCGGCGGGGAGCCAGGAAAGGTCAGTAAAGTAGGGAGCATTAGGGGGATGAAGGATGGAAGAAAAGAACAGGGGCTCAGCTAATAGTTCAGTGGTGGAAGCCGGTGGAGCACGGAAGAGGGGTAGAGAACGGAGAAAGGAAAGGACCTCTTTGTAGAAAGGGGAAAGTTTAGAATGAAAAAAGGAGATTGATCCATTAGAAGATACGTGATGAAAGTGATTCCGAGATTCCTAGGCGATATTATGACATCTCTAACGAGCGTAACTGGCGACTCTGGTGCACTTAGTAGCCGCAGGAAAGAAACCACTTTATGTGCTTTATAGTAGGTGCGAACTTCCAGCAGTGAAATACCTCCATCAGTGACTCGACGACAGAGAGTGGAGACCTGGATCCAATAGTACCTGTTCCATATTATCGTTGAGATGATTCGAGTGATTTCATTGAGGTGATAAATGGGCATACGTTCTGCTGACCATGCATATAAGCATGGTGAAAGAATATAAGTCTGAGCTATTCTAGCTCTTGAGAAGTAAGAAGTACAAAACTGGGAACCTCGCCAGAATGCAGCAGTTCGAGTAAGGCGTGTTCTGAGAGCATTAAATGTTTCATTTTGAGCAGAAAGACGGACTCCGAGATGGACCCCAAGGAATTTTTGGGATGAAGCAGTCCATGAGGCGCCCCACGGGGTGTCAGTCCTAGAGGCCCACGCTCCGCTCCATAGGCCTGCACTCTTGGATGTATTAAGTGATGCCGCTGAACATGAAGAATATTGATCGTAAATCTGGAGCAATATGTCGAATTGAGCGTCTGTCCTTACACAAAGGTCGCGTCATCGACATATGCAGAGTATGTCACAGAAAAGTGCCTAGTATTTGCAGTAGGCGGTGGCAGTGCATCTATAAAGGCTCGATGGACAGACCGAAGAAACGGCTCAAAAGCAATGGCAAAGAGCTGCCCAGAAAGTGGGCAACCCTGCCGAATGCCTCGCCGAAAAGGAATAGGTGCAGTCAAGAAGGCGGCCGTCTTGACATGGAAAGCAGCGTCCTGATAAAGGGCAAGAATAGAGGTAACAAAAGCAAAAGGAAAGCCGAAAGCAATAAGAACAGCAGAAAGATACGAATGTGAGATATTGTCGAAAGCTGCTCTTTGGTCAAGGGCAAGTGGTTCAGAGTTAGTATGAGCCAGATGTAGGAGATCTCGAAGGAGATTGAGATTAGAAGTGATGGACCGACCAGGAACCGTGTAGGTCTGGTCGGGAGAAAGAAGAAATGGAAGAACTTGGTTGAGTCGACTGGAAAGGAGTTTAGTGAAGAGTTTATAGTCAATGTTTAGTAGCGAGATAGGACGCCAGTTTCCCAAGTCAAGCAGATCGCCTTTCTTGGGAAATAACACCATATGAGCCTCTGTGAAACCCCTCGGAAGAAAAGAGGAAGAAAGAGCAGCATTGAAAGCGGCGAGAAGAAATGGAAGCAACGAAGGGAGAAAAGTACGGTAGAAAAGGAGCGGAAGGCCATCTGGACCTGGGACAGCACGGGAATTTAGAGAGACTAGAATGGTCCGAAGTTCAGTCTGCGAAATAGGTTGTAAAAGGGAATCAGAGAGATTGGAAGGAACTTGGGGAAGAGCAGAGAGTAAAGTAGCAGAAGCAGAAACAGAAGGCTGAGGAGTTTCACTGTATTTGATAGTAAAATACCGACGAACCTGAGAGCAAATTGCATCCGGATCAGAGATGATTTTACCATCAGGCCGCCGAAGTAGTCGAAGCTGATGCGACGAGCTGCGTTTTTCTTTTAACGCGGATAGAAACTCAAAGGAGCAGTCCTCTGGTGATAGATGTTGTAGACGGAGACGAAGAATTACCTGACGTGCACGAGGCTCAAGAAGTGCTCTAAGATCCGCTTGGTAAGCTGTATACATGGGATGACTCGCACCAAGCTGTAACAGGATATTTCGGAGATTTTGCTCTTCCATGGAGCGCTCCGTGCCTTCGGAGAAGGAATGACGTCTAAGAAGATAAATTAGGTAAGATTTTACCTCGAGCCAGTAATTGATGGCACAAGGTGCAGTGGACAGGCCCTCTCGCATATGATCAAGAAGATCTCTGATCTCGGTGCATATATTCTCATCAGCTAGGAGAGAAGTGTCTAGTGTCCATGACCGAGACCTAACATGCAGACGAGATGAAAAGTTACAGGAGATAGTGATGGCACAATGATCCGATGAAGCTGTAGGAGAGTGCATACAATCCGTTGTAATGGGCAATAACGGAGCAGAAGCATAAAATCGATCCAGCCTGGCAGAAAGAGAGGAGGATGCAGATGCAGCTCTCCAGGTATGTGAAATGGATGTCGGATGCAATCGTCGGAACACGTCATGTAAATCAAAATCAGACACTAATGATCGCAATTGCTCCACAAGACGTAAACGATGTTCAATCCACGAAGGAGCGCGATCGAGCTCTGGTTGAAGTGTACAGTTAAAGTCTCCTCCAATGAGCACATGATCTGATGGTAATGCTGACTGAAGTGCAGTGCGGAGCGACGAAAATAACAACGTTAGATGTGTAGATGAACATGGAATATATATGTTGAAAACTAAATATCGTTGTCCATCTAGGACGAAAGTGAGTCGCTGCAATAAATCTCGGCACAGGTTATGAACTTTAACAGAGGAGAATGCTTGACGAAATCTATTATGTACACCAATCGCTAAACCTCCACGAAGAGAGAATCTATATGCGTGATGAAATTGATAGTCCCATCTCCTCCAGCGATGGAAGGGTGAAGTGGAGAGACAATTTGTCTCTTGCAAAAGTAGGAGATCTGCTTTGAGGTGGTGGACGTCTTCATATGCTAAAGCATTGGCCAAAGGGGTACACATACCCCTACTATTCAGTGAGACTGTCTTGAACAGAATAGTCTGATGATGGTTGGAGGATGTTGTCGGCTGCGTTCTGTAACTTGGACAGACGGCTACGGAACTTATTTGCCCAGTAGGGACCACCCAGATCTCTGCCCGGAACGGTGCGTAAATGAGAATGTATCGCCAACATTTGATTCATGGTGTCAGACAGACAGTGGGAGTAACCTTCCAAAAAATTGCGAGACAGCTTGTCTCTACGGGGACTTATTAGGAACGCATACACATTCTCTCCAGACACAGGTGTCTGTGGAAGAGAGGACGCCTCTAGAATATGTAAAAAGTTTTCACAGGAGATCGGAATAATTGTTCCATCATCTGTATCAGATTCCATAGAGCCTTCAGACGTGAGCATCTGACTACTAGAAGGATCACGTCCTGCCCTAAGGGTTGTTGTCATTCTAAACTTCTTATTCTGGGCGCGTGAAGTTCTACGTCGCTTTGCCCGTCCACGACTTTGTGCTGTAACCGGAATTGGAACTTCCGGCAATTTAAAAGGAGCTGAAGAAACAACCTCAACGGTCGGTGTAGCAGTATGACCAGAATCGTCATCAACCATCTCTATAGGAGACTTGGGATTAACAATTGATGCCTCTTTCGACTGAAGAGATGATGGGGGCGCCAATGCATCACCCGAGGTCGAGGGTTTACCCGTAGACGTCGGTTGACCAACTGCTGTCTCACTACTTCTGGTAGATGTTGGCTGACCAACGGCTGTCTCACTACATCTGGTAGACGTCGGCCCACCAACAGCTGTCTCACTACTTATGGTAGACGTCGGCTGACCAACAATGTCTCACTACTTCTGGTAGACGTTGGTCGACCAACGGTTGTCTTACTACTTTTTGTAGACGTCGGTTGACCAACTGCTGCATCACTACTTTTTGAGGAAGTCTGCTGTTGCTGGTCTTTAGCACCAGAAGAGGAAGCCGATTGACGTGACAAAGAGGAAGAAGGTCGTGCTGTTGGCTTGGAAAGAGTGTTCGCATTATGAGGGCATAGAGCGAGGGGATGTCCCGTGCCTTTACAATTCGGACAGACGGAGCCTACTGTGATGAATATCTCTCTAATGTGCGTGTAGCAGCGTACACGTAAAGTGGGTGGAATACGCAGCATGTGCTCCTCTGAAGGGAAGACCACACGAACATTGCTGCGAAACCCGAGTAGGTATCTGTCTTCTGGCACCTCTGGAAACGAAGAGTAGGTAGTTACACCTCCAATGATCCGGCCATAAGGAAGAAGAGCGGCAATCAAGAGATCATCTGAAACTTCAGGTGGAACTGGTGAGAAACTTACAACAACGGAACTCTGTGAAACAGGTTCGGCATGGATGTGACGATCACCAATTGAGATGCCCTTGGTCAGTACATGTAGGGAATGGGCAGGAGTAGAGAAGTAAACAACTACTTTGTAAGGCTTCCTGCCCACATGAGTTATGGCTGATGCAGGAACAATCTCTCGAAGAGCAGCAGTATATGCAGTGAGTTTTGTATTTCTCAGGCTCGGAAACACAACACCATTCTCCATAGTTTGAAGGAATTTCAGCCCAGAAGGGGTATCTTCTTTAAGGACAACCTCAATGACTTCGGAATTATGCGTCATCACATATTGTCCAGGAGAAAAAGAAGACTGGGAAGGTCCCGACTTAGATGCGGTTACGTCAGCATATGAGAGGGTAGATGTACGTTGCTTTGGAGATGATTCCGGCATGGAGTGCGAAACATCCATGGCGTCATCATTAGCTTTCAGAGAGGACATCGTATCACCGCTGGGAGACTTGGAAGAAGAGGCGATATCCGATGGTAAGGCAGCAACAGAAGGCTGCAAGGAGGAATGGTTTATCGAGATAGACACGTCATTGGTAGTAGTATTTAGAGAAGCTGTTATCGGGAGATCATCATTTCCAGTAGCAAGGGTTAGGACGTCATTCTCCCCGGAAGCCGCCATTTGCAATGGCGAGGAGAAGCTTAGCCCTTAGCCAGCTTGGCCAAGGCAGAAAAATAAGGAT
The DNA here is from genome assembly GCA_039090855.1 of Macrothele yani. Classification (NCBI taxonomy): domain Eukaryota; kingdom Metazoa; phylum Arthropoda; class Arachnida; order Araneae; family Macrothelidae; genus Macrothele; species Macrothele yani. Next base: position 75,521,477 of record CM077002.1, on the reverse strand, counting down.
AACTAATCAAAATAAGCACTTACCAGCTCGGCAGGCATATAAAAAGAAACACGGGACCTTCACACACAACACACACACGAAATAGAACACTGACAACGAAGAAAAATAACACACACCGACGAAAACTTGAGGAGCACAGAAAAACACGACTAACCCACCGTGAGCAACTCAATGGGCTATAAGCAGTCGCCCGTCCCTAATTTAGGGTCACTGGTTCCAGGGAAGGGAGAGAGCCAGTGCCGTAAGACAAACACAACATCCATGCCTCACCGGGATTCGAACCCTGACCCCAGACGGACGAATGATCAGATGCCAGCGCCTTAGACCACTGCGCCACCGGGGCGGCGAAAATATTGTATGTTAAGATTCGGTAGTTGCCATCCCATGAAAAAAAAAGGAATAGCCCAAGATACTTTTACTTGTGCACGTATTTTAACGTATTCAGGAGTATATACATACCAGCTGTAAAGCCCGTTGAGATAAGATTACAACGGGTTCTAGAAATCACTTATTGCTATTCAAGCGTTTATTAAGGGCGTTAGAAAATATCTTTGTACACGATATTTTTTGTAAATATTTTTTGGAATCTGGGAGTAGTTTTCCTTGTTCTGTCCCATGGACTACTTTACGTGTGACATCATCAAACCGTCGAACTCTTGACAATGCAACATAAAGTAGTCCATGGCTGAGCACTGGTTCAGGAAAAGTAGATAGCTACTTTCTCCAGTGTTTGACCTTGAGACTTATTGATGGTCATAGCAAAGGCGAGTTTTGCAGGAAATTGCCGTCGTCTTAATGTGAAAGGGAGGTCTATAGTAGTAGGTGCAAGGCCAATTCACAATTTTACCACATGCTGAGCCGGTGAATACTTCTGCAATAACCGAATTGGGGTTTAGTTCTTTAATTATCAGTCTTGTTCAATTGCATAAACCTCGTTGTGCATTGAGGTTTCTCAGGAGCATGATAATAGCTCCAATCTTCAACTTCAGTCTGTGAAGTAGCATTCCTGATGGAGTTTGCTCATTTAAAAACTCCAAAGGATAATACTTTCAGTATTTTCTTCGCTGTCGATATCAACTGAATCCGAGCTTAAGTATGGATGATAATATAATTGCAACCTCATTAGATGTTGGAGCATTATAACGCCTTTGATCATTTCTACGATCTTGAATAATAGCCATTGACACATTAAAAAGAACAACATTATTCATTTGAGCATCTTGAATATTCTCTTGCTCGACTTCATAAAGTACTTTACATGCTTCCACAAATGAATTATTTTCTGCCAGTGTTTGTAACAGATAGTTATTGCCCCCACTATTTTCTCGCATTTGCACTCTTTGGGCAGAAGCCTCATCAGGATTCAATATGCACAAGAGCGCGTATTTCCGCTGTTCACAATTATCAGAATGCAATGCTCTTGCACGATGATAGATGGATACATTTATTCTAAAACAATAAGTCCCAAAACTTGGTGGATGAGCCATTTGTGCTTCCATCGATGCAAATGCAACAGAACTATTAATCGACCGTATGTTAACCATAAACATTTTTAAATGCTAATGCTGATTTCATAAGTTGTTCAATTAATGGGGAAGTGCTAATAGGATCTATAATTTCACTGCTCCTTTTCGGCAACATTTAGAAAATTTACCATCTGAAGGTCTTCTTCCGGCAAATGTTTTGGCTTTACAAAATTCACAAATTTACTCAAGAGTGCCACATGAGTGTCTCGCTAGTCTTTTCATCGTCTACATGGTTTAAAGCCACATGATGTGTTGCATTTATTTGTTGTTGTCGGTTCGTTAATATTCTCTGAACCCCTCGAGCGCAACGTTCATTCCTTTGTTCGGGGGTCGTATTTTGTGCCTCTGCGATATGCACATTTGTCATGAGTTCTGAGATTCAGCTTCAATATGTGCCGGTGTCATATTATTAGTACGACAATCACGCAAACGCCGAATTTCACAATTTCTTTCAACTGCACTGCATTTTTGTCTTTTTTTCTTTTCTGGTATGTTCGGCATTCCGGAAGTTAACATCTTCTCTTTCGACTGTAGTGCGTTATTCGCGTTTTGCTCAATCGTAATAGTCTTTTTATTTCTTATTGGGGGTTTAACGACCACCTTGAGTAACTCAATGGACTATAAGCAGTCGTCCGTACCTAATTAAGGACGCTAGTTCCAAAGTGAAGGGAAAAACCCCGTGCCGTAAGAGAAACACAACATCCATGCCTCATCGGTATTCGAACCCGGACCCTTTTTTTTTTTTTTGATTGGAGGTTTAACGACCACCGTGAGCAACTCAATGGGCTATAAGCAGTCGTCCGTCCCTAATTTAGGGTCACTGGTTCCAGGGAAGGGAGAGAGCCAGTGCCGTAAGACAAACACAACATCCATGCCTGACCGGGATTCGAACCCGGACCCCTTACGGACGAATGACCAGAGGCCAGAGCCTTAGACCACTGCGCCACCGGGGCGGCAACCCGGACCCTGCTCGGTCGAATGAGCAGAAGCCATTGCTTAGACAACTGCACCACCTGGGCGGCAAATAGGCTTTGCGGCGTTTACCTTCAATCTCTTCGTCTAATGAAGGAGGTAAATATCTTTTTCGACGCAGCATAGGAGAGGTTTAAAACAACGGTCAAGTTCGCAAAGGACACTAACGTTCGCCCTTGACCGAAACTTAATAAATGTATAAGTATTAACGGCTGTTAACGTTCGTCCTTGCCAGAAAATTAATAAATGTATAAGTATTAACGGCTGTTAAATATTTTAGGAGAAAAATGCATGGAAAAATAATAATCTTGTATGATTAAATGTATAAATAATAAATATCTTAGAACTCAATTCTTTCACTTTCACCGCACGCGAAAAAAAAAAATTCTAACTTCGAACGAAAGAAAAAAGATGTAAGCAAAACGTTAAACCGAAACAGTTATGGATACGGTGTGAGCACCGAAATATTAATGTTCGTCTTTTTCTGGTAAACAGCGTAATAGAGCATAGTGGAACCAAAATTCCTCACGTAGTTTTCCTATTTCTAAAGAGTTGACCGTGTGAAGTAACACATCTCTGACGTCATGTGAGAATGATTTGGATGCGATGACGTCACACCAGCAGCTATGTCGTTTGTTCCTAAGACAACAAAACAAACTGATATACGCGTGAACTGTGAACCTGTAGCTTATGACGTCACCTGCACGAAAACATGAAAAACTAATCGTGACGTCACAGACATTTGTTTCTCGGTTGTTACTATGACGACTTAAGAAGTGATCCAGGTCATTGTCAACTTTGCCTTTTATGTATAAAGATGAATTTAAGGAAGTTCACCGTGTGCATAAAATTTTGAACAGAAATATCGCAAAGTTGAGAGGGAAAATATCCCATACACAAGCGATGGAGACACATTCGCAACGACCAAATTCTAAAAAGCAGACTAAATAATGAGTCAGGCAGAGCATAAGAACTGACGTCAATCGAAATATATCTTCTGTATCGGTGAAGGTGAGGTGAACTTCCGCTTGAAGCAGGAAAGCAGATAAGGAAGTTAGCTCTCTGCTCGTTACATTAGGTAGAGTGTATATATCTAAAGGTAACGCGGCGAGAATTTTGAAACATTTTCCTTTGTCTTTGGAAAATATTTTGAACAAATGCATCTACAATGGCCCCAAAAATTGTTAAACGTAAGGAAAATATTTGCCCAGGTTTATATGCGTAGAAGTAAAACCAGATAGATATCAATGCAGGATGTGAAGTGGGCAAAAACAGTCATCAGAAATCTGCCATCTCAACCGTAATTCACCATGAAAATAAATTTAATGGTCTGCGTCTTAAGGTTAAACCGACCTGCCGCCGTGGTTCTGACCGTTTATCAGGGATGGGTCCGGGTTCGTATCCCAATGGGGCATGAATGATTTGCTTGTCTTAAGTTAAGCAAAACAGGACTGCTTCTCTGCCTTCCCTGGAACCAAAAGCCCTACATTAGGACGGGTGACTTCTTATAGCCCACCGAGTTGCTCACGGTGGTCGTTAAACCTCCAATGAAAAGAATGTCTCGACCACAGTGTCTAAAGATAAGGAACTGATTTTTGAGGTAGAAATACTTTTGCTGATTTGAGTTCGTGGAAAACAGATGAAAGATATTTAAAGACTATATCTACGATAGGGTTCAATAACTTATGAGACCATTAAATTCTTCAGATTGATGTTCCAGAAGGAGAGTTAAATGCTTTTGAAATTTAAAAGAAGTACGAATATTCTTTGATATGGAGATGTTTCTAGTGTCAACATTTAGCAGTGTTAAAGCTTTAAAAACTGAATTTCAGCATTTGGTAGAGGAGAGTGCTTTCTTGAACAAATGTCTAATCTTGATGAAACGGTGTGGCACTGGAAAACATTTTTAGAATTACTTACTGTGCTTAAAAATAAGCTTGTGAAAATGGACTTATTTTATCTCTTAGTAGTAGCTCGTTTAGAAATTTTAAGACGAAGCCTTTGCTTATTTACCTTTCCAATTTTATTGGGATTTTCAGGCAAAAGTGTGTCCACAGATCTGAGTAAGTATCTACTGCTAATAAATTCGTAAGGCATTAGTCACAAGCACTATGCTTAATGAACGGATTGTGGACGTGTTTTGCATCTCTGTTTTCAAAAAATAGTACTGAGCTAAAGGATAGTCTTCCAGAATGCCCTACTGACTTTGAAGGGTAGTCTTCCAGATTGCCCTACTGACTTTGAAGGATAGTCTTCCAGAATGCACTTATGCAGCACGAAATCTTTTTGGTCAGAAGTTTAGCAATATTTGAGAATTTCGCGGACAACAATCTTACTCTCTTCACTTGGTAAATCTCTTCACTCAGTTACAATCTTACTCTCTTCACTTGGAAAGTCTAACGTCCTGAATATCGACTAAATAACCAGTATAGGCTTGTTGGATCTCACAGTGGAAATCTTGTTATCTAACACCACCAAGAACTGGACAGATTTATTGAAAACAACAGTGTGGAGGACATACCTTTCAATAGTTCAAACATTTATAATTTTCGAGAGATTATGCGAGAAAAATGATGAACATACATCCAGCCATAAAATAAACATAATTAATTATCTACAACTTTAAGACAAGGGGATTCATACTTTAGGAGTGTTAAATGAGAACATTAGAGAATCCTTGCAATCAACTGTGAACTATTTATTAAAAAAATGAAACTTCTGGTGGAGTCATAATTAGCTGAGCTATTCTCCGCAGCAGCCAGCTTTTTATTTCATTTCCATCAACTTCTGCTACACCACGACCAACAGAGCTGAGTATGAAAGGAGATGCTCCTGAAAACTTCGTTTAACCTTTTTAATAGCCCATATATGGCTAATATTGTGTGCTTTTTCCTCAATATATTTCTACCCGTATGTAGAATACCGTACTTATTAATGTGTATTGCATAGGTGCTAAAGGTAAGCATTTTGACTCTAAAAATGTCGACTTTTTGTCCTCAGCAGTTGAGAGCTTTAGCACTTAAATTCTACATCCAGTAACGACTGATACATGTAGCACTGGTTTTTCTTGAACTCGGATTAAAATCGTTTCGGTTACAATCTTACTCTCTTCAGTTACAATTGTCCTTTTTAGACAGTTGCTGAAACCAGCCCATGGCCGCCCCGGTGGCGCAGTGGTCTAAGCGATGGCTTTGTAAAGGTTGTGTTGACCTGTGCTCCGTGTTTGACCTGCATTTATTGGTGTTCTTTTGTGTGTGTGCCGTCATTTTGTGTATCTCCTGTGTTGTGAACGTCTCCTGTGTCGATTGAGTCCGACTTTGACGTCCTGTAAGTAAAACTTTACTTGTACTAACTCTTTTTCCGTCCTGGCTTTGCCCAGGGTCAGGTTTAGCAAGCCAGCCATTGCAAATGGCGGCGACCGCATCTGATAGGCCAGGTCTGAAGCTTGATAGCAAAGCTCCACCCCCACCTGGGCACGTTCGGTCATCGTCACTACCACACGCAGCTGGTTTCCAAGCCGCGTTATCTGATGTTACCACCTCTTCTTCCAACTTTATGGATGTTGATTTCCCGACATTTTCCACCACAGTGACGTCATTAACTTTTTCAGTATCCGTTTATTCTGGTACTTCATCTGCTCCTGCGAGCACTGCGTCTCGACCTTCCCCATCTCCTCCCATTCCTACAGCAACTCTACCTTATGCTTCCGTTGTGAAGGGTACCAGTTTATCTTCCTCTACAGCGAAGAATCCATGTACAACGTCTCTTGATACGATTGTCACTAGAGACAACAAGAAATTGCGCATCGAAATTCCGGAAACTTCAGCTGCTGGGCAGGTGGTTTTGCGCACACAGAAACTTGGCATATGTTTTGATGCCCTCCCGGACACCAGCCTTAAGAAATATTCCTTAGCCGTCCGCCAAATCCTCCCTATGGGAGCGATCACCCATATGGCGAGGAAGCCTAGGACTGTTCTCATCTATTTTGCGAAGCCAGAGTTTGTGAAGCGCGTCTTATCTGATGGACTGTATGTTGAGGATCATACCTTACTGGGAGTCCCGCTCACACAGCGCCCCGTACTTGTTACGTGCTACCCCGTACCACCAGAAATCAAGGAACATTACTTAATGGCGGCCCTTTCCCGTTGTGGAAAAGTAGTTGGTTCCATTTCCACTCTGTCTTCCGCACCAACAGACCCAGATGACAGGAACATCTTAAGCTTGCGTCGTCAAGCAAGTATCCTGTTCCCTACTGAAGATGACATTGTTGATTGCCCTACTGACCTCACTGTGGTTGTAGGGAAGCAGATTTTCCGGATCGATATCGTTACTGCCTTGCATTGTTTTAAATGCAAGGCATATGGCCACATCCAATCACGTTGTCCACATGTATCTGCCAAGCCACCTATTTCCATACTGCCCGAAGTCAACACCCCAGCTTCCACACCAGTTTCTCTGGCCACACCAAGTTCGGCTCCACAGACGTCCTTGATCCTTTCTACTGTTGTTCCACAGGCTTCTACCCCGGCAAATGATGATGCATCATCAGTCTCCAAGTCTTCGATATCTACTACAGGAACTTTGGCCACCTCTCCATCGTTGGACCCACTTGCTGCTGTGGTACCTCTACGTTCTTCGGAGGGTATTATCTCAGAAAAGGAATGGCAACCCCTCCGTCGTGTTGCTTCATCTTCTTCCCTTGGATTCCCTAATGTGGAGTCAGATCTAACTGTCCTACACCCACCAATTTCTCCCGGCGTTCCCACGTTGAAACGTACCAGAGAGAGTTCCATCTAGCCGGTGACGTCTTCTCCCCGCTGCTCTCGTTCCCGTTCGCCAATTCGACAGTCTTTCTCTCCAACAGCAGTTCCTACATCTTTTAAGTCCCCAGCTGTTCCAAAATTGTTGGATCAAAAGATTTCGCTGAATATCTGAAACTTTCTCTGCATTAGACGGGGAGCTGACGCCCTCTGATCTTGCTCTCATCATACTCAATCAACCGTCTCGTCCTCTCAAGCAGCTAGATTGCGTTCGATCACGTAATGCTCAGCTTCCTACTATTATCACCCAACTTAAGAATCTACTTGCTCTTTTGCCAAAAATTGACACAGTCACTAATGCGCAGACATCTAACTTAAAGAAACGTGTAACCAGTCTTTACAGAAGTGCTGATAGTAATATTCAACCTCTACAACCTCTTTCAAGTTAAAATTACTTTCTTTCAACTGTAAGAGATGCTCCGTCCCTCCTACCAATGCGTTAGTGTTTGAAGACATTACATCGCATGATGGCCGCCCCGGTGGCGCAGTGGTCTAAGGCAATGGTCTCTGATCATTCGTCCGACAGGGGTCCGGGTTCGAATCCCGGTGAGGCATGAATGTTGTGTTTGTCTTACGGCACTGGCTCTCTCCCTTCCCTGGAACCAGTGACCCTAAATTAGGGACGGGCGACTGCTTATAGCCTGTTGAGTTGCTCACGGTGGTCGTTAAACCTCCAATCAAAAAAACATCGCAAGATGCGGATATACAGTATTATTGCTACAGGAGACTAACTGCCATCCCAACACCCCATACCACCGGTGGCGAACCTGGCCATTTCAATTCTACCATGTCCATCGACTTAGTCTTCACGCAGGACTTGCGGTGGCCATCCATTTTCGTCTTCGATCCTTCATTACTGATATCATGGTCAAACCGATTTATCGTGACCTCCTGCAGCTTCTGTCTTTCCGACTTCACAACTTCCGATACCATATCTTCAACATCTATGTTTCCGGTAATCAACAGTATGCAGACTGTCTTTTTGAGGATTTTGTTTCCTGTGTTGAAGGTCTTCCGGCCACTGATATTGTCATCTTAAGTGGTGATTTTAACTGCACCCTTGATCCATCCCTCGGCAGATCGGACGGTTCCACGGATACCAGGTATTTTCTTACCAGAGCACTTTCTACAGCCATCAACCAGCTACAACTCCAAGATTCTTTTCGACACCTGCACCTATTTCTTCGTTCGTACACCTGGCGCTCCTACTCCACTTCCTCCCCTACAACTGCCCGACTTGACCGGTTTTATGTTTCTTCAATTCTTCTTCCTTTAGTTATTTCCCTTTTTCACACACCGACAGTTTCTTCCGACCACAGCTGTGTCGTAATGTGTTTTCACACCGGTCCATCTCCTCGGCAATACTACCGTACTTGGACCCTTGATGATGATCTTTTACTTGATTCAACTTACGTAAATTCCATCCAATCGCAGCTCCAACAAGCCTTATATACTCTCCCTTTTGCTTCTTGTCCCTTGCAACACTGGTTAAATGTCAAATCCCAAATTCTTCTTTATACCAAACAATATCCCCACGAAAAACGTACTACCGCCTTTAAGAAGATGGATGCTGCACGCACGATTTTTTCCACCCTAGATCTTGATTCTCCGCTGTTTCCTCATTACCAAGCTGAACTTCGTGCCTTGCTACTTCCTGTCTCCCAACAAGCTCTTCACCGCCTCAAGCTCCTCTATCTCCAGCCAAATGACTATCTATGTGAACATGTTCAACAACTGGAATTCCATAAACGTTCTGCTCATCACCTCCGTAATCTGAAGTTACCCGATGGAACTGTTACTAATGACCCCACTCTCATTTGCTCCGGTGTTAGAACATATTTCCAGTCACGTTTTGCTCAGTTCCAGTCAAGTTCTCCGCATGCTGATTCGATTCTTCATGCCTTACCACATATTCCATCGCAGCTTGTTACATCTTTTTCTGTGCCTATCACCCCAGCAGAAGTAGTACAGTCTCTTGCCTTACTTAACTGTCACTCGTCACCTGGTCCTGACGGGTTGACAGTTAATTTCTTTCGTACGTTTTCCTCTTTCTTACACCCTCTCCTATTGCCTTGCTTTACAGCTGCTTTTTCCTTATCTGTTCTTCCCCCCGCTTTTACTCTAGCTCACATTCTTCTTCTTCCAAAGAAGGGGTGTCTGCTGGAGTTGGATAACTGGCGTCCTATATCCATCCTTAATGTGGACTACAAGATTTATACTAAAATACTCTCTCTTCGATTGAACCCTATCCTTCCCACCGTCATACATCCCGACCAAACGTACACCATCCCTGGCCGAAGCATTTATACTGATATTAATCTCCTCCGTCACTCATATTGCCTTGCCCACCTTTCCTCCGAACCTTTAGCCTTCCTCAATCTTCATCAGAGGCAGGCCTTTGATAACGTGAGACATCAGTGGCTCGCCTTTGTGCTCTCTGCCTTCGGTTTCCCATCTGTCTTCATCACAGCCCTACTTGTCCTGTACCACGACTCAGTTGTCCATATCCGGACGGCCTCCTTCCTTACAGCCCCCATTCCGTTTCGTAAGGGCATCCGTCAAGGATGTCTTCTTTCCGGACAAGTTTTCTCTCTAGTCTTTGAGTCTTTTCTTTGCTCTATCCGTTCTCTTCTACAACCTTCCCCTCCACCATTCAGCATAGCACCAGGCACCATTCTATCGTTCTTACTGCCTACGCCGATGATCTCACAGTTCTCATCCGAGAAGAATGGCAATTCACAATTGTTCTTGCATGGTATCAAGTGTATGCTGCGGCTTCCGGCGCTTCGTTAAACCTTTCAAAGTGTACAGGCTTGTGGTGTGGCTCCTTGAGACATCGCCCCGATACACCGTGGGGCGCCCATTGGACTTCCACCAGTCAAAAGATACTTGGGGTGCACATTGGCAGCCGGGTCTCAGCAGCGGCTGCCACCTGGGGACCCCTCGTCAGGAAACTACGTCACACCGCTGCTTACTGGTCCAAGCTGAAGTACTGTTTGACCTACCACAGTCGTGTACCGCTTTCTGGCACCCACATCCACTCGTTAGTTTATCATTCCTGGATTGCACAACCACCACCAGCCTACGTACAAACTGCAACAACATCAGCAATGCTCAGTATTGTTTGGTCATCTACTCATTGGTTATCTTCCTCAGCATTGTATCTACCTTCGACTTGTGGTGGCCTCAATATGCCAGAGATTACCATACGTTATAAATCTGTAAGAATTTTCAATTTCCTCCGTTTGATAGTTCAACCAGACTCTTCTGCTTCCATTCTTCTGCTTAATGTTCTGACTTCCCCCTTAATCCCTGCCTCACCGTCCATCTTCTTCTCAAGATGGATATTCACACTGTCATCCCCCCCGTTTCCTCCAAGTCTACCATGAAGCTGTTCAGTTCCTTCGTTTTTACCGCTCATTCGTCAACCCCCCTCTTTCAGTCTTGATCTTCTTTCCGAGCCTCTTTTTTTTTCTCCTCCGTCCTCCATCCCCCTACTGCCAACTTTTTCTTTTTCCCCGCATGGCTACACGCTGGTGTAGTCTCCGTTTCCCAACTGGTCCTCCCCGATTTTTCATGGAAACCCGTTTCCGACCTTTTTCCTACCCTACCACCCTCGCCGGAACTCTCTGATAACTTCCTCCAACTTAAACATGCTCTTCAATCACTTTTTCCTTCCCTAGTCGATTCCTCTTACCTCCTTTCCGTTTCCTCTGCCTCTCTCCCCCTTTCCGTTCTTCCTTCCCTTTTCCGGCGATCTCCTCCCTCTCCACAGTCTTTCCACCCGCACCCTGTACCGTTTTGTCCGCTCTTCTTCTGCGGTACCTTGCCCTATTCCCTCTGTTCCTTCTTTTGCACTAACCTCTGTCTGGTGTACTGCCCAACATTCAACGGCCCTCTCCTCAGAACTTAATATGCACTGGAGGTTTTTGCACAATCGACTGCCTGTTCCTTCGACTTTGTTCCGGAGAAATATAGTATCATCAAATCTCTGTCCTTTTTGTAACGTCGTTGGAAACGTCTTACACATGTTTGTTTGCTGTCCGACGCTGCTCCCACTATTTTACAGTATGTTCCAACTTGCACATCCTTCTTGTACCAGTGATCTCACCCTAGAAGATTATCGTTTCCTCGGCCACAGTTCTACAAGTTTCTCCTCTATTTTACCAGTTTGTTCGTATTTATTTATTCTAGCTAAATATATTATTTTCTCTCACCTGCTACAGTTACAAGATCCAGATCCTATCACATTATCTACCTCCTTGGTTGCACACTGCCGCAACAGGGTTAAAGCCAGACTCACCCTGGAATACTCCTTGGCGAAAGATACGGCACGGTTACCTATCTTCTTCACAACATGGTCGCCGTGTCGTCACTGGTTTCAGTTTTCTAATGCCCAGACTGTTCATCTGCTGTTTTAATAAACCTACGTCGGAACTTTCAATTTTTACTGTTCCCTCACCATGTTTTCTCCTGGAACTGGATTGTTTTTGCTTCCTGCTGATGTCACCTTTTGTACACAGTTCTCGTCATCCGCACAGTGACACTTTGCCACCAGTGATTCCCATGTCACTGGAACTGCGCGAATTTTTTCAGTAAATTGTTTCGCTCCAGTGATGTTCCAAGACTTCAATGAACAATTATCCCAGAGCTACTGCTGTTTACAGCAAATAATGCAATGCCTGTCATTGCTCATTTGTATAATTATCATTTCATTGTAAGTATCTACATTTTGTTTTATTTCTCCCCTTCTCTCACACTGCGTGTGAGGTTGGGGATGTTCTGTTGTAATTCTTTTAAGTGAATAAAAGCGAATATTGAAACTAAGCGATGGCCTCTGATCATTCGTTCGAAAGGGGTCCGGGTTCGAATCCCGGTGAGGCATGGGTGTTGTGTTTGCCTTACGGCACTGGCTCTCTCCCTTCCCTGGAACCAGTGACCCTAAATTAGGGACGGGCGACTGCTTATAGCCCATTGAGTTGCTCACGGTGGTCGTTAAACCTTCAATCAAAAAAAAAAAAAAAAAAAAATCTGCCCACACGATCAGACGGGTTTATGCCAAGGTTACCTGAATGGCTCGTTTCTGCACAGATGTAATTTCCATACGTGCTCAGTAGAGCATAACTGCTAAAACCATGAGTTTTTTACATTTCAGTAAGCAGAGCTTCGAACTCTTTGATTGAATTTCAATTTCTACAAGGGTGACATGATTTATCAATCTGAAATTGTGATATTACGTTAGTATGTTTATAACACTGCATCTACTTCTTTCATATCCCGACTTGAAGTAAGTTAGACTTTGCAGTGCATTCTGAGGAAAATAATAGTCTTCAAATATTTCCATTCATGCTGATATTTCTTTAACCAGGAAAATGTGCAGATTTTTTTATTGTTATTTTTCAATAAGTATCATTTCGAAAATGTTGTCCCCTTTTTGGGTCCTTATTTCTCAATAAGGGATGTTTCGTTTTTAACGAATATTTTGCCTTAAAAAGGAGTTACATTTATACCATTGCTTCTTTATGTAACTGGTGCGTTTTATGATATACGGTAAAATACCACAATATGTCCTTTGAGTCTTTGTGCTTTTTTCACATCTCTTTTCCGTAAATTGTAGCTGCGCAGTAATCCATTTAATACCTTTTCATTTGCAATTTTAACGTGAAGAACGAAGAGAGAACATTACTTTTTTAAAAGTATGAATCGAGTTTGGTGGGGTAAATTTGGCTTGATGCAATTTTTTAACCAAAAATGAAGCTGATATGCTCGGGTGTTGTTATCTCTAAAAATGAGGTCACTGCTTTTTCTTTCTGTTTCAAAAATTTAAGAATCATAGGGAAAATGCATAAAATTCATGCTCTAACTGCAGTAACATTTCTTTACTATCTCTTCAAGTAATCAGAACGTCCGTTGTGAAGCGTTGATATCGAAAAGAGATTAAAGCCGGTTTGACCATATATATTATATGTGATCGAAGAATAAGCATTGTTTTTATACGATTGAAATCTGTGTTCATACCAACGAGATAGAAATACGTAGAGCGCTTACGTCGGGGAACGGGTGAAGCCACCGGAAACAAGTGGCAGCCATGTTTGATGAGGTACAGAACGATTTCCGTTCCGTGTTAAGCAAGGGAGTTTTCGTAATATATGGTTTGATGTTAAATAATTATATAACTCAGAAATGTTGTTATAAACACCTAGGGGATGAGACTAAAACTTTAACGTATCAAATAACGCTTTTCATTGTTAGTTGACGGCAATAGTGTTTTAAAAAAAATGATATTTTAATGGATGCAGCTTGCTGTCGTTGAATAAAATCTCATGCCGTAATTTTTTGACATTTAACAAATTTTTTGGAGCAAATTTTCAGAGAAATATAAGTCAGCGGTAATAGAGTAAATGAAAAAAAAAAAAGAAACACAAAAATAAAAAATACAGTTGCACTCAATCCGCAATTTCGGTAAAAATTTTAGATATTCGTGGGTCATCACCATGAGAATGCTGAATCATCCCACAGCTTATCACTCCAAATACATAGACGCCAAATATTTTATGAGAGTTTTAAATGAAAAAAAAAAAAGAGCATGTGTTTCAAAAGATGACTTTTCTGAGTAAATTTTTTGGGGCACACATCACATTGCTGAAGCATTTCACCTGTGTGAAGGAGCATATGCTTTGAAAGATAACTTTTACGAGTAAATTGATGGGAACATACATCACACTGGTAAGGTTTTTCACCTGTGTGAATGAGCATATGCTTTGAAAGATGACTTTTACGAGTAAATTGATTGGAACATACATCACACTGGTAAGGTTTCTCACCCGTGTGAATGAGCATGTGCTTTGAAAGAACACTTTTATCAGCAAATTGTTTGGAGCATACATCACACTGGTGAGGCTTTTCACCTGTGTGAATGAGCATATGCTGTGAAAGAGCACTTTTTTGAGTAAATTGTTTGGAACATACATCACACTGGTGAGGCTTTTCACCTGTGTGAGTGAGCATGTGCTTTGAAAGAGAACTGTCATGAGTAAATTGTTTCGAACATACATCACACTGGTGAGGCTTCTCACCTGTGTGAAGGGGCAAGTGCATTATAAAATGACTTTTTTGGGTAAATTGTTTGAAACATACATCGCACTGGTATGGCTTATCACCTGTGTGACAAGCATGTGCCAGGGAAGATATCGCTTGCTTGCAAACTGTTTTAAGCATATATGACATTGGTGATCTTATTTACTTGACTGAAGCAGACTGCTCCGAGATGCTGCATTTTTCACTTAGCTGCTTGGAACACATGTTAGAATCATAAGGTTGTTCTCTTGCATGAACCTTTACATGCATAAAAGATTCTTTCTGTTTGAATTTCTTGTGACACACATTACACTGGAAAAGTTCTTCAGTTGGATGAAGTTCCAGTGTCTTCCATAGCAGGCGGAAAGTGCTGTCACGAGCTCTGCTATTTTGGCCTGCTAGTAAGTGATTAAACCTCTCCTGTGCTGTTTATTACCAGCCTTAAGTTAAAGGTCAGTCCTTCTTCCTGTTTTGCACACGAGTTGGTGAGTTGTTATTTTATCTCGTTATTCAGTTTTGTTTACATTTTGACCGGGCCGGTTGGCTTTGTCACTGGGGCGCCATTTGCAATGGCGTCATCCGGAGTGGTGAACCCAACGAGATAGAAATACAGTTAACCTCAGCTTCCCAGAGTAAACATCATTCAGTTTTCACATTGAGTACGACTGTTTACAAAATATAAGAAATAAAAAGTCTTAAGATAACACAGATATTGAAATGGCTTATCTGCTGGTTTAATCACCAGCTACACGGATTAGATGCTTTATTTTTTGTGTTTGATTAACTGAGCATTTACAGCTCAACCTTATTTTAAAATGCTTACTTGTGAAATGTAGTTCCACAATCCTTGTTCCTTTTATTCTTACAATCAAAAGCTGCGCAGTACTATGGCATTTTAAATATCAACAATGTGCTGATAATTGTGATTATTCACGAAACTGTAACACTAAATTTGTAATGAAGCATAACACGATCGCCGAACAGCTGAAAGAACCGAGGTGACTCCTTGACACACACAGAATTTGTACCTCATCAAAGATGGCGGGCTCTCCCTCGTTGGCTTCAGCTGCCACCGCAGAGAACTAATCACAGAAGCACTCTATGTATTTCTATCTCGTTGGTTCATACCATTAAGATACCCAGTTTCAGTGGATTAAGTCTCTTTGTTGATTCTTTCTCTAGCAGTTAGTAGTTAAGTAATTATTACAGAAAATTGAATATGTGCTCAATGAAGTTATCTACAAACATTTGCTAGTTACTTAGTTAATCTCTTAAAATACACGATTCAAATGATTAAAAACTGCACGATTTAATATAAAATATTATCTTTTTGTTTTCCTGGCATATTTGTAATTAGTGATGCCATTTCTTGCATGATAGTTTCTGAAAAGCAGGAAGAAAGTGATTCCCTAATATTTTCTTTTTAATTGTAAATGATATGTTCTTTGTAAATTGTCATTGCTTGCAAATTAATGATCTTCGTGTAAGTGCAGTAAAAATGTATGTTTAACAGCTTCCGTTTCTATCATGAATAACTTCCTAAGCAAGTAGCTATTCGTTACAGTGGTTAATATTCGCATTCCACGGAGAGCAGCAACTTCAAAACGTCAGGGTGATGATTGTTATGCCGTAGTGAAGAGCCTTTGACACTTTTATAACTTGAAAATACATGTCTTGCTCTTCATTTCATATTCTAGAAAATGGGAGCCACATTTATGCTTCCTTTTTATAATGCTTCATTTGTTTTTCCATTTTCATGCTTCATTTAATGGTAAGTTACATTTCCGTTATTTTTGTGTCATTTATTTTTCAGAAACTTTAATCTGAAGCATTTAAAAATAGTGTCCCATTTTCATGTTTTTTAATAAATAATTATAGCATAAGTCAAATACTTCTAGAGCATAAATACTTTCCTATATGGGCGTTATTCAAAAGCACTTTTCCCTTTGTTTCCTAGAAAGGATCTTAAACTGTTAAAAAGTGCATTTCAACTTTTAAATATTTAAACAAATTTAGATAATGGAAGCCAAATGGAAACGCTAAACATTTACGTTTTTGTGACCAACTGCATGTACACTATTTCGAAATTTTGAAGTTGAATTTTTTAAAGATATTAACCTTTTAAGAAGCAAAGACATGTTTACTATTTCAAAGTGAAAATCCTTGAATAAATTCGATTGTGAATGTTCTTCACATCATATCGATTTTGAGTTCTAGATCTCGTATAGAGACAATTGACCTCAGAAATCTGGTTCTTGATATTCTTTACAGGTAAAAAAATTGTTACTATAAATTGTTCTATTGGTTTAATCTACTTGCTGAATTGCTTGATGGCTGAATGAACATATAAAAATACTGAAGGAACCACGTACTTAAGGAAGTTTCCCAATGCCTGCAGCTTACATGCAAGGCATTTAAACACCTTTAAGGAATTTTGATTTGCGTTTAGATATTCATGCAGATGGTATCCACTTATTTGCTTAAATCATTACAATGAAGCTGTTGTTGTTATGCACCTAGGACCGTATTGCATGCAACATGGGAACATCGTCCTGGTGCCTGTGTGGTCAGAGGCGCTGGTTTCTAGCTAGTTGCCTATGCTGTAGCCTCGAGTAAAACAGTAAAGCTTACCCCACGTCTTTTGCCCTCTCCCCACCGTCCAATTCCCGGAACCAATGACCTTAAATTAGGTATGGACGGTTGCGTATAACCCTTAAAGTTACTCATGGTTATTGTTAGCTCCCTAGTTTCAAAAATACAAAAAAAGGAAAGGAAGAAAGAAAGAAAAAGTGGTAACCAATATTTACGAATTAGATTAAATCTAAAGAACTCTCCTTAGTGAAGACAACATAATCACTCTAAGACAATAAAGCACCGTTCTTCTGCAAATAAACAATAAATTCATTAAAATATTTTTTTCAATCTCCTAGTTTTCGTAATGAGGATAATTTAAGGAGTTTACATCCGTGGCGTTACTGAACTTACTTTATTAAAATTCTGGTTTGTTGAGTCTGAGACTTATTTCATTATGACTTTCCTTCACAAGAAAAAGTCCCGTAAGAAATGGACATACTCAAATGGTGCAACAGATATCTTCGAAGTTAACAAAACAAATTACTGATGTCCTTATGGAAATATCAACAAAAATAAGTGATACAAAAACAAAAATTTCACGAAGAAGATATCAGAACAAACAAAAATACTAATGCAAAAATGAAGAGAGTGAGTATAAATAAATAAAATAACTTGCAAAGTGGAATATGAACAACTATGCAAGACAGCGCAAAACGGCATAACTGAGGCCATAACGAAATTTACTTAGAGCTAGTGGAAGAAACAACTGAAGACCACCACAGCATAGGAAAACAAAGTGCTATCACAGTAATGGAAGAAAACAAAATTATGGCATTCAAAAACAAACATGGTACTGTAGCAAAAAAAAAAAAGGGTTGGGGAGCAAAATTTTGAGTACAGTTTAGGAGTCTTACATGAAGTGTATGAAAGGGATATTACAACTATCAGTCATACAGAAATATATATGTACTACGGCGCTTCCATCCCTTCCGGCAGAATTTGTCCTTGCACTTAAGAACGTGAAACAGGAAGTAACTCGAGGGAACGATGGACTTACCGTGGATATTTTGCAGAAATCCTGTGAAGAATTCAAAACTACAAGTTTTCACTAGACGCATTATGAAAAGGAAGGAATAATGTATTACGATTATTTTATATAAAACAGGAGACCTTGATGTCTTAGAGACCATCGTCTCAATAGTTTCTGGGTTTTTTTTTTTTTTTTTTTTTTTTTCGGATTGGAGGTTTAACGACGACAGTGAACAACTCATTGGGCTGTAAGCAGTCATTTGTTCCTACATTTGGGTCACTGGTTCCAGGAAAGACAGAAAGCCAGGGCCGTAAGACAAACACAACATTCATAACTCACTGGGATTCGAAACAGGACCCATCTCGGACTAAAGATCAGAAGCCACCTGACGGCCTCATCAGTTTTCTATCAGTTGTTTACAAAATCTTCAAACAGGTACTGAAGATTTTGTAAACACCTGATATTGAAACACCGGACATGGCATAACCAGGAAGACAAGCTGGACTCCGAAGTGGCTAAAACACCATAGATAACATCCACGCACTGAGAGAACACAGCGGATGATTAAATGAGCATGATCTTCCTGTATGTATGGCTTTTAATAATAATACATCGAAACTACAAGTATTGATATATTAAAGCCCGTAGCGCCGTGGATTGTTGGCCACCGTGGTGTAAGGCTAACGTGCTCTGCTAGATATCGAGAGATCCGGGATTCAATTCCCCGTCATTGACCAAATAACAATTTTCGGTTGCTGTGTGTTAAAACGTGGAAAGAGCGATGTCTTTGTTTATTCACTGAAGCCACGTATTCGGAGGATTTTCACATGTATGGCTTTTATTGAACATGAAAGAATCCGTGACACTGTCTCCAGTTGCAATGTCTTTGAAATTCTGATGCCTTGAAGATATATTCGTTAATGTTATTGAAAACATCTATGAATATGCAAGCGCAATGATTCGACTATTCGATAACACAGCACGCATAAAAATTGGAAGGGAAGTTAAACAAGGTGACGTTATATCTCCCAAAGTTTCTAATTCTATTTTGCAGAACGTCTTGCTGTCACTGAGCTGGGAAGACCAGGAGATAAAGATTAACGGATATAGTTTAACGCACTTTTGTTTTTGAGATGACATAGTAATTTTTGGAAGTATTTTCTTCAGAACTCTAGAGTATGATCGAAAATTTGCTGAAAAGAGTGATGGAGTGACATTAAAGATGAACTTCCAAAAAACAAAACTGATGTACAATGATTCTACAAGGACTAAAGAATTCTATGGGGAAAATTTAGAAGTAACTGATGAATATCTCTACTTTGGGCAACAGCTATTAAGTGAGAACCACATCAAAGAAGATATAATTTCTTATATAAAAATAAAAATCAGAACTGAAGAAGCACAAGACTTGTGCCATTTGTATGGCTTGAACTCCCCTCTTTCATGATCAATGAGAGATGAATACATCGCTTGAATTCTCTCGCAATCTCTTAAGAACAACCGGTTCTCTGATTTTGTTTTTCAGAAAACTTTATAATACCCAGAATGACTGAGATTATTATCCAAATTTCGGAAAATTCCAATTCTTACTTATTATGCTGTTCTCCAGGAACAAAAACGGTGGCGCAGTGGTCTAAGCGATGTCTTCTGATCATTCGTCCGAGATGAGTCCGGGTTCGAATCCCGGTGAGAAATGGTTATTGTGTTTGTCTTATGGCCACGGGCTCTCTCCTTTCCCTGGAGCCAGTGGCCCTTAAATTAGGGACGGGAGACTGCTTATAGCCCATTGAGTTGCTCACGGTGGTCGTTAAACCCCCAATAAAAAAAAGAACAAAAACAAACATGTCTATTATCCAGAAAACCGAAAACTCTTTCTCTTAACTTGCAAATACAGTCTTCTCTCAGTGCGAGAAAAGTGAGCAATTATTTTATGTACGAAAGTTACCAAAAATCATCTGCTTTCTGAAGATATCTTACTGCAACGCTTTGACACAGAGGGCTTCGATATCGATTTATTAAATATTGTTACGACCCACCCCGCAATTAATTTAGTATTTAATGGGCGTGGTGGATGTATAAAATTAATTAAGTATTAATTATGTTCGAGGCTTGATTGGAGTTCAAAAGTGTAAACAGCAGAGAAAGTTCTATCTGGGGATAAGACAGAAAGGAGGCAAAGCATTCCCTCTGGATGGATGGTCTAGAGTTCCTAGCGCGCTGTTAGGTCATAAATATCAGGGCGCAGCTGATGGCCAGTCTAAACAGGGAAGGAGTTACATTTCGAAGAGGTGCCACTTGAGTAGAAATGAATGAAGATGGGGGACAAAAGGTTTAGAGAATAATCGTAAATTTGTCGATTGTTTAAGGCATTTTCGAGAATAATTGCTCTCTGCGTGGTCCGTGCAGAAAAATAAGATTTCGCACTTAGCGTGAAAATAAGGAAGAAAGTTTAGTTGTCTGTACGCTCTCCGATGTGAAAGGCTGGATGCTATATGAATTGGGATAAATGAAGCAGCTAATCTCCCTGCATTTGGTAAGAAACTGAGACAACTCGGGGCAGCTGGAGATGCCAGTTTGCCATAAAGACAGCGGAATGCCTAAACCCGCATGATAAAGCAGCAATTTCTAGGCTGGGAGCCTAATGGAAATTAGCGACTGGTTGGCCCAATGAAAGCAAAGTTACAGAGGAATTAAGAAGTCTGCGAGTGGACTGCGGTCATTCCAATGAGAAGCGAAGCTCGGGTTCGAGTCCAACTACGACAGTGTGCAATCACCATCCTCTCCCTGAAGCGGAGAAGGAAGCGATCTGATCTTACGAGGCGAAGCGAGGCTCCCTGAACAAACGCCTGGATGTGTGTGTGTGTGTATGAGTAAGGTAGCGCTAGGGGACGCGGCTCCTGCAATGAAATCTTCCATGTAAAAAGGGAGGCGTGTATTTCTTTACTGGTGCAATCACAATTTGGATTTATTCTTGGCAGCATTCATGTAAGTAGAAACATTTTTGTTTTTATTGTTACATCTGCTACGCAATTAGTTGAGGAACTGAACTGATATATTGCAAGAACTGAACTGAGAAATAGTAAGACTGAACTGTGGAATTTAAGTTCATTAAAACTATCTCGCGGGAACTGATTTAGGTCAAAGTTGACCCAATACTTATGTTCAGAAGACAGCTAAATTTTATTCGTATGTGTGCCATTGTTATGTTTTTATAGCCAATTAAATATTTGTTTAGGCAGTCAGCGCAGTCATAGAACACATTATTTATGCCTACGCATATGATTGGTTCAAATTGTTTAAGTGTATACCCATATAATACAGTTTTCGTGCCAAGAACTACGTCGAAGGATCTCAGAGAAGAAATATACTAATTGCTCGGCTACGGTTGTTAAATTGTTTGACCGCGGTAGGGTAATGACCCACTGTCGTAACATTTTGGTGGCGAGCGGTGAATGCTTAACCTAGCTTGGCTCGGTATCGTAACATTTTGGTGGTCAACGCTGGGATAACGACCCACGAGATCGCAACAATATTGTGTAGGGGTTAATGGCTGGTTTCCTGCAGCCCCCACCTCCCTTCCCAAAGCAGTTATTTTTCTCATACTGCACCAAAGTTTTCTTTACTGAGCTTGAGATTTTCCGTGCATAACGCGCAATCTTTTTTTTTTTTTTTTTTTTTTTTTTTTTTTTTTTCTGTAATTCCCTAAACACTCAAAGCTGGATTAATCACTGCCCTGAAATCGCTACTTACCCCGAAGCACTTTCACTGCCGCATGATCGCAGCCCTGAAATTTATATTCCCACGCCAGTTGACTGCGTGATTTAGTTTCTGCCGCTTCAGATGTCACTGGGGCTGTGTTGGCGAAAGCTCTTGGAAGGTGGTTCAGGGTAACAAAGGCTGGCTCATACTGTGTATTTCATATATTTCAGTTGTTCCCGGAATCGAGGCTATCGATGTAGGTGAGAGAGAGAAAGAGAGAGAGAGAGAGATATAAATATTTACATCACTGCTCTACTCTAGACTGTGAACTATGTTGTTATGCAATTACTGTGCTGCCAAATATGAAGTAAAATATTGAAATCAATTAAAAATCAAAAGGTTTGTTGCCGAATGCATTTTTCACGGTGTCGCATAGGCTTTGGCACTTATTTTGCAAAAATAAATCTTGCTTATGTTATCATTTTGTCCGTCCGCATTTATATACCATATATCTGCAATTATTATTTCGATTTGAAATATTCTTTTTGTATCGGAAAGCTTGAAATGTGAGTACGGTAATCCTTGCTTTCTGGTTTTCCTACGATGCACAACTTGTCCACCAGAGCGTATAAATGCAGTTCCCATGGATTCCTAAATAATTTTTAATCAGTATAATTGCTTCTGAATGTCCGATTATAAACATTCTTTCTTTCATTCAATACCAATTATAAGGGAGATCATTTTGGGCACAGTTTCGTTTTCAAGTAATGCTTAGATTTCTGATAGAGGGCGTCAAGTCCAATTGCGATTTTGCCGATTCTAATAATTTAGTTTGAAAAATTATTTTTTCATTGGATAAAGCTCTTGGTGGGAAATGTTCTGCATATTATTTCGAATGTTTGTAAAGAATGCTATGTCTACTAGGGGCATAAGTACATATTTTTGTTTCTGATATATTTGCAGCAATATCTGCGCTTCTGAAAGCTCGATTTAGAAATCCTTTCGCTGTCAAATACTACCCAACACGACAAGCTTTTTGAGAACACCGTGTGCTGAAAATAGTGCATAATCTTTCCTCGAGGGGTGTATCATATTTAGTAGATATCTCTGCTTCTAACAGTCCGATTTGAAGTTTTTCCTTTGTCGAGAGCATTTCGGGTTCGAAATATTTTGCATACAATTTCAAATTTTTGATAAAAAACACGTGTGCTACTAATAGTGCATACGTTCACGTTTACGTCTGCAGCATTATCAGCAGCAATATCTGCGCGTCTAACAAAAATAGTGCAAATTTTTCCTGCTTTTTGATACAATGTTTCCACTTTTTCCCGCAAATAGTGCTCAATTTTAAGGGGCGGAAATGTTTTATCTGCTTTTGTTAGTATCTCTCACTTAAAATTTGAAGTTAAAAAATTCTTTTTTAAACTCCTGAGGTTTTGTAGTTCACAGTTCTGGCGCTAGGTGGTGTTAATTTGTACTTCTGTTTGATGCTGCACCTCCACTTCTAAAAACCCTTTTACAAAATTTCTTCATTTACTGTATACCGTTCCTTACAGTAAAGATGGGGAATATTATATTTTTAAAACAGCACACAGTTTATCCGCTGGGAAGCAGAATGTCAAAACCTTTTTCTCGCTATCTCTTTTTCTAAGAGAAATATTTGAAAAATTCGCTTTCTTTAACCCTTTAACTAGTTGGAACGAATTAACCCAGGGTTCGGAAAATGGGCTAAAATCAGCTCGAAGGAGTATATCCGCTGTCTAAGAAGTGGGTCGAACGCGGCTGGAACGAGTTACCCTGTGCATCAGGAAGCATTGTATTCTATGATTGATTGATTACCCACTAATCCTTTACGATTATATGATTACCCGCTAATCCTTTACCCACTAATCCTTTACGATTATATGATTACCCGCTAATCCTTTACCCACTAATCCTTTACGATTGATAACCTGATGAAAGAGCTGTAACAGTGGCGACGAAGCTACGAAAGGAGAGAAAGGAGGTTTTAGTCAACTGTTTCTATCTAGTAGCCTAATATCCATGTCAGCGGAACTAGCTCCTTCCCCATCATGTCTTGAGACATAGTGAAGTGAAGCATCATCATCATCATCATCATCATTGTCAACCATTATCAATCCACTGATGAACGTAGGTCTCCCCAAGTTTCTTCCACAACGATCTGTCTTCTGCCAGTCTCCTCCATGTTACTCCGCATACTTTCGAATGTCATCCACCCATCTCCCATGTGGTCTTCTTCTGGGTCTTTTCATGTCCCTTGGAATCCGATCTAAAATTTCGACTGTCCATCCATGGTCTGTTCTTCTGGCAGTATGTCCAGCCCATTGCCATTTCAGGGATTTAACTCTGATCATGATGTCTTCCACTCTTGCCATTTTTTGGATTCACGAGTTCCTCTTCTTATCTCTCATGGTTACACCAAGCATGTATCTCTCCATGCTACTTTGAGTTGTCTGCAGCCTTTGTATGTCTCTTTTAGTTAAGGTCCAAATCTCTGCACCATACGTAAGCACTGGAAGGATGCATCGATCAAACACTTTTCTTTTAAGACATAATGACATATTGCTCTTGAAAATTATGCTGTTTCTTCCAAAAGCTCTCTAGGCAAGTTTTAAACGCCGATTAATTTCTTCATCAATGTGACCTACACTTGATATCTGCTGTCCAAGATAAACGTACGTATCTGTTATCTCCAGCTTTTCTCCATCAATCAATAAATCTTCATTTCTTGTAAAAGCATAAAGGACTAGAAATGAGCCCTTATCAGTTATGGCAGGTTTATGGCCGGTACTGCTGTGACGAGAGGGAAATGGTGTTTCTGATTATGCTTTACCGTAGCTTTCGTAAATCCTGACCGTTGCGTCGATGTCTGTTTGGAAGGAGTAGAAAAGTTTTGGCATAATTTGGTTTAGATACAACGGCTGCTTAAAGGGTTAATATACAATGGCCGCTCCATAAAAACTGAGAGTAAAATCACGCAAAATGAAGTAACATAGAGACAGCGAAATGTATGTTATTCTTTGTCAAAGTATTATCAGATGATATGAAACGGTCCCATCGTTCAGTCTACTTTTTAAAGCATGTGACGAAGGCAATTTGTAGAAGCTGCTTTAGCAACTTCTGTAGAGCTTGAATGAGGTCAGTATCTGTGTTGAATGTTTGCGCCACGGATCTTCTCTTTCGTTGTTGTAGACACCCAGAAATCGAACGGGGCGAGGTAAGGACGGTAGGCAGGCTGTGGCATGATTTCAATACTGCATTTCGTAACAAACTGTTGAAAACAAGCTGCCATGTGTGGGCGGGCGTTATCATGGAGTAGGGTCCACTTGCATACCAGTTCCGGTCGCTTAACCAATAAGTGTCGTCGCAGACGCTTCAGGACTGAAATGTAATACTCAGTGTTGTAATTTGTGGAGGGGCGGCATGCTGGTAGACTACACCTTTATTATCAAAGAAAATTATCACCATCACGATCCCAGCTGATTTGGTTTGGCGGACTTTTTTCGGAGGAGACGAGCCTGTGTGTTTCCAAACACTCGTTGCGCGCTTCGTAAGGGGTTCGAAATAGTGGACGCATGTTTCATAGGCAGTTATTACTGTGTTTAGGAAGTAGTCTGGATCCTTTGCAATAATTTGTCTCCACTCATGACACACCTGAACTCTGGCTAACAATTGTTCTCTCGTCAGGTGATGAGGTAACCATCTGGAACACACACACAATGCAGCAGCAATTTGTCACGAAGAATGCGGAATACCAACAGTTTTGAAATATTATTTGGCGCCGCTATGTCTTCAAACGTCATTCGTCGATTCTCTTGCAGGATTTCCCAAACAGTGTTAAGAATACGCTTCGTAACAGCACTTTTAGGTCGACCAGGCCTAGGAGCAGGTTCGGCAGACAAACGCTCATTTTTGAAATCATGGTGCCATCTAAAAATCTTTGACTGACTTAAACATTTATCTTTGTAAGTTATTATCATTAAATCAACTGTTCCTGGAGCTGGTTTACCAAAATGATTGCGAAATTTTATCGCTCAACGCATTTCACTTCTTACCTCTGAATCACCCACCTCAATAGTTCCATGGCGGAATGCAGACGTACCTTAAGCAACTGCGCAATACTAAGGAAATAAATTTACCGTCATATGCGCGATAGGTTAAAAACTTTAATTAAAGTATTTACAGGATAAAAGTACTTCATTACATTACTAATTAAAAGCACTCTCTCACAGTTAAAAACACAACGTTAGACCTTTCATGCCTACTTTAATTATAGATTTTAACCTATCGTGCATAAGACGGTAAATTTATTTCCTTAGTATTCCTAGTACGAAATTTTCTTATTGTAACTGCGCAATAACAAAACCAGAATCGTCTGCCACTGCTAATAACTGTTGTCATAGATACCTTCTTAATTCAGTTAGTTGTCTGCGTGGTTATTTTTTCCCCTTCGCATTGTTGCCAACTCAAAAAGTAGTTACTCGCAGTTTTTATGGAACGGCCTTTGCATAGTAGTATTTCCTGTGAAGAATACATTCCACATATTCTCTACTTTTGAACTATTCAAAATTCTTCCGCTAGGGGCGTAAAATTCAATCATGTTTTCCTCTATATCTGTTCTAACTCTTTGATATAAAAATCGCTGTGTCTCCGATATGTTCTTTCAGCTGAGAGAAATTTTTTGAGCACATTTTGTTAATTTTCGTAACAGACTTTACAACCGCTAGCGTGGGAAAGTAATTGTTTATGTTTTTAGATACTTTATCGACTGTAGAAACGCCATTGACTTCTTTTGTATGTTTTGTAATGAGTTCCATTGACTATGGATGCCTTTGAAATATTTTATGTTTGTGACGGAAAGGATTCAAAATCCGTGCTTATTACAACCAAAAATTCAGTGTCATCTTTCTTGTTTATTTTTTTTTATTATCGCTGTTTAATTTCTGGATTTCTTTAATATATCTTTTTTAACAGCGATTTACATGTAACTCCCATAAAACTGTCGAAAATTATCCGTGTTTACTAAATACGACATCTCAGTTGCTGTGATGTTTGTGAAAAGCTTTGGTTATTTTCTCTTCCAGGCAAGATATACATGTGAATAAATTGCAATTAAGAATAAAGTTTAAAAATGAATAAATTGCAAACAAAACAAAATATAACTGATTTCTTAAGAAAAATGATTGAATGAAATAAATTTGTCCACTTACCCAGCTCAGAGAAAGTTTCACTTTCTAGCTCATGCAAATGTTTATTCATCAAAATTCTTTGAATATTTTCCATTTGGTACATTTTATCCTCAGTATTTCTTGATACTTTAAGGAACCACATTTAATCCACGACGCGGGTAACTAGAACGTTCTTTTCGTGTTATTCCGCAAAGAACGCCAAATAAGCACGTATCTCTTTAAACGATTATTTAAAAATATATAGCCTTTGCTCTAGAGAAAAAAAAATTAGATTTTCAGATAGCAACTCTTCAAAACGAAATTTTCTACAGTAAATTGTAGCCATGGCTTCAGAATGAAAATTTAATGTGCTTTCAATCGAAGCAACGTGATGGGATATAAGCCGTCCCCCGTCCCTAATTTAGGGGCACTGGTTCCATGGAAGGGAGATATGCAGTTCTCTAAGGCAAACACAGCATGCTTCCCTCATTGGGATTTGAACCCGGTCCCATGTAGAATTAATGGCCAGAATCCATCGTTTAGACGACGGCTGCACTGGGACGACAGTGCCGCCGTGGTCTAAACAATGAAATGTAGCTGACGCTTCAAAATTTCTTGTTTTTCATTGCCGTCAGAGTTGCAGTAACCAGTTTTAAGTCAAATTTAGAAATGGAATATTAGAAGCAAAAAATGTATTGTTACGTTTCAACGGGACTCAAAGTGACAGCTGGCACGGCATGAAAATCTTTCTGTTGCGTTACCATCGCAAGAACTAAAACATGCTTCTTTAATTGGGAGTTGCTATTCCATTGGTTTGTCTCAAGCTTTGGTGGTGACGAGTGTAAGTCTCTCTAGCGAAGCATGCACTGTTTCACAACGGGCCTGAATTTGGGGTGCATTATTTTACCTATGGTTCATAAAAGATTATGCAGGCTGTGTTTTTTAAACTGGATTTTCTTTACGTTCCTTCAGAAAGAGGAAATTCGTGGCAACAAAATTCGTTTGGAAACAAAAGAAAAAGAACAATTCAACACCTAATATAAAACGATTAACTAGTTTATAAAAAGGAGCTATATATTAAAATGTTTCCAGTATTCATGTATTTCAACATGTTATTATCATTGCTAATAACATTTACACACATACAGTGCATGCGAAGCGAATATTTTTCGTGGGTAGGCGGTTTTGGTGGGGAGGTTCACAACACAATCATTAATTGTAGTAAAAATCAGAACATAAAGGTTGCATATTAAACGTCACTCCCAAGCTGCTCCGAGGTAGTTAAAAATATGTCAAAAAATCTTCTCTGCCAATGAAAGGGGAGTAAAAGAAAAGGGTGGAATTATATAAGGAATCAAGCAATACCGGTACTATTTTTTAAAGAGCTTGAACTTTATTTGTCGAGATTTCGTTTGTTTAACTCTCTCACATCGTAAATCTGCTGAAACACTGCACTGTATATAGGAGGCACTATTTTAGCAATAAAAATAATTACAACACTTTGAGTCTCGTAAGAATTTAGCAGAACAGAGATATCTCCAGAACAAAGATGTAGGTAGTCCTTCCATCTCAGTTTAAAACCGCTACTGTTAGGATGCAGAACATACATACAATGATTTATCGCATGAAAACATTTTTTCAATTTCTACCTATTCGTTTAGATGCCAAAGTACCTTTAATTTCTAAAAATATTTCTGTTAAACAGTATTAATCTGATACCGCTGAGATCTTTCAAGTGTTTCTCATATTTTCCTTTGGAATAATCATGAGTGCATAGACACCTAAAAATGTAAATAGCTCCTAAGTATTTTCCGCACTACGAAGAAGAGAAAAACAGTGTTCTGTAAACAGCATGCCAGAACATTTCTGCCACTTTGAAGGCTACGTTTTGTGTAAGTCGACGGCAAAGACGATGAAAACAGAATTCTAACCCTTTTCTGCCTTATTTCAGCTGTGCACTTTAAATGTGTTTTGAACTAATCACTCCAGCAAACAAGTAAAAATTCTGATTTGTACAGCTTTTGTTATTTTTTCCAGCGCGGAGGTATTGGAAGCATTAGTGTTCATTTGTTACAATTTCTGTCGACACAGCTACTGTACTAAATATCATCCATTAACTTATAATGCCCTCAGTAACTTAACAATTAAAACATCTTTCTGAATAGTCGACTATGGTTTATGATATATCAGACCTAATCAGTCAGATGGTAACAAAGACTATACATTATTTACCTACACAAATATAAATATAATAATAAATTTTTAACATTTATATAAATAATGAATAACAAATTTTAACAACTACAGAAATATAAATAGGTAGTCTTACAGGGCTTCTTCAATCACGATAACATGGTAGTCTTGTAATCACGATCAATGAGCAAAGAAGAATACCAATATACTCGTATATGTACACTGAGTGGCCACTTTATTATGACCACCTGACAGTTTTATGCAAATGAGCTATGGCTGCACGCTGTTGCCGCCAGAGGGCGGGGCTAGTATAAAACGGGAAAGCTTAGTGCTTGTGACAGTAGTAGAAGTGATTTTTGGGTGACGAGATATGTAAAAATTCGATTTGACGGACTTTCAACTTGGAATGATTGTAGGAGCTGAGAACCACGGAGAGATTATCACCAAAACCGCCGCATTCGTTAAACGTTCCAGAGCAGCTGTTGTTAAAGTGTTTAAAGACTGGACTGTCAGCCAAAAAACTGGGTCTCTACGTGCAACGTGTGGTTGTCATCGACTAGTGACTGCTCGGGCGGAACGGAGTGTCCAGACACGTAACAGACAACAGAAGGGCAACAGTGCAGCAAATTACAGACCATCTTAATCAAGGATCCCCTCAAATGATCTCTGCACGCACTGTTTGCCGTGCACTGCATCGGATGGGATATGGCAGCCGGCTTGTTCGAATACCTTTGCTGTCTGCAGTTAACAAGAGAAAACGTCTCCCTTTCGCACAGGAGCACAAGGATTAGACAGTCGATAATTGGAAACAAATTATGTGGTCCAATGAATCACGTTTTCAGTTGCCCCATGCCGATGGCCGAGTGAGAATTTGGCGGAAACAGCACGAAAGCATGGACCCCAAAGGCATTGCTACAACCCTTCAAGATGGTGGAGGCAACGTTATGGTTTTGGGAATGATTTCCTGGCATGCTTTGGGACCTTTAATTCGTGTTGATCAACGTCTGACTGGCACGTCATATCTAAACATCGTTGCGGACCAAGTGCATCCTGTCATGTGGATGTTTTATCCCAATGTCAATGGCTACTTTCAACAAGATAATGCTTCTTGCCATAGTGCTCGTATTGTACAGGATTGGTTTCAGTAACATGCAGGTGAGTTTACTTTGCTTAGTTTTCCCCCACAATCTCCAGATCTCAACCCCATTGAGAATTTGTGGGATGAAGTTGGACGAACCATCAGACAGCTGGATCCACAACCCTGCAATCTCACACTCCTGGAAAGTGCTATTCATCAAGCATGGTCTGAGATTCCACAAACCACCTATCAACATCTCGTAGAGTCCATGCCACGAAGAATCGACGCAGTATTAAAGGCAAAAAGTGGCCCAACGAAGTACTGAGGGGGTGGTCATAATAAAGTGGCCACTCAGTGTATGTGGCATTCCTTGTCCTTCTTGAGGAAGAAAACAGCCAGTATTATATAAATCTTTTTAGTGGGATTCCAAAACTTAACCTAGCAAAATGTTATATTTTGTTTAGATTGTCATTCTGAAATAACGCGAAACTGAGCACTACGTGGAACTCATAGTTGCCCAAACGCTACTATTAGGATGCAGGAAATAGGAGCAGTTTCTTTGTTTATCACTAAAAAATAAATGGAGAACCTTTGAATTTCATAAATGCTGTTCTTATGCAATGTTGCGTGTAAGGAAAAAGAATAAGATTCTTTCAAATTTAACTCAGGCAAAATGTGTTCGACATAATTTATCTGTGGAGATTTCAATCCTGGAATAAATATTTTTCAGAAAAATTTCTTTAACCACTAGGTGTAAAAGAACTACTCCTTCTTTTTGTGGGGTTGAGAGTTTAATGGCCACCATAAATAATTAACTATTCAAATTTTGAAGATGACAATCCGATTTTTGGCGTAAATGTGACAAGGTTGGTAAGTCAGATAATATCCGAAAACTTGAAAATTTCCATCGTCCTGCAGCGGGACTCGAAACCGCGTCTCCCAGTTTCCAGTCTCGCTCCAGGACAATGAAAATTTTCAAGTTTTCGGATATTATCTGACTTACCAACCTTGTCACATTTACGCCCAAAATCGGATTGTCATCTTCAAAATTTGTATTATATGTCGTAATCCCGTATTTCTTTCATGAAATAACTATTCCTTTCACGCAAGTAAAACGTGTCCACAGATAACGCTCAGCATCACTGATATAGGCTTGACTGACAATCCAAGAAGTGCGTACAGGCAAGTTAATGCAGATTGCATTTGTCCAATTTTAGCAAAAATTTGTAACAACGAATTTTAGTACAGATATGTAAGCAATATTTTATTTGCTCCTCTAAAAAACATCGTGGGATCACTGAATTATGGCCACCCCTATTTATGGTGGATACGGCACGTTGACGCCGTGATTTCCGAGAGCGTGCGATTAATCGACCGACGTAGCATGTATTAGGTGTGAGTGGAGCAGTAGGTAGTAAAATTCGGAGCGTGATGGGTAAACGGAAGGTTTTATCGAACTTTGAGAAAGGAGAGATTGTCGGAGCTCGGAGAGCAGGTGCCTCGATTTCCCAAACGACTGAACTGGTGGGTTGTTCGCAAAAGTTAAAAATTGTATCAACACTGGCGTGAAAATTGTCAAACAAGGACCCGTAGGCAAAACTGAAAAGGACAGCAAACGGTTGATGTGAGAGGTGCGCACCGGATTCGGCGACTCGTATGGGCGAACAGACGCAGGTCTGTTCAACAGTTAACTACCCAAGACAGCAGAGACCCGGGCGACATCCTCTCCTAACCGCGGTTCGTGGGCACAAAAGCTTCGTCTGGGGAAAAGATCATGCAAGGTGGACCCTAGAAAAAAATGCGCTGGTCCGACAACTTGTATTTTACACTCCACTCCGTGGACAGTTGTGTAGGTATTTGGAACAAACGACATGAGACACTCGATTCATCCTTCATGGTCTACACAGTGCAAGCCATTGGGGATGTTGTATGCTTTGGGGCATGTTTACCTGGCATGAGCTTCGACCCTTGCGCATGCGAAACGTCACGTGACTGATTCCCACGATTGCGAATTGCTTGCTGATTGTGTACACCCAGAAATGTTGCACGAATTGCCACGGTGTCTTCGAGGATGATAATCGCTCCGAGCCACAGGTCCAACGTTGTGCAGAGGAACACTGTTCATACTTCCAGTGTACCGATTGACCTCCGAACTTCCTCGATATGAATCCCATAGAGCACTTGTAGGACACTATGAAACGGCATATTAGGCGTCTAGATACACGAATCATTTCCATACCTGCATTGAATTCCGCATTACGCACAGCTTGGTTGGCCATACCTCCTAACTGCTTTCGACATCTTACTGAATCAATGCCACGTCGCTGTTCTGAGAGTGAAAGGAGGACCTGCGAAGTACTAGGTAGGTGGTACGAAGTATTAGGTACTCAGTGATCACTCAGTGTATATACAAATTATTTCTTATACACAATCTTAGATATGTCACATATTTTATTAAATTTAGCTCATCTTTTAAATTTCTGGTGAATATTTTATCGAGAAACCAGCTTTCATTCAGAGGAATTCATCTTCATGTTGATATTTATGTTACCTTCCTTTAGGAAATGTTTTACACGTTTTCTATATATACTTGTTAAATTTTTCCCAGTGAGGAATTTATTTCATCACACACAAACAGCAGTTGTTTTCCATTTCAATACTCTATTTGTTTGAAAGCATTTACACAAATTTTTGATTACACTAGCAGTTATTTACGGGGCCCACACCCTACTAAATATGCCAAATATGTTTTTATCGTATTATTGTGCTTAGAATATATACTAATCAAAGTAGCAACCTATTTTTTATTATTGTTATCAATCTTGCCATTATTTTTCCCTAACTAGTTTCCCATAATTTCATTTTTTAAACTTATTTACTGATTTATTCGAATTATCTGAATCAATGTTTATAGTCTGGCAAAGATAACACAATGCATGTACACAAAATATCGGTTAGGGTCTTAGGGACACCAGCTCCCTTTCAGCTGGAGAACCATCTGACCACTGTGGTTTAGATAAGCTCCGTTTTATAATGCCATCGCAGTATGAGTGAGACTGGATGAGTATGTTTTGCATCAAATGTGAATGGCATTATTTTATATTTTCTTTTTTGAAAACCTTATAAATTGGAGCTCCAGAATCCAGGATTGAATTAAAATTGTTTGCTTCTTATTTCTTATTTAACAAACAGCGTATGAACTAAAGTGAAAACACGAAATGTTTCTCTATCTACAAATTCTTGATGGAAAGGGTTTTGTTTGTTTTTTTATTTTATTATTTTAACCATTAAAATTATTTTTCATGAGCTGAAATCGGGAGATTCAGGTTCAACTCCCGCTCTAGGGCGATGTAATTTTCAAGTTTCCTGCTGAACAATAGTATAGGCAATTCGGACTATTCTGATTGCCACGTTAATAACCATGAGGTTGGGTCCACGCAGAATATATACATGTCTTATTCTGATACAAGAAGTGTTATCTCGTCGTTGATGGATAAAATAATTAAATCTTCCAAAACAATAATTGCTTGACATGCAGGATGAACATATATTTCATGTGCAAGTGTTCGTGCGCTTTACTATTAAAACAACTCTTCGCGACTGAAAAGATAAAAATGAGAAAGTAAGAGCTTAAATGAACGTAATTAACAAAAGCATTAATATCAGTGCACGATTTCATTAATTTTAAAGCTTATATTGGGGAATACGGCAGTTAACGTTTAATATTTAAATTACTTACTATATACAAAACTAATTAAAAGTACTTAAAATATTGCATTTATGTTATGTAACTATTAAAATATTTATTTGGTCAAAAGTACCTGCATAACCAAACGGTCGGCATCTTCCGATGAAGAGCCCAGATGCAGCTGTTTCTCTTTAGAATGCCATCAGGAGAATGGTCGCCGCGTTGGTCGGGTTCCTAAGGTTCTTAAAATAAAAATAATAATTCAGGGTACCGTGGAATGAGCACAGTGGGCGTGGAAAATATGTTGAATGTGTTAATACTGTGTCTAAGAACTATGGTGGATATGTTACAGCGTTTGTAGGTGGAGCCAGAATGATGACTTATTGCTGTTGACTTTCGACTGATACTAACGGCGCATCTCCGGATAGGTTGCCTAGACAACTGGCCAGAGATGAGCATAAAGAGCGCCACTGTGTCCCGGAGCAGCCAATGGCATCTTTCCTCTGTTCTTCACGGATTCCTTCCTGGGATTACATGTAGGATGGGAACGCGGAGCTAAAGAAGGGAGGGCTTTTAAGGAATCTCTTTACCCTAGGCCGACTGTGGTGTGTGATGAAGTATGAGCACTCGTTAACAGAAAATTGAGTAGGAACAATTTTTAAGAGACTTCTTACATTACATGTGAAGCTAAATATCGTAAGCGTTTCAAAAATGTAAAACACAAAAGAGAAAATTGTTTCGGGTTTTAATGATCACCGTGTGAAACTCAATGGACTGTAAGAAGTTGCACGTCCAGATTTTGGGGCTAATGGTTCCGGATAGGGGAGACGGCTAGTGTCGTAACACTAAGTGCTCAACGCTTCGTATCACTTGAGCACGAGGGTGGCATAGTAGAAATTAAACGCTCCTTTGCTCAAATACACTATCCCCAAGGTTTACAGGCAGAATAACAAAATGTATTACGTTTCACACATTTTTCACAGTTCATTAGCCTTTTAATGAATTTTTCCCCCATTTGTGTCATTCAATCCTAACATCATTGTGTTTGTAGTAAAATACACCTATTCCTTCTTATACAGTTTCGTTAGCGCTATTCAAACTGGGTGAATATCAAACGTTTTTTACTATACACCTATTCCTTCTAATACAGTTTCGTTAGCGCTATTCAAACTGAGTCAATATCAAACGTTTGTCGAGAAACATTAACCTCTATAACGTACTTTTCGCTATAAGGGAACTGCCGTAATTAGTTGCCGAATTATTTACACATCTATATTAAATAATACTTTTAAAACCCGCATATTATCTATGACGATTTGTTACATTTTGTGTGATTTGTAATATTGATGTACACGGAAGTGCCAGAAAAACTGGTACAGAAGAGCTTATGTAAAATACATAGCAACGTCACCTATGCGTGTACTCGGTTGCGTCCGCCAGTGCGTATATAAAGCGATAGACATCCTTGCCAGCTGTCAGAGCTGTTTTGGGCATGAGAATGACATGTAATAACGATTTAAGCGATTTTCAAAGCGGTGTCATAGTTGACGCTCGTTAGATGGGTCATAGAATTTCGGAGGTAGAAACGAAGTTCGGATTTTCACGGACAACCATTGCAAGGGCGTACCGTGATTACAAGAATTCGTGCAAAACCTCCAACCTACGATACCAGTGTGGCCGTAAAAAGACACTGGGTGAACGTGACCATCGTCGGCTGTCAAGGATCATTTCACGCGATAGGCGTACACCACTTTCGCAGGTATCATCAGAATTCAATGCTGGAGCCTCAACAAGCATCAGCGTCCCGACTGTGCAACGTACCCTGCACGATATGGGATTTGGGAGCCGACGCCAACTCAAGTCCCCTTCATGGGTGCACGACACAGAGCTATGCGCCTCGCTTGGGCACGGCAACACCGCCACTGGACATTTAATGACTGGAAACAAGTAGCCTGCTGTGACGAGTCGCGTTTCCAACTGTATCGGGCAGATGGAAGGATTCGTGTGTGGCGCAAACCCCATGAAGCCATAGATCCCGCCTGTCAACAGGGAACTGTACCGGCTGGTGGGGGGTCCGTAATGGTATGCGGTGTGTTTAGCTGGACTTCACTTGGACCCCTGATACGTCTACAAACGTCTGTGACCGGCCAACGCTATGTGCGCATCCTTTCTGACTAGGTACACCCGTTCATGTCCTGCATTCATGCTGATGGATTGGGCCTGTTCCAACAGGACAATGCACCTCCACACAAGTGTCGGGACGGCACATTATGGTTAGAGGAGCATTTATCTGAGTTTTAGGTGTTGCCATTCTCACCCAAGTCACCAGATCTGAACGTGATAGAACGCAATTGGGATGCCGCTATCGAACACAGGAATCCGAGACCTCCGAATACACCCGAATTGTGGAACGCTCTGCAGGAAGTATGGTGTGTATTGCCTACAGTATATTTCCAGAAGCTAGTGGAGTCCATGCCCCGTCGTATTTCTGCAGTCTTGCGCTCCCGCGGGGAATCTACCAAGTATTAGACTGGTGTACCAGATTTTCTGGCACTTCAGTGTACACTGGTGCTAAAAACTAAAGTATATGTTAAAATAGTATATGTTATAAATTTGTATATAACTCGAAGTATTTATGAGGAAATTCAATGACATTTTACTGTTACATTACTTATGAAACTCAAGCAGGGCAAAATCACGATCTCATAACTTGCATGTGTTAGTATTATAGCGTTGTAACTTACATAAAAGAGCAGTCGATGGAGCACTATTTAAAGTAATTTACATACGGTATAAGGAACGTAGCATTTGAACGTTGATTATGACCTCTCCTGACAGCCTTGCATCTAACGAAAGGGCCCCTTATACTTTTTATGAAATCATGAAGTATTAATGATCACTCATCAACAAGATCTTTTTCGCGGCTTTGAAATATTCAGAAATGAACTGGCGAGCTTCAATGCGTCACTCTATAGCATCCCATATATGCACAATTGGATTGAGATAAAGGGAATTTGGGTAGACATCTTTTTCGGCGAATATCTTCCTCTTCGAGAACACTGCCGACCGTCCACATGAATTCGATGAATTTGAGCTTAATAGTCCGTGAGGATAAAATCTAAACCGCCGGTTCTTCTGAATGATTTCACATATGGGTTCAGAATCTCTTCAGGGAAGTAAGAGAACGCCCGTTCGTCATGATTCCTACCCAAACCATCATGCCACCGCCACCAGAGTGCAAACTTGTTTGATGAACAAATAATAATCAGGCTTAGATGGCAGTGGATCCTAAATGTTTTTGATTGACTTCAGTGATAACCGCCTTTTGCAACCTTGTTTAAATACGACGTAAGCAGCTTTGGAAATGGTTTCTAGGGTGTCATGGACGTATGTCTACGCATAACAATTAGCTGGAACACACAGAAGATATAAGATATAAATACAGTAGTTACTCATAGTTTTTCGCTGACAGTTGCACCGGACCTTGATTGTGACGTTTTTACAGATGTATATGCACACTGCTATCGTTAACTCTTAGGAAAAAGCCTAATGCATTGCTAAGGAAGACAAGGAGCCATCCGCATATTAACGATGTCTGGCGGTCAGTAAAATTGACATAATGCACGACGTGCATAGCTCTCTCTGTATGACGCCAGGAAATGAGTCATCGTAGTATGGGTGACGCGGAAAGATTTGTAGATGGAGAGTTTCCGGTGGTTGGCAGTTACAAAAGTAGTCAGTCCTGTCGTGTTCCATTCCAGCATGCACCAGATCCTTGCTGATGTACTGTACATGAGTTTAACAAGGTAATGGAAACACTCACTGCTACTGAAGTACATGCACTACATCGTATGCAAATCATGGGAACGACGTCACCCCCGATGTGAGCTACATAGCCTGAAGAGGTACAGTATAACATTTGGTGTAACGCAGAAGTGCCTCAATCGCATGTCAAACGCCTGTTGTGTAGTAATTGTCGACAATGTCCTATCTCGGTGATCACAAAAACGCATGTTCATTGGTGAACGTCTTTCAGGAGCTTCAGTAAATACAACGGCAGGAATAGAAGATGCAGCACGAGGAACTGTATCGAATATTATGACTATCTAACAAAAAGGACACGGCGCCATACGAAGATAGAGATAGGATTAATGTTTGCACGGATTGTGCAACCGCAGCACTATACTACGGCACGGCAAATAAAAGCAGAGTCAAACACAACCCCGTTTTCGTCACAACAGTTCGTCAGTAACTCTATTGTGCCGGTATGTATGTCCGAGCTGCAAATCGCAAACGTCCGAATTTCAACGAAACGTGTAAAATGGTGCAAAGCACATATGGCACGTTGCAGTCTTGGATGTTGCCAGTCTTTGGGATGCTAAAAACTGGCAACGTGCCATCTGGTCTGATGAATCGTGCTTCACACTGTTTCCCCATCACCGGTAGAGAGTACGTCTAGCGAAAACTTACAGAAGCGTACCACACAGACTGTTTGTTTTCTATTGTGTGACACGGAGGTGGGCCCCTGATGCTGTGGGCTGTGTGTCATATCATTGCATTCCTTAGAGTTATTGGTTATTTTGAATGGCCATGTCACATCTGCAAAGTACGAATCCATTCTTAGAAACACCTACACCCAGTGTTGCAGGCATTATTCCCTAATGATAGTCCATAGCTTCAAGCAAATAATGCACCCGTGCATTGTGCGAAACGTGTCACGTTGTGGTTTACAGAGCATGCAGATGAAATACAACAGCTACCTTGGCCGGCTCAATCTCCAGACTTCAATATTATTGAAGATTTGTAGGAATATCTGGAGCGAAATATCAGATCTCACTTTTCACCTCCAACATCACTGGCACAATCGTGGCGTAATTTACAGGAAAATGATCATAAGTTCTCTTATCTTATGTATGAAACTTGTATGAGCCTGTTCCAAGTTGAATTTCTTTTGTTCTAAAAGCCCAAGGTGGGCTTACAGCTTGGTAATGAAAAGTTTAGTGTTTCTATTTTAATAATCCCCGGTATCATTACGTTTTCAAGCGTACTGAAATTCGCAAAGAGGACGTTGAATATGTTTAGCACGGTAACTATCTTAGGAAAGTTCATATTTCTCACAGTTAATAAGTGCGCTCTCAAATCAAATATTTGAAAAATGATATAAAACTACATTACTTGCGTTATCATATTCTTGTTTAATATAAGGGCATTCTCTTCAAACTATGATATGACATAAGCATTCTTTTGAAAGTGTTGGACGAATATCCAGTCTCAAGGTAACGATATGAAACTGTTCAGAACAAAACTGCAGTTACTGGTCTTTTGGCTCTTGTGATATTGAACTGCTTGAAGTTATCTATGTATCATGTTTTTTCACTTTCATGAAAGACGTAGTCACATGTCATTCAACTAACTTTCACTATGAGCTCTGCTTAACATTTCGCTCAGTATGTTTTTATGCTCATGGGCTAAATAATTGTGACTGCATCTGTCTTTGGGAACTGGTACATGGCACAGCACATAAGAGTGAGGTCACTTACCGGTGTGGAATGTACATAAACGATACGTGCAGGGTGCGTCAGTTCCCATGTATGAAGTTCGTGCAATACGGAAACGGAAGTACTTGTCGAGGTTTGAATGGGGAATGATTATTCGAGCGTGGAAGGAGGGGTTATTATCCCAGTCATTGTTGGCCGTTCGAGGGCCCATATATATTGAAGGTATGCTTGGAATAATCCGAAAGATGACAGATTCACCCAACATGGCGGAAAGGTGAGATCGTTACTGATTGATAGTCGAGCTGAACGCCCGATGGCACGTGCTGTAACGTACAGCAGACATATCACGACTCTTCAGTTAACTGCAGACCATAACCAGGGTATGCTGAGAAACCTTTCCAAAAACACAACCCAGGAGACCCTATTTTCAATACGCCCAAGAAATCCGATGTACATTCAAGTAGTCGTGTTGATCGAATGTCAT
Source organism: Macrothele yani (assembly GCA_039090855.1). NCBI lineage: Eukaryota > Metazoa > Arthropoda > Arachnida > Araneae > Macrothelidae > Macrothele > Macrothele yani. Next base: position 75,481,649 of record CM077002.1, on the reverse strand, counting down.
CGTAAGCTCTGTTGTCAGTTTGCCTAGGTGCAACGTGGTTGGATGTTCAACGAGTGGAAAAGAGTCGCCTAGTCGGATGAGACGAAGTTCCAGCTCCACGTTCGTATTCCAAGCAGTGAACACCTGCAGCTGCACTGCGCGGCTACATGAAAAAGGAAGGTGAGAAGAGCACTATGGTATAGGGATTTTTCTTATATTCATCACTGGGTCCTCTCATTTCCATTAGACCTACCCTTAGCGACATATCGGTTTGTTTGCCTTATGGTGACTGTGAACCTGAATGACTGACCTCTCTCAAGAAGACAACGTCTCACGTCACATTGTGCAAGACAGGATCGAGGAGCATGTCCAAGCATTTCGCTTACGTTCCTGTCCACGAAACTTCCCCAATTTGAATCCCATCGAGCATTCGTGAGATGAGTGGAATTCCGCATTCTCCCATCACGACTGTGCTCCGCTGTTCAGAAGAACTTTTCACGTCCTTCTGTCCAGCTGCTGCAGAATACTTGGGAACACCATCAGTGGTCTTGTGGAAATTGTGCCACAGTGGGAAAAATGGTTAGGCGGTTTAAACATATTATTAGGTAGGGGATCATTGCATTATGGCTCATGAGTGTGTGTCGTAAACTCGAAGAGGGAGAGTATTTATTTATTACACCTTTAATAAATAAGACGTTTTTCTCTAAATGTGAAATGAAATTCTAGGGTATGTATAAAACGCACATCGAAAACCTATGAAAAACGTTATCTTGTGTAGGTTGGTAACAAGTTCTATTAAAGTAAAGTAAACTACTTTATTATTACAAGAAAAGTAAACTACTACGAATTGAAATGAATCTACAGTTCAACTGCACTGTTTGCATTAGACAGTTTTCTGAATCTCATGCAGCATCCTTATTGACAACAGAAAAATTCTCCAGCACATGATCTTTTACTCCAGGAGGCTATAACGGGGGAAAATACCGGGTTGTGTATGCATACTGAAAAAAATGAAGACATACCACGTTTCTAAAATTTTAATCAGTATTTTCGGTATCTCTCAAGTGGGTTTAGTGTATCGCTCAAGTGTGTTGCTTAGTGTATCACTCAAGTGTGGGCTTAGTGTATCGCTCAAGTGTGTCAAGTATGGTTTAGTGTATCGCTCAAGTGTGTCAAGTATGGTTTAGTGTATCGTTCAAGTGTGGTTTAGTGTATAGTGTATCGCTGTGTGGTTTAGTGTATAGTGTATCGCTGTGTGGTTTAGTGTTTAGTGTATCACTCAAGTGTGTCAAGTGTGGTTTAGTGTATTACTCAAGTGTGTCAAGTGTGGTTTAGTGAATCGCTCCAGTGTGATTTAGGGTATCGCTCAAGTGTGATTCAGTGTATCGCTCAAGTGTGTTAGTGTATCGCTCAAGTGGGTTTAGTGTATCGCCCAAGTGGGTTTAGTGTATCGCTCAAGTGGGTTTAGTGTAACACTAGAGTTTGGATTTAGTGTAACACTAGAGTTTGAATTTAGTGTAACACTAGAGTTTTGGTTTAGTGTATCACTCAAGTGTGTCAAGTGTGGTTTAGTGAATTGCTCAAGTGGGTTTAGTGAATCGCTCAAGTGTGGTTTAGTGTATCCTTATTTACGGTATCGCTCAAGTGTGGTTTAGTGTATCATTATTTACGGTATCGCTCAGGTGGGTTTAGTGTATCGCTCAAGTGCATTTAGTGTATCACTCAAGTGGATTTGGTGTATGTCTCAAGTGGGCTTAGTGTATCGCTCAAGTGAGTTTAGTATATCGCTCAAGTGGATTTAGTGTATCGCTCAAGTGTGTCAAGTGTGGTTTAGTGTATCGCTCAAGTGTGGTTTAGGGTATAGTGTATCGCTGTTTGGTTTAGTGTTTAGTGCACCGTTCAAGTGTGGTTTAGTGTTTAGTGTATCATTCAAGCATGTCAAGTGTGGTTTAGTGTATTTGTCAAGTGTGGTTTAAAGTATCGCTCAAGTGTGTCAAGTGTGGTTTAGGGAATCACTCAAGTGTGTTTTAGTGTATCGCTCAAGTGTGGTTTAGGGTATAGTGTATCGCTGTTTGGTTTAGTGTTTAGTGCACCGTTCAAGTGTGGTTTAGTGTTTAGTGTATCATTCAAGTATGTCAAGTGTGGTTTAGTGTATTTGTCAAGTGTGGTTTAAAGTATCGCTCAAGTGTGTCAAGTGTGGTTTAGTGTATTTGTCAAGTGTGGTTTAAAGTATCGCTCAAGTGTGTCAAGTGTGGTTTAGGGAATCGCTCAAGTGTGTTTTAGTGTATCGCTTAAGTGGGTTTAGTGTATCGCTCAAGTGGGTTTAGTGCATCGCTAGAGTTTGGGTTTAGTGTATCGCTAGAGTTTGGGTTTAGTGTATCACTCAAGTGTGTCAAGTGTGGTGTAGTGAATCGCTTAAGTGGGTTTAGCGTATCACTCAAGTGTGTCAAGTGGTGTAGTGAGTCGCTCAAGTGGGTTTAGTGTATCGCTCAAGTGGATTTAGTGTATCACTTTAGTGGATTTAGTGTATCACTTTAGTGGATTTAGTGTATCTCTCAAGTTGGCTTAGTGTATCGCTCAAGTGGGTTTAGTGTATCACTAAAGGGGATTTAGTGTATCTCTCATGTGGGCTTAGTGTATCGCTCAAGTGTGTCAAGTGTGGTTTAGTGTATCGCTCAAGTGTGGGTTAGTGTAAAGTGTATCGCTCAAGTGTGGTATAGTGTATTGCTCAAGTGTGTCAAGTGTGGTTTAGTGTATTGCTCAAGTGTGTCAAGTGTGGTTTAGTGTATTGCTCAAGTGTGTTCATTGTGGTTTAGTGTATCGGTCAAGTGTGGATTTAGTGTACCGCTCAAGTATGTCAAGTGTGGTTTAGTGTATCGCTCAAGTGTGTCAAGTGTGGGTTTAGTGTATCACTCAAGTATGTCAAGGGTGGTTTAGTGTATCACTCAAGTGTGTCAAGTGTGGTTTAGTGTATCACTGAAGAATGTCGAGTATGGTTTAGTGTATCGCTCAAGTGTGTCAAGTGTGGTTTAGTGTATCGCTCAAGTGTGGGTTTAGTGTATTACCAAAGTGTGTCAAGTGTGGTTTAGTGAATCGCTCCAGTGTGGTTTAGTGTATTGCTCAAGTGTGTTAGTGTATCGCTCAAGTGGGTTTATTGTATCACTAGAGTTTGGGTTTAGTGTATCATTATTTACGGTATCGCTCAAGTGTGGTTTAGTGTATCATTATTTACGGTATCGCTCAAGTGGGTTTAGTGTATCGCTCAAGTGGATTTAGTGTATCACTCAAGTGGATTTAGTGTATGTCTCAAGTGGGCTTAGTGTATCGCTCAAGTGGGTTTAGTGTATCGCTCAAGTGGGTTAATGTAGCGCTCAAGTGGATTTAGTGTATCGCTCAAGTGTGGTTTAGTGTATCGCTCAAGTGTGGGTTTAGTGAATCGCGCAAGTGTGTTAAGTGTGGTTTAGTGTATCGCTCAAGTGTGGTTTAGTGTATAGTGTATCGCTGTTTGGTTTAGTGTTTAGTGTATAGTGTATCGCTGTTTGGTTTAGTGTTTAGTGCACCGTTCAAGTGTGGTTTAGTGTTTAGTGTATCATTCAAGTATGGCAAGTGTGGTTTAGTGTTTAGTGCACCGTTCAAGTGTGGTTTAGTGTTTAGTGTATCATTCAAGTATGGCAAGTGTGGTTTAGTGTATCATTCAAGTATGGCAAGTGTGGTTTAGTGTATTTGTCAAGTGTAGTTTAAAGTATCGCTCAAGTGTGTCAAGTGTAGTTTAAAGTATCGCTCAAGTGTGTCGAGTGTGGTTTAGTGAATCGCTCAAGTGGATTTAGTGTATCTCTCAAGAAGGCTTAGTGTATCGCTCAAGTGGGTTTAGTGTATCATTCAAGTGGATTTAGTGTATCTCTCATGTGGGCTTAGTGTATCGCTCAAGTGTGGTTTAATGTATCGCTCAAGTGTGGGTTTAGTGTGTCACTCAAGTGTGTCATGTGTGGTTTAGTGTATCATAATTTAGTGTATCGCTCAAGTGAGTTTAGTGTATCACTCAAGTGGATTTAATGTATCTTTCAAGTGGGCTTAGTGTATCGCTCAAGTGGATTTAGTGTATCACTCAAGTGGATTTAGTGTATCTTTCAAGTGGGCTTAGTGTATCGCTCAAGTGAATTGAGTGTATCGCTCAAGTGGGTTTAGGTTTAGTGGGTTTTCATTTCACTGCATTTGGTATATTTACGAAATGTTTCTTCCGTTTCCTGCAGGTGTTTAGCTCATCAAATGAGTCGTAATGGTTCATTGTATCCATGTTGTACTCACAATATCTGGTCTTTTTTTTTTTTTTTTTGCTATAATGCTGGGATATCTTTGAGTAGTTATTTAAAATTTCGGACAGGAAAGGAGTGGCTATTATAAAATCAAATTTATGAGTCTATGATTCCATATGCTTAAAATATTGCATTTTGATGCGAATTATAGAAGTAGAAAACTTTAAAATCTTATTAATACCTCACAACACAACAAAAATGTATGGGATAATGTGCATTTAGTCTCTTTTATAGCTAGAAGAAAAATGCATCTTTGCGCTTTGTGCTAGATGTAGACATCTTCTGAGGATAAACAACATTTCTTAATGTGTGGGATATGATGAACTTTGCTCAGGTTGGCTGCATTCTATATTAACTACCATTCCCCCAAGATTATCCCCGGTCACTACTCTGAAATATCGATCCACGCCCTTTGATTCAGTTTAACCGACTTTTTCCGTTCACTGAACCACAATGCCATGTTCCCTAAGTGCCTTACCGAAAGTCGAAAGCAAACCAATTAAGATACTGTTGCAATGCAAGCTCTAAAAACTAAATCCCTTTTCAGCAGTGCCAGAAGGAGTGATTAAAAGAATCAAGAAAAGTGATATCGAAGAGTCTCCTGTAATAAGGATCTCTTTTAAATTATTTGTGACACGAAACAAATATTTCAAAGCACTCTTTTAGGATACCTAAAAATTCAGCTAAAAAATATGCTTACACCATCAAGGGAGAAATGGATATAATTTTAAAAAAGTGTGAGCGGGGTTATTTACAGCGAATGGAGCCAGTTACAAAAAGAAATTAAAAATATTTCTATTTACAATCCATGAAATATTCACAAACAGAAATAGCTACTCATTCCCATTTGCAAATGAAGAGTGTGTGACGAAAATTAACAACATGCGCACAAAACTTTTCTCATAGCAGAAGAAATTAAAGAAAAAAAGGGATTTCACATTGAACAATTAACAAAAAAGATATGGAGTATAACGAGACGTTACTTGATGCACAGTAAGGGAAAAGCTGTGCACTACTTACATAAGAAATTAGGTTCAAACTACTCTCGTCCTACCAAAGGAAAATTTCTCTACGGGAATTTTAGAATCTGATAGTCTTTCACAGAAAGCATACCTTAATGTTCCACGGCAGGAAAAGTAGAAATATGCAAAAGATGTTCTTAATAGCAAACTCTATGCTAAGGGTAAAAACATTCAAATACGTCTTTTCATAGCAGAGATAACGAGAAAACCGTTTTAACATTTACGTGCATTATTTAAAGAGAATATTATTGCGAATATTATCAGCTGCAAATGGCATACATTAAGAAAAAAGAAATTCTTCAGTAGGATTCTTAGAAGCGGAGATACAAACAAAAATAAACCTCCAAGGACATGGAAGATACTCTTCAAGGTGAAAGATATCTTGTGCTGCAAAACATTTTTATTGGACTTTTAGAAGCACATATATAAAAAAAAGGAAATTTAACATTTGCGTCCCTTGCGGAAAAATTGTGTATTATTTTGGGCAGAAAATAGGCATAAATTGTGTTAGTAGTGGTAGCGTCCGACCGAAAACGTATTTCTTCAGTAGGGTTTTTGAACACGCAGATATTGCTGCAAATGTGTGTTACACGGAAACGTGACTTATGCCCTCTAGTGGCAAACTTGTGCGCTAAGAAAAATTCGGAATTATGTACAAAACATTTCGCATGAGATATGCTGTTCGACGAAGAAATATGTTTTCAAATCGCAGACTTAAAAGCAGAGATTTCAAGAAAAATAAGATATATATCTACGCCATGTGGAGTAAAAGTTTCGCATTATTTTAAACAGAAAGTATGCGAAAAGTTTTTCTGTTGTAATCAGTACCTGACGCGAAGAAACTTTTTCAATATGATTTTAAGGAGCGCAGGTATTGCTGCAAAGACGTCGGAAATATAAATATAAACTTACGCCACCTAGTGACAAAACACTGTTTCACCGATTTTTATGCAGAACTTTCCACACTGGAAACTTTATTTGACGCAAAAAGGATTTTCTGATCGGACTTTTGAAAGCAGAGGTATCGGAGAAATTGCAATTTACTATACGTCCGCTATATGATAGATTGTGCATTACTTGAAAAAGAAACACTACCCATAGCTTTCGCAATAAATGATATCAAGGGAAAGATTTTTGAAATCGGATATTTAGAAGCAATTACACGGAATAAAACGTATTTTGAATTTCGTAGCATCTACCTTTACGCCTTCTAGCGGCAGAGTTATGCATCGGAAAAGGAGTGGAAAGCGTTGAATCATCGTTCTCGCATTTCCTGCTTCCCAATGCGAAAGTTATTTTTGAAATGTGACTAATATTTGTAGAAATTGATTTCCACGGACTGTCAGACGCACAAAGTGATACTGTAAACACGTATTGTTTTACTAATGAGGTGCAAAAACAGTATGATAGCTTGTGAAAAAAAGTTGTCACGTATTTTCAGTAAAAGATATTATTGTGGTCACCAAGAATAATGCTTAAGCACTTCGAATTACGACAAAGAAATTTCGGTTTTCGGCTACGAGTCATGTGCAAACATAAGCGTGTCTATCCGACTTTTATTCATGTTAGTAGCCAAAGGTCCACTGCTTGTATTGTCCACGATCATATCTCGCAGTGTGCTTCGCACATCCACTTCGTGCCAAATGTACTTCACACATCCTCTTGAGAACAGGAATGTGGTGTGTGTGTGTGCTAGTCAGACAAGGCCAGAGCGTACCATTCGGACATCAAAAGGAAGCAAGCCAATGGGAAAAAACTAAAATAGCAGCATAGAAGTACATATGCCATTCACGAAATGGGCTGTCTTGTAGCTCATGTAGGTTATTTCAGTTTTGCAGTTATGCCCCTTGCGCAATCGCCAAACCGATATTTCCGCAGAAGCAGTTGCATTGTGCTCAGCTGAAAATAAATACTTTCCGGGAAATTAACTAATGATTGCACATTGAACGAACACAATATGTACTAATAAAAAAGCCGTCAAATAAAATATGAAAAGTAATAAACTAGTGGTTAAACACAATTAAACAGATCAGTAAGTATAACATGAAAAGACAAATACTGAAGCTTCGAATTATAAAGAAATATGCGTAAAGTTATTTAAACGTACTATACTTTACCTAACAGATGAATACACATTTCGCAAAGCAAAATTTTGGTGCAGTGAATTAAAAAAATTTCAGATAAGTTACGTAAAGTACTTCCGCGAGTTTGAGATTGTAAAAAACGTATAACAGAAGTACGAACTGAAGACGAGGGTTCACTGCCAATTCGCGAAACATCTATTGGACGAAACGCAAACAAACTTGGCTTGAATATTCTCTGAACATGTGCTTGCGGTTTATGAGAAAAAACCGTTCCATTTTGTACCAATGGGAGACATTTGGCGTTGCAAGCTCCACAAAAACGTACATGGGTGATTATTGAGCAAGAGAAAGTGTTCAGAGCCCTGTACCGTTATTGCAGTTGAACGAAATGCAACCCCACGCGGTATGACTAAGACTGCGAGCATGCGCTCTCGCTGTATGAAAACACAAAATGCCTACGCATGTGGCAAAATGCAATGTTTACAAAAAGCACTAATAAAAGCTAACTTGAAAATTTGATTATCTTTTAATTTGGTACAGGTTACAGATATGGTTCAGTGTCTAAACACTACATGCATTGACTGACGTTCTGCACATTGGAACTCAACTGACTCTTATGAATTTTATTCACATGCTTTGTTATTCATAGCTTTGAAAAATTCAGCTTTTGAAGTATACCCACGACGGAAAATCACAGGGGTTGATATCAAGCAAACGCGGTGGCTAGGCTGTGGGTAATACGCAACTAATCACTCTGCTGTTTAATACCGTTGGAATAGCAGCTGCTGTACCAACAATGCAATCTGGGGAGGTATTCCATCCTTAATTAATTATGGTGGAGTTAAGACATCGTCGCTAGGGAATTTGCGGGACCACAGAGTTGTGTAACATCTCTCGATACCTGCAGGCATCGACGGCACAAGTCACTTGTCCGGGTAGATGAATCTTCCCTTCGAAAAAAGTATTTTCCAATGATGAATGATGCCTTAAAACCACACCACACTGTAAACTAATGACACAAGTTATATCAGAAATGCCGAATTAGAGTACCCACATTTTATAAAGTAAACAGCCAACTTTATCTGTTTGTAAGTCTGAAAGAGGTTTCTGTAAAAGTATACCTGACACAGTGCCCGAGAAATGACACCGTATTTGTAAACTACCGGAAGTTCGTAAAAATGAAGAGCGCATGCGTTATGACGAGAGCACGAGTTTCAATTGCCGTTCGCTCGTGAATGGTGAGATTTTAATATACATCTCAATCTGATTGAAGTGTAATTATCTAAATGTAAAAATAAATTTACTGAAATGTGTAAGGCAACAACAATTAAATAAAAATAATTCGCATAATGCCTGTGGGCTCAAGAAAGTAAATGTATTAATTATTTTTTGGTTGCTTACTGGAAAACATAAAAGTCTGAAACTGGCAGCGACTTATTGTTGCAGAATGTAACGAACTATAACAATCAAGGGTTAATTGCACCTTATCGCTTTCATTTTTGCATGTAAATCAAGAAATTTTAATTAATTGAAAGTTATGCCACAAATAATGAGAGAACAATCGCTGTTTCATCTGTCATAAGTTATATTTAGCTAAGTAAATGTTGAAAATCAGCTAACTTGTTGAAAAGCGGTTTTAGGGAAGTTTATGAAGAAACATCAAAAGATAAACAAAAACGGCTAAAGCTTAAGATAGCCGATGTTGGAGGAAACATCAAACCTATAACGCATGCGATGATTAGAGGAAGGAACTGCTCATTGGTTGCCTTAAAGTAGTTGTTGTAGAAATCCCAGACCATGTGCTTAGGGAAATTTAACATTCTGAATGGCATGTACGCTGTTGTAAAGGAAAGGTCAGAATGGAATTTACAGTTGATATGCAATGTGAAACTCTGAAAATCCCGAGAAAAGCAGTATTCATTTAGATAAGATAGTTTGTTGTGGCTGAAATCGTTGTTCACTCACATCAAACTACGTTACTCGGGTTTGCAATGAAAGATGGAGACATTGGCCAGTTTTGGGAATTGTGCAAATTTCGGAAGGACTGTCTTTCAAAGGGAAGCAGAGCAGCTGTTGTGTAAAAGGTGAGATCAAGCGTAAATCTTCAGTGGAAACGTCTTTGTATACCACACTTTTTCCGTAAGCTGATATCAAATGCAGAACACCGCTCACTACCACAATTTTAAGAAAAACATATGTGTAATTGATATGTTGCGCTAAATAAACTGTAAAACAAAAACTATTCGAAATGAAAAGTTACCTAAATCAAGAATGAAAAAACAAAACAAAATTTCGTATGCTATGTGTTTCTGGAACGTGGAAAGAGCGATGTATTTATTTATTTTCTGACGCCACGTATTTGGAGGATTTTCACCTTGGATCTCGCCCTTTGGATTTAACTGAGCAGCGTGTTGTTGCTCCGCGATTTTCTTGTGATTTGGGTGTGTTATTGGACTCTTCGCTCCTTTCTTTTACGTTCACCTTAAGTATAAGGATACCGTCTTTCATTTTGCTTCGTTCCGAGTGTAGTGAGTCCCTATTTTGGTTGTAATCCGTCTTGTTTACGTTTGGCCGAGCTGAGCAAGCTCGCTACTAGGCGCCGCCATTAAAGATGGCGACTTCCAGTAGGGATAGTGATAGCCCTAATCTCTCTTCCTTTTCTGATGCCCCAGATGGGGGTGTTGCCACGCAAGCGTCCGCTCGTGGCGTTGCCAATTTGCCTTCTCCAGCTACGTCACATCTTCCGGCTTCCGCTATCGGTGATGACTCAATGGACATCACTGGAAATGCAGCCTCTTCTAGCTCTGCCGAGCCCAACGTGTCATTACCTTCGTTTTCTTCTATTGCAGCATCAAAAGTCTCTCGTCCAGCATCCAAGAATAATTATGTTGGCGCTGAAAAGCTGAAATCTTTCATTTCCCAAGCTGGCAATAATATCGTGCTTAATATCCCAGCCAGCTCTCCAGCTGGCACAACTTTTACTGAGAATCTGGCAAAAGGCGTCCATTTCGAAGCCCTACCGGACACTCCTTTGCGAGTATATGCAGATGACATTGCACAGCGGTTCCCATCTCAATCTATTCCGCAAATATATCGACGAGGACGACTTGTGGTCGTTTATCTGGCTACTGCTGAAATGGCGAAATCTATCCTAACATCTGGCATCACAACTGGTGATAGACATGTTTCTGGAGAACGGGTGGGCCAAAGACCCATTGACGTTTCTTTCTACCCGGTCCCGTTGGAAGTGACAGATCTCATGCTGTATGCTGTTTTATCTTCGGTTGGTCGGGTAGTTGGAGGCATACAAACGCATCTTGCTGCACGAAACGACCCATTACGTGATCCACGACATGCGTCGATCCAAGGTGCTCGCAGTGTTGCGAGGGTCATATTTCCATCACAAGAAGCAATCGAATGGCTTCCAACACACTTCACTGTTCGGTGCGAGGATCAGGTCAGGCAAATTAACTTCCTGACGTAATTCCATTGTAGTCAATGTCACCAGGTTAGTCACTACTATAAGCAGTGTCCAGTTTCTCCACCAAAGCCTGTTTCGCCCGTCTCACCGACGCCTTCTCATCAAGATCCTAGTAGCGCTCCGTTACCGACGGTGGTTCCTGCGAACAACCTACCTTCAGGGGCAACCTCTGCACCAATTGTTGTCCCACCTTCTCTCTCCGAGGGACACTACCCAGTTTTACAATCTTCAACATCTTTTCGTGTTACTGCGGACCCTACAGCAGTTGCTGAGTCCGTTGCGACTGATCAGTCTGATACCGAGACCTCGACCGCTGATGAGACAGCCTATCAAAGCGTCACTGACCAAGCGATGAGTGATGGGACGGAGGGCTACCTCCGGACCCGTCCTGACAAAAGGGATGCCAAACCTCCTCGCGGCTCTTCGAAACAACGGCGCCCACCTGGCCACTCTACTCCAACCTCTCCAACTAAGCCTGCTGGATCACCTGCTTCGGGTTGCCCTGTTAAGTCTTCCAAACCAGTCATCTACTTCCTGCCTCTTGAGGTTTTTTCTGCACGACTACACATGAATGTGTTTCCGGACACTCCTCACCCTTATGACGAATTGCACGACTTTGCTTGTGCCAAGACTCTTCTTCCTAACTTACCCACCTATGTCACCCGATTTGAAGGTCGTTACCCAGGAGTTGAGAATCTACTGACACAACTGTTAACTCTTTACAATAATATCAAGAGTCCATCTGCCGAGGATGCTGCCACTCAGAAGTGCATCCAACGGCGGTACAACAACTTCCGTTCCCATTCGGAGAAGATTGTCTCTGACACTCGAGACTTGGCACTTTCACTGTGACCTCCTTGAATTGTCGCGGGTTCGCGACCCCAGTGTTGAACTCTCCCGTTTATGAAGACATTTCTGCCGCTGGTGGAGATGTTCTCCTTCTCCAGGAAACTCACTGCTCTAGTGACACTCCCAATCACCTATGGAGACGCTGACCGTACACCTTTTACCACTCGTATCGCCTCTCGCGGTATGGTGGTATAGCTGTATATATATATCCCCACTGATGAAATATATGTTGCTCCGCTTTTCCGTAATATTCGTGCAGCGATTGCAGCTATTCCACTCGGGGACTATTTCGTTCTTGGAGGTGATTTTAACTGTACGCTGCAACCTTCTATTGACAGAAATTCGTCATATGGCGAATACCTTACGAATTTGGTTTCACAGCTAACTCAGCTCCTTGATGATTTTCACTTTGTCGATTCCTTCAGACGGGGTCCATATTCCATTTCCTTTACGTGGTGTAATCCGCCGACGTTCGGTTCTACTGCTGCGCGGTTGGACCGAATATATGTTTCTGTTTCCTTACTCCCTGCTATCACAGCTGCTCGACATTCACCCACTGTATCTTCCGACCATTATGCCGTTTCACTATCCATTTGTGTCTCTCCAGCACCTTCATCTACGCGCCGTCATTGGGCATTTGATGACACTCTCTTGCAAGACCGTTCCTTTTATCAGGAAGTTCAGACCATTCTCTCTAATCGGAAGTTGCTGCTCACAACGACCCCAAGCGTCTTGCGTTTGTGGCTCGATATCAAACGGGATCTTCCTATGCTCGTTCGTCAACTCTCCTTTACTATTACCACCACTCGCTCGATGGAGGTGAGTAACCTACTAGTACTCCTCTCCGCGACGCCAATGTCTGACCCGCACTATGCCTCCGTCCGTGATGAACTTTATGCCTGCCCCGAACCGTTTGCTCAACAAGCAGTCCGTCGTCTTAGGCTCCTACGTATTTCACCATCGACGCATTCTTTCGAATTCCTTTCGAAGATGGAATCCATGCTACGCACGTCAACTTCCATCAGACATTTACGATTGCCTGATGGCACTGTTACTGGCCACACAACTCTCATCTGCTCTCATGTCCGTCACTTGTTTCAGGAGAAGTTCCTAGCGGTTGCGCAGGGTTCTTGTTTTTCTTCCTGCTCTTTTCTTTCTTCTCTCCATCAAGTCCCGTCCTCTCTGCGCCCCTCTCATTGCTGATTTTTCTTTGCCTGAAATTAGGGAGGCTTTTGCCTCCCTCAATCTTCACTCTTCCCCGGGACCTGATGGCCTTCCGCTGTATATTCTATCGGGCTTTTCTTCCGTCACTCCTGCCTTTTCTCTCTGCCGCTTTTTCGTGTGCTCTTTCTTCTCCTGCGCTTCCGCCGGAATTTACAGTTGCACATGTCATCCTCCTGCCAAAGAAGGGTGACCTTTCTGGACTTGTCGAATTGGCACCCCATCTCCATTCTCAACCTGGATTACAAATTCTTCTCTAAACTCCTTTCTCGCCGCGTAAATTCTGTTCTTCCGTTCCTCGTATCCCCCGACCAGACATATACTGTGCCTGGTCGTTCTATTTCTAACAATATCTCCTTTCTTCATAACCTTTCCTTTCTTGCACTAAAACATTCCGAACCCCTAGCTTTGTTTAATCTTGACCAAAAATCCGCTTTTGATAATGTTTCTCACACTTACCCTTCTGCCGTATTAACTCACTTTGGTCCCCCACCCCGCTTTTGTTTCTCTCGTCCTTAGCCTTTACCGGGGTGCCCATTTGCACGTTCGGACGGCCACATTTTTGACGGCCCCGATTCCTTTTCGATCTGGCATCGGACAAGGTTGTCCATTATCAGAACTACTCTTTGCTCTCGCCTTTGAGCCCTTTCTAATTGCAAGTCGGGCGTCTCTCTTACCTGCTGTAGAACCGATTGTCTCTAGTACTCGAAACCACCGTTTTCTTGTCCCTGCTTATGCAGAGGATGTTACCTTTTGTCTTCGCCGCGATGACCATTTTGATACTCTTCTTGACACTTATGAAAAGTATGCTGCTTTCTCTCTGGTGCTGCCCTGAATGTTCAGAAGAGTGCTGGCCTGTGGTGTGTTTCTTGGAGGGGGCCGCACTGACTCTGCGAGGAGAGCAGTGTGGTCGTCCTCGACCCAAAAATTTCTTTGAGCTCATTTTGGACACTCCTTTACCGCAGGCAACGTCACTTGGCAAGCTCTCCTCCCACGACTTCATCGCACGGCTGGTTTTTGGCGATTTACGTTTTCCTTTTCCTCTTACTTTCAACGTGCTCAAATTGTTCATCGTTATCTTCTCTCACAATGCTTCTATCCCTGGGATTCCTGTGTGTTTAAATTGTATCATTTCTCTGCCATAAATAGTATTTTCTCTTCAGTGATATGGTCATCTCGACATTGGATTTCTGCTGCCACGCTTTCTCTGCCAACATCATTTGGTGGTCTTCATTTCCCGGATGTCAGAACATATTATCGAGCTCACCGAATCGTCTCCTTCATTCGTCTTCTCCTTTCGGCCTCCCCTGCACTTTCTTCTACCCTGAATACTCTTATTTCTCTTCATGATCCATCCTTCACTTTCCTCCTTTTTTCTTCGGATGGATTCATCTCCTTCTACTTCTAAACGCCTTCCACCGCTTCTTATCGACGCTCTAGCGGCATTTCATTCTCTCCCGCTACTCCGCGCTTCTCCCTCTACCACCCTGGACCTGCTTGCAGAACCTCTTTCTTTTCCACTCAGATTCATCTACCTGATCAACCATACTTTCTTTTTCCCCCTTGGTACCGCTCAGGAATTCTGACAGTCGAAGCTTTATTAACTTCCGATTTTACCTGTAAACCCCTCTCTTCTCTTTTCCCTGACCCTTCTTCCACCTTGGAAGAGGAGTATGACCTTCTTCGCTCCGCTCTCCGTACCCTCTTCCCACTTCTGGTTTCTGACACTGGCCTTATTTCTGTCTCTGGACCGAGCCTCTCTCTTCCTTTCTTCCTTCCCTTTCGGGACTCTGTTGCTCCCATTTCTTCTTTTTCCACTGCTTCTATCTATGCGCTCCTTCGTGCGCCCCTCACTTCCCCGCATGGTCTTCCTGATGCTTCTCCTTCTCTTCTGCTGCCTATCTGGTCTGCCTCTTTCTCTCCCCTTTCTACCCCGTTAGAGCGAAACATCCAATGGCGGTTTCTTCACCGCCGACTTCCTGTTCCTTCTTCTCTCTTTCACATGTCTATTTCTTCTACTTCTCTCTGCTGCTTTAGTGGTGTTGACGATGATGTTCCTCATGTCTACTGTCACTGTCCTGTTCTCCTTCCACTTCTCAATACTGCCTTTCGTCTTGCAAGCAACAATTTGCTCCAGAGACATCCCTTTTCAAGCGTATGAGTGGCTATTGCTTACCAAACACCCCCGGCTACTTTGCCGGATGGCTGTGCCTATATCTTCGTACTTGTCAAACATGTCATTTTGCTTTATCATCAATCTCTCCGCTCTCCTGCTACCACACCTAGTATCCTCTCTGCTAGCGCGGCCTTACGGTCGATTTTTAGGAACCGCATCGTGTCTCGATTACGCCTGGAGAACTTCGCTGCTTCCACCCCTCAATCTCAAGCCACTTTCCGGTCTACCTGGGCGCAAGGGACCGGATGGTTCAAAAATCACTGGATCTTCCATTGATCTTTTCTTCTGATTGGTTTGTTTTTCCCAGCTTCGACCTACTGAATGCATCAGTTGAGATCTTGTGCATTTTTTTCACATTCTTTGATGTCTTGTTTATTGTACTTCACTCATCGCATTGTGCCTTCTGGGATTTAAGATTTTGTTTGTGTTCAAGGCTAGTAGACTCTTGGACCCTTGATGTGTTTTTTCATGTTGACTTTTGCACCGGAGCGTGTGGTGTTTGGTATCTCTGGGTGTTCTATTTGCACTGCCCCGGGTATCTATGTCTCTTTTTGTTTTTTGTTGTTTCAATTGTGTTTTGTCTTGCACGGCAGAGGGTCTTCTGTTCGTACCTATGATTTTCTATACAAGTTCCTGTATTTCTTGCTCGACCCAAGTCATTGTTTTTTTAGACCGATGCAATACTGCACGGCTTGCTGTTTGTATTTTGTGTATTTTGTGTTTCACTTGGGGAGTTTGCCCAAGTTTCTACTATACTCTGTAATACATATCATGTTTTTGTCACATTTCGCGTGGTTTCCTCGATTGTGGGAAGTTCTGTATCTTTATCGTAGTATATGCTTTTGTTGTGTTCTACGTGTTCCCTTGTTTTTGTGCACTGCGCTGTATAGCCATATTTTTCTCAATATATTTACCTGTTGTTTTGTGCTCTGCTCTCACTGTGAACGGCATCGAATGCTGTAATATATTATCATTACTTTTGCTTGTGCATCATCATCCTCAAGCATGTATTGTTCCTTATTAGTGATTTTAACATTTTGTCATCCTTAGTTCTTCATCGGTATCGTTCATTGTCTTGTGGTTTATTTTGTCATATGTGGTACGTTTGTGTTCCCTATGTTTTTGCCAATAAAGTATATTTTGAAATAACTGCTATAATATACCTATATATATAATAGCCAGTGCCGTTAATGCCCACCAGATGGAGACGTCTCAGTAGCTGAGCCCATATTACGGATTTATGATGTCAGAAGCTGACTTAAAATACAGATAGCACTGTAGATTGTTGGACACCGTGGTATAAAGTTAACGCGCTCGGCTAGTTATCGACAGTTCCGTCATTCAATTCCACGCCGGCAGCTGAAAACAAATTTTTCGGATGCTCTGTGTTTCTGGAACGTGGAAAGAGCGATTTATTTACTGACGCCACTTATTTGGAGGATTTTCATCAAGAATGCTATTTTCTAATTTATCGCATCTCTTTTTTTAAGAAAAACAAAGACCATGCTTATTTTATACACAACATATTTATACGAGTGTTTTAATCAATAACATGATACAATTCCTTGAAATCTGCGAGGCAACAGACTGGTCAGAGAAAATTCTGACTTCCATTCGCATTACTTACTACGTCCACTTAAATAACTTCCTGGACACTAATCTCAGTGTTTTAGAATATATGGACAAATTTGTGTAATAGTGTCCTCATTGTAGAGGAACATGCACACAAACCAGGAAAAAGACATTTGTTTCTCTAATTAACTAACAAGGGATGTACATGACTTCATCGCTTATAAATTCGACGAGACTTTTTAAATGAGAGAGAATATATATCTGCAAAGTGCTACGTTTCGTAGATGGCACGACATCGAGATAAGTAGTTGCAAATTTGTTTAGATATATCCTGCTAGGAAAGCGATAGTGTAACCGATGTTGCAATTTTTTCGTGCTTGAGGGATTCACGAACACTGTGAGCATTCTTGGTGGACAATAAGCAGTCACCCATCCCTAATGTAGGGCCACTGATTCAAGGGGAGGGAGACAGCAGGTGCCGTAAGATCAACAAAACATTCATGCCTTCCCAGGATTCGAACCCGTGCCCATTTCTAATGAATGGTCAGAAGCCAGCGTCAGACCACTGCGTCACCGAGGCGGCTCAATTATTTCTAACTCAGTGCCTTCCACTGATAACGAAATGGATATCGACAAAGGAAATAAAAGTATGAAAGTATCTCCAATATCCGAGGATGCGCGATGAACAGCAATAACAGGACTGGAATCAGAGTGATATTTGTTAGCCATACAAGCAGAATTTTTCACTTAAGGTAATACAGAGGGTGCTCAGATAGTAATGACTCCATATTTATAAGCCATTCCAGGTAAGTTATCAAATTGAAGCAAAACAAGAACAAAGCTCAAAATTTCTTCTTTATTACACATATTTTATTTCTTAACATAGTTCCCATCATCACGCTCGATACAGATACGCCAACGTTTAAAAAGTGTTCTAAACCCATCTCTATAAAAATCTTCAGATTGTTCTTAGAACCATTTCCTCGTACCGGCTTGAACATCTCCGTCACAGGTGAACTGAAGTCCATTCAGATGTCTCTTGAGCGCAAAAAACAACTACAAGTCGGACAGCGCTAATCCTGGGATTTAAGTAGATTGTTCAAGAACTTCAACCAAGTTTTTCTGTATGGCCTTTGAAATGAAAGCACTGGCGTTGGATTTGGCGTTGTCGTGTTGCAGTATCATTGGCATTTTCCCCCACGCAGGCGATTTATTCTTTTCTTCAACGATTTTAAGGTCGGCACGTATCTCTCAAAGTTGATAGTGGTACCTTTGACCATGTACTCCTGATACAGTTGATAGTGATACCTTTGACCTCCCCCCTCCCTCCCACACACACACACACGGTTTATTCTTTCCTTTAACGTTTTTAAGGTCTGCACGTAGCTCTCAGAGCTGATAGTGCTGCCTTTGATCCTGTACTCTTGATTGGCAATGCCTCTGAAGTACCAGAACACAGTTAGCATGTACTTACCAGCAGAAATTTTAGTTTTGACTTTTTCGGCTCGAGGAGAATATGGGTTTCGGTATTCCAGCGATCGATAATTTATTTCGGTGTCCTAATGGTGAACACAACTCTTATCTCTAATCGCAATGCTTTAGAGAAATTTCATTATTTTCATAGCCAGCAAGCAACCTTTGCATGCTTCAAATCTTGATTCTTTCATTTCACTTCTTAGGTAACGCGGTACCCAATGAGCACATACTTTGTTTTATCCTAAAACGTAAACAATTCATTGATACTACCTAAACTAATGTTCAGCTTACTTGCTATGGTTCTCCAAGTTAATCTTCGATTTTTCCTGATGAGCTCATCAACATTTTGCCGGTGTAAATAGCAAGTCGCGATTACGGGATTCCAATCTTTACGGGCAACATTCCGCCACTCTTCTTTGATTTTGTCTACCAAGGACGAACAGTGCTTATATCGAAATTCCGAAACCATAAACTGCCACTACTCTAGCGTGAATATCTTCGAGAGGTACATTCGCATGGGTTGAAAACTCTATAACTGATCATTGTTTGACGACACCCGTCGACACAGCTGAAGAAGAGTAATCTACTTTAAACAAGTTCAATATGAACAAATAGATGTAAGGAGTAATTTTATGTAGTAAAATGAAGCTAGGGGCACAAAGAATTGCTTGCCGTCTAACTGCTAGGCAACAAGTCCTGCCAAGACACTTTCGCTTAGGCATTACGTATTGAACACGCCTCGCATATAAAACTGTGTAACCGTTAATACATTCTTGCCAAACAAAACTGTTATACAACATTATTTATTCGTTGTCATTAATTTTATGATGCTATTTACATAACAAAATAAATGGCAATGAATAATATTTTAACCTAAACTTAAAATGTTCGTCACGGTGTACCAGACAACATAATTTTTGAACACAGTACCCAATAAAACATCGTGTTTCACACCAGGAACATTTCATGAACTCATGCTTTTCATATTCAGATGTGTCACACATTTACACAACCAAATATTAACATTCAGCATCACGATCTGAACGGCACTTAAAGTATCGCGAAGCCGCCCCGGTGGCGAAGTGGTTTAAGCGATGGCCTCTGATCATTCGTCCCAACGGGGTCCGGGTTCGAATCCCGATGAGGCATGGATGTTGTGTTTGTCTTACGGCACTGGCTCTCTCCCTTCCCTGGAACCAGTGACCCTAAATTAGGGACGGGCGACTGCTTATAGCCCATTGATTTGCTCACAGTGGTCGTTAAACCCCTAAAAAAGTATCGCGAAAGAAATAACCAGTTGCATGCCATGCGTAGCTTAACATTGGTCGATATTTCAGCGAAGCTACCTGATTATGATTAAGCTAAGTCTCCCGCTAATTACATTTCAAACATGAAGTTTCCAGACGTATTCCTCTAGACAGCTGATGCACTTATTAAAACTACTGGCAGAAATTTATACTTCCGAAAGGAGTAAACATTTTGACACGATATTTCTAGTGGTTTTGGGTGGTATAATTGTATTCGTACGTCATCATCAGTCAGCTGATCATTAACCGGAAATGTAGTTTCACTTTCATTTTCAGAATTTTTACTACAGCCTACGAATAACACAACTTCTGTACTAAGTCGGTACTTGCTCTTTGCTGTACGAGAATTTTATTACTCCCTTTCTTCTCCGCACACCCCGTTGCACACAAGACTCCATTTCGCTGGAATTCAAATAAAAATGCCTAAATTGACAATTCTGGAGTCGCTGCCGCTCAGTTGTTTTCTCTTGTACCCATCTGCAGGGAGGTACACGAAACTTTCACCTAATGTGTACCTTCGTAGAAGTTAAAATGGACAACGTACGGCGTTATTGGGTAAACGGAAGAACAGTACCAAACCGTTTCACAATCCCGCACTAAACTTCACTTTATGTTTTACAACTTTATGACGTTACCGAAGCTGATACATCGTTCTTTCTTTCGATTTTGTCTCTCTCGTGCAGCTCTTTCAGTCACTCAACTGTCATTAACCCAATCGTTGATTTATTGCTCTGTGCCGCGATGGTGCGAAAAGTCTCATATTGTGCGATCGGTGTGAAAAGTTTCCCACATTGCCCACTGTTAAAGTAACGTACATTTCCCAGCTGAAAAATCAGCAGCAGAAAGTGCGAGGCTCTTGATTAACTTTTGAGAACAAATATGGTTCTAAACCGCTCTGGCATTTTGAAAGTTTCTCTGATATAACAATTTTGCCCAATAAACTCATCAGAAAACAAAAAATGGATTCTGAGAAAAAAAATTATATTGCCTTTCTCTCTAAATGCTACGGACTACTTTTCGTAGCGGAGGTAGCTATTAGTACCCTTTCGGGGTGACTCGGAGTATACATTCAATGGAGAAAACATTAAAAACGCCACTCCGGTGGCACAGTGGTCAAAAGCGATGGTTTCTGACAATTCATCCAAGATGGGTCCGAATTTGAATCCCCGCGAGGACATGGATGTTATGTTTATTTAACAGCACTGGATCTCTTCCTTCCCTGGAATCAGTGGCCCTAATTAGAGACCGGCGAATGCTTACAGCCAATTGAGATGGTCATGGTTGTCGTTAAACCTCCAATAAAAGAAACATTAGAGACACGTACCTAATAGTGTGACATCCTGTGCACTCAGAGTCATCGACTCCACCAGATGCCGTAGGGTTTCTGCAGATGTTTTTTTTTTTTTTTTGATTGAAGGTTTAACGACCGCCGTGAGCAACTCAATGGGCTATAAGCAGTCGCCCGTCCCTAATTTAGGGTCACTGGTTCCAGGGAAGGGAGAGAGCCAGTGCCGTAAGACAAACACAACATCCATGCCTCACCGGGATTCGAACCCGGACCCCGTTCAGACGACTGATCAGAGGCCATCGCTTAGACCACTGCGCCACCGGGGCGGCACTCTGCAGATGTCACCCATGCCTGTTGCAGAACTGTCTATAATTACGCTCGACACGTCAGCCCATGATCCAAGGATCTGATCCACCCCACAGCATCCCAGAGAGCTTCGACAGGGCTCAAATCCAGGGATTGGGGGAGGGGGGCTGCTGGATGGTTACAAACTCAGATGAGTGTTCTTATTGCCATGCCTGAGTGGCTGCGAGATGGTGGGGTAGCGGATTGTACAGCTGAAACAGGGCGTCAGCCACAGGATGAGCAAAGGTCGTGAAAGTGTGTAGGTGATCAGTCAGCACGTGTTGCTAGCGCGCAGTGGTAACATGCATCTCCAGACACACTTAGGGACATAATGTGTTCCTTGAGATGGATCCTGAAACCATCTCAGAGCTACAGCCTTGAACAAAGGCTACTTGGTACGACGGGGCCATGGGCTCTTCCCGTCGATACCACACCCGCACTGTCCTGTCATCTCGGTACAGCTGAAAACAGGATTCATCTGACCACACAACCCTGCGCCACCCCTGCAGCGGTCCAGTGTTGAAGTTCCGGCAGCAAGCGAGACGTAATTTGGGATGACGAGCAGTCAAAAGTGGCACGCGTGCAGTGCGTCAACTCTCGTAGCCTATGGTATGCAACGTGTGACGTACCATTCTCTCGAGAACGCTGCTTGGGCCTCCGACATTTAACATGGATGTGATTTGTGCCGCCTTTGCCAAGCGGCGACGCAAATCACATCATGGGCGCTCGTGATAGTATACTCGCGGTACACAATTGATAGGGTTGCCCTCGGAAACGCTAGGATTCTTACCACTTGGACGATAGAATGACCCATCTGTCATGCGCCGACGATGCGTCTGTGATCACAGTCGCTCACAACACCGCGTTTATCCATATTCGTGGTCTGCGATACTTATTATTAACTGCCTATTTATCTGTCTGCCTATTTATCGCCTGCGTTCGGTTTGTGTGTGTTCCACCGTACGTGGGGGATGCCCATGTCAACTGCCCATCACCCCTATCTCTAATATTTTATCTAGTGAATGTATGTTATCTGTTTTCAGTGCAACTGCGAAATACCACACTTTGCATAGCTTCATTTCATCCTATCTGCAAAGTTTTGTCAGATATATATCGAGATTTAAGGTGTTTCCACCTAAAATCTCTGCCATATGTTTCCAATGGTAAAACTTCTTTACATATTTTCTTCGCAATTAATGTATTCCCAAAGATAAAATTAGCACACCGATATAACTAACTTTTAGTTATAGCATAGGATACTTAATACTTGATAAAACATAACCGTAATTAAATTAAAAATCAATAATTTTTCTTTGAGTAATATTCGGATCTGTTAATAGATGGCGCAACCTGTACATTGATGACGTCAGTAGACAAACAAATGCTGGATTGCTTAGTTATGGTGATGTTTTAGCAAATATTAAGTATCCCGTGCTATAACTTAAAGTTAATTTGATCGATGTGCAAATTTTCAAACTTGAGAATACATTAATTGCGAAGAAAATATGTAAAGAAGTTTTACCATTGTAAACATAAGGCAGAAATTTTAGGTGGAACCATCTTAAAACAGTGAAGCCGCATACTTTTCTTGTAAAGTAGTGTTTGTGTAAAACTTAAACAACTGTCTAACATGTGTTTCTTGTAGTTCTTGAGTAACAGACCTGAGTTACCAAAAATAAATGTATACCTGTTTAAAACAGAAACTAGGAATACTGCTGTTACGTAAGGTACGTCTGGTGTATCTGTATAAAAGAAACAATACTTTTTTCAGATGGAAAGAGCTTTGTCTTTTCTGAGCATTTCAATATTTTACTACACATGAGCTGTAACTGGAGCATGGAGCAAACAAAATAAAATAAAATTGAAAATGCAATATAAACCGGAATAAAACTTTCTTTCGCTTACGTTCTTGGCATACCTAAGCAAAGAGCGAGCGTGTCGCCGAGTCCGATCATGATGCTCCTTTTATTGGATACGGTAATGGCTCGCTGATTTAAGAAAATCTATCGACCGTAACTAACGCCGATCTTCCTGGTTGCCCTCGGCTCAAACCAAGAACAGATTTACAGCGATGTCGAGATTTTCGAATGCGTAATCCTGTTCCGTGGACTTACCCAATCCTGTTTATACACACACAAAGCCCCAATGCACGGTTAATGGACTGTGAATGATTTATTGCCAGAGATGTGTTTCCATTGCACCCGATTATATCGCATGGATTTCCCGTTTCCCGAGAAAAGATGGAATTTTATTAAAAGCTTGGGAGTCATATTTTGCTTTCTGGTCCCACATGTTCTTTCAGTGTAAAAACGCTGTGTCCCATTCTTCTACAGTTTGGTTTGCACAACTATACGTTAAATAAAGTGACTTGCCTTGTAAATATGAACATGCAGATCCCTACAAATCACCTAACGTGAATATTTTCGAAATTTCTAATCAATCGAGTTGATATGCCATGCATTCCCATAGAGAATTCCTGAAAAAATAAATGATAAAGTTTGCGAAACACCGCGTTTTCGAAAAAATCAGAAAGTATTAGTGTTTACCATTGTTCCTCGATAGTCTAAACCGCACATTTAGTCATAAAAAATATGAGTGAAATACGTTTGAATTAACACCAGTAATATTTAGTCAGCCGGTTTGATATCTGGTAAGATGCTGACTCCTCGGCGAAAGAGGTGATGTTGAAGTTCTTTAACCCTTTATAAGTGGCTGGTGAACCTACACGAAATGCCCAAAAGTGCAAAATTCTGCGGGAACATCTGAATAGGAAGTCACGGTAAAAAGTCTTTTGACTATTCGTTAAGCAAATGAGGACACCACTCTTAATACATTTTTGTCAGTACGAAATCGGTGTTGAGAAATTGCACTGCTTTCAATAATGTGAACTTTCTGAAGCTTTTGTGCCCTTTCCGAAAAAATAATAATCCTTACCTTACACCTAATTAAAAGATTTTCAAATATTTTTTTTTATCTCGAAATTAGAATAACTTACCTATTTCTTTCCTGAATCAGAAGTAATTTAGCAAAAACTAACTACTAACCAGCGAAGTTTACTATTGCCTTCGAATATCCGCGATGACGCGATGAAAGCAAAATTCAATAAAAGAGGAAAAACCAAACTTTCAACGAAGCACTGATTCGTTTTTTTTTAATTAGAGGTTTAACGACAAACGTGCCGCCCCGGTGGCGCAGTGGTCTAAGGCGTTGGCCTCTGATCATTCGTCCGTAAGGGGTCCGGGTTCGAATCCCGGTCAGGAATGGATGTTGTGTTTGTCTTACGGCACTGGCTCTCTCCCTTCCCTGGAGCCAGTGACCCTAAATTAGGGACGGGCGACTTCTTATAGCCCATTGAGTTGCTCACGGTGGTCGTTAAACCTCCAATAAAAAAAAAAAAAAAAAAAAAAAAAAAAAAAAAACGACAACCGTGAGCAACTCAGCAGGCTAAATAAATCGCCCGTCCCTAATTTAGAGTCACTGGTTTCAGGGAAGGGAGAGAGGCAGCGCCATAAGACAAACACAACATCCATGCCTCACCGGGATTCGAACTCGGACGAATGATCAGAATCCATCGCTTAGACCACTGCGCCACCCGGGCGGCCTGATTCGTTTTTGCAGTACCGGTGTGTTAAATGTTAGACAAGTGTAAAGCCTTGGTACAAATTCTTACCCATAATATTCACATGCTCTGTAGATGTGAGTATGTGATAAGACTTCATACAGCTGCGTTAAAGATAACCGATTTCTTTGTACATACACTGAAGTAGCAAATTATTAGGAACACGTAACAACAATCAGACACATGTCATCCTCATTTACAGTGGTGGACAAAAGTATTGGTACACTGTCGATTCCTAAAGTTACTGTGCCGACCCGGTGGCGCAGTTTTCTAAGCGATGGCCTCTGATCATTTGTCCAAAAGTGGTCCGGGTTCAAATCCCGGTGAGGTATGGATGTTGTGTTTGTCTTATGGCATTGGCTCTCTCCCTTTCCCCGGTACTAGTGATCCTAAATTAGGGACGGGCGACTGCTTATGGCCCTTTGAGTTGCTCACGGTGGTCGTTAAACCTCCAATCAATTAATCAATCAAAGTCACTGTATAAAATTAATTGTAAAAACAATTTTAGCCCAATGGACTAGTCGCATAATAATAAGATGTTGTTCATTATGTAATAACACTGAAGAAAAATATTGTTTACATACTTTTAGCCTTTGAAAACTTAGAAAGTATTTGCAGGTACAAGATTTGCATGGGCAAAAATATTGACACAGTGATGATGTTTATGCAGATAAATTTCGCTTACGTCATTTCACGTGCCCAATAAGTTAGATGCACAAAACTCGTAGTCTCTTCTATCCTTATCAGGCATGACAATTTTAGTTATTCCGATCTATTTGCTGTTACTACCGAAATTGGTAGCAGAGGCGCTGAAACTAAAATAGAGGAAAGGAAAATCATCATACGTTTGCATAATCTTAACAAATCCTATTCAGAATTTGGGAAAATAGTTCAAAAGAGTCAATTCACGCTCATAAGGCGTTTATAAATGGACTCTCAACTTGGTGATTTAACCTAGATACGGCCGCCAGCTGAAGTTGACCCTCAAAGAATAGCGAAATGTAATCCGTTCCGTCGTGAAAAATCGAAACATTTCTTCAACTAAAGTCGCAACAGTGCTAAAGGAAGCTTTGAAAAAGTGGTTCATCGTGCTGGTTACAGAGCGAAAGGGGCCAGAAGAAAACCGTACATTAGTAAACTTTATCGAAAGAAGAGGCTTGCCTTCGTAAATGAGCATTTAAATAAGGGTAAGACTTTTAGATCTAAAGTGTTGATTTTAGACGACAGTAAATATACTCTAATGAGCTGCAATTGAAATAATTTCGTTCGGAGAAAGACCTAGACAAAACTGCAAGAGAAGAATGTTCACGGCACAGTAAAGCATGTAGGTCGTGAGTGATAATATGAGGTTGCACGTGGACTGCTGGTGTGGGGAAACTTGCATCCATAAATGGCACAATAGACAAAATGTTGTATTTGAATATTCTCCAGGAAAATCTGCAGCAAAGTGAGAATAAACTGAATTTGAATAGTGGCTTTTACTTCAAGCAGGGCAATGCCCCTAAACATGCGGATCATATTGTCCATAAATGGTCACTTTATTGTGCTACCTATGCTCTCAAAAATCCTTCACAATACCCTTATTTGAATCCTATCGAACATTTATGAGAAGAACTTGACGGTAGAGTGAGAACACTTAACATATTGAACATGAAGCATTTGAGAAGATTTCTCCTTGAAGAATGGGAGAAAATTTCTTCTGAATCAAAGCAAAAATTATTGCGTTCAATGCCAAAGAAAGTAAGAGCTGTTGTTACGAACCAGGGGTTCACTACAAAATATTAATTGTTATATTTTTGTTGTTTTATATTTCACTGTGCCAAATTATTTTGTCTTTAGTTTTGATGCGCAGGAAATTTCCTCAAATTTTGAAGTTGTGAATCCGTTTATTCGTGTAAATATGACATGATTGACATGAATGGTAAGTCAGATAATATCCCAAATCTTGAAAATTTCGTCGTTCTGGAGCAGAACTCGAACTGGCGTCTCCCGGCTAGCGTTCGAGCATTGTAACCACTACACCACCCAGAACCACCAAGTCTCAAATTTCCGATTAGTTTAAATATAACCAACACAAGATTGGCTAGTCGAAACAACTGGCATTCATATATAGCTGATCTGGATAATTAGATTCTTTGTCGTGATTGCCAAGAGGAACATATTTGTAAAAATATATTCATTTGAAACTTTTGTTTAAATTTTTGTAATCTTCTTTATAATGTCCTTAACTAAGTGTACATGGTTTTTGTTTTGAGAAAAATTGCTTTTTTTCTTACTAATTTTCATTATTTGTTTCAAACATACCGAGTGTGCTAATAATTCGTGTTCACCACTGTACATGCATAACTATGACGTTGAGAAGGCTTTAAAAATAGCTCGCTGCAAAGGATTCAGACGTGAACGAAGAGCAGATAGCGGCCATATGGGAAATATTCGTGATTTAAGTGACTTGGAAAGAGACATGCATCAATAGTGGATGCTAGGTGAGCAGATGCAAGCATCTCAGAAACAGCAAGCTGTTCAAGGGTAAAAGTGACTATGGAGGATTCTACGAGATAACAGACAAACTCCATAGCGCCAAGAAACTGCGCAGTGGAACTGTGGTATCTGCCGCATACTGGTGCAAATGGGCTGAGACAGCATATGTCACCGTCTTGTACCCCTCGTCTCAGCTGAAA
This sequence comes from Macrothele yani, assembly GCA_039090855.1. Taxonomy (NCBI): domain Eukaryota; kingdom Metazoa; phylum Arthropoda; class Arachnida; order Araneae; family Macrothelidae; genus Macrothele; species Macrothele yani. The sequence continues at coordinate 75,454,239 of CM077002.1, read as the reverse complement.
ACGGACGAATTCGTCCGCAGTTTGCAAGGCAGCATCGTTGTGGGCTCTTGAGGAGTGGGAAAAGGGAGCATGTTACCATGAATCAAGCTTTTGGTAAATACACAAGTGCACGAGCTTCAGTATGGCGTGAACAGCTTAATGAAATGGGATTGCAGCAGGGTTCAGTCCTGGGACTATTACTTTTTTTAATTTAAGATTGTTGAGCCACCATCTATTTGCGTGGAGAAGTATACCTTTGAAATAGTAAATAATATTAAATATTTGGGAATAATAATCGAGGATAACTTAAAATGGAATATAAATATTCAAATAATTGTAAACAAATTTCGGGGTTATTTGGTTTAATTACGAGAATTTCAAATAATTTAACAATCAAAACATAAAAAATGTTGTACTACAGTCTGATTTATCCATGTTTGACTTATTGTTTATTAGTATGGGGGCAAACTACTAAGACTAATTTATATAGATTAAAATCATTAAAAAATAGGATGGTCAGAATTTTAAATAACTTAAAGGAATTAACTTGAATATGGGGGTACGGATAAATTCATAGGGATTTTTAGATATTGAGAATTTATGGCAATTTATATTATTAGGATTCATGTATAAAAGGATAAAAGAGAATAGGTATCAACATTTAATTCAACTGAACACTGTAAGTCACGACTGTCAAACAAGAGGTAGAAATGCATTTTTATTACCAATTCCAAACACTTTAACCCAAAAAAAGATTTATTGATTACCAGGGATTGATGTTATGGAATAACCTACCTTGTCAATTAACACATATTAATAATTATAATTATTTTCGAAAGCAACTAAAAAAATATTTGCTAACAAATTAAGATATAAAATTCTATGGTAAAATTTATTAATCAGACAACATATGGGAAAATTTTATATGTGCAGGACGTCTTACTTGACTACGTACTTTAGGGGAATTGGGATTCACTCAGGCTATACATATATAGCCTTTTACTCAAATTTCCTGTTCTGTGGTTACCCTGTACGTAGGTATTCACATTATATAGGTTGTGTTTCTTAATACTACATGTTATAAAATTAATTTTGAAATGTAATATAGTCAAATGTAACCCCATAACGAAATAAATGAAATGAAATGAAAATGAAATGAATGGAGGCCAGCTACTGAGCGTTAATTGTAAAAGCTGGCTACGAGGGTTTAATGGTCTGCATTCTGTTTTCATGGCGAGCACTGGGTATCTTACGCACATGTACATGGCACACTCGTACATGTGCGTGGTTTCTCCTGACGGAGAGGGATACTTCTAGCATACCAATGTGCCTTGCCACAAAGATCGCAGTGTTTCACAGTGGTTTCAGCAGAACGAATTCGTTGCTGTTGAAATCACTGTTGTAACAAAGCGTTACACAGTGGTTTCAGCATCTGTGACTTCATAGTGCGAAAATGACCAGCACAGTTCTCATATCTTAACCCAACTGGACACCTGTGAATGGGAATAAGAGAGTCGATCATAAGAGGGATCCTTCTCCAAAAGACATTCGACAATTGACTGGCAACATCTTATTCACTTGGATGAATAAAACAATATACACGCCTCTTTGAATCCTTCAAACCGAGGTTGCTTTGAAAGCCATCGATGCGCCTGGTATTAGCTAAATATTGCAAATACTTTGCCATTTCAATGTATATTAGCTCTTGGCGAGAATTCGCTCATCCAGTAAAACAAAAACACATCTTAAAATATTCTTTAAGTTCCATTGAAAAGAAAACCGCTTCTCCGTCTTCTCGAAACAGGTTGTAGAAGACAGGTGTATGCAAATACCTATAACTGCAAAATTCTGCACGAGAAAAGTATTCATTGGTGAGAAAGAATTTAACTAGTGAAACAAAAACTTTTTATTCAAATATCTGTGCTTGTTCCCTACCGTTCGAAAGTTACTTTTGCAAACAAAAATAAATGTATTTTAATTTTTTTGTTTTTCGAATATCCATTCAATTCCTTCAACCTATGCAGTTAAGTATTTTCGGTGTCCGATTTCTAAGCTGCCGTAGAAAATCTTGTGAGCCAATCCAAGCTAGAGTAGGAAGTTTTTCGAATTTCATTATGCTGGCTATATTGATTCGAGGCAGTTCTGTTGCCCGAGGGTGTTTCTGCGAATTGTTTGTACTTTAATCACTACTTTATGGTCTGGCGAGATAAATACTTATCCTGATACAGAGATCATGATTAAGCAAATGTCACTTCTTATAAGAGTTACCGACCACAAAGATCGTAAACATCTCTATTTGCAAAGAACAACATCTTTGTAAGGATAAAGTTTCTGTCTCTCTCTCTTATTGGTGGGAAACAACGTGCAATATGCATACATCCATATAATCAACATAATTTGTAATACTCAGCGTACTTATCGTCAGTTCTTACGGTATTTTTTTCTGTCGAGATTTTAATGTGAGTTTTCTTCAAAAACTTGAGAAAAGTTATCTGTACCCCAGCATAAAAAATAAAAGCAAATGAAAAAATGCTTTAATTAGTTTCCCAAATTACACGAGAAAATATGCAGATGTGGGTTGGTTTGCTTAACATGTCAACAAATGAAGATCAAAGCACATTATTTGCAAAATATCTAAATTTTGACAAAAGGGAAAGTAGTTGATCTAAGAAATTTCACGAGACAGTAAACCTTTCTTCAGGTTTCTTATCTCAGCCACTTTGCATGTGCGAGTAGCGTCAAACCTTTTAAGTGACACTATTGCCTTACGTCACCAATCGATCGGCTGCTTGCTAATCTTTGATGCTTTTTATCCCAAACCCTTCGCTCCACCCACTCTTTTTTTTGCTGTACTGGTTTGTTTCTCGCTCCCGCGCACGTGTGTACTTCACAGTTCTCAATATGGAAAACATAAGTATTTTTCCCAGCTTACTTTATTTAGTTGTAACTAACATGAAATGTGCTACCGAATTGCAACAGGGTGGTCATGAAAACTTCTTCAACGTCCGGCTAGCGGAAACCTGTCGAACATTCTACTGCACGTTGAATGTTTTCGAATGTGAGCTTTCCCTGTAAAAATGAATCTTATGTCTGTTTTTACGGTGCATTGCTTTCTAAAATTAAACAATTACAGCCTGTGCATATGAACAAATAAGGGGAAGTAAAATTCGAAACAAATGATTAAAATATACATGTCAAGGGGACGTATGTACACAAACTTTTATTCTGTCTGGCAGATGACCAGATTAAATCAAAGCAGCAAACATGGTGGTAAAAAGAAAAGATATGTAAGACGGTTCTTTTTCGTGACGAGAACCATCACGTAAATTTGAATCAAAGAGCAAGCACTCACGTTCCAGTTTATTTTTTATTATTGGAGTTTTGACGACAACCATGAGCACCTCAGTGGGCAATAAGCAGTCGCCCGTCTCTAATTTAGGGTCACTGGTTCCAGGGAAGAGAGAGCCAGTGCCGTAAGACACACACAACAACCATGTCTCACCGGCATTCAAATCCCGGCCCATCACGGACGAATGGCCGGAAGCCATTGCTTAGACCACTGGGCCACCGGGGCGACCGTTCAGGTTAACCCTTTCACTGGTGGGTTTTAAAGTAGGTAAACGTACTCCAAGTGTCGGATATTGTGTAGCATGATTCCCAAAGTCGGATATGTAAGTAGGCTAAGTAGTATTCAATTCCCTGCAAAGTAACGAAGCAAAGAAAGTTATTATCTCTCAAATACTTTCTATCAACAACGAGGTGTAACAATTCGCAATCAAATAACACTTCAAGGTATTCCAAAAATGTTCCATTGTCAAGTAAAACACCTGCAGTAAGTCCAGACGTGCCCTAAAAGCAAACCCGTGACGAAATTTACAGACTGTCTCTGTCCGAACTCTGCACCACTCACAGCATCTTGAAAACATGTCATCTTCATTGACAGAAGGACTGTCCAATAAATCAATTTCGCTCTCATCTGTGCTACTGCTGGACAGTTCTTCATAATATTATTCAGTGACATCGTTGTCATCACTGCTGTCTTCTTCTAAAACATTCGAACTGTTTCTCTTCTGAAGGGCAGATTTTGACGACATGCTTCACTGATCACGAACACGCAAAAAGGAACTAGACTTATTGCTTCTCCTACGTGAGAAACTACTACTATCTGTGAAAAACTTTTGTAAACTAAGGTCCTATTGAAATATATATATATAAGAACTCAAACCAAACGCTTGTACAGCGTCGAGGACACTCCTGACGAAGAAAAGAAATTTCAAGAACTTGTCATGACACTGAGCTGGAGAAACATACGCGCTCTACGCTTCGCTGATACTGGATAAAGGAATGATTTTCACGCGCTAGACGCGTCGCTGGTACTGCTCAAAGGAGCGATTTGCACACGCTACACGCGTCGCTGATATTGGGCATAGGAACGATTTGTATCTGCTACACGCGTCGCTGACACTCAAAGGGTTAAGAGAGCAACGCAACTGAACGAAGTGAAAAATAATTATTGGTGTGGCACATATCTCGAATGTTGTGTTTCTTTGTTTAAAAAAAAACGTTAAATACCGTTTTCCTTTTAATTTTCTAAACGCAGTAACCAAGAGGCGGGTCTATCTCCGTTGTTCTTGTTGTTTTGGGAATTTCCCAAATCTCTGAATATGACCTACTCGAGATCAGACAGCACAGTTACTTCTAGGAATAAATACCTGAAGAACAAAGAGCTAAACCTTAAGATCAACAATCTCCCTTGCAGTTCAAACTACATATTACAAAACAAGTCTATTTTATTATTTAAGAAACCTCTTATACAGACGATTACGATTATCAGGAAGCAAAATAAGTGGCATTCACCAAGTGATTTGTTCTTTCTATTGCGCTGGAAAGAAAGTAATGTCCGATGACGGGGTACTTGAAGTCGAAGCCCCGGCCATGTCCCACATTGGCCACTGAGAATGCGCAGCACACCAGCATGGCATCCGCAGGTAGGTGGCTCAAGTCAGTGGCAGTTAGCCGTCCAGAAGGTGAGAGTGTAAGCGCCAGCCAAATGCAAGTAGACAAGGAGCACATCCGCCACTGCATACTGTATGAGTTTCGTCGTTGTAACATAACCGCAAGTGCCGTAAGGAACATTACCAGTGCGTACCCCAATGCCGTACCACGTGGTCAGTGCTGTCGTTAGCTGAAACGCTCTCCAGAGGGAAAAATTGGCCAGTCAGACCGTTACAAAGCCAGAAGACTCGCAACAGTGGATATGAACATGCTGAAGACTTTAGTGCAGACTAAACCACGAGCAAACACGCGGGAATTAGTTAGACGAATAGCTGGCAACTACCCACACAAGCATTATAGCGCACTTGCATGAACTTGGGAAAGTGCACAAGAGAGGAGTTTGGGTACTTCATCAACTCACACTTGAGCAGAACGCACATCGCATGAGTGCATGCGTTTATCTGCTTGCACGTGGCCAAGTTGAACCGTTTTCGGACCGCATCGTGATAGGACACTAGAAATGGGTCCTGTTTGACAATGTTAGCGCCAGCAAACAGTGGCTGGTCCCAGAAAAGAAGCCCGCGCAGACTCCCAAAGCCAGCTTACACCCATGTATGTTCCTGCTGTCTGTTTGGTGGGATGTGAGGGGTGTCGTGCTTTTGAGCTCCTGCCGCACAACACAATTACTACAGCCGGTGGGTACTGTCGTCAGCACAAGAATCTGAAAGCATCACTCACGTCGAAACGACCAGCACTGTTGAACCGCAAGGACGTCCTCCTACAGTAGGATGGAGCGAGACTTCACACGGAACGGGTGACATGTCACAAGATCAGGGACGTGGGCAGGGAGCTGCTACCTCACCCAGCATATTCTCCGGACATTGCTCTATGCGTATATCACATTTTCCTGTCGTTCCAACATTTCATGGACGAACATTGGTTCACCAACTGAGACGATGTCCAACGCTCACTTTCAGTCCAGGCCGCCACAGGGACAGTTTCCAACAGCTGCCAAAAAGATGTGAGCAGGTAGTGGCAAAAGATGGCATTAACATTTTGGACAGAATTGTTGTTGTATATACGGTAATTAGCACTTTTCTGTAGCTTTGCATATGGAGATATTACTTTCTTTCCAACCCATAATTTCATCGTGCTATTGACAATACCAAAGTGACATTCACCTCAGTGACGCAGTCCCGAAAACAGAAGTGGCTTGGCGCTCCTAAGACCGTCCCAGGCGTTATCGACTTCGAAATGTATGAGGTTGGGGGCAACAAGCTTTTGAAATCGAATAAATATATATACATGCCCATATGCATGTTGCTGCAATGCTTAAACAAATGTACCTTGGCAGTCTGCGACATCCGCTCTGGCGCTCTCAACCGCTGCCAAATAACGCAAGAGGCTGAGTTAGTTGGAGCAGTTGGTCAACCGCCCAGTTAGGTAAGAAGTAGCCTGGCGTCTCCGGCCTTTAAAAAATGTGGCCTGATGGCCCAGGCCTCAATTGTACCCTTTAGTTCATCGTACGGATTTATCTCGATGAAATCAAAAATGTTTCAGTTGATTTTTTACTTCCTCCCTGCACGACTCTTCCACGTACAAATGCCTCCTGGATTGAAGCAATCGGACATTGCCCCATGCGTATGGAGCCAGGGAAAAAGGCTTAAATTTAAGCCTTTTTCCCTGGCTCCATGCTACAGTTCCGTAGTACATTATGTATTTTTTTTAATAAATTACATTTTATCGATTTTTTGGTCAATTGTAAACGAGATTGGTGCTTGTAAGTTTATGATTATTATACTAGATATATTTGAGGTGGCTGATCTCTTTGTTTTCTCTTAGATTAAATAATTAGTACTAAATGCTATTAATTTATATTGAACTTTGTAATATTACTGTGACTTCATGTTTTTATTGCATTGTGTTAATATTTAAATTTAGTTTAGTACATATGGCAATTTTTGATGTTTGTGTTTTGTTAGATAAAAATGCACTGTGTTGTGTGCTAGAATTTTCATTAAATTCAATTCAATTCAACTGAGCAGAAAAAAATGGAAAGATTATTCTTACTATATACAAATGTACGGCCCGCAAGCTATAAAACGTGAGTTTAAAAACGAGAATTACTCACCGTCTTTACCCTAACCCACATAGATCCCAAGGGATCAGGGAATAAAAGAACATATAACAGTTATTCATAAAAAATGTACTAATTGGAGGAAGACGAACTGCAGTTTTAAAGGGTACGTGGAAAGTTGTTTCAAAAGCAACAGTTCAAAATTGTTGGGCCCAATCGGCTGGGTGGTTCCATATCCACAATTTGCAGTTACATGTCAACATATAAGTGGGATTTTTGTTGTCGCCCACGTTCACTGTAACAAATCATGTTTTTCGTATTAATTTTGGTGCTTCGCTATTTGTGATTATTCTGTTTTATGTGCCATTGGAGATAGCTCACCATGTTTCCCATGTTCTCTTCGATAATGTTGGATTTTATGTTGTTGTATATAATTCTTCCTTCAGCACAGTTTACTGCCCACGCAATGTCCCCTTCATTATGTTGAATATATTTTTAAAATATTAGTCACTGTGTGTATTATTTAATGTAACAAGATGCCCTTCTGAGTACATTTAGCGTTATTTCCCCTTGTCACTGAATACTTCTGTACATACGTTGTAAAATTTGAATGTAGCATCACTGTTGCATTTCTGTTTCATGAGAAGCTGCCCTTCTGGGTATGTTTAGCGGCTTTCTTCCTTGTCACTGTATTGTTCTGAACATATGATATGAAACTTGTACATTGCATTACTGTTCGATTTCTGTTTTTTGTAAAGTTGCTCTCCTGGGTCCGTTTAGCATATTTCTCTCTTGTCACTGCATAATTCTGTACATATGATTAGTATTTCTGCTTATTTGTTTCTACCATTACTGTCATATCTCCAAATACTATTGCACCAGTTAGTTCCTTCTCACCCATGGTCTTTTATGTGAATTAGTACCTTGTGCATGTTTAATCTTTAGTATGGTAGTAATGCTTAATTGGAATTTGTGCATAGTTTAGAATCATGTCTTTCCCTGTCTACAATGCTGTAGGTAAACATTTTCATTTGTATCGCTCGTGCTTTATTGTCTGCCTCTCCTTCGCCCTACGCGGCGAAATAATTTTATGATTTTAACAATATTTTGTTTTACGTTTCACTGGAACTTTCCAGCTGATGTATATACCACTGTATTTATTGGCAGAATTCCATTGTCATGTAATTAGAAATGTTATTTTACTGAAGAATAAAGGCAATTTTGAAGTGTTGGAAACACGCCGGTTTTGGAAACGTTTTTCAGATGAATAATGAAAAAGTAATAGCTAGTAAGATCGGACATAGAGGAAATGAAAATGATAAAGATGACGAAACACACACACACACACACACCTGGTCATCTGAGCGAGAGAGAGGGGGGAGGAGTCGCTAAAAGCACCACTACACAAGAATGTGAAAACAATCTGTGAAATAGCGCTTGCATTATACATAAATCAAATACTAAGAACAGCAGATGAGAGAAAAACAGGGGCATCACTAAGCTAAAAGTATTGAGAAAGCGGCTGAACAGGGCTTATTTTTTTTATTCCGTACTCTCTTCCCATCTTCCCTGCTTCATAATAAAAAAAAAACTAAAACAAAATTTAAAATTCGTAGATAAAGCCTCTATTGCGTTCAGAATTTTAAATTGTACTTTAATTAATTCAGTATTATTTACGATAAATGCCACCCTGACATCTTCAGTTTCAGAATTAATTTAAAAACAGCATAATCGTTACTGCACATCTTCGATATGTTGATCGTTACCGCACGTCTTCGGTAGGTCTCTGACAATACAGAGAGGACTTTCTATTGCTTTGCTACAGTCTGGAGCATCGAAAGTGTGGTCGATTTTCGTTTGTTTAGGATGATTATCTGCAACACAATTCTTTTGGAAAACTGAACTAGAGGTTTCAAATGATTCATATGTATTTTGGGTTGCTGAACCCGAAAATATGTGACCCATTTAGCTACATCGTACACAGATTTTAGCAAAGCAAATAAGGACAAAATAACACACTTGATGCACTTATGGTATACCAAAAAAATCAACAAAAATAAAATATTTAATGTAACTAAAAATATTTACACCTTGAAACTTGAATTAATTCAATAAAAAACTGTATAGTACTTATTCTTGTTCAGCATTATGAAATCATCTTTTCTTCTCTTGTGAGTGGTGTCCAGTGTCTCCCGCAATAGCATCCAGTAATAGACACATATCATATTTACATTCCAATTTGTGCTTTGTTTTTGGACATTTTTTTATGTGTTTAGTGAGGATGAGAGGGTTCTTCAGGCCTCTTTGAAGCATTTTCCCTCTTATTTCCTAGTTGTTGCTGTATTGATTTGTCTTACAGTTGAATGTCTACTGCATTTTTGTAACAACCGAAATATGAAATAAATGAAAATTAAATGAATGGTTTGTTGTGTGGAGATGCAACACAGTATCAGTCTTCAACAACAGAGTATCGCAAAGGCAATTTAAGTTAGGGACAGTTTGAATAGTGGTATTCATGTGTTTCATGCTTACGGACTGCTGAGCCTGGTTTATTCGGGTAGGAACGGGACGCATTGCCAAGATTCAGAGATAGAGTATCCATAGCTAAGGAAAGCTTAAGTAAGTGACAGAGTGAAGAGTAAATGGCACGTGTTCTGAGGCTAGGTTGTCTGGTTTATTGTAGTGGCAACGCGACAGAGCTGAGACGGGCCGAGTCCGAGTCCGAAGTCATGAAGTAGATTCCGAAGTCCCGAAGTAGAGCCCGAGCTCGAACCGGGCTTGGCGGGCTCGGTCTGCATGATACTTACTGGAGTTCGGGCTCGGGCGGGCTCAGGCGGGCTCGGGCTCTGAGAGATGGAGAGAATGTTCTTCCATTTTCTTTTAATTTGATTTTACATGATTTATTACACGACACTTTTTTACACTTTCCAGTTGTTAAAGACAATTCTTCGGCAACTGGGTCTAGATGGGGAGTAGGAATTCGGCAGGGCTATCCATTCCGGCCTTGGGTAACAAAATTCCATTGGCCATGAACTACAGGATTTCTGCAAAGGAAAAGTTTCTATAAGAACTGTAGACAGTAGATAGGAAGCTGACGACATTTTGCTCCATACCTCAGAGGGTAGCTTCCTGCTAATTCTATTGAGCAACGTACGACGTAGATTGTTATGCCTCCCGATTTTTTCCGATTTCCTGATACACCACCCATCCCCTCCCCCGAAACATTTCAGGAAGAAATGAATGTTCCAAGAAACCATAGAAATATATAGACATCCCTTTCCCACTCCGCAGTTGAGAAAGACATCGGTTAATTGCATGGGTAGGAAAGGCAGGAAGTCTGGAAGAGAAGACTCTTTTTTTAATGCCTAAACAGGTTAATCATAGTTTTCGGGCTCGGGTTAACATACTTTGGGGTTGGACTAGCTCGGGCTCTTAAAATTGAGCCCGAACTTATCTTTGCGACGCGACGCAGTTCCAGGCTTTCGAGACAGAGGATACTAAGTTTAAGGCAATTCAAACAAATAACAGTGTGGATCCTATGTGTTCTCTCAGCATGTCAGATGGGCGGTCTGGTTTATCGGAATGGAGATGCCACGGAGCCACAGGTTTCGGAGGTTGAGCATCTTCAGTTAAGGGCAATTTATGCAAATAACAGAATGAATAATATATCCTATGTGTTATCTGTCTGATCACTGGCTGGTCAGCTTTATTGGTATGGAGTGCAACTAGGATCCAGGGACAGATCAATTTAAGCTAAGGGCAATTCACGCAAGACAGGGAGTGAATGATGGATCCCATGTGATTGCTAGGTACAGGTTGAGATATGTGGTCTATAGGGGTGGTGCCGACACGGAGTGCCAGGATGCAGTTGCGAAGCATCCTAAAGGCAATTTAAACAAGGGACAGAGGAAATTATGAGAACGTAGAGAAGGCATACAGTAAATCAACGTGTTCTCTACGTTCTTATTGTGTGGTCTAGTTTATTGGAATGAAGATGACATTAACTGACACGGTCCACCGATCACTCTAAGCTAAGGACAATATAAAGAAAGTAGTGGTTTGTTTCTGAACATTGCATGACCGGTGAAAGTCAAAAGAACGAGCAAATTGAAAACATAAAAAAGTCGATACTGTAAAATATGTTTAAAAAATCTAAAATAACTTGCTACTAATGAAATTGATTAATATCAGTCTTTTAATTTTTGGCATCATAAAAACATATCGATTAATCTTTGTGCAATTCTTTTTTTTTTTTTAATTTATTAAACCACTAGTATATTTTCCTAGGATGGATTAACAGGACGTTTTTATTTTGTTTTATATTTTGCCTATATAACGTCCCTCTAAAATTTTTATAATGGAATTCGTAATGTTCCCCATTATTCTGAATATTTTATGTTAGTCTGAGGTAAAATTTCGCGTGCTTTAGAATTTAGATAGCATTGCGTAAAGTTAACTGACCATGGTAAAATACTGATTCATGGTAAAAACCAAATAAATTCCAAGACACTCCAAATTCTACTTTGTTGATTGTGATAGCCTAAAACGTTACTTCACCTCGACCGAGATTTAATAGTATTTATCTGTTAATTCACTGTTTGCCCAAGGAAGGGAAAACAAATGTTTTTGATACGCTGTCACCTGCTAATATATTCCTTAAATGTTGGGCAAGAGTCTACATTGAAATAACATCGATCAAATTCCTATTGACAAAAATTATATTATAATTTATAAAATCCGATTAAAAGAATTAAAGGAAAAGTTGTGTTGATGTACACCGGTCAGCCATTACATTATGACCGCCTCCACCGTAAAGAAATGAGCGCGCCTGGAGACCGAACGGTGGCGCAGACGAAGTTCACAGAGCCGTGCATATACAACCCGAGGACTGGCTTTCGGTAAGTAAAGTGTTCGGAGTCAGAATGGGAAAAACTGCCGATTTATCGAAGTTTAATTAAGTGCAAATTGTGATGGCACGGTGCCTCGGGACTACGATCTCGGAAATGACGCGGCTTGTGGGTTGTTCACGTGCCGCTGTAGTGAGTACTTATCAAAAGTGGTGCACAGATGGACAAACGACGAACAGCCGTTCCGCCGTGTGTCGTCCGTAGCTCATTGATGCCAGAGGGGAGCGGAGACTGTCGCGCATTGTTCACAGCGACCGCAGCCACAGTGCGACAAATAACCTGCATCTAAGCCGGTGGTCACCAGGGCAATGTTTTATAGTACGCAGTTCATCGCAGCCGTCTACGGATGGGCCTGCGTAGCCAAATACTCGGCCGGGCCCTCATGCTTACTATACGTTATCGCCAACAACGCATGAAATGTGCACAAAATCATCGAGAGTGGACCGTTGATGATTGGAAGAATGTGACATGGTCTGACGAATCAAGATTTTTTGTGCATCACAAAGACGGTCGAGCGCGTATACGCCGATTACCAAAGGAGGCTATAGCACCTGGATGCACTGTTGGGAGGAAACAGGCCGCCTCCGACTGTGTTATGCTGGTGGCGATGTCTTCTTGGAGCACTACTGGTCCCATTATCCAAGTAGCACAATCCCTGACAGCTGTCAGGTATCTGAACATCATTGCGGACCAAGTTCACCCATTCATGGGAACTGTGTTCCCTGCTGGTGATGGCCATTACCAACAGGATACTGTGCCATACCACACTGCCATAATCTTCAAGGAGTGGTTCGAGAAACATACTGGTGACTTTTTGTTAATGCCCTGGCCTCTAAATTCAGCTGACATGAACCCAATCGAACATTTGTGGTTCGATGTTGGAAAAGCAGATTCGTACTAAATCACCACCACCCCGAAATGTGCGAAAATTGGAGGACTTGCTGTTGACATTATGGTACCGGTTATCTCAGGATACTTATCGCCACTTCATCGAATCGATACCTCGCCGAGTGGCAACTGTTTTGCGAGCTGAAGGGAATCCTACAGCTTATTAGGTAGGTGGTCATAATATAATGGCTCATCGCTGTATAACAAGATGTTTCCTTTTACGAGTGCCCCACCCCCATTTTGGATGCGTGATGCCCCTGATTCAAAACGGACTTTACAATTTCGAAAGCATATACACTACTGGCCACCCAAAAAGCAACACCAAGAAGGAAGCATCCGATTGGCCTGAAATTCGCGGTATGCGTCGCCAGCTAGAAGACATAAAAACGATTTGCATTGCAGGGTATATGCAAATCATGTGCGCCCGGCACGCCACCGAGAAGCACTATAACAAGGGTGCACAGAAGGCGGGAAAAACACAGAAGGAAGGCGGTAAGTAGTGGAAGTGTGTTGTGCTGCCGGACCTGTGCGTGGAAAAGCTTCCTGATGCCTCGTCGCAGAATACGGCAGTCATTCCAGCACGTTTCGGAGTTCGATAGAGGAAGAATAGTGGCTTATAGCGACAGCGGTTTATCGTACCAAGACATCTGCGCCCGTGTGGGACGACATCCAGCCACAGTGAGGCGAGTATGGATTCGGTGGGTTCAGGAGAGACGGACGGGCCAACGTGAGCGATTGCCGCAGCCGCGGTACACCACCTAACCAGAGGACCGGCCTGTTGTGCAGCGGGCATTGACGGCTCGCACTGCCACATCACGAAAGTTAGCGCAGGAATTAGCGTATGTTGCGCAACAACCTGTGTCAGCACGTACCGTTCGACGTCGTCTGTAGGAGCTGGGACTTGTCGCACGGCGCCCATTGCTCCGATTACCATTGACGTTACACCACCGGCGAGTGCGGCGGCAGTGGGCTGTTGAACGCCGCACCTGGACTACGGAATAGCATTACAGTATCTTCTCCGACGAATCCCGCTCCTGCCTGCAATGCCACGATGGTCGGATCCGCGTGTAGCGGCACCGCGGCGAGATACTGTATGACGCCTGCATTATGCAGCGCCATACCGGTCCGTTGCCTGGCGTTATTGTTTGGGGAGCAGTTGGATATGACACCCGCACCCCTCTGGTACACATCGCCGGTACACTCAATAACCACCGCACCATCTATGACGTGTTGGAGCCTGTAGTCCTCCCTTCCCTGCAGGAACTGCCAGTGGCCACGTTTTAACAGGACAATGCGCGCCCGCACGTGGCACGCATCGTGCAATAATTCTTCAGGGCCCAACAGGTGTCACTGCTGCCGTGGCCCGCCTGTTCTCCCGATATGTCGCCCATCGAACACGTCTGGTCGCTGATCGACAACCGAGTGGCCCGGGAAGCACCACCCGCGGCTACGCCCTGATGAACTGTGGCAAGGTGTGGAAGCACCCTGGACCGACATACCCCAAGCCCACATCCAAAGCCTCTTTCGCTCGATGCCGCGGCGTGTAGCGGCCGTTATTGCCAGCCATGGGAGCCACACGAACTACTGATGTCTGCGTGTTTAGCAAGTCGCACGGGCCTGTAAGCTCAATCGTTTAATCTTTGTATCGGTTGTTATGTGTCAAGTAAATCTGGCTTTGCTATCTCGTGTCCTTCTTGGTGTTTCATTTTGGGTGGCCAGCAGTGTGTAAGAAAGGGTGAGGGGAATAATAAGAGGAAGGAGGGTTTGGAAGGAAGATAAAGAAGAGAAGAAGTAAGACTGCGGAATAAAAAACTGAAAAAAAAACAGAAGAACCTAGTGAAACCTAAAAACTCAGCATAAGAGCATCACTTGAAACAGGGGAATTAAGTAAAAGCAAAGTTAACAAAAAGAACCGAACACAGTGGGAAATGTCTAAATATCTAGCGGTAATGAACCTGGTCACCAAATAGTTCTTGGAAAACCAAGAAGTATGTGGTGACCATACTGTATCAAACTGTGCAAGAGACACATCTGCAACAACCGCTATGTATTCCTGAGTGATACGGGCAGGTAGGGACAAACAAAACCGGCGCTCCAGTGAGGGTTGGCCGTGAGACAACGAAAGACGGGGGAGATGGAGCGGAGGAAAAGCCAAAAATTACAGACATAAACTTGAGCGAGAATGAAGAGGTACGAACAGAAAAGAGGCCTATGGGCAACGATTAGTCCAGCAGGTATGAGAAAATTAAAATCATGAAAATCGTGGGTTTCGGCGCAGATATGAGAAATAATGGTTTGAAGCAGTTGAGACAACGAAAGAAGAATATGACATGAATTATAGATATGTAATAAAGTACTAGGAGAATCACAGAAAGCCCTAAGAAGAGAGGAAATAAGACCAAGACGATGAAACGCAAAAGGAACTGCAAGAAAACACCACTGAACCTCCCCCTCCCGCGGTTGGCTAAGCGGGAGGCGAGTAGCGACCCACGCAGACCTTCTGTGACCTGAAGGAAGGGACAAAATCGGAAGAGGTGAAACATCCTGAAGAAGTAAGTTGCGGTAGAAGGGGTCTCGGAAGTAATAGTATGTATGAAAATTGGACCTGAATAGAAAGGAACGGAGAAAGGAAGAAGTAGAGAAACTGAGTGTTGATGCGCAAGATCAGAAGCAACAAATGAAGGGAAAAAACGTTCAAAAGTAGAGCTTAAATCAGAAGACTGGAGACATGTTCAAGAATTGGAGATAGACCAGACGAGATGGAAGCAAGAGGAAGGAAAAAAAGGTCATGTGCCACGAATTGGGATAGCATAAAAATCCCAGCCGCAACGCACTTAGGAAAGATGAGAGGATTACCGTTTGGAAGACAAATGATGAATGAATAAAACAGAAGCTCTTGAAGTAGATTGGAGAGGCAGATTAGTGAAAGACGCGTCGGAGAAAGGACTCGCCAGAACTGAAGAGACACCGGCGGAAGACGAGAGGGAGACTAACACCACCTCACTACTGTACAGATGTCCAGGATTTTCTCAATAAACGTTTTCCAGGTCGCTGGATTGATTGAGCAGGGCCAATAGCATGGTCACCTTGTTCTTCTGATGTGATACCTCTCGATTTTGCTTTCTTTAAAGATCAAGCTTTGCTACCTGTAAATTTTGCTAAACTCAAAACTCGAATCACTGCCGCAGCTGCAGGAGGAAAACAGATATGCAGCATCTAGTTTAGGAATCAAAATTTTCTGTGTTTCTCGATAACTGCTGGGTTTTACGAAAGCTACTGCAAAAAAAAAAGTTTCCCTCTTCTCATCTGAGCATTACCTACCATAAACCTGTCACGGGTGGCAAACGATCTTTTCTAGTCCTTTACTCTAGACTTTTATAATCTAATACTTGACCGATTGCATGATGAAAAAAGACCAGTTCCCCTGATACGTATAGCATGCCACTGAGTAGAAACAATTGATTCAAATATCGTCTTTCATTTTTCTTAGATTCGCCGCCATTGTTGCAATCCTTTTCGAAAATAATCGGTCAAAAAGTGTAAATTTTTATCTTTTCCCGAATAACCACATTGAATAAAGAAGCTAAGTGGAAAACAATGATTTCTGACCGGTGATCCACTCGTTCCAGCAGCGTTAAGCCCACTCCTTAGGCAGCGAATATATTCGTTTAAGCGGATTTCCTCGCAGTTTGCTAACCCTGAGTTAATTCGATTTGTTCCAGCCGATTAAAAAGTCATAAGCCATGAGTTTGTTCCGAGTGGGCTGTTTTTCTGAGAGGAAGCCAGAATTCATGAATAAACAGGAACAACTCCTACCTTTCATGAAGATGATTTCGTCCAAATACAGAAGGAACAAAGATGTTCTGATGTGTGACATTTGTACTGTATATCGGAGAATACATTTTCAGTAAAAAATGATTATTTCAAATACTTCATTTGACATACTTGCAAGAAATGATCTCGTTAATATTTAATGTACTAAAAGTATGTAAAGTAAATAAACTTGTGAACAAAAAAACTGAACTAACAAAATAATAAATAAAACATTTTCCTTCTAAAAGAGGTAGCTCAAAAAGGAGTGAAGAAAATGGTCAGAAGGAATCGATTTTCAAACCAAAGGCAAAGAAACAAAGTGCGTTTGATTGGACTGACTTATGTCACATAAACTGCTTACTGGATTCGTTAATGGCATTGGCCAATGGCTAGTGGGCAACCTTGCGTAGTCGGATATATCCGACGGCAAAATATCCGTCTTTATGTCATCCTTTTTTTTCAAGAAATTCGGAGGAACATAAGAACAAAATGTCCAGAACCTTCGTTTGTTGCCAGAAAAAAAAAATAAAGTAAGTCTTGAAATTGTTCAAGAGAAGAATTGGTAAGCGGAACAATAAAATGCTCTAGCGTCAGTCTCTCGAGTTGAAGTGAACACAAGCAACTGCTGACGGATTATTTTCTCGCCAAATGTAAAATGTTGTTTAGCAAGAATTGATCTGTGACACTCGAATTATTAAAATAAACAGTGTGTATTAATATTCCTATGTATACTGTGAAAATCCAAATTTTCCGGTGGCGAAGGTCGAACCCACATCCTTTGTGCACCGGAGCTGAATGTTTAACTAATTAAAATACGCCGGCAAGGACTTGGCACTGTTATATGCAGTCTTCATGTGCATCACCTCTGCGGTACATTAAATATATCCCTTATTGAGAAAGGTAGGGGCACAAAGAGGAGGTCCAATACGCTATTAGGTAGGTATGTCTGATGTGTTGTCCATTGAGTGTGTATATATAGAGAGGGTGGAAAACATGATGATCAAAACTAAAATTTCTGAAATGGCAATGGGCTGGACATACTGCTAGAAGAATGGACTACCCATGGGCAACTAAAATATTAGACTGGATATCAAGGGACAGAAAACAGAAAATGACTCAGGAGATCACATTTGAGATGGATGGAAGAAACCGGAAAGCTTGGCGGAGTGGCATAGAGGAAACTAGCTCAAGACAGACAGTTATGGAAGAGACTTGGAAACTTGCGACTTGTGGAGCAAGCTTTCGAATTTCACCCACCCATCTCCCATGTGATCTTCTTCTGGGTCATTTTATCCAGCAGTAGATTGTTAATGATAATGGTTGACAATGATGAAAAAAATCCCAACACCAAGAAGGGGTTGTGTTAGATAAACGACAGTTGGTAGGCGGTGAGAGTACATCTGTAAGATGACGTCTATGCAAATTTCGCGCTAGGCCCACCCCTCGGAACATGCAAAGCAGGTTTGCTGTAAATACACGCTGTAACGTTCGTGAGCGTTAGTTATCGTTGAAATTCGACGTAGTGTGTTGATGTTAGTCAAGAATGCCTTTAAAGACTAGTTGATGACCATTAAACTGTACCGTCCAATTGCGGACTCCACAGGGATAAAATAACTCTCTCAAAAGATTTTTAGTGACGGCGTTGGGAGTAATCCTGCCAGGATCCGACATTCCCCCATCCGGACAGAATCGGTCCGTAGACCTGCAGCGTGCTGCTACCCCCGTTTGCCGGCACTTCCCACCTTTCCATCATGACCCGGGTGTGCGTGCCATTTGGGCAGGGGCAAGAAAATATCTTTTTTTCTCTACCCCTGACTGGGAGAATAATTGCTGGCGCGAACTGTTTGGGGCGTCTGCCCTTTATTCAAACAAGAGGATACATGCATATTTATTTACACTGAGGAACACATCTCCGCGTAGGAAACAAGTCCTTTGCTCAATGAGCCCTCTCACATTGTAAAATATTAAAATATTTACATTATTTACATTGCCACAGGACTAGGGTAGGTTCTGTGGTGATGACTCTGTGCTCGAGTCATCTGTTTCCCTTCTTCGGTTCTTCATCCCTCTTCTTTCTTCTTTCTTCTTCGGTCACCCCTCTATTAGGTAGACCGCCTGTTCCTTGACCATCTCGATGAGCCCCTGTCGCGCTCTTGGGTACGCGAGCAGGATCGAGAGGTCCCTCGTCTTTGCCAATTCTGGCACTAATGTTGCTCTCTTCCCTGCCAGAGAAGCACATTCTAGAATCATGTGTGCGACATCTGCGGTCTGGGCACCACACATGCACACTCGCTCCCTAACCGCAAATCTGCGGAAGTACTCCTGCGATACTCCGTGCCCTGTTAGTACTTGGTTGAGGAAGCCATTACTCTCAATGCGCCTTATCGAGATTCGGGGAAGATACGGCATGTCCATCTACCCGTATCCCCTTCATCCCATCTCTGCTGCCACTCCACCAATGTTGCTGTTTTCAGTTGCGTCCGCACGCTTTGCAGCGGCGTTCGCATCTGAAAATCTGTGTCATCTTTACCAGTAGTTTCCTTCGCTAGCTGGTCTGCACGTTCATTTCCAACTGTACCGACATGACTTCAGATCCAGTGGAAGGTAACCCTTCTACTCTCCATTGACTTGAATAGCGCTTTTATCTATCTGACAAGGGGAGTCTTACTCCCGAACTGGCCAAGCGCTTTCAGGTCAGAGTATATGCTATATGCCCCTTCACTGTTCATAGCCAGCACCCAACGCAGTGCTTCTCTGATCGCCAATAACTCTGCTTGGAAGACAGAGGAATTGGGCGATAGTTTCATTCGCTCCGCGTGCATCTCGTTGCCATCCGAGATCACGCAGAAACCTGCACCGACACTACTGCCTATTTTAGAACCGTCCGTGTACAGTTCCTTCATCTGTCCTGTGGGGAGATCTTTGTCCCAGCTCAGACAAAGCTCGTTGGCTGGGTGGCAAGTCCAGTCCATTTTCGGAGTTCCACCTCGGACGACCGGTACTGGCGTCCTAGGAAAGAAACATCGTCCCCGTAGCGGAGGGTCTGTATTACTGTTTCCCTCGCTACGACCAGGTCCGCTGGTTCACACCCAGCCAGCACTTAAAGTGCTGCTGTGGAGGTCGTGCGGAAGCACCTCGTCATGCGCAAAAGCGCCCTGCGCTGAATTTGGTTAATACCATTTCTCATCCTAACGGTATCTGACCACCAGGCGGGACACGCATATGTTAATATGCGCTCCACCCTCGCTTACAGAGCACCTTTTTGGCTGGCCCAGGCAGCCGCATTCCGTTGATCTTATTTAGAATGCTGGTGCATCTGTCCTTCAAGAAGCGAAGATGCGGAAGCCCCGACAATCTGGTGTCAAGGATGACTCCTAAGTACCGCATCTCTCTCACCGCTTTGATAGTATGCCCATTAAAGTGACACTTTGGTGGGGTGACCAGTTCCCCCTTCTTTGCTATTAGCATTAGTGTCGTCTTTTCGGGAGCGAAGCAAAGCTTACACTCCTTGCTCCATCTATCTAGCTGTGAGAGAGCGGTGTGTACCTTCCGCTCAATCACATGCCTACCAGATGCTGTCACTATCAGCATGAGGTCATCTGCGTAGGCTTGCAGCTGCGCCCCGTCTTCCAGAGGAAGCGCAAGTGCGGTATCTGCAACCACATTCCACCCCAAGGGGCCCGAGCAAGAGCCCTGCGGACACCCTTTGGTGTATTCCCTGCTATAAGTCTTGTCTCCGACCACAAACTCTACTCTTCTATGCGAGAGAAAATCGCTTATTAACAGGAACAGATTCCTGGAGATGCCAAGTCTTTTCAGACGGTCCAAAACCAGTGGCCACCAGAGGTTGTTGAAAGCGCCCCGCACATCCAACGAGACGAGACAGGTGTGCTTTCCCTGTGCACGATTTTGCTTTACCTGCTCAGTAAGGCTGACCAGCGCTTGGCCGGTACACCTCTCCGATGTGAAACCGAATTGTCGGCTGGAGAGCTTACCTAGGCCGACTTAGTAAAGGGTTGCTCGAATCACAAGGACCTTCTCCAGCACCTTACTCCATGCTGTTAACAGGCAAATCGGCCTATAGGCTGCGGGATCTGCTCGGCTCTTGTTTACTTTGCTGAAGAGGACGAGCAGCGCAGTTTTCCACAATGATGGGAAACAACCTCTTTCCAAGCATTTATTAAACAGGGCAGCGAAGTACCCAGGGTTGGCTAGAAACACCTCTCTGATGATCGAGAGGTCCAACCCATCTATGCC
The DNA here is from genome assembly GCA_039090855.1 of Macrothele yani. Lineage (NCBI taxonomy): Eukaryota > Metazoa > Arthropoda > Arachnida > Araneae > Macrothelidae > Macrothele > Macrothele yani. The sequence goes on along the minus strand of CM077002.1, from coordinate 75,433,323 downwards.
TGGTGCCTTGCCTTTGTTTAGGCTGTTAATTGCAGCACCTATCTCCGCCTCCGTGAAGGGCGGGTCGTCAACCGTGTCTGGTGGTTCTCTGCAGTGCTCTTTGATCTATATTTGATCCGGGGAGTCCCCCGTCTCCTCATCGGATGGGAAGTGGTGGTTTAAGAGCATTTCCACTGTGTCTTGCAGAGTGGCGGTGTTGGTGGCACTCTCTGTTCTGACGGATGCCAGTAACAGTAGGCCGGTGATCGAGCCCTTCGCCACTTTGTACGGTATCCCAAAAGGATTGCCGACAGGGGTGGTCTCACACAACTGTCTCCAGTGCTCTCTCTTCGATGCTACCATTGCTTTGCGGTACAAAGCGTTGGAGAGATTATATTCCCTTTTCAGGCGCTCCCTCCTGTCTCGGTCAAATCTCTCGCGTTGCATTCTTCGTCTGCTGCGTCTGGCCTTCCCTCGCAGAAGGCTCAGATTTTCCGACCACCAGGGGAGCAGGGGTCTTGCCCTTCCCCCTTCTTTCCTGTAACTTTCACAAGTCTCTACTATCTCTTTGGTAAGATTACCAAGGTAATCATTGAGATTTTCTACCTCATCTAGATCTGCTGCACTTCTATCTCTTAGCAGATCTGATAGTCGGCCCTGGAGTTCCGACCATTTGAGGTTCCGGGCGTCGAACCTAGACCTGGGTTTTTTCCCAATTTTCTCAAACCCTATCGCGTAGGTAATAGCAAGGTGATCGCTGCAGCTCACATCGTCCAGTACCTGCCAGTTCTGGAGGAGGTTGAGGACCGATGTCCTCGTGAGGGTGAGGTCGACCCACGACGTCCCAGTGGCAGCTTGGAACGTGGGAACACTGTCGGGGTCGTTTCAGATCGTCAGATCTGAAGAAATGACGAAATCAAGGAATTCACTACCTCGCCTATCTTCTTCTTGGTCTCCCCAGAGGGGACTCTTCGCGTTGAAATCGCTTGCAATGATAGTCTCGTGCTGCGGGTGGGAATCCAGCAACCGCGAGACTGTATTTAGCACGTCTGAGAGAGCACCTGACGGTGAACAGTATGCGTTGACAAGCAATATTTTTTGTTACTGCTCTCAATGCCCAATGCCACCACATTTGATGTGCATTCCAGCTCCAGAGCTCCCAGGTCTGGGTCAAGAACGACTGTGGCCACCATTGGTTTTTCGCATCGAGAGTAGTACTTCCGTGAGGAGTTGAGAAACCCCGCTACCCTACCATAGGAGTGGTACGGTCCCTGTATCAACAGTATTTTTGCAGCGATTTCACTTGCAGTTTTAAGAATCTGCCCTGTTGCGGCTCTCGCGTGGTGAGCGTTGAGCTGGAGTACTCTAAGAACAGTACTTGTCCTTGGCCGATCAACCATAGTTGGTTCGGCTTCTCTGCTGCTCCAACTCCTTGATCAGGGAGGGACAAGTCTTGCTGAAGCTAGAATGGGCGGTTTCGAGCTTCAGTTTGAACCGCCTGTTCGCGGAAGTGCAGTTATTGCACTTCGGAGCAGCAGTGCGATCTTTGTGCCGGTGACCTGTCTCACCGCACTGTCCACACTTGTCCTCTGCTTCCTTGCAATCATTCCTGAAATGGCCGGAGCCGTTGCACCGGGTGCATCGGACTTCTCGCACAAAATCTTTCAAGCGCAGGATTGACCATCCCAAGTTGAGTCGACCTCGCTTGATCAGTAATCTGTAGGCCAGGAGTTCGGCTTCCACCACCCAGTGGGCCTTACCCCCTTTGGCCTTAATGGCGAATTTCGCCTTAAACTTCCCTCCGAGGTCCGGGTTTTGCTCTTTAACCCCGGCCTCGAAGTCCTCTCGCGAGATATCCCCGTCGACGCCATAAACAATTAGACGCGGGAGTCTCTTTTTTTTGGGGGGGGGTTTAGAGTGGGTGCAATCCTTGGTCAGGGGATTGATCCGCAGCTCGCCTTCAAGCTTGGCGATATCCTCTCTCTTCGAGCACTCTATCGCCACCCCTCCGTTTCGAACCTTGCGAACACCTTTGACTCCTATCTGCAGTTTTGCTGGCTGCACTGCGGATAGGAGTGTTGCCGTAACGTCGTCGGACGTTTTGCCCTCGTCGGTGGGGTAGATGAGGAGCACGTGTCCCCTTTCTGGCACCACCTTCTTTACAACTTTCGCTTTGGGTGCCGGCACAGACCGTTGCGCCTTCGTGGCACCCATTTGGCTGTGGCGGCGTAGGACATAGGTCCTACTGAGGGGAGCCCTGCCGCTCCACCCTCTCCTCAAGCTTGCCCTCTAGCTTTGAGGTCAGCATCCCTTGCTGAGTGCAGGCGTGTTGCATTTTCTTCAACACCGCCGCGATCTTAGCCACCGCCGCCTTGCTTGCCGTCTTGGGTAGGGAGCCCAAGACCACTCCAATTTCTGCTACACAGCCCTCCACCAGGGTTAGAAACTCCTCAGTGGCCCCTGCTAGGGGAGTCTCAACCCTCCGATTGGCCTTCGGAGTGGACTCCAAGGTCACCATTGGTGAGGCCTTTGGTGACTGGGAGGTACCGGGTTTAGGAGAGGATGTCTCCGCTACCTGGACTTCAGAGGGTTTCACCCTGGTGGGTAAGGCTGTGCCTTCCTTTGACTTCAAAGCACTTTTGGGGGTAGCCCCTTCAACATCACTCCCTTTCGGGAGGTTTGCATCTCTCTGGGAGAGATGCAAAGTTTTCTGAGTCTTGAGTGGGCACCCTGGGGTTCTCCCACTCAAGGTAACGCTCAGAAAACACGGGCGCGTGAGTTTCAGCCCAGTGACGGATCAAAGATTCCTATAACTGGCCGAACCGGCACGACGTCGACGTACTCGCAATTCGGCACAAACGAGTTTGCGGTCAGTTGGGACTTCGCCCTGACAAGGGCGTTTTTATTCTAAGTCCCAAACCGATCTGACTGCACCGAAACACTTTCAGTTTGAAAAAAAAGAAAAAAATTTTTGCGAGGGAGGAAGGAATCCTCTCTCGCTGGGTGAGCGGTGCTCTCTTTTGCTCAAACGCAACGAACTGAAAGTCGCAATTAAACTCACAAACCTCGCTCCCCGGCTCGATGACAAGAATGCCTTTAAGAAGATGAAGAAGCCATTATCAACAGCTCACGGAGTTCGAACGGGGTCGTGTAATAGGGCTACGAGAAGATGGATTTTCTTTCCGCAATATTGCAGAACGACTTGGCAGGTATGTAGCCACTGTGCATTAGTGTTGGCAGCGGTGGTAAAGGGAAGGTACTGCCTCAAGAAGACCGTGTTCCGGCCGGCCACGAGGCACTACTGATAGGGAAGACCGACGTGTACGGCGTATGGTCGTAGCGCATCGTACCATGTCTGCGGCAGCAATTCGAGCTGCAGTTGCCACCACAGTGACACAACGAATTGTTACAAATCAGTTACTTGAAGGACAGCTCCGAGCCAGACGCCCTGTAGAGTGCATTCCACTTACTCCAAACCACTGCTGTTTGCGACGTCAGTGGTGTCAAGCTAGAGTTCATTGGAGGACGGAGTGGAGATCTGTTGTGTTTTCTGATGAAAGCCGGTTCTGCCTGGGTGCCAGTGATGGCCGTGTGTTGGTTAGAAGGAGGCCATGTGAGCGCCTGCAACCAACCTATCTGCGGCCGAGACACACTGGATCTACAGCTGGAGTTATGGTCTGGGGAGCAATTTCCTATGACAGCAGGAGCACTCTCGTGGTTATCCCACGCACCCTGATGGCACGGTTGTATGTCGGTCTGGTGATTCTACCTGTTTTGCTGCCATTCATGAACAGCATTCCAGGGGGTGTTTTCCAACAGGATAACGCTCGCCCGCATACCGCTGTTGTAACCCAACAGGCTCTACAGAGTGTCGACATGTTGCCGAAGCCTGCTAGATCACCAGATCTTTCACCAATCGAGCACGTATGGGACATCATTGGACGACAACTCCAGCGTCACCCCCAACCAGCATTAACCGTCCCTGTATTGACCGACCAAGTGCAACAGGCATGGAACTCCATCCCACAAACTGACATTCAGCACCTGTACGACACAATGCATGAACGTTTGCGTGCTTGCATTCAACATTCTGGCGGTTACACCGGTTATTATTGTACCAGCAATTCGCATTTAAAATGGCTCTTCTCACGCTTACAATAAGATGTGATCTTGAACCCTTAATCGATTAAATATGTTACCTATACAAATGTATTGCCGCCATTTCATTTCTGTACAACTATTTTTTCTTGGTGTTGGGATTTTTTTTCCGTCAGTGTATATATATATTCTTCCCAGTCAAGTGTATGAATAATGTAACGCATCTCTTTCTGTTTTGCATTATGAGTTATTTTAAGAGCGACAACAAAGATAACTGTATTTTCACTAATTTTTTAAAATATTTTTTCCTTGGACTACAAAAAAAAAAAAAAAAAAAAAATCACTGAATTCACTAAATTATATATATATTTTTGAAACTTTTCGTTCGCGCTTGTTATTCGGGTGAGTGAGAAAAACAATAGCTTTCGGCAATCAGAAAGGTTCATTTTCTTTCTCTTAATTGCGATCTAAACACCAGAAATTATTCGTTCTACTTCCGAAATGTATTGAAAGCACTAGAATTCTGAGCATTTTGCTCTATTCACTTAATTTAAAAGAACTTACAGACTCAGACATTAAAAAAAACACACACACTCAGTTTGTAGAGATTTTTTGCTTATGTCTGAAATAAGGAATGCACGGAATAAATAAAACTAACGTACAAGGATGAATTACCTAGATCTTCAAGTCACTACTGTTTGACCCTGGGCATCTTTCTCATTCTAACAATGGAGTTTTGTAGGAAGACTTCGTTCCATTTCATCCCCCGCAAGACATTCCTTCCCGCGGCTGATCTATCCCAAATTCATCCTGACGAGCGGGCGTGGTTTAGTTTTACGGAGAGGGAGTGAAGATGCGTATATAGGCCTTCTTGCTGCTTTTGAGCAGGTTTTTGATGGACGTAATATTACGTCCTCGCCGCTTTTGAGCAAGTTTTGGTAAACGTATATATGCGTCCTCGCCGCCTAGAGGGTTAAGTACTTCTCGGCGTTGGAGATCCAGGCTATTAGCCGTGCCTTACAGCTTGTCAAAGATAGGTCGTATTTCAGGTTCATTAATCAAATTTATCGTCAGCACTAAGGAGCCACTATAGGGTATCCCCTTTTTCTCCTGTGTTAGCAGAAATTCTACTTCAAAATTTAGAAAACCAAGCTCTGGGCCAGTTTGATGTTACATCTTGCCTTTTTATTCGTTACGTTGACGACGTCCTGGTTTTCTGGCCGTCTTCCAACGGCTATCTTCCTAGATTTGTTGATTTTCTTTCTTCCTTTCATCCAACCATCATGTTTTCGGTTGAACTGGAGAATAACCATTCGTTACCTTTTTTGGACCTCTTTCTTGCTCGTGATCCTGTTTCACATTTTTCTCAGTTTTTCTGTTTACCGTAAACATGCATCATATTCCTCTTTAATTCCTTTTGCATCTGCCCATCCCTTTGATCAATGATAATTTTCAGCTTTTTACTTTCCGGTTAATCGAGCCTTCTCACATTCTTCTTCTTCAATTGCTCGTAATTAGGAGTTAAGAAAATTACCGACTTAGCTTGAACATATGGGTACCCTGAAAACACAGTTCAGTGTATAATTGGGAAAGTTGCGAATAGGACACTTACTTCCTTGTCTAAGGAGGACTAGAACCCAAGATTTGTGGGGTCAGGGCAATATGTTACACCCATTGTTCATGCCCTGAAGAATGCCTGCCTCAGATATCAAGTCGACTTTGGAATCAAAACCATGAATATCTTGTCATTGATCCGTAGCGACCGCGATAAATGGGGTGTTTACGGTATACCGTTGAGATCAAACGGACCAGGAACTCACGATTGTGTATATATCAGCTCAACATCAAGGAAGTTATATACCAGATTTATGGAACACAAATACAATCTTCGGAACGGGTCACAAACGATTGCCTTGGCAAGAGCAGTTGGCAGTGGTGACAGTTTTCCAGATTGAGACAATATGACAATGCTGGCATACCCGTCATGTAAGTCAAGTTTGTTAATTACAGAAAGTTTATTTATACTTCAGAACTTTGACTTTTGTTGCAATGACGATTTCCCTAATTACATTCCTGAGGTTTGGAAGACCCTTATTTTAAACAAACAGTTCCCCCTCCCACAAGGCGTTGACTCTCGTGTACAGGTTTTGTAATTGACTACGTCACCTACGTGTCTTTGGTTCTAAAATTTTAAGTTGTAATCTGGCATCGTTCATGATATATAACCCTATGTAATCTCTGAGTATGGTTTAATTCACATCTGATGATGGGTCCATAGTAGACGAAAGTGCTTATGTATTTTAACTTTTAACTTTTTAATTAAAGTTTTTAATGTCACCATCATCAACTTTTATCATATCGTGTAGAAACGGCAAGTGTTGTTTATATTGACTCATACACGATTTAAGCTTCATTTAACGTTGTAACTATTGTTTATGTTGACCAATGCGATCGAACGATCCATGAACTCACGACGTTCTTCTTACTGTTATTTTTTACACAAATTACTGATGATGCATCGAGGTACTCCAAAGTCATCTACCACTATTTCTCGTATCTGGCCAATTACCAGCCGTCCGATTGACATCCAAGCTGTTGATTCTGGTGATTTGTGTTGCTGAGACATTGTTCAACTGAAAACCATCTGCAACGTCCTACTGAAGCAGGACGGTCTGCAGAGCACGATAGCTACTGCCAGTTTGCTTTGCGCTCCGGAACAGTACGCAGGCGCGTCAGAGCTGCTCATTTGCATGTTCTGATCTCTTGTTTGTTGCTGAGATTTGCCGCGCAGAGATTTACGTTTCATTACAGACATACAGCTCGACAATTGTTTCTTCACATAACGCAGACATCCCTTGATCATTTGAAAAGTGTATAACATAGAAAAGAGCACGGCAAAACGCAGAAAAGAGCTTTGTATGCAACGAAGTGTTGCAATGAGGTACACGGTAGTTAATAATTTAACTGGCTGGAAACGAACTAACTCGTGGCTAGCAAAATGTGCTGAAAATCAGCTCGAACGAACATATTCATGGTTTATGAAGTGGACCGAACCCAGCTAGAACGAGTGAACATGTACATTAATAAACGTCACTTTCCCTTTAACTTTGTTGAAAAAAACCCCAACAAAGTTAAGGGCAAAGCAAGTTCAGGGGGTAGGAGGCTGAGAAAAACTTAAATGAGGAGAGAAAATATAAATTTTCGTTCTGATAAATGTTAATGATATAACAATCGTGAATCGGTTGATTTAGCTGAGTTTGACACTTGCACTGGGTCTATTATTTTGGAAGAATTTGGTGAAATGGAAGTGACTCAAGTGATCCGGTAGCATAGATTATAATTTGGGAGAACCAGAAGACATTTGTAAGAATATCCCATTCAGCTGGTAAAAGAATAGAACTAGCAGGCACATTACATCCAAATCATCTCATTGCCAGATTACCCCGAATTAGAAGCATGACACAATTTACTATTTTCTGTGAATGTTGTCATTCTGTTTGTGTAATCATGATTATAATGCAGTTTGTGGACTTTCTTCAAGAAAGGCAAGAAGGAAGCGTCAGATTGAACCGAAATATTATGGACGTAATGATGCAGATGAATGATACACATGATGGCAAAAGCAGAACTGCAGAACAATTACAGAGGAATCTGTGGCACGCAATCCGGTCATCTTCAATAGCGCGTCGCACCGCCTCGTGCAGCGATACAGGCTGCAATACGGTCCGGCACGGAATCGAAAAGACGCCTGATGTTGTCCTGGGGCAGACTAACCCACACGTGGTGGACGGTGTGCTCCAAATTCTGGATAGTTTGGCGGGCGGTAGCCGGCGTTTCAACCCGTCCCGCACATGCTACACAGCGGGCAGGCCGTGGAAGTGTCTGGGAATGACGTAGGCAGTCCTGAGCAACTCGAGTCGTGTGCAGGTGGGCATTATCCTGTTGGTGTAAGCCACCTGGAATTGCGGCCAGGACTGGTAGCATTTCGGGCCGCAGGATCTTATCCACTTCCCGCTGTCCCGTCAATGATCCCGTACCACTACTAGAGCTGATCGGCTATAGTAGGCAATGGATTTCCCACTATAGTGCATGCAATGGGGCAGGTGTGGCGCTCGATAGTGAGGTTGGGATTGTGCCGTTGACCCGCGGACCTGCACATCCGGACACGATGATCATCTGTCCCCAAAACGAAGCGGCACTCACCTCTAAACACCACTCGTCGCCGGTTTGTGGCGTTACACGTCGCTCTGGCCTGGCACCACTGCACACGGAGCCGGCGATGTTCCGGTGTTAATGGCAGCACACGTAAGGTGCCCTGGGATCGCAGATTCGCTTCCACGAGGCGTCGGAAATGGTTCGTGGGCACACAGCAGCCGCTACATTTGTCTGCATACTGGGCCGGGTCCCCGTGGGATCCGTTTGGGCCTGGCTCACGACCTATCAATCCTCTCTACCGGTGGTCCTCCTGGTCCGTCCGGAACTTCTCTGCAGTGTGACAGTGTCGTCACATGTCGACTGCTCCCAATACAGTCGAACAGTATGGTCAGAACGATCCATGTGGTGGGCTAAACGGCGCGCCGACCACCCTGTGATTTTCTGCACAATCATATAGCCTCTCTCAGTGTCCGTACGTTGGGTAAGTCGAAGTCTCTGGCACCTACCCGGTGTTCTTGGCATCCTGTACTCATGCTTGCGTCAGCCGGTGATTTTCGCTTTCATGGGGTATCGACTACACGCCGGTTTATAAGGATGCGGGTTCGTGCTTGCAGCGCCACCACAGGGTGTGCGGTCATGCGCATTCGCACCAAACGTGGATCATTTGAATACCAGCACGCACTCTAGCTATTTGCAAATTTTGGCGTTGTAGCATGCTTTCTTCTAGGTTCGCAAATTTCATTGTCCGTGAGTATATATACGAAAAAAATATTTTAATAAGGAGTAAACAGAAATAAAAAGGACACGTATACACGTAAATAAGCATGAATTTATGCTTATTAAGAGAGAAAATCGATAAAAGAACAAACATACTATTTTCTGACATTAGATCACAATAATTAAAATTGACAGCAAAAAATTATCATTTTTTATGGATCACTTTAATACGGTATTTTTCCACCCCTGACGACAGTTCATGATTGGCATCGGTGGGCCATGCTTTTCACGAGATTGTCCAGTAGATCCTGAGGGATGCTTCTCCTTCCTTCTTTCAGCGCCATCACCAGCTCTTTTTTGGTGTCAGGTAGAAGATTGCGCTTAGCAATGCCCCTCCGCAAAGGGGTCCAAGCATTTTCGATTGGATTCAGGTCGGGGGAGTACGCAGGCCACTCCATTCGGTCGATCTCTTAGCTCTCCATCAGCTTACAACATATGATGACGACGGGAGTTATCGTCCATGAAAACGAAAGAATTTCCCACAACACCACAAAAACGCCTTACATATTCCAAAATGTCCTCCTTACAATAACTGTGCATCCATTGACCTTTTCTCCACTACCCCTATAAAGGTCAATTTCTACGATATTTCTAGATGAATCGGGAGTGTGGTATTTTCGCCAGATATATTGACACCTAGAGTCAGACGATAAAAAGACCTATTTTTGTCTGTGAACAGAACATTAACCCATTGCTCTTCACACCATGTTAATGTTCACGACACCACCGACAGCACGTTATTTTGCACACTGGGTTCAATAGAAAACATTGTACAAGTTTCCGGCATACAATCCGAAATTATTCAAATGCCTTTACAGGGTTTGATGCGATGTTTTCGTAGCCGTTCTTGATTCCAGCTGTTTTGCTGACTTACCAGCAGTTAGTCGGGGAGATATTGCAGCCGTTTCAACAAGATAACAATCATGCGATGGGTAGTTTTTCGTGGATGACTACAACTGAGCATTATGTTCCGAAAATTGTTTCCAGTTAAATGATACTACGTTCTGGGCAATTCTGAACTCCTTCGCCACGTCTCTCGTCATCCGCTCTTCTTCCAGTTTATCAACAATTCACCCACGGATAAAATCATCCACATATGTTCTTTGAAATGTAGTATAAATGGCCATAACAACAAAAAAGGCAGATCCACATTTCAACACCTACAAAACAAATTATTTCTTCCCATTCACGCTTCTGCTTTTATCACCGATCGGCAGTACACAATGGTCACATGACTCCTGACAATTTCAATATGATTAAACACTTTCACATAGCTTGATCTTTTGTGTTTCTACGACGTCAGGATGTTTTGACTGCCAATCAACGATTATATACACTGGGTGGCCACTTTATTATGATCACCTGAGAGATTTAAGCAAATTAGCTATGGCTGCACGTTGTCGCCGCCAGAGGACGAGGGTAGTATAAAAAGGGAAAGCTTAGTTTTTGCAACGGTAGTAGAAGTGATTTTGGGGTAAGGAGATGGGTAAAATTCGGTTTGACGGACTTTCAACGATGGGATGATTGCAGGAGCTCGGAGCCATGGAGCGATTATCACCAAAACCGCCGTATTTGTTAAATGTTCCAAAGCAGCTGTTGTTAAAGTGTTTAAAGACTGGACTGTCAGCCAAAAAACTGGGTCTCTACGTGCAACGTGTGGGCGTCATCGACTAGTGACTGCTCGGGCGGAACGGGGAGTGTCCAGACACGTAACAGACAACAAAAGGGCAACAGTGCAGCAAATTACAGACCATCTTAATCAAGGATCCCCTCAAATGATCTCTGCACGCACTGTTCGCCATACACTGCATCGGATGGGATATGGCAGCCGGCCTGTTCGAATACCTTTGCTGTCTGCAGTTAACAAGAGAAAACGTCTCCCTTTCTCAACGGAGCACAAGGATTGGACAGTCGATAATTGGAAACAAATTATGTGGTTCAATGAATCACGTTTTCAGTTGCCCCATGCCGATGGCCGAGTGAGAATTTGGCGGAAACAGCACGAAAGCATGGACCCCAAAGGCATTGCTACAACCCTTCAAGCTGGTGGAGGCAACGTTATGGTTTGGGGAATGTTTTCCTGGCATGCTTTGGGCCCTCTAATTCGTGTTGGTTAACGTCTGACTGGCACATCATATCTAAACATCGTTGTGGACCAAGTGCATCCTGTCATGTGGATGGTTTATCCAAATGGCGATGGCTACTTTCAACAAGCTAATGCGTTCTGTCATAATGCTCGTATTGTACAAGATTGGTTTCAGGAACATGCCGGTGAGTTTACTTTGGTTAGTAGCCCTAACAATCTCCAGATCTCAACCCCATTGAGAATTTGTGGGATGAAGTTGAACGAGCCATCAGACAGCTGGATTCACAACGCTGCAATCTCACACTCCTGGAAAGTGCTATTCATCAAGCATGGTCTCAGATTCCACAAACCACCTATCAACATCTCGTGGAGTCCATGCCACAAAGCATCGACGCAGTATTAAAGGTACAGGTCAGGGATTTAAAAAATGTTCATGTAAAACGCACTGTGTCAACACAAAATGTAATTATTTTAGAAATAATGTTCTATGCAATTCTAAATGCCATTTTAGTAATCCCTGTTGTAACAAATGATTTTATTGTGTCTTTATATAAACAACATTTTGTATGCTGTATAATCCAGTTAAATTGTTTATTTTACACTTTAACTGTCTATCATTAGTTAATTTATAGAATACCTAGTTATTTCATAGAATAACTAGTTAAAGTGTGGAATTATTAATTTATTGCACGCTTTAAATAACTTGATCACTTATTTCATGAAAAAACTAGGTAATCTATGAAATAATTGAATTATACACTTTAACGGTAACATATACAGTATATATAAATCTGACATAAGGCACAAATCAATAAAAGGAAACTGTTAAGAGAAAGATTATAATTTTTTCAGGGAAAGCAGTTAACTGGTTTAATCAAATCTCCTTGCATTCTACATTAACATTCTCGGATTTAAGCTTCCCATGAGAAATCATGATTTCGTCACGCAGTTTTAGAAAAAAAAAGTATAATTTTCTTCCGTTACTTAAGTTCGGCGTAATTTCGAAAACCTTAGGATGTCTTTATCGGTCCCACGGAAAAAAACGACCGATTGTCTGATTCCTAGAGGCAGATTCTTAGATTAAATAGTTTTTAGGTATATTTTTTCTGCAAATCCATTCATTTCTTTCTAGCCCGATTCAGGCATTCATTTTCTTTAAACTTCCTTGTTTCAGCTGCAGAAAGATAAAAACTAATTTCAGTTCAGAATGTTTTCTTCTCATCAAGTAACATAATAACTTTATTGAGCGAAAGTAAGTTAAAATTCAGTTTCTAATAAAGTTAAAAAAAGTACCAGCTATTAGGATCAGGAAAATTTTAATTTCAGCCATATTTTGCGGAAAAGGCTCTATCTGCTTAGGGACGGTTATACTCTACAGGTATTGGTCATTTCATAACCGAGGTATATAAATAGTACTCCAGTTGTATCATACGTATATACCTTATGTATATATTACAGTAATAACAAATCCTGGGCTAGCAACTACAGTAGCAATCGGGATCGAGTTTCTTTGCTCTAAATTTCTGGTTCTCCTTTTGCATTGGAGACTGTTATATTAACATTAGTGGATATACTACTTTCCGGTGCTATAAGCAATCATACAAAAATTCCAACGAAACCAACTATTGAGTATGAAATATTTAACACAGGAGAAGTCCAATTTTAGCACGATTTGGTGACAATGGTAAGATATATTAGGGAATCAATGCCTAAGTTTTAAGGGTTTTTTAAACACGTGTAATGTAGTTTCTAAAAAACGGCAGAGTTTAAATTACCCCTATTTTTAAATCAAAATATTTATTTACTTCAATTCTGTAAATCAAAATTTATTAAATTTGCGGACCAATGCCAAGGTTTTCGACATGTGTTCTACATTCTCACTACAGCGACTAGTTCGTTGGCTTATTAGCACGTCTTTTGTAAAAAAAGATCGTGCTTATGTTATCGATTTGTCCGTCCGTCCGTCCGTCAGTCCGTGAGACCGTCCATCTGTACCCACGATATCTCTGGAACTATTAGTCCGATTTGAAAAATTCTGTTTGCATTAGGAAGTTTGAAATACGAGAATGATGATCCTTTATTACGTTTTTTTTTTTACGATGTAGAATTTCGCCGCTAGTATATGCAGATGATGTCGAATTCAAAAATACGTTTTATTCCACATATTTGCTTCTAAACATCCGATTGAAAAAATTATTTTATCTTTGATTTCATTTATGTCGAAAAATATTTTCGATATAGTTACTTTTTCAAATTACGCATAGATTTTCCGCTAGGGGGTGTAAAATTAAATTACATTTTCCCCGATAACTCTTCTTCAAAAGCTCCGATTTGACATTTTTTTCTTCGGCGGATACACCTCTTGATGGACAATCTTTTACATATAATTTCTAATTTTTGGTAATAAATACTTTGGCCACCAGGGAGCGTAAGTGTTAATTTTGCCATAAAATCTCAGATTCTAGAATTTTGATTGAAAAAATTATTTCGTGGACTGATGCCACTCCCATCGGTACACCTTTTCGGAATATTTTCTTCTTAAAATATTCCACAGTTTCTCCTCCAGAGGGCGTAGATGTATATCTTATTTTTGTCAATATCTCTACTTCTAGGAGTCCGATTTGAAAAATTACTTCTTTGTTAGATAGTGTCTTCATAGTGACATGTTTTTGATATAATTTCAAAATTTTCAAGTAATTCATAGACTTTCCGCTAGGGGGCGTAGATGTAAATAGCGTTTCCCCCTATATCTCTGCTTCAAATCTCTGATTTGGAAAATTCTTTCTGCACAGATACAGCTCCTGCTGGGAAATCGTTTGCACATAATTTATATTTTTTGTAAAAAATGGTTTGGCCACCAGGTGGCGTAAACCTCAATTTCCGCTTCTGATGTATTTGCAGCAAAATATGAACTTCTAAAATCTCGGTTAAAAAAAACGTCGTTTGTTGACCGATACTACTCATGTCGACAAACCTTTTAGAAACATTTTCTTCTTAAAATAATGATGGTTTCTACGCCAGGGAGCGCAGATGTATATTTTATTATTGTCAATATCTCTACTTCTAGGAGTCCGATTTGAAAAATTCCTTCTTTGTCGGATAATGTTTCCAGTGTGACATGTATTTCATATAATTTTAAAACTTTCAAGTAATTCATAGACTTTCCGCTAGGGTGCGTAGTGGTAAATTGATTTCCCCCTATATCTCTGTTTCTAAATCTCCGGTTTGAAAAATTCTTTCTGCACCGGTACAGCTCCTGATGGGAAATCCTTTGCACATAATTTCTAATTTTTGTAAAAAATGGTTTGGCCACCAGGGGCGTAAACCTCAATTTCCGCTTCTGATGTATTTGCAGCAAAATATGAGCTTTTTAAATCTCGATTGCAAAAAAACGTCGTTTGTTGACCGATACTACTCATGTCGACAAACCTTTTAGGAACATTTTCTTCTTGAAATAATGCATGGTTTCTACGCCAGGGGGCGTAGATGTATATTTTATTTTTGTCAATATCTTTACTTCTAAGAGTCCGATATGAAAATTTCTTTCTTTGTTGGATAGTGTTTGCGATGCGAAGTGTTTTTCCTATAAATTCAAATTTTTCAAGTAAATCATAGACTTTCCGCTAGGGGGCACAAAGATAAATTGCGTTTTCTGCGTTATTTCTGCTTCTAAAATTCCGATTTGAAAAATTCTTCCTGTATCGCATACAAGACCTGATGTTTGGTAAAGAATGGTTTGGCCCCAGGGGACATAAGTGTTAATTTCTGCTTCTGATGTATTTGTAGCAAAATCTGGGCTCCTGAAAACTCGACTAAATTTTTTTCTTGAACCGATACCGTTCATATGGATAAACCTTTTCAGAATACTTTCTTCATAAAATAATCCATGGTTTTCCCACCAGGGGACGTAAAGCCACATCTTATTTTTGTTGATATCTTTATTTCTAAGAGTTCGTAAGCTCACGATTCCGTTTACAGCAATATCTGAGGGATTAAAAACCCGATTGAAAAACTTCTTTCTTCCGTCAGATACTAATGTTTTCCATACCGGTTCCACTGACTTTGAATAGCTTTGATAAATTTAATTTGCGTCAGAACGGATTCAAAAGACGTGCTTATTACACCCGAAAATTCGGTGTCATCTTTCTTGTTTTTTAATCTTACTGGTGCACTGCCCCCATGAGCCAAAGAGCTTCAAGCTAAATACTTTCAGCAGAAACGTTGATTTTGCGAAAGGTCTCCACAGTTCATCGATGGCTGAGTGAATATACCTGGTGAGTCATAAGTAGCGGGATACCCTTGTATTTTAGAAACGGGAGCAAAAATGAAAAGTCTGAATACCCCAGCAAAGAAATGGTGATGAGGTCTACTTTTTAGGCAATTTTCGGAACATGGCCACCATGTTTAAATTCGCCATATTGGATCAAAGTCATATTTTTCAAATGCTAAGATTGTCATGCTGCATATCAAGCAGGACCAAAATTTTCTCAGAAATCGATTGCTGTAATCATATTTGACATATGTGTTGTGGTTCACAAGTTATCAACACAGAAAGGTGAAATAACAACCTCTAAAGTACCCTGTATTGCACAGCTGTGTGATGTTTTCGATGTGTTGTCCCTGTTGCTGAACTCAGAGCTGAAGGCGCTTGATCCAGTAGTTATGCCCCCCCACGAGAATATCTGGAGAAATGCTGTTTGCGTTGCTGAAAGTGGTGTTTGTCGAAGATTTTCTCAGCATACACATGGTGTTTGAGATGACCCTACAGTTAAAAGTCGAGTGGAGGGATGTCGGTAAATCTGGGTGGCCATTCCACAGGACCACGCCAGCCAATCCAATGACCAGAAAATTGAGCATCTAGCCGCTGAACGGTTGCCAGTGAGTGGTGTGAAGATATTGGCTAATACCATATTCTGCTGTGAGACGTTGTGTGCTATTCTGTGGACTCTTTGTGAAGAATGTCAAGACCATTGTTGAGATTTCCTCATTGGTAGCAGTTTTCGACCGACTACTACGTGGCTTATCGTCCGCAGTCCCAGTTTCTCGGAATTTGAATATGAGGTATGCAACCATGCTGTGTGAAATTGGTGGTCTTTCTGGGTGCCGGTTGTTGAAGTTGGTGGCTGTTATACGGCAGCTGCGTTCCCAAGACGTTAGGATCAACTCGATCCTCTCCTCATTCATCAATGCCATTTTCAGTTACCTGCAACAAACAATGGTTATTCCAACTTTCCGTGTAATTTGTGAACCACAGCACATATGTCAAATATGATTACTGCAATCAATTTCTGAGAAAATTCTGGCCTTGTTTGATATGAAACATGACCCCCTTACCATTTAAAAATTGGATCTTGATCCAATATGGCGAATTCAAGATGGCCGCCATGCTCTGGAAATAACCTAAAGAAATGGCCGCTCACATATTCTTTCCTGGGGTATTCAGATATTTCATTTTCCCTCCCGTTTCTGAAATACAAGGGTGCCCTGCGACTTTTGACTCACCCTGTGTATTACGCACATGTTGGAACGCTGTAAGCAAAGCCTTCCGGAAGCAATGCGACAACCGTGGAAGAGCATCTGACGAATGCCTCTGCTACCTATTAGGAAAATCGTTTTTGCGTACTTGATTCCTCGCATAGTTCGCAGTAGTTTGAGTTTTTGCATGGTTTAATTACCATCGTGAGCAGCTGTAAGGGTTATTAGCAGTCTCCTCTTCCTAATTTGGTGCCATGGGTTCCTGAGAAGGGTGACAGCTAGAGCCGTAGGACCACTACCCATGCCCCATCCGAGACTGGATCCCGGGCCCATGTGGCCACAAAATTGCATTTCTTATCATTCGGCGACAGGAATGGTGTTTTCTGAAAGCAAGACTGAGATATTGTCACAATGCGGCTGGTTCGCTTTAAAAATGTTTTGTTCAGAGTTTGATTTCATTCATTACTACAGATTCGACCAGAACTTCCACGTAAACACAAGTTTCACGGAAACTGAAGAATTTAAATCTTCGAATATTCGATCTATTTTTTATTTTTTCTATTCATTCAATTTTTAATGGATCATAGCATTCGAGCTATTTTCTTCCGGCTTTACTCTATTCACGCTCAACCGAAATATCCCTTCCTTTGTTTCTCGTGCACGCTGTAGCCCATGTACGTCGTTTCTCGGCGATCTCTGGTTATAAACACCGTCCTTCCTCGAGGGCCAAGTTATTGTTTCCTAGCCCCTAAATAAAGCTCCTGATTCTGATTCCACACTACAATTATTTAACTGTCTGAAAAAACGATGTCCTCCCGGTAAATTGAAACCATAAATTGGCAAATTCTCATCAAATAGAAGTCATCGCTCTTTTCCCGTTTATAAGTGAGTCGCGGAAAAATTCCCATCGGCCGCCACCGGGAAGTGAACCCAGGGTCTTCCAGTTACCCGCTGGATATGCTTCCAATGCACCACAGCGGCTTCGAAAGTCTCCATACTCACAAACAACAAACTGCCAAACCACATGGCAGGTTGCTTCTTTAGAGCCGCGCAGATTCACCAAAGATGAAGAGCAGCAACTGAACAAATAACTAGAAGGCGTATGAATGATAAGTACACAGTTGAAGTGGACCAGGAACATCAAATAGAAGTCATCGCTCTTTCCACGCTTATAAGTGAGTCGCGGAAAAATTCCCATCGGCCGCCACCGGGAAGCGAACCCAGGGTCTTCCAGTTACCCGCTTGATATGCTTCCACTGCACCACAGCGGCCTCGAAATTCTCCAGACTCACAAACGACAAACTGCCAAACCACATGGCAGGTTGCTTCTTTGGAACCCCGCAGAATGCTGGGGATTCACCAAAGATAAACAGCAGCAACTGAACAAATAAATAGAAGGCGAATGAATGATAAATACACAGTTGACGTGGAACAGGAACATCAAATAGAAGGCATTGCTCCTTCCACGTTTATAAGTGAGTCGCGGAAAAATTCCCATCGGCCGCCATTGAAACTCTCTTGCCTAGGACCGGTGCAGACTACCAGCAAACAAACTTTTATTATAGCGTAAACACCGGTGCCGAGGCTGCAACTATTTCCCGACACAAATGATTTCGTCAGACACCATGTCTAAAAGATAAGAAAAGCTCACCCTCTTTGAAACAAAGGCATATCCGCACAACTCGCCCTCTAAATGTGTGTGGCTCTCACACATTTACAATATTGTGATTTTTTAATTAAAACTTATTATCAAATATCAGTTCCAAATAGTGTATGTGATTTTTTGTTGTCGCGTTCAGTAGATTAAGGAGTTGGAAAAGACATCAGTAGCATTCAGTTTCGTGAGCCATGGTGGTCTGTTTATTAGCAATGAAAAAATTATCCTTCAGAAGATGATCACCGTACAGAGCGAGAGAGAGAGAGAGAAAATTACATGCTGTGTGTAAAGTATAGGCATCCATAACGGACGTCAGGTATTGAGGTTTAGCATGGAGTGTGGCAAGAAAATAATATTCATGTTTGACGAAGATTGCATGTAGCAGTCCATTACCACAACGAAAATATCATGAAACTGTAAGCTATCCAGCACATGAATCTGGCAAAGTTCCAGTAGCATCTTACCCATCCGCATACCTCTAATGTAAATGAACTGGGGTTTGAGCCGTTAATGTGCTTTCATAGTCTTCGTGATCATCAGAGTTATCTCCAAGAAACATATGGTTCATCAAACAAAGATATTCGCTCTTTCCACGTTTATAAGTTAGTCACGGAAAAATTCTCATTAGCCGCCACCGGGAGTCGAACCCAGGGTCTTCCAGTTACGCGCCGGATATGCTTCCGCTACACCACAGCGGCCTCGAATTCCTCCAGACTCACACATGCTAACTGCCAAGCCAAGTTGGCAGGTTGCTTCTTGGAGCCCCGCACAATGCTGGGGATTCACCAAAGATGGTAAGCAGCAACTGAAGAAATAAGTAGAAGGCAAAGAAGTTGCTGCTTACCATCCCGCACAATGCTGGGGATTCACCAAAGATGGTAAGCAGCAACTGAAGAAATAATTAGAAGGCGAAGAAGTTGCTGCTTACCATCTTTGGTGAATCCCCAGCATTGTGCGGGGCTCTAAGAAGCAACCTGCCAACTTGGCTTGGCAGTTAGCATGTGTGAGTCTGGAGGAATTCGAGGCAGCTGTGGTGTAGCGGAAGCATATCCGGCGCATAACTGGAAGACCCTGGGTTCAACTCCCGGTGGCGGCTAATGATAATTTTTCTGTGACTCACTTATAAACGTGGAAAGAGCGAATATCTTTGTTTGATGATCCTGATCCACGTTAAATTTCTGTAATTAAACATATGGTTCATATATGAATGACAAGTGTCAGATCTTAAATTCAATATCTGCACTTTCAGTGTCTCAGGTAAGAGCTCCGGCGGAACATTTTTCAAACGCACCACCGCTAAACTCAAATTGGCACGTTTTTGGATTATTGCAGCAAAAAGTTATTGTTTGTTTTAACGCATCGGTACGAGAGGAAGTTTCAACTAATAATAGGAGTGAAACTCTTTTTGTGGTATCTTAAGTAAAGCGCATTGTAATCCTTTAATCTTATAATTATGTTTTTGGATCACTGCCGACTTTGGGCAAAACCTCATCAATCCTCAATGGAATTCCGTTTTTCTTTTTCTTTAGTGTACTGCAAGATGCTTTTCAGAAAACATCCTTAATCAATTTTCACTTCGTTCAGCTGTTACAGGTACACTCTGTGATGCTGCTTTCTAAAGACGCCTGCCTTTAAATTCCCTAGTTGGTAATTCATGTTGGCTGCGCCTGTGTGCCTGCATGAGTTTATGTACTTTTGCTCAATAAATTAACCGAAGAAGCATGTATCAGTAGCAAAAGATATTCCAAACTCATGGCAACTGGAACGAAAGGTAAGTTAACTGATTTTTAGGTAATCGTAAGCTTCATTGTGATACTTATGAAGATGGATTCTACAAGAAAAGTAGGGATGCCCCGGTGGCACAATGGTTTAAACAATGGCTTATGACCATTCGTCTGAGATGGGTCAGGGTTCGAATCCCAGTGAGGCATGTATGTTGTGTTTTCCTTACTGCACTAGCTCTCTCCTTCCACTGGAGCCAGTGGCCAAAATTAAGGACGTGCGACTGCTTATAGCCCATTGAGTTGTTCACAGTGGTCGTTAAACCTCCAATCAAAATAAAAAGATCAATAAAGGTACTCACAGATTTAGTTCATGGGTCAGAGAGTTGCCCCTTTTAAAAGTCAACACACGGAGTGTAAAAATGGGACCCGGATCCTTGCGTTACTCTTCCGCAATAAGGCAGATGTGACTCTTCCTATTACATTACCGAAGTGCGACTCCTTCCATCTAAGGTTAAATCATAGATGTGGAATTCGCCCTATCTAAGTCTTGGAAGATTCACACATCGGTAATTAAGGATCTGAGGAAAACACAACATGCTCGCCCACATTTTGACGTACTACACAGATGATACAGGTGTCAAGACGGCAAAGTTGCAGCCATAAATTCCGTCAGTGTAGCTTACTTGGAAATGCATTCGGCTCCAGAGCTGAAGCTTCTGGTATCCCCGTCACAGGCAAATTTGTGTTTTCGCATTGGCGCCCGATTGTGAAAAAAGATCTACTGACCATTGGGTTTTTTGGAAAATGTGTGATGTTCCTTCTGCACACGTCGTCTGGAATTAATGAGAATTCCTTCTCAGCTGCGTAAAATGTGTCATCACACATCATATGGAATTAGTGAGAATTCCTTCTTCTACAGAGAGTTAGTTTAAGCATGATTTGCGGTGGACTCGAAACCTGCTATTTTGTACCCCGGCTTTTCTCAAGTGGAGTGGTACATATTGGGTAAATGCATAAATTCTTGCCGTTTTTTTGCACGAGTGTTTCCGAGATCAGTAGAGACGGTGCATATGGCCAGTTGTACAGTTGTACACAAAATGTTTCCAGTAATATTGTGTATCTAAATCATATTGCGTTGTGTGATTGTGGTTAATGTTTTTTTTTTTTTTGGTTTTCAGGTCCGGAAGTATGGAGTGTCAAGTTTAGAGGAATGAACATTTCCGACGTTTGCTCCTCTACGAGTTTAACAAGGGATTCACAGTCGCCGAGCCTACTCGACAATTTTGTGCTGTGTATGAGCAGGATTCCATTGCTCCGAAAACAGCCTGCAAATGGTTTGAGCGGTTCCGAGGTGGCAATGTTGAACTCAACGACTCTCCACGCTCAGGTCGTCCATCTCACTTTGACGAGGATTGTTTGAACCATCTCATCCACTTGTATCCGCGTCAAAACACACGCGAATTGGCCAATGAAATGAACTGTGATTAGGCCACTGTGGTGCCACACCTGAAACGTATGGCAAAGGTTCAGAAATTGGGTTCTTGGGTGCCTCACACTCTCACCGAGGACAACAAAAATCAGCGTGTTGCCATATGTGGTTCCTTGCTCGCCCGTTATCCCGAATGTTCTCAGCACCACAAACCTTTTCTATCACGTATTGTTACTGGATATGTGAAGTGGTCCCTCTACGTGAATTTCAGCATTGGAGGGAATGTTTAAGCCCAAACAAAACGCCCACACCACGTCCAAAACATGACCTTCTTCTTGCGCAGATCATGTTGTGTGAATGGTGGAACATGGACGGCATTATTCACTGGGAAATGCTGCCGAGAAATCGGCCATCAACGCTGCACTCTATTGTGAGCAACTCCGCCGTGCGGAGGAGCAATTCATCAGAAATGGCCACATCCGCGCCATGGTGTCGTTCTCCAACATGATAACGCACGCCATCACAGTGCAAACATGTCCTACACTGCCATTCAGGATATGGAATGGGGGATCCGTCCACACCCAGCTTATTCCTCAGATGTCGCCCCTTCAGACTATCACCTATTCCGATCTCTATCGAATGCACTCCGTGGCAGAACGTTCAACAATGATGTTGATCTCCAGAATTTCCTTGATGATTTCTTCCCAGCAAAACCTGCGCATTTTTTTGAAGAATGGCATTGTAGACCTATCCAGACGTTGGGGCACCATCGTAAAGAATAGGGGATACATAATTAATTGATTCCGGTTTCCCTTCTGATGTAATATATTCCTGTAATGCTGAGTAAAAACGATATGAACTTATGCATCAACCCAATAAATGGCGTACAACAGACGGGAAACATATGTCAAGGCAACAAAGTTGCAGCTATAAATTCCGATGGTGTAGCTTAATAGAGAAACCATTCGTCTCCGGAGTTTCATTGGAAAGCATTTGGCTTCGATGCTCGTCACCGGGAAATTTGTGTTTTCACAACATGGCGACAAATCCAAATTATGGAGATTTCATGAAAATCATTGAAAAAATAGCTGGGCAGACGAAAGAGTGCTGCTTAGACCCCAGTTAATCGCCTTTTCATGCACCATTGTAAGTCAGTGTTGTCTAATCAGATGTCCTCATTTTGTTCAAAAGAAAAGGCGACAGAATCTATCATAGAAGAAAGAGGAACTCAAGGAATAGGGAAAAAGTGGTTAGTGTCGTGAACCAAGCTTCTAGTTGTACTTCTCGTAGGGCAGGGCATGAGTGTGGATAAAGCAGGATGAAAAGATAACCTCAAAGTTCCGGTCCCCCCACTCTAAGCTAGAAAATTTTATGGTCTGACAAGAAGCGCCTTCTTCCAGGAGGAACAGGAAAACATAAGGCATTACTTCACATACAAAATACAATAAGGAAAGCACATTGCATGTTATAGAGACTAAATCAGCATACTGCACGTAAGAAAGGCCAAAATCATAAGAATATTTGTGACTCCCAAGTCCCGGACATCGTTTGTCCAGAACTTGGGAGTCACATTTTATTCTAAAGGGAACTTTAAAAGCCATATCCAAAGAATTGTACGTTCAGTGTATATAATTCTTGAATTCATCATGCAACTTTCTAAGTATTTTTCCAGTCCTCAGACACTTATTCGAATTTTTTGAGACTACGGTCAGATCTTCACTAGAGTATACTGGGATCATTTGGAACCTTAGCCTCGCAGCACTAAAAAATGAAATTGAGAAATTACAAAAAATTTCTACACTTTTTTCACAAATCTACTAGTATTTATATCGCGGATATCCGGACCACCGATCTCCTGTCATTCTCAACAATTCAGAAAGAAGGTTCTCCAACTTAAGTTTATGTGAGGTATAATCAATGGAGAGATAGATGATATTCAAATTGTAAATCTATTAAGTTTACATGTGCCAAGTTACCCAGGACAAAATGTGAAGTATTTGCAATGCCCTTCTGTAGCATGATAATGAAAAACATTCTCCGTTTTGCGAAGTGTATAGGCCTCACAACTAACTTGAAGAATGTCTCGGTATTTGTAATGTAAGTTATGCACGATCGTATCAGAATAATATGACCACCTACCTAATAATGGGAATATCCACCCTTGGCCCAGATAACAGCGGCGAGAATGCGTGGCATGGACGGAATCAGGCACTGGAAGATTTCCCGATGCACACGTGCCCATTCGAACTGCAGCAGAGCACGGAGGTCCCGGAGATGACGTGATTATGAGTCGGCATGCCAAACTTGTCGATTGAATAGTCCCACAAGTGGTGTACAGTATTGAGGTCGGGCGATTTCGCCGGCCAAGGGAGAACCGAAACATCGCTGTCGTGTTCCTGGAACCAGGAACGCACCCCCTCAGCGACGTTGCAGGGCACATTTATTGTTAGTAGACACCATCACCACCAGCGTATCCAACATGAGGAATGCACGTGATCAGCGAGGATGAACAGGTAAACATTGGCTTTCTGGGACCCATCCAGTGGTATCAGCGGTCTCAGATCACACAAGGACAACATCCCTCAGACATGTATACTGCCACCAGCAGCCTGTACTTAACGGACAAACCTGTCCGAGTGTTGGTTCTCATGTGTATGTCGCCGTTTCCACCACCACACGCCATTTCTGTGGAGTAGAAGTCTCGATTCGTCGGAGAAAGCAACCTTTTTCCAATCTCCCACTGTCCAATGCGCGGTAGTCCCATGAGAACTGCTGGTGTCGTTGCCGACGGACCTGGGTTAAAATGGGCGCCTTGACGCAGCATCAACTCCGGAGGCCCATGCGTAACAAGATTTGCTTTACTGGGGACACATACCTGGGTGTCCCAGGGCTCATTTGCGTGGCCAACTGCTGCACTGTTGCTCGTCGATTGCGTTTTACCAGTCGATGATGGCAAAGTTCTCCTCTGGGGTCGAAGAAATTTAGGGCCCCACAGTTAGGACGTCGGGAGGTATTGGGTTTCCCAGCGGTCCATTCTCGGTACACCCTTACTACAGCACCTCGCTAACAGCCCACGAAGTCTGCTGTTTTTGAGATGCTTCGACCCTTGTCGTCGTATCCGATGATCATACCTCTTTTCAGTCCCGTCAAATCATTACCTCTGGGCGCATTGTGCTCACGTTACGCACTATGGATCATCTTTTCTGTCCGGCCGATTATATCTCCGTGTAGTGGACCTTGTCACGTGTACTCTGTGAAGCGCCTGGGCGGTTACACTTGATAATTTTTTTTTCTGATTGGAGGTTTAACGACCACCGTGAACAACTCAGTGAGCTATAAGCAGTCGCCCGTCCCTAATTTAGGGCCACTGGGTCCAGGAAAGGGAGAGAGCCAGCGCCGTAAGACAAACACAACATCCATGCCTCACCGGAATTCGAACCCGGACCCATCTCGGGTTCGAATCCCGGTGAGGCATGGATGTTGCTCCACCGAGGGCGGTCACTTAATTCCGGGGGTGGACATATTATTCTGCTACGACTGCGCACTTTTTTGGCAAAGCATGATTTGCAAGATTGTAAATATCACCTTTAATGCAGTAATTAACGCGCAATGATTTTATAGCAGTTCCTGTGACTAGATCTTCGGTCTGTAGGAATGCACTTACAAATAAATAAACGTTCTTATTTCCCAGGTGTGCGAATATATGATTTAATTACTCACATTAAACAAAACTTGTAGGTCTTAAAATCTTAGAGAATTAATTGAGAAATCCTGTACAGAATATTACATAGAAATAAGAATGCATTTTGAAATTTCCTTAAGTACTTCTGGAATATTTTGTCTCTCTTCTGTGGGAATACTGTTGGTGTTCCTGTACTAAGGACAATATCGTAGAGAGATGACGGCATATGCATGTGAATAAAATCTTTAACACCGTTTAAAAAATGGAATAACATCTGGAGATACTTTCCCGAAGTGCATAATTCCTGTATAATATGACAAATGTACAGCACAAATTATAGCCTTATGCGAAATATTACTCAGGAACGCTTCGCAGTTCTCTTAGCATGTATCTGAAATTGCAAAACTTTAGGTAGTTGGAGGTTCAGGATTATTTTTCTCACACTTAAACTTTCAGAAACATGCTAGCGCGAAGGAACATTCCCTTTCATTGTTACAAATCACCTTGCTTTCTATCAGATAGCAGAAAAATTTCTATTTCCTTTGAATGAAAGAGTATGAAGAGAAAGAAAAAGAGAGTGAAGAAGAACAATTTTGTGGGATATAAAGATCCCATTTCCTGTTGACTCGAAGTTCCTGAATTCAGTACTTGGCGAAATGAAATACTCTCAAGTCAGGTTCTATGGTCACTTATGATCGGGAAATTCGATATTTTTCCAGACAGATTGACCACGATTTTCAGTTTTCTCTCACGTATTGAGAAATGCGGTTCCACAAATACAGCTGCGTTCTATCAAATTATTGCTTTTCGAGGGTTACCCCACTTGACAGCCATAAATAGAGTGTCGATCAATTTATTCTCTTTCGACAGTGGAAGCCAGAAAAGATGAAATAAAATTTCCAAGAAGAAAATTTTTTGATTGGGCATTTCTTGAAATGAAATATAAAGATCAAAGAGCTTGAAGCACAATTGGGCAGAGGAGTAGAGCAGTGTGATCCTATTTCCTCTCACTTTGAAATGCCAGGAAACAATAAAAAAATGCTCCTTTGTTCCTTAAAATCGGTTAAAAGTAATGTTTATTCCAAATATCTCTCAACACAAGGAACATACGTCGAATTGCATTTTACACAGTAATTTCTGCACCATAAAATAATGTATCAGCTTTGTGCCCATTAACAAGTATACACCTATATTCATTTCTTCACTGTTTATCTTCTTTCAGGAAAAGTACATAGTAATGAAAATAAATACGATACCTATTACGAAGTTTTCGCGACATGCTTAGATTCATTTGGTACTTTTTATGGATTAAATCAAGTATATTGCAAAGAGCTTTATTTCTAAATGTTGAAACTACACACTGAGTTAATATAATTTCCACAAGACTAAACTAGTTGTTTTAGGCATGTAAAACCTACTAATTATAAAACCAGTATTTTGGAAGAAAAAGGTGGATAAACATATTAGGAAATTTCTGTTGAAGCCAAAATGTATTGGATATTTGTGTTTAGAATTCTTGCGAAAATTCTTCGGAAGAGAAAAATGTATCAAAGTGGATTCTACACAAAACGAAACACGACAAAATTTCAATTACACGAGGTCTGCATTATACGTACAGTCACGTTTGGATGGGTTTCTGTAATGGTGTGCACAGAGAAAAACGTTTTGTTATTTCAACAAAAATTTTGTTAAATCAACAAACAATTTTGTTGAATTTGCAAAAATATTTTGTTGCACATTATTGTTGATTTAACAAACTTTATTGTTATTACGACAAAACGTTTTGTTCTTTAACAAAATTATTAGGTCGATTTTTGAGAATTTGTTTGATCCAACAAAACATATTGTTATCATGACAAAATCTTTTGTTGCAGCAACAAAACATATTGTTATCGTGACACAATAAGTAATTTTGCTATAACAATATCTTTTGTTGGATCAAACAAATTCTCAAAAATCGACCTAAACATTTTGTTAAATGAGCAAAACGTTTTGTCGTGTTAACAATAAATTGTGTTAAATCAACAATAATTTTCAACAAAATAATTTTGCAAATTCAACAAAATTGTTTGTTGACTGTACATCGACAAAAATTTTTTTTTAATTTCCAAAACGTTTTTCTCAGTGTAGGGCTGTTTCTGCCGAGAAAAAACACTGTCTTTCGGGTGTAGTGCCCTCCAGCTTTACGGCCGCAAGGAAAAACATCATGATGAACAATTATTTGTTACCTTCCCTGTAGCAGTACTTCGACACAGTTCACTATCCTTTTGTGCTAGATGGTGCGCCCTGACACAATGCAATGTCCGTTGGACTGGCTTACGCAAAGTACCAATATAAATTTAGTAGAAGGTCTGTGGGATGAGTTGGAACGTGAAATCCTATCTTAGCTGGTATGAATTTCTTTTACGGTAGCTTGCGCAGAGTCTTCTCAAGAGAAATGGAGGAACGTTCTTGTACAAACCTACCGGCGTCTCGTGGAAAGCATGTCGAGAAGGACAGCTGCAGTCATAATGTCCAAAAGTTGTTCTACTGTGTGTCAGCTTAAGAAATGCTATTATTTTCTTTTATTTTATGTTTCTGAATACTTTTGTTGATATAGTGTATTTTTAATGGCATTGTGGTGTTGGCACGTGGCGTTCGACAAGCTGTTCTGGAATTTCGTATTAAGCAATAGGGCGGAGAGTAATGTCCACATATCTAGAACGGTTGAAATGTTCTCGATGAATATGAGACGCAACCGATTGTCGCAAGACATGGGTACTTTCACTGGTCAGGACCCTGTAATTTGGTACTGTCTCCACAGTTTGACGACATGGAAGATATCTTTGGCTGATGTGTTACCATATTCAAGTGTGGCCTCGTTCTGTCCCAGACACAAAATATTGTTGTAGCTTAAAAGATATTCCGCCGTTTAGCTTGTTTTCTGCCCAACTACAATCTAGCATGCCTGTGGCATCAAGGAAAGGGTATGCAGCGAAGCTATACCCTCTCTCGCATTCCAGCGTCATACATTGTACTGACACGTACCGGCGGCGATGCACCATCATTTGTTATTTCATTGAATATCTGCACGGTAGAAGATTTTCTGATACTGACATCCGCGAATACGACGATTTTGCCGAATATTTTGAACCACATTCACTCGAGAATAACCCTATCCTGAAACACGTTACTAAAATCATGCAATGCATTGATTGTCATACGCATACCAGAAATAATTACTCAAGTTATGAGGATAATGGCTGTGGAATAAATATTGCTCATGTGCCCTGTTCGTTGACCCCATTTGGATGATATTAAACAGAATTGGTTCAGTATACCTCCAGAACAACATGATAAAGTTTTGTCGTTCAATATCGCTTTATTAGACAACTAATAGTGTACATTAAAACAGAGGCATATAACATGGGAGAAAGGCCAAAAAAGACGTGGACAAAATCGCAGGCTTACACTTGAGGCAATGAGGAGAACAAAACATAAGAAAAAAGAACTATGAGCGCGCAGGCCACTCTCAAACATAGATATATTTTGAGGAAAATGAAAAACACAGGACATGAAGCATGGCAAAAGTCAAGCAGGAGTTTAAGTGCTCACTCTGTGGAAGATACTGGAATAATAAGGAACTGGTGTTAGCAAATATGGGAAGGAGAAGTCTGGATATTTATACATAGCACGTTTCACCCAACGCTCATAAGCGTGGTAATAATCACCATAAAAAGCAAAGTCTTGTTAGGAAGGAGGATCTGGAGCAAGAGGCTTACGCCGCCGTCGGGAACGTCGAGCCGTAGAAGATGTACAAGTAAGGGAAGTTCTATCAGCAGAAGGTAAGAAAGGCAACAATGGAGCATGATGAAGCACGGGTGAAGGAGCACTGGCAGGAACAATCTATGAAGCAGGAACAGTGGCTCAAACTGATGGAAGGACGACAGGAACAGCTGTTGAAGAAGATGACACGCCATAAGGCAAATGAGCACTCTATGAGTGGGAGGATGCAGGTTCAATGGGCATGACAAGAGTTGCTGGGTGTGAAGAACTCACTGAGACGATTGGAATGAGAGAGCTGATAAAAGACGGAGTAGGATCTTCGTCCGGCGATTCAGGAGTTGGCGAAACAGAAGTGTCTAGAGAAAAAGGCCGAATGGAGACACCAACAGAAGACAATTGCAACCGAGAAGACCCTACAGGGCTGTCAGTGGAGGGCCCTGTAGAAAATAGACTTACTGGATGGGAGCACGGTGGTGAACATCTAGGCGTGAGGACTGGAGGAGACGAGCAGGAGATGAAGCAACATCAGCCGTCGGTAAAGGAAAATGAGATGACGTAGAATCTGGAGGTACAGAAGCAGATACGTTGCACTAGGGCGGTGAGGAAGCAGGAGATATAAGGCAACTGGTAGACGCTGGCTCCATGGAGACGAAAAGCGGAACCAATAGAAGTAGAGACCGCAGTCGAGCATGGAGACAATGGACGGACAGGAGGAGGAGATGAAGGCGGAGAGAGTGACTGAGGGCATTTCAACAAGATCTGGGCAGAAGACGGGATCGCTGGAGGCGTGCAAAGTGGTGTAGTAGTAACTGAAGGGAGAACATCCACGAGAGCTGTCGGTAGTAGATGATCAAGAAAAATATTCTCCGGAGAAAAAAGTGAAGTAGAAGAATCAGGGGTCGGGAACAAACCACTCGAAACTGGAAACTGCGAATATGTATATGGCAAAGTCGACAAAGATATGGATGATAAAGTAAAGTCACACGATTATGGCAAGGCAGAAAGGCGAATGGAAGTCGAAAAATTCCGAGTTGGACAAGAAGCACTATGGTGACTGGGCAATTTTCAAGAAAAACAATGATAGGCGGTAAAAACATTGACAGTGCAAGTGTGTGGATCGCAGATAACTCGGAAAGCTGTCGGACAGGAAACAATGGACTGTTCGTCAGGAAAAACGACGAGAGCTGGACGTCGAAAACTATAATAGGGACGAATCCCTTGATCGTCTGAAGCAGCAGGCAAAGTCTTAATAGGGCCAATAACTAAACCACATTGAGAAAGGAAAGAATGCAGTAAATCTTAGGAGAGTTCAGGAGGAACTGGACATAACTTAACGAGAGTAGGGCAATGAGCAAGAGGAATTGCGAACAAATTTTGGTCGACGACTGAAATTGGAGAAGAAAGAACCAACTCAACTTGAGCAGGATTAGAAAAATAAACCAACACCGAGCGAGGCTTTCGCGTGATGTGCGTGATGGAATCAGGTGGGAAAATCTGATGGAGTGCTGAAGTGTAAGCTGTAAGTTTAGTATGTGGAAGCGCGGAATATTTTACTCCGAGAGCTAAAGAAGCAAGGAAAGACTTTCCCGGTGACGAGGACTCTAATAAATGATCTGTTAAAACGGAGCCGGTACGAGAATACTGGAAGCCCAAGGCAGTTCAAAGAGGATCCGAGGGGAAGGCAGTGACTGCGGGCGAAGAGAGATGAGTTTAACTGTCAAGTAGTACATCCGGAGGAGGCGTCAGTGGTCGAAGAAAGCAGTAGACATAGTACAAATCAGAAACTGTAAAGCAAAGCAGCACAATCTCGAGAGCGTAAGACGATGGAGATGGCAAAAGGCACGTAAAAAAGGCGGACCATTGGAAGATGCGAGGTAATGACGTCACTGGAAGAACGGCGAGAGACAGATGGAACAAATTAACGATGACCTAACCCAAGTACCACTATCATAGGGTGACGTAAACCGGAAGGCGTGTAGATAACAGGAAATTAAGTACAGAATGCAACTGAATAGAATGCTGGTGAGAAGACAGAAGGACGTCAAGGCAAGTCACGATGGGCAGATGTAAACATACCCACCGAAATGGAAAATGAAGGAATATCGGTATAAAATTCACCTACTGGAGCTGAAAAGTAGCTGGGAAGATTTCAGGCAGCCTATTACTTGAAGAGGGTATGCAGGAAAGGAAAAGCAGGCACTGGAACATGTAGTTGGGCGCACACTTCAGAAGCGCAGTAGGGTGTAGTCGGCAGGTAATATTATTAAAAAATTCGAAGTAAATATGTACTTTCCAACTCGGAAACGTAGCAGGAAAGGTACCACATACCCTTATGCACATACGGAACACAGGAGTCGGGAGCAATGGGCTCTTTGACCGAGCAAACTGGGCGAAAATTGAGGAGCTCGAGAGGGCAAGTCCAACGACAGTTTTCTCGCAATCGAAGCATTTTTAGATAAGTTATGACGCATAAGAACGATGGTAGGAATCCCTCTCCTATGTCCTGATCTTTGAACCCATTTCACCCATTTTCAATAGGGTTCGTCCCCAGGTGGTCCCCTATCACATACTAAACGCTCATCGAAATCGAATCATTTTTACGTAAGTTATGACGCATAGTGGCAATGGAATTGGATCCCGCTCCTATATCCTGACCTTTGACCCTATTCCGCCCCTTTTTAATAGAGTTTATCCCCAGGTGGTCCTCTACCACATACTACAATTTCATCGAAATCGAACCATTTGTACGCGAGTTAACGTGCGGACGGACAGACAGACAGACAGACGGACAAAGCTGAAGCATATACACTATTTCAACCTACGGTTCGAACGCGTTAAAAACGATGTGAAGCATAGATCTAAGTCCACTGCTACCAGCAAGCAGAGTCCAAATATTCAGTCATAATATACCAAATGTACTGCAGTTCGGAGGGTGGGGCTTCAAGGTTGCATACAGACCTACAACAGAACCCCGCTTAAACTCAATGAATTTATTAAATATCCGTCTACGGCGTACAAGCGTACAAACGGCATCTACCTCCAATGGCTGAGATATTTTCAAGCGAGTTTAGGTTGTTCTGCGCTGTGTAATTCCAGGGCCGGGTCAAAGCCTTATCAGGCCTCTAGGCTAAAACATTCGAGTCGGCCCCCAAAGAACTTATGACGGGTAGTCACTATTAAGTACGTTAAAACACGAAACTTTAGCTTTAAACTAATGCTTGTGATAATTAATACTTAGTGCATTCTTTAAACTGATTAGTTTTCTGCATAGTTTTCTTACGCTTTCTAACAGTAGATTGAAGAAGCGTATATGCTCCAGCTTTGTCAGTCTGTCACGTCCGCACGATAACTTCCGTAAAAATGGTTCGATTTCGATTAAATTTTAGTATGTGGTAGGGGACCAATTGGGGACGAACCCTATTGAAAAGGGCGAAATGGGGTCAAAGATCAGGACATAGGAGCGAGATCCATTCCATGCCGTTATGCGTCATAACTTGCGTAAAAATAGTTCGATTTCGATGAAATTTTAGTAAGTGGTAAGGGGCTGCCTGCTGACGAACCCTATTGAAAATGGACGAAATAGGGTCAAAGGTTAGGACATAGGATCAGGATTCAGTCAATTTCCCTTATGCGTCATAATTTATGAAAACATGCTTCAATTACGACAAAACTTTAGTATCTTGTTCCGGAGGTACACTACACCAATTCTGTTTAATATCATCGAAATGGGGTCAAAGGTCAGGACACAGAACCAGATTTATTCCACAGCCATTATCCTCCTAACTTGAGTAATAACTTGAGTAATGATTTCTGGTATGTTGGAAAGCTTATCATAATCAATGCATTACAAGATTTTACTAACGTGTTACGCTTTCCAACCGTAGGTTGAAGAAATGTATATGCTCCAGCTTTGTCCGTCTGTCTGTCTGTTCGCACGATGACTCCCGTAAAAATGGTTCGATTTCGGTGAAATTTTAGTATGTGGTACGGGACAACCTGGGGACGAATCCATTTGAAAATGGGTGGAATGGGGTCAAAAGTCAGGACATAGTAGCAGGATTCATTCCATCGCACGTATGCGTCATAACGTACGTAAAAATGCTTCGATTGCGACAAAACTTTATCATGTTTTTTCGGAGATATACTGAACCGGTTTTAGTGAATATAATGGAATTGAGGTCAAAGGTCAGGGCACAGGAGCGAGATTTATTTTACAGCCATTATCTTCATAACTTGACTAAAAATGCTTCTATTGCGACAGAACTTGGTATGTTGTTCCGGAGGTAAACTGAACCAATTCTGTTTAATATCATCGAAATGGGGTCAAAGGTCAGGGCACAGGAGTGAAATTTAATCCAAAGCCATTATCCTCATAACTTGAGTAATGATTTCTGGTATGTTGGAAAGCCTATCATAATCAATGCATTGCATGAGTTTACTAACTTGTTAAATTAAGTCACTGTAATTTCCGTTGTTCTCATAAGTACATGAGTTAAAAGCTTAAGATTCCTAGATAGTGTCTTGGATTTTCTAATAAGTTAGCATTGTATACTTTTCTTAATGCATCTGTTTTGCTATGTAATGTTAAGTCACATGGGACTTCGACCGTTAACGGTTTCAAGTGCAAATTGGGTGGTGTATGTGGATGGTAGTGAAAAAGCTGAAACTGTCTCGTCGATACACAGTGACATGAAACCTTTACCCTTGGTGAGTCCCTAGCTTAAAATCTGTTCGTCTCCAGTCTTTGTTTCTGACAAAATGGAAATCATACGAGGCAAAAGTAAAACTATTTTATAAACCTTTCTCTCTCTCTCTCTCTCTCGCTCTCTCTTTGTTATTTGGCCCGGCATGTTTCCTGGGCTCTTGGTAAAGGTGGGCCCCAAGGCTATAACCCCTATAGAACCACCACTCTCCTTAATTCGGCTCTGTGTTCTTCTACGCAACGAAACCCTTCCCTGGAACTACTGTAATACATAATATCTGTTGCTTTTAAAATACATTCAGACTCGCTCTTTCGTCTTCATTTACGTGTACCATGGTCCTTCACTTCGATACTAATTTGCATAAATGTAAGTGCTTCCATTACGAGCACGGCACTGATTTTGATGAGGAGTGTGTATTTCTATATTTCACACTTAAATCATTTTTAGACAAGTGAACCTTAGCTGTCCATCGTTCTGGTCAGTACTGCCATCCAATATGTTATGATCTGTTATGATATTTAACTAACATTCTCATGCAAATGATATGGCAAATAACGATGCATTCCAAAACGACGATATTAAAAAAAAATACTTTTTTTGGATAACCTGAGGCAAACTAAAGAAGAAAATAGAAAAACTTAATTATTTATTTTCACTTTCAGTCTTAACCAGAGAAAAATATCAATTTAAGCAGTGCTAATGATCAAAAAAATGTAAAAGACAGATATCAAAATTATATTTATCTAATTCATTATGGAAGTTCTCGTAAGATTTTTATAACATTCTGTACAGCAGATTTACAATTACATTCTCGATTACTTTGCTATTAGGATTAAATACAGTATCCCGTCCGTTTTTAGCCCTCATTGATATTCCCGTGCAGGGCCTTTAGAGTGTTTGAAACTTCCAAGAATTTCAGTAAAATTGAATTTCTTTATTGCGGGTTTCATGTACGTTCGTTTTTCCGTAAGTTTCAAATTGGGTGGTCTAGTTATTTTACAACTCCATGCCGAATACACTAATATGCGTTTTACAAGTATACATGTTTATCCATGTACCAGGGTCGGACAACACACTGTAATAGTAGTTAAACTGCTATCCATATTTATGGACAAATACAACAACAGTATGTTTCGCTCTATTAGATTTAGTGAAAGATGCAATTGCATAAGCATTTACACTTTTTCTGAGCTCTACAAACGTGCGAAATCGAGCAGAAAAACGTATCATGAAGTACTACAATAGGGAACGTTTTATGAAATGGAGCAACATTTGTAGGGAAATAAGTGTGATAAATTATTTGTGACGTTTGGAAGAAGAATGCGGCAGTGAAATTTTGCAGCATAAAACAATAAGATGACTAAGGCAGCATATTGCCGTAGCGCACATTGCATTCCTAGAGAGACTAATAGTAAACAAGAGAGCATCATAATGGAACACATCAAAACCCATTCTATCTAGAAGGGAAAAGGCTGTACCTTTCGCTACTTTCTCGTGGAATTTTGCCATAGGGAACGGAAGTATTTCTGCGCTAATTTATAAATCTTTCTTGAATATCAGACAGGTTTAACAGCTGCAAACTCGAAAGACTCTCAGATTAATTGTGCCTTTCTATCTTTGCAGAGTTAATTGCGTCTCGTTTAGAAGTGAGCAGTCCGAAAATTATGTTCATCATTGCGCAGTTGAAAGTGTTTAAATTCAGCCATCACGATATCGCTCTCAGCCCTTTCAGATAAAAGAAGCAGGGCGCATTCACTTTGTTTTCTTTCGCGTTACAGGACAATGATAGCCATCCTGCTGCTTCTGTTTTATTGAATTCCTGGTTTTTGATGAATGACCTATTTTCCTGGAAGAAAAATATTTCATACAGCAAGAGCACAAATTCCAGTGATTTCTTAAGGATAAATATCTGTTTTTAAGACTAGAAGTTTCGTAGGGTAAGACAACCATTTTCGTACAGAATGCTCATTTCTTGCTGACGTTAACAGATTTGTTGGGCTGACAATGTTTGCCGTCGCCTAAATGTCCACAAGCAGGGACCGTAAAAAGAACGTCATAAAGCTCTGCTTGATAATAAAAACTTATTTCATGAACTCACCGTGTTGAGATTCCTTTTATGTCCGATTCTTTGTAGCCAGTACAAATTCTGTAGAAAACAAATCTACAGAAGCAAAGCAAGCGACTAATGACGGAAAATATTTTTTGAGTATGTAGGTCATTTTTTTTGTTCAGTACTTTTGAACATTTGGACCGTTATATTTACTGTTGAAGTAAATGTTAAATTTAAGCATTTAGACGTTCAAGTGACTAAGAATTCAACCTAAACCACCAGACGTTTTCTCTGGGCTCATCCTATGCATTTAAAAGGAAACGAGATCTTATATGAAAAATTCGGGAATGTGAAACGATACGAAGTTTAATATAACTGTTATGCATTTCAATCGGTCTGTGATTAGTCATAACATGAATACTTGCAAAATGAGCTACAGTTTGCTAATGAAAAATTCCAATGCTATGAAGTGAAGTTATCATTGCCGCCCCGGTGGCGCAGTGGTCTAGGGCGTTGGCCTCTGATCATTCGTCCGTAAGGGGTCCGGGTTCGAATCCCGGTGAGGCATGGATGTTGTATTTGTCTTACGGCACTGGCTCTCTCCCTTCCCTGGAACCAGTGACCCTAAATTAGGGACGGGCGACTGCTTATAGCCCATTGAGTTGCTCACGGTGGTCGTTAAACCTCCAATCAAAAAAAAAAAAGTTATCATTGTTGTAGACAGACGTTTTCATAAATAACCTCTAGGCTGATTGGAAAAAACTCTCTGTTGTCAGCTGAGTCATATCACGAGCTTCTTGAAGTATGGGATATCATAAGCAAAAGATCATTGCTCATGCACAATGTACTGAGAACCCAAAACCTAAGTACGCGATGAATTGCCACATGATCAGCTCGAACGGCAATTTTTTTTATTGGAGGTTTAACGACCACCGTGAGCAACTCAAAGGCCTACAAAGCAGTCGATCGTCCCTAATTTAAGGTCACTGATTCCAGAGCAGAGAGAGAGAGCCAGTGCCGTAATGCAAACACAACATCCATTCCTCATCGGGATTCGAACCCTGTCGTTTCTGGGGTGATTGGTCATGAGCCAGCGCTTAGACCACTGCGCCACAGGAGCAGCCAAAATTTTTCAATTTGTGCTAAAATAGACTATTATTTTGTAATTAAGTGTTTTTGCGTAATGATTTTGCATTTAGGTGCATGATTTTAACACTCTCACTGAACAACTTGATGCCCTCCTGGTGTAAATAATTTTAATATCTACAGAATGAAATAGCATTCCAGTTGTGTGGCATCAATCCAAGATTATCTTCGAGGAAGCTTCACAGAAATAAATCATAGAGAGGCTGTTAGGCCAAGCTTCGAATTTGTTCCATGTTCGCGTTCTGTGTTCATAGACTTTTGACGTCAAAACAAAACACACGAAGGTGAATGATTTAGAAAAACTGATGTTTAACTTCTGAAACCAAAGGGATGATACAAAATAAATGCCAGATGTCGAATTGAATGGATTCATGCTATTTAATTATCCAGTCAAAAATTTCCGTGAAACATATTTTTCAATATGTTTGCTTATCAGTGTAAACGTTTATACAGATTCTTACTTCCATGAACTTTTCACACGTAACGGACGCACTTTGCGCAATCATCGAAAAAATTAGAAATATTAATCTTGGTTTAAATAGCATGCTCTTTACCATATCTTAATGACACTGGCCGTTCATTAACGAGAAGCTTTAAATCTAATACAACAGAGGAACTACAATGAAAATTCGTAAAAAAGGAATGAAAAACAAACGAAACTGCTGTTATTAAATAAGCACTGATAATGTATGACTGACAGATCTAGTAATACAAGGATGTTTCATAGAAAGAAATGTATTTCTCGAAATTAGTTTGAAGCATTTACCTCACTAATTTAACGAAAAATAGGTTTTACGGGGCTCTAAGCTATTTAAATTATAATTTAAAATATGTACAAATAAACACCGAAAATTCTACATATTGTCTGTTTACAAGAAAATCCATGTTTTGTTCTTTTATCTCTCCATACCCTGTAGTTCTTTGGAATGGAAAAACCATGCATTTAGTATGAGTCTAATCACAACTGAAATACATACGAGTGTATTGTTTACGATAAAAAACATTATAATTTACAGAACATTTGTTCTTCATTGTAATTCAGTTTTCAACGCAGTAAAGTACAGGTTGTTTCACTCGCTGTCGGCTCCTGATTTTCCCTTATAACTTGCAAACTAATGGACGTATTTCAGTGAAATTTGGCACGGATCTACATTGGTGAATGAAAAGCATGGTCAGCAAACTGCCGAGGACAGCGAACACGCAATCGGCCTTCACTTCGCACAGGTGGGCTAGAGAGCAGCGAGTGGCTGCGTTACTCTCTAGCCTGTATGTCGCTCCTGCACGACGTTAAGGCTGATTGCGTGTTCGCTGTCCTCGGCAGTTAGTGTGACGCATCTGACTGTGTTATGGTTACGGGATCGTCAACAGTAATTGTTCCTTTGTGTTACGAACAATTACACTATGAACTCGTACAGAGTGGAAGAGCGCGTGTTTATTGTCCGCACATACTGGAAAACTGCGTCGATGAAAGAATGCCAAAGATTATTTATTGTGCAGTTTGGGGTTCGGAAACCACCGGCAAAATCCTTTATTTAGTATCTGGCAAAGGAACTGGAAACCATGGGAACATTGTTGGATGTCCACGAAGGAGGACGTCCGAAACTGTCAGAGTTGGGTTGGGTTGGGTTATGTTGGAGGTTTAACGACCACCGTGAGCAACTCAATGGGCTATAAGCAGTCGCCCATCCCTAATTTTAGGGTCACTGGTTCCAGGGAAGGGACAGAACCAGTGCCGTAAGACAAACACAACATCCATGCCTCACCGGGATTCGAACCCGGACCCCGTTCGGACGAATGATCAGAGGCCATCGCTTAGACCACTGCGCCACCGGGGCGGCGAAACTGTCAGAAGCCACGGTTCAGGAAGTAAAAAAAAAAAAACAGACTGCTGGCCTCAGTGGCGGAGCGTGACTTTTCTGGAAGGGGAAGCGGTCAGAATAGCCCATCTTTAGTCACGGAATAGCCATCTTTAGTCAATACACGTACAATGCATTTGTAATAAAAATTATGCTTATATATGCATGCAAATATTAAAAGTATGTACACATATATATTTAAAAATTATGTACTTATATATATTTAAACAATATGTATACTAACACATACTGTATAAAATAATAGCAGTGAAACATTTTGTTGGTTACGAGAATTTAATTTATGTGGGAAACACAGGAACGTCATTGTAAATATATATTACAAGAGATCTATATATTTTTTAAATGTTTTGATTCATTTGCGTGCAGAAAAGCGGGCCTGACGAGAGGAGGGGGAGGGGGGAGGCGGTGCTGTAGCACCGGGGCCAGGGCCCCTAAGGGGGCTCAGAGCCCGTTTCTTAAGTAATTTTTTCTAATTATTATTTTATGGTGTCCGAAATTTTTCAAGCTATACCGTCACCAGGGTTGGGAAGTTACGCGTAAAAAAATAATACCTTCGTGACGCGTAAAATACGCGTAAAATGCGTAATTTATGTCATAAATGTAAAAAAATTTAATAAATTCAAAATTGGCTTTAAATGCACTAAAAAACTGAAGAGTTGCAACCGGTCGGGTTGTCGAGAAGCAGGGGAATGGTGGACGGGGCGGTAGACTAGGAAACGGAAATATGGATTATGTGGTTAATGGAGGAGCCGAGGTGGGGGGGGGCGGATATTTTATTGCACTGGGGGGCGAGCTTGCTCTCCACGGCCCTGCAGAAAAGGTCCTTTCAGTAGATGTATTTGTAGCAAGAATAGTCAATATAAGCTGACTGAGTCTGAATACCTAGGGGAATACATTGACCAGGACTTCAGCAATCAGATACTGGTAGAATTCACCGACACTCTCTTTCAGCATATCCGGCTGTGAATAAATTCCGCTAAGTTCACTTTTCAGACAAATGCGATCGAGAAATGAAGGAAAAGCTTCTTTCGAATAAGAAAAAGTGATATCTGGAAATTTCGTGATGAATTGTGTTTTGTCAAGCAGACTTACATAGAAACATTAACTTTGGCACTTCACGGAATGTTAAGGAAATATTCAAACTAACAATGTCGAGGACCTCGAAATAATCGACTACACGACGATTTTCTCTCTTTGCCAGAAATTGAATCAGTTCGCATTCTTTTCTGATACAGGGAAAGAAGATGGCTTGTAAGATTTGAAACAGCTTGTCAGTGTAACGAAAAATCATACAAAAAAGTGTAAGAAAAAACTTAGATTGACTTACATAAGCCGATCAAAAAAGTAAATTCAGCACAATTCACATATATTGTATATTCACGATGAATATCACTGCAGAATACTATTTTCACACATTAACAGCCAATACAATAGAACACAGAAACAACGAAGTAAAAATTTTATATGCAGAAAAACAATTTTACTGAAACATAAGGTTACTAGCTGGAAGTGGTCTAAACGCAGAGTCAAACGTCAAGCTTATGCGACGCTCAAGCTCCCATGCAAAGCCGAGAGGTTACAGGCTACAGCTGAAAGCGCACTAGAAATCGCATCCACGGCATCCACGGAGAACGTGTATGCGCGCCCGAAAGGGACGTCACGCGGATGCGCCTCTTTGGTGTCCTTGATGTGCTGGCAGGCTAGGCTAGAAGCGCCCTAGAGATCGCTTCGACCCACGGAGAACGTTGTAGAGCCATGTGTGTCCGAAAAAGAGAAGCTTCACGAAATTGCCTGGTTCACAACAATCGGCATTAACGTAACCGGCCGCAAGTCGAACACATTCACTTAGTAGCGTAATCATGAAACTTGTTTTTATTACGAAATAACTTAAAAATAATGCATAAATGAATTAGAATTTTTGATACTTCATTGTCTTTTTTACGATTTCGTGCAGCATTTTGCCTCATGATTTCAAAGGGAAGCGGCACTTCCATTGCGTCTATGGACGCTTCGCCGCTGGCTGGCCTCCCCACAGAAGTCCTTGCGTAATCTCTCGCAGAATACGGGGGTTTCCACAATCAGATGTCAACGAGCTCCAAAAAAGCACAGCTGTATGCATATCGAGTTACTGCTGTGCAAGAATTGAAACCTCCCGACGAACAGGAGAGACTTAATTACTGTGATTGGTTCCAGCAGTTTGTCAATGCACATCCTGGAATATTGGACTTCACATGGTTCTCCGACGAGGCGTGGTTCCACGTAAGTGGTCACGTCAATTTCCAGAATAGGCTTGTTTGGAGTCGTGAGTATCCTAACACCGTAAATGAGACACATCTTCATGATGAAAAAATTGGGGTGTGGTGTGCTCTGTCGCGGCTCCGCATTATTGGCCCAGTCTTCTTCCATACAACGGTGGATACCGCAGTCTACATGGAAATCTTCCATGAGTTTGTGAATCAGTTGGACGACGTGGAACTCCGTACCGGCTAGTTTTAACAGAATGGTGCCACCTGTCACACCTCCAATGTCAACGTGGCTGAAATTGTTTTCTTCTTTGAAGACCGTGTCCTTTCTAGGGGCTTTGGCCACCAAGGTCGCATGACCTTACCCAACTGGATTTCGTTCTATGGGGCATGCTGAAAGGGGAGGGTATCGCAACGTGACAATCTCATGGAACTTCAATAAAACATTCGGTGGGAAATTGAGGTTGTGACTCCCGGTGTGTTGGTTAATATCTTCCGTAACATGGAGAGGCGTGTGCAGGCACACCTGGATGCTAATGGCGACCACTTTCAACACTTGGTCTAAGATCATCATGCTTCTCATGCACCAAGGTAGGTCCGTGTCAAATTTCACTGAATTACGTCCATTAGTTTGCAAGTTATAAGGGAAATTCAGGGGCCAAGAGCGAGTGAAGAACCTTGTATTTTCAATAAGCTAGACGTAAATGACAGGCTCAAATCAAGAAAGAGAACGTGGCAACAGTAGAAGAAGGATTTAGGACTGTGTAAGAGTCGGAGAACGTGTGTATATTGTCATAAACATCCTGCACTTTTCAATACCTACACAAAATTATTGCAGGAAAAAAAACATAAAATTAGCTCTGCAAAATGCTAAACAAATTTGGACAGTTATGAGGACGGGGAAATTCAAAGCAATATTACACTTAAGAGCTATTGAATTATAGACAGTTGGCGTTATGCAAATATGGCGCTGTGGGCTGCCCTGTAAACGGAAACGACATGAGTTATGCAGCGATCCGACAATATAAGGAGTGATGCGACGGGAATAAGTAAACGTCGGACGCAGTATGGGTAAGACAAAGGATCCAAAAGCCCTTGATCGCGGGAAAATTGTCGGGGCTCGACGAATGGGTCACTCCATCTCGGAAGTCGTGCAGACACGGGGATTTTCACGAGCCACTGTGTCACGGGTGCACCGTGAGTACATCGAATCCAGTAACACCATCCCTGCAAGAGCCAACTACCGTGGACAACAACGTGTGGATGAGCGGGGTCATCGTCGGATAGCTCGCACTGTAACAGCAGATAAATGGGCCACAGTGCAAGAAATCACTCGGCAATTATAAGCGGCTGCACAAAAAGGTGTAAGCAGCCACACCATCCAGAACAATCTCTTCGCTGTGGGGTACAGAAGCCATCGTCCCACGAGGGTACCACTGCTGACCGCACATCGCAGTGTGCAAAGATTAGCATGGGCGCGAGAACATAGTCACTGGACCTTAGACATGTGGAAAAATGTTGCCTGGACTGATGAGTCGAGATTCATGTTGGTACATGCTGATGACATAATACGAGTACGGCGCAAACCACATGAGGCAATGGATCCTTCTTGCCAGCAGGGTACTTTTCAAGCTGGTGGGGGTGGCATTCTCGTCTGGAAACTGTTTACGTGAACTGAAATGGGACCCCTGGTACGTGTGACATTGTCCTTCACAGATCAACGTTACCGGGGTATCCTGGACGACCACTTTCTCCCGTTTGTGCGTCTTCAACATCCCACTGTGGACTTCATCCTGCAACAAGACAATGCACCGTTCCATCGCTCCCGAATTGTATCCGAATGGTTGGATGAACACTCCACCGACGTGACCTCGTTTCTTTGGCCAACTAGGTCACCTGACCTCAATCCCATCGAGCACATCTGGAATGCCATTGAGAGAGATGTTCGACGCTCAGACCCCCTCCATTAAGTCTTCGTCAACTGTGGAAGCTTGTTCAGGGGTCGTGGATCCGTACGGCTTCCCAACGCTTCCGGTGTCTTGTCGAGTCCATGCCGAGACGAATCGCCGCCGTCATCAGGGCGAAAGGTGGTGCTACACGTTACTAGACAGGTATCTCTAATTCAATTGCTCTTTAGTGTATGTCAGCAAAAGAAAAAAAGCCTGCACCTCGGATTTTGAAAATACAATTTGTATTTGTTTCTCTTTGAGGTTTCAAAGTTAACTATGAGCAAATCGATAGGCTTTAAACCGTGTTCTGTCACTAATTTTGGCCTCTACTTACAGTGAGATGGTCAACTCCATAGGATACTCGCACCACGAAAGCCTCGTTCGGGGTTCAAGTATGGACTCATCGTGAACGATTAGCAAAAAGCCCTGACCACTAAACCACTGAGGGGTCAAGAGTAATGTTCATGTTCATACATTAAAGTTTCAGTAAGAATATTTTGTATGTCCTTGCATCATCACATGCTAGGAAATTATGAAAGTTTACAAGGACGATATACAGGCATCTACTTGGCCAGTGGGATATGCAACTCGGGACCAGATTCCAGGTGTATCAAACGTTTGTCTCGTTTTGAGCTACACATAATGCTGGGTGTCCATTCCTGGGTAAAACAAGCGGCAGCGTCGACGGGGAATCCAGATGACGGGAAACACACGGGGCTGATGACAGGCATTTAACTTGTAGCCGCACTGCGTTATCAGGTGAGTAGAGGATGGAGGTCATTGAACGTGCTGCTCAGGTGCTCCTACTCTAGGCCATTATTGGAAAAAATGATTGAACGTGGCTGCAGCAGTGACAGATTTTTGTGCATTTGAAGGAGAGGAAGTAGT
Source organism: Macrothele yani (assembly GCA_039090855.1). NCBI lineage: Eukaryota > Metazoa > Arthropoda > Arachnida > Araneae > Macrothelidae > Macrothele > Macrothele yani. The sequence continues at coordinate 75,389,640 of CM077002.1, read as the reverse complement.
GGTCGAAGACAAGCCGAGGTGACGATGTCCAACGAACAAAAACACTGACAACTTGGTCAAAGCTGTGATAGTGAATCTCGGTAACAGTACGTAATATTTGGCGGCTGACATGGGTCTTGCTTATCCATCATCGTTCTTCAATCTTCACCAACTTGTTTTCCCTTGTAGGCCACATCGAATGGTTCTGCAGGCACTGAAGAGCAATTGAATTAGAGATACCTGTCTCGTAACCTGTAGCACCACCTTTCGCCCTGACGACGGCGGCGATTCGTCTCGGCATGGTCTCGACAAGACACCGAAAGCGTTGGGAAGCCATACAGATCCACGACCCCTGAACAAGCTCCCACAGTTCACGAAGATTTGATGGAGGGGGTCAGAGCCTCGAACATCTCTCTTAATGGCATCCTAGATGTACTCGATGCGATTGAGGTCAGGTGACCTAACTGGCCTAGGAAGCGAGGTCACCTCGGCGGAGTGTTCATCCAACCATTCGGATACAATTCGGGAGCAATATCACGCTCACGTTGAGCTGTGAGGGACGATGTCGCACGTACCAGGTGTCCCATTTCAGTCCACGTAAACAGTCTCCAGACGAAAAGGCCAACCCCACCAGCTTGAAAAGTATCCTGCTGGCAAGAAGGATCCACCGCTTCATGTGGTTTTCGCCGTACTCGTATCCTGCCATCCGCATGTACCAACGTAAATCTCGACTCATCAGTCCAGGAAACATTTTTCCACATGTCTAGGGTCCAATGGCGATGTTCTCGTGCCCATGCTAATATTTGGACCCTGTGATGTGCGGTCAGCAGCGGTACCCTCATGGGACGATAGCTTCTGTACTCCATAGCAAGGAGATGGTTCTGGATGGTGTGGCTGCTTACACGGTTTTGTGCACCAGCGTTAAATTGCCGAGTGATTTCTTGCACTGCGGGCCGTCTATCAGCTGTTACAATGCGAGCTAGCCGACGATGACCCCGCTCAGCCACACGCTGTTGTCCACGGCAGTTGGCACTGGCAGGGATGGTTTTACCGGATTCGATGTACCAACGGTGCACACGTGACACAGTGGCTCGTGAAAATCACAGTGACTGAACGACTTTCGAGATGGAGTGACCCTTTTGTCTGGCCCCGACGATTTTCCCACGATCAAATGCGCTTAGATCTTTCGTCTTACCCATACGGCATCCGACTCTTACTGATCCCCGTCGCATCACTCCTTATATTGTCGGATCGCTGCATACGCCATGTCGTTTTCGTTTACAAGGCCGCCCACAGCGCCACATTTGCATAACAACAGCTGTCTCTAATTCAATTGCTCTTAAGTGTATATTGATACATCAGCAAAAAAAAAAAATGTGTCGCTCCCTGCCTCGAATTGCTACAAAATCAAAAAAAAAAGGCAAATTTTGGCGTCGTATTATCACATGTGATGAAAATTGGATGTAGCTACTTATCCTAAAACTGAGAACCAGTAGGTGAGCCACACCAGGAAACACAGCCAGTGGTAACAAAAAAAAAAGGGGGCGGTTCGAGAGGAAAGTCATGCTGTGCGTTTGCTGGATCTGTGAGTCCTGTGGGCTGGGAAATCATACTTGATTGTAAGGCTAAACATAATGGGAACTTTATAGCCAGAAAGCTGCAGAGGGTCCACTAACTATCACCCATCGCTCATCAATAGGAGCTGGCGTTGACCTAAGTGATAATATACTAAGTAACACTCGTGGACTTTTTCGCCGAACACTGCAGAATTAGGAAGGAGTTTAGATATTACCCCGTCCTCCATACAGTCCGGAACTTGCTGCATAGAACTACCACCTACTGCGATCCATAGCCCTCTTCCTACATGGACCACACTTCGATTTTTTTACGTGGATTTTGACATTTCAAAGTTTCTGTCCTCGAAATGTGCCGGGTGTTACTGCCATGGGAACCTGGCTCTGGTGGAATTGTGGCCACGGGCTGTAGAAAACAACGGCCTGTTTTCTTAAGAGTGAGGTGAGAGTGTATGGCTTCATGGCTTTCTTGTATAGCTGCAAAATGTATGAACTTTTGACTCACCGAAATTTATAGGCATCAGAACGTCATATTTAACCAATGTAAAAAAAAAAAGAATCAGCCTATCATTCATTTATTTTAACTTTAATATCGGTTGCTGTTTAATCCGGAGCGAGCATAATAATGCCTGCACACTAATAAGTAAAGTATCTCGAACGGTGATTTAGTGTAATGGCAAAAACCGAATCTTCCGCTATGCACCATTACAATTGTTTGATCATTCTCTACTTTAATTATAAAAATTGCTGACTGAAAATCATATCATTGTACTATCGAGCCCGTTACGTGACATTGGATTTTTAATATTTCTAGTTGCTTTATTCGGGATATCAGAACTTTTGAACTTATTGTACAGTTAAATGAGTTCATGAGTGTAAGACTTTAGAAATACAGAAATCACTTATAGTGCTGTGTTATAAATCAATATCGACAGAACAAATCAATATAATTACACGTCTTCCTGGCTTCCAACATGAACCGATAGTGAGAGCTCGATCCTGGAGCACAAAAAATTCCTTCCACAAAACTTGTTATAATTACAAGCTGTACGGAAATATACGATAACACATTAGCTAGTTTAGCTTGTTACCGTTCACTATAACGGGGTTTAATCTACTGATTATGAGTTATTTAATAATTTTCCAGAAATAAACTAAAAAACACCGATTATGACACTCCAAAATGTGACTCTGCCACAGCAAACGGAAGACTGCCTTGAAATTCAGCCACAGAAGGGAAAAATATATTCATTTCTCCAATGTTTCAAAATAATCGCTGCATGCAGCATACAGCTCTGACCCCGTGGCACAGTTTTCTAAGCTCTGGCTTCTGCTCATTCATCCGAGATGTGTCCGGGTTCAAATGCTGTGATGCATGGGTGTTGTGTTTGTCTTAGGGTACTGGCTCTCTCGCCGTTTCTTGAAGTCTCAGGCCCTACGTTAGGAACGGGAGACTACTCATAGACCACCGAATTGCTCACAGTGGTCGTTAAACTCCCAAATAAACAAGCGCTATGCAACCTTTAAATTCAGTCATAAATGGGACAAACATATTGATTATTTTTTTGTTTTAAATGAATTCCGAGAACTATATCTGATTTCCTCTCAGTATTCTAATACAAATAGGTGACAGGGTGTTCCTTTTCTGATATATCGTGACGAAATTCTTTCAAATTGAATTGTTTCTCAGTATGTATGTTGGTAGCAAAAGAGAAATGTAGAGAAAAAGAGACCAATTGACTATCATTCAGATGTTTGTTGACTGTTGTGATTAGTTTTCTTGCAGAACACACGAACGGAAAGTGTCACCTTCTTGGGTGATCGGTCGGAGCTCAGTTTAGCTCAGTTGTTCGCTTAGCGTTTCTTGATATGTCCCGTGTATTTCAAAGATACAACTAAAGTTTTTCTTCTTACGATATAAATACTCATTCCATTTTATTTTTATTGTGCACTCACTGTGTAATAACCTGTCATAGATTTAGATTTTAAAGTAGTTTCTTCTAGCTAGATTATTTAAGTGCATGTTCGCATTATTTAATTACAGTTTCAATACAGAGCTACAACGTAAAAAAAGGCTCAAATGTGAGCAAAAATTTATAATACAATTGAATTTGTATTTCCTATTTATCATTTTTAGACGTAATTTAAACCTAGTGATCGAGATTCTCGGCCGCTGTTCTCATTTTCCTCCTTAGCCGTTTTTTCTGGAACTCCTGAACCGTCTGATCTTTTGCGGAACCCACTATTCATGCCTGGAGCCATTCTGTCTGTTTTAATCAAAGTCCTCTTCACGATCCAATATTTCCTCTTCTAGATCTTTTCTTCTACTCTCTTACTGACTCCCATTGCTCATTTCCACCGGAAAATTAAAAACCTGTAATGGCAATTTTCAGTGCATCCTCTTTTCAAAGTGCCATCCTGTACTCCCAAGATGGTCTCGTAATAAAGAATTATAGATAGAAACGTCCTTGGAACACACTCTCTCTCTCTCTTTCTCTCAAGAAAGAGAAAGAGAGGAAAGAGAGAGAGAGAGAGAACATACTGGGGCATCCTACGAAACACAGATGTTTCTCACATATCCTGAGCTGCTAATCACAAAATTCACTTTGATTACCTTGCAAGTACATATTTCGCTCGAAATTGATAAGGTGATAATATGTAATGATTTTTATGGATTGCCAAACAGTTGCCAGTCCATAGTAATCGCTACATATTTATTACCTTGGAAACTACACGATTAAAAACGCACCAAAAATTAGCGCAGGTGACAAATGACGCAAAATGTCATACCTTGTGGAATCGGAGATGAAGGTCAATATGGGGTGTCGTCACCTCTGTCTGCAATGAAAGATTCACTCCAATTGCGTTTGCTACTTATCAAGTTGTCAGAAAGCTGCTATGACAGTAATTGCCATAATTTGACAAGTGCATCTGCCGGCCTACATAAAGACTACAGTAGGAGGGGAAATATTGCAACGTGCTTTTCTAGAGCAACGCATGAATTCTTACTCGGATTGAAATTAAAAGGTCGTGCTGGCCACATCATGCTGCGAATAGTGTTCACTTCCAAACACTTTCCAACCAGCCCCGCAAGGTGAGGTCAATAACTACCATATAGAAATATATAATGTTCTTCTATTTTATTTGCATGATGTCGCACATAGATACTCCAAGGCCTCATCTCTATACCACTCAGCTGTCATAAGAGATCAGTATATTTTCCAGGAAGCACATAAAGATCAGTATATTTATCCAGTAAGTTTCTAATACAAACCATATTGATTGCAAATTTGGAAGATGTGAATCCGTTTATTGGTGTAAATATATGAAATTTTCAAGTTTTCTGATATTATCTGACTTAACATCCATGTCATATTTACACCAATAAACGGATTCACATCTTCCATATTTGTTTTGTACAATGATGTAATCCCGTATTTCATTCATTCATATTGATTGCCTTCACCACTGTGGTTCTTTCATTGAGGTTTAGGGGATTATGAAGTGATCCTCGTGTCTTTTAGATGAGTATTTACCAAAACCCCCCTGTAGAGGTGTTCACGATTCGTCAGTAAGAAATACACGCCTCTATTAGTAATCAGTCCAAGTCACAGGGTCGCTGCACCAATTCAACTGCGCTCTCCAGTGACGTGGGGTAAGAGAGACACCCCTTCTGGACTTCCTGCACATATGCCACTCTCGTGCAACTTCCTGTACATAACGGTTGCAGAAACAGAAACTCTTGTTACTGTGACTATGTTTGTACGCAGTTGAGATATTAGCTAGTGTCGTCCTACTTTAAGTTGAAGACAACGGTCTTCAAGTAATGTAGTCTCCCTTGATCTAAATGTGTTGGAATTTAATTCTTAAAACCTGCACCAAATTAAAAATTAATCTCCATACAGGGCTAACCACTAGAGTGCCTACCTGGATGTAACTGGCTACCAGCCAGCTTTGCATTTTATTTACAGTTGATTTATTCTTTAAGTGCCAGTTAGACTGTTTATATAATGGATCTAACGGCTCTTTCTTACTTCATTTTTCCAGTTGGGTACCTTTTGGTTCCGCAATCACATAGACGTATTAATCACATTTAAACTGAAATAAAATTCAGCAGTTAGACTTTAGTAAGAAGAAGAACATAACATATAACGAAGTAAATTTCTCCGTCATTTCTATCCGCGCCTGGATTCGAACCCGGGTCCCCTCATTCCGGAATAAGTTGCTCTACCAATTGAGCTACGCGGACGTTTTATTCTGATTCCTATCTGCCTTTATGTCGCGTGCGTCCTGCTGGCAGGTACGTCACATCTCCTGGTACGTTACATCATCTCCCCCTTATTATTTTTTTTATTTTTATTTTTTTGAAGTGCTGGAGAAGGAATTCTCTGAATTTTCCTATCTCGCGGTGTGGAAATAACATCACACCAATGCGAGATTTTGAACGGTCGGGTCATCCAGAGAGTTCGGGCGCCATTATAACGTAGTAAATTTCTTCGTCATTTCTATCCGCGCCAGGATTCGAACCCGGGTCCCCTCATTCCGGAATAAGTTGCTCTACCAATTGAGCTACGCGGACGTTTTATTCTGATTCCTATCTGCCTTTATGTCGCGTGTGTCCTGCTGGCAGGTACGTCACATCTCCTGCTATACGTTACAAACAATGCAAGTTTATGCATAGTTTTCTTGATCTTTTTTTCTTGAGATATGGAAGCTGTGAAAATTCTCACAAATAATACAATAAACTCAAAAAAATTTTCAAACTTTACATAAAGTTTCAACAGCAATTACTAATGTTTTATTTGCATAAACAAAGATATCCTTGTTAGTTGAAGAACGTGTGAACATCTAAATTTCCCTTAAAGAGAAAAAGTGTTCATCTCATACGTTCAAAAATAGTAACACTATACTAGTGATCCGATTTATTGGCGTAGGAAAATATACTAGTGATCCGATCACTAGTATATTGTTACTATTTCCTACATAATTAATGTGCGTTCCTCGTAACCAATTTGATAAGTTTGAATTTCATATTTTAATCATGGTAAGAATATTTCTAGTTGGGCCTTGTTTCAGTGCTTCCCTTTACTAGATTCGGCCACTAGAAAAAGTTTTCTCATTTTAGAAGCCTGCTTTAGAAAGTAAAAACAAAGAAATTGAACCCTAATCCCATACTCGACATAATTCTCTTTCTTTCGGTTATACGAAAAATTACATAGGTCTCCGATGGAAATTTTCTTTGAAAAATATTGGCACGTTTTAATAGATTTTGGAGTGCTAGTTTCAGGAACAACAGTAAAACTGTTCTATCACACATCCCACTTTTCCATAAAATAAAAAAATCATTTTGCTATCTATTAATTCATCTGTTCTTATGTATAGAACGATTTAATTTTAGCTCGTTTATTTACTGAATTTCCTATCATTTGATAAACCTGATGATGTTTTCAACAAAAAGAAGACATTAGTGAACCTTTGTTCGCAATACAAAAATTAAGCTAGTTTAATTCGTTTGGCGCAACTAAATGAAATTAACCTGCTGTCGTTTGATCTCCTCTCGTTATTTTCATAACTTTCTTTCAGGAGGATACGCGAAATACCCATGATTTTTGTGCTAATGAGACAGCTGAGGGAAGAGCCAGTACTGGATCAAAACACAATGGCTAAGGAGGGCTGCTTGAAAACCACGAAACAAAGACATTTTCCGGGAATATTTGATTGATTCAAAAAAGGTCCTCCTACTTCTTCTTCATATGACACTTAGACTTATGAAGCAGTTTGCAAAACGTTTACCAAGTGAAAGAGAGTATTTTAAATGGTATCTGTTTAAAACGTTTCCGAGTTTGACAGATGTCAAATTGTAGAAAGGTATTTTTTTATTGGAGATTTAAAGACCACCGTGAGGAACTCAATGTGCTATAAGCAGTCACCCGTTTCTAATTTAGGGCCACTAGTTCCAGGGAAGGGGGAAAGTCGGTGCTGTAAGGTAAACACAACAACCATGCCTCACCGGAGTCTAAGCAATGCTTCCGATCATTCGTTCTTTTCGGACGAATGATCGGAAGCCATTGCTTAGACCACTACGCCACAGGGGCGGTAAAAGGTATTTTTGTAGGACTAAACATTCGAAAACTTCCACAAGACAATAATTTTGGAGCAAAACTGTAAACTGTTGAAATAAAGGTTTGTCCACCTTGGTGAGGCAGTGGTCTAACCGATGGCTTCTGATCATACGTCCGAAAGGGGCCCGGGTTCGGATCCCGGTGAGGCATGGATGTTGTGTTTGTCTTATGGCACTGGCTGTCTCCCTTACCTGGGACCAGTGACCCTAAATTAAGGACGGGCCACTGCTTATAGCCCATTAAGTTGGTCACGGTGGTCGTTAAACTTCTAGTACAAAAAACAAGAAAGGCTTGTTAAGAAAGTTGTAAAAAGAGTTATTGGAGAACTACAAAGATCCAAAATGCAAGCAGTAGGAGAGACATGCTAGAAAAATTCAAAAACATTGGGTTGTTCAATGAGTTCTAAAGAGCATCTTCTCAATGCTGACTTGGACTATTTCCTGAAAACCTTGAAGCCGTGAGTGAGGAACAAGGAGAATGATCCCATCAAGACATAAATTTGACGCAACAACCATACTAAGCATGATGGAATATCAGCATCACGGCAGTCTGACACAGACAACTCACAAGCTGTATGCTGAAGAAAAAGTACCGAATAAAGCTTTGGAAGCAAACAAAAAGGAAATATAAGGATTTGTAATATAAATAATATTTTAAACTGGTTCTTTGCAGCAACTTTTTTTTTACATAATTTTTTTAACTTTTTGCAATAAAATAAAATGTTCATCAGAATGCATGTGAACAGCCTATTTTCTCATATCTTCACATCCATGTTGTGAAAAATTCGTACATCTGAGAGGGAAATCGTAAGCATTTTTGAAATTAACACACGATATACTTTGAAATTAGCCAGAAACTTGAAGACAATTTTCAGTAGCTCAAATATTGCAGTGCTGTTTTATCGACAAAGTTTACAAAAAGCATTGTTACATTATAAGTATTTATCTTGTATCATTTGCGATTAACTGCGCAGAGAAGGAAAAAAATAATTTTTTACACACTTTAGTTTTAGTTAGACAGGTTTATTGGTACAAAAGACAGTGCCAAAATACTTAAAGCTTCAGTTTGTCATGCGTAAGCATGTCATCAACCGTTGTATTTTGTCTCCATATGCGAATATATGAAGTAAAACAATGATCTGTGAATTCTATTTTTAGATATTATTTATGAGTAGTAAGCGAAGGATGTATGGCATATTTTAGATCCTCTTTAAACATGGCCTGACAGTAAAATTCGTTTTTCCTATAAACTCTTCGTATTTAGCGGCAAACGGTTTTATGACGTGCGTCACAGGTTTTGATTGTAAAAAATTAGGTTACTTTTTTGTCCTCTGAGAGAAAAAAAGAGGAAGACGGAAAAGAAGAAAAACGAAGAAAGTAGTTTTCAAATATTTCTTTTTAATGGTATTAGGACACTTCACAAGTCAGAAAATTAAATTTTACGCTTTCTTGTATTTAACGTACGCTCTTTAAAAAGTGAAGAATAACGTTCCACTTTTGAGAAATAGATGTCACTGGAATATTTAAATATATTCTTTAAAGTCTTCTAAAGACGAAAGTCGAGTGTTGAGTTTAATGAAAGCTGAGGGGGGGGAGAGAAGAACAAAAAGACTCCATTAAAGCCACTCTGAAGGCTTTTTTTTTCTTTTTCTTGAGGTAATGCATTATTCAGACCGCCCAAATGGCAATAAAAAGATAGAATAAGAAAATATATAAAACAGAGGAGCAGAAAGGAAGGGATGGAGATACTTCACGTGATTTACATCGGCGGACAATCCCTGGGGCTCTGGCGCCTTTTTGCCCCGGAGACAATATGTTGTAATCACCATAGCGGTACCTTTGGTCGCCATGACAACGGAGATCTAAGCCGGCCGGCAGTGTGTATGTGTGCATGTGCCTGTGGATGTGAAGATGAACTATCTCTAGAGTATTTGGAGGGATGGACGCCTCGAGTTACTGACTAAAAGCCATTCCTTGCCCTGGGGACATCCCTGTGCTGCGCGGGTGGGGGTTAAAGGAGAAATAAAGCCAAGCGCCTTGCGTGAGCGTAGAGCAAAGGTGTGTTTTGTTTCATTGCGCCTTCTGTCGGTAACAGTAGTCAAACAAAAAAAGAAAATAAAAACAATGAAAAGGAAAAAAGGAGGAAAAGCAAGAAGCGCAGGGATTTGAGGCGCAGCATGTATCCCGAGCAGTTAAAGAAGATAAATGGGCAAGCAAAGTGCGCATTACGTCTTTGGCCAATGAAGAAGAACGGGTCATTTTTCTTGTCTAACGACAATCACAACTTCGCTAAGGTGTTTCAGTTCCACCGTATTTAATAAGGGGCGGAAAGGCAACACCCAGATGGTAGCCGAACTGGATCCCTCTTAACTGTACCATCTAATCGTTAAACAATAGAACAACACACTAAAGGAAACATGTAATTGTTGATAAGGGCCTAAAGGCAATTGACACACTTTCTACAGGTCGTTTGAGACACACATATTTTTTAGCGTTAACGATGTTAAAAAAAGCAATTCACAGAAAACATTTTAAGCGATTAGAGCAGGAATTGGGGAAAGAAAGTAGTGATTAAAAAAAATATTACATGAAAAATGTATAAGTGAGCAAAATACCATAATTAAAAATTATGAAACATGCATTAGTTAGCAAAGTACCACACACACACTATGCGACACGAAAGTAACAAAAAGCATTGATTATTTATTTAGTAGATATACAGCGGGCGTTCAGAAAAAAACTATCACAACATTTATATACAAGCCAAGGGCAAGATATCCAACTGAAACCAAACAAGAACAAAGCTCAGAAATTCTACTTTAATTCACATATCTTATTTTTCGACATACTCCCCCTCAAGCCCGACACAGATATGCCAAAGTTTTTAAAAGTTTTTTAAACCCGTCTCTGTAAAAATCTACAGGTTGTTCTCGGAACCATGTCCTCGTAGTGGCTTGAACATCTTCTCGCCGGTGAAGTTGGTCATCGTATCTTTGACTATGTACTTCTGATACAGTTGGTAGTGGTACCTTTGACCATGTACTTCTGATACAGTTGGTAGTGGTACCTTTGACCATGCACTCCTGATGAATAATGCCTCGGAAGTCCCAGAACACAGTGAGCATGCACTACCTGCAGGAATTCGAGTTTTGAATTTTTCTCTTGAGAAGAAGATGGGTGTCGTATATCCAGCGATTTGTTTTTCATTTCTATGACATAATGGTAAACCCAACTCTTATCATCAGTCACAATGCTTGGAAGAAAATCACTTCCATATTTTTTCATTTCTGGGTCATAATGATGAACCCAACTCCCATTACCAGTCACAATGCTTTGGAGAAAATCATTTTCATATTTTCATTTCTCGGTCATAATGGTGAACCCAACTCACATTACCAGTCACAATGCCTTGGAGAAAATCACTTCCATATTTTTCATTTCTGGGTCATAATGGTGAACCCAACTCACATTACCAGTCACAATGCTTTGGAGAAAATCACTTCCATATTTTTAATTTCTGGGTCATAATGGTGAACCCAACTCTCATTACTAATCACAATGCTTTGGAGAAAATCACTACCATATTTTTTATAGCGAGAAAGCAACCTTTGGCATGCTTCAAGTCTGGAGTTTTTCATTTAAGTCGTTAGGTGACGCGGCACCCAAGGAACACACACTTTGTTTTATCCTAAAACGGCATTGACACTACCTAAACTAATGTTCAGCTTTCCGGTTATTGTTATTTAAGTTACTCATCGACCTTTTGCCTGTCCAAAACGCAAGTTGCGATTACAGGCCTCCCACTGTGAGGCTTGTCCTTTATGGTCAACTTTTCTCCACTGTCCTTTGATGTTTTTACCCAACGACGAACAATGCTTGTGCCCAAAGTTCTAGAACCACAAACTGCCACTAATGTAGTGTGCATTTCTTTGTAAGTCTGTCCTGTCAAGAATTTTCATGTTTGTAAATTTTGAGGAACCTGATCACTTTGCTGAGATTTACGAAAAAAAAAATAATAGAAAATAAATAAATATAATACATAGAATGAAAATACTCGACAATCCAAGTTTCAAAATTTTGTTTGAAAGAGGCGGTGAGGTGATGGAATAAATGGCCATATTCATTTACTTCCCAGCCCTGACCAGACAAGCAAAATTTCTTAAAAGAAAGGGGAAAAATAGGCATTAAACTTCTTTTTTCTTTTGGCTTCATTTATTTTTACTTTAATGAGAGGGGTACATGTTAAATGTATATTAATATATATATATATATATATATATATATATATTTCTATGACTTTCTTTTTGAGGCTAGCTGGTTGTGGAAAAGTTGTCAATATCATTTTGTCAGGTCTTGTATGTGTGGTCATATAATAGGTGGCCTGGAAATTTCCTGTCAGTATTTTCTTTGAGTTAAATTAGAAAGAAGTGTAATTTTACCTAGGTTAAGCCAGTGGGACTTTGGTGACTTTGGTATGTCTTGTAATTTATTTTTATTTTAGGAGCTTTTGTGTGTAATGTTACGAAGTTCAGTGATTAAGTATTATTTTTTTTGTGAAAAAAAAAGCTTCATACAAAATTTTATACTCAGAGGGGGAAGATTGAGAAAAATGAGTTGTTATAAAAGTATTAGCAGTAGGGGTTATAGAATTTAATAATTGTGTTATAAGCTATTTTGATGAACAACCTCTCAAACCAGTATTTCCATTAAGTAAAATTTAACTCTTTTTGTGCTCAGTGATTTTTGAATTTGTAAAGTAGAATTCGTATTTATGAGCTTAGTGTAGGTGCAATGTAGTCATGCAGTTGAGAATTTTTCTTGTAGGCTGGTTATTATTATGGTTTGGAGTTTTGGTAAATTTAAGTGCAAAATTACTTTTTAAAATTTTTGTATTAGTGAGGGCTAATTTCTAGTTTCAGCCCGTGGATTGGAAAAACAAATTTTTATGGGGGAAAGAATATGGAAATGGGCATACAGGCAGAATAAAGGGGCATATGTATAGTGTGACTGAGAAAACCCTAATAACTGTTGTGTTTCTTCAAGAAGGGATGTTTTTTCTAGAAATGGGGGATTATGAAATATGGTGATTTATAGAGTTTTCTGGAAATAAAGTAAGGTTTGGTATAGTGTGTCTAGTATGGTGTTATTGAGCTTTCTGGGAAATGAGTAGTACAGTGATTTTCTGGGAAATAAAGATATACAGTGATTTTCTGAAAAATAAAGATATACAGTGATTTTCTGGGAAATAAAGATATACAGTGATTCTCTGGAAATATATGAAGTGATTTTCGGAGAAAAAAAGGTGAGGTATTGAATTTTCTGGAAATAAGGATGGTGAGTTAGCTTTCTGGAAAATAGATGTTGAGATATTTTGGGGGCAAGAGGACTTTTGTGGGATACTTTACCCTGCGTGGACATGCCTCGGGTATGAAAGGGTACATGAAACAAATTTGGGGGTTTGCTTTCTGCTTGAGTAAGTTCGTTCGCCCATAGGAGGTGGTTGTTACCAAGGAGTGGGTATGAGTTGCCCCAAAATCAGAGTGAAGAAACCGTACAGGGTTAGGTCGCACTTTGCTCCACTACACTGTATAGGCTGGGAATGGATTCACGACCCATTCTCGCCTTCAGACTCAAACTTTGTTGTTCTCTCAGGGAAATCGTGTTTTTTCTAGAGAAGTGGGACTCATTGGTTGAGATGTTTGCTTGGCTTTATGCCCGAGTTGGTTACTGCATGGGTGCCAGTAGATTGGAAAACTTATAGTATGGAATTTTGAAAAGTTGAATTTTCATGATGATAGTGTGAATTGAGATTCTTTTGTCGGTGTAGCAATTTAATGATAACTTTGAGTAAATTGAGTAAGGTATCTAGTTTATCGGGTTTTCTATGGTGTATAGAGTTGGTTCAGTACCAGTTAATGCTAGATTGTTAGGTTATGTTGATTTTAAGACAAATTTTCCTGGAAGTGTAGAATCTTGTAGTAAAGTAACTTTCCATTATACGTAAAAGCTTTGGCTCAGTTGTTATGGTAGTTTTAAATTAAAAGTAAATTCAGAAGACTGGACTCAGAAGGTTGGTTCGAAGGAGTTAGAGCAACATAGTGTACACATATGCTTATAATTTTTTTTTCTACAAGAGAGAGTGAGGGAGATTTGCACTTCATCAACTTAATTTACACACCTTGTAAATTGCCTTTATGTGATGTTGATTATGATCAGTAATGTGCCTGGTGGTATATTTTTCTTTGGAAGCAACCAAGCTGTCAGCTATTTTTTTATTTTTATTGGGCCCAGTGGCCAGGTATAAGATTTGTGAACAAAATTTAACATGTGGAGTTTTACCAAAACAAGTATAGGCCAAGTGGCCTTTCAAAAGCCCAAACCTTAGTGCAGTGAAGTAATAAGTATTTCAGTGTGAATTTTCATCACATGGTTCAAATGTATCCCCCTCAGCAGTGACTGAGGTGAGGAAAGAAATCTTAGGTAATTGTGGTAAAAAAATCAATGTTTTTGTCCTAACTATTAGATTTGACTTAACCGCCTCCAAAAGTTATTTACACGTGTACATTGTATACCATTAAATTTTAGTATTTACAAATTTGGTGCACATGTAAACAATAGTTACTTTTTTTACTTTCAAGTGTATCTTCTCATCTGACGCAAACAACGCAAACAATGCAATAGTAACTTTTGGGAGTTTCCAAATTCAGTGTTGCATTTTTTTTTCTAGTTATGTTTCATGGCCTTAATCAAAATTTCAGTTTTGTTTCGAAATGCATCCACCCATCTCCCAAAATTCTAATTTTCTAACTAATTTACATATGAATTGCAACATTAGCATAAGTTATTTTTTAATACCCCAAATCTTCAATATAACAAGTAATTTTTTGAGAGGTACATTTTCATACGTTAAAATCTCTATAGCTCATCGTTGTTTGAAACCCGTCGACATATATGAAAAATAATCATCCATTTTAAACACAATTGAATACGAACAAATGCATGTACGGAGTTCTACTACGCAGTAAATTGAAGCTAATGGCACAAAGAATCGTTTGCTATTAGACTGGTTGCTAGGCAATAAGTCATGCGAGAGACACTTGCTCAGCACCATTACATATAAAACACGCCTCGTATTGTAAAGAGTAAAATACGCGTGGAGGTAAATCAAGAATTACAATTTCGGTGGCACTGTTCCTGTGGTACCCGCAGCCTCCCCCGCCCCCTTCTTCTACATGGAACAATGGATGTCAGTGAAGTTCTCGTATTGTAGCATATTATGAAATCAAACAAATTTAAGCACCTAACGAGACATAAGACGCTCTTTAAAATAATGATGAAAAGTGATAATAATACAACGAAAGTTAAAGAATACTGAAAGATATCAAACAGATAAACAGGATAACATAAACATACCGGACTAAAAGTAAGGGAATGCTGATTGAAACATAAAAATAAGTACAAAATTGATGAACGTAACGAGTTGTATAAATATGGAGAGTGAAACTGCTGGGTTACGATTCTGTATGTTTGAGGTATGTGTTTAAAATATCCGTAGCATTCTGTGTTTCCTTGTACAGGTACAACTATGTCATAAAGAGGGCCATTGTTCTTGGCGGATAGCGTGGTCATTCCTTGCAAGAGGTGGCGAAGTTTGATGGATTGTTCAACTTAACAGTTAGTAGTGTCCATTTCCAGAGGAAGAAGTATGGATGCTATCATTGTAGGCGAAACAACTGTTGTAGAAGCTCCATGATGACAAATCGGGATCGCAGGCGTTTGGGACAAATAGGAACTGCTGCATGTTTCGAGACTCGTTAAGAACTACTTCAGCACTACAATGCTAGACCCAGTAAACCAGTCTCAGAACCAACGATTCTGAGAGAACTGCATGGCTTGGGTCTTTTCAGTCATGCTGCCCCTATACGTCCAAAATTAACAAATGTCCAGAAGAAATATCGCCTTGCTTGGGCAAAATAACATCGTCAGTGGATCATTGAACAGTAGCGACGATTAATATGGTCTGACGAATCCAGATTCTGCTTGTATTCCAATGATGGTCGCTCCAGGATCATTGGATTAGCATTTAACCAGAATGTGTCCAAAGACTTGCGCAAAAAGGAGATGGAAGTGTCATGTTTGGGGGCGGTTTTTCAAGGGCTGGAGTTAGGTCATTCGTTGTAGTGCCCAATCGCATGAAATGTATGGATTATGTGGCACTTTTAAATAATGCTTTATTGCCATTTGTCCAGTTTATCCAGTTTATGGAACAAGGACACATAGTTGTTCCTGTGCTTCGAGATTATAACTCTGCTGTTCATTGAGCTAGAATTGTGCTGGATTAGCATTAAGAACAGGAGAAAATGTTCCACATATCAATTCGCCTGCAAATTCAACTAATCAAAATATGATTCAAAAAATCTGGTGCATGTTAGAAATGTATGTGCAGAAGAAAAAAAAACACCCAGCAAATATGGCGGAATAAATGGATCTTTTGAGAATGGAGTGGAATAAACTGGATACGTATGTGATACTGAGTCACATTGAGCGCATACCAAACAAAATTAAAGCTGTAATTAAAGTAGGTGGTGATATAACTCCATATAAAGGAATTACGTTTAGGTTCCGTAAAATTTTGTCCGGTGTGTTTATGTAAATCTTATGTTAATAATATTCTGAGGAAAGCTTTTTGAATTAGTTTTTTTGCAATTCTTGAAAAAAGATTTGGTGTACTCTGTTTTCGTGCGAGAAACTTTCCTTTTTTCACATTTTTTCATTTAGGTAACTAACTGAGCAGCCCGTTTGGTAGGTGGGATATTTTTATCAATACCTTCCTCATTTTTCCTCTACCTGCTGTGCCGTTAGTGAATTTAAACATGGATTATGTAATTTAGGATTTATCTGTTTCTTAAAAAAATGCGTAAAGGCCACTCTACCTAAAACTATATAATGTCCTTTGCCTGAACGTTTGAACGTTTATCCTACTTTTTTGGTGCAGCGGGAAGAGCCGTTTTCTGTTTTAATTGACCATTTCCTGCCTCGACCTATGTAATTTTCTTTTCAATGTTGTGTTGTTTATTGTTGTGATTTTTATGAACTCGCCGGCTGCCAGTTTTGACTATTCTAGCAGTGTGGCATGGCGCATTATCTGTTGGTAATGGCCATTACCAATAGGAGACTATGTTGCCATGAATGGGTGAACTTCGTCCGCAACGATATTCAGATATTTGACAGCTGTCAGGGATTGTGCTTTTGGGATAATAGGGCCTAAAGTATCCCAAGAAAACATCGACCGCAATATAACACCGCCGCCAGCGGCCAGTTTCATTCCCAACAGTGCATCCAGATGCCGTAGCTTTCATTTGTAATCGACGTATCCGCGCTCGGCCGTCTACGTGATGCACCAGGAATCTTGATTCGTCAGACCAGGCCACTTTCTTCCAATCATCCACGGTCCAATCTCGATGATCTGGGGCCCATTTCATCGACTGTTGGCGATGACGTGCAGTGACCATAGGGCCCCTGCTGGGTTTTCGGCTACGCGGGCCCGTACGCAGAAGGCTACGATGAACTGCGTGCTGTGACACATTGCCCTGATCACCACTGTTGTAGCCGCGGGTGATTCGACGCACTGTGGCCTTGCGGGCGCTGTGAACAGTGCAAGACGATCTCCGCTCTCCTTTGGTATCAATGAGCTGCGGACGACGCTCAGCTGAACGACGGTTCGTCGATTAGCCATCTCTGCACCACTTTAAATACGTACTCACCACAGCGGCACGTGAAAAACCCACAAGCCGCGCCGTTTGTGAGATCGTAGTTCCTAGGAACCGTGCCATCACAATTATCAAACTCCGATAAATCGGCAGATTTTTCTATTGTGACTCCGGACACTGCTAACAGAAATCCAGTCATCGGGTTTTTATATATACTACTCTGTGAACTTCACCTGCGCCACCGTTCTGTCTCTATGCGCGTTCATTTCTCTAGGCTTGGGGGAGGGGGTCATAATGGAATTGCTCATCAGTGTATGTTAAAGACCTGGTAAGTAGTTTGCTCAAACTTCTGGAACCCCTTTCGCATGATGAATCGATGCAAACAAACCTCTCATTTAGGGACAATCAGCGAATTTGTATTTTTGTACGAAAAAGAGAGGTGTCCTTAAAACAGAGATTTGCGTTATTTCTAGTTTATTAGAAGTAGAAATAACACAAAATGTTTTCTGTTACTCGCAATGTTAACGCGTTACGTTAACTGGTCATAGTTAAAAGTAATCACGTATAGAAGTGCGGACTCATAGGTGATCAAACAGACAAGAAATGGTAGGCAAATGAGATACACTTGTAGCAAATGGCATTCATTTTAGGCTAATCTCGTAAGCCGGGTTCTGGTCCAAGTCCCGGATGAGGCAAGAGTGGTGTGCTTGTGTTAACGCACTCCATCACGCTTCACCGGAAACAGTGGGCCATAATTATGGTCAGCCATTTCTTATATCCATCAGGGTTGTTCATAGTAGTCATTAAATCCCATTATTGCAAAACAAAACAAAAATTTCCACTGCCCGCGTGCCGGTGGGTTACGACCTCCTCGATCCAACGGCGCCAAGATCATCCGATTGCCGCTTCGCCCCAACCCAAATGCCTGGCGACATAACGACTTGATCAAGAAGCCTCTCTCTACATAGTTATACGTCCTTTCTCAAACTCGCTCGACTACTTGTCTTGGGCCACAAAGACAAGTAGTCGAGCGAGTTTGAGACGTCAATGCATCCTGACAGTCCGTGGAGGTTAATACAACCGCAATCAGCTGCCATACTTGTCCCCGCGTGCGAGTTTTGCACGTGATAAACCCTCCTCGATGCGCGGTTACCATGCGCACTGGCGGGCCAAAATTTCGTCATTGGTTGTTATTTCTTTTAATCATTTTGCATATTCGGCCCTTAGATACTTGCACGCGGAGTTTCATTTTCTCGGGGTGCTTCGGGGTTTTTTTTTCTTTCTTTTGCAAAGAATGTATTCCCATACTGCCATATAAGTTTCTTGGGGTGGTAACTAAATTTCACTAAATTATGTTGCTTTTAGCTTGCAGTTTCAAAGTCTGTATAAACAGAGAAAAACAGATCTCCATACGTACAAAATTTATCAGATGTAGATCCTGCGATGTTTGGATAATTTCATCATTTTTGGATAATTTCATCATGCGATTTTTGGATAATTTCATCTAAATGCGAGATATCAGCTTGCCAGACAGAATGCGAAATCTGCTCTCTCATCTACAGAAAAGCATTTGTTTACTTTGTTTCCAATAGGCAAATCGATTTCGTAATCTCAGATAACACCAATTTGTTTTGTTTTTTAATAAATCAGAAAATCGACAGTTAATATTAATTTTTATTGAAATAATAGAAACAAACACTTAAAGGCAATGTGTCTGAATTGCTTTCAAGAATAATAACCCTGCTACGATTTCCTCCTAGTTAATCTGTGTCAGATCATAAGCTGATGAAGTGCTACCTTTTCGGATTTTCCATGTAGTCCTATGGGCCCCTATTATCATAGCGACGTCCACGAATGAAGATTTGTCACAACACATAACAGTAACGGCACCATACACTGAAGAGCAATTGAATTAGAGACAGCTGGCGTTATGCGAATGTGGCGCTGTGCACGGACCTGTAAACGGAAACGACATGACGTATGCAGCGATCCAAGTCCAACAATATAAGGAGTGATGCGACGGGAATCAATAAGCGTCAGACGCACTATGGGTAAGATGAAGGATCCAAGCGCATTTGATCGTGGGAAAATTGTCGGGGCCCGACGAATGGGTCCCTCCATCTCAGAAGTCGTGCAGGCACTGGGATTTTCACGAGCCACTGTGTCACGGGAGCACCGTGAGTACATCGAATCCGGTAAAACAATCCCTGCAAGGGCCAACTGCTGTGGTCAACAGCTTGTGGAAGAGCGGGGTCATCGTCCACTAGCTCGCATTGTAACAGCGGATAGACGCGCCACAGTGCAAGAAACCACTCGGCAATTTAACGCTGGTGCACAAAAACGTGTAAGCAGCCACACCATCCAGAACCGTCTTCTCGCTATGGGTTACAGAAGCCATCGTCCCACGAGGGTACCGCTGCTGACCGCACATCACAGAGTGCAAAGATTAGCCTGGGAGCGGGAACATCGCCACTGGACCGTAGACATGTGGAAAAATGTGGCCTGGACTGATGAGTCGAGATTCACGTTGGTACATGCGGAGAGCAGGATACGAGTACGGCGCAAACCACATGAAGCGATGGATCCTTCTTGCCAGCAGGGTACTCTTCAAGCTGGTGGGGGTGGCATTTTCGTCTGGGGGCTGTTTACGTGGACTGAAATGGGACACCTGGTACGTGTGACATTGCCCCTCATAGGTCAACGTTACCGGGATATCCTGGACGACCACTTGCTCCCGTTTGTGCGTCTTCAACATCCCACTGGGGACCTCTTCCTGCAACAAGACAATGCACCGTGCCATTACTCCCGATTTGTATCCGAATGGTTGGATAAACACTCCACCGACGTGACCTCGCTTCCTTGGCCAGCTAGGTCCCCTGACCTCAATCCCATCAAGCAGATCTGGAATGCCATCGAGTGAGATGTTCTAGGCTCTGACTGCCCTCCATCAAATCTTCGTGAACTGTGAGAGCTTGTTCAGGGGTCGTGGGTCCGCATGGCTTCCCAACGCTTCCGGTGTCTTCTCGAGTCTATGCCGAGACGAATCGCCGCCATCATCAGGACGAAAAGTGGTGCTACACGTTACTGGACAGGTATCTCTAATTCAATTGCTCTTCAGTGTATGACGTGACGTATGTAGATGGCGCAAGCATGACATGTCACTTTTCGCGATATGGAGAAAGTAAAGGACTTGTCGGCGTTTCCATGGGGAATATTAATCTTTGCAAGGAAGACCAGGGCAACATTGCTACGAGCTCCCATAGTAATCGAGGGGCGGAAATGGTCCAAAGTGAGACACACATCAATCCAACGCCCAACCGAAAAGGAAAGAAACATCATTTTTTCAGTCAAAAGGACAAAATGCCGGATGGCACGTACTGTTCGACATTACGGATTGCCCATGATCTCTTAATAAACGATAGTCTACAACTAGGGCGGACAGAAAAGCTATTCCGAATAAATTAGTCAGCATACACTTTTGCCAATAGACCTTAGGCGTCAGAGATTCTTTCATGCACGCATATTGCTTGGTCCGATGAGTATACTGATATGGCTCCAATATTTCAATGGACGAGCCCGGATTCGACGGTGTTCTGATGAGCATCTGTAATAAAACTGTACGGTTGGAAGGAAACAGGCTAGCATCGGCTGAAATCATGGTATTCAGGATTGTTCTTATGAAGATCAGCGGATTTTCTCGTTTTGCTTGGGCACACTCTCACCGCTGCATCCTGCCTGGGCCTTAATTTGTTTCCAAGTGTTACCTTACGTATTCAATTTTTGTTTCAGAATAGTACCCAAAAACTTCAGAAAGAAAACCCCCAATAACACAAGGTCCACGTTTTGCAAGAATAGCTCGAGGAATATGTCTCAGCTTTTCGTGTCAACCCTGGCCTCCAAGTTACCCTGACAAATATGCCATCAAACATTACTCTGATGCAATATTCACAGGTCCACGTCACTGCCATACTTCGTCAACGAACTCCGGGATATCATTCTGCCCAGCTGAGACAAAATAAGCTCATTGTCAGAAAAATAGTTACACTCCGATGGATGTGCCCGCTTGCAATGCTTTTCGGGAGGAAAGTAAAGGTTACCAGAAACAATAAATGATTAAACATTGAGACTGGTATGGGAAATATTTATTGAGCTACACGCCAATAAGTGCTCTCTCTCAGTATGGCGTTGTACCGCCATGATTTCTCACACAGCATGCTAGACGTCTCGTAATGGAGTTGTACATGTTCCTAATAGTGTCCTGCGATAAGTCATCCCATGCAGTTTGAAGCTTCTCACTCAGTTCCTGCTTATTGTGAGGTAGGAGTAGAATGTGGATAGCGCGTCCAATAGCATCATACTCATTTTCAGTCGGTGATAGGTCTGGCGATGCGGCTGGCCATGGCAGGGTTTCAGTGCCTTCTAAGCAAGCTCTCAAGGCAGCAGCAGTATACAGAGGAGCGTTTCCCTGTTGGAAAATCGCACCGGAGTAAGCGTTCAGAAAAGGTTAGGCCACTGATTACAGGACCTCATTAACTTAACGGTGGGCTATCAAAGTGCTTGTAATGAACACCAAAGGTGATATGGCATCATAGGCAACTGCACCCCACTCCACGACACCAGGCCTTCTGGACGCGTGATGCTCGACAACAAACCGTTCATCTTGGCGCTGACCACGGTACCTCCACAAACGGATTCATTGGTCCTCTCCTCCAACTAAAAAGCTGGGCACCTCATTGATTAATACCCGCTGCCATTCTGAGTGGCTCCTTGACAGTCTGGCACAATACCATTGCAGTCTTTGGTGACGATGCAATGCTGTTAAGAGCAGTCTTACGTCTCGCAGCCGTCTGCCAATGGTGCTGGCACTAATCGGACGGTGCATGAAGGGCACCACTACCCACTGAATATCCGCAAACATGGCTGTTGGGTCACACCTCGCATGTCTAACAACCCGTCGGTCCTCTCTCTCCGTGGTTCGTCTTGATCTCCCAGACCCTTCCTTTCACTGGTGCGTGCCTTGTTCTATCAACTGACGCCAACAGAATGCTGATGATATCCGCACTACCGGTCCGCATCATCGGGCTCCGCTTCCTGGAGCCCGATGATGCGCACCCCTCTTTAACTCCTCTCGAATTGCTTCCGAACTTTTCTCCGAGGCATACTTCACTTGCAAAGGATGCAACCAACACAACAGCATGAGTCAAAATGGCGACCCCTCTTTGCTTGCGTAACATGCGCGACCGAGTGTGATACTCGAATCATGTGCATGTCTCACGATGTCAAACCCACCCACCAAGTTTCATTTCTGTCGGTTGCTTCTTTCTGGGTGCAATTTTTTTTTTTTTTTTTTGACGGTGAGAATACTTGAGGGCGTCAACTTCAGTCTAATGAAGTTGATACCACGCCGGGAGGCAGCGATTATTGCAGTTAAAAATTGCTTAGCTGGCTATCAGGTATGTATTCATAATGTTATGATTTATGAGTGCAAGAAATGAGTCTGCAAATAGGTTAATCATACATATAACCTCCTGTGCTTGGTTCTTCCTATGTTAGAACTAATGCGGAAGATGGTAAGGCTCACTTTTTACTCATGGAATTCCGACGTATAATTGAAGAAACTTTACGAGTATTATTTAATATACTGTATAACTGAAGCTTTTTTTAAATTGTATCGCGGACTGATAGTGTGATATTCAAAACGCTCTTTACCGTGTGCCTTGAAAGTACACGTACCGCAACATCGCATTTTGCATCATTATAGGAGAAAGTTTAGATTATCAGTTGCTCCTATCAAGCACTCCGCAGTATCCAGTACAATTACATAAAAATTCAGATTTATATCAACAGTGATCTCGCTGGCTGTTTGGTTGAAATTTAGCAGGAAACTGCGGAAAATTGCCATAATACATCAATCACCCACCTGAAGATTTAGTTGTTTGTAGTTGACTGCTTCAATTATAGTTTCATATCATCATTATACGCATCTTCTTTTCATCTGGGAAATGAAAGCTGCAGTAGCCCAAAATACAGGCAGCCAATGAAGAAAATCCGAATAATTTGTCCTATTCGATATAAGCAAACATTACTTCAAATTTACGAGCATTTTGAGAATTTCTGCTTCCGCAATGCATTTCATTTGTGCGATAAACTGATTTTAAATTGATGTATGGCTATTTTATGCAACTGTGTTGAATTATTACTTTTAATATAAGGTACACAATTTTTCTGATAAAATCACACATACTTATACGGAGGAAAACAGGGAATGGATGCCTACGTTTGGAACAAAAAATAATGAAGACACCGAAAAATCGATGAGATGTCATGCTGTATTAAAAATCTCTGAGCTTCTTCCACGGGAACTTTTTTCTCCTCATTTTCTTCCCCTTATCAGGCTGCTGCGTGTCAAGGAAAAACCAGTACAGTAAAAGAGAACATGTTTCATCTTACAGGAAGCGAGACTTCATCAATCTCAGCTTTATTAACTGCCGCCTCGGAAATCCCTGCAGCCAAGAAAAATGATACTTAGGATAAAAGTTTAGAAAACTCATGAAGACGGTAGTTGAGATGAATATGTTTTACTCTCATATTTTTTTTTTTTTTTTTTTTAGGATTTTGTCTGTACGCAAAAAATTCCAAAAACCTCATCAAGAATATATATCTCCTATAATCATTAAAAAAATCCGTGGGAAGATTAAAAAACTCTGTTGTAATAATGATCTGAGAAGAAGCTAAGAGAATGTCAAAAAAAGTAAAGTAGCATGGAAATACTTCAGTCTACGGATTAGTTTTACTGTTACGTCAAAAATATATATGACGGTATAGTACGTAGCTAAATCGTTCGTCTCGAAATTCTAAAACGGGATCAGGAGAAAATATTTTTATTTGCTTTCTTACACTAAAACTAATAATTCGTATCTTTTCTGGGCTATACATGAAATAAACTATCAATTTATTTGATGCACATTATTCTTTTGTTTTCAACACAAAGAAATTTGCATCATTGAGATGAGATTTTGAACTGTTGTTAAAAAATGTCTTTTTCGGGATATTTACGTTGGTGGTGATTTATGGTTCAAATGTGCGTTACTGCAGCCTCAGAAACTCGACGTGAAAGTCCATTAATCCGATACATGTACAGTATATTGTCTTTCTATTCCAACTGAGAAATGTACTCATCTTTCGACCTACGAGATTTTTGTTTCTTCTTAGAAAAAAAAAAGGTAAAGAGTAAGTGAAGCTTTTTTGGAGACCTAGAAAGAATTCACTTCCATCGTGCTCAAACTTTTTGTCGCATTTAAATAGTGCGACATAGATTGGAGTAAACTTACATAGCCGAAACTGAGATGATTATCCAGTATCAAAAACATTTACACTGATAGAAGCGGCATTTCGAATGCGATAAAGAAATCGGAAGGATGACGATGATTTAGGTAGAATTTATGAAAAGTACCAGTTGTGCCAAACCAGAAAACAGCTTCATTGATCGAGAAAAAAAGTATGGTTTTTACAATGCGTAAAGTTCAACAGACTATGTTTGCTAGCCGGCACAGACTAACAGGAAGTTTTTGAAAGAGAGCTATTCCACAGTTATTCTATATAGTTTAATTCAAAGGGAAGGAGGACGAAATGAGAAAGATTTTTTTAGTTCAGAACATTGTAAGAAACTAAAGACCCTTATTTGTAGCTGTCGCAATTGTAAATAAACTCAAGGACACTTATTTGTAACTGTTGCAATTGTGAATAAATTCGAAGAGAAGGAGAACTAAATGATAAATATTTTCTTAGTTTACAACATTTTAAGATGCTAGACACTTATTTCTAACTGTCGGAAATGTGAATAACGGAAATGCGTATTAAAGGTTAGAATGGAGTTACATTGTAGCTACCAGAAGAAAAAACAAATGAGAAGTCATCAATTATTCTTATCAGAGGAGTGGTAGCTAAAATAAAACAAGCAATCAACTGTATTCCTGTAGGCGGAAATATTGGTTGATGTTCAAAGGCAACGGAGGGTCCTGGAGCAGATTGCATGTTATAACAGACGAGTTCAAATGTCTTTTATTCTACAACGAAAAAGCTGTGATACAATACATATAGGGAGATGGTCATCATGATGAATATCTTCAGTATGATTTTATTACAGGAGAGATGCAGGAAGGGGATTAAGCATAAACAAGTTTGTAAAATCATGCAACGCATTGATTATAATACGCTTTCCAACATACCAGAAATCCTTACTCAAGTTATGAGGATAATGGCTGTGGAATGAATCTCGGTCCTGTGCCCTGACCTTTGATCCCATTTCGATTATATTTAACAGAACCGGTTCAGTATACCTCCGAAATAACATGATAAAGTTTTGTCTTTCAAAATCGCTTTATTGTACAACTAGGAGTATACAATAAAATAGGGCATAAAAACATGAGCAAAACATATGACACTCGGATAAAATCGAAATAGAAATCGTGGGCACTTGTATTATAAAATACTGAGTGTACAAAATAACACCAGGGCTGAGAACAGGAGCATATCAAGGCAATAGCACGGAGGAGTCACTGGCGATTGTGTGAGCATTCATGGGAAAAGAAGCATACAGAATGAACGCGTGGGCTCGCAGGCCACTGCCAAGAAACGAGGGCGAACAAGAAAACAATAGGAAAGCACGAGGAATTATACACTAAATGCAGGGGCGGATTTCCGGCTAGGCGCACTAGGCGCGTGCCTAGGGCCTCGCTGTTTCAGGGGCCCCGAAAAAAAATTGGATTTTCAGTTTTGGTTTTTGCGGACCGAAGCAAATCAATCCTTAAAGCGACTACTTTGTATTGTCAATTGATATTTTACTTTCTCATATTAATAATAACAACATATTGTTTCTTGCTGTTCCTGATATTTCGAATTTTCGAGTTCTTTTCGGTGTACTTAATTTGAAAGAAACGGTTAAAATAATTTTGAGTTCCTTTTAGTGGTTGGTAAAGAAATTATTCACACTTCCCACACTTTTCATTGTTTAAGGCGAATTCTTAACTGGCTTGCTATGCTATAAATTGCTTTCATACTAGTTCCAGCCAAGGGTGATTGGTCCCTTGGCATCTGTGTTGGAACCTTCCCACCTTCTTCCCGAGTTGCGATAAGGAGTATTCGTAAAAACTTTCCTGGTGATCGGGCGTATTTGCTGTTAATAGTTTTTCCTTCGTGGTAGGATATTCAATGAAGAAAGAAATATTCTTCAGAGGATAACTCTTCTTAGGACAATCAAGTTCCTTCTCGTCCCTAATCCCTCTAAACCATCTTAAACGAAAAGAATTATTAATATTTAGGCTGAAAAAATAAAGAAATTTGAGAATGGTGTTAAAAGTAATTTATATTGTATTGCAACAGCATTTTCTCATTACTTTCTGCTCCCTTGGTTTAATACTGATAATTATCAAGTATTCTCACCTTTTCTATTCCTTAAATCGACTTAAAACTAGCTTTTGAAAAAGCAATAAAAAGTTTCAATGATACTCTTACTCAAAAACCTGCATTCCTACTTTACCATTTTCAAACCGGATCTTTTGCATTTAATTTGCATGCTTCTGCTTCTGATAACTGCAGTGCAGGTATAAATGGGATACTTGTATTTAAAGTGCCAAACCTAACATCCATTGATTCCCTATTAGCCTCAAAATTCTGTTTATGTAAACTGCAGTGCATGAAGTATATGGGATATTAAAAGTGCCAAACTTAATATCCATTGATTTCCTATTAGCCGCAAAAATAATTTTTGAAATATCTCTGAAATCAAAAAGTTCGATGAGCATGGACAGACAAAATTATTACACTAGCACTATTTCTTACAGAACGTTTTAATAATAGGAAGCGATGGCATTTTAAAAAAGTGTAAAAACCGTTTTCCTGTCTCCGCCCCCCTTTTTTTTGTTTTGTTAATCTGACGAATGAAAATTTCTGAAGGGATAAGAAGGGGAAGGAGCCCCTGAACCTTTTAGCACCTAGGGCCCCAAAAGATCTAAAGTAACCTCTGACTAAATGGTACATATGAATGCAAGGCAAACAACAGGAGTATGTATAATTCGGGCACATACATACTACAGGTGTTGTCACTATAGTAAACAAAGAAGTATGAGCAAAATCGAGAAACCAATATAGCACATACAAAACCGGGCGATACACAAGTATAACATGGAGTATGCACAGAGTAAGGAGAAACAGGGGAACATGGTCACGCAGGCCGCACTCATAGAACAGGGGCAGCATAATACAACAAGTACATAGTGAGCAACAGGCCATAGCATGAGATTATAACACTATAACAGAAAAAACATGAGGTATGCATAAGATAAGGAAGATACAATACAACGTGGGCACGCAGGCGATACTCGTAGAACAGGTGTAACACAGTGCAACAAGATAATAAACAGGATGAATAATACACATAAAGTTCAAATGATGGGTGTAGGACAAATCCGAAAACCAGAACGATAGTACATAGAACGCATAGGCAGGAGCAAAGTCAGACTACTATTAAAGGTTGGACGAATGTAGTTCTTCCCAAAGAGTGAAGGCGTCAATGAAGTCATCATTATTGGCAAAGCCTTGTGGAAATAGCTGTGGTGGAAGCGGAGAACATGTTACACACACAACAGGAACTGCTGAAGAAACTTTGATTTTGACACGATGTTTCCGCGTGCGCTGAGAGGAGCGACGTGCACGTTTCTTTGGAATGCCCCCTGTTAAAGGCGCTAAAATAGAGGGCTGAGGGGAAGACGACAGGTCGAGCGGAGATGAAGATTGTGGAACAACAAAGGACGGAGGTGGTGCAACAATGGGACGCGCAGACAGTTGAATGGAAACGGAAATAGACACGGACGGAGCTGTAGATGCAGTCGACGAAGGCGTGACAGAGGGCTTGGTGGACGGGCGCAGATGATCAAATCGCCGAGCCATCGACAAGTCCCTATCTGCCGTGTACGGGAGGTTGAATTACGATCTGGCAGAACACCAAGAGTCTAGATTTCAACAAATCCACCTAGAAGAGAAACGCTGGCAAGATAAAGAGGAATTCGAACTTCTTTGGCGCACAGAGACAATGTTAACATGCATTAGCTTTGTTATAAGTGATTTGAGAGCTAAAATTCTCACCAAATGGTACAGGGATCTTAATTAAGGTGAGATAATGGAGAGCTTTCTTGATATCAGCCGGAGCAGTCTCATGGGGGTGCTTAGCACAAAGAAGTTGACACTCGGAAGGAGAAATATGTGCTGAGTTGTTTGGAGGCAGAGAAGTATCCGAGTACTCTGTAGGATCAGAACCTGAGTCCGTAGCTGAAGAAGTGTCCAAGGAAAGTGCGGAAGAAGCAGTTGAATAATGTTTTGTAGAACCGGTGGCACAAGAAGACAAGCCGGGCAATGATGAACGTACTAGTGTGTCGTCAAGTGATGCGAAGATGATGGGTGAAGAACCAGAGGCTGGTAACGACGGGTCAGAAGAGCAGTGAGAAGGAACAATGGCCGAAGCCAAGTCCGGGCTGACGGTGATGTGTTCAGTACTCGGCGGAGGGGAGACCACCGATGTGCTCTCACCAGAGTGGGACGAGTCCAAATGTGATTGCAGAAGAAACGCCGGGGATTCAACAAGGAGCACAATGGAGATCGTAGCAGCTGAAGTTGAAGCAGACATTGTAGAAAACTCCTGGTGCAAAACGGTGGAGGAAACAGGCGGAGGCAACAAACTGGAATAGTCCTGGAGCGGTGCAATGAAAGGAACATGTAGAGACGGCAAACTGTTGAATTGCGAAAGAGATGAAGAGTCTTGAGGAAACACAGTGGTGTAAGATGTGTAGGCCAAAAGCCAGTATTCATAGATGAAATAGGTGAACCCGAACGGGAAAGCAGCGGTCGAGGGAAAGAAGCTAGGTATGATGAGAATAAGGAAGAACTTGTCGAAGTGCTAAAGTTCAAGGCCACAGAGAGTGGAGAATATGACACAGGAGGATGGAACAACCCACCTGGTACAGAGGGTAAAGTACATGCAGGGGAATAAGACAATAAAGGTGCTGACTGAAAAGGCTTGTCAGATGACGTAGTGAGAGCAGAAGAGCCAAGAGGTGCAGGTGAGAATGCAGCCTTTTCAGCTGGGCAAGAAGCACGGAGATGAGTAGGTGATTTACATATGAAGCAATTAAGAGCAGTATAAACATTCACAGCACGAATATGTCTACCACAGACTACTTGGAATGTGGTAGGACAGGAAATAATCGAAGCTTCGTCCGGAAATACGACGAGAGCCTGTCGTCGGAAACTAAGATAAGGACGAGCTCCTTGCTTGTCCAATGCAGCAGGTAAGGTACGAATTGGACCAATAACCAGTCCACAACGATAAAGAAAACCAAGGAGGATACCATCAGAAATTTCCGGCGGAACAGGAGACATGCTTACAAGGATAGGGCACTGCGCGAGAGGAATGGCGAACAGACCTTGATAACCGACAAAGATGGAAGAATACATAACTCGTGTAACATGAGCGGGAGAGGAAAAATAAATAAGCACAGAGCTAGGTTTACGTGCAACATGCGTAATGGCATCTAGAGGAACAAGTTCATGCAGAGCTGATGTGTATACAGTAAGTTTTGTATTAGGAAGGGCAACATATTTCACCCCTAAAACTAAAGAGGCTAGTAGAGACTTACCTCGGGGCGAAGACTCAGGAAGATGAAGAGTAAGAATTGAATCCTGACGAGAAAGAAGGAAATCCAGGCATGACGGCAAAAGCATTGAATGTGTGGTAGTGGGGGCCGACAAAGAGTGCTGAAGTTTATCTTGAAGCAGAACATCTGGTGGAGGCGTCAGTGGTGGAAGATATTCTGTTGATTTTGCACAAGCCTTGAGCGGTGGTAGAATGCACAATTGCTAGGAAGACAAATGGGGAAGGCACAACGAACAGGTGAACAAAGGCTGAGCGACAAACGATGAAGACACAGGTAGAGCTGCAAGAGAGATGTCCCAACTGTGAGACCATGACGTCACCGAAGGTCCACTAATGGAAGACGACGTCACCGGAGGACCACTAATGGAAGTTGACGAAACCGGGAGAAGGGTTGATAAGCTGAGGAACACACGCATAGAAGGCAACGTATAGGAACGCTGATGGAGAATAGAAGACAGTCAAGGCGAGTCACGATGGCCAGTGGAAAACAAACCCACCGAGATGAAATATGAAGGAATATCGCTATAATATGCACTTACCGGTGCGGAAACGTAGCTGGGAAGATTTGTGACAGCTGATTACTTGAGCGAGGTGCACAGGAAAGCAACAGAAGACACTGGAATGTGTATACAAGGCGCACCTATTCAGAACGCAGAAGGGCGTGGTCAGCAGGTAATATTACTATGAAAATCAAGTAAATATGCACAGTTCGACTGAGAAAGGTGGTGAGAAAGATAGCACATACCCTTATGCATAATTGGAGCACAAAATTCGGAAACAACAGGCACTTTTAATTTTTACCGAAGAAACTGAGCAAAATAGGAAGAGCTCGAGAGTTTGTCGCAATAGAAGTTCGTCCAACGAACGTTTTGTCGCAATAGAAGCATTTTTACGTAGATTATGATGCATAAGGGCTGTGGAATAGATTCCGCTCCTGTGTCCTAACCTTTGACTCCATTTCGCCCATTTTCGATAGGATTCGTCCCCAGGCAGGCCCCTACAACATACTAACATTTCATCCAAAACGAAGAATTTTTACGTACGTTATGACGCATAATAGCGATAGAAGTGATTCCGCTCCTATGTCCTGACCGTTGACCCCATTTCGTCCATTTTAAATAGGGTTCGTCCCCAGGTGGTCCCTTACCACATACTAAAACTTCATCGAAATCGAACTATATTTACGCGAGTTATCGTGCCGACAGACAGACGGACGGATGGAAAGCGTAAATGAGCCAATGATGAGGATACATCTCACTAAAAGAATAAGAAACAATGGAGATATTATACATCGTGTTAAAATTATAAAAGACTATTGGTCAACGTCCTTGCATTTATCGTCTCTCCCCTGCATGCGTCTGTTCATTTGCGAACTTGTTACCGTGGATGTTGTGCTACTTGCTGCAAGGAATGCTGGGAAGACCCCCTGATGTCTTATTGCATCGGCGGAAACGTTTCGAGTGTTGTTGTCCTAAAAGAAACATTAAGTTATTCCAAAAGAATTCGGTCGAAGATGTAATATGTTTTTCTTTGTGAGTGTGTTCTGTGTTCTACCAAAGTGTGTGAACGCCAAGGTGCCTGACACTTGTACTATAAGGATATAAATCACGATAAGCTTAAGACAGTTTAAAGAACTGCAGAAACATCAACATGCCGTAACATAAAGCGGAGACAGTCCATGTTGATTAAGAACCCTTTCATCCTATGGTTAATGTATTCTTGTTTTCGTTATTAGTGCAACAGAATTTAATGTTTCCGTCATCGTATGAGTATTCGGAAATAAATAACTAGAGAAAGTAATTCAAACGTAACAGCATTATTATTATTTCTGAAGTTTGTTTTGAGTGTACGGTAGTTCTAATGCTGTACGTATAGTGCTCATTATTGGAACTAGTACTTCAACAGAGACAATGAAGGGGATACATTTCGCTAAAGTAATAAGAGACAATGGAGATATATCTTGTTGCTGTGACAAAATACAACGAATGGGATACGTCTCGATAAAACAGTGAGGAAGAATAGAGATACATCTTGATAAAGTAATATGATACAATGAAGGGTATACGTCCTGCTAAACTACTAAGAGACAATGGAGATACATCTTACTTCTTACTAAAGTAATAAGAGACAATGGAGAAACATTTTACTTCTTACTAAAGTAATAAGAAACAACGACGGGCATACATTTCGCTAAAGTAACAAGAGGCCATGGAGATACATCTTGTTACTATGTATAACAAAGACAATGAAGGGTATACGTCTCGCTAAAACAGTGAGGGAGAATGAAGATACATCTTGCTAAAGTAATATGAGACAATGAAGGGTATACCTGCTACTAAACTACCAAGAGACAATGGAGATGCATCTTACTTCTTAGTAAAGTAATGAGAAACAATGGAGATACACCTTACTTCTTACTAAAGCAATAAGAGACAATGGAGATACATCTTACTTTTTACTAAAGCAATAAGAGACAATTGAGATACATCTTACTTCTTACTAAAGTAATAAGAAACAATGAAGGGTATACATTTCGCTGAAGTAACAAAAGGCAATGGAGATACATCTTGTTACTATAATAAAGAAAATGAAGGGAATACATCTCGTTTTAGTGCTGATATAAATAGCTCATAGTGGAACGTGTTGTTGTATTAGACGTAGCAACTGATTTCAGTCTGAAAAGAGAAATTCAAACAGCGTTGTCTGCCAGTATCACTAAACTCGTGACATTTTTAAACTCGTGAGTATGATACATTTTAATCTCATACGTATGATATTTCTTTAAAAGATATTTTGCTTCTTCCTACTGCATTTGCAGAGAGTTAAATAATATATAGAGAGGACGACTTGGCCCAGTTACTGAGGATGATCTTTCTCCAAACTACGCTATCATGGACATCAATGCGGATTTATGCAAGTATTGTACTTTTACTGTATATGCGTGCTGTGAACAGTTACCCTTGTCTGTATTGAAGAAAAATAGAAAATTAAAGCTCTGTTCCCCAGCTAAACGAAGGGAAAGTCACACCTACCGAAAGTTTAGCAAGATATAGACTCAGGCTAAAATTAAAGAGTAGAAAAAAAAATAAACTCCCTTCTGTTTGACTTTAATCACGGTGACTTTCTTACATAAATCGGACGAACAGGAAAAGAGGAGCGGATTCCCTATGAAACTTATTAATAGTGTCACGTCATATGTTGGATAATTAAGCAAAATATTTGTGCTTTGCTGCATTCAAAGAGTTTGTCTTATGTATATTAGGACAAAGTCCTCTATAATACTGTCACACACGTAGTATATGAGTTTCGAATAGACAAGTTGACTTCAATGATAATGGAATATTTATAGTTGAAATTAAGAATATTTTATTTATGTACAGTATATATACATTAAAATGTTGAAACCTCACATAGGTTATATTTAGTGAGACATAAAAACGGCAATGAAAGCATTCAATCCTTCTTGCTTGCAATCGATCATGCTTCTTGTCTGGTGTTGTACCACGTCATTAAAGGTATTCCACGTTCAAAGTACAACACAAATGCGAACATCAGCACAATTCTACAAGAAGGGGTGATGAGTTAAAATAATTTTGAGATCACTGTCAAGACTAGATTACGTTGACGCAGCCAGAATTTTAGCAGTTGAAACATTTTGCTGTTCTATGCCAAACTGTTATGAAGTATCTAAATTAAAAGATTTAAAAACTTAAAAAAAAATTTAAAAAGTCAACAAGTCCCTCCTCGCTCGTCCGAACATGTTTCTGGCAATACTGTGCCCATCTTCAGCGGTCGGTTGTATGAGACATCCGTATGCTTTTATTGTACTGATTACCTCCTTGTCACCAGTCGACTCATCGCTCATTGGTCCTGTATCCGTGCGTAGGTTAATCATGTGATTTACAACTTTTTGCTATTGTTGCACCATCTGGTGTTCTTTCCTGTAATTTCATTATTAATCGTTGTTGGATGAGATATTTTCAACAAATTTAGTTTTTATATACTTTTCTTCAGTTTCTTTTTCTTTTGTTATTATGTATCGCCAGGCAAACGGCAATACAAGTGGTGTTTGTTCATTGCAATTAAATCATCTGGTTTTTTCTATCACAACGGACTTAGAATACAATATCTTTTTATGTATGTTATGCGCAGTATATATTTTTGCATTTTCCCACACGGGGATAGAATTATTATTGATGCAATATGTAATAAGAGATGTTCGTTGCTCACCCTGTTTCCTGTTTCTCTTGTGTTCTTCCATTCTTGTTTTTAGTCGTCTTTTAGTACTACCTATGTAGATATTATTAATATTACTGGTGTCGTTATTCTTTGTGGGTATGTTGTATACTCCTGCTCTATGCATAATTGCGTTATTACTGTAATCAGCTGTAAGGAATTTGTTATTATCCATTACAATATCGGCGGATCTTATATTCACTTTATTACATTCCTTTTTTAAAATGCTGCTTAACTGTGGTGTAAGGTAAACGTCCGCAAAATTTTGTGATGTGCTCAACGTTATTTTCACACTTAGGTCTGTTAATACTGGTTTTATAATTTCTATACATCTTCCAAATGTATCTTTTATCATATCCAAATACTGTGGCTGTTTCTACGATCCATTTCATTTTTGCCTCTTCCAAACTTCTATTTGACGTATGGGAAACAGCTCTTCTAATAAATGAATGAAATGCAGCTTCTTTATAATGTTTAGGGTGGATTGAATCATTTGGCATAATTACTGGCACATAAGAGTCTTTCCTGTATACTGAGTAGTTAATACGTCCTTGATGTTTACAAAGCATAATGTCAAGGAAGGGCAATTGTCCATTATTTTCTTTCTGAACAGTAACCTGTATTGTTGGATAGTATTCATTATATTTTTGAATAAACCTCATTAAGCTATCTTCTGAGTATTGCCAGATGACAAGAATGTCATCCACATATTGTAGGAATATCATCGGTAAATGTTCTTGTTCTTGTTGAAGTAGTTTGTCCCTGTCCCTAATTTGGGGCAACTGGTTCCTTGCAGGGAGGCATTTCCGTGGGACATAGTGCCAGCCATGCTTCATTCTGAACTCTGGGCCTGGCCCATCTCAGCCGACTGATCCGACACTAGCGCATCAAACCACTCCGCGATCCGAAAGGCTTCATATATTTCTAAAGCTCAATTGAGATTCATTTCCTTCCACTTCGGTGAACGATTGCATCATGTTATGTATCTCATTGTGATGATTCCAGTTTACTGAAAAAGTACTAAAATATCCATATTTTCTCTGTAGCCATCTCGATGGCCGCGTGGTCAGAGGAAAAGGCTTTAGGCTAATATTCAGTTCGTGTTTGGGTTTGAGTCCCAAATGAGACATGATAATTGTGTTTTCTCTACGGTGCTGGATATATACCTCAGAAGCAGTAGTGGGAAGTTAATGATAGCCACATAGGGTAGTTAAACCCTGAAAAATATTTCAGCTAGGCTTAAAAACTATGCTTAAAAATTTTCGGACAATACTAAGGATCCGAATCAGGAGGAAATTGCAGCGTATATGATGAAATAGGAACTTGGGTGCAACACATGTGGTAAAACTCATTTCTTACATTCCCAGAGAATTTTGACAATGAACGCGAAGAGAAATAAGGTGAAAGATTTCACCGCGATATTAAAGGAATCCAGGATGATGGAACGCAAATGCTGTAACTGCTCATGCACAGTAAAGCAAGCTGATGTACGTGAAAATTAAAAAAATAAATACTTCCGCCTTAAAACTGTGCGTCAATATTATGTTTGTAAATATAGAAACAAACATGCTTTAAATAAGCAAAATAATGATTTTTTATTCTCAAAAAGAAATTGAAATGCGCATGTTTATAACAGTATTTGAATATACACTGATATGCTAGTTTATTAAATACACTTTCCCTCGTCACGTAAATGGCTCGCTCCAACAGTGAACACTGTTTGCGGTATAAATCAGGCATGCCGTTTAATCGAGAATTAGTTAGCATTGTGTTGAGGATTGGCATGGTAAAAACCAGAGATGTGGTCAGTTTTGAACATGGCATGATATCTGAAGCAAGGCGGCAGGTTCGAGTTCCTCCGAACAATCCACTTCAGGTTTTCACTGACAACCGTAGCAAGGGTTTGCCGTGGATATTGTGACATGCATAAAACTTCCACAATCAGCGATCTTGTGAACGAAAACAGCTAGTGGATCAGAGGGGACAAAGAATACTAGCGAAACTCTTGCAAGTGAACAAACGTTCAATAATTAATCCAATCCCTACGGAATTCAACATTAGAATGCCTAGAGCCATCTCGGTATGCACCACGTATTGGATCATGTCACAAATGTGCTACAACAGCCGACGACATGTAGCCAGTCGTTTTCGTCTCTTTCGATCCATTAACTGTCTCGCCCGAAAACAGATAATACGAAGCTTTAAATGCTTAATGCATCATGGACCATTTTTTTGTCGTTATGTTAATTCCTAAAGTCATTACATGTATCTCCCATTTTTCGAAATTCCTCTTTATGCCATTTGCTTTTACGAAAAACCTACCATATAGTACCTGTTTTCGCTAAACGAAAGAAATCCAAACAGGATTTTTGCTTTTACGTAAAAAGGCGAAAAGCTAAAATAGTGTCCAGTATTTGTTTTGCAGCGAGCCGTTATAGAGGCAGCGCGCAGTCCGAGCAGGGAGAGTGGCGCCACCAAACTTCTTCCCAGGAACTACACTCAGCATATCAGCATCAAGCAGCCATAGCTCTGAAATGTGTCTGTGCTTTATCTCGATTTATTTTGTGCATCCTTCAGCAAAATGTGTCCTAAGGTATCAGAAATGTCCATGAGAGCTGGTTAGGGTGACATCCAGTTTCAAGATTAGTGTCAAACTGGACGTCCCCCTTCACAGCTCTCTTTATTTCATTTACCACAACGTATCGATCCTGGTGAACGAAATAAAGACATTGTGCGTACGTTGAACTTGCGTGCGTCCACCATTCATACTATTTACACGCAGAGAGAAAGAATATTTACCGCTGCCAAAGTTACTATTGGTTCTGCTAGTAGCAAAGTGAGCGTGTTTTGGTCTTCATCCAGTAATAGATAAAATGTGTATTTGTCATATCGTTTCTGCTTTTACTATATGTTAGTGTTATTTACGCTTTCCAACCGTAGGTTGAAGAAGCGTATATGCTACAGCTTTGCCCGTCCGTCTGTCCGCACGATAACTCGCGCAAAAATCGTTCGATTTTGATGAAATTTCAGTATGTGGTAGGGGACCACCTGGAGACGAACCCTGGAAAAAGGGGTTAATGGGGTCAAAGGTCACGACATAGGAGCGGAATCCATTCCATTGCCCTTATGCGTCATAACGTGCGTAAATATGGTTCGATTTCGAAGAAATTTTAGTTTGTCGTAGGGGACCACCTGGGGACGAACCCTATTGAAAATGGGTGAAGTAGGGTCAAAGATCAGGACATGGGATCGGGATGAATTCCATCACATCACATCTTATTAAAGGAGCAATTCTTGTATATATGTAAATTTTATTTTGAAAACGGCTCTAAGGATTTTGAAAGTGGTTAACCTACCGTTTTCAGGTACTAGAAATCGATTTAGCTTGATCTCGACTTTGGGAAAATGCGTTTAGTGGGATAAATAACCACCCCGAGTTACCACTTTTTTAGTGTCATGGCGTCGTCCTATTAATGATTTCCATTTTTAGAAATCTTATGACGTCACACTCTCGAGATCGACTCGCGATTGGGATGTTGGCGCGCGGTCACGCCATCTGCCTCATTAGGTCACGCGTTGTTTGTGGATCCTATTAAAGTTTTATGACGTCACACTCTCGCGACCATCTGCCTCATTACGTCACGCGTTGTGGGCGTATTACACATTACTTCTATTTTCTTCAAAAACAAAAGTGAGTTGTGTCAGTTGCTTGGAGTTGATGCGTAGTACAGCGAGCGCACATCCTCAGCGGAACGCTGATTTTGCATGTTTTTCGCTTCAAAATTTAAACTTAATACAGTATTTGTTTTGTTACATTTTTGAATAGTCACTTGATGACGAGCGTATCCGGTGTGCTAAAATATAATTAATTCATTTTTTTTGCTTTCCAACCGTAGGTTGAAGAAGCGTAAATGATCCAGCTTTGTCCGTCTTTCCGCACGATAACTCGCGTAAACATTGTTCTATTTCGATGAAATTTGAGTATGTGGTAGGGGACCACCTGGGAACGAACCCTATTGAAAATGGGACAAATGGAATCCAAGAAAACGACATAGGAGCGGGATCTATTCCATTGCGCATGCGTCATAACTTGCGAAAATATGGTTCGATTTTAACGACATTTTAGTATGTGGTAGGGGACCACCTGGGGACAACCCTATTGAAAATGGGTAAAGTGGGTTCAAAGGGCAGGACATAGGAGCTGGATGCATTCCACTGCCCTTATGCGTTATAACTTGCGTAAAGATGGTTCGATGATGATGAATTTTAGTATGTGGTAGGGGGCCACCTGGGGACAAACCCAATTGAAAATGGGCGAAATGGGGTCAAAGGTTAGAACATAGGATCGGGATCCATTCCATTGCCGTTATGCGTTATAACTTACGTAAAAATGCTTCGATTGAGACAAAATTTTATCATGTTTTTCCGGAAGTATACTTTACCGGTTCTGTTGAATATCATCGAAATGGGATCAGCGAGATTTATTCTACAGCCATTATTCTCATAACTTGTGTAATAACTTGAGTAATGATTTCTGGTATGTTGGAAACCGTATCATAATCAATGCATTGCCTGATTTTACTAACTTGTACTTTTCCCCCTGACTTGCGAGCTCATATCCTTAGAGCATAGAAACCTTACGTGCTTCGTCCTCTTGAGAAATAGCTGTGTGGGAACCGTAAAGTGTAAGGAAATGGTGTTCACATGAGCTGTAAGTTCAAGCCTTCAAAGGATGGAAACGAAACTACACAGAGCACATGATCTCATCTTGCCCAAGCCCCAGATCATCCCACTAAAGATGTCTGTACTTTTTTACGCTTTCCAGCCGTAGGTTGAAGAAGCGTATATGCTCCAGCTTTTTCCGTCTGTCGGTCTTTCCGCACTATAACTTCCGGAAAAATGGTTCGATTTCGATGAAATTTTAGTATGTGATAGGGGAAAACCTGGGGAAGAACCCAATTGGAAATGGGTGAAAAGGGGTCAAAGGTCAGGACATAGGAGCGGGATCCATTCCATCGCCCTTATGCGTCATAACTTACGTAAAAATACTTCGATTGCAATAAAACTTTGTCATGTTGTTCCGGAGGTGTACTGAACCAATTCTGTTTAATATCATCGAAATGGGGTCAAAGGTCAGGGCACAGCAGCGAGATTTATTCCACAGCCATTATCCTCATAACTTGAGTAATGATTTCTGGTATGTTGGAAAGCGTATCATAATCAATGCATTGCATGATTTTACTAACTTGTTCTAGATTTTATGTGTTGTTTAGCCTGATTTGGTAGGTTACTTTTGGGTATGGGAACGCTTAGATTTTTTCCCCAATTAATATTAATTGCTTCTTCCCTTTATGCCATTTCGGCTTCCGAAAAGTTTCATAGAACGCCGTAATTTCTGATAGCGGGGAACCTATATGATCAGTTATCTTTTTATACTGTAATATTTTGTGTAATGCTTATTTATTTCTTTTTCTTTACTTTACTTGCGCATTACCTTCGTACTATCGGTCGGTTTTTCTGTTAGCACTTTAGCTCCTTAGTGTTAATCACCGGATAGTTAGCACTCAAATTTCTTAATCATACACTGAGTTAATTAGACGATTTAACTGCCAGAAGAGAGAATTCTTCAATTGCTCACACAAATCCCCTTTTATTGGGTTTTCAAGAATAACATAACTAGGCAACAGAGTATTTGATCCTCTATAACAGAAGTGGAGAACATTTTTACGTTAGTAGGCCGCATTAAATTAGTTGTAATCTAACAATGTCGAATTCAAGAAACTTCAATTAGATATACTTCAAAGTAAACACTATTTTGTAAAAATCTTACTATGTGCTAACTTCAAAATAGGAAAAAAAACGGTTAATAATTGTTAATTCTAAAGTTAACTAACCTTTTAATGACTTTGTTGTGACTGCTTTTTGTTGTAAATCATTTCAATATTTGGTTGCAACATGGAGATCCGCAGTTTTAGGTGATCCTCTAGAAGGGTATCCGCCACCTGAGAACTTAAGGGCGTCTTGATTTGGGTTAGATCGGAGAATGTAGATTCGCAACAATAAGTGGTTGAAAAGCAAGAAAGCGTTTTTCGTGCATGTTGCCGAAAGCATGGGTATTCTATTGCATTTTTCCATATTTCAATTGGTACTTTCTTAGCATCAAATAAGGACTTTAAAACGTCCCTTTTAAGAGCTCAGTCACTTCCATTTGTAGTCCTTTAGGAGCCATAGAAGGAAATCATAAGAGTAGCAGGTGTCTAAACACCCCTAATGACTTACTAATGTTTCAGTTGTGGTAGCCCCTAATGACTTACTAATGTTTCAGTTGTGGTAGCCCCTAATGACTTACTAATGTTTCAGTTGTGGAGAATAAAATCAAAATTTAAATAGAGAAAGAAACTAAAGATAAAAGCTAAATTAAAGTATACACTGAGTGCCACTTTATTATAACCACCTGCCAGTTTTAAGCAAATGAGATATGGTTGCACGCTCTTCTCGCCAGAGGGCGAGGCTGGTATAAAAAGAGAAAGATTAGTGCTTGGGACAGTACTAGAAGCGATTTTTGGGTGACGAGATTGGTAAAAATTGCGATTTGACGGACTTTCAACAATGGGTTGATTGTAGGAGCTCGGAACCATGGAGCGAGTCTCACCGAAATCGCCGCATTCGTGAAATTTTCCAGAGCAGCTGTTGTTAAAGTGTTTAAAGACTGAACTGTCAGCCAAAAAACTGGGCCTCTGCGTGCAACGTGGGGTCGTCATTGATTAGTGAGTGCTCGGGCGGAACGGAGAGTGTCCAGACTGGTAACAGACAACAGAAGGGCAACAGTGCAGCAAATTATAGACCATCTTAATCAATGATCCCCTCAAAGG
Source organism: Macrothele yani (assembly GCA_039090855.1). Taxonomy (NCBI): domain Eukaryota; kingdom Metazoa; phylum Arthropoda; class Arachnida; order Araneae; family Macrothelidae; genus Macrothele; species Macrothele yani. The sequence goes on along the minus strand of CM077002.1, from coordinate 75,348,442 downwards.
ATCTCTGCACGGACTGTTCGCCGTACACTGCATCGGATGGGATATGGCAGCCGAAAGCCTGTTCGAACACCTTTGCTGTCTGCAGTTAACAAGAGAAAACGTCTCCAGTTCGCACAGGTGCACAAGAATTGGACAGTCGATAATTGGAAACAGCTTATGTGGTCCGATGAATCACGTTTTCGATTGCATCATGCCGATGGCAGAGTGAGAATTTGGCGGAAACAGCACGAAAGCAGGGACCCTAAATGCATTGCTACAACCCTTCAAGCTGGTGGAGGCAACGTTATGGTTTGGCGAATGTTTTCCTGGCATGCTTTGGGCCCTTTGATTTGTGTTGATCAACGTCTGACTGGCACATCATATCTAAACATCGTTGCGGACCAAGTGCATCCTGTTATGTGGATGGTTTATCCCAATGGCGATGGGTACTTTCAACAAGATAATGCGTACTGTCATAGTGCTCGTATTGTACAGGATTGGCTTCAGGAATATGCCGGTGAGTTTACTTTGCTTAGGTGGCCCCCACAATCTCTAGATCTCAACCCCATTGAGAATTTGTGGGATGAAGTTGAACGAGCCATTAGACAGCTGGATCCACAACTCTGCAATCTCACACTCCTTGAAAGTGCTATTCATAAAGCATTGTCTCAGATTCCACAAACCACCTATCAACATCTCGTAGAGTCCATGCCACGAAGAATCGACGCAGTATTAAAGGCAAAAGGTGGCCCAACGAAGTACTGAGAGGGTGTTCATAATGAAGTGACCACTCAGTGTATATCATATTTGCAACATACACTTGTAAAACAGCTGCCCTAAAGTAGCAATCTTAGTATTCAGTTAAAAATCATCGTAGATTCTGAATGACTTATTTGCAGTAAATCATAAAATTATTAGATAACCAGTGACATTTCTTTCTATATCTTCCTAACTTTCCGAAAGCAGTGTTTTCGTCTTATAAGGTGAATTTACTCGTTTGAATTTCCCTATTTTTTTTTATTTAGGGTTTAAAGACCACCTTGAACGAGTCGATGGGCTCTAATTTAGGCCCACTGGTTCCAGGGAAGGGAAAAAGCCATTGCCATAAGAAGGCAACTTAATATCTCACCGGGATTCGAACTCGGACCGATCTCGAATGAACTGTCATAAGTCACTGCGCCGGCCCCAAAAATAAAATTAACACTTCGTAAGATATTTTATTCAATAAAAATTACCGATTTTTGTTAAATATGCATTCAAAATCTTGAGATCAATAGCTGTAAACAACATATCAAGAAAAAGCAGGTGAGTAATTCAAGGATCAGTTGCACTTTATGTTATTCGAAGGAAATACTGGTATACCCGCTTTTTCTGATAAAGCTAAGTGCTTAGCATTCTTTCAGGACTCAAATTTCCGGCATTTTTTATTCACGCTGTAAAATAGCGCTTAGCTTTGGGACAACTGTTTTAATGACAGAAATGAAGGTGTTCTTACCGCAAAAATAATTTTTGGAAATAATCCAAACCAAAAATACATAAGGTAGCAAGCAGTATTACATATTTTATTACACAATTCACAACACTAGGGTTCTGCTCCAGTGTCCGAGTGGTTCCAAACTCTGGCCTTTAGCCATTAGCCTCAGTTGGGTACAGGCTGGAACACAGTGTTAAGCACGGATGGTGCTTTTTACGCTTTCCAACCGTAGGTTGAAGAAGCGTATATGTTTCAGCTTTGTCAGTCCGTCCGTCTGTCTGTCTCTCTGCCTGTCCGCACGATAATTTGCGTAAAAATGGTTCGCTTTCGATGAAATTTTAGTATGTGTTAGGGGACCACCTGGGGAAGAACCCTATGCAAAATGGGACAAATGGGGTCAAAGGTAACGACATAGGAGCGGGATACATTCCATTGCCCTTATGCGTCATAACTTGCGTAAATATGGTTCGAGTTCGATGTAAGTTTAGTATGTGGTACGGGACCACCTGGGCACGAACCCTATTGAAAATAGGTGACGTGGGGTCAAAAGTCAGGACAAAGGTGCGGGATGCATTCCATTGCCCTTATGCATTATAACTTGCATGAAAATGGTTCGATTTCGATTAAATTTTTAGTATGTGGTAGGAGACCACCTGGAGACGAACCCAATTGAAAAGGGAAAAATGGGATCAAAGGTCAGGACATAGGATCGAGATCCATTTCATCGCCCTTATGCGTTATAACTTACGTAAAAATGCTTCGATTGAGACAAAACTTTATCATGTCGTTCCGGAAGTATCCCCAGCAATGGCCGAAAACCCATTTTTTTCATTCCCCAGCAATAGCTGAATAACAAGTTTTCGGTTTTTGTGTGTTGGTAAAACGTGGAAGGAGCAATGTCTTGTTTAGAAATGTATCTTTTTAATGTGCTTTAGATTTTATTATTTTTTGCGTTACTCTAATTATCTTGTCTGCTAGAAATGTTACCTTACTTGAGAAAAAAAAATTAATGTATAATTTTATTCAGAGAATACATTCTTTGTAACTGATCATATTGCTCCTTAATTTCTTACGTCATTTTCTTTCTCGAAGTTCCCAAATTGCAAAAATTTTGGTTAACTTTTGTTTTTGTCAAATATTATCTGATTTCATTTGGTTTTAAATTGTCACTGAAGTGACTTTTAAATACGTACTGACGATCATGCTTTTAAAGAATTGCACGTTCTCAGGAATTTATTAACACCACATGATTGTAAGCGTATAAGCGGCTGCAAATCGCAGTTTAAAGGAAGCAACAAAAGGAGAAAAAATCTAAGTTGCATGTTTATTATTTAATGCGCTCCGCCAAAAACTACAGCCATTGCTATAAAACTTATAAATAAACACTATGTCATTCTAGAACGCCATTAAAAAACGCAGTTTTCAATAAACGTGGAAGGACAAAACAGAGGAAATTGGTTTTCTAAAGATGAAAAAATTAACGACCCAGCAGCTGGAAAGCTTAATCAAATATTCCTGGCCTGAAGCAAATTTCGCATGAACTCAATAATCTTTGTTGTAAGTGCCAAGAGTAATAAAGTCTAATGGAACGTTTATGATTAAAATTTTTGACTTTGTTGAAGTCGATTTTACATATTACCCTTCATAAACTCCATAAACGCGAAAGAAAAAAAAATGTGAAAAGCTTAAACGAAATAGCCTTTTACACTTCCTGAGAGTATTAATAATTAATTAATGAACTTCGTGTCCCGACGAAATAGCAATGTTTTTATTCCTAATGTTATCTAAACTCGAAATATTTTACATTACCTGTATTTAATTTTAACGGCTCGTTTCCCCTGTGTGTTACACCATTTATTGCAAATTAGTTTTCTTATTGCTCATTAACGGACTAAGTAAAACGTCCGACTGAAGAAAGCTCTGCGCTAAATGTCTCGGAGCTCTTCAACAGATCGTTGATGAAATAGGTATAATATCATGCCTAGTCACTTCCAGTTATACTGATACCATTTCACAAAAGACTAGTGAGTATATTTTTTCTGTACCAGTAACAACGATACCGATATTAAAAATATTCGGTACATAATTTTAAGAATCAAACTCTAATATATCACATTAATTTATGCAGTCTTACGAGCAGAACACACACACACACACACATACACGCGCGAACGCACAGAGTTAGCCGTTTTACATTGGGAACAACTCAGTTTAACATATTCGGAGTGATGACGAAGTACCGCGTGATATCAACGTCATGTACGGCTACTATATATTGTTCAGGCCAATCCTCTATAGGTAATCAATAAACGTTTGCCATTAATGGAGAAACAAAGAAACGTAAGCCAATTTGGCCACGGCAAGATAATTTAGGTCGGTGGGCAGCTCCCAGTATTTCGGAAATAGCCGCACCGACTGGATTAACCATGCACAGACATCCAACAGAAGGGCTCATATTGGTACATCCTTTTTACTGGATGTCTTTTCGTGGTAGTGAGAATATTATTTTCCCGAACAAAGACATAACACGAGGTAGTGGTGATCATCCAAAGAGATAGTTTATTATAACGATCATACATTCATTATTTTATATCGGATGGGCGTGGAAGATCAGCTAAAATTAACTACTTAATTGATTCACAAACACTGACTAGGGAAGAAACGAAAGGAATGTTTCAGTCACTTTAAGGAATTGGTGGAAAAAATAATCATTAGCACATTCTGTGGGGTCTGCTAAGGCAAAAAACAGAACCATAAATCAGGTGTAATCTCTCGTGGTATCAGTATTTCGTTGACTAAACAAAGCCATGTTTCTGAGCTCTCGAGATAATCAGTTCGCCGCCCAGTTACACCATGGACAGGTAGTTTGTTTGAAAAGCGAGCAGAAATGACCCTCATGCTAATAACACGAAATATGGAGTCAGTAAGACATTCCGTCGCCAGAGAAAGAAGGATCACTAAAATTTCACATGTCGATGACAGGATCCGTGAATGTAAGCAAAATTCCATGAAGTCTGGCGAGAAATAGTCCAGCAGGTGATCTCATATTTCCTGGTAAACTCGGGGCAGCAAAGAGTATCCATTTACGGAGTTCCTTCGCCTTGGCTTTCCTCGGTGCATCCCGAAGTAAAAACAGCAAAAGTGTGGGTAGCAGAGTGACCCTTCCACTTGGTCCAGCGTCCCCACGTGTGTGTGTGTGTGTGTGTGTGTGTGTGCGTCCGCTCGTGCGCGCTGTGTCAGGCAAGCTGTCCATAATTTCCGTCCGAGGAATCCTTAAGAACTGCTTGGTTAAATTCACCTACCGAAGAAAAATATCCGTGTACATGACTACTGGCGTAAAATCACCTGTCGAAGAAAAACGTATGTACACATGCTTTAAGTGTCCCTTTTAAGGAAGTACATGACTACCTTCGTTAAATCACCTGCCGAAGAAAAACGTATGTAGACATGCTTTAAGTGTCACTTTTAGGAAGTACGAAAGCGAATAAACGCCTGTGGCAAATTAACTCCAAAAACGGATTGTGCCCATATCAAGAGGATTAGATTATTGGATAAAGACGACCCATCACATCACTTGCTGGATATCAATTGCTAAGTATTGACATCTTTATTTATCTTCTTTACCTTCATGCTAGATACCAATAACCAGTCCTACTGGCTGTTGTTGTGTACCATGAGGGTTAATAATTTCTACATAGAACATTCTGTCGACTTTACGGAATTAGCAATGCGACCAATGGGCATTTACCTAACCTTGATAATTAATCAGAATACATTATGTAAATGTTTGTATCAATCATGAAATTTTTAAGCTTTTAGAACCAGAAATGTCGCAGTATAATTTTGGATGCTAGCAAATATGCATTTTGGTTAGGTATAACATATTACAGTAGTCGGAAGTTTGTTAAAATGTTTTGGTTGTTGCCTCCATGGGACGTTCCGTTCGACCTTTTCAAACTACCAAAAATTTTGGAAAAACATTTCATGGGACGTAGAAATATTGTCGAGATGAATAAAATTTTCATCTTCCGCAGAAGTGGGAGCAAACATCCTTAAACATAAAAAAACGAAAATACTCTATTTTGCATACTAGATACAATGAAAAAATTGATTAACGACATTTTTAGCAATGAAACGATTTCGAATCTTCTTGACTGTTAAGAACAACTAAAATCCTAATATATGTTTTAATAATACGAAAAATTAATATTCACTAGATAACAGTTTGATTTCTTTCTTCGAATAAAATCAGAATATGAAGAGATGAAATGAGGAGTAAAGTAGCTCAAAATTCGAAAACACTGCTAAGTGAAGAACAGGAAGGAAATAATTGAGCCGCCCCGGTGCTGCAGTGGTCTAAACGATGGCCTCTGATCACTCGTCCGAAAGGGCTCCGGGTTCGAACCCCAGTGAGGCATGAATGTTGTGTTTGTCTTAAGGCACTGGCTCCCTTCCCTTCCATGGAACCAGTGGCTTTAAATTAGGGACGGGCGACTGCAAATAGCCCATTAAGTTGCTCACGGTGGTTGTTAAACACCCCAATCAAAAAGGAAAAAAAAAGAAGGAAATAACTGAATCGACATTATTATTTTAATGGGTAAAATGCGATAATTTCTTGAAGTCAGCATGATCTGGGAGTTTCTTGTCAAATAGATTATTTCCTATTGAAACGGTCAAAGCGAGAATACATATTGTAGCTACATAGAAATTGGCCGTACCATTTAGCAAACACAGCCAGTTGGACTGCAGTAGTAAACGTGCGTTCAGAAGTCATTTGCTGCATGTGCTACTTAACGAGATTATCAAGTCAGCCCCGGACGCACTTTGTCCTTGGACCCCGCTTCCCTACGCTGCCTAGGTTTACCAGATGAGTGTCGATGCGCTGGTAGTAAAGCAATGAAAGACGATTGTAATACGGGAATCTTTCCCATGGTTGTTGATTATGATGATGATAACGAGATCAGTAAAGCAATTTAGAATATTGCAAATGGGGAGCCCAAGACATGAATACATTCAGAGCTCTTGGTCTAATTAGTAGAACACTGCAAATGCTCATATATATAATTCTTAGAAGAGATGTCTTGAGAACCATAGTTTGCATAAATTTTCTAAATATAGGTACACTATGCTTAGCCACCTCGGTAAAGCAGTGGTCTGAACGCTGACTTCTTGATTCGTCCGACATGAGTACGGGTTCGAAACATAGTGATGCGTGGATGTTGTTTTTGTCTTACGGCACTGTTTTTCTTCCTTCGCTGGAATCAGTGGCCCTAAATCAGGAACGGGCATCTGCCCAAGGACTTGCTCACAGTTTTCGTTAAACCCATAATCAAAGAAATGAAAAAATTCTTATTAAAGACAGCAAAAGATCAAACACATCCAAGTACCAGCCTATGACATGCTTTGAATTGTGAATCATATGCATCCAGTTCATCTATGAATACTCACAGCAATTTAACACATAATGTTATGTTGTCAGAGGAGCCAAAAGAACGTTATAAAGTATTGTAAGTACATAGTTCATGACGTCAATGAGGTGTTGAATTAAGCTGCAAAAGAAGCAAGCAAATTTTAGTACCATTTGTATTGGGTTCTGTTCCAAACTCCTTTAAGTTCTGTGACCAGTGTTGCATTCAGAGAGGTTTTCTTCCGGGGGGGGCAATTTTAAATTTTGAGAGGGCTGAAACTTGTTGACTGATTTTTCACATGTAATCACACTTTTATTATATATACAGGGTGCATAGGAAAGTCCTTTTAGCCTGGAAAAACTTGCGAACAGAGAGAGGTACAGTTATGCAAGTGAGATAACGTTAAAATAAAGCGATTACGCCCGATCGAATGCAACCAACGCCAGCGCCCCTAGTGGCGAAATGCGGACGTTATCCATTGCAAATCGAAAACGAAAAGAGATAGAGCAACATTTCCAATTACAAAGTTGTAGAACATCAATTAATTAGTACAAAACGACATTTGTTTCACACAGGTAAAATAAATTGTCTCCTGAGTACCCTAAAATGTCTGAAATCGATGTGCGATGATTTGAATCTACATATTCACGTTTCGCAAATGTAGCCGTATGCGAATGCAGATTGTGACGTTGTACCGTACCTACGATATAAAATCCAGTAGCAGGATGTAACCTTATCAGATGTTTAGGTCTACGTACGCTGTGTGAGAATGGCGAGCTTGTATTTCTGGGGTTACGTAAATAATCAGCTGTATGCAACAGCGCCAGGAATGTAAGGTTAGGTGATGCGTAACATCACAGCCACTCCTTGACAAATGTCAACCCTGCCTTCTCGTGGTGCATCCTGTTCCCACAAAAGGGGCTCTGACGACCGCCAATAGCAGTATAACTATACCATCGGGATTACAGGAAATGCTATCCCACACTCACCAACCCGCTTGGCCAGCGTGGTGAATTATGGCCAAACCCCTCCAAAATGACTCCACAACTTAAATCTTGGCCCTCAGTCTCCGGCAGCTCGAATGTACCTGGCCAAGGCAGCGGCCAGTGCGACATGAAGGCAGAATGTGCTAAGAATCCCCGGAGGACCGGACTAGGCTGCCATCTGATGCTGACCTTGGGCTACGTATAATGGACGCTCCCTATCTTCTGATTCAAGGCTTCTTGAATTGGAAGAGGAAATGCAAAGAATCAAGTGTGACATCATCGGGCTAAGTGAGGTAAGGCGAAAAGGAGAAGATCTCACTGAACTGAAAAGTGGACATCTCTTCTACTATCGTTGGACAGATACTGGCAGATCTAGTGGTGTTGGATTTATAATAAACAAGAAACTGAAAGATAAAGTTGTAGAAGTTGAAAGTTCCTCTAACAGAGCTGCACGACTCGTTATCCAACTCTCGAGAAGATACAAGGCTCAGATTATTCAAACTTATGCACCCACCACAAGTCATCCTGAAGAAGAAATTGAAGAATTTTATGAGGAAATTCGTCATCTAAATAATAAAGGAAAGCAGCACTTGAAGATAATTATGGGAGATTTCAATGCGAAAATAGGGCAACGGCAACAAAACGACACTTCAGTAGGTAAGTTCATCATGGCAACAGAAACCAGCGTGGAAATACTCTCGTTGAGTTTGCAGAGGCAGAGGGGTTTTCATCTTGAACTCCTTTTTCAAGAAAAAGCCACACAGGAAATGGATATAGAGACATCCAAATGGAACGACAAGTGAAATTGATTTTATTATGTGTAACAAAAAAATTGTCATAGAAGACTGCAGTGTGCTAAACAAGTTCAACACAGGTAGTGACCATAGGTTGGTGAGATGTAAGATGCACCTCAACACTAAACTTAAACGTGGCAAGCTCATAAGTCAAACAAAATGTATTGACATAACCAACCTTAATACCTAAACACCATAATACCTTCAAGTTGGAACTGAAGAACAGATTCTCTGCTTTAGAAGGCCTAACATCTGAAGAAGTGGATATTTCTGAAGTTAACAGAAAAGTAACCAAAGCTCTTATGGAAACAGCAACAAAATTAGCAGGGTCTAAGAAGAAGTTGCATGTGAGCATATTATCAGAAAAAACAAAAATGTTGAGAGATGAGTACAAGTAAGAAAGACGTGACTTCCAAAGTGGAATATGTAGAGCTATGCAAGACAGTACGAAAAAGTATCACTGAAGACGTAAGGAAATTCAACTATGAACTAGTGAGGAAAGCAATTGAAAACAACCAAAGCCTACAAATAGCAAAGGGACATCTCAGTAAGCGAAGAAAACAGATTATGGCACTGGGAAAGGAAGATAGTTCTGTAACAAGAAATAGATGTGAAATTTTGACAAGAGTGAAAGATTTCTACTCCAAATATTATGAAAGATATGGTACATGTACTCCAGACATCATAAAAGGTACCAGTACCAGAGTTCTTCCAGTCCTCCCAGCAGAAGTTGCACGTGCAACCAAGAACATGAAGCGGGGAAAAGCTCCAGGAGAAGATGGAATTACTGTAGACATCATACAAGAAGCAATTGGAGAAATCGAAACAGTACTCGCCCAAATTTTCACTCGATGCCTTAATGAAGGGAAGATTCCTGAGGATTGGAACAAAGATACAATGATCCTGCTACATAAAAAAGTGACGATGAGGATCTCAGGCACTACAGACCTATCAGTGGTTTATAAAATATTCACTAAAATTCTTTCACACCGCTTGAAAGCAACACTGGACATGGCTCAACCGAGAGAACAAGCTGGATTCAGGAGTGGCTACAGCACAATAGATTATATCCACGTACTGAGAGAACTAATTGAAAGAGCGAGGGAATATGAATGTTCATTGTGCATGGCTTTTATCAATTATGAAAAAGCTTTTGATTCGGTGAAATCATCAGCAGTTAAAATGGCCCTGAAATCCTGCGGTATTGAAGATGCATACATTAATATTATTAATAACATCTATTAAAATGCAAGTGCAAAGATTCGGCTGTTTGAAAATTCAACACACATAAAAATTGGAAAGGAAGTGAGACAAGGTGACACCATATCTCCGAAGCTCTTTAATGCCACATTGGAAAATGTCTTTCAATCACTGTCATGGGAAAACAAAGGGATAAATATTAATGGAGATTATCTAACCCACCTTCGTTTTGCAGATGACGTAGTCATTTTTGCAACTACCCCATCAGAGCTGCAGAGTATGATCCAGGAACTTGCTGACAAGATTAAAGAAGTGGGATTTAAAATGAACTTTCAGAAGACAAAAGTGATGTTCAATGCTTTTAAAAGAAATGAAGATTTATCGATTGATGGAGAAAAGCTGGAGATAACAGACACGTACGTTTATCTTGGACAGCAGATATCAAGTGAGGGTCACACTTATGAAGAAATTAATCGGCGTATAAAACTTGCTTGGAGTGTTTTTGGAAGAAACAGCATAATTTTCAAGAGCAATATGCCATTATGTCTTAAAAGAAAAGTGTTTGATCAATGCATCCTTCCAGTGCTTACGTATGGTGCAGAGACGTGGGCCTTAACTAAAAGAGACATAAAAAGGCTGCAGACAACTCAAAGAAGCATGGAGAGGTGCATGCTTGGTGTAACCAGGAGAGATAAGAAGAGGAACTCGTGGATCCGAAAAATGACAAGAGTGGAAGACATCATGAACAGAGTTGAATTCTTGAAATTGCAATGGGCTGGGCATACTGCCAGAAGGACAGACCATCGATGGACAGCCGAAATTTTAGATTGGATTCCAAGGTACAAGAAAAGACCCAGAAGAAGACCACATGGGAGATGGGTGGATGAAATTCGAAAGTATGTGGGAGTGACATTGAGGAGACTGGCACAAGACAGACCGTTGTGGAGAAAACTTTGGGAGACTTTGGTCCAGCAGTAGATTGATAATGGTTGACAATAATGATGATATTATAGTGATATGACAAGCATTCAGGAAAAACAGCCTGATGTGTTCCAGTGTTTGAAAGAGGTGGGTTCTCCGTGCAAATGAGTCAAGATAATCCTTTTGGAAGAATACCCGTTGATCAAGCCCTTGAAGAGACTGTGAATAAAGATACGTAAGCTTCAGGTGGGACAACAGGCTTTAGTTTGAAAGCAGGTGTCGTTCAAAGGTACTACATGATGTCAGAATATAGGACAACGTTCTTACGAAGCATGAGAAAAATGGTGGGCTATGGTGGGGGATATTTTGATCATGCTGATGAGAATTTTTCCTCCGGCTGATGATGAAAATCTTTACCTGGCTCGCTTATTAACGTGGAAAGAGCGACGACTTCTGTTTGGTGTTCCTCATTTTTCTTCATATATTAATCTTAAGTGTTCTACAAGGTAAATCGCATCCGGTGTTGAAATATTTTTTTTTTAAATCGCACTTATAAAAGCAGTGCTATAGAGCAAAACAGAATAAGCATATGCGCCCTTTAGCGGCGAAATTGTGAACTATTTTGGAGAAAAATTACCCACACAGCTTGTATCTGACCAAATAAAGAAGTTTTTCAATCGGGTTTTTAGTCCCGCAGATATGGCTGTAAACGGAAGCGTGAACTTACGCCCTGTGATGACAGACTTTTGCGCTACGAAGAATTTGAAAGTATATGAGAAATATTTCCCCAAGGAAACGCTCTCCAACAAAGAATAGTTTTTCAAATCGGACTCTTACAAGCAGAGATATCGACAAAAATATGATATACCTTTGCTCCCCCTGGCGGAAAAACCATGCATTATTTTAAGAATAAAGTATTCTCAAGCGATCTTTTGATGTGAGCAGTATCGATCAACGAAAAATGTTTTTCAATAAAGTTTCAGGAGCTCAGATTTGCTACAAATACATCAGACGCAGAAATTAACACTTATGCCCCTGGTGACTAAAACCTTCTTTACCAAATATTAGAAATTGTAGGCAAATCATTTCCTATCAGCAGATGTATCCGGTGCAGAAGGAAGTTTCTAATCGGAACTTTAGAAGCAGAGATATCGGGAAAAACGCAATTTACTTAAACGTCCCATAGCAGCAAGTCTATGTTTTACTTGAAAAGTTTGAAATTTTATGAGAGCACTTTTACACCGGAAACGCTTTCTAACATAGAAGTATTTTTTTTAAATCTGACACTAGGAAGCAGAAATATTGTCAGAAATAGAAGATACATCAACCCCCCCCCCCCCCCGGCGAAGAAGTGTAACGAGCTGCAACGGAGGCACTGGAGGATGTGGTAAAAGAAGACTTGCAATCTGCATTTAAATCTTTGCATGAGCGCTGGCAAAAATGCATAGTTGCACAGGGTAACAACTACTTCGTAGGAAACACCACATAAACAGGTATTATCTGTACTCATTCTTTTTTAATATAAAAAGTTCCGGAACTTTTTGAACCTAGTAATATATCTATCGTGCTATTGCGGCTGACATTGAGTTGATAACTGCATTACTTTACGAGTTATCCATACCTCATTTTGTTACATTATTTTGTATACACCTTGTATTTTATTTGATTCTGTGTAAGTGGAGAAAGTCACCCCGGTGACGAATGGTGTAAGCGATGGCTTCTGACCGTTCATCCGAGATGGGACAAGGTTCGAATCCCGGTGAGGCATGGATGTTGTGTTTCCCTTGCGGCACTGGAATTAGTGGCCCTAAATTAGGGACAGGCGACTGCATATATCCCACTGAGTTACTCTCGGTGGTCGTTAAACCCCCAATAAAAACAAAGTGGAAAAGCAATATGTTTCATGTGCAATTCTCCTTTTATGTATCATTTAATTATCTCCTGTGAAACTCTTGTTTCAATCAGCAGATTATGAAAATCTCCATTTCCATAAATTTGCACAAATCCCATAGCGAGTGCGCTGGGATTGTTGGTGTCAGTAATGAAAGTGATATAAAGTGGTGTAGATGATTTGGAGCAAAGTAATTCATCACAGGAGTGTAATTGTATGCTTATGCAACTGAGTGGATTATGCAAGTCAAATACAGTGCCCATATTTCGTTGTTTTAATTTCTCTCATGGCCAGTGCTGTAGTGAAATGAAATTTCCTGGCGACACGCCATGTGAGATGGGAATTTCTAAGACACGCTTGGAATTCTTAATTCTTTGAGTACTTACTGGAAGATTCCGGCGAGCTTCTCTGCAAGTCGGTGGCTTGCCAGATAGTTCCGTTCCGACATATTCCGGATGAAATGAGAAAAACCTCAGAGGGCTTGGGAGCAAAGTGGTGCTTCGCTCTGTTGTTTAGAACAGTCCCGTTTCCCACAGGAACTCCGACCCGCCCATTCCGTTATCCTGCAGCGAAAGAAAGCGATTAAGATCCAATTAAGAGTTAGAGCCAAGAGAACGGGAGTTGCGCTGCTCAATTTCAATGCAAATTCGAAATGAGGTTAAGAAACCATTATTAATTTTCTGTAGCGACGGGTGTTATTAGAGTGTATGGCCTTTCTATTAGTGGTCGGTGGAGCCGCCGCTGCATCTCCAGCATTCGATAATCACCGGGGTTGCTGTGTATGTTGGTAGCAGCGCTGGTGGTATGACGTCACTGGCTGGTGGAGGTGGCCTGCCAACGAACTGCGTTCCCTGGAGCTCCAACGAAAGCAATAATGCATATGAGAAACTAATGACGCGAAGTCCGGGACGAGACCGCGCTTTAATCATCTCTGCCGAGCGAGGGAAGTCCGTTGGGTATCAGCCGCGCCGCGCGCACATATACACTCCGTAAATTGTGTGCCGAATAGCTGCTAATGCTGTCTGACACTTCCCATTGATCATCTGAGTCAATATATATATATATATATATATATTTCCGACTAGGATTATTAAGCCCTTTATTTTCGGGTGCCCCATTCCATTGAATCGCCATATCTCTAATACAATAATACCGCACGAAAAGTTGAGGCTTCAAATATTGCAAAATGTAAATTCACTTTTTTTGTTTTGCTTTCCAGTTCCTCAGGCTGGAACTTTAAAACAATTTTCTTTCCGTCCTCGTTTATGTAAAGAAAGAAGAAACGAACAAACAAAAAACCCGAATGAGGAGGAAACTGAAATCAAATACTGCAGGCTTTTGCTCGAATGTTTATAAAACAAATTTCAGTTGCTCAATAACTGACTGAGGAATATTTCAAGATAGAAGGGGTAATGCTGGTGATAATCAATTATGATATATTTAACACGATGACGGTATAGGCTTTTTTCCGGTTTTCCGGGAGAGGAGCAGTCTAGATTGTTGAGATATGTCAAAACATACAGCTCTTTGAAAATGAATGGATGTTACCTAAACGCGACCAAAATGATTCAAAAGGGATTTCAGTTTGGAGGTAAAGAACTATTTTCTGCATCGTCTTTTTTTTTTTTTTTTTTTTTTTTTTTGCGTTGTCATAATTTTGATGGCGCTGATTAGCAATGGGCTTTTTGCACGTCTGTGAAAATGCTACCTGTCATCGTTCCTGACAGCGGAAAATATTTTAATTCCTTAATTATCAAATGAAAAATGGATCTTTAGTAAATGTCCGTTGGCACAATCGCAAAACAAAAAAGTTAAGGAATATTAAGACAAAGCCATTGATTATTTTCCGCTGTAGTGACCGTGAGACGAAGAGGCTTCGAGCCTTTACGGTTCTTCCTGAGCCGTACAGAGAAAAAAACGGTTGGTAAAAAAGCATGGAATTCAAATTATCAACTATTACGTAAATAGTGCTGAACGCAGTACATCAGAAAGAAGACGATTAAAATCTCTCAATATTTCTGTAGCAAGAATAACATGCCAAAATGCCTCCCTCCTACAGAAATCTCGAGGTAATTCTACCAGTGCTTACAAATTTTATATTTACAATGTTTCACAGTCTAATTTTACATATTTAACATACAGTATATTGACAAAAGTCAACGGACACCTAGAAGAGAAACACAACATAGCATTTATTGGCATACATTAGTACGGTATCGGTCCACCTTTGGCCTTAATGTATGCACTGACCCTTCGAGACATGCTTTCGACAAGGTTCAGGAACACAACGATAGGTATGTGCTTCCATTCAGTATATAATGCTTACGCTAACTGTTACTTAGTAGTAGGCCTTGGTTCCAAACTTCTTATGCAACGCTCTAATTCATCCTATAGGTGCTGTATGAGATTAATATCAGGGCTCTGTGCTGTCCAGTCGACACACTAAACGGAATTATCGTCAAACCACGCCGTAACAGTCCTTGATAAATGGCTTGGTGCATTATCCTGCTGGTACCAACAAGGCTCGGTTCCATAGTATTTCCACAGAGTAGGTAGGGCATAATTGTTCAGAATATCGAGGTAGACGTCCTGGTTAACAGGTTTGTCCACGATAACCAATGGGCCGGGACCATACCACGAAAACCACCCCCACACGAATGCACTGCCAACTCCAAACTTGACTGTAGGAACAGTACACTGTGTTAAATAGCGTTCCTCCGGCTGCCGCCATACCCACACACGGTCATCAGACTAATGGATCCTTTATCTGGATTAATCAGTCCATAGGACCCATTTCCCTTGATCTACGGTCCACGATAAATGTTCTTTACACCATGCTAAACGACGAGTAGCATTCCGAGTGGAGATGAAAGGCTTATGAGCAGCCGCACGACCACGGTAACCCATGGAATGAAGTTATCTGAGAATGGTACGTGTACATACCGAGGTTCCAGCATTTTACTCACTTGAACACTGAGGTCTTGTGCAGTACTCCGTCGATTAGCTGTATCGACTCACCTGAGGCATCGATGTCCTCTATCACTGATGTTCTTCGGTATGCCGGTACGTTTTGCTGCTTCAGGCACGCCATATGTTTTCTGCTGATTCAGTACATCCAAAACAGTTGACTTGGGTATGTTTAAACGCATCTCGATTTCTCTTATGGACAACCCACTAATATAACACCCAACAATCTTTCCTCTCTCAAAGACAGTTCCCTCCCTCAGCTACATTTTCACTCAACCTCACAGTGCAATATGATCGTGGTCAGCGGCAGGCTTGTTTTTATACCGTTTGCAACTGTACAGCGCATTTTACCAACCCAGCGGATTCGTTCATTTGCTTTTGAGGGGATATCCTGGGACGTTTGTCAATATAGTGTATTTAATAATGGAAAATAAAACAATATTGAATATTGTTAAGAAAATACGGTTACTGGCAAAATCGCATTAAAGAAAAGGCCGATAATTTAAACAATTGCACTTTTGAAGCAAAATTTGCAAACATGAATAGATTCATTAATAATACTGGACAACAAATTTTTACAAAAGTCTTTCCCCCAAAATTAAGTTAATCATTTCTTATAGATTTCGAAGTGCTGAATACGAAAATGGTAATGAAAATGCAAAATTGGCAACGGTTTGTGAGAGATACACAATTGTTTTTTATACCTACTTACAACATGTACCAATGAATGTCCGCTTCTACGTCTAAAGTCGCTTTGCTTTTCACTTGTATAGCTGCTCAGGATCATCTTTAGCGAGCCGTCAACAGTAATCAGTCAACACAGAAGTGGATCATTTTCCCTGGAGTTTTTTCTCCATCGTTGAAATTTCCTAATGGAAACGTTCACCGTGCTCATCACTAACCATGCCGCAATTGTCGGGAAAGAAGTGCAAGAGGTAATGAAGCAAATGTATCTTTGAGGACATATCACAGCTAAGTTTGGGATACAGAGACAGCATGACCTCAACTTGTTCCTTGTAATTTTCTGCACTAACATTTTCGTAGAAGTTAGTTGACCCCCAGACGAAACGCGTTCTAAGCTTTTTTCCTCATTACCCTGTAGCAGATTGTCGAACATCTCTTCGATGAAGAGCTCTCCAATATGAGGACCCACAAAAACTCCCTGTTTAATTTCCGCCTCACTGAGTCGAAGGAATTTTTCAGCCAAGTACTTGTAGCACTATTCAGTCCGGTCGATGGCTTTTTAACGTTTTCCACCAGACCGAATTGGATGTGTAGGGGCGGTAGCAGAATTTTGTGCGTTTCTGCCAGTGTTGGGTGTTGCACATTCTTTTCTCCGATCTTCAGAGATTTCCTCTCAGGCCAGTCTCTCTTCACATAGTTCAAATTCCTTGCTTGGCTCTTCCATTCACACAGAAAAGGGCAGTCCTTCGTATATACCATCTGCTGATCCATCAACACAGTTACACAGACACTACCTTCAAATCACCATAGAGATGCCAGTCGTACTTGCTGTATTGAAGACGGTTCAATAACTGCTTTGGTGTTCTGTAGTTTTCTTCCATGTAGACAGTGAGTCCGACTGGAACAGATTGAAGCTGGTTTCCATTATGTAGCAGCACTGCCTTGAGACTTAATTTCGACGAGTCTATGAATAGCCGCCATTAGTGCGGATCATGTTCGATTCAAATGGCATTCATCAAGCCGTCTACATCGTAGCAGAACACAAAGCCATTTTCCCTTCAGAAGTAAGGTGCAAACCGCTCATGACGAGTGCGAAACGAAACCATTTGGACATTTTCCTTGAAAAGATTCCATTGTAGAAGTCTTAATCACAATAACTCCGCTTTGGCCTTGGACAGTTCCAGCTCACAAGATCTTTCAGTTCTTCTTGTGTGAATATGTGTGGTGCAGATTACGCACCGTGGCCGACATATGAATCATCATTAGACGTCGAAGGCTCAGGAGAACCTAACATCATTTCGCCTCCGTCCCTATTGCCCTCTGAATAAATAGAAAATCCTTTCGGAAGTTCGAGAACATGAAGTCCTTTGCCATGCGGAACTGGTCGGATAGCAGATGATATATTCTGGTACGTTATTGTCCACGCCTTTTTCTTCATGATACTTCCCGAAACAGGTGGTACCATGCAGAAATGGCAGTCACTTGCATGACTGATTGGCTCCCTCAAAATCCTAAGCGCCGCAAATGCCGTCGACACTTTACCGCCTTTCAGCCAGTTCGGAAGATTTTCAGCACACATACCGCAGTATATTTGCGGCCTATGCCTTGTCCTATTCCCCGATCATGCATCCGAAATAAAGCTGATACAAGTAACTTTTGTTATATTTGCGGGAAGTGCAAAAGTCAATCCCGGCAAATATAACAAAAGTTACTTGGAGTATTAACACCGTTACGAGACATCACAACTGCTGGATTTACACTGCAGCTATCACTTAATGTGTATATGACACAGGAGTAAATGGAGCGTAGACCAAGAAGTCGTAAAAACACTTGCTCACCCTACGAGACTTCAGTTTATACAGAATATTGAATCATCTTACGTCAGCAATGTCATGGCTCAACTACACTGCTTCAACCAATGATGCAATAGCTCCTGTGTGTGGTATGTATGATGGACTGATGCAATATGATGCACTATGTTGCGTGCTGAGTCTCTCCTAAACAAGAACCAATGCACAGATTTTACTGTCATTTTCGTGTTCAACACTTTGAAATTAAGAAAGATTCGCTATTTTCATTTCATAGGCTGATTGTATGATGTCCAGTGTAATTATGAACAAAATATTTTCCATCTTTGTCCCTAAAACTGAGCTCGCTTCAAAGTTTCATAACCCTAGAAAAATTTACATGCTATTTAGGTAATGTTCGACACATGACTTTCTCAGAATATATTTTGTGCTTCATGAAAAATGCTCAAGAATTGCGGTACGTTGTGTAGACTTTGTTAGTAATATGTACGAGTAAATTAAAACTCATTTAAATCTATTTATCACTTCAAAAAGAAGTATTTCAAATAAATAAATACATGGCTCTTTCCACGTTCCAGAAACACACAGCACCGAAAAATTGTTTTTCAGCCGCCGCTGTGGAATTGAACCACAGAATTCCCGATAACTAGCCGAGTGCGTTACATTTACACCACGGTGGCCAACCATCCACGGTGCTACGTGTATTTTTAAGTCAGCTTCTGACATCATAAATCCGTAAGATGGGCTCAGATACTGAGACGTCTCCATCTGGTGGGCATTAACGGCACTGGCTATATATATATATATATTATAGCAGTTAAATCCAAAGGGCGAGATCCAAGGTGAAAATCCTCCAAATACGTGGCGACAGTAAATAAATAAATTCATCGCTCTTTCCACGTTACAGAAACACACAGCACCGAAAAATTGTTTTTCAGCCGCCGCTGTGGAATTGAACCACATAACTCTCGATAACTAGCCGAGTGCGTTACATTTACACCACGGTGGCCAACAATCCACGGTGCTGTGTGTATTTTTAAGTCAGCTTCTGACATCATAAATCCGTAAGATTGGCTCAGCTACGGAGCCGTCTCCATCTGGTGGGCATTAACGGCACTGGCTATTTCAATTTTTATTAAATTAAATCGCTGATTTGTGATGTTAGTGAACCGTTTTTTCTTGAAGTGAGCATTCAATGGATTCAGATACGTTTTTGAAAAAATGAGGTAACTTGGTTGCCATTTCTGAGGTTTCCCTCTTTTATTACCAATATGTACACTCAGCAGACAAAACATTAGAGATAGGGGTGATTGGCAGTAGACATGGGCATACCAGCGCAGAGGGAAACAGACCCAAACCGAATGCAGGCGAAACATAAGGTGACAGCAGGGTTTCCTAACAGTGTATTGCAATGGACGAACATTGGGAAATGTGTTGATCTTGGCGACTTTGATCGTGGAGCCATTGTCGGCGCAAGACTGATGGGTCATTCTATCACCCAAGAAGTAAGAACTCTAGGTTCCCCGCGGCCAAATCCATCAAGGTACCGTAAGCATACCACCAAAGGACGCACCAGCGCCCAGAGAGAAAGCGGTAACTGACGACACGCCATTGATAACCGGGGTCGACATATACTATCCAGGCTCATACAGAACGGCCGCTTCGCAACGGCGGCGCAAATTACATGCACATTAAATGTCGGAACCCCAAGCATCATTAGCGAGCGACGGTGCGGGGTACGCTGCATACCCTGGGCTACGGGAGCCGACTCCCTACTCATGTGCGAATGGTGACTGCTTATCATCGAAAATTACCCTTCGCTAGATGCCGGAAACATCAAAACTGGATCACTGCAGAGTGGTGCCGTGTCGTGTGGTCAGATGAATCCTGCTTTCAGCGATACTGAGCTGACGGCATGTTGCGGGAGCGGCATCGACAGCAGGAGGCCATGGACCATCGTGCCAAGTCGGCTCTGTTCAAAGCAGTGGTTGTTCTGTGAGGGTTTGGGGAGCCTTCTCATGCGGCACATTAGGGTCGTGAAGGTCTTCCGAAACTAGGGTCGTCAGGGTCATTATGGTCTTCCTACCTGTATCTCTTCCAAAATGAACTCCCCCATTGGGCCCAGGGTGCCTGAAATTTCTGGGAAGTTAAAGACCCATGAACCTAACCATTCCCTTAGGCCATTAGTTTCTGGGTGTGCCAACCCTACAAGTCCCCTCGAGAAGTCGTTGGCTACGTTTTTAAAACCTTTCACTTTAAACTCTACCCTCGCTGTTCATAGTTCCACTCAAGCTTTGGATCGCAGTAAAGCTTTTTAGTACCCAGGGATCCAGTTTGTCATGGCGTCTTAAGACGTAGTTTAGCTTTTTTCGAGTGCCCCTTTAGAGCACTTTCATAGTAATATTGCAGATAGGTTGCCTACCGACCCCTATGGAAGCAGAGGCTATTGTTTCTGCTTTAAAACTTGTGGCCTGTTGTTCCTACTTTCGATTTGATGTTTTGGTGTACCAACAAAGGGAAGGAGCACCTATGGACTCACCTCTTTCCCCAGTATTAGCTGAATTACTCCTTCAGTTTCTGGAAGAAAAAATCTTTACTGAATTCCCTTATCAACCACCCTTAATTTTAAGGTACGTTGATGACCTTTTGGTTTTCTGGCCACACTCCGCCATCCTACTTCACTCGTTCACTGAAACCTTATCGACCTTCCCTCTATTAGGTTCAAGTTAGGATTGAAAACAAAGGGTCATTTGCGTTTCCTTGACTTCCTTCTTGCTAGGGGTCTTATCTCTAATAAAATTTCTTATTCTGTGTACAGAAAACTTACCTGTTCTTCGGTTATTCAGCCATACGTTTTTTAATAAAACGTGCTTTTTCTCATTCCTTGTCAGTTTGGATTCGACGAGCCGAACTTTCTAATGTTTTGCAGATTGGACTTACCTTTGGCTATTATTCAAATATACCTTTTTTGAGTTATTACACGGCCTTCAGCGATTCAGTTTCACTACACTTCGCCCTGAGACGTCCAATCCCTGATTTGTTGGTTCCATTGAGTTTGCCCCACCATGCCTATTCTAAAGAAATTTTGTAAAAAAACATAACTTTGATTTCGGGATTGCATCAGTAATGTTTTTTCACTATTTAGAAATGATCGTGACTTAGTCCTAACACCCAATAAATCTGGAGTATACTGTATCCCTTTGGTTCCACGTGATCCAGTCTTATCTGTGAAATACTATATTGGTTCTACACTTCGGGCATTAAATGTTCGTGTATCAGAACACAATTATGCCCTTAGGACCGGCTCCACATCCACTACCCTTACCAAGACAGTGAACCAAGTTTAATACTTACCTGAGTGGAACAACTCAAGAATTCTACTGTCAGCAAGTAACGAGCGTTCATTACTTTTATCTGAACACTCATTTATAAAAACATTCGGTAATTCTTGCTGCAATATAGATATTCCTAGTTTTGTTCCACGCCCAGGGAAACTATTCATGGAATCCGTGCTTCACACAGCAGAAGTAGAACATCCGTCGTAGCATTTTATCTTATACTTGGGACTTCCACTGTCCACGTTTGGCAACAAGGACTTATGTCAATGTCGCATCATGTAATGGTTTTTCAGTGTATTAAAAGTTAAAATGCTACACTGCTGTCCAACCAAAATGCAACACCAAGAAGGACACCAGATAGCAAAGCCAGATTTACTGGACACATAACAATAGATACAAAGATGAAACGATTCAGCTTACAGGCCCGTGCAACTTGCCGAACACGCATACATCAATAGTTCGTGTGGCCCCCATGGTTGGAAATAACGGCAACTACACGCCACGGCATCGAACGAAAGAGACTCTGGATGTGGGCTTTAAGTTATGTCGGTCCAGCCTGTTTCCACACCTTGCCACAGTTCATCAGGCATAGCCGCGGGTGGTGGGGGCCGATGTCTCGGTACGATAAACCGCTGTCCCGATAAGCCACTATTCGTCCTCTGGGCCACTTGATTGCCGATCAGCGACCAGATGTGTTTGATGGGCGACATATCGGAAGTACAGGCGGGCCACGGCAGCAGTGACACCTGGTGGGCCGTGAAGAATTTTTGCACGATGCGTGCCACGTGTGGGCGCACAATGTCCTGTTGCAAAGTGACCGCTGGCAGGTCCCGCAGGTAAGGGTGGACTGCAGGATCCAAAACGTCGGAGTTGTAGCGGTGGCTGTTGAGTGTACCGACGATGCGTACCAGAAGAGTGCGGGTGTCATATCCAATTGCGCCCCAAACCATAACGCCAGGCGACGGACCGGTATGACGATGCGTAATACAGGCGTCATAGAGTCTCTCACCGCGGCGCCGCCGCACGCGGATCCGACCATCGTGATGTTGCAGGCAGAAGTGGGATTCCTCGGAGAAGACAATGTCGTGCCATTCCGTAGTCCAGGTGTGGTGTTCAACGGCCCACTGCCGCCGCACTCGCCGGTGGTGTAATATCATTGGTAATCGAAGCAATGGGCTCCGTGCGACAAGTCCCCGCTCCTGCAGATGACGTCGAACGGTACGTGCTGACACAGGTTGCTGCGCAACACACCCTAATTCCTGCGCTAACGTTCGTGATGTGGCGGTACGAGCCTTCAAGGCCCGCCGCAAAACATGCCGGTCCTCTCGTCTGGTGGTGTGCCGCGGATGAGGCAATCGCTCACGTCGGTCCGTCTGTCCCTCCTGCACCCACCGAATCCATACTCGCCTCACTGTGGCTGAATGTCGTCCCACACGTGCGCCGATGTCTCGGTACGATAAACCGCTATCGCGAGAAGCCACTATTCGTCCGTTGTCGAACTCCGAAACGTGCTGGAATAACTGCCGTATTCTGCGACGAGGCATCTGGAAGCTTCCCACGCACAGGTCCGGCAGCACAACACACTTCCACTACGTACACCCCGCCTTCTGTGCACTCTTCTATAGTGCTTCTCGGTGGAGTGCCGGGCACACATGATTTGCATATGCCCTGCAATGCTACTCGTTTGCATGTCCTCTCGCGGGCAACGCATGCTGCGAATTTCAGGCCAATCGGATGCTTCCTTCTTGGTGTTGCATTTTGGGTGGCCATCAGTGTAAATGCAATGTACTGTATGATGGTGTTGGTACACCACACCGTGATACATTGCTTGCTTTCGTTGTATGCTGTGGCACTAAGCCTAATGATGAGGTCGAAGGAAGCCCCAAAAGATCTTGCTTTTAGTATTTTAACTTACCAGTGTTTTAATTGTAAATAAAGTATTTTAACTCTGCAATTTGAACCTGGTGAGTTTGACATATCGTATTCAGAGAACTTAATTCTACTTCCTCATATTATCTAGTACGAAAAACGTTTGCTCTTCAGCAAAATGGCTGATGTTGAAAAGGATGCTTGACGGTATTTCCGTTTTGTTATTACTGAATTTCTTGGAAACAGGAAGACTAACAACTACAAGCAGCTTGTGGAGAATTTAGTAGACAATTTTGGAAGAACGGGGTGTCTCGAATGTCAGTGAAACTTAATTACTTGTACTAAACTTTCGATTTTTTTAAGAGAAAATTTGAAAGTAGTGAATGAGAAAGATAGTTCATCAAGACATGCAAAATAGGGAAAAGAGATATCCAGGAAGGTGGGAATGAAGCCATGATGAGAGATTACATCTGGAATTTGGTGAGCCATGCTAGTAGTGTTCATAAGAGGCAAAGGTGATCCAAAGTTCCTTTTTCAGACAGATGTATTTCTTGTCTTTAATTGCTTCAATTAGTGCTGTATATTGACAGTATTCACGATTTGTACTTTCTTTCATCGCCTGTCCTATTCTTAATGCATTGTAATGCACGTACATTGTACAACTGCTTAGATTTTGGAGTATCGTAAATTGTCGCTAAACTATTGACTGTATGTCATAAATAGAGGCAATTTTGAAATCCCCGCACCAAAATTAATTAAGAAGCATCAAAATATTCAGATAAACAGAAAATTGTTCAAATTTGGTTACACAGTGAAACTGAAAATGAATTGCGATCAAATTATGAAACACGCAAATCATTATTACTCATCCACCTTGTGTGTCCGTGCGCCTCCGCCTAATATTTAATCTAAATTTATTCAGTGAACGTATGTATAAAATTTCCACACTCCTGATCTTTGTGCTTTTTCCTCTGGTTACCAAATTTTTGAACGGCCATGGACTAACAATATCACCCATAATTTTTGTTTCTTATAATTTGAAAAAGATACTTCTCCAGCAAAAACACAAGTGCTGAGAAACTGCTGGCTGAAATCCGCCAATCAGGGCCCCGTAGCGGTCCGTTTGTGGTAGCGCCATCAGTTGGCAGCCGTTGATGGTCCTGCAGCATCGCCGTGAATTGCGGGCCTCCAAGCAAATGCCACTAGTGGCCCGTAGCTGACAACCGATGCAACCCCAACACCATATGGAAGCAACGGGACTACGCATGCGCAGAAGCAACACCTACTGTGTCTCTCGTGGCATCAGTTAGTTGAAGACGACGCTATCGCCCTCGTGTTATTTTAGTGGATGTTAAGAAGAAAAAAGCCATATGTAGAGAGGCGAATTTATTTCCTAATTAAATGCCACATCGACGAAGATATCAGATTAAGCCATGAAATATACCTACTCCATTCCCATGAATAACAAGAAATAATTTCTGTGTAATCTTTCGTTTTAACATATGTAACGTACCAGGAGATGTGACGTACCTGCCAGAAGGACGTACACGACATAAAGGCAGATAGGAATCAGAACAAATGTCCGCGTAGCTTAATTGGTAGAGCAACTTATTCCGGAATGAGTGGACCCGGGTTCGAACCCCGGCGCGGATAAAAATGACGGAGAAATTGACTTCGTTATAATGGCGCCCGAACTATCCGGATGACCCGACCGTTCAAAATCTCGCATTGGTGTGATGTTATTTCCACACCGCGAGATAGGAAAAATATGAGCAGCACTTCAAAAAAAAAAAAAGAAAAATAAGGGGGAGATGATGTAACGTACCAGCAGATGTGACGTACCTGCCAGAAGGACGTACACGACATAAAGGCAGATAGGAATCAGAACAAATGTCCGCGTAGCTTAATTGGTAGAGCAACTTATTCCGGAATGAGTGGACCCGGGTTCGAACCCCGGCGCGGATAAAAATGACGGAGAAATTCACTTCGTTATACATACACTAAACCGCTCGAAACAAAAGTCCTGGATAAACATTAAAAAAACGTTTGTTGGAAAAAAAGAAAGAATTATGCGCGTACAAAATTTATCAATTATTTGTAAAGAAAAAAGCAACGCTATGTGGATATAATGTACTGATCCATGGGTTGAATACACAAGACTGGAGGAATTCGCTTCTAAAAATAACGAGAAGTAAAATAAAATATATTTCCTCTTTAAAACAAATGTAGCTTCGGACACCGGAAAGGAAAGAGACAACGTTAAAAATGTAACAGAATATGATATGAAAGGGTAAATATATTATTTCAACAATCGCCTTTCAAGACGACAAGGACAGCACAAAACTTTGGAAAGCGCCTTTAAGTTGGTATACCTTGAAAATGAGTGAACTTCCCTAAAGTTAAAAAAAAAACAATCGTTACGTTGAAAAAATAAATTTATGAATTATATGAAACTGGCATTTATGAAAAATACCTCGCAATATTGTAAATTTCAAAATAGAACAATTCGTTACACATTTCGCAGAAAAGAGGCTCAGCTTCAAGTTGATGCTTGCGCGTGGCAAATCAGTCCAGTTGGTAGAGCGCGCGCTTCTCACGCAGACAGTCCTTGGCTCTTTTTCAAACGGGCGTTTTTTCAGGACCTGTTGAGAAAATTTCCACAACGCAGTGCTATAACGCAGAAGTTTCGCAAGGCGAAAAAATAGTTGTAGCGTTTATTGATTTTTTTATGGCTACTACTGGGAAAATGGAAGACAAGATTCAGCAAGCCATCAGTTACGTCACGTGATTGCCGGCTGCCACTGTCGAGAAACTAGCGGACCACCTTAGGCTAGCCATCATTTATGGCGCGTGCTTGCAGGGTCGCTAAAGGGCCACTTGTGGCATCTACTGCCTGTGATGGATAACTGACGGCCCTGTTGGGGCATATGACAACTGATGGAGGTGGCAACTCTTGGCCAGCTGCTGGCCTGAACTGCTGGCCCTTATGTTGGCCGCCCGGACATTTTATTGACGGTTCGGCAGCGGCAACATAGTGCTGGTCCAGCAAGACTGTTTTTGCTGGGTCCTTAAATATGTGAAATTATTTACAATTACTTCTTTTTGTTAGAAAAATAACCGTATTGAACAACATGGCACATATTTCTGTAGATGTCAACAAAACAATTAGTCCCTTGAAACACTTTCTTCTTTTATAGCATCTGCACAATAAAAATGTTTCACACGCACTGTAATTTAAATTAAAACATTGAGACAAACACAAACCGTAATGGCCAACATTTAAGTGGTACAGCTGATTCCAGTAATAAGATCTGCACTGCACTGCCTCTCAAATTACTCAGCAACAAATAGCCTAAACACCGATACAAATTTCCCTGCTTTTGATTCTCATGCTTAAACACTGTAAAAATATATATTGCGAGCCCACATTATACCTAGTAACATATACTCAGAAAAAAATAAAAAGGAAGAAAATTAAAAAGAAAGAAACGAAATGCAGAGAACGCAAACGATGAGAAATGAGCTGTGCTAGTAATTGAATCTACCTCATCAGTGGTGTTAAGCACTTTACCGCTATCTGTGGAGCTCCAGGTTGCATCTTCGTTAGATTACATCATTTTTTTCCGCCATTGCCACTAATTGCCGTAATCATTATTTCGGGAAATGACGTTCAGAGGAATGTAGCATAGTTAGGCAGTTACTTTTGAGAGGAAGTATGTGATAGCATTTATATCTTCATTACAGATTTAGCGTTAGCAGCCATTGAAGAGAAAACGCCTATTGCAGAGAAAAATGAGACTTCTTCAGATGACGCGGGTTATCTGGAAGGTTCGAATTTATCTCAATGTCACTGTTTCATAGTGACTTTGAGGTAAAATATGTTGCATCTAAATCCTCATAAGAAATAACGTATTTTTTCATTTTTTTCCATTTAACCAAACACTTTATTGCATTTTCGAGATTTACTTTTATTAATAGAATGTTAAAAAGAAACACGTTATTTAATTTTTTATTCGAGAACATATTATGACAAGTAAAACTGTTTTCAATGAAAAACTACTTTCTCTTATACAAAGAAATTTCTACAGGTTTACGTAGTACTCGAATTACATAAATTTGACTTAAGTGAACTCTTCCCCGTAAGCGTAATGTCAAATTTTCGAGTAAAACAAAAGGTATTTGCGAATAACCTTTGCTCAGGCACGACGTGCAATGAAGAGAGATACCCATATAACGCTCCAAGAGTTTTGAAAATCAAATAATATTTACAAAAACATTCTGAACATTTCATAACACGTAAGAAGAGGTTACACAAATTTGTTTAAATTTAATTTGCAAGAAAAATAAAGTATATTACCAGTTAGTGTATGTGCGAAACTTTAGAAAAATGACAGATAAAATCCTAAAGTTTGCTAAGCAATTTGATAAGAAGTTAATATGAAATATGGTGTAGAATTATAAAATGAAGACTTCACTAATTTAGAAGCAACCCAATCGCACGCGATTCTTGGCATAAGGAACGGTACATGATATATTTGCCTGCTTTGCGCAATTAATGACGACACTGCCGCACTCACAAGAAACACCCCCGGGGTCGAACAAACACAACCGCACCAAACTTTCGTTATAAGTCATTTACGTACCTCTGAATTTATTGGTGATATTCGTTTTTCTGTAAAACTCCGCAGTTGACCAGTAGAGGTCTCTGAAGATAGGTGCCACGTCGAATCGTAAAGAGGGGATCTGCAAGAAAATAATTATCACATACATAAGACTGTTTACGTCCGTAACTTCTGAGAGTTTACAAGTGTCAAAAGATTAATTCATGTGAGGCCTGTCTATAAAATGATCAAAGCAATAACCATTGCCGCAAAATGCACAACAATTAATAAATGCAACATCGGTACACCCACAGAATGCACACCCACGAAGAACATTAGTATTGAAAGCTACGTCGATGACACTTTTGAAAATTCTGCACAGGTTCACAACAATGCGTAATGAAGCATCGGTCTATAAATCTCTGCAGATAGTTGATTGTGGACCACAGAATGCATCTTCAGAAGCAATATTCTGTCATGTAATTTTGGCTGCGGCATGTTGGATCGTAGTTTTATGTAGTATGTAATCCTCTTTGCGTAAACTTTATATTGTCTGAAAAAATTAACATCGAGGGGTTGAACGTATTTCGCAGTTCTTGGTGGAATGATTTTTAAACGAACTTGTTATCCCCCGGATGCCTCCTGAAGTATTCGTTCATTCTTGTGTACAGACCAGGAATCACCAAGTACGGGTGACTTGTCAGACAGATGTATATTCAAAACTGACGCAAAAAAGTTCGAACCATTTTGTCGTCTCACTACGTACACAAACAAACAAAGAATGTGATACAAGCACCTGCACACTCTCGACTGGCGTAGCAGCCAGCGAGCAACGGGTGACTCAACGGATCCCTCTAGTGAGCAACTGAGGAGGTTTTCAGAAAAAAACGAATATCACCATTGAATTCGGAGGTACGTAAATGACTTAAAACGGACGTTTGGTGCGGTTTTGTTTGTTCGAACCTGGAGGTGTTCCTTGTCGTGGGGTTGGCCCAGAGGCCCGGGCCCACCCTATGAAGTACCACTCGGTCCTTCGTTCTTTCTTATTGGCCGCTTATTTTTTAATATATTTACGTATGTTTTTAAATATATATTTTGCGAATCATTGGAAAGGAACTTTTATATGGCGAATATATTTTTATCGGTTCCCAGTATTTTCGGAAATGCTTAGTCCAAGGTATTTTGAAATGCATTTTCAATTTTTTGGGCCACCACTGTGACAGCGCCCAAACCGAACGCTGCACATTTAGGTCGAAAACCCATTTCCTAGTTTATTTATTTATTTAATTATTATTTTATTTATTCATTTATTTATTCATTTATTTATTTATTTATTCATTTATTTATTTCCTTATTTATTCATTTATTTATTCATTTATTTATTTATTTATTCATTTATTTATTTACTTATTTATTCATTTTTTATTAATTCATGTATTTTTTTGAAGAAGGAGTACGTTTTATTTTGCCATATACTTTCGGGTGAATCTTTTCTTTTTTTTTTTCTCTCCGTCTCCCCTCTCCCAGCACAAGGCGTCACAGGACAGACCGACACTGTAAGGAGTAAACGCTGGCAACAGCCATCGGCGAGCTGGCTTTGAAGTATGTTTTATTGGGGCAATAGAAGTGTACACCGTCTATAGCATCAACAATGCGTGTTGGGCCGACTGCAGACTTGTTGGAACCGGGCCTAAAAGTTTAATTGATGTAAGGATTTATGGCCGGTGGTTGTATCACGCGGCAAACGTAACTTCAGGGGTTCTCAAAATTTCACTGGAGCGGGTAGGAATCTTAACCCCCTAGCGAATGGAAGATCAAAATGTTAATTCTCTTCTGACCAGTAAGATCTACACTGGGGAATTTAATTCAGGGAGGCTTGCGTTTGCCAGCAAGTGATTGGATGATGGGATATTTTGAGGTAGTGTGGGTCTTCTTGGGGGTCGTCGAAAGATTTTTACAAGGGAAGAGAAGAACTTCGGCACTTTCATCTTTTCGCGTGTTCTTCTAAGTCGAGGTGCTTGACTTGCACTTTTTTTTACTGGTGACTTGTCACTTGGGTTTTTTGGGTGGTCCAAAACGTGGACACGCCATGATGTATCAGGAACCCGGCAAAGGATGACGAGGGCCCACACCCAGTTTGACGGACCGGGGCAGACATCGCAGACCAGTATACCCTATGTGGAGGAACAACGATAAGTGTTTGGCGGACGAGAATTCTCCCGGCTCAGGAGTGGTCAGCAGCGCGATATCTAGGCCAGATTCGGAGGTTAAGGTAGGAAATCCATCCTATTCTTTTTTTTTTTTTTTTTTTTTGGTGTCCCCTCATAAAATCTTTATCGGAGCAGTCCACACATAGAGTAAATAATTTTTTTAACAAATACTCAGTTTAGTACAGGTTCCTGTCAGAGAGTCTTAAATCATTTTTGCTAGTATCATGAGCGTATATTTATTATTATGCCAAATCATAACCAATAAATTGTTTTTGTTGTTAATTTTGTCTCAGTTCCATGATGAGTGTATCGTTAACTACAATATGTGTGCTCAACTCTAGATTATTTGGAGAATATATATATATATATCTTTTGGAACCGGAACTTAGAAAATCACTTCAAATATGCTTTTTATTTTAAATCTAGACGTTCACAAAAATATTGCGGCACACAGCGGACCCTTTGACTCCCAAAGGAAAATCTGCTGTGTGAAACACAACGCCTCCCCCGTCAGTGGATTCTGAAGCTGCGTCAGCCCTAAATCAGGGAATCGCAGAATCACAATCCACTCGACACCCCCTTGGCTCCCGATATTACGCCGGGTGAACCCAATTAGGAACCCGAGCGATAACAATTTGGTGCCGTTCGACCAGGATGTGGTCGCACCAAGGGTTATTGAGGAGCAATTAATTGGGTATGTTAAAAAGCAAAGTTTTTTTCCAATGGTCATAGTACGTGAATTTTAGGTAGTAGTAGGAAAGTTAACTATAGTTTGGACTTTTTGATTTGATATTAAGAAGTTGGAAAGGAAGATAATTTATGGTTCTTTTAATGGCACAGATTCAGAATTTTAGCAGCGAAGGAATAAAGCAAATATTTCATGTGTGTTATTACTCATTCGATATAGCAGAAAATATTGAAAATTTCAACAGTAAAAGTAAAGAAAGTGTAATGATGAACAATAGTGTTGCATAAATAATTTGAATGAAAGCAGTATATATTTTTGAATGAAAGCAGTAAATATTGAGTATGCTGAAATTAGTGTTTTGTTTTGAGAATTATAATTCATCAGCAAGGTTTTGTGTGTATATGTGTAGAAGTGAAAGATTTTACAAAAACTATTCAGTAAGCAGGTTAGAGTTGATTTGAAGTTTAACAGTCAATGATTAAGAAATTGCAAAGTGAAGTATTAAAAAGTAACTTGAAGAGTTTTGCACAGTGAAATATTATAGTTAATTTCAAGTTTAATGATTAAGAGTTTGCACAGTGAAATATTACGAATTAATTAGAATCTTCAATGATTAAGAGTTTGCACAGTGAAATATTACCAGTTCATTTGAAGTTCAATAAGTAAGAGTTTACATAGTGAAATATTACGAGTGATTTGAGTTGGTCAGATTTACTATTGATTTATTAGTGCTTGATCATTTTGGTGTTATTGCATTTTATTATTGCAATGAAGTGTATTTTTTCATGATTTACGTATTGAATATTGCTATATGGGAATTTGCTAAGAGTAATTTAGGGATGATTAATAATACCATTAATAGTCATAAGGTCACGTTTGTTTACTTTGAGTAGTGTGCTGAATCGCCTAAAAAAAATAATAATAAAAATACAGTTTTCTTTTTCTCTGAAAGAAGTTTAGTTTTGCTATTTTTACGAGAATTAGAGGTGATAGTAGGTCCTAACAGGAGAGATTTTATTGAATTTTCGTAGAATTTAGAACTTAGGAGAGTGTTGTCATTTCATTAAGGTATTGCAAATAGATGTTCGGGATGGCAGTTAACGGTATAGAGTTAACAGTATAGTGTACGAGCTTTAATGAGGCACGTGATAATACAGAAGGACAGGAAATTAAGAGAGCGCCAGGTAGCGGCGAAGTTCAGGAGAACAGTACGATGCAGTTCGATTCAGCAGTTGCTACGCAAAGAACAATTCAGTCGATGGCGGGTATGTTAAGTTATCTCCCAAATTTTACGGGCACGGAAGAGGGTCCAACAGCAAAGCAATTTTTGAAATGGTGGATAGTGTGGCACAGGTAGCTGGATGGACAGATGCAGTTAAAATTCTTTCAGCAAAAGCTAAGTGTCGACAGGCAGCGAGTCATTTTTTAACGGACGCTATTGATGTCAGGAATGAAACAGTTTATGCAAAATTTAAGGAAGCCGTTATTCAAAGATTTGAAGCTCAAGAACCAGTTATGGTTAGAATGCAAAAGTTCACCACTTGTCGGCAACGACCAGGTGAAAAGGTATCGGAATATGTGGCCAGATTAAGAGGGCTGGCACATCAGTACTTAGGGCATGTGGATCAGTCCAATAGGGAGGTTAGAGAAATGGCTGATCAGACAAAAATGTCGCAGTTTCTTAATGGGCTTGACCCTAAGTTGAAGCGCATGGTGTTGTCTTTTGCCCCTACAACTTTTACGGAAGCCGTTAAACGAGCAATTTTAGAGGAGCAAAATTCGAAATTAGTTTCCCAGGAGGTTTTTGCTGCCTCGGCAGGACCATATGACAGCGAGAATTGTAGAACCCAGGAAAAATCAGGAAATTTGGATAACTCGATAGCTGATTTGTGTACTTTAATGGCACGACAGATGACGGAGCACGAATCACAGGTGAATGCACTTAGGACAGAGGCATCAGAGTTGTCTAGAGACTACAAGCAGCAGAAAAACGTCATCATGATTACGTGGAAAGACTCCAGAGGTTTGAAGAGGATAAAACCTTGGAAAGGGTTGATAGAAGCATTCCTTCACGAGATCAGCGTGCCTGTTTTATTTGCAATTCTTTCACTCATCTAAAGAACGATTGCCCTAGGCTGAAATCAAAGTATTATCCTCCTTGGTCACAGAGAAATCGGAGTTCAGAACGCTTCAACTCTTTAGGCACAGAGAGAGAGAGGAGAGGAGAGCAAGGGAAGCTCCCTCTAGCGGGCGCATTCATAACCAGGCTTCATCAACCGTTCAGCACGGAGCAATCACGAAGCGCGTTATTTCTCCCTTGTGGCAGAGCGCCGAGTTACTCTCAGCGCAGCGAAGATTTCAGGAATGGAGGTGGCAGATCGGAAAACAATCGTCACGAGAGTTTTAATTACAGGCGTGATGATAGTAGAGAACCTAGAGTGAGATTCAGAGAAGATAGGAATTGGACATCAGGAAATTCAGGACGGAGTAATCATTAATCATCATTTAAACTAGAGGGTGACCGGAATCGCAGGGATGCTTTCGGTCAAAAGAGAAATTTAGTCCCTATGGTACTTACGACTTGTATAGATCAGGAACACGGAGAGCTACCTATAGTGAGAATTAGGATTATGGGAGTGCGAACGGACGCACTGATCGATAGTGGAGCGGGTGTATCAGTAATAAAGGAATCGCAAGTTCGGAAATTTCAAGGAAAATTGCGCAGTAGACCCAAAAGCTCAGGAATGCATATAAAAGGGATTACTGGCGCCCTCCTACAGACCTCAGTATGTTACGAGTTGCCAATAGAAGTAGGAAATGATACGATTAGGCACACGTTCCATGTCACTCAGCAGGAGTTACATCCTGATTACTCAGTCATCTTAGGATGGGATTTCTTGAAAGCCCATGGTTTTAGCTTAGATGCTCAGACAGGTGTTTTGGAGAAGAAATCAGGAGCGAGAGCACCGAAACAGCAACGCCGAGGTAGAGCCCACAGGCCGAAAAGGGTAAACAAGGTAGCACAGGAGGATGCAAGGAATAATCAGAGACGGTTTAGGGAGGAAATTTTGCCACCGGATGAGACTAGAACTGGAAGGTTAGTGAGGAAAGAGGTAATTCCTCCGAATGCAGAGAAGATAGTTTGGGTTAGAATTCCATCATTTTCTGGAAAATTAAAAGGGCAAGTTTTAGTACAACCTTTGGATAGATATGCTCATGGACGCGTCAGGGTTAAGACTTCGGTAAATAAAATTGATGCTTCGGACAAGATAGCAATTTTGATATCAAATTCAACCAAACGACCGTACTATTTGCCCAGGCGCACGAGGGTGGTGTACGTGAAACCATCGGTGGGTACGAGCGAACCCGTCCATGGAAATTTACATGAAGTTCCGGAGAAGCAAGGGAAGTACACCGACCGTTTTGCTAAAGAAAATAATTTAAGAATTAAAGATAGAGCGCATCTGCATGCACCCCGTGTTCGGGAAGGAAAAAGCGAAGGGATTAAGGAAGTCAAGGAAATTGAGCGCCGGCCATATCTAGTCGATAATTCACCTGCACAGGAATCTGAAGAAGCGCAAGAGCCGTGTGATTCAACCACGGAAGGAAGTCGGCACAGCTCAGATACCGACGAATACGAATTTGTGCCATTTTCCAGCTGGATAGATACTCCGAGAAGCACCGTTAAAAGCAATACGCAGCAGCAAGAAGTTGCAATTGATGGAAGTGAGGTCATTCCGAGAGGGACAGTCAGCTGCCCACTACAGCAAGAAGTAGCTGGGAACTTAGAAGAAAACGACGTGCAGGATACCCACAGCAGGGCGGTCCAAGAAGAAAACGGAAGACAGGAAACGCAAAAGGTTGAAATTTCGTCTGAAAGGGTGACCAGAGACCCTTATCCATTGAGGTCCCGTGTCCCCGTGTTAGAGCGATCCGTGAACCAAGTCACGGTGCCGAAGATGCCATTCACCCAGCAAAACAATAATTTACAGTACGACAGTAACACGAGACCAGTACAACAAGTGCAGTGCACAAATGAACAGGAGCAAGCATCGACGCATTCCTGGGTGAATATAGCAAGTCGATGGTTATCGAAAATTATTCAGGATAATTGGGACCCTGAAGAGGAGGCCCAATGGTAAGAAACGCGAACCACTCATACACCGAGTTACGGCCGGTAACCAGCAAAACACTTGTTTAACGAGAGATAATAAACAAGGCAGTGATGATCCTACAAATAGTGAAGAAAAAAAAAAACAGTTTGTGTATATTCATGTGTATTTGAAATTTTTGCTAAAGAGTTATTTTGTGTAAGGCCAGTGTGTAAATAGTAACAGTAAGATAACTAAGTTTCATTGTGTTATTATGTTGTGTGAGTTTACGTGAAGGTGATTATCACGTTACATAGAATCGGGAAAAGAACGGTACGAATTAATTGTCCATTGGTACTTATTATCGTTCAAAGATAGGTATAGAATAATAATTTGGTGCCATAAAATTTTTATTTGCCGTACTAATCACTTTTGCATATTTAGTTCATGTAATTATTGATGGTTGATTAATTAATATATTATGATCAAACGTCAGGAGGAATACGTAGCACATTGTCATACAACTTGAGTAGGTATTTCAGAACTTTCATTTAAAATGTTTTGCAAGGTTACGAATGATCGAGGCAATTATTTTTTCCAAGTGAAATAATTCCTAATTTAAAGCAATGCTGTAGAGAGTGCAAGTATTTGTAATTGCAGAGGGAAACAAGACGGGCTAACGGCGATAGCGATAACGAGTAGAAAAGGGTACTTACCTTGTTTGAGATTGGCCGGTTAATCCTTTGTTGTTGGTGTTCAGTGAAATAATCCATGAGAGGGCACAAAGGGAGAAGTTGGTTGTCTTGAAAAAAAAAAAAAAAAGAGGCTGCCGTTTGTAGTAGTAGCAGTGGCCCCATGAAAGCTCGGGCCCAAAAGGGAGGAAGCAACTGCAAGAGCCATGAAGTACTGAGGTGTATTCGAATACGGATGAAAGCGATCAATGTATCTCACCGTTAAAGGTAAGCGTTTTGTACGCTAAAGGCATGGAAAAAAAAAATTCTCGGGATTGGAGAAAAAGTGTTGGAGATTCGCGACATTGCAGTTAGATGATGATTCCGCAGAGCACGGCATAGAGAATAAAAAAAAAAGAAAAGAAAACACGCAGAAATCAGAGCAGAATATCGTAGTCCATTGACTAGAACATCCGAGAGGTTACTGAAGAAGTGGATTGTATTTTCGTGTTGCTTAGAAGAACGAGATATTTTCGGAAGTTTGACTAATTAAAAACGGAAACCAGTGATTACCGGCAGGAAGTACAAATAGTGGCTTACAGAGGTCAGCAAGGATAGCTGAGACGTCACCCTCTCTCATAACGCAGCGTATAGTTAAAGCGTTGCCATGGTAACGTTCGGATCCCTTAGGTGAGAGAGATTTTTTTTGGTATGGCGATACGCGGGAATTAAGTCCAGATGAAGCTTCCGGTCAAAAGGAAGAAAGAAGAAATGGCGTTCAAAGCTTTCTTGTCTAGGAAAGGCGCAAGGTTTTAACCCATGAGACAGAGAAAAAAAGTTTAAGAACGAGAGAACAAGAAAAAAAAACGGGCAGAACAGAAAGGGGTAAATAGCAGCATTTAATGCAACGAGAAACGGCGGGATGATGCAGGAGATGTCTTAATAGGACAGTGATTTAGAAGAAGTTTAATTAATTGAGGAGGTTAACCATGGAATCGTTAGAAAGTAAAGGAACTGAATTCGTCAGAAGTAAGAGCGGTTGTAGTTAAGAAATAGGCGAAGTATATGGTAATTAATAGTAGAAAGGAAAAGGGATTAATTTTGAACAGTAAATCAATAGGGAACGACTAATGTACAAAGTGGCGTATGAGTGAGATGAACAGAAATAGAAAAAAAAAGTGGACCATAAGAGATAAATGATAAGAGTTCATGAATAAATGTGACACTAATATATATATATATGTATATATAACATACTAAAGAAAGAAAGAGAGAGGGAGAAGCAATTCTCCAAAGGGCGATAAATAAGAGAATAGTACGAAAGAAAAAAAGAAGTAATAATGTACAGTAATCCATGGTGAAATTATTCGAAGTTATATCCAGTAATTTAGGATTGAGCACCCAACGGGTTAACTGTTTAAGTATTTTATTGCAGTCTTGTTTATGAATTAGAGTGTGTTGTAACGTTGAAAATTTTTAATTAATTCACCTAGTGTTGTAATGGTACATAAAGCGAAATAGAGTTTGTTATGTCGATGAATATTTGTCATGAATTCACCAAGTGTTTACGAAATGAAGTGTAAATGAATCAATCTAATTTTAAGTGGCTTTCTGACTGTAACATTATCCTCAAAGAAAAAAAAAAAAAGAATTTATAATTATGTTTTTTTTCTTCGCGAGGGGCCCAAAAAGGGTGGAATTTCCTATATGCCTTACATATGCTAACCACATTTCTTCCAGACTGGTGTTACGGCAGAACAAAACACTGCGTCGTGTCGACTGCTAAAAAAAAAAAAAACTCTTAGGGTTACATTCAACCTGATGAATGGACACTTAGCACCTGAGAAAACGACTGTAAAAGACTCTGCTAATCCATTGGCGCAACCAAGCATGGGGATACCTGGATAGCGCGTCCACCAGTTGCAAAAATGGGAATTGGACGTTATCTACAGAACTAGCGAGGTTTCTCTTACTCGTTGTACTCAGCGAAAAAAACAAACAATCGAAGCAACAGAGTGAGAAAGTCAAAGTGGTGGCTGCAAGGATCGCAGTTCCGCAACAGTGCGACTGATGCAGCGAGAGCGGACTATCTATTCCAGTGGCTACGCTTCTGCCCAGCGTCGACCGACCAAAAGGTTGGTGTTGCTACTGATAACCTCCGGCAAAGAGTTGTGCGACGATTTTGTGGACTTGGTCGTTGTGCGATACTGACCGATTCGACAGAATGCGGCAGGACTAATGCGGATGGAGTCCAACACAGACTCTGGAACAAGACTCTCCTTCCAAATGCGGAAAGCATTACCGCATTTCGGACAAACAATTTTTAATAGTGAACTTTCTGGTGGTGCGTACGAACAATATTTCTCACTAGAAACTTTGTCATTTCAAATGGGAGTAAACTCCATGAACTGAAAAAGAAAAAGAAATGTTGTCTTATGATAATCTCACGATGCTAATTTCTAGCGGACTTATGATATGTCGTGTACTGTGACGACAACGAGATTTATTCATCCTATATTTTGCTCAAAGGAAGGCACATTTGTGTCCATTATTTTTTCATGGTTTATTTCTTTGTTTTACAGGACCCTGTTTTATGATACTGTGTTCATTTCGATGAAAATTGGTGTGCATTTTATTTGCTGATATATTTATGCATTTTGTGTATTATTATTAGGTTAATTTATTACCGACTCAATCTGCAGGAACATACTCAGGTCCGGATCTTCTAGCCCGGTCCTCTTTCTTTTCAGGTCCGTGATGGGAGGAAGTTGTGACAGCGCCCAAACCGAACGCTGCACATTTAGGTCGAAAACCCATTTTCTAGTTTATTTATTTATTTAATTATTATTTTATTTATTCACTTATTTATTTATTTATTAATTAATTTTTATTAATTCGTGTATTTTTTTGAAGAAGGAGTACGTTTTATTTTGCCATATACTTTCGGGTGAATCTTTTCTTTTTTTTTTTCTCTCCGTCCCCCTCTCCCAGCACAAGGCGTCACAGGACAGACCGACACTGTAAGGAGTAAACGCTGGCGACAACCATCCGCGAGCTGGCTTTGAAGTATGTTTTATTGGGGCAATAGAAGTGTACACCGTCTATAGCACCAACAATGCGTGTTGGGCTGACTGCAGACTTGTTGGAACCGGGCCTAACAGTTTAATTGGGGTAAGGATTTATGGCCGGTGGTTGTATCACGTGGCAAACGTAACTTCAGGGGTTCTCAGAATTTCACTGGAGCGGGTAGGAATCTTAACCCCTAGCGAATGGAAAATCAAAATGTTAATTCTCTTCTGACCAGTAAGATCTACACTGGGGAATTTAATTCAGGGAGGCTTGCGTTTGCCAGCAAGTGATTGGATGATGGGATATTTTGAGGTAGTGTGGGTCTTCTTGGGGGTCGTCGAAAGATTTTTACAAGGGAAGAGAAGAACTTCGGCACTTTCATCTTTTCGCGTGTTCTTCTAAGTCGAGGTGCTTGACTTGCACTTTTTTTTACTGGTGACTTGTCACTTGGGTTTTTTTTGGGTGGTCCAAAACGTGGACACGCCATGATGTATCAGGAACCCGGCAAAGGATGACGAGGGCCCACACCCAGTTTGACGGACCGGGGCAGACATCGCAGACCAGTATACCCTATGTGGAGGAACAACGATAAGTGTTTGGCGGACGAGAATTCTCCCGGCTCAGGAGTGGTCAGCAGCGCGATATCTAGGCCAGATTCGGAGGTTAAGGTAGGAAATCCATCCTATTCTTTTTTTTTTTTTTTGGTGTCCCCTCATAAAATCTTTATCGGAGCAGTCCACACATAGAGTAAATAATTTTTTTAACAAATACTCAGTTTAGTACAGGTTCCTGTCAGAGAGTCTTAAATCATTTTTGCTAGTATCATGAGCGTATATTTATTATTATGCCAAATCATAACCAATAAATTGTTTTTGTTGTTAATTTTGTCTCAGTTCCATGATGAGTGTATCGTTAACTACAATATGTGTGCTCAACCCTAGATTATTTGGAGAATATATATATATATATATCTTTTGGAACCGGAACTTAGAAAATCACTTCAAATATGCTTTTTATTTTAAATCTAGACGTTCACAAAAATATTGCGGCACACAGCGGGACCCTTTGACTCCCAAAGGAAAATCTGCTGTGTGAAACACAACGACCCGTCAGTGGATTCTGAAGCTGCGTCAGCCCTAAATCAGGGAATCGCAGAATCACAACCACTGACACCCCCCTTGGATCCGATATTACGCCGGGTGAACCCAATTAGGAACCCGAGCGATAATACCACCATAAAGAAATTCTGGGTGCGCCGCTAAATGAAAATAACAACAAAAAAAAAAAAAGCCACTGTCCACTCATGTCTTGACAAGTTCGTCAGAAAGACTTAGAACCGCCTGCATTTTTTTCTTGTTTTGCTTTCGAAACGCACATCAAACGAATGCAACTAAAGCTGATCGCTTGTTTCATTGAGTGTGAATAGTTTTATCTGGTTCCCAAATTTTACATCTGTCTTTCAATATTTCGCGGAAGTTGCAAGTTCAATGTAAAGCGCAGTTTACATTTTACCCATTTTCATTTAATATTACTTCATGTTATTTTGCTTGAGATTCCTGATAGTCGTATGAAGTTCGCCAAACTGTCAGGAAGCAACCCCGGTGGCGCAGTGGTCTACGCGATGGCCTCTGATCATTCGTCCAAAAGGGGTTCGGGTTCAAAACCCGGTGAGGCATGGATGCTGTGTTTTTCTTACGGCACTGGTTCTCTCCCTTCCCTGAAACCAGTGACCCTAAATAAGGGACGGGCGACTGCTTTATAGCCCATTGAGTTGCTCACAGTGGTCCTTAAACCTCCAATAAAAAAAAAACTGTCATGATCTTGTTCTTGATTGAACACCGATTCAGTAAAGAACACTTATTGGGGGAAAACACGATATATATATATATATATATATAAAAGAAGTGAACAGCCAGAGGGATTAGGTCAAAGTTTCAAAGATCATGTAGTATGTTCTAGCTTAACTCAAGAACAGTTTCCGACACAAAAAGGAAACTCAAAAGCGAAGCAGAGGAGCCTTTTATGAGAAAATAAGGCGAAGTTAACAACTCAAACGTTGATTGTGGTATCAAGAACAATTTTTTACAAACAATATGGAAGTCTAGATCTTGAAATTCACGTAGGTCATTGATGACTCTGAACAAACGCCAAACAAACGTGATTTAGGACTCTTGGAATTTTAATGGCTAAATTGCTAGGACATCATCTTGTTATAAAAATATGTTTTTTCTCGCGTCTCAGTGTTTCCTAATTAATGCGTTGCTGCAATAATAAATGTACTGCTGCAGTATCTGCTAATCACAATGCAATAAATCTACCCAAAGTAATATTTGGATAATGCAGTATATTAATACAGCATACCCTAATTCTAATGTGTAGCTAAACGGAATCCGTTCCTTTGTGGAACTTCAATATATTCTGCACATACACACACGCACGCACGCACGCACAAATGCATGGGTTCGGAGAAGGGATTTTGAGAATTCAATTCTTTACTTACGCTTCAGTTGCTTTCTTTTAGCGCTATATTCTCGGTTTTTGAACAAATTTCGTCGGAGAGAAATTAATCACAATGTAAGAATAGCGATTCTGAAAACGTTTCGCAATAAGAAAAACACTGATCCCAGTATGAGAAAAAAAAAATGAAGCGAAAACGAATGAAGAAAAAGTTGTATATTATTTCGGTTTTGTCCGTTTCGTGTTCTTAGGAGCCTACTCAAAGGGGGTCGCCTTCGATGAGAAGGAATTCCGACAAACGTAAAATATAACCCCTCACGGGATCATGTAAATATGACAAGTAATCCCGGTTCTGGCCTGAATGGCGATTCAGTTGGCAGCCTCAGCCAGCAGTGTGATGTATGACTGGCGTTTCAGACTTGAGCCTCGTTTGTTTGACTTTACCCGCCGTGAGAAGAAAAAGAATTTACTTTCTGTTTTTTTCCTTCTTCTTCTTTTCTTCCTTTTTCTTTGCAACAAAAGATGAAGAAAGATCATTCTCGCCATATGCCGTCTCAAACATTGCTCTCACCGCTGGAAATAATACGATTTATGTTTTCTATTTCCTTTCGCTTTTCCAGTTACCCGTAAAGTTTCTGAAGCCGGGCTGTGTTTGGAGCATATCATGTAGTGAAAGTAGGGGCAGCATGATTTTCTTCGCTGTTTGTTGGAGTTCTTTAAAAAGTAGCTAACAGTTGAAACTGTCAGCGGGAGTGACGTTAGTTTGAGCTAAAAATAAGCCGGAAGTCATTCGTGTAACGACAGAATGTTTTAAACGAAGCACGACAAGTGCTTTAGAATAGTTATGAGAGAAACGTATATGGCAGGTAAACAAATGTTTGAAGTTAGTAAAAAGACTTTTTTATCAATGGATGTGAAACACTAAAACCAAATAACGTGAAGCTTCAACTCCCGTTTGTTCTTGGCATCGCAGTCATTGTTTTCCCAAAGGAAAGAGCGTTAATCATTATTCATTTTGAACTTCAACTGAAAAGTTCTTTAAGGGTTTCAGGGGAATTCAATCTTTTTAATTTCTGAACGTGAAAACCGGGAATTGTAAAAAAAATTGTGAATAATTAATTTTACATGACAATCAGCATTTCTCTTTGAAATGGCCACCATGTCGGAAGTAAAGAGAAATGCCTTTATACTAAACCATTAACGCAAAACTACACCAAAACTGATAAAAGTTGATATAGCTTGGACTGATAGAAGATCGGAAAACTGATCTAAAATCAGACCAAAACTGATTTAGCTTGGAAAACATTAGGAGCAACTGTTTTGTCATTGGATAGGGGAGATGTACTGCCTGGACCATTTCGTCAACTCTAGTTATTTAACAAATTACATGGCCAATAAAATTCTTAGGATCACCTCATATACACTGATTCATGTCTAGAAAATTTTTTAACTGATCTAATAAAAACGATACATTTATATTGCATGCACTTCAAAAGAGTGTAAAAATTCCTTTAGATGACATATGAGCATCATTTTGTTTTTCATTTTATTATAAATTTCAAAACACGATTCCTCAGAGATAGAGAGAGAGACAGAGAGAGAGAGAGAGGGAGGGAGAGAGAGAGAGTGAATGAGGGAGAGAGGGGGTTAGAGAGGTGGAGAGAGATGTAGAGAGAGGGGAGCTACAGGGAGAGGGAGAGAAAAGGAACGAGAGACAGAGAGGGAGGGGAGAGAGGGGGAGAGAGGGGAGGGGGAGAGAGAGAGAGAAGGCATTTCCTTATGTCAGAGATCTTCAATCTCTTCTTAATCTCGGACAGCCCGACAGAATGACAGATGGCTGGCGGTCACCTGACAAAATGGAATAAGACTGGTGAGCCACATGAAAAAAATGAGCAGACATGCATGTGTTTATTGTGAATATTCATTACTTCAGAAACGATTTGAATCCTAAAACATAACTTTTGGATAAAACAGCGATGTAGTTAACATGGTATTAATGTTGCAAAGTCACTGTAGAGTCAGTTAAGCTTTAAATAAACTGAAGAATATACTCAAGTTTTTGAAGAAACACTTTCTATACCAACCATATGTGGAGCAAAAATTTTAATACCCCATAACAGCAAAATTTTAATATCCCATAGGCGTTAACAGTTATCATCTGATTCGAAAATTCCTCAGTGCCTCCCATGAAATTGGTTGCCGGGGAATAACCCTTAAACATAAGCATAAAACTTGATTTTTCAGATGTTGTACAATGTAAAAACTAAGATACATCACAAGTTTCACAGAATTGAGCTTACATGACAAGTTGAAATGTCATCTCCTCTCAGCTGCGAAAAAATACATTTTGCACCCTATTGTAACTACTAAACTAGGAGGATACGGTAATTCGCAGTATTACCAAATTGGAAATTTGAGAATTACGTCTTGAAAATAAAATCGTAGCCGTGTTTTCATTCATGGGAAAGTATGTTTGGATTCCATTTTGTTTAAAGTAAACGAGATAAAAACTGGTCAAAAGAAAACATGCTACAATATAAAGTTTCTTTGAAAACAAAGTGTGGGAACTTGCAAAAATCAATTTCACGAGTTGGGATTCACCATAAGTTATTTATTACAGTAAGAAAATGAAAGGCAATGCTGTTTCAGGTTTTATACTTCTGTTTAGCTTTTGAGAACTTTACATTGAAAAGAATGAAAAATAATTATTGTTTTATTTCATTTCATTATTTAGTAGTTTTTCGTTTTACACTCATCCAAAGTCCTATATTTCAATACACCAACTGTATGACCCAGATTTAGTAATTATTTTATATACCGAGTAAA
Organism: Macrothele yani; assembly: GCA_039090855.1. Lineage (NCBI taxonomy): Eukaryota > Metazoa > Arthropoda > Arachnida > Araneae > Macrothelidae > Macrothele > Macrothele yani. The sequence goes on along the minus strand of CM077002.1, from coordinate 75,304,510 downwards.
CTTCTAAAGACGATTATTTCAGTAGAGAGAGACCTTGTGTCGATGGACTTGAAATTCTCAAATTTGCAAGTAGCTATGTTACAATAAATAATATATTTAAAAATTTTAAACAGTGCTAAAAAACGTTGGCTCTTGTAACATTTTGTTTGGGTGCCCGCCAAGCTTTTAAATAAAATTTGTACACTTGACCCTTTGAGGAAAAGTGTCTGGTACTGCAGTGTCGACGGAACTCTTATGAATGCCGACGTTTAATGCAGTGCAACACATGATTTGCCGAAGCTATTGAAGACCCTGATTTTATGACTGGGCTGGGATCTGTCTCTCTAGGTAGGATAGCCATTTAGTCTCTACATGAAATGAAATCACAAAAAAAAAAAAAAAAAAAAAAAAACGAGTTACAGATAAGTAAATAAAAGGAAATTATATAAATAATATGAATAAAAGGAAATATAAATAAAAGGAATATAACTAAAAGGAAATATAAATAAAAGGAATATAACTAAAAGGAAATTACATAAAGAATATTAATATGCATGTGAATAAATATGAAAACTGTGTGTGCATCTCACGCGACTAATGTGCTTTAATGTGAAATATTTCGCGTCAATGTCACTCATGTGTTCAGGTCTTGTAAAATCAAGCATCATCACGGCAGACATGACTGAGTTCATTAAAGCTACAGACCTGAGGAAGTCTGAAAAATGCCATAGCATCTGCAAATGAGTAGTATTATATTTGTTGTAAACTAATCGATGATATTTTGCAATTTCATGTAAAATAACGTCACTCCTCAAGATCATATCTACGAGATCTGAAGTTTCTTTTCAACATAATTCGGAAGCTGGCTTCTTAAATTTAGGATTTCTTCGATTGTAATTTTGAATATACTTACGAAAATAAAAGCGAACATCTCGCTCTTAAGGAGTCAACTTTCACGAAATGTGCAATTAGACATAGCATCAAGGAGCTTATATATTTATGATAGCAGCCCATTTTTTAAATACTGTCAAAGCTGAACTAATAAATACATATAACAGCAAGGCTTGAGTCTGAATATTTGCTGACAACTTCTATATTATTTATATATATTGCATTATTTATATATTATATAGATCACGTTTTTTTTATTTTGCTTCTACAGTGTTCAATATCAGATCCTCCAAACGCATGCACGAATTCTCTTCTTTTAAAATATTCCACAGTGCACATTTTTCTGTCATCCAAAGCAATTACAAAAACTGTCAAATTTTCTCTTATCACAGTCTTCATTTTTCAGTTTGATTGATCTTTCGCAAACTCGCCCGCTCCAAATAGGACTTTTTTCGTTTCTTTATACTTTCGGGAATCATTTAAGGTTTTTCTTCCTCCATTCAAATGCTTAACATATCCATCATCATATATTTGTTTCTCCAAAATAATTTCCCTTAAATTTTTACCGATTTTCATTAAAACCATGACCTGTGCATTTTTTACTTTCCTAACCTTGATTTGCTTGCCGTTCTTCCCCGAAAGTTGAATTTTCGATTTTTTAACAAGTGATCGACCAAGATTGTCTCTTTCTTTTTGCTTCTTCATTAAGAAGCACAAACAAAACAAACAAATAATTTATTTCGTCAATGGCCATCCTTCAAGAAGTTCAAATGTCAATTGCCATCCTTCATGAAGACCAATGCTCTCCTCAATAACTCTGATATTTTCCCCTAATAGCGTTTTTACCCCAAAGAACTGGATTCAATATCTCAGTGATTTGAAGTAGTGATAGTTTTTAATAATGTTTTATCCTAAAAACTTTTAATGAAATAAGTTAAATGATAATGCTGTAAGCTTTTGATGAAACGTTCTTGATGGCAAATCAACATATGTTCTGGGTTCCTAAACAAAGAAAGGTTCCACGTCGCTCTTTCTTTGTGATGTCGAGGTCGAATCATTAGCTTCCTGGCGGTTTCTGAAAGGTCAATAAAGCGCCAAATTCCTTAAGTTCAATCATTGTCATAAGGGTGCATATCTTTCAGGTAAACGGAATATAAGGAGTCTCGTCTCGGACGCCAGAGTGCAACAGTGCTACGGGTTTGCTTTGCACTCTTAAGCTTCTTATTAACTTATCAAAGACAATTTGCTTTCGATTCGAGCAGCAAAGTTACGATATCAGTGCACGTGCATTGAGGAACAGCAATTCTTGAAATGAAATATATTTCATTAATTAGTTATAAAGCGGGTTTACAGGTTTCCGGCTGAAGTTTCGTCTGCCCGCACTCAATTCCCCCATGAATCGTTGAGTTACTTATTTTTCTATGAGCGTGCCTCGAGACATCCTCGCTTCTTTGACTCCAGCATCAACGTCCTCATTCTCTCGCTCTTCGAATTCATCAGACTCGAGTACACTCTTCCTCTCTTAGCTACTGGGGTTGACTCTCGTGCGAACGAAAATCAAACAATTTGTCCCTCAGAAAACATAATGCCCTCTCCCAAACACGCTTTGCCAGTTATTAAAAAAAAATGATTGGATGCCATAGACTTTGACAGCTCTCGTACCCTGAAATTTGAGACCCCAAAGATGGTAACCGCCTCCAGCCTATTTAGAAAGATACACTGGTGAAAAAAAAAATTTTTCTCTAGAAAAGGTTCCCACATATTTCCAGCATTCAAAGTACTATTAAAACTAAAGCTCATAAATATTTACAAGATATAATGTTTAATATCTTGTGATTGACATCATTATTATTTAGCCTAACACATTAAATGTACACTACTGTTTGTGCAATACCATAAAAAACTGCTAGTAATAGTTTGAAGCGTGCAGGATATGTACTACAGGTTAGGGCATGCATAAGATTAAACTGTGAGTGAAAATGTGCTTGTGGTTTCGGTACAGCGCCCTCCGAACTGCCTGGTCTTTGGCATAAAGTGCTGGCTCAAACGAGATATCGTAATCAGTGAAGAACCGGCATTAAGCCGAAAGGGTGTTTCTTGTGTCCTACAATGCACTGTGGTCGACGAAGGTCACATTATGAACACCTGACGGACTTTGACCGAAGAAGGACTGTTGGGATGAGAGAAGTGGATTTTTCAACCGCGAAATTGCCACTCATACCAGACTAAACGCTAATATAATAATGCGAACTTGGCGTCAGAGGACAGATGGGAATCGGATGCTTAGAGATCAAGGAAATGTACCGCAAAATTGCATGACTGCAGAGGATGACAGACACCTAAACCTCATGGCAGTGAGCTATCGCACAGCGACATCCATGGTGTTAAGGCAGCAGAGGGGCACTGTAACAGGTCTGGATATGTCCTCCAGCACAGTTCAACGTCGTCTGCTTAACATAGGACTGGTCACTAGAAGCAAATTGCTGCGCATTCCTTTTACCCTCAACCCCAGTTGCCCTAGTCTGCAATGGGATCTCGAACACAGACATTGACGCGCTGATTGGCAACAGTTCGTGTTTTCTTACGAGTCACGATTCAACTTGATGCACCATGATTTCGTGTCTTCTAACGAGTCACGATTCAACTTGATGCACCATGATTTCGTGTCTTCTAACGAGTGACGATTCAACTTGATACACCATGATTTCGTGTCTTCTAACGAGTCACGATTCAACTTGATGCACCATGATTTCGTGTCTTCTAACGAGTCACGATTCAACTTGATGCACCATTATTTCGTGTCTTCTAACGAGTCACGATTCAACTTGATGCACCATGATTTCGTGTCTTCTAACGAGTCACGATTCAACTTGATGCACCATGATTGCGTGTTTTCTAACGAGTCACGATTCAACTTGATGCCCAAAGATTTCGTGTCTTCTAACGAGTCACGATTCAACTTGATGCACCATGATTTTGTTTCTTCTAACGAGTCACGATTCAACTTGATGCACCATGATTTCGTGTCTTCTAACGAGTCACGATTCAACTTGATGCACCATGATTTTGTGTATTCTAACGAGTCACGATTCAACTTGATGCACCAGGATTTCGTGTCTTCTAACGAGTCACGATTCAACTTGATGCACCATAATTTCGTGACTTCTAACGAGTTACGATTCAACTTGATACACCATGATTTTGTTTCTTCTAACGAGTCACGATTCAACTTGATGCACCATGATTTTGTTTCTTCTAACGAGTCACGATTCAACTTGATGCACCATGATTTTGTTTCTTCTAATGAGTCACGATTCAACTTGATGCACCATGATTTCGTGTCTTCTAACGAGTGACGATTCAACTTGAGCACTATGATTTCGTGTCTCCTAACGAGTCACGATTCAACTTGATGCCCAATGATTTCGTGTCTTCTAACGAGTCACGATTCAACTTGATGCACCATGATTTTGTTTCTTCTAACGAGTCACGATTCAACTTGACGCACCATGATTTTGTGTCTTCTAACGAGTCACGATTCAACTTGATGCCCCATAATTTCGTGTCTTCTAACGAGTCGCGATTCAACTTGATGCAGCATAATTTCGTGTCTTCTAACGAGTGACGATTCAACTTGATGCACCATAATTTCGTGTCTTCTAACGAGTGACGATTCAACTTGATGCACCATGATTTCGTGTCTTCTAACGAGTCACGATTCAACTTGATGCACCATGATTTCGTGTCTTCTAACGAGAGACGATTCAACTTGAGCACTATGATTTCGTGTCTTCTAACGTGTCACGATTCAACTTGATGCGCCATGATTTTGTGTCTTCTAACGAGTCACGATTCAACTTGATGCACCATGATTTTGTGTCTTCTAACGAGTTTCGATTCAACTTGATGCACCATGCTTTTGTGTCTTCTAACGAGTTTCGATTCAACTTGATGCACCATGATTTCGTGTCTTCTAACGAGAGACGATTCAACTTGAGCACTATGATTTTGTGTCTTCTAACGAGTCACGATTAAACTTGAGCACTGTGATTTCGTGTCTTCTAACGAGTCACGATTCAACTTGATGCGCCATGATTTTGTGTCTTCTAACGAGTTTCGATTCAACTTGATGCACCATGGTTTTGTGTCTTCTAACGAGTCACGATTCAACTTGATGCACCATGTTTTTGTGTCTTCTAACGAGTCACGATTCAACTTATGCCGCGTGGTGAATGGCAATGGCAGCGTCATACCGGTGCAACGCTAAATGCCATGATTTAAGGCAACATTAGGTTCAATTCGGGATCTCGTCTGATACGAAATGAGGGAAATCTGAATATCCAGCTATGCAGTATATCAGGGATATTTTAGAAGAAGAGAGGAAGCCCTTCCTTTAAAGTTGCCCTCGCCCTATATGCTTGGCTACATGTCTTTCGGAATGTATAATACCTCTTCCACACACGGCAGATACCACTTCTTCCCTGGCCTGCACTCTCGCCGAATATGTCCCCCATCGAACATTCTAGGACATGGTAGCGAAGCTTCAGCCTCCTCTAGTCACGATGGATGAATTCTGAAAACTTCTTCCATTCAATGCCAGGCCGTGTAGAGGCTGTTATTGTTGCTCGAGGTGGCTTGACATGATACTGAGTTTTGAAGGGAAAAAAATTTTGTATAGCACTGCAAATATAATCAGTGAAATCCTTTAACAGGAGGGATATGTGATATAAATTGCATTTGAATAATGCCATTTTTTCTTGGTGTTGCAATACTAAAAAAAAGTAACTGCCGCTGTTTTACAAAATTCGCGACGCTCTTGGTTTCCGAGCTCGCAACGCAAAACATATTGAACACAAAAATATGAAATTAACATCGTTTGTAGTGAATTATTTGGAGAACACGCTGAAATAAACCGTTTCTCGATTCTAGCGAAACTTCAAGAGCTATTGTATTTCAAAGTTATAGCAAGCAAAAAAGTGCTATCAGGTCGCGTTTCGGACACACTAACAGCAACAGAATCATGAAACTTTGTAGGCATGTAGTGCCATCACCGAATTGTTGCACGTTGTCGCCGTTTATTTTTAATTTCGATTTAGTTTACAGAAATTAAAGTTCTAAATTTCACAAAATTCTCTATTTCGCGATGGGATCCATTTAAAAAAACGGATATATGGCAAACTATAAAGCATAACGCATTGCAATTTTTACAGCATAAACTTACAACTATCGTCCCTTTTTTACGAAAAACAAATTAAGAAAATGTCATTTTCTGATTTTTAAGCATTTTTTAAAGACGCAAAGGAAAGAAACGAACGGCTTGTCTTCATAAGGTCTTTATTGCTCAAAATGTTGGGAAAAGAACCCCGAGCAAAATATATACAAGTACTAAATAAATATAGTAACAAGAAATGGGAGAGAACAAGGTTATCGCCAGCATTAAAAAAAACAAATAAATACAATATAAAAGATGTGAAAAAGCGGGCGCTCGCAGGCTGCCCAGTTTAACAGTAGTAAAAAATATAAGTCAATGAGTCCATTGATGACAATAGTAATAAAATGTGTCTGTCAGTTCACCTAAAACGAAAAAAAAAAAAAAAGAAACAGACGGTAAAGCAGTAAGAGTTCAAAGGTAAACAATTTCAAAACAAAGCGCGAAATCAGTAGTAAAAGTAAGTCTCGGACTTGGGCAGAAAAGTAGACACAGAACACTAATGAAGAACACTGATGATGGAGTAAAACACTGTAGTGGAGAGCCGAAATTTAAGCCGCTGCCCCGGTGGCGCAGTGGTCAAAGGCGTTGGCATCCGATCATTCGTCCGAAGGGTCCGGGTTCGAATCCCGGTGAGACATGGATGTTGTGTTTGTCTTACGGCACTGGCTCTCTCCCTCCCATGGAATCAGTGACCCTAAATTAGGGACGGGCGACTGCTTATAGCCCATTGAGTTGCTCACGGTGGGTTAGTCGTGTTTTTCTGTGCTCCTCAAGTTTTCGTCGGTATGTGTTATTTTTCTTCGTTGTCAGTGTTCTATTTCGTGTGTGTGTTGTGTGTGAAGGTCCCGTGTTTCTTTTTATATGCCTGCCGAGCTGGTAAGTGCTTATTTTGATTAGTTATCCTTATTTTTCTGCCTTGGCCAAGCTGGCTAAGGGCTAAGCTTCTCCTCGCCATTGCAAATGGCGGCTCCCGGGGAGAATGACGTCCTAACCCTTGCTACCGGAAATGATGATCTCCCGATAACAGCTTCTCTAAATACTACTACCAATGACGTGTCTATCTCGATAAACCACTCCTCCTTGCAGCCTTCTGTTGCTGCCTTACCATCGGATATCGCCTCTTCTTCCAAGTCTCCCAGCGGTGATACGATGTCCTCTCTGAAAGCTAATGATGACGCCATGGATGTTTCGCACTCCATGCCGGAATCATCTCCAAAGCAACGTACATCTACCCTCTCATATGCTGACGTAACCGCATCTAAGTCGGGACCTTCCCAGTCTTCTTTTTCTCCTGGACAATATGTGATGACGCATAATGCCGAAGTCATTGAGGTTGTCCTTAAAGAAGATACCCCTTCTGGGCTGAAATTCCTTCAAACTATGGAGAATGGTGTTGTGTTTCCGAGCCTGAGAAATACAAAACTCACTGCATATACTGCTGCTCTTCGAGAGATTGTTCCTGCATCAGCCATAACTCATGTGGGCAGGAAGCCTTACAAAGTAGTTGTTTACTTCTCTACTCCTGCCCATTCCCTACATGTACTGACCAAGGGCATCTCAATTGGTGATCGTCACATCCATGCCGAACCTGTTTCACAGAGTTCCGTTGTTGTAAGTTTCTCACCAGTTCCACCTGAAGTTTCAGATGATCTCTTGATTGCCGCTCTTCTTCCTTATGGCCGGATCATTGGAGGTGTAACTACCTACTCTTCGTTTCCAGAGGTGCCAGAAGACAGATACCTACTCGGGTTTCGCCGCAATGTTCGTGTGGTCTTCCCTTCAGAGGAGCACATGCTGCGTATTCCACCCACTTTACGTGTACGCTGCTACACGCACATTAGAGAGATATTCATCACAGTAGGCTCCGTCTGTCCGAATTGTAAAGGCACGGGACATCCCCGCGCTCTATGCCCTCATAATGCGAACACTCTTTCCAAGTCAACAGCACGACCTTCTTCCTCTTTGTCACGTCAATCGGCTTCCTCTTCTGGTGCTAAAGACCAGCAACAGCAGACTTCCTCAAAAAGTAGTGATGCAGCAGTTGGTCAACCGACGTCTACAAAAAGTAGTGAGACAACCGTTGGTCGACCAACGTCTACCAGAAGTAGTGAGACAGCCGTTGGTCAACCGACGTCTACCATAAGTAGTGAGACAGCCGTTGGTGGGCCGACGTCTACCAGATGTAGTGAGACAGCCGTTGGTCGGCCAACATCTACCAGAAGTAGTGAGACAGCCGTTGGTCAACCGACGTCTACGGGTAAACCCTCGACCTCGGGTGATGCATTGGCGCCCCCATCATCTCTTCAGTCGAAAGAGGCATCAATTGTTAATCCCAAGTCTCCTATAGAGATGGTTGATGACGATTCTGGTCATACTGCTACACCGACCGTTGAGGTTGTTTCTTCAGCTCCTTTTAAATTGCCGGAAGTTCCAATTCCGGTTACAGCACAAAGTCGTGGACGGGCAAAGCGACGTAGAACTTCACGCGCCCAGAATAAGAAGTTTAGAATGACAACCACCCTTAGGGCAGGACGTGATCCTTCTAGTAGTCAGATGCTCACGTCTGAAGGCTCTATGGAATCTGATACAGATGATGGAACAATTATTCCGATCTCCTGTGAAAACTTTTTACATATTCTAGAGGCATCCTCTCTTCCACAGACACCTGTGTCTGGAGAGAAGGTGTATGCGTTCCTAATAAGTCCCCGTAGAGACAAGCTGTCTCGCAATTTTTTGGAAGGTTACTCCCACTGTCTGTCTGACACCATGAATCAAATGTTGGCGATACATTCTCATTTACGCACCGTTCCGGGCAGAGATCTGGGTGGTCCCTACTGGGCAAAGAAGTTCCGTAGCCGTCTGGCCAAGTTACAGAACGCAGCCGACAACATCCTCCAACCATCATCAGACTATTCTGTTCAAGACAGTCTCACTGAATAGTAGGGGTATGTGTACCCCTTTGGCCAATGCTTTAGCATATGAAGACGTCCACCACCTCAAAGCAGATCTCCTACTTTTGCAAGAGACAAATTGTCTCTCCACTTCACCCTTCCATCGCTGGAGGAGATGGGACTATCAATTTCATCACGCATATAGGCTCTCTCTTCGTGGAGGTTTAGCGATTGGTGTACATAATAGATTTCGTCAAGCACTCTCCTCTGTTAAAGTTCATAACCTGTGCCGAGATTTATTGCAGCGACTCACTTTCGTCCTAGATGGACAACAATATTTAGTTTTCAACATATATATTCCATGTTCATCTACACATCTAACGTTGTTATTTTCGTCGCTCCGCACTGCACTTCAGTCAGCATTACCATCAGATCATGTGCTCATTGGAGGAGACTTTAACTGTACACTTCAACCAGAGCTCGATCGAGCTCCTTCGAGGATTGAACATCGTTCACGTTTTGTGGAGCAATTGCGATCATTAGTGTCTGATTTTGATTTACATGACGTGTTCCGACGATTGCATCCGACATCCATTTCACATACCTGGAGAGCTGCATCTGCATCCTCCTCTCTTTCTGCCAGGCTGGATCGATTTTACGCTTCTGCTCCGTTATTGCCCATTACAACGGATTGTATGCACTCTCCTACAGCTTCATCGGATCATTGTGCCATCACTATCTCCTGTAACTCTTCATCTCGTCTGCATGTTAGGTCTCGGTCATGGACACTAGACACTTCTCTCCTAGCTGATGAGAATATATGCACCGAGATCAGAGATCTTCTTGATCATATGCGAGAGGGCCTGTCCACTGCACCTTGTGCCATCAATTACTGGCTCGAGGTAAAATCTTACCTAATTTATCTTCTTAGACGTCATTCCTTCTCCGAAGGCACGAAGCGCTCCATGGAAGAGCAGAATCTCCGAAACATCCTGTTACAGCTTGGTGCGAGTCATCCCATGTATACAGCTTACCAAGCGGATCTTAGAGCACTTCTTGAGCCTCGTGCACGTCAGGTAATTCTTCGTCTCCGTCTACAACATCTATCACCAGAGGACTGCTCCTTTGAGTTTCTATCCGCATTAGAAGAAAAACGCCGCTCGTCGCATCAGCTTCGACTACTTCGGCGGCCTGATGGTGAAATCATCTCTGATCCGGATGCAGTTTGCTCTCAGGTTCGTCGGTATTTTACTATCAAATACAGTGAAACTCCTCAGCCTTCTGTTTCTGCTTCTGCTACTTTACTCTCTGCTCTTCCCCAAGTTCCTTCCAATCTCTCTGATTCCCTTTTACAACCTATTTCGCAGACTGAACTTCGGACCATTCTAGTCTCTCTAAATTCCCGTGCTGTCCCAAGGTCCAGATGGCCTTCCGCTCCTTTTCTACCGTACTTTTCTCAATTCGTTGCTTCCATTTCTTCTCGCCGCTTTCAATGCTGCTCTTTCTTCCTCTTTTCTTCCGAGGGGTTTCACAGAGGCTCATATGGTGTTATTTCCCAAGAAAGGCGATCTGCTTGACTTGGGAAACTGGCGTCCTATCTCGCTACTAAACATTGACTATAAACTCTTCACTAAACTCCTTTCCAGTCGACTCAACCAAGTTCTTCCATTTCTTCTTTCTCCCGACCAGACCTACACGGTTCCTGGTCGGTCCATCACTTCTAATCTCAATCTCCTTCGAGATCTCCTACATCTGGCTCATGTACTAACTCTGAACCACTTGCCCTCTTTAATCTTGACCAAAGAGCAGCTTTCGACAATATCTCACATTCGTATCTTTCTGCTGTTCTTATTGCTTTCGGCTTTCCTTTTGCTTTTGTTACCTCTATTCTTGCCCTTTATCAGGACGCTGCTTTCCATGTCAAGACGGCAGCCTTCTTGACTGCACCTATTCCTTTTCGGCGAGGCATTCGGCAGGGTTGCCCACTTTCTGGGCAGCTCTTTGCCATTGCTTTTGAGCCGTTTCTTCGGTCTGTCCATCGAGCCTTTATAGATGCACTGCCACCGCCTACTGCAAGTACTAGGCACTTTTCTGTGACATACTCTGCATATGCCGATGACGCGACCTTTTGTGTAAGGACTGACGCTCAATTCGACATCTTGCTCCAGATTTACGATCAATATTCTTCATGTTCAGCGGCATCACTTAATACATCCAAGAGTGCAGGCCTATGGAGCGGAGCGTGGGCCTCTAGGACTGACACCCCGTGGGGCGCCTCATGGACTGCTTCATCCCAAAAATTCCTTGGGGTCCATCTCGGAGTCCGTCTTTCTGCTCAAAAGGAAACATGGAATGCTCTCAGAACACGCCTTACTCGAACTGCTGCATTCTGGCGAGGTTCCCAGTTTTGTACTTCTTACTTCTCAAGAGCTAGAATAGCTCAGACTTATATTCTTTCACCATGCTTATATGCATGGTCAGCAGAAGGCTGTATGCCCATTTATCACCTCAATGAAATCACTCGAATCATCTCAACGATAATATGGAACAGGTACCATTGGATCCAGGTCTCCACTCTCTGTCGTCGAGTCACTGATGGAGGTATTTCACTGCTGGAAGTTCGCACCTACTATAAAGCACATAAAGTGGTTTCTTTCCTGCGGCTACTAAGTGCACCAGAGTCGCCAGTTACGCTCGTTAGAGATGTCATGATATCGCCTAGGAATCCCCGAATCACTTTCATCACGTATCTTCTAATGGATCAATCTCCTTTTTTTCATTCTAAACTTTCCCCTTTCTACAAAGAGGTCCTTTCCTTTCTCCGTTCTCTACCCTCTTCCGTGTTCCACCGGCTTCCACCACTGAACTATTAGCTGAGCCCCTGTTCTTTTCTTCCATCCTTCATCCCCCTAATGCTCCCTACTTTACTGACCTTTCCTGGCTCCCCGCCGGAATAGTATCTGTTCAGGATCTAATTTCTCCAGATCTTTCTTGGAAACCCTTCTCTGATCTGTCCCCCCACATCTCCCCTACCTCTTCCTCTCTTTCGCTGTATGATTCCCTCCGTTCTTCAATCATTACCCTCTTCCCTAACCTTGCCTCTCAAGCTGGGTTAACTCTTGTTCCCTCTGCCTCTCTTCTTCTTCCCTTTTTCCTTTCCGTTCGGGGCTCATCACTTCCTCTCTCCAGTTTTTCTGTCTCGTCTCTTTACCGTTGTCTCATTGATCCACTGTATGCTACACCATTGATGATTCCAGATGTTCCGAATGTCGCCCTTTCACAAGTGTGGTCCATGTCTAATTCGCCACTATCTATTCCAGCAGAAAGAAACATCCAATGGTTGTTTCTTCATCGGCGGTTACCAGTTCCTACCAAATTATTCAGGATGACGCTTGTTGATTCGCCTAACTGCATGTTTTGCTCTACGATTGCGGATGTAGATCATGTGTATCAACATTGCACAGTGCTTCTTCCCTTGCTACATCTGACCTTCACTACTGCACAGTGCCTTAGTACTAATGATCTCTCCTTCTCAGCCTATAGCACGCTACTCAGTTCAAGTACTCCGCCTACTCCTATATCAGAGTCATGTGCTTATGTATTCATATTAGCAAAACATGTGATTTTTTGCTACTATCAACATCTACGTTCTACCCCTATACAGCCTACCATCTTTCAGGCGGGAGCTACGATGTGCAGTCAGTTCCGGAACAGAATGATTTCACGCTTGAGGCTTGCTTTCACTGTTGCTAAGGCTGCGAATCGAATCCCACACTTTATGTCAGTGTGGTCACCTTTTCGTCAATGGTTTTCTGGTCCATCAGAAGACCTTAGACTTTTGTTCTGACGTCTGTGAAATTGTTTGGACTAATTGAAGTATAGTTTTGTGATTATCGTGTTCTTAGGTGCCCTTGTCATAATCGCTTCTTAATGTTACTGCACGTTTGTATGTTTCTCACCAACAAGGTCCTGTAGGTGAGTTTCTTGTTATACCACAGGCACTTAAAATAAGTTTAAAGTTTTTTTTTTTCTGTACTTTCCTTATGTCTGCCGGGCTTTATAATATATGGTTTTTGCTCACGGTGCTAAGCAACTGTTTGATAGTGTTTAAATTGTCTTATTGATTTTGGTACAGTGTGGTTTCTGATCATGTTACATGTACATAAAGGGATATGATCAGTCGATTACACAATGTTCTGCAAGGTTTAGCACTTTTGTAGTGCAGGGGGTAATTGTTCATCATTCGGTTATTTGTACTGTACCTGAAGTATAGTTGCTATGCCAAAAGCTCAGTTTTGTATATACTAATGTACTTTCCTAATTGCACTGTAAAATTTATGTTTGGCACATTTCGCATGTTGGGTCACGATTACATGTCTTAAGTTTTATGCTCATGGTGCGGAGCAAACGCTTTGATAGTATTTCAATTATATGTTAATGTTACGCAGTATGGTTTTTCTCATGTCACATGTGCCTAATAGGAAATAATCAGTCTATTAGATAATGTTCTGCGCTGTATTGCATATTTGCTGTACAAAGAGTCAGTTTCATATTTTCATTATTTGTATTGTACTCGAAGTATAAATTTTCTGTAAAACGCAAGTTCTGTTTGTACTAATATACTTTACTCTTTGCACTGTGAAATTTACAGTTGTACCATGGAATTGTAATTCCTTATTAGTATCTTCCCTATGCCGTTGCATCTTGTGTACATATGTTGTTGTTCATTACAAGTTAATCTATAGCACTGTGATTGAGGCACTTGTTTAAGCCTAAGTAATAGTTCTTTTTGTAATTTGACAGCGCTTCACAAGAGAGATATTGCATTCAATTTGTATAGAGTTCACACCATCATTGTGGATAGATCATTTATTCGCTTATCTTTCAGATACTGAAAAGTATAAACCTTCTGCTCTTTTCTTCTCTTTTCTTCTTTTTTTTTCAAGATTGCTCAAAATATACATGTTTGTTTTTACACTGTAAAATTTATAGTTATACCTTGTACTGGTGTTCACCTATTAGAGATGGCACTCTGCTGATGCACTTTGTGAACATATGTTGTACATAGAGTAAGTCAACCCATCAGTCCAGTATTGTCAGTGTTATGAATTTGCTTACATTGTATATAGTGCATCCACATAATGTAAATATCTCATTGTCATTGTAAATAGGTCATCCACTTGTTTATCTTTTGGTAACTGTTAAGCACAGGCCATCTGTATCTTCCTGTCCATGTTTGCTCCAAATAAAATATTGTTGAAGCTCACGGTGGTCGTTAAACCTCCAATAAAAAAAGGGTTAAGCCAGCAGTTCCACGACATTTTCGATGACTTGGAACCAAGGCTGATGTGGTGACCAAATAGACATGAAGTTTGGAACAGTGTTATTGGCTTGTGCAATGTCAAATTCGAGTTGTAGTCTGGCTGTAACGGAGTGACGATATCTGGGGCAGAAGAAACGACGAGCTGTGTGATAACGGCGGAGGGAAGGTTGATCGACGCTGCGATGATAGAACAGATAGATTTATACTTCGCTTGTAGAATTAGGAAGGAGCATACATGATTATGCGTGGGAGCCGACGGAAAGTGGTGACGACCCACAAGATAATGTGACATTGTGTGAAGGTGAGCACAAACTTTTTGAAGGGGAGAGAACATCAGTGAGAACAAGGGCTGTGACATCAGACACAAGAAGTATGCATGATGAACATCTCCGAAGGTTGAACAAAAAAAACAAAGAGGTGAAGTCATATGACGGAAACGGTGAAGAGTTCGAGGAGTCAGTAGGCGGCGATGAAGATGTAACCAATGAATGTCACAAGCTTTTGGAGAGGCGAGAGAAGTATGAGAGTCTGTCCAGGTGGCTGGCAAATCTGAAGATGGTACATTGGGAATAGGCATTGGTTCAAGAAAATGTGTTAAAAATGCTGATAAAGAAGCTTGACAGTAACCCGATGAGGAAGAAAAGAAATAACATTGAGATACACAAGAAAAGGAAGGCTATGAGGCGCTGACGGTTTTGAGATAAGTTCATGTTGATCTGCGAGGAGAGGATAGAGTCGACGAATACTGACTTGAAGTAATCGAAGCTGAGAACGATGAATGGGCGAATCCGAAAGAGGAGGAGTGATCTGGGAGAGCGATTTCCAGCGAAGGTTGGAATCCACGAGTTGAGAGACTCGCACCACGCCACTGGTGAACCAGGTGGAGAAGTGCAAATATGAAGAAGCAGAGGAACGGATAGCAGAAGAAAAGAAGAGAGGTTCCGCAAGGAGATCGTTAGTAGAGGCAGAAGGAAGGCGAATAGGATATAAGGAACGCCAGAGGGTAAGAGCAGATCTGTAAAACTCAGGGAAATGGCTCGGAACGAGAGGATAGAGGTCCATGCGGAGGAAAGTTGAGACAGTGAGGTGGGGACTTCGGAGAAAGAGAAGCGTGTCGACAATGGTTTGAGAAGAAGAAAGTTGGAGAGAGAAATTCCGAAGGAAATTTTGAAGATGGAAAGCTTTGAACTTCAGAGAGATATCGGAGAGAGAGAGACCACCAAAAGAAATAGGAAGAACGAGAGTGGAGTGCTGCACCCAATGAATGACATTCCAGACGAAATTAGTGAAGGTACGTTGAAGTTCGCGAAGCAAAAACGGCGGAGGAAGGTGCGCAATCCAAGCATGAAAAAGATGGTTGGAGAAAGGTGTTAAAGAGGTAGGCAGGGCTGAGGAACGACAGAAAAGGCTTGAGACGGTGAAAAGGTGCTAGGCGGCGATTGACCTGTTGAACCAGAGGAGTCCAGGTAGCGGCGGCAACCGCAGAGGGGTCTCCAATGTAGACTCCGAGAAATTTGGCAACACTTGAAGACCAGCGGGCACCCCATGGGCGGTCAGAGCGGATCGTCCACGACCCAGCCCATAATCCTGAGCATTTATCCATGTTGAGTGAAGAACCAGAAATCGCAGCATATTCAAGATAGGTATTTCGAAGAGTTCCGAATGCTCCCTCAGAACGGATGAAGACTGTTAAGTCATCTGCATATGCCGAAAGAACTGTGTGGTGGTGACGGGTGCACGCAACTTCTCGCGCAACTGAGGAAAACAAACGAGAACGGAGACAAATCAAAAGCGGTTCAAAAGAGAGAGCAAAGAGTTGACCCGACAGGGGGCAGCCCTGCCGGATCCCACTAGCGAAAGGAATAGCAGAGGTGAGAAATGCTGAAGTACGAACACGAAAGAAGGAGTGAGAGTAAAGATTGGAAAGCGCCAAACGGGAGGAGGAAGGAAACCCAAACTGGCGAAGAACAGTGATGAGATATGAGTGGTTAATTGAATCAAAAAGCTTGACGCTGGTCGATATTGAAATTTGCGAGAGTTTCAGAGAGTCGAGAAGCAAGAGAGTATAAGTTACGAATGACAGTGATGTTAGAAGTGATTGAGCGAAAAGGAACAGTGTAGGTCTGATCAGGATGGATGAAGTGCAAAAGAACTGGATTAAGGAGAAGAGCAAGAACTTTGGCAAAGATTTTGTAATCAGTATTTAGAATGGAAATAGGCCGCCAGTTTGTCAAGAGTTCAAGGTTGCCAGATTTTGGAATAAGGCGAAGTAGAGCAAAGGAAAAAGCTGATGAAGAATAGGAAGACGAAGAAAAAAACGAAGTTAAAACAGGTAACAAGAAGAGGAAGAAGAGTTGGAAGAAAAGCCTTATAAAAGGAAAGAGGAAGACCGTCTTCACCTGGTGAGGAACGATCATTAAGACTGAAAACAGAAGAACGAATTTCGGCTGGTGAGATTGGAGCACTGAGCGAAGAAAAGAAACATTGAGGGACTTGAGGAAGGCCGTGAAGAAGTGGAGAGGAATCAGCTGGTGGCATCTGAGTAGGTTGAAAACGACCAGAAAAGTATGAATGAGTATGTTGGCAGATGAGGGAGGGGTCTGCCGTGGTAGATCCATCCGGAAGGGAAAGATAAGAGATGGTATTGTATTTACATCGATGTTCTTCAAGATGACGAAGACTCTGAAGGGGATCATCATGAAAGTGAAGAAGGGTGAACTTCAAGCGAGTCAGAGCAGATTTAGCCGATGATTGGAGGCGATGATGAAGCCGGACTTGCAGGATTTCAAAGTTAGGATCGGTGTGCGAGGTAAACTGAAGAGAACGGCGGATTGAATCTATATCCACAAGACGATTCGTGCGAACAGAAAAACAAAAGCGTTTAGCAAACGCAGTAATGGAATGCTTGGTGGAGAGCCACAGAGCTGCCGGGTCATCAGTGGAGGGAATTTGATTGACTGATTGCGCAATAATGGAATTGACATGAGAAATAAAAGTTGGATCTTGCAGACTGAAATCATCAAGGGTCCAAACCATTGGGTGAGGGACACCAGTGGAGGGAAGATGAAATTGTAGAACGACTGGACGATGGTCAGAGGAAACAGCTGGAGCATGTGAAACAGAAACAAGGGAAGAACGCAAAAAACTGGAAACATAAAATCGGTCCAAACGTGCAGCAGCGTTGGAGGATCCTGCAGGAGGAAACCAGGTGAAATCACGGGTCACAGGATGGAGAAGGCGAAATGCAGCTTGGAGATCAAAATTAAAGGCCAGTTGAGTGAGTTGCGAAACCAGAGAAGAGCGGAAATCTTGAGACCCATCACGATCAAAAAGAGGTTGCAGCGTACAGTTAAAGTCACCAGCCATGATCACAATTTCAGAAGACGGAATCTCAGCGAGAATTGTAGTAACATGAAGAAAGAGGGATGTAGCTTCTGAATCACTACGAGGAACGTGCAAATTTAACAAATGAAAACGGGTAGAAAGGAAGCGAAAAGAAAGGTATTGAAAAATCCCGAGCAGGCTCTGTGACTCAACAACGTCAGACAGAAACGGAAGAAAACGATTATGAATGCCAATTGCGGTGCCGGACCCCAAATGGGCACGGAAATTGTGAAGAAAGACAAAAGGACAGCGTCCACAGCGGGAAATGTCTGTCAAAGGAGAACAGTTTGTTTCCTGCAGGAGAATGATGTTAGCTTTAAGATAACGAATATCTTCGAAGACAAGAGTATTAGTTGCCGACGCAGCAAAGCTTCGGCAGTTGAAACTAACACAAATCATTTGGGATATCATGAACAGGCTGTAGATGGTTTTCGAGTTCAGCTGAGAGCTTCTTCAACAGGTACGAAAGACGCCGCTGAAACTGGGCAGCATCAGGAGGAAGAGTTATATTGCTCAAAAATTCATCAAGTAATTGAAGTTGTTGAAGCATTTCAGGTAACCTATTTAACTTGGACTGAATACACGGGATTGTTAGCAATTTACGTTTTTTAGGGTGTTGAATTAGTTCAAGAAGTTCGGTGTATGTGAGCGGTTGCACTGGAACAGAACAGTCTTTGAAAAGAGTTGAAAGCTTGGTTATGGTGGGAAAAGAAGAATCATCTTCAACATCCGAAGCAACCGATGCTGATTCACTTAAATCAGCATCAGCGTCCATATCATCTTCAGTAGGGA
Organism: Macrothele yani; assembly: GCA_039090855.1. Taxonomy (NCBI): domain Eukaryota; kingdom Metazoa; phylum Arthropoda; class Arachnida; order Araneae; family Macrothelidae; genus Macrothele; species Macrothele yani. The sequence goes on along the minus strand of CM077002.1, from coordinate 75,286,038 downwards.
GGCATGCGAATCTGTTTGTTGTACGAAGTGGAGAAGAAACATTCTCCACGCCAGGTGAGGTTCCAGAGGAAGTGGCAGAAGATTTGGTCCGAGAACGCCTTGAGCGTCGCGAACTCTTTGGAGAAGACTCCGCAGAATTTGGGCGTTTCCCGGAAGTTTTGGGTCCAGAGGAGCCCACAGAAGAAGGAAGAGGTGGAAATGAGATGTCATCAATGAGAGCAGATTTGAACAGTTCAGAAGCAGTCGTTTGAATTTACGAAACAGGCTGTAAAACGGGTGCCAATGTGTTGCACGGTGGTGGCGCTTGAGTGCTGGGCAATGAAGACGCAGAAGTTTTGAAAGAAAGCGGCTGTTCGAATTGAATGGTAAAGACGGTTCAGTGCTTGGCAATAACTGCGTAGTTGTTTTGAAAGATAGCGCCTTCTCGGAGTTGTATGGTAATGGCAGTTCTGAAACAGGTAAAGACAACGAAATATCTGCAGTCATGGAAGGAGCAATCAGCAGAGATGGTGACGTGGTTGAAATAGGTGCAACAGTTTGTTCAGTAGTAAGGGAGGAAGAAGTGGAAGATGGAGGTGCATCGGGAACCTTCATCGAAGGGACAGCACCAGGTGCAGGTGTGCGGTGAGGGCATTTAGAAACCAGGTGTCCCTCAGCTCGGCACCGGAAGCACTGGACACCAGCAAATAAGTTGAAAACGTATGTTCGTGTGTCCGTAACAAGTTGCAGAGTTGTGGGGTGGTAAGAAATGGCTTGGTCAGTGGGGGAAATAACACGATATTGGCGACGACCCCCTTGCACAAAGTTGAAAGGAGATTCTCTGGCAGCAGCTGGAAGAAATTTTGTCTCTCCCACTACTCGACCAAGAGTGCCGAGTGCAGCAACAAGTAAGTTGTCAGGAATAGCAGTAGGCACAGGAGATAATGTCACTGTGACCGGGCGCTGTGCAGAAGCAACAGGTTGCAAGTGAAAGGAGACAATATCAATGCCTGTAGCAAGAACGGTGTCAGTGGCTTTTTGGTGAACAAAATGAACGACAACACCCCCTCCAATGCGAATAATTGAAACGATGTTTTCCTTGGGAACAACTTTAACCAAGGCCTCCAAATAGAGGGGGAGTGGGGTGTCACGAAGAGACGGAAAATACCCACTTAATAACAAAGCTGAGGAAAGTTCTTTACCTGCTGGTGAGTCGTCAGAAATCCGAATATTGAAAACTTTATCTTCTCTAGAAATTTCTGGTTGCATTGAAAGAGGTGCATGAGACTGTCTTCACGATAACCACAGAGGAATGTTCTGGTCTCGTGACCTGCTGCCATGGTGAAGCAGAGAATTTGTTATTCATATGTTTTGTTGGTAAAGCTATCTCAGTTGTTTAAGGTGGACGTCGAGTAATTTTGCTTCCTATACTTCCAATGGAAAAATTTCTGTACACATTTTCTTCACAATTAATGCGTTCCTAAGGATGAAAATTTGAACATCGATTAAAATAGCTTCATTTTATGATTTGGAATACTTAATATCTTCTAAATCACAACCATAATTATGCAATCCAACATTTGTATGTCTACTGACGTCATCAAAGTACAGGTCGCGCCATCTTTTTTCTGGTTCCAATACAACCAAAGGAAAAGTTATTGATTTGTTATATAATTATGATTATGTTTTAGAAAACATTAAGTATTTCAAGTTATAATATGAAGTTATTTTAACCGATGTTCAAATTTTCATCCTTGGGAACACAATAATTGTGAAAGAAATGTGTACAAAAGTTTTTCCATTGGAAGTATCGGAAGCAAGATTACTTGACGTCCACCTTAACGGTTAAGCATAACGGTTTACGGTTTACGGAAATACTTTTGGACCGCTTCTGTTTTCCTTAGTGGTAAATTTCGTAAGTGCTATAAGTTCAAACGACATGCAATAAAAATTGAAATTTATATGAATTTCAATTCTTAGACATGCAATAAAAATTGAAATTTATATGAATTTTCCAGTTTTTATTTCATGTGATGTACTTGGAGATCGGGCTGCAGGGCCCGAGCGCTACTCTGGAAACGAACGTAGCGAGCCTAAAGGCGCAGCCCCTAGTTAAGATAAATAATTATTAACTAGTACCACTATTACAGATTTGGTTCCCTTTTATGATTCTTTCTTTTGTTTTTCTTATCCGATGATCCGTTTATTTGTGCAATCGGTATCAAACGCTAAACTTGGAAATCGTGCTTATTTTTTAATCCTTGTCACTTAAGACGCACCTAGGCGTTTTTTTTAAGACGCCTAGGTGCAGAAAACTGTGTATTTTGAGGGTCTTAAGAAATTTCTACGTGGTCATCAGATAACAGCAGACAGAATCAGATGATTTCTGAATGAATAAGCGCATAAAAACTGAGACTGAGACAGTTAGAGCGTTTTCACTATATATTAAGAAATCATTAATGGAGTCCTCAGAAATCATTCGTGATCTCTTGGCAAATCAGTGCTGATTTTAAAATAACACTTTTTTTATTTATATAATCTTCACCATTTCAGATAATTATAAAATATAGTGTGGGTGAATTCACTGACTGAAATAACCCTTCGATCAGAAGAAGCAAAACATATTCTTCCGATGTAAAAAAAATGTTGCGTACATTTCTACATGAATGAGGGAACCGTAAAATATCGAAATCACGAAGCAGACTGCTGTAAGGTGGTGTGTTTCGACTGAAAACAACATTTGTATCTTTCGAAAGATTTGTTTGCCTCAAATTTGAAGTTTCTGCATAATCTCATAAAAATATATTAGTTATTAAAATGTTTCTTTGCAACAAAGAACTTGGAGTGGTACAGCGTCTTATGCAGAAACAATAAAATGAATTTGCTGATAAACGATATCGAAGTGTCTTATCGGATCTTCGTGTTTCGAAGGACAAGAGCTGCTTCCGCATCCCTCAAAAAGGAAATCAACCAGATCTCCTCGGACAGGGTAAGAGCATTAGTCTGCTGACACAGGCTCTGATGGGGAATGAGATGGGGGAAGATGTTTGCCATGAAGGGACGGGAATAGAGATTAAAGAGCGGAGAGTCCTTCGCGATCGCGACTACGCCGCCTCAGGAAATCGCCGTCGACAGGAAGACTTGGAGCGGCTTGGGATTACGGCTATAGGCTGTTATTTATGGTCTGCAGATGCCAGAAGGCAAAGAGTATAGTGGTCGTCAGACGCTCGAATTCAAGCTGAGGCTGCGTTATGTTCTCCTCTCCTCCGTTTTCTGTTTATTTATTTACTTCAGTTTTTTCCCTTTTTTTATTCTCACAGAAAAGAAACGTAAAATATTCCTACTCTTTGAAGAAAGAAAAAGCTTGTCGTTTACTTTAATATACTTCTAGTAATATGACGCTACGCGTTATTTATTTTCTTCAAGTATGGGTTGCCGTCAAACTTTACCCATGTCGCAGAGAAAGGTAGCTTGGCATTTCTTGTTTCTGTTAGCAGAGATTACAAAGAAATCCAGTTAAAATATGGAAACCATTTCTTTTTAATAGTTTCCTTTTCTTCACATGAAATCGAACGATTTCGAACTTCCTTGTCTCAAAACATGGCGTCATGGAACATTAATTTCAGAGTTATGATTCGGCTTTCTTTTCTTCTCTGACACTGTGTTTCAAAAGGAAATCGAAATAACCAATTTTTTACCATTCTGTGACGTTCGTCTATGCTAATTGTTAAGGCCATGCTTCGGAAACTGAAGGGACGGAGTTAATTGGAAATACTTTTCATTGATTCAACTGCTTTTGGTACAGGGAGGTATCACCCCTGCCTTATTGACAAAACACTCTATGCTTCAATTGTACTGTAGATTTGGGTGATTCGCAAAAAGCGAATTTATATTCATTCTTCCAACTATATGTTTCGGTAGGAACGAGGGCGCTTCAAGGTGGAACTGGACTTTTTATTGTAACACTCAATGTTCTGTGCCCATTGCGACAGAATCCGTAAAGTAAATACTTGTTATAAATAATGTATGACTACAAAACTTGTGGTTTTGAGATAAAATAAAAACACCAACGTTTACCGCAATCAAAGGTTTATTATATATCGATTATAGTTTCGCAGAGCTATTGGCTCGGCATCATCAGGACGAATGGAGCGTAAACACTCAAATCATTGTGCCATCATCAGAGTTCTGACGGTCATGGTTTTTGGTGAGTTGTTTCCACGCGCTTGAAAGAAATGGAGTCGACGTCATGTCGTTGACAAGCTGCGAAGAGTTCCAGTATATGTGGAAAGCTTCTAATACATTCAGCTTGATAGTCGAATCAGGTTAATCAATGAGCGTAGCGTTTTCAAACAAAAATTTGTGGTTATTTTCGTGACAATGTTGGGCTATAGACGACTTTTTTAGTTCACAGTTCCGTACGTAGGTCTTGTGTTCATTCACACGGAAATTTAAAGCCCTGCGGGTCCTATATATTAAAGTCCACATTCACAAGGTATCTGACAAATTCCCCATGAATTTATGTCCTCGACGAAATCTTTTGATCCGTAAAAATGTATCTTGTTTATGGTTTTCAAAATAACTTTGAAATTAAAACTCTTGAGGATTTTTGAAATTCTGAAGCAAATCTGTGGAGCTAATGGGATAATCACCCAATTCTGTCGTATTGGGTTGTCTATTGGGGTGAGTGAGCAGACAGGCTTCGGTTTTTTAAATTTTTTGACAGCTTTGTCTATAATGGAATCCGTATATCCTCTGTGTATAGCAATTCGTTTAAGAATCTCAAGCTCTTTCTGCAAGGAATCCTCAGTTGAGCATATATGTATTGCACGATATACGTATGCGTAGAAGGCAGAGACTTTCTGTTTCCATGGGTGATTTGATTTTGCATGAGTGGGTAAGGAAACAGCAAATTGGTTTGGATAAATTGTTGTTATAAATGATCCTTCAGAGCGTGACACAAGGACGTCAAGGAATGGTAAGCAGCCATTATTTTTAGTCTCATATGTAAACTGTATATGAGGATCAATTGAATTGATAAGTTCAACTAATTTAACCAGCTGAAAGAGTTTGTCCTCAAAGTGACGCATATAGACTTCGCATAAAATAGGCGACAGTGGGCTACTCATTGCAAGGCCTTCCGTCTGTTGGAAAAATCTTCTACGAAAACCGAAACTGTTTTGTCTGGTACAAATTTCCACTAGTCTCAAAATATCTTCTACTTCCGGTTGGCTGAAATGATGTTCAGTGAGACTAGCTTTCAATGATTCGAGGGCTCCATTCAGAGGGATATTTGTAAATATAGAATTCACATCGAAGGATAACATGAACTGATCCTTTAACGGATGTCGTTTTAGTCGACTGACAAACTCAATGGAATTTCTTACATATGTTTTGTTCGAAAAAGCCGTTAAGGTGGATAGTTTTGAAGATAGAAACTTGGCCAACTTATGTGTAGCTGAGTCGATATTGCTGACTATAGGACGGAAAGGGTTACCAATCTTATGTATCTTCGGAAGTGCGTAAAAACGTGGACAACGGGCATATGAGGGCTGTAGATGACGTTTTGAGCTTTGGTCAAGAGTTACGCAACTTGATATCAATTTCAGAACTTCTTTTAATTGTTTCGCCGATGGATCATTTTTTACTTCTTTATAGTGTCCTTCGGAAATAAGGTTTTCAACCTCCGCCTCATAATGTTTTTTGTCCAGAATAACAACTTGTCCTCCTTTATCTGCTCTAGTAATGATAATATCACGATTTGACTGTAATTCTTTTAGAGCATTACGTTCTTCCTTGTTGAGATTGGGTTTAAATGGTGGAAAGGACTTTGACGTTACTATCTGGCTGACACAATGTCTAATTGTTTCTTTTTGATCAATGTTTAGATCACTTTTCATAAGGGACTCCTCAACCGACGCCACGACATTAGATACTGGTACTTTTTTCGAAATCGCAAAATTCGAATCGTAACGTAAAATCCGTTTTTGAATTTCGCTGGGCTTAAAATCAGAAAGGTTAGATATTACTTCATTATCCGTAAAGGCATCCTGAGTTTGCCTTACGTCTTTATTGTTGTTGCTATTCGATAGTTTTTCGAATTTTCCTTCTAATGTAATTTTATGAGTAAACGACATATTGTAACTCCTAGACCAAGTTTTGCCGTCCAGGTCAGAAAAATCTGGTAACTGTATAGCCAGTAAAAGATGTAGGTCATACAGTTCGACCTCAACGTTTGCAATATTTTTTCTCGTGTCCTTAACAATAGCTCGTAATAGTGCAAACGAAACATTATATATGGCTTTCTTGACGTTATGGGAAGTTTGTAAGTTGCATTTCACAGATATAAAATTTGGTAATATCTGGCATCTCTTACATCGAAGCAAGAAGTTTAAGTGGTTCAATAATCTGAACTTCTTTATCCTCAGCTTCGAAAAACGGTTGATGGTAGCAGATAGTGAGTTCGTCATAATAAGGTCAGGAACTAAGATTTATATTCCTGAAAAGTCTATATCGGTATTAAATAAGTCCAGAAACGGAAGCGAACAAGATGTTATATTTCTGTCTAAATATATTTAAATACTTGTTAGCCTCCATTTCACGCCAGTCGTCCACGTGACATGTGCGAGCCGCATTGTGGGAAGCATGGAGTCTGCAGATGTGTCAGTGAATGTGGAACAGCGTTGCAGTACTTATTTTCTTGTGAAGGAGGAAGCGAACCGTCTGAAATTTTGCGAAGAAGTAGGCATGGTATGGGATAAAATGCTGCCATAAGCAAGTGCCTATGATTGAGGCAATAAGTTTTCGAGTGTTCATAAGAGTAGCAAATGAATCGCACGAATTTAGTTGCGTAAGTCAATTACTTTTGTAACTGAAGTGAACATCAATTGAATGGAAGAGTTTATTTTAGAAACCAGGAGATACATGACACAGCTACAATAATCAAGAGTGTTTGTAGTATAAAAAAATCATCCATGAGCACCTGCTGTTCAAAAACGTGTGTGCACATTGAGTACCAAAGGAGGGATAATTTGATCAGAAGTCGTTGCTTCTAGCATTTTGCACAAAGCTTTCACATCGCATTAGTCTGAGAGATATGCATTTCTGCAGTAGATCGTGGCGGGTGACAATACTTTTGTTACTTACTTTACTTCAGCAACCAAGCGAGCTAGTTGTGAATGACGCCAATAGGGTTCCCGACGGCAGAAGAAATTGAAGGTAGTGTCGTCTATTTGTTTCGAGTTTAACAACCATCATGAGCCAATCTAAGGGGGCTACAAGCAGTCACCGGACCGTAATTTAGAACTATAGGTTATTGGAATGGGTGCGAGTTATTGTGTTGAAATACAAACACACCACCGCGCCTCGTCCGGGACTCGAGCCTGGGCCAACTCGTACGAATATTAGGCTATCATTGTAAAGCAGAAGCTCCTGTCCGTCATTCTCAAGAAACGGCCAAAAACATTTCGAAACAGGATATCCTGTTACATGACAACACACACAATGCACAAGGCTCAAGTGACAGCAACAGCTGTAATATCAATGGGCAGGAATCAGTGGGGTTTTATCAACTCAGCCATTCCTCCTACAATTATAACTTCGATCCTTAAGAAGCATTTATTTTCAGCTCACTGAAAGAACATTTAGGAAGGAAGAAATTCACTACGGATGAACAACTACAAGAGTGTATGCAACAGTGGCTATGATAGAATCCCAGATCCTTCTACATCTATGGAATACAGAGACGTCCTCGGAAATGGGGGAACTGTGTTCATGTTAATGGGAGAATATCCAGCGAAGTACCCCTAGTTTGGTAAGTATTCCCATTTGTTTCTTCTGTGGAAAAAAACTCCACGTCAACTTTGAACCACCAACGTAAATTAATTTTAAACGGCGAAGATACACGGTAGTATCAAAATAATATGACCAACTACCTAATAATGCGAATAACCACCCAAGGCCCAGATGAAAGCGGCGAGACCGCATGGCATGGACGCAATGAGGCTCTGGAAAGTTGCCTGAGGCACACGTGCGCATGAGGACAGCAGCAGAGCACAGGAGGTTCCGGAAACGACGTGGTTGTGGGTCAGCACGATGAACTTGTTGATCCAAATAGTCCCACAAGTGTTCTAAGGTATTGTGGTCGCACGATTTTCCACCCAAGGGAGAACGGAGACATTGCTGTCATGTTTCAGAAACCAGTCACGCACCCACCACATTAGTGGCATGACAGTGCGCATTTTTCTGCTGATAGACACCATTACCACATGGGTAAATTTCCAACATGAAATTATCCATGTGGTCAGAGAAGATGGACAGGTAGCCATTGGCGGTCAAGGACCCATCCAGGGATACCAGCGGTCCCATGTTATAGCAGGAAAACATCATACAGACATTCACACTGCCACTGCCGGCCTGAACCTGGCCAACAAGCATGTCCGGGTGTTGGTTCTCGTGTGTCTGACGCAGTATCCGCCACCGTCTGTCACTTCTGTGGAGTAGAAACCTCGATTCGACGGGAAGGCAACCTTTTCCCACTCTTCCACTGTCCAATGACGTCAGCCCCATGCGAACTGCAGGCGTCGATGCAGTTGGACCTGGGTTAACATGGGCGCCTTGACGCAGCGTCGACTCCGGAGAACCATGCGTCCCAAGGTTCGCTTTATTATTATCGGGGACACGTACCTGGGTGCCCCAACGTTTATTTGGTTGGTCAATATCTGCACTCTTGCGCGTCGATTGCCCTTTACCAGTCGACGGAGGGTAAGTTCACCTCTGGGGTTGATGGACTATGTGTCGTCTGTCCTGACCGGCCGCTTATATCTCCGTGTGGTCAACCTCGTCACATGCACTATGTGATGCGCCTTGGAGGGTGCACTGTGATTCCGGGGGTGGTCATATTATTCTGATACGACTGTGTATATTTGAGGATTACTAACTAACAAAAGTAGAAGGAGGAACACCTGAATGTACACTCATGTTCATTAACAACAGAACACCTGAAAGGAATCGAGCAACGACTTTGAACTTTAGGTGATGCACTAATCAGACAGTATCCTAGAAATAGTTAGCATTTCGGTGTCATACGTACATGAGTGCCGAGTCTAGGCCAATCAGATCGTGCAACATCACAGACCGAAAAGCGGTCATTTTTTTCTGTTACAAGTCCCGCGTCGCTCGGTCCTAAATACAGTGCTGGGTCAGCAGTGGATTAGGAATCCTCGTCGTCGTGTAAGACAGCCGTACAGTCAAATTACACAGTTTGACAGAGGTGACATTATCAGCATGAGAGACTACATTGCTTCCCCCGGGACAATGCCGGTCGTGTGGGGCGCAGTGTGTCCTTCGCGGCAAGAGTGTGCAGGGAGTTTTACGAATATGGGTGTAGGTCACAAAGTGAACGTTCTGGGCGTCCTACACAGGCAAAGGTGAGGGAAAGAGGCCGTCTCATGAGAATATCTGGCTCACTGTAAACCGCCAAACAGGAAAACTGCCACACCGGCAGATTGCCACACAAGAAAACTGCCACACCGGAAGATTGCCACACAGGAAAACTGCCACACGCTTTTCATTGAGGGGCCGGGCACAAATTGCTATTCCTTCGAGGAACACTTTGAATTTGTGGCAGTTTTCCAAGTTTCCGAATTATGTGTGGCAGTTTCCCAAGGTGCCTAGCGACGGGAGGGAGCTCTTTTGTTTGTCTCTGAATTTTCATGCCGATTCATACTTACGGCAACTGGCCACAGAAGTTCGAGGGGGTGGGGGTATAAAGATTGCGCCGTTTCTTGGCCTATATTGAGAATTGAATTGGGAACTCCAAACAAATTTCGAGAAAACGTTCTATTTATTCACCAAGTGTTCAGGAAAGAACAATAAGGTGGGATTTTTTTAATAACGTTGCACTTTTACTTAGGCACTAAATATTTACATAGCATGTCAAATTTGTAATATTTTTCTTTTACTTAATTAATTCATAGGCCCTACACCTCGGCCTTTTTAACAGCTTTTAATTCGCCGACTTTATATTCATAACGCTTACGTATCAAACCAAGTCAATAGCATTGCTCTTTTACTTAGGCACTAAATAGTCATAGGCCACAGGCATAGGCCTTTTTAACAGGTTTTATTCTACCAGAGTCATATTCACAACGTTTACACATCAAATCAAGTTAATAATATTGCGCTTTTATTCAGGCACGAAATATTTATTCACGGGCCCTACGCCTAACCTTAGGCCCTTTTACCAGTTTTTATTCTACCAATGCCATATTCACAACGTTTACACAAAAAATCATGTTAATAATATTGGGCGTTTTCTTAAGCACGAAATATTAATTCACTGGCCCTAGGCCTCGGCCTTGTTAATAGTTTTTACTTTATCAATGCCACATTCACAACGTTTACACAACAAATAAATGTAATAATATCGCTCTTTTACTTAGGCACGAAATATTAATTCACTAGCCCTAGGTCTAAGCCTTGTCAATAGTTTTTACTCTTTCAATGACATATTCACACCGTTTACACACACACACACAAAATGTAATGATATTGCTCTTTTACTTAGGCACGAAACATTCGTTCATAGGCCCTAGGTCTGGGCCTATGAATTAATATTTCGTGCCCAAGTAAAAGCGTAACATGCTTAAATTGATTTGTTGTGTAAACGTAGTGAATATGGTATTGATAGAGTCAAAACTATTAAAAAGGCCTACGGCCTATGAATTTATATTTCGTGCCTCAGTAAACGCCCAATATTATTAACATGATTCGCTGTGCAAACGTTGTGAATATGACATTGGTGAAATAAAAACTGGTAAAAGGGCCTAGGCCTAGGGCCTGTGAATAAATATTTTGTGCCTAAATAAAAGCGTAATATTATTAACTTAATTTGATGTGTAAACGTTGTGAATATGGCATTGGTAGAATAAACACTGTCAAAAAGGCCTAGGCCAAGGGCCTATGAATTAATATTTCCTGCCTAAGTAAAAGTGTAATATTATTACATTTATTTGTTGTGTAAATGTTGTGAATATGGCAGTGATAAAGTAAAAACTATTAAAAAGGCCTAGGCCTAGGGCCCATGAATTAATATTTCGTGCCTAAGTAAATGCCCATATTATTAACTTGATTTTATGCTAAACGTTGTGAATATGGCATTGGTAGAATAAAAACTGATAAAAGGGCCTAAACCTAGGCCTGGAGCCAGTGAATAAATATTTCGTGTCTAAATAAAAGCGCAATATTATTAACTTGATTTGATGTGTAAACGTTCTGAATATGACACTGGTAGAATAAAACCTGTTAAAAAGGCCCTATGCCTGTGGCCTATTATGACTATTTAGTGCCTAAGTAAAAGAGCAATGCTAATGACTTGATTTGATACGTAAACATTGTATGAATATGAAGTCGGCGGATTAAAAGCTGTTAAAAAGACGAAGGTGTAGTCCCTATGAATTAGGTAAAAGAAAAATATTACAAACTTGACATCTTATGTAAATATTTAGTGCCTAAGTAAAGGTGCAGCGTTATTAAAAAATTCCCACCTCATTGGTCTTTCCTGAACAAAACAATTTTTATTTGGCTTACATAAAACGTTTTCTCGAAATTTGTTTGAAGTTCCCAATTCAATTCTCAATATAGGCCAAGAAACGGCAATCTTTATACCCCCCCACCTCCCAAACTCGAACTTCTGTGGCCAGTTGCCCTAAGTATGAACCGACCTGAAAATTCAGACAAACAAAAGAGCTCCTACCCATCGTTAGGCACCTTGGGAAACTGCCACACATAATTCGGAAACTTGGAAAACTGCCACACCAGAAAACTGCCACACATTCAAAGTGTTCCTCGGAGGAATAGCAATTTGTGCACGGCCCCTTAATGAAAATCGTGTGGCAGTTTCCCTGTGTGGCGGTTTTCCGATGTGTGGCAGTTTTCTAAGTTGCTGAAAAATGTGTGGCAGTTTTCCTGTGTGGCAGTCTTCCTGTGTGGCGGTATTCCTCCAACCGGATATCTCTGAGTGACAGTTCTGCATCATCAACGGCATTAGCGCAGCAGTGGTGAACTCTAACGCATTTCCCCACGTCAAATGTAACAGCATGTCGCTATTTATCACAGTTCGGACTGCAGGCTAGTCGGCCTATCCTCAGGCTATTGTTCACACCATAGCAAAGGACCACTAAGCTGCAATGATGCATCAAACGAAGGGAGTGGCGCGACAAATGACACAACATCGTGTTCTCTGACAAAACGCGCTCCTATTTCGACAAAAATTATGGGCACATCTCTGTCTGCTGATCCTGAGGTACATCATAAAATGTATCATCGATGTACCTCAGGACAATTCCGGGATCAGCAGACAGAGAAACGTAGATTCGAAAATTTCTCGCTACACAGTCTGCTGATCACGGAATTGTCCTGAGGTACGTCGATGATATTATTGTCTTCAACAATCCTGATTTTTTACAAATGAGTGAGGCAATTTATCCCGATGACCTTTCCTTGGAAAAACGAACAGCGCATCCAACCACGTGAACTTCATGGACCTAGATACTGAAATCAACAAAAAAAATGGGTTTTCAGATCGACCTTTTTGATAAGAGACAAGATTTTAATTTTGACATAAAGTTCTTCACCCATTGTTCTTCTGATATCTCCCTTGGTATACACCGTAACGTCATTATAAATCAGTTTCACAGGGTAGGCAAAATATGTTCTAACACAGAAAATATTATCAAAAACCTCAACACCCTAGTTAATAACTTAAATCTAATAATTTTCCAATTCACTTTCTCAGACGTTACTTAAATTAATTAATCATTAATTTTAATTCAGCCTCCCTCAGCTATAAATTACACATCAACTCTCTGTACTAACACAGGACCTCACAACTGTAATTTCAACAGGAAATACAAAGTGCCACTTGGCAGGTCCCCGGTGGTTGACGAACAATCTACATACACAGTCTTCCATCTATTATCACACTCACCTGTTTCTGCCAATTAGGTTACTTTCCATTTGTTTAACTTTCTTTTACACCTATTCAGTGTTACTTAATTCGTGTTCCTTCCATTCGCATTTCAGTCTCTGAAGTTACGATTGTCTTACTCAGTCCGGCTGCAGGATTCACCCCGTCTTCGGGTAAGTTATTGTTCCATAACTTTTTTACAGTTTTGTAATTTGGGAAGTTTCTTATTCCATTTGTTTTGGATTTCAGTGGCTTCGGGAGCATGATCAGTCGACTATTGCTTTTTTCCTAGTCGTTTACTGATACCAGAAAAGCCACTCACCCCAGTTTAATGCTCATTTTATGAAGGCAGTCTGGTTTTCTAATTTTCGTTTTCTACGTTCTACAATTCACCATTCATATAAATGTTCTTACTTCGAATAATTATATTCAATATTCTTTTGTCTCCTTGGTTCTTTTCATCACTCCATATTTTCGCTAATTCCTTCAGTCTGCTGCATACCGCGCAACCGAGATATTGGCTTCGTTTTCTCGTTTTTCAGTAATTTTTTCCCGATATATTCTTGTAGTTTTTGTATTTACTTCTGTTTAACTTACTATATATATATATATATATATATATATATATAAGTGAGGGTCACATTGATGAAGAAATTAATCGGCGTACAAAACTTGCCTGGAGAGCTTTTGGAAGAAACAGCATAATTTTCAAGAGCAATATGCCATTATGTCTTAAAAGAAAAGTGTTTGATCAATGCATCCTTCCAGTGCTTACGTATGGTGCAGAGACGTGGACCTTAACTAAAAGAGACATACAAGGCTGCAGACAACTCAAAGGAGCATGGAGAGGTGCATGCTTGGTATAACCAGGAGAGATAAGAAGAGGAACTCGTGGATCCGAAAAATGACGAGAGTGGAAGACATCATGATCAGAGTTAAATCCCTGAAATGGCAATGGGCTGGACATACTGCCAGAAGGACAGACCATAGATGGACAGCCGAAATTTTAGATTGGATTCCAAGGGACAGGAAAAGACCCAGAAAAAGACCACATGGGAGATGGGTGGATGAAATTCGTAAATATGCGGGAGTGACATGGAGGAGACTGGCACAAGACAGACCGTTGTGGAGGAAACTTGGGGAGACCTTCGTCCAGCAGCGGATTGATAATGGTTGACAATGATGATGATGATGATATATAAGTCAGGTGATGCGTAACATCACAGCCTCTCCTTGACAAATGTCAACCCCGCCTTCTCGTGGTGCATCCTGTTCCCACTAAAGGGGCTCTGACGACCGCCAATAGCGGTATAACTATACCATCGGGATTAGAGGAAATTCTATCCCACACTCACCAACCCGCTTGGCCAGCGTGGTGAGTTATGGCCAAACCCCTCCAAAATGATTTCACAACTTAAATCTTGGCCCTCAGTCTCCGGCAGCTGGAATGTACCTGGCCAAGGCAGCGGCCAGTGCGACATGAAGGCAGAGGGTGCTAAGAATCCCCGGAGGACCGGACTAGGCTGCCATCTGATGCTGACCTTGGCTACGTACAATGGACGCTCCCTATCTTCTGATTCAAGGCTTCTTGAATTAGAAGAGGAACTACAAAGGATCAAGTGGGACATCGTGGGGCTAAGTGAGGTAAGAAGAAAAGGAGAAGATCTCATCGAACTGAAAAGTGGACATCTCTTCTACTATCGTGGGACAGATACTGGCAGAACTAGTGGTGTTGGATTTATAATAAACAAGAAACTGAAGGATAAAGTTGTAGAAGTTAAAAGTTCCTCTGACAGAGCTGCACAACTTGTTATCCAACTCTCGAAAAGATACCAGGCTCAGATTATTCAAACTTATGCACCCACCACAAGTCATCCTGAAGAAGAAATTGAAGAATTTTATGAGGAAATTTGTCATCTAAATAATAAAGGTAAGCAGCACTTGAAGATAATTATGGGAGATTTCAATGCAAAAATAGGGCAACGGCAACAGAATGAAACTTCAGTAGGTAAATTCGGTCACGGCAACAGAAACCAGCGTGGAAATACTCTCGTTGAGTTTGCAGAGGCAAAAGGGTTTTTCATCTTGAACTCCTTCTTCAAGAAAAAGCCACACAGGAAATGGACATGGAGACATCCAAATGGGACGACAAGTGAAATTGATTTTATTATGTGTAACAAAAAATTCGTCATAGAAGACTGCAGTGTGCTAAACAAGTTCAACACAGGTAGTGACCGTAGATTGGTGAGATGTAAGATGCACCTCAACACTAAACTTGAACGTGGCAAGCTCATAAGACAAACAAAATCTATTGACATAACCAACCTTAAAAAACACCATAATACCTTCAAGTTGGAACTGAAGAACAGGTTCTCTGCTTTAGAAGGCCTAACATCAGAAGAAGTGGACATCTCTGAAGTTAACAGAAAAGTAACCAAAGCTCTTATGGAAACAGCAACAAAATTAGCTGGGTCTAAGAACAAGTTGCATGTAAATAAATTATCAGGAAAAACGAAAATGTTGATGCAAAAAAGAAGAGAGATGAGGACAACTAAAGAAGATGTGACTTCCAAAGTGGAATATATAGAGCTATGCAAGACAGTAAGAAAAAGTATCACTGAAGACGTAAGGAAATTCAACTGTGAACTAGTGAGGAAAGCAATTGAAAACAACCAAAGCCTAAAGATAGCAAAGGGACATCTCAGTAAGGGAAGAAAACAGATTATGGCACTGAGAAAAGAAGATGGTTCTGTAACAAGAAATAGAGGCAAAATTTTGACAAGAGTAAAAGATTTCTACTCCAAATTATATGAAAGGGATGATACATGCACTCCAGACATCATGAAAGATACCAGTACCAGAGTTCCTCCAGTCCTTCCAGCAGAAGTTGCACATGCAATCAAGAACATGAAGCGGGGAAAAGCTCCAGGAGAAGATGGAATTACTGTAGACATCATACAAGAAGCAAGTGGAGAAATCGAAACAGTACTCGCCCAAATTTTCACTCGATACCTTAATGAAGGGAAGATTCCTGAGGATTGGAACACCGCTACAATGATCCTGCTACATAAGAAAGGTGACATTGAGGATCTCGGAAACTACAGACCAATCAGCCTCCTATCAGTAGTTTATAAAATCTTCACTAAAGTTCTTTCACACCGCTTAAAGGTAACACTGGACATGGCTCAACCCAGAGAACAAGCTGGATTCAGGAGTGGCTACAGCACAATAGATCATATCCACGTGCTGAGAGAACTAATTGAAAGAGCGAGGGAATATGAACTTCCATTGTGCATGGCTTTTATCGATTATGAAAAAGCCTTTGATTCGGTGAAACCATCAGCAGTTACAATGGCTCTGAAAACCTGCGGTATTGAAGATGCATACATTAATATTATTAATAACATCTAGGAAAATGCAAGTGCAAAGATTAGGCTGTTTGAAAATACAACACACATAAAAATTGGAAAGGGAGTGAGACAAGGTGACACCATATCTCCGAAGCTCTTTAATGCCACATTGGAGGGTGTTTTTCAGTCGCTGAGCTGGGAAAACAAGGGGATAAAGATTAATGGAGATTATCTAACCCACCTTCGTTTTGCTGATGACGTATTCATTTTTGCAACTACCCCATCAGAGCTGCAGGGTATGATCCAGGAACTTGCTGACAAGAGTAAAGAAGTGGGATTAAAAATGAACTTTCAGAAGACAAAAGTGATGTTCAATGCTTTTACAAGAAATGAAGATTTATCGATTGATGGAGAAAAGCTGGTGATAACAGACACGTACGTTTATCTTGGACAGCAGATATCAAGTGAGGGTCACATTGATGAAGAAATTAATCGGCGTACAAAACTTGCCTGGAGAGCTTTTGGAAGAAACAGCATAATTTTCAAGAGCAATATGCCATTATGTCTTAAAAGAAAAGTGTTTGATCAATGCATCCTTCCAGTGCTTACGTATGGTGCAGAGACGTGGACCTTAACTAAAAGAGACATACAAAGGCTGCAGACAACTCAAAGCAGCATGGAGAGGTGCATACTTGGTGTAACCAGGAGAGATAAGAAGAGGAACTCGTGGATCCGAAAAATGACAAGAGTGGAAGACATCATGATCAGAATTAAATCCCTGAAATGGCAATGGGCTGGACATACTGCCAGAAGGACAGATCATCGATGGACAGCCGAAATTTTAGATTGGATTCCAAGGGACAGGAAAAGACCCAGAAGAAGACCACATGGGAGATGGGTGGATGAAATTCGAAAGTATGCAGGGGTGACATGGAGGAGACTGGCACAAGACAGACCGTTGTGGAGGAAACTTGGGGAGACCTTCGTCCAGCAGTGGATTGATAATGGTTGACAATGATGATGATGATGATATATACACTGGTGTGCAAAAATTAAGGACGAAGAGGAGAAATTATCATAAGAGCGGAACGAGCAGCCAGAGCGGGCCGAAAGTCCACTCAGGAGATAGATTAGGGTCCGATACGGTAGGGCATACGCATATATGCAGCATGACGTGGGGGGGGGGGCGAGGGGGAGTGTGTCAGAAGGGTATAAAGCACACGGGCGGTGTACGCTCAGCAATTCGGTGAAAGCTATTGCACGGTGTACATTGGTTTGAACGACGTCGTGTTGCTGCCACAGTGTGATATGGCCAACAGGCAATCCGGTAGACGACATCTGGATGATTTTACCCGAGGTCGCGTCATTGGGAAGTTGGAAGAAGGTTGAAGTGTGACTAGTGTTGCCGAGGAGTTCCGGATCGCTCACAGCATCGCTTCCCGAGGAGTTCAGGATCGCTCACAGCATCGCTTCCCGAGCTTGGAGAGCATTTAAAACGACAGGAACAGCTGTCCGATAGTTTAGCAGTGGTCTTCCACAAGCAACCACGGCGGCGGACGACCGGTATATTGTCCTACAGGCGAGAACAGACAGACGGCAGACAGCGGGAGAAATCACAAGCCACATGCAACAGACAACTGGACGTCCGTTGTCGCGTTTTACCGTGGCCAGGAGGCTGCATAAAGGTGGTCTATTTGCACGACAACCAGTACGGTGTGTGCCATTAACGCCTGCTCATCGGAGACGGCGATTTCTGTGGTGCTTATATATTTATCAGAAGCGAGATTCTGTAGCCATGAACAAAATCAAAGGAACCCTCCACGCAGGGTGCTGTAATAGAATTCAGCTCCAAGCCCTGTAACAGTGCCAGGAACACAAGAATTGGACATATCAGCAATGGGGTCGAGTTGTCGTTGCGGATTAGAGCGGATTTAGTTTCACGGGCGATTCTGGACGTATACACATGTGGAGAGAGCAGGGAACAAGCAAACACACCTCCAACATCATCGAAAGGGACCGATTTGGAGGTGGCTGAGTTTTCGTTTAGGTCGGTATCATGCTTGGTAGCCGCACTGACCTCCACATTTTCCAAGGTGGTTCAGTCACTGGTGTCCGCTATTGTACCGAGGATCTCCTGCCACACGTGCGTTTGTTTAAAAGTGCTGTGGGTCCTGAGTTCCTCTTCTTGGACGAAAACGCTACCCCTCATCGTGCAGTGGCTGTCGCAGAGCTGTTGGAGAGTGAAGATATTCAACGCATAGATTGGCCCGCAAGGTCCCAGTACCTAAATCCAATCGAACACGTGTGGGACCTTCTCGGGAGACGCTTGGCGGCACGTCACCAGCCGCCAGCAACGATTCCGCAGATTGGCGCTACAAGAGGAATGGGCCGCGATGCCACAACTGGACAGAAGACAGAAACGTCCTGTCACATGGACGTTTCTGTCTTCTGTCCAGTTGTGCTAGGAGCTACCTTTTCAGTAAAGTGCCTTTGTATCCCTTGGATTCCTTGTTTTGACGGTTTTGCTCACTTGTATCATATTCTTACATCTTGGGGATCTTATGGTATGATTTGAGTCGATGTTGAGCCCTTCTGCACGACGTTACATTCGAAAAACCGTTTCGCCCTTAATTTTTTGCACGCCAGTGTATATATATATATATATTGGGATGTAAGGTCAGGTGATGCGTAACATCACAGCCTCTCCTTGAAAAATGTCAACCCCGCCTTCTCGTGGTACATCCTGTTCCCACTAAAGGGGCTCTGACGACCGCCAATAGCGGTATAACTATACCATCGGGATTAGAGGAAATGCTATCCCACACTCACCAACCCGCTTGGCCAGCTTGGTGAGTTATGGCCAAACCCCTCCAAAATGACTCCACAACTTAAATCTTGGCCCTCAGTCTCCGGCAGCTGGAATGTACCTGGCCAAGGCAGCGGCCAGTGCGACATGAAGGCAGAGAGTGCTAAGAATCCCCGGAGAACCGGACTAGGCTGCCATCTGATGCTGAACTTGGCTACGTATAACGGACGCTCACTATCTTCTGATTCAAGGCTTCTTGAATTGGAAGAGAACCTACTTAGGATCAAGTGGGACATCGTCGGGCTAAGTGAGGTAAGGAGAACAGGAGAAGATCTCATTGAACTGAAAAGTAGACATCTCTTCTACTATCGTGGGACTGATACTGGCAGAACTAGTGGTGTTGGATTTATAATAAACAAGAAACTGAAGGATAAAGTTGTAGAAGTTGAAAGTTCCTCTGACAGAGCTGCACGACTCGTTATCCAACTCTCGAGAAGATACCAGGCTCAGATTATTCAAACTTATGCACCCACCACAAGTCATGCTGAAGAAGAAATTGACGAATTTTATGAAGAAATTCGTGATCTAAATAATAAAGGTAAGCAGCACTTGAAGATAATTATGGGAGATTTCAATGAAAAAATAGGGCAACGGCAACAGAATGAAACTTCAGTAGGTAAATTCGGTCACGGCAACAGGAACCAGCGTGGAAATACTCTCGTAGAGTTTGCAGAGGCAGAAGGGTTTTTCATCTTGAACTCCTTTTTCAAGAAAAAGCCACTCAGGAAATGGACATGGAGACATCCAAATGGGACGACAAGTGAAATTGATTTTATTTTGTGTAACAAAAAATTCGCCATAGAAGACTGCAGTGTGCTAAACAAGTTCAACACAGGCAGTGACCACAGATTGGTGAGATGTAAGATGCGCCTCAACACTAAACTCGAACGTAGCAAGCTCATAAGACAAAAAAAAGGTATTGACATAACCAACCTTAAAAAACACCATAATACCTTCAAATTGGAACTGAAAAACAGATTCTCTGCTTTAGAAGGCCTAACATCGGAAGAAGTGGATATTTCTGAAGTTAACAGAAAAGTAACCAAAGCTCTTATGGAAACAGCAACAAAATTAGCTGGGTCTAAGAACAAATTGCATGTGAACAAATTATCAGGAAAAACCAAAATGTTGTTGCATAAAAGAAGAGAGATGAGGACAACTCAAGAAGATGTGACTTCCAAAGTGGAATATATAGAGCTATGCAAGACAGTACGAAAAAGTAACACTGAAGACGTAAGGAAATTCAACTGTGAACTAGTAAAGAAAGCCATTGAAAACAACGAAAGCCTAAAGATAGCAAAGGGACATCTCAGTAAGGGAAAAAATCAGATTATGGTACTGAGAAAAGAAAATGGTTCTGTAACAAGAAATAGAGGCGAAATTTTGACAAGAGTGAAAGATTTCTACTCCAAATTATATGAAAGGGATGATACATGTACTCCAGGCATCATGAAAGGTACCAGAGTTCTTCCAGTCCTTCCAGCAGAATTTGCACATGCTATCAAGAACATGAAGCGGGGTAAGTCAACAGAAATATGAAATGATGCTAGGTAAATGATTCATGAATGACGATATCTCTACTTTACGATATTAATATTTATGTACATCACGCACAAGATTTTCTGCAGGAGTTTGGTATTTTTGCTGCTTTATTACAATGAAGAGCAATTAAGTCCGGGAAATTCTTAAGCCAGAGGAAAATGATGGATCACCGTTAAGAGACTAGCATGTTTAAGCTTTGGTCAGCAACTAAGTTGACTGACAACCAAAATAAAAATGAATAGCCACCAGTAGCATAGCTTCATTATCTTACATGTGATATCAAATGATGTTCATTGTTTTTATTTTTTTTCAAATCGACAAGACTGCCATCCAGAAATTAAATGACTGCGCATCTTGTCTGAATATCACCTGCTCTTTTCTAGTGAAGTTTACTATTTCTCTAAGTATCAAGCTGGTTACAAGGCAAATAAATGTTTCAAGGACTATTCATAATTTTACGTCACTATTTGCATCATTAGGATATTTTGCTACGAGATTATTTCAATAAATGTTTCGGTATTCAGTTTAATAATCACAGTTTTTAGATCATCACGGGTGAGAGACTAATTTCTGAATGTAGTCTCCTTTAGTAAGTAACGTAGTAGTAAATCTTGTTCATACAAATTTAATGCCCTAAACAGAAAAAACAATACGTTCTCGATAGTAATGTAGCTAATAAAGTAGGCGATTCGTGCCAAACAACCCATTCCTGACAAACAACCCTCGCCTCTGATCATTCGGTCACCGCGATGTAAGACTGTGCTGTTTATTTTCTGAACAAAGGAAATCGACGCAGAAATACTAGTTGGAAAAATTATGCGCAAATAGCAAAACAATTTAATATAAAATAAAATAATTAAAATAACACTTATGCAATTATATTCAATTTAATATTTATATTATATGCAATTTAATATAACACTTAATATGAAAATAATATAAGCCTTGAAAAAGTAAAAAGAGTAACCGCGTGAATAACCGGGCATCTGTTCTGTTAGACGCTACATTTTGCTGTTACATATCGAAATGAAAAGAAAAGGAATTCGATTGCAGCTGAATAAAAATCATTGCATTTTTCACTATTTCAGATGACCAGTTTTCAGATTAGGTGTAGTACATGCTCTTTGGCATTTGGAACGAAATGTTGATATCCAGGTGTCGAGTTCAAAGATATTAAAATGTCCATTGAATCACGTGAACCCTGATGAAACTTTTATGCTGTTGTTGTTGTACATGGATACATAGCTTCCCTACCAGGTAGAACTGATGTACTTTTTGAGACGCCGCATGACGATTTATTAATATTTGATGCAGTGTCTTTTCTTGCAAATCGGGGTTGAAGATAACATTTTTTTTGTATATCATATCTGCCACCGTGATTAAAATATTTCACGGATTTTCCAGTTTTTGTTTTCTGATATAAAACCTTTATGCTATCTGATTTACACATACAATTTCGTTTTGTATTGTTCAAGTAGAACTGAACTTTACTTTTACCATGGGGCAGATGTAACCTTGATCAATGTAATCTACACAATTCCTTATTATCCGTTAGCATGATCTTCCAACAGGCATTTCAAAAGTATATTTCTGTTGTGTACAATTCAGATGTTCACACATTTTTAGAACGAATTTCCAGCAATATAATCTCTCTCTCTCTCTCTCTCTCTCTCTCTCTCTCTATCTATCTATCTCTCTGTCTTTCTCTCTTTTAAGTGGTGAAAATATGTATAATAAATATGTGCTTCTCTTCTACACAATGCATTTCTCTTTTGTCTATCAGACTGGTTTTCTTTCTTGTCGGGTAGATATAACCACAATTAAAATTACACAGGAATATCCCAGCATTTTATTACGTTAAGTATTTCATATCCTGCTCGTGAATGTATTTATATTTGCTATATTTGCGTTTCACAGGACGATATAACCCTTCTACTACAAATGGAAATCGAAATCCGGAATTTGCACTTGTTATCTAAAAACGAATACTAATATTTGGCACATTTTATCCCAGAAATATTTGGTTCTTTTGGAAACTTACTCCTTTGTACTTTAAAAAATCACTTAAAACATTCCTTCGAACTAAATTTGAGGCTTTCAGTGAGAAGACAAACTTATTGCATCCGAGAAATCGGTAGTGCCCTTTGCCCTTTTAGTTGAAAAATGTAGCTAAACTGGAGAATCGCATAAGCGGAAAGAAATCACAGTTATGGCATTTTTCTCGTTGTATTACTTCCTGTACTGTAAAGCGGGTTAGATCCAGGATTTCCGTGAAAATATTACTAAATACCGCTGCAGTAAGCAAAGACCTTTCCGTTTTCGCAAACGTGTGGTTATTGGACTTGCATCACACTGCAAGCTTATAGTTTGCCTTTCATAGAGGCTCCCGTTTTTGGCTCCCGTTTTGACATCGTACTTATGTTCTTTAACACGGGTATTTAATGTCCTTTTGGTAGAACCCACATAAATCTTTGGCTTCTGTATGGTATCCAGTGTAATCTTGTACACTCCATATTTATTACCCTTTGCCGTAGGATCTCTGTCGCTTTTTTACCATATTCAGTATGTTAGTAGTTATGATACCGATACCGAAATGATGTCTGTTGCATAAGTTCTTAATGGTGTCGATAAGGTCAGGAGCAAAACTAAACTTGCTTTGCTGATTAACACCCAGCAATATAGAACAAGTCGCTCTCAGTAGTTTCTGCAGTAATCTGTCGATAATTGCTTTGGAGTACCCATGTGCTATGGCCAGATCATAAATCCTCGCCAATACTTCCATTCACAGTTCTTTAGAAAAAGATTGGGTGAATGCGCGTTGTAAAAAAAAACCGCAGGACCCACAGTTTTTGGCTCATGGTGTGTGATAATGCCATGGGTATCATAACAGTATTGCTAGTGGGTTTTCTATATACTGAAAACGAAATCTTTCTGGAAGTCGGGTTGTGGTGCAAAACGAAATCTGAAAAAGGGGAGTTTGCATTCACTTTCTATTTCACAGGTAAATTTAATTGTTGGAAATCTGGATGAAAGAGCCTCTGTAAATTCCTGTACTGTATCCTGTGTAGAAGGCCAAAAAACCAAAACGTCGTCCACATATCTTAAATATAACACAGATTTAACACGATATCCTTGAATACCAGACTCCTCGAGGTGTTGAAAACCATTTCGGCCAGAAGTGGTGAAGGGGGGGGGCAATCAGGGGCCCCTCCTATTGTCTGTAGATACAACCGTTCAACTTGAACTATGATCTATGGTGTGCTAACCTAATTGCTGATAAAATATATTGGATCTCATTGGTAGAAATCTGACCCCGGTTTGTTAATTTTTCTTCAATAATTCCATGGACTGGAACGCTTGGGAATAATGACTCAACATCTAGCCAGCCCATGATGAAGTCTTTTCCCTCAGAATTGACTGCCCTAATTCTAGTTAATGCTTGAGTCGACCCCGTGATCGAAAATCTTGAGTTTCATCCGAGAGGTTTCAAAAACACTGCCAATGTTTTCTGCAGTGGGCGGGTTGGATTGTGGGCACTCGAAACATGAAGTAATGGTTGTCTCCTCCTTATAAGTTTTAACCTTTCCGAAGATTTCGGATACTCTAGGGCGCCATGGTGGGTTCATAAGTGTTAAAATGATACGTGGAAATGAGCTTTAATTCTTAAGCCTAGCAACCCTTGTAATTGTTCCCGCCGTAGGATCAGACGCAACCCTAGTGTGCTGAATCTTTCTAATTGCATCATTTATTTTTCCCACATAAGTGTGTCTATCCCAGATGATTAGTTGCGTAGCCTTGTCGGCTGTGGTAATAGTCAAGTGCAGGTTCTTCCTTAGTTCTCGCAACTGCTTAATCTCCTCTTTGTAGACATTACGGTTCGAAATTCTTCGCAGCTTCTTATTCCTTTCGATTGCTTTCAAAGTCTTCGCAGCACTATGTCTCGCATCTTCTCTTTTGGGTGGGGACAGATTCTCTGTAATACGCTCCATTAGGGATCTTGTCAATCCCTAATGTTGTGTATTAAAACACTAAGTTCTCTTTACAAAGCTTTTTTTTTTTTTTGAGGCTGCGTAAATGTGACGCTGCTTTTATTAATATTCAATGGTTGACTGTTGCCCAAACCATGTAATGACCTCCTTGTTGCAATTTTAATCCAATGGAAAAGTCCATCACACACTAAATGTTTTAACTTTTTAACATGCACCTGTTGTATACGTCCAACTTGGCAATTGGAAATTTCTGTGGTAGTGACGAGCAGTCCGTCAAACAGGACTGGATGGATTTTAGCAGCAAGTTGTAAATGTCCAAAGTAGCATTTCTTCTTGGAGATAAGCAGTCAATTAGTCCCCGCTTCTCTCTCATATCTCCAAGTAGACGTTTATATTCGGAAGAAATCAGGATATTACTACCATTCCGTGATATGGGTTTGCATTTCGATTTCAAAAATTCCGGGATAACTCCCAATCCACGACACTTTAGCAGAAATTATAAATGTGCCTCCTCCCTGACCGTCTTGTAAGGAAAACGTCGAAAGATTTTTATAGCACTCTCCATTGTAGACAAACCATATACGTGAGTGACAAAATACTGTCATGCATAATAAAAGCAGTATGAGTCATTCTGAGCGATTAGTTAGCGCAGAAACACATGTGAATAAAGGCTAACTCACATTGCACGATGGTAATCAAGTGAAAACCAAGTTACCGACAGATTAAAAACTTTAATTATCAATCACTGTGTTCAAACACTTCCAAATTAAAAATACACAAGACTTTCGGGATCCGCAACGGATCCTATCTTAAGATGTTTTGACATTAAAAACCTATTCATTGCCGCTGTCCTTGGTTATATAGCAGTCCCCAATGGAGCGTGATGCGCAGACACGTCCGTTGCGCCTGTTCGTTGCCGTAGTCACCAATACTCTAAACGCACACCTTGCACAACACAGAGCGCAGGTGTTTGCGCATAACGCTCCATTGAGGACTGCTACATTACCAAGGAAAGTGGCCATGAATAGGTTTTTAATATCATCACATCTGAAGATGGGATCCGTTGCGGATCCCGAAAGTCTTATGTATTTTTAATATTTTTAATTTGGAAGTGTTTCAACCGAGTGATTAATAATTGAAGTTTTAATCTATCGGTAACTTAGTTTCCACTTAATTGCTATCGTGTAATGCCAGTTAGCGTTTTATTCACATGTGTTTCTGCACGAAATAATCGCTTAGAATGACTCTTAGTGCTTTTATTATGCATGACAGTGTTTTGTCACTCAAATATATGGTTTACGTACAATGGAGAGTGCTATAAAAATATGTCGATGTTTTCTATACAAATCGGCCAGGGAGGAGGCACACTTACAATTTCTGCTAAAGTGTCGTGGATTGGGAGTAATCCCGAAATTTTTGAAATTGAAATGCAAACTCATATGATAGTGATATCCTAACTTCTTCGGAATACAAAGGTCTTCTTGTATAGATCAGGCGGAAGCGTGGACTGATTGTATATCTCCAAGAAAAATCGTACGTTGCATATTTACAACGTGCTGCTAAAACCTATCCAGTCCTGTTTGACAGAATGTTCCTGACTACCACAGAAATTTCCAATTGCCAAGTTGGACGTATACAACAGGTGCGTGTAAAAAGTTAAGAAATTTAGTGGGTGACGAACTTTCCCATCGGAGTCAAATTGCACCAAAGAGGTCATTGCATGGTTTGGGCAAAAGCCAACCATTGTATGTGAACCAAAGCAGCGTCACACCTACTCAGACTCAGAAAAACTATTTGGGAAAAGGACTTAAGTTTCCATATCGAACATTAGGGATTGACAAGATTAATGTAATAACCCAGTCGGAGTATAATATAGAGAATCTGCCCTCATCCGAAAGAGAAGCTGCAAGGCATAATGTAGCGAAGACTTTGAAAGCGATCGAAAACAATAAGAAGCTGTAAATAATTCAGACCCGTAATGTCTAGAAAGATGAGATAAAGCAATTGCGAAAACAAAGGAAGAACCCGAACTTGACTATTACCACAGCCCACAAGGCTACGCAACTAAATATCTTGGATAGACACACTTATGTGTACAAAATGATTGAAGCAATTGGAAAGATTCAGCACACTAGGGTCGCGTCTGACCCTACGGCGAGAACAATTGCAGCGGTTACAAGTCTTAAGAATCATATCTCATTACCACATACCATTTTGATACGCATGAACCCACCATGGGGCACGAGTTTCCGAAATCTTCGGAAAGGTTAAAACTCAAAAAGAGAGGGAAACCATCACGCCCTCTGATTTCCAGTACCCACAGTCCTACCCGCCTACTGAAGAAGACATAGGCAGTGTTTTTAAAACCTCTCATATCTAGCTCAAGATTTTCGATCATGCGGGTCGACTCAAGCATTAAGCAGAATTAGGGCAGTCAATTCTGAGAAAAAATACTGCATCATGGCCTTTGCTAGATGTTGAAGCATTATTCTCTAGCTTTATAATCACTATCGTCCATGGTATTATTGAAGAAAAATTGACAAACGGGGGTCAGATTTCTACCAATGAGATCCAATCTATTTTATCAGCAATTACGTTAGCACACCATTGATCATAGTTCAAGTTGAACGGTCGTATCTACAGACAATGGGAGGGGCATCCGATTCCCCCCCTCTCTACTTCTGGCCTAGGTGGTTTTCAACACCCCGATGAGTCTGTTATTCAAGGATACCGTGTTAAACCTGTGTTGTATTTAAGATATATGGAAGACGCTTTGGTTTTTTACCTTCTACACAGGATACATTGCAGGAATTTATAGAGGCATTTTCATCAAGATTTCTGACTATTAAATTTACCTGCGAATTAGAAAGTGAATGCAAACGCCCCTTTTTAGATTTGGTTAAGCACCGTAATCCGACGTCCAGAAAGATTTCGTTTTTAGAATATTTAAAATAAACCGACTAGCAATTCTGTTATGATATCCATGGCATCATCACAAACCACGAGCAGAAAACTGTCGGCCCTGCCGTTTTACTTAAAACGTGCATTTACCCACTCTTCTTCTAAAGAACTGTGAAAGGAAAAATTTGCAAGGAATTATGATCTGGCTATGGCACATGAGTACTCCGAAGCAATTATCGGCAGATTGCTACAGAAACTACTGAGAGCGACTTGTTCTACATTGCAGGGTGTTAATCAGCAACGCAAGTTCGTCGGGTTCATAGATTTTGTTCCGGAACTTATCAATACCATTAAGAATGTATGCAAAAGAAGAGCCGCGGATGGCTTAGTGGTTAGCGAGTCAGACTATCAATGCAAGGTCATCAGGTTCGAACATGGGCTGATCTTTCAGAAATGGTGTGATTTGCTAACAATCGCTGATAATCCGCCGTGCATCGGACGAGCACGTTAAGTGACGGCCCCCAGGCTGCGCCCACTGGTTAAATGGGTATCCTTTCCTATGCCCCCCTGAAATTATCTCACCCCTCTATGTGCAACATCGTACTTGTACGGTGGCGCCTTCTACTGTACTCTAATCTCACTACAAACTGTTCTGTCAAAGTCGCTAGACTTGCTCTCATTCCTTCCGTTTCTGTGTCCTGCCCAAAAGGCGATCTCGCTGTAGGTGGCTGGAACCTAAACTCTACTTACTGTGGACGGGGAAGTCCTACAAGAAAATGACAAATACTGTATACAAAAGAAATCATTTCAGTATCGTTATCATAACGATTAACGTGCTGAATATGGTAGGAAGCGACAGAGATCCTACGGCAGAGGGTAATAAATATGGAGTATAAAAGATTGCATTGTGCTCACTGGATACCACACAGGAGCCGAAGATTTATGTGGGTTCTACCAAGAGGACATTAAATACCCGTGTTAAAGGACATAAGTACGATGTCAAAACGGGAGCCAAAGCAACGGTCCTATCCAGGTTGGTGAATAAGGAAACATATTATGCAAACTGGTCGGGGACAACAATAATTGCGGCGCCTGTGACAGAATGTAGCTTCCTGTTCATGAAGTGGCTATATACAGTATTTACATGCTTGGTAACTGAGTGCTGTGATGTTGACTTACCGTGTGTTATCATTCTCCCCTGGAGACAGATTCTGAAAAAGGATTAGTAAGTGAAATTGTGTTGGCTTACTTTTATAGTTTTACATTTTCATTACTCCAGATTACCATTTTGGATATTTAGTCCTTGTTCTTGTTGGAAGGGGAAGGTGGTTGAATTTTGATCATTTGTGTTGTGAGTTGACACTGAAAAGAAAGGGAGGGGAGGAAGGGTGTACTTCTACACTATTAGTGTGACTACGTAACGAACAGGCACAGAGCTCAATTGTTTGCGCATCACTGTCCATTGGGGACTGCTACATACACAAGGAAAGTGGCCATGAATAGGTTTTTAATGTCATCACATCTGAAGATGGGCTCCGTTGCAGATTCCGAAAGTCTTATGTATTTTAATATTTATAATTTGGAATTGCTTTAACCGAGTGATTGATAATTACATTTTTTAATCTGTCGGTAACTTGGTTTTTCCTTGATTACCGTCGTACAATGTCAGTTAGCCTTTTATTCACATGTTTTTATGGATGCAATAATCGTTTAGAATCACTGGAAGAGCAATAAAACTTCCAGAAACGGTTTCAGGTAGCGCGTGACATGGCGTCTTGAGTCATCATCATGAGGTAGAACACAGAATTGCAGTCGTCATGAAAAGCATCTGCTGTATACTTCACGGCAAAGTCAGGAAGAGTTATGAAATGCTGGGCATTCGCAGGTAAGCACGATAACAATTAACCTGTGCCGTCAAAATGATGCCACAACAGGGCTTAATGGATCTCTCCTGGAGCGTTTACTGTGGAAAATGGTAATATTTCCGGTCAAGAAGCCACATGTTCGGAGCCATGGAAGGATGGTGCAAACGGAAGTCATAAGAGACGGACCGTAATCTCCTGGTTGACTGGTACGCGCGAACATATTTCTTTCGTATTCATGGGCTCAGCGCGTTTAATACATTCACAGATATTAATACAAAAACACGTTTCAAAATTTTAATACACGATAGGAATGAATTACATTTTCGCAAAAACAGAGGCTCACCCACATTTTGCGCTAGAGAGATCCCAACGGGAGCGCAGTCCCGGGATAATCCTGTCAGTCTATCAGATTTTTCCAACTCCTTCCGGATGCTCTTCACTTTTCTCCATTTCACGCTTGGACGCTCGTTGTTGTTTTGTCACAGTCTTCGTTTGCCAGACGCTGTTGTTTCCAGCTGTTGTGCCTCATCCGTAGTTTACTCGATTATGTTGGATTTCCAATCAATTCTCCTTAAGGCTAATCTCGAGTGTTTGGTATCAAACTTCAGCTTTAATCTTGAGTTCGCTTTTCTGCAGTTTGGGCATTTGGCGTCATTTTCACATCTCCAATGCTTATGCCAGGGTTGCTCTCAGCGAGCACAGCTCTCAAATACTTCGAGACATTTGGCCTTATAGCGAAACTTTGGCCGACTTGAAAAAAAATTGTGACAAACGTATTTTCTTAATATCTAGGATGATGTATAACTCCATAAATAGTTCATTTACTGTCTCTGTTTCTGCAGCCGTGGTAGATTATTCGATAGGGAAGAACGATTCGAGCGAGAACGCTGTTATGTGGCTCTGGTGTTAGACATTCCCCTAGAAAGGAGCTCCCTGACGTGCAATGCGAGAAAATTTGGCGTTGATTTTAGATCTAAAAAGAGCTGTTAGTTGATTAAGCGCCTATTAATCACTTTGACTCACATCAATCAATTTGCTCACACAAAATTTGCCAAAATTTTTCGCTGTCCCCTAGGGAGATGCGGAGGTAGTGGAGCTTGTAGTAGTCTGCCCACAGATCAACGGAAAGTAAGATCGTCAAGCTTGGAGACGGCAAAATGAGGATCTTACTTCGCTAGGCGAAATACAGCACAAAGGCGTCCCACGAAATCGTCAGCAGAAAGTTTGGAAACCAGCCGAGGCAGCTTGCATGGAACTGAGCCGGCAACAAAACCCTTTGTACCGAGGGCCAAATCAACTAATGGAACAACTCCCAGAGCTTCTTGGGAGGGAGAAAGCAGGAAGAAAAATGAAAGCATTAAAAAAATATGACATGCCGGACGACAGAATGTATACAAGGGGCAGGAGAAAACCTCCGGAGAGGAACTCCAATAGGTGGCACTCTCATACGCAGGTGACTGTGCAGAAGTAGGAGACATAGGAGCAGCAAATTTTGATCGCTGACAGGTCCGTTGAGGCTGGAAGACCTCGACAACCAGGAGGGACAGTGTCCGAAGCACCAAGCGAAGGAAATGTAGATCTGCTACTGTAGATGACGAAGGCTCAGGCGAAATAGGCACAGAAGGAGAAGAAATGAAGGGGGCACTGGTACCGGGGATGTCCGGTGACTTTGCATTGAAAACAGTGCAAAGCAGTGAGAATAACGAGATTGAAAGAATGCGGGCCGAGGACAGTTTGAAGGGAAGTGGGGCGGGCATCAACTGCTTCCTCAGACGAGAAAATCAGGCGCATTTGTCGACGAAGCCCTATTATGCCCCTGTCATCAGGGTCTGAAGGCGCAGCTGAAAAAGTCTTGACGGAGACGACGACTTTTTCGCAATGGGAGAGAGAGCAGTCAGGACAAATTTGTCCAACATTTCTAGGGGCACTGGTTACAATGCGACAAATACGGGCAGCTGAGGAACAGAAAGTCGATGAAAAGTACGATTGTCAATTGTGATACCAATGAAGAACACTGTCGGCAAAGTCTTGCGCTGCAAGGTAGATGAGAGCAGTACGGGGCTTTCACGCCATGTGAGTATCGGCGCCAATCGGACGGAAAGCTTGTGTCGCAGATCAGCTTTTTTTTGGGATGTTTAACGACCACCGTGAGCAACTCAATGGGCTATAAGCAGTCACCAGTCTCTAATTTAGGGCCACTGGTTCCAGGGAAGGGAGATATATAGTGCCGTAAAACAAACACAACATCCATGCTTCACCGGGATTCGAACCCAGACCCCTTTCGGACGAATGATCTGAAGCCATCGCTTAGACCACTGTGCCACAGGGAAGGCTGTAGAGTAGTTGAGTAGAGCTTCAAGGGAGTGTTGGCGAGGGCGTCAAAGAATACCCCGAGACGATGGCACTGCAACATGTCTTTCCGCGTGGCGGAATTATCTGGGATATCCATTAGGAGAACATGTTCATCCCTGGTAACATATGAGTCCAGTAGAGAAGAAGAATCAGCGCTACAGGGAGAAGCAGGAGAACAAGGTCCAGATGCAACGGACACAAAATCACCGAGAGAGCTGGCAGAGCTCACAGGCTAGGAAGGTATCGGAGCAGGGGCATCAGAGCTAGGATTAAGTAATGAAGATTGCATAGCAGCATCGTATAAAAAGAAAGGCTCCAAAGAAGACGAAGAACAAATGTCCATTGCTTCATGAACAACGGTGGTGCAGAAAGCGTCCACGAAACTTGAAGCTGGCATAAGAGGTGGACTCGCTCGAAGAGCAGGCAGCGAGCGAGCTTTCGTCCACTTGGCAGCGCTCATAACATAAACAGATTCTGCCATGTTAGAGGACGGGCTGTATATGTAACGTAAACAAGCACATAATCTTTCGAAAACAACACATTAAGGCAAAATAAAAAATGACTGGTCAAATTTGTCAGTCGGAACTGAAGCAGGGAACCCTAAAGCACAGGGGGAGTGAAAACAACTTATAAGAATCCAGGAAATACATAGAAAGGGTAGCAAAATTAACGATACGTTCACGTCGTACATCGAGGGTCCACGACAAACAGTTTTTTCAAATTAAAAGTGCGGTTACCGAACAACTTGCCGGTCAATAATAAAGAAGACCTTCCTACACAAAAGCATGCAAGCTGGGCGCTTAGGAACGTCAAAAAACAGGCATGAAACCTCTAGTAAAACAGGAGCAAGGGAGCTTCCGGAGCTGTCAGAGGATTTCACAGGAATGGCGGTTTCTCAAAAAGTCCCTGAATGGCTGTGTATGAAAGTGCAATCGTTACTAACTTCATGTACGGCAGTGAAACTTGGATACTGCAGAAGAAACATAGGAGGCGTTTGTGCGCGGGAGAGTTGCGTTACTTATGGGAGGTTTGTCGAAAGACACGTTCTGACACTGTGAGGAACGAAGATGGGTTGCAGGTGCATAATGTGAAGCAAAATGTATTTTGTGAGGTGAAAACATATATTCTTCGGTGGTTTGTCCATGCGAAAAGAATCAGTGGTGGGGTGCTTACTAAGATAATTTATTCAACCCCAGTGTCAGGAATGAAAAGAAGACAGCCAAGGAAATCATGGAAGGACCGGATTCAAGAATGTCTGCAGAAAAAAGATAATGAGTATGAAATACAAAGACTCTTGTGTGAGATATGTGATGGATGTCAGTGGAGCTCGAGTTTTGTGCCGAGATCGCTGTAAATGGAGACTTTTGATTCATTAACAGTAAGTAAATTCTAGTTCCATCAGCTCTGAACTTTAATCTCAGAGAACAGCTTTTTTATTCAAAGAAGTTTAGAGTTCAGCAGAGAGTGATCGGCTTCGAAGAAAAGGTTTAAAATTTCAGTCCCATTTTTCAGAGTGACGCATCTCAAAATTTCGAAAATCCGTGTGGGTTCTGTTCGTTGATTGTTTATGCACAAAACGTTTTTAGTATGAACATCATGTGAGAAAACATGACTGTATTGAAGTTCTAATCCAAAAGAAAGATTTATTTCTGGCCACATAGGAGGAGAGCAATAGAAATTAGAAAACGAAAGATGCCGTTTTTTATTGTGGAGCATTTCCCTCATCACAATACTTCTTTTAAATCTGTAATTCCGAAAGCACTAATGATCCTCACGTCAAAATTGTACATTTTTTATTACAAAGAACAGAATTTATGTCTGCATAATAGTTTGATTGCGGATAGTTTTGATTGTGACTTGGGTGTTTTTACGCTTTGGTGGAAAAGAAGAGTGACTCCTATCTTTCCTATATGATGAAAGATATTAACGGATTGTAAGAAATAAATGAAAAAGCAAAATTGTGTGCCATTGTTTTTTTTTTCTTACTCTTTCTCGAAATTATTCAAGCAGAACATATCATTAAATTCTTCTTGGAATTTTTAAATGGAAATAGACGCAGATATTTCTTGTAATGATTGCTTTCCCAAAGTTTGAAATGTATGGGGTAAATGCGCTACTGAATGAATAAGATTGATTCCTAATGTGGATTGTTTACCGCATTTCTGTTCTTCGCTGATCAATGTACCTCATAGGGTATCCTGCAATTCAAATTTTGCATAAAAAGAAGCACTAATATCCAAATGAGGTAACCCAGCGGAAATTTCTCCTGCTGATTCTCAGTCCCAGAACTAAGTTCTTTTCTCCATGACGATAAAATAGAAGATAAAAAAAACCAAGAGCGTTTATCGAACTTTTATGTTAAGGGCCTGGTGCAGAAGTATTTCGGTCACACTTTTCTTTACATTATTAATTCAAGAAAGAAGTGAAAAACAGTACAGACACTAGCATAAAATTTCAACCTTATTCAGGCGGAGCGGAAAAAGATATTAAAGCACTCCATCTTACTCTAAGCTGATCCAGACAAAGGAATTTACAGTAAAGCTTCGCTACTCCTTTCCCAGAGCTCCTTTCTTTTCCTTGGATCTCAATCTTTTTTTCTTACAGTTTTGATGCTCTATCGTACTCCACTGGAATTTAAAAAGGAGAACATAGCAGTTGTCAAAGTGCAGGTGAAATTTCCTCCAAAAATTGTGACCGTAATTTCCCAGAAGACACAGTCGGTTTAGAACTTTTCGCGTTCAATGAGCGCTGTATATTTTTCTTTGACAATTGGGCCCAAGAGTAGTTACTGAATACTTGGAAGACTGTTTTTTCCATTTTCCTTTTCCTAACTTTCCAAATAACAGTACCATAAGGTTTTACCTTTTTCAGTAACTAAACAGATGAAAATGTTCAGCACGTGGGCACTTATTTGTCTTCGAGAATTTCAATCCGAATGGAAAAGGTTTATTGTTTGAAAAGGTTTCATTCTTCCAAAGCTTTGATATTGTATTAAACTTTCATTTTTTACGTTTAATCTCTTTTCGTTTTTGAAGAAATTTACTGGCTATAAATGAGATTTTAGAAGAAAATTCGGAACAGTTCAAATGCAATTTTATTTGCGAATAAATGTCGATTAAGGCTGGTGTCAAACTAGAAATTTAATGATACTACAAAAGATTCTGCGCATTTCCCTCCCGTAAGGACAGTTTATTCTAACGCAGTAACTGAAGAATGCTTCACAACTTGGCACCAGTTGATGGCAGTTTGCGGGATCATTATGCAAAAAAATTGGACTTTTTCCTTTCTTCTAGAGATATATCTACTTATGTTAAGCCCTTTCAGTTTTGATAAAGTAATGTCGAACATGAAATAAAGCGCCGCAAAGCGAGTGTTGTGACGAGCAAACTGTAGTGCATTAAATTCGTCTCTTTGGTACCTCGGTCATAGGAAGTAAATCAGAGTCAGCCTTACTATGCGTACTCAGAAACGAAACGAAAGTAATGAAATTAATTAAACGATATGTTATGCGTTTCCAATGAAAATTTGAAAGAATAATGCAACAAAGGATGTGTAGTACAACATTTGAAAGAGGCAACAGTTTGTTCCTTTGCAGAAGAGAGCGGTGTTTATCTATTTAATTTTTCAGGAAATACAGCTTAAAAAAATCTTTGCATCTCGACTTTACTCTTAACATACACCGAAGTAGTTAATTATTAGGAATACCTACCTAATAACATGTTGGACTGC
The DNA here is from genome assembly GCA_039090855.1 of Macrothele yani. Taxonomy (NCBI): domain Eukaryota; kingdom Metazoa; phylum Arthropoda; class Arachnida; order Araneae; family Macrothelidae; genus Macrothele; species Macrothele yani. The sequence continues at coordinate 75,250,498 of CM077002.1, read as the reverse complement.
CCTTGTCCTTCAGAAAAGCCTCGATTTGATGTCTTATAGTCGCAGTGGTCTAAGCGCTGGCTTCTGATCTCTCGTCCGAGATGAGTCCGGGTTCGAATCCCGGTGAGCATGGATGTTGCGTTTGTCTTACGGCACTGGCTCTCTCCGTTACCTGGAGTCAGTGGCCTTAAATTAGGGACGGGCGACTGCTTATAACCCATTGAGTTGCTCAGAGTGGTCCTTAAACCTTCAATCCAACAAGAAAAAAAAAGACAGAACAAACAATAAGGGAAGAAGGGTAATGAAGTGAAATTCAGAGGACATTGGAATGTGCAGATGTGAAAATCGTGACACAGTACCATGTGGCGAACGATAATTGGCATAAAAAGCGTAGCATTACATTGGTGGAGTTGAGAAAGACCTGGAAAAATCATAAAAAATGAACTTTCTTGTTATCATAGCTAGTAGTATAATTTATTTATTTTTTATCAACACAGTGCGTCAGAAAGACGACGAATAGATATGCCTACACGTGGTTGGGTTATCATAAAATTGGAATCTAGAAAGACGCAGAGTAATATTGCCAGAGCCACAGGTGTGGATCAATCCATTGTCTCCAAACTTTGGAAAAGATACCAAAATACCGGAGCTGTTAATTGGAAACCTGTGTCGGATTACAACGGCTCAGGGTGATAGGTATGTGGCACTTACAGCGAGACGTAACAGGTCGATGTCAGCAAGAGCTTTAGAGCTGTCTGGAGTTGGTGGACCAGCTGTTTCAAGGCAAACAGTATACAGACGGCTCAGCGAACAAGGACTATCCACAAGAAGACCTGCAGTTTTCATCCCGCTCAGCAAGAAATGCCTCGATACTGTGGTGCAAACAACATTGAGAATGAAACAAAAAACAATGGGCCAATTTCTTCTTCTCCGATGAAAACAGGTTTAGTCTCAAAAGTGACAGCCATCGTGTTCTTATCTTCAGATAACCTGGAAGCTGGTATTCCCCCCATAAACAACCGAGAAATGCACCATTACAGTGGTGGTGGTATACTTGTCTGGGGTGGCATTATGACAAATGGGCGTAGACAGTTTCATGTCTGTTCTATTGGAACGTTTTAACAAGTCCGAGATACAGAGAAGAAATCCTTGAACCTTACATAAGGCTTTTTCGGGGTGCTCTTGGCCTATATTTCCTGTTCACGGACGATAGTGTGAGACAAAACAGAGCTGCTATTGTCGATGATTATCTGGAAAATTAAGATATCCACGGCATACCATGGCCAGCACATTTTCCAGATCTCAACCCAATGGAGAATATGTGGAATGCAGTGGGGAGATGCATTGCAGGTCGTCAACGTCCTGCCAGCCCGATTTGCTGTTGTTCAGGTGCGGATCTTCCTGGCACAGTCTTCTTCTTTCCCTTGTCAACAGCATGACACATCGGTGTGACCCTTGTATCTCTGAAAAAGGTCATCATACACCTTACTAAATCGTTGTACAAAATCAGAAACTTCTCCAGAAAATTCGTGTTGTATTCACCCTTTTTAGACTATTGGTACATTTTCCTAGTTCACCGCATTTTTATGTGATTTTCACTGCGCATTTAGCTCCTTACTAAGATATCTGTGTATTATAGTAAACAATCCCTATTGAATTCCGTTAGTCGAATTCGTCTTTCCTGTGACTTCTTGTTTTTGTAATTTAACACTTTTCGTTGATAATGCTCAAATTCTGGACAACAGTGAGTATTCAGCTAAGCGGGATGTGAAAGCGTCCGTCAATCGCCGAATGTTCTGGAGGAGGATCTGTATTTTGAATGGCTCTCTCAATCCCATCCTACGGCTGTTCAACTAGGTTAAGATCTTGCGACGCTGGAGACGTAGGGACGCTTCAAGCACTTTGAATATACCTTCGTGGTCCTGGAACCTCAGAGTGACGATACATGCCTTTCGTTATAACGCATTATCCTGATGGAAGTAGCATTCTTCATCAAGAAACAGCATGCCCACATATACGGTTGTTCCTGGTCCTAATTAACTATTAATAGATGGGTCTCTAGATATTAACGGTAGGGTACTGGAATGACCCACACAGCATGTTCACAATTGATAAGAAAATAAAAATTACAATTTAGCCAATGAAGGTTGAAGACTCGTGCAAGAATGAATCACTGATACGAAAAATTACCGTCATTGGCACGATTTAATGATAAAAGATGAAAAATATCTACAATTAAAACCATATGTACATGAGCACTTTCGAGGCAGCGGCTACCTCATCCTCCGATGTATTAAACAAAAAACACATTCAATCTATATATAGCGTAGATTATGGCATTGTGGGAAGCAATGGGAAGCGTAAGAGCCAATAACATTTCGTATGCGTCTAATAGTTGCGTACACAGCATGCTTAATGGTAAATGAGGAAAAACATATTGCAATGACTGAAGAATGAGGTGGGGTGGAGTGGAGTTGAGCATTGCATTCCAAACAAAAGTTACAATTTAAAGTCAACAGATTTAATTAGTGATTTCCATGCATTGTGCAATTCATAGGGGCTATGTTCGTTACAACACGGTACACTGGAAGCTTCTATATACACACTTTCGCTTATTAATAGGTCCCTTAGGTTGCTAGGAGTATGAATAATTCTCGCATTACTCCAATCTGGATTAAGATTGTCTTGGAGTGCGTATTTGGCTAGGGATGTGCAATACATGCCTGCTGTAATGTTGTATTTATGTTCTTTTATCTTTAATCTAAGATTACGTTTTGTGGAACCCAAATAATTTGAGGCAATTTGTCCTGTCGTTGCCTGAAGTAGCGGGACGTTGTAGATACCCCATTGATCCCTGCTACAGCATTGTTTACGATATATAACCTTGTCTAAGTTTCAGAAAACCATGTGAACTGCAAAAGGATTTCTTCTGATTCTCAACGTGACTTTCTTATGACAAAGCATGGTTTGTTAAAATATTTTAATGTAATCTCAAAATTTTTAATACAATTTCTGCTGTTGCGTTTAGTGATGTACTTCAAAAAAGTTATTCACGTGGATTATTAATTTTTGTTGGAATTACATATATATTCAACTCGAAGGCATTGTGGAACTTAAATTACTTAGTGCTAAATATTTTTATGACCCATGTTGTCTTTCCATTCGTCTGTAGTCCTGGATTTTCTGGAATTGATACTATGAGTTTACTCGTCTTTCCACTTGAAAATCGCATGCTCAAAAGCTAATGCTTCTTGAGACTGTCTTTGGAAACTCTGAATATGCTAATAATATTTTATTCTTGTCCTAAGAGAACCGATCTTCAAAAGTCCTAAGAGAGCTCGTCTTCCAAAATTTTATTTAGCTGAGAGGGCTAAATAAGCTATCTTCAAAAAACATAATTGAGCCCCTTGGTGCTGCTGAAATCTTGTAGACTTTGTATGAAAAATACTCATACATTTAAACAAATGTTTTGTGAGAGTGCGGTGAGTTTTTCAACATATTTACAATACACCTCATGTTATAAATTTAAATTAAATCTGATGTAAGGTGCGTCGCATAAATATAGAGACAGTCGTCTTTGCGCAGTGAACGTAATGCGAATATAGGTAGGAAGCTGAAGTGGTACCTATTTAGACATAACCCTGCAACAAACGTTTCGATCCGTCGAGATGACCGGATGGTGTGAAAAGAACACCACAAAGTTAAATAGTGTAATTTTAGGTGTCTCATAAATATGAAGACAACTATGTAAGGTAGCCACATGCAAATGAGATGTACAAATTAGCATGTTGTACGCACGCGCTTGGGCCGTAATTCGGTATAGCTTACAAAAGACAGCGGACCTGCCGTCAGACATTCATTTGCCGAAATGCCACGCAACAGTCAACTTTCTGGTGTGGAGGTGCAGAAGATTTGGAGAATGAGAGCAAATGGATTGCCTGTAGCGAAAATTTGTACAGCCATGGGGAAGAGTAGGGCAGGCATTTATAAGACTTTATCGAAACGCGGTGCGTTAACTGTTAGAAAAATGGCCTGGAATGCATCGAATAACAACCAAACGAGATGATCGTGCCATCATCCGTTTAGTTTCATCCCAAAGGTTATTACTACGTCAAGTTTCTCGGACTGTTGGTGTCACCGACTCAAAGGACACAGTACATCGACGAATCAAGGAAATAGCCGCCCCGGTGGCACAGTGGTCTAAGCGATGGCCTCTGATCATTCGTCCGTAAGGGGTCCGGGTTCGAATCCCGGTGAGGCATGGATGTTGTGTTTGTCTTACGGAACTGGTTCTTTCCCTTCCCTGGAACCAGTGACCCAAAATTAGGGACGGGCGACTGCTTATAGCCCATTGAGTTGCTCACGGTGGTCGTTAAACCTCCATTCAAAAAAAAAAAAAAAAAAAAAAAAAAAAAGAATCAAGGAAAGTCGCAACATTGTGCTCCGTAAAATGCGCCGTCTGCCACACCTCACGCGGCGCTACCAGGAAGCTAGATTGATATGGGCAAGCAGTCACATGCACTGAACGGACGAGTGGATCAGAACTATTTTCTCCGATGCGAAAAGTTCAACCTGGACGGCCCTTACGGTTGGAACTGCTATTGGCATGATTTACGACGCGAACCACTCACCTTCTTCAGCAGACAGAAAGGAGGGGGATCTGTAATGGTCTGGGGATCTCTTGCGTTCAATGGGACAACGGATATCGCTTTTCTGCAAGGCAGGCAAAACTCTGAAACGTACCAGGACATACTCAGCAGCCACCTTCTACCGTTTGCCAAAGCTCTAGCGGGTGTTGATTATCTGTTCCAGCAAGACAATGCATCTATCCATCGGTCTGCATCAACGAAAAGCTGGTTTAACACTCATCATGTGGCCGTAATGGATTGGCCAGCACTCAGTCCAGATCTGAACCCTATCGAGAACCTCTGGGATATCATAGCTCGTGATGTGTATGCGAATGGACGGCAGTTTTCAAGTGTGGTGGCATTGAAAGAGCAGATTGAACGAAGCTGGTACGCACTCCTTCCATCACCCTTACATCACATGGTGGACAGCATGCCCAATCGGGTTTTCAATGTTATTCGGAACAACGGCTCCACTATTCGTACCGGAGGTGCTCATAACCAGTAAGTCCATATTTTTCAGACAGCGTATTTCTGTTTTTTTTTTTTTTCTTGTACTTGGCGTTGGAATTGTTATGTTTCCGTCAAACTATTGTGCAGCTGCCTATGCTATTTTTGCTATAAATATGAGGTGTACATTTCAGCTCGTTGTTGTTTCTTTTTTATTCAAGAATTTGTTCTATCTCTATATTTATGCAACGCACTGTAAGAATGTTTTTTTCAGAATACAAGTGATAAACCCAGTAGGAAAAAGAATATCGGAGGATCCCTTAGCAACATATTGCTTCTGTTCTCATTTGAAAATTCCATACCATTCACAATTGCCAAACAAGCAAGCGAGAATTTCTAATCCTAAATTTATTATTAAGTTAGGTAGATATTACTGATAATGTTTATGATATTGCCAGCAGCACTAAAGAATTAAGTAGCAGTGATACAACATGTTATGATTTAGAAGTATGTAACTTTTATAGAGAAGTTAAAATTATACTGTATCATAAGTTATGAATAATTATCACATTTAATTGCCGAATTCGGGATGTTAAGTTACGAAGATGAAAAACGCTGTGTTTGAATAATGGCCACTAAAATCGCATTCACTTGATATCTGTAGCAGAATCCTCTAATATAACATCAGACATGAAATCAATTTGTGATAAACGTAAAGGTTTTGAAGCTCTTTCTGATTTTTAAAGAGCCGATTATCTTTAAAGGAATTCCCGTCTCCACCATATTTAAGAAAATCCAGCATTTGCTACTATCAGATAGCACTGTCAAGAAAATTTGTTGCCACAATAAAACTTTCCCAATCTCTTGTATCGTTTGCTCCATCGGGAAGCTCTCATAAACGAGAGAATATTGATTTTTTTCTTCCACCTGATGGCCTTTTTATTTTGATTCTTTATTTTATCTGGGTTTTCTTCCAGTATTGCACTAAGACACAAACACAGTGGGGAGGAAAAGTCCTGACCGTTTTAATGAAATACACTGGCGGAAAGTGAAAAAAGAACACCAAGAAGGAATTGGCGGACGATCATGAAATTTACATATGTTAATTGGGTCGAGTTTATGTAGGTGTGATGTTAATTTCGGGACCAACCGGTGAGCGCTTACGCCACAGCACGGCATAATATGCAAATTATCGTCGGTGGTATTTAAGGAGTACGGCGAAGTGAATATAATCAAGCGTCGGCGTACGGACACGTGCGAAGACCCTGAAGAAGCTGCAATGCCTGGACATGGAAGACGTGTACGATTTCAGCAGTTATCGAACTTTGAGCGAGGTCGTCTACTCGGACTCCGCGAGGCCGGGTGGTCGTATCGTGGTATTGCGGAGCGAACTGGACGGAAAGTATCGGTGGTGGTACGATGGTGGCGTAGATGGTCCGAGAAACATTCCCACACGAGAAGACGTGGAACCGGGAGTCACAGACTGACTGATGAGCGGACCAATCGACGCATAAGAAGAGCGTCGTTGTCAAGCAGAACATCCACTGCGACGCAAATCCGAGCTGCCATTGCACCTGATGTGACTGTGCGAACAATCCGCAACCGTCAACTGGATGCAGGACTACGTGCACGTGTGCCTCTGACATGTGTACCTCTGAATTTGGACCATGAATTACTATGTGGAAATTGGATCGTCGACTCACCGCCAGGTAACTCTCAGGCATCCTGTGTCTAAGTAGTCCCGTGAGAACAGAAAGCAAAGCCGTCGATGACAGGTTTTCTGCATGCCCGCATAACAAGTATTCAACTCCTTATGACATTCGCAAAGAGTCGCTGAATTGTGTGCTCGAAAAAGTGTCGATATGTGTCGTATTTGTAGTATGCCATTAAAGGAGGAATCATAAACAGTCTATTGTCCTGGACCGCCCCTGCAAATTGGCGTTTACCTCGGCTGCCAACTAGTAGTGAACCCTTTAAACGGCGCGTTGCGAGGAAGTGTGTCCCGCTTCGGACTATTCCCGCCAGACCTTCACGGTGACGAAACTCGAACAGCTGACAAGGCGAGAGTCATTATCTCGGTTGCTTGATGCTGGTTCTAGCGTTCGTCCTAAAGATTATCATTACCTGTTTAAACTGAGAACATTGTAAAAGGGTTTTACCCTTCCTCCAATCGCATGGACTTCGTATGACAAAATGGCACCACCTCTGCCAGATCCTCTATTTCTCTCTCTCTCTCTCTCTCTCTATATATATATATATAAATTGGAAAAGGAGTGAGACAAGGTGACACCATATCTCCGAAGCTCTTTAATGCCACATTGGAAAATGTCTTTCAATCACTGAACTGGGAAAACAAAGGGATAAAGATTAATGGAGATTATCTAACCCACCTTCGTTTTGCTGATGACATAGTCATTTTTGCAACTACCCCATCAGAGCTACAGGGTATGATCCAGGAACTTGCTGACAAGAGTAAAGAAGTGGGATTAAAAATGAACTTTCAGAAGACAAAATTGATGTACAATGCTTTTACAAGAAATGAAGATTTATCGATTGATGGAGAAAAGCTGGAGATAACAGACACGTACGTTTATCTTGGACAGCAGATATCAAGTGAGGGTCACATTGGTGAAGAAATTAATCGACGTACAAAACTTGCCTGGAGAGCTTTTGGAAGAAACAGCATAATTTTCAAGAGCAATGTGCCATTATGTCTTAAAAGAAAAGTGTTTGATCAATGCATCCTTCCAGTGCTTACGTATGGTGCAGAGACGTGGACCTCAGCTAAAAGAGACATACAAAGGCTGCAGACAACTCAAAGCAGCATGGAGAGGTGCATGCTTGGTGTAACCAGGAGAGATAAGAAGAGGAACACGTGGATCCGAAAAATGACAAGAGTGGAAGACATCATGATCAGAGTTAAATCCCTGAAATGGCAATGGGCTGGACATACTGCCAGAAGAACAGACCATCGATGGACAGCCGAAATTTTAGATTGGATTCCAAGGGACAGGAAAAGACCCAGTAGAAGACCACATGGAAGATGGGTGGATGAAATTCGAAAGTATGTGGGAGTGACATGGAGGAGACTGGCACAAGACAGACCGTTGTGGAGGAAACTTGGGGAGACCTTCGTCCAGCAGTGGATTGATAATGGTTGACAATGATGATGATGATGATATATATATACAGTATATATTCCGTACATATCGCTAATTTCGTCGCTAGTGTCTTGGACGCGCCCACTTGTGGGTAAAGGGTTTGCCATAACAATTTTGCCTATCAGTGTAAATCAGCGGACAATGAAGTAGTAAATTTATAAACGTAGAATACAAGCTTTCAACGGCATCGTAGAAACAACGTTTAACGCATTGGAAGTAATTTAAACTGATTCTTTTTCTTACTTTAAAAAAGTGTCTGGCAAGGATTGACAAACTCAATCCTAGGCAAACGCTTTATTAAAACCATGTTTCTGTAGAAATACGGGAAAACCTGGAACAGGATTTCCTGAGAAAAAAAAACAAAACGTAATTACTAACTACGGAAATTTTGTCAAAATACTGAAATTCGAAGAAACGGTAACCTTTAACAAGTTAGTAAAATCATGCAATGCATTGATTATTATACGCTTTCCAACATACCAGAAATCGTTACTCAAGTTGTTACCCAAGTTATGAGGATAATGGCTTTGGAATAAATCTCGCTCCTGTGCCCTGACCTTTGCCCCGTTCCCATGGTATTAAACAGAATTGGTTCAGTATACATCCGAAACAACATGATAAAGTTTTGTCGCAATCGAAGCATTTTTAGGTAAGTTATGACGCATAAGGGCAATGGAATGGATCTCACTCCTATGTCCTGAACTTTGACCCCATTTCGCCCATTTTCAATAGGGCTCGTCCCCAGGTTGTCCCCTCCCACATACTAAAATTTCATCAAAATCGAACCATTTTTACGCGAGTTATTGTGCGGACGGACAGACGGACAAAGCTGGAACATATACGCTACTTCAACCCATGGTTGGGAAGCCTAAAAAAGTGAAATTTCGTTAAAAGACAGACGCCTACGACAACTTTGTAGCACGTTATTTTAAGAAATTTTCCGCGATTTCACACCACTAATTATTTACAGTGAAAGCATTCATAATGTCACTGGGGAACAAAAACATTTTTTTTTTTACGCAGTACCTAGAATTTTTGTCCTGATTCTGTAAATTTTTGTGCCGCTGATTCCGGAAATAGTATCCTTTTTGCTCTAGCAGCTCTAGTTTTTGAGATATTGTTGGCGTTATTACGTTGCTTTTCCGTCACCATTTGTTACCTGTAACAAAATTGTTTTCGTGGTGCGTGGAATTTTCGATCTGATTCCTGATACTTCTGTGCCGCTGATTCCGGAAATGGTATCCGTTTTTCTCTAGCAGCTCTAGTTTTCGAGATATTGTTGGCGTTATTACCTAGTATTACTTTACTTTCCCGCCAGCATTTGTTACCTGTAAAAAATTTGTTTTCGCGGTGCGTGGAATTTTCGACGTGATTCCGGGTATTTTTGTGCGGCTGATTCCGAAAATGGTATCCTTTTTGCACTAGCAGCTCTGGTTTTCTAAATATTGTTGGCGTTATTACCTAGTATTACTTTATTTTCCCTCCAGCATTTGTTACCTATTCGTATACACACCCTTGAATTTTCTGTTGCTGTCCGTGTTTGCGTGTGCACGTTTCATGTTCAGACGTGTTTTATTGAATGTTTTTTGTTACATTTGCGGAGAGTACATGTTCGCTCAACCGAGACAAACTATAACGGACTTGTGAAAATTGCTTATTTTGTATACTTCACAGTAAAACTAGGGGACCAAGATTTGGGCACCGCTTGTCTTGTGCAAAACTTGTACAGAACACCTCCGACAGTGGACGAATGGGAAAAGGTGGTTCATAGAATTTGGTATACCAATGGTATGGCGCGAAGAGAGTAACCACAGTGATGACTGTTACTTTTGTCCTGTGAATATAAAGGGCATCAATGGGAAGAACCGGAGTAAGTGGATGTATCCTGATCTAGTCTCCGCTAGACGCCCTGTTCCACATTCAGAAGAGATACCTCTCCCAATATGTTGCAGGCTTCCAGAGCTCTCCGAAGAGTCGGATGAATCGGCTGGTGAGAAAGAAAGCTGTGCTGGGCAACATGATAGTGATTTCCAAGGACTTTCATCAGCTGCATCAAGTTTCAGTCAAACGGAATTGAACGATCTCACAAAAGACCAAAGTCTTCCAAAGAAGGCAACTGAATTGTTAGCTTCCAGGCTGGTAGAAAAAAACAGTGCTTCCCAACAGAGAAGAAGAGTTTCTTCCATTATTCACAAAAGAAAACGAAATCGTTTTCTGCAGCAATGTGCCAGGATTGCTGATGAAATTGGGCGTATGGGAATACACACCCAGTGAATGGCGGTTATTCATAGATAGCTCCAAACGCATCCTCAAATGTGTACTTCTACATAACGGGAACAGATACAGATCAATCCCAATCGGTCACTCAGTTGGTATGCAGGAAGATCGGGCGACAATATCCATAGTCCTAGAGAAGATAGCATACCGCGATCACCAATGGGTCGTCTGTTTGGATTTGAAGATGGTGAATTTTCTCCTAAAGCAGCAGGCCGGGTACACCAAGTACCCGTGCTTTGTATGTCTGTGGGACAGCAGAGCTAAAGATCAACACTGAGTGAGACGACAGTGGCCTGTGAGAGAAAACATGGTAGCTGGAGAGAAAAATGTTCTCACAGAACCTTTGGTCAACAGAGAAAAGATCATATTGCCACCATTGCACATCAGACTTGGTTTGATGAAACAACTCGTGAAATCCCTTAAGAGAGATGGAATGTGTTTCGGCTACATATGTAGAAAATTTTCAGCGTTGAGCATGAAGAAAATAAGCATATTCGATGGACCACAAATATGGGAACTCATGGAAGACCAGCGTTTCCAAGACTCAGTGGACAATATTGAGGCATGTGCGTGGTCGTCATTTTGTATGGTTGTACAGAATTTTCTTCAGAACCATAAGGCCAATAACTACCGTGAACTCGTGGAGAATATGCTGACTGCGGTTTGTACACTTAGCTGTAACATGAGCATCAAGTTGCATTACCTCCGCAGTCATTTGGATTGATTTCCACATTGTCTTAGTTTTATCAGCAATGAACAAGGGGAGCGATTTCATTAGGAAATAAGGGCTATGGAAGAACGGTACCGTGGACGATAGGATAAGCATATGATGGTGGACTATTGTTGGAGCATCCATTGCGAATGTCCAGGAACATCGATCGCAGGAAATCACAGAAGCGCGGGTTCGGCAGCATGTATCAATGACGAGACCTTTGCGTGGTTGTTTGTGTTCTGAGCTTCTTGGGATTTCTCTGCATACGTCATATCGTGAGAAGCAGATCTGATGGACAAAAACTAATGCAATTTTCGGAATCTGTGACCCCAAAATACCCTAAAAAAGGTCTAACATCTTAGGCATCAAAAGTTGTTTTCCCCAGTGTTATGAGCGTCTTTTTCCTCTCTTAGCAAGGTGATCAGTATTTCATTTCATTAGAGCAAATCACTAGTGAGTGAGGCAAGGTGATACCATATCTCCCAAGCTCTTTAAAGCCACGTTGCAAAACGTCTTTCACTCATTGAACTGAGAAAACAAAGGAATGAAGATTAACTCACCCTAGTTTTCCTGATGGCGTAGTCATTTTTGCAAGTGCCCATTCAGGACTGCACAGTATATATATGTCCAATATATATATATATATATATATATATATATTACTACGTTCAAAAAGTTCCGGAACTTTTTACTTTTTATATTAAAAAAGAGTGAGTACAATAATACCTGTTTATGCGGTGTTTCCTTCGAAGTAATTATCCTGTGCAACTATGCATTTTTGCCAGCGCTCATACAAAGATTTAAATGCAGATCGCAAGCCTTCTTTTGCCACCTCCTCCAGTGCCTCTGTTGCAGCACGTTGCACTTCTTCAGAACTTGAGAAGCGTCGCCACTTAAGCAAATTCTTCATCCGGGAAAAAAGTAAAAAGTCACACGGAGCGAGATCAAGGGAATGAACTGGCTATGGAAGAACGGGAATGTGATGTTTGGACAGGTAATCGGACACCAGGAGGGATCTGTGAGCTGGCGCGTTATTGTGATGGATCACCCACGAGTTGGTCGTCCAAAGATCGGGTCGCTTGAGTCTCACTGATTCTCGGAGACGTTTCAGGACGTTGACGTACTCTTCTTCAGTGGCTGTACGACCATGTTGAAGGAATTCCTTGTGTACGAGCCCCTTGCAATCGAAATAAAAAACTGTTAACAAGATCTTTCCTTTCGAGCGGTCGGCGTTGAACTTTTTGGTCGTGGTGACGACGGTGATTTTCACACTTTTGACTGTCGGTTGGATAGGGGATCGTACATTAAGCACCAAGTCTCATCGCCAGTGATCAATTGATTCAAGAAATCAGGATCTGAATCCACACTATCGATGTTATCCACGCAAACTTGCATGCGCTCATACATTGTTTCTTGTGTCAGGTTTTTGGAAACAATTTGTTGGCACACAGGATACATAGCCAGTTTCTATGTTAAAATGGCATGGTAACTTTCAACTGAGATGCCGGCAACTTCTGCAATCGCTGCAACAGTTTTTCGACGATCATTTTTCACAATTTCTATGACAATGGCGATTTGTACATCCGTTGTGGATGTTGAAGGTCGTTCTGACCTCTCATCATCCTCGATACTCTGTCGCCCGTTTTCGAATCGTCGATACCACTCATAGACTCTAGTTTGACTCATTGCACTGTCACCGTACGCTGACTTGATCATTTGAAAAGTCTCAGCGAAAGATTTTCCGAGCAGAACACAAAATTTTACACTTGAACGCTGTTCGGAATTCGAAATCGTTGTCCTCTCGACGGAGAGCCTCGAATGCCTGTAATCACGAACTACGCGCATACGCTATACGTATTGGATCTGGATCAAACCGGTTCTGGCTGTTCGGTCACATCATGCTCTTCGCTTGCTCAACGGGAATGACGTAGTTCACTGACATTTAGCAAATATTTAAAAAGTTCCGGAACTTTTTGCACGTAGTAGTACACACACACACACACACACACACACACACACACACACATGGTGCAACACTTACTGAAGAGAACTGGTAGTTTGGATTGTTGTAAATTATTTTCTAACGAAACTGAGACGAACATCCAGCGTTATATAACTCTCACAGAGAGTTTGCTATTTGATTTATAACTAACCCACCTACAACTCACCACTGCAACATGAACATCGATATTCGATGTTAATATTTTATAATAACATTGAAACACTTCATTCTTTTATTTTGCCAGAAGGCTAACTTCACGATAACCGCTCTTATGATAATGTTCCATTTCCTTTTCTCAGTATTCTGTTGAGAGAATCCTAGGCAAAACACTTCATTAAAAAGCATTACGGTTTCCGAGAACTCTGCTTCAGACAAAATTTTCCAGTTTCCACATACTAAAATTCATCCTAAGATGGCTTAAAATAAAGTAAAAGAAATGCCACCAAAGTTTTATTATAAAGTTTTAAAATGACAAGTAGTAAAACTTTATATTCGAAGATTATTTGTTCCATTTTCTTAATATAAGGAGTAAAAAACAGTTTTGAACCAAAGACCTCCAATTACAACAAAAAAAAAAAAAAAAAAAAAAAAGAAAACATGACACCGAATTTTCGGTTGTAATTAGCACAACTTTTGAATCCTTTCCGACAATAAAAATGTATTTCAAAGCGGAATGTTAGAAAAACTAAAATTCAGCTAAAACGTGAATACGCTTACACCATCCCGAAAATATCGTATAATTTAAAACGAATGGAACCCGTTACAAAAAGAAAACAAGAAAGATGACACCGAATATATTCAGTTGTAATGAATACTTCTTTGAATCATTTCAGATACGAAACAAATATTTAAAGCAGGTTCTTAGAAAACCAAAAGCGTTTCAAAAATGAGAACAAGGCATTTCTCGTAGGAGGAGATATTACAGACAAAAGGGATTTTCAAGTTGAACAACTACAGAACAAGAGCGTAACGTGATATAACTTTACGCTTCCTAGCCGAAACGCTGCTCGTTACTTAAAGACGAAAATGGGTGCAAATTTCTCACAATGAACAATGTACTACCAAAACAGAATTTTCCTGAAGGAATTTTAGAATCGAACAATATCTTTCACACAGAAATATATACAGACGTCCCCTGGCAGCAGAATTTTTAACAATGGAAAAGTAAAAGATATGCGAAAATTATATTTCATAGCCAGAGAAAATTTCAAATACGTCTACTGGGAGCAGAAATAACGAGAAAACAAAATGACATGTACACGGTGGAAAAACTGTGCGATAATTTAAGATGATCATGGCATACTTTAAAAAAATAAATTCTTTAACAGGATTCTTAGAAACGGAGATACATTAGCAAACCGAAATACACAATAACAGTACCTAGGGCTCGATCTGTAAATTGTAAATAACCCACGAGTACATGCAAAATGTTCCACAAGGTGAAGGGTATCTGGTGTTAAAAGAATTTCTTAAATCGGACTTTTAAAAGCAGATATATCGAGAAAAACAAAATGAACTATCTGCCCCCTAGAGGAAAAAATATGTATCATTTTGGGCACAAAACGCACATAAAATATTTCCGTAGTTAGACGTTTCTGACTGAAAAAGGATTTTTTCAATTAGGTTTTCAGGCGTATAGATATTGATGTAAATATGCTGAAAAAGGAAACGTGACTTATGCTCTCTAGTGGAAAACTTATTCGGTAAGAAATTTTTGAAATTATGTACAAATCGTTCCGCATGAGATACATTGTCCAATAAAAAAGGAATTTTTCTACTCTGACTGTTAGAAGCAGAAATATCGTGAACAATAAGATACACACTAAGACTCGTGAAGGGGAAAAAACTACATTATTTTACCAAGAAGTATGCGCAAATAAATGTTTTTCCGTGGAAGAGATATTCGGCCTTGGAGAAAGTTTTCAGAAGCACAGATGTTATTAAAAATACGTCGCAAACATAAAGATAGACTTACGCCCCCTAGTGGCAAAACAGTTCGTCATCAAAATTTGAAATTATATGCACGATTTTTCACACAGAAATTCAATCCGGACCGAAAACAATGTATTCGAAATCGGGCTTTTAGAAGCAGAGATTTCAGGCATATCGCAATTTACCTTTACTCCCCTTAGCGGAAAAACTGTGCTTGAAACAGAAACGCTATCCATAACGGTCTTCGCAATAAACGGTTTCAAAGGACGGCGTAGGGGTCGCCCGCAATCAAACCGTCAGTTATGAATTTATTTAATTTTAATGTTGTGATGAACACGTGCGGACGGACGCTTCATTCCGCCATTTTGTTGTTTCAACTAAAACTGACATTAATCACCACGTGGAACAATTTTAATCCACTGTGAGGATTAAGGGAGTGGTGCATGAACGCCTGGGGCACATCACCTTGAAGAGTCGGCTGCGGGAGTTCTTCTGTTACAAAAAAGTTGTCGTACCGCTTTTGGTAAGTACAAGGTTGTAATCGCCTGCGTGTATCCGACGACATTCCGGAGCTCAGGTATTTCACGTGCTGAACGGGGTAACGAGTTTTTCTTGCGCATGCGTATTAGAGGACCGAAAGGGCCAAGAGAATTTAGGGAGACACATTGGAGCTTCGGTCGTGAAGGAGAGAGGGTCCGAGTTCGTACATCGGTTTGACAGAAGGGCTGCGGGTATCGCAGAAGTACAGCGTGATGGACGGAAAGGAGGATTCCTTCGTCCACCGGGTATCGCGGAAAGAATTGTGAAAAAGTAGCACGTGGTCAGCACTGGGACCCTGAGCAGGAAGCCATCGGAAACCCGTGAAGCAAATGTTATCGGAATAATAAAATCTTGCTGTTTTTTATTTTCTTATACTGAACTGAGTTTCGTCGATGTAATTATTCTTCTACGCAAGGACACCTTCAGCCGCCTTGATAGCCAGATCGTATAGCAAAGACGAGGCAGTAGCTCGCTATACGGCGGGTAACAAAAGGTATTTCCTAAGAATTGATATGTCTGGCCCTACAGCCAGATAAGTTGGCGCAGTCTATCAACCTGAAAGTGAGCTCGTGAATGGTGACACGTGCAAAGAAGGAACAACGGACTTTTTGTGAAAATTCCAGTGACCGAATGACAGAACTCTGACGACGTACCGACGGGAACAAGGAGACAACAGCGTGCTAGCCGAGATAAGGCCTCCAGCGTGTCGACCGAGACAAAGACAGTGTGCACCTGAACGTTCGGAAATTCCGAGCCGGACGAGGACTTACAAGCAAGACAACAGAAGAAGCAGAAGGGGGCCCGAGTGCTCCGGTAACGTATGACATTTTTTTCTGAGATTATTTCTGTGTCTTTGCCTGTGCATTTGGTATAGTTTAGGGCTAAGAGTAGAAGTTCTCATCATGGTTCTAGAAAGAAAATGGAAAGCTAATAATTAGATATTCTCAGAGTAAAGGATTGTGAAATAACTTTTTGTAACAGTTAATTTTATGTCAGTTGCTAGAGAATGCGGAGTGTTAAAATATTTTCTTTAAGCAATACGTGTGTTTAGATAAGTCGAGTTTTCATGTTTGTGATTTAAGGAATTTGAAGCTACAAAAGCGTAGTAAACAAAAAAAGAAAAGTAACGTGTAGCGAAAGAGAGAGAAGGAACAAGTAATCTGAGTAAAATAGGATGAGAGATGTTATACTGCATGAAGGTAGAGATAGGTTAGAAACAAAACAAGAAGGAGATTAACCTTCGATGATTTAATGCGGAAGTTCGCATGATTCCGTTTCTTATTTTTTTGCATGAGTGTATTTTTTGTATGTGTATTGTAGTGTATTACCATGACTGAGCTTTTGGAAGGGAAAGTTGAGGATAATTTAGATGCGGACAACGAAGAGAATAGTATTCTTAGTGTTCCATAATTAGATTCTAGTAAAGACGTAAGCATTAATATGGAAGACAAGAAAAATAATCCAGCTAGAAGGGAATGGGAACTTAAATTTAAAATGCTTGAGGTAGAAGAGAGAAAAGCTGAGAGAGAGCAAAGAAAACTAGAATTAGACCAAAAAATGCTAGAATTACAATTAGCGGATAGGAAAGAAGCAAGACAATTTGAGTTAAGAAAATTAGAATTGGTTAATGAGAAAGAGAAGGAGTGTACTAAAAGTAAAAATGAGGGTAAGTTGGCCGACTACATGAGAATCTTAGAAATAACTTTATCCAGAAGTCCCAGTAAGACGAAAGAAATTCTGGACTTCTTTGATTCGTTAGAAAGGGCATTTGTATTACACTCAGTACCGGAAGAAATGAAAGGTCGTTTGGTGATAGCCTTATTCTATTCAGAATGTGTGAACCACTTATTTTGTCGGTTGACTATAGAGCAGTACGATAAGTACGAGACAGTTAAGGAGCCAATTTTGGTGGAATGCCATTTGACCCCGGATGTTTATTTGAAACAGTTTGAGAACATTAGTAAGAACGAAGGGGAAAGCTACTTGCAGTTAGCGGGATGTATTAAAAGGACCCTAACATACTACATCAACAGTAGTGAAGCGAAATAATTCGATCAGTTGGTCAATTTGTTGGTATGCGACGAATTCAAAACTTTGTTGTCCCCAGAACTGAAGACCTACATTCTTCGAAGTTAGTTCCTTCGACAGAATTAGGGGAGCTTTGTGATTTATACGAAAGTCACGTGAAAGCTATGATAATAGAAGAGGGAAGAAACAATCCCAGTCACCCTTCTTGAACGCATTTCAAAGGAGGTCAATCAGAAGCCGGGAAGAAGGGAAGTTTTCAGACAGGCGGAAATCATTGAAAAAATAGTTTTCCGGGACAGATCAGAGTGTCGGACATAAGCCAGGTTACTCAGAGGCGAGGCCTATCGTAGGGAATTTTAGTTTGGATAAGGGAATTATCTGTTTTAGATGTGGAGTAGTGGGGCACCATAAAGCAAATTGTACCCAGAAGGGATCCCATAGTACTCCCAGCTCTTACTCTCAGAATTGGAGAAAAGACCCTCCAAATAAAGTAAACATAGTAGCGGTGGGACAAAAGAGAGCCGAAGATGTTTCAGAGAGAAGGATAAAGCTGGTAGAGGTAAGCGATGATAAGAGAATGGCGGCTAAAGTAGATAGAGTTTTAGGCCAGGAAGGAAGTTAGAACGAGGTAATAGAAATTCCGGTAGGAGAAGTGAAGAGGGTTAAATCGGAATGCGGTTAGAGCACCGAAATCCTTAGTGACTCAGGCGTGGAGGTGAGTTGTGTAAGAAGAGGGTTACTTGGCGAAGTGCTGTTAGAACCAAAAAGTAGAATAATTTGAACAGGCTTCGATGGTAGTAAAGGAGAGTTTGTCATTAAGCAATTGAATCTTCGATTAGATGAAGAGGGATTAGAAACAGGAGACGCGCCAGAAAGCTTTTGCAAAGTGATGTGTGCAATTGTTCCTAATCTGGTAAACAGGGTTATTATAGCACCGGGGGATTATCAGCGCATGAAAATTTTAAGGGAAGCGACTCCGATGTGGGCAACCTCGTCTGAGAAGGCGTTTGAGTTAGGGCATAGGCCGGATATGCATCCAGAATCTCAGACTGGCGAAGCGATAGTCAAAGAGGAGGATATCCTAGGAATGGAAAACCCCGCGATCACAGATGTTTCAGGGGAAGAGGAGCAAGCGTGCTTAGTTGGTGGAGCGTGGCTTGAAGAGCAAAATAGCCGCAGGATATTAGCGCTCAGTGCTGGAGGCGGCGAGGAGAATCAGCGAGGGCAACAGCAGGCCGACCAATCAGGGGAGGCAACGACAGCTAGCGAAGGAACAGGAGATAGGTTACTGATTTGGATACGAGTGAAACTCAGGAGAGTTAAGACAGACGCTTGTTTACGGAGCAAGAAAAGATATGTGTGACGTTAGCAGCCGCTAGGAATGAGGCGGGAAAGGGCAAAGGATGTTATGTCTGTATGGATGGAATGTTGTATCACCGGGAGCAGGTGTTGCGACAGGTTACGTTACAGTTGGTAGTTCCTGAAGAGCGGAGGGCGCAAGTGTTAAAGCTGGCACACGATTCGGTTTATGGAGCGCATTTTGGCCACAAGAAGACCCTTGAGCGGATTAGATATTCTTTCTATTGTCCTACCTTGAAGAAAGATATGCGTAGATATTGTGATGTATGCGAAGCGTGTCAGGTGAGACGTCCCATCACGAGGGCAGACAGGGTTCCGATTGAGGCAATTAGGAGACCCCCAGACCATTTCAGGTCGTTAATGTGGACTTAATCGGGCCGATTGAACCACCGTCGAGCAAGGGTTACCGGTGGATATTAGTGATAATAGATCAGCATACTAGGTGGCCAGAAGCCGTATGTCTGACTTCATTGAATGCCCCGAATACGTGCGACGCATTACTGGAATGTTTTTAGCCCACCGGGATTCCGGAGGTAGTAGCGATGGACCGGGGCACAAATTTTTTATCGGCTTTGACACAAGAGATCCTAAGGCGTCTAGTGTCAACTCCTAGGTTCTCCGTCCCGGGAAATCCCGCCTCGAACGGCCTTGTCGAGCGATTCAATAGAGTTTTGAAAGGAATGCTTCATCATGTAATAAGGGAGGAGCATCGTCAGTGGCATAAGGCTTTGTCATATTTATAATGGGCCTATAGAGAGGTTCCCAATGTTACAACGGGCGCGGCCTCGTTTCTGTTGCTATACGGGCGAGAGCCCATTGGACCGCTCGCCATTCTGAAGAAAAATTGGGCGGGGGAATGTAGGCTGCCCGTTGGTATAACAGTATCGGCGGAGCAGTACCTGCAGCAAATGAATGAGCACACGGAGAAGGCGGCTCAGCAAGTGGAGGATATAGCGGTGGAACAGCAGCGACGGCATACGTAGTATTATAACCGTCGGCTGCGACAGAGATCCTTTCAGGTGGGAGACCAGGTGATAGCCCGGACCTCGGACTCCCACAACAAGGTGTATGCTAGGTGGACCGGCCCAGTATACCTAACTGAGAAACGGGGGTCCAATAGCTATGTAATTGAGCTAGGAAGAGGGCAGCTTCAGTATGTACACGTAGGAAAGCTAAGAGAATTTAAGCCACTGATCAGTGTAGTCGGAGTGATTTTTGAGTCCAATGAGGAGTTCGGCAAAATTAAGGAGGCTCCAGTGAGGAAAACGGAGGAAGCAAAAGAATCTGAAGAATCCAGGATAGATAGGAAGAG
This sequence comes from Macrothele yani, assembly GCA_039090855.1. Lineage (NCBI taxonomy): Eukaryota > Metazoa > Arthropoda > Arachnida > Araneae > Macrothelidae > Macrothele > Macrothele yani. The sequence continues at coordinate 75,230,121 of CM077002.1, read as the reverse complement.
GATAACTCAGGAGCATCTTAGGGAGTTACAGGAGCTGGCGAGAAGCTCGAAGAAGTTCTTTTCGGGAGAAGTGGGAGAGAAGTCCGTGGGGAAGTACGCAATTAATCTCATGTCACCGGCAAACTTATCCGTCACACCGATGCGTTGACAAGACTCAGTTTTAAAGAGTAGTGGAGCGCCATGGTGAGAATGTACCACGGCACAAGTGGAGATCCACAGAAGGTCTCAGGGTGGTACAAGTGTATATGTTACATAACGTGCTACAGAACGAGCGAGAAGTGATCAAGTGTATTATGTTGTGTCACCCAAGATACGCAAGCAAGTGAAGAGACTAGAAAACGGCAAAATACCGTATCTCTCGTTCATTTGGTGGGGGCCTGTAAGGGTCGCCCGCAATCAAACTGTCAATTATGAATTTATTTAATTTTAATGTTGTGATGAACACGTGCGGACGGACACTTTATTCCGCCATTTTGTTGTTTCAACTAAGAACTGACATTCATAACCACGTGGAACAATTTTAATCCTATGTGAGGATTAAGTGAGTGGTGCATGAACGCCTGGGGCACCTGACCTTGAAGAGTCGGCTGCTCGAGTGCTTCTGTTAAAAAAAAAGTTGTCGTACCGCTTTTGGTACATACAAGATTGTAATCGCCTGCGGGTATCCGGCGACATTCCTGAGCTCAGGTATTCACGTGCTGAACGGGGTAACGAGTTTTTCTTGCGCATGGTAAAGGACCGAAAAGACCAAGAGAATTTAGGGAGACACAGTGGAGCTTCGGTCGTGAAGGAGAGAGGGTATCGCAGAAGTACAGCGTGGTGAACGGGAAGGAGGATTCCTTCGTTCACCGGGTATCGCGGAAAGAATTGTGAAAAAGTAGCACGTGGTCAGCACTGGGACCCTGAGCGCGAAGCCATCGGAAACCAGTGAAGCAAATGTTATCGGAATAATGAAATCTTGCTGTTTTTTTATTTCCGTGTACTAGACTGAGTTTCGTCGAGGTAATTATTGTTCTACGCCAGGACGAATTCAGCTGCCTTGATAGCCAGATCGTAAAGTAAAGGCGAGGCAGTAGCTCGCTATACGGCGGGTAACAAAAAGTATTATCTAAGAATTGATATTTCTGGCCCTGCAGACGTGAAAAAATCAATCTAATATTTGAAATCAAAGGTAGGGAAGAAAATATATTTTGAATTACATAGCGCGTGCATACATACTATCCATGTAGCAAAGTTATGCATTGGAAAAATACGACAGAGCCTGGATAATCGTTCGTACATTTCGGGCTTGCCAATGTGATTTCTAGGGATTTCTTCAATAAGAGTTCTAGATGTAAAGATATAGCAGCAAACAGAAATACTCTTTAACACTACCAACAGCCAAAACTCTTAACAGCAAGAATTCCACGATTGAAAGCAAAGTGTTGCATCAGGTAAAGGGTATCAGACGTAAAATATTTGTCTTTAAATCGGACTTTCAGAAGCATAGATATGGATAAAATTAGATTAAATACTTGCGCTCCTAGCGGAGAAATTCTAAATTATTTTGGGTAAGAAATGTAAACAAAATGTTTTGTCAAAAACATGTCAAATGCTTTTGTAAACATTTTTTTTTCAATATATTTTAGACACGGCAAATTGCTGCTAATATGCACAAAAGGAAACGTGAGCTATATTGGCGAACCTGTGCATTAAGAAAAATTTAATATTTGGGGAAACTCTATTAGCGAACCTGTGCATTAAGAAAAATTTTATATTGGGGAACCTCTATTGGCGAACCTGTGCAATAAGAAAAATTTTAAATCATGTGCAAAACATTTCTAATCAGAAACACTTTAAGACAAAGAAACAATTTTTCAAATCGGACTGTTAGAAATTGAGATATCGACAAAAATATGATATACGTCTACGCCCTTGGCAGAAAAAGTATCCTTTATTTGAAGCAGAAGATATTCAGAAGTTTCGTCGTGGTGAGTGGTATCGGACGCTGACAGAATTTTTGAAAACGAATTTTCAGAAGCGCAGATATTGCTGCAAATACATCAAGAACAGAAGTATGCGCTTACGACACCTACTCGCTAAAGCAATCATTTACCAAAACTAAAAATTATGTGTACAACATTTTCCACCAAGACGTGCTCTTTACATCTGAAAATCCGGTATCTTTCTTGTTTCTATACAGTGCCACGTGCTTGCTTTTTAATGAGCAATTCTAAATCTTTCACGGTCTAATAAAAAATATTTTCCCTAGAGTTGATATTGCCACTAAAAAACAGTTTGCGCACTGTGGTTTTCGATATATTTTATTTCTATCACAGTGATGAGATACATGTTGGGCATTTTGAAACCTTTTCTGTATCATCTTCACGAGACGACAAGTAACTACTAAAATATTGGAAGCCGTTCGAATCCTCGCAAACATCATAGCAATGGTAATTTTTTTATCCACCTAAATTGTCTCATGCTTTTTATCTTAGCAGCTTTCCATGTTTGCATATGAAAAATAGTTCTTGGTTCAATATGCCAATATAACGATACTAGTTTTCTGCAGTAAAAGTACTGATTCCTTTAAGGTGGGCCTCAAGTAATTTTGCTTCCTATATTTCCAATGGGAAAACTTCTGTATACATTTTTTTCACAATGAATGCGTTCCCAAGGATGAATATTTGATCATCGATGAAAATAGCTTCATTTTATAACTTGGAATACTTAATATTTTCTAAAACATAACCATAATTATGCAATCCAATATTTGTTTGTCTACTGACGTCATCAAAGTACAGGTCGCGCCATCGTTTTTCTGGTTTCAATACCACCAAAGGAAAAGTTATTGATTTTTAATTTCATTATGGTTATGTTTCAGAAAATATTGAATATTCCAAGTTATAATATGAAGTTATTTTAATCGATGTTCAAATTTTCATCCTTGGGAACACCCTAAATTGTGAAGGAAATGTGCACAGAAATTTTTCCATTGGAAGTATAGGAAGCAAAATTACTTGACGTCCGCCTTAATACTGTTTAAAAATTCTGTTGCCCATTCTGTACGTCAGCGATTATTTGCGCTTTGAGGCTTCTCATCGAAAGTTCATAGTAAACTACTGTCTTTATGATGTGATGCTTCTGATAATGCTAAAAGTTAGATATGCTGGAAGTTCTTTTCAAAATGAAAATTTTCTCTAGATTTCTCATCCGTCATTTTGGATAGTTTTACGAATATTTCATATCTTTATCTAACATACACAGACACAGAGTAAAGAAATATCGCACCACAATTTGGATTTTATTGGCAGGTTTCTGAAATGCAAAAGTAGGCACTACATGCGTACGGGTACAATAACGATACAATCAAATAGCAAATCAGGGGGAAAAAATCATTATATTAACTAAATGTCATCCGAGTTCGAGGTAGTATGAAACGGTTTTTCTGGAGCAAATATTGTTAAGTCGGCACTCTGGATGTCGGGTGAACCGATTTTTTGAAGGCACTATGAGGCAGGAAGAAGCCTGAAACATATTAAAATTTTGCGGCAAGTATAAGAAGCAAATTCGTATTTGCTGGGAAAGATGAAAATCATGCATAACTCATGTGTCAACACCACAGAAATAGAATCGTGTTCTTATTTACATAAACAGAACATTCGGCAAAAAAAGAACAGTCTTAGCACTGTTCCTCTTGCATCCCAGAAACAGCAGTGCTAAATTTTTAGCACGTTTGTTGAAAAACAATCTTACTAAAGTACAAGAGGATTCATAAGTCCGGAACCACCCAAATATGTTTTACACATTTAACAGCACATGAAAGTAACCAAGTGCATTATACATTGGACCAAGTACTGAACCTCTGACTCACGTTGCTGCACTTATCCGCCATATTTGATTGAACTTCAATTTTTCAAATGGTAATAGGGTCATGTGACCACTCAAATGTGTATAACATTTTCTCAGAAAAACAGTGGTACCGTTATTTTTTTACATATCTTTATTTAATGTCACACTATTTGTTGCTCTCACTACATATATTTTACACTCAGTACATCCATATATCAGAATGTTTTGGAATTATAGGGATGAAAGTTCAGTTGAAAATGATCTTATACTTAAAGGAGAAGAAATAATAATTCTATCATCGATGCAGAATGCAATGTTAAATATTATTCATGAAGGTCACTTTGGTATCGAAAAATGTAAATAACGAGCAAGAATGAACAAACAAATAGAAGATAAAGTTTCAAAAATGTTCAACCCGTAACAAATATAGAAATCAAAATCAAAATGAGCAGTTGATATCTCATGACGTACCTAATTTACCATGTCAAAAGTCGCGACTGAGTTATTGCAAATTCATAATGACGTATATCTGCTATTAGTGGATTACTATTATGGTTTCTTTGAAATATTCAATGTACCTGATACAAAAAGCTCGACAGTGATAAGTTATATAAAGTCACATTTTGCTAGATACGGCATACCATATTAATTAATTTTGGATAATGGTCCACATTTTGGAAGTAATGAATTTGCGCATTTTGCTAAAATCAAGCATGTAACCAGTAGCCCTAGGTACCCCAAATCGAATGGTTTAGCTGAAAGGTTTGTACAGACAGCAAAAAATATACTAACGCAGTTCAAGTGTGATAGGAGTGACCAATACTTACCTCTTTTGGCTTACTGGAACAATCCAACTAATGATTCACTGGGATCTCCAAACTAATGTTTCACTGGGATCACAATTTTGCCAACTACAAATGAGCTGCTTAAGCCTAAAATAATACATAATGCTGAAAAACATGTTATAGAAAGAAGACGTACAAAGAAGTTTTATTATGACCGACATACTAAGGAATTACCCAAGCTACAAGAGGGAGAGTTCCTTAGAATGAAACATGAAGAACATTGGAGGCCTGCAGTAATAGTACAAGTTCGCACATCTCCGAGACCATATGTAGTGAAAGCAGAAAATAGTGAATACAGAAGAACTAGAAAGAACTTGAGGTCAACAAAAGAAGAATTTAAGATGAATCAGGAACTGTCACGATTGGTGGAAAATTCTGATCCTGAAGGATTTGACCAAAGGAATGACCAAGAGCAGCAAGAACTGCTTGTTTGTGCTGGGAATGAGACGGAAGATGCTTCGATAGCAGGTGATGGTCCACCACCAAATGAAAGGGACGAATACAAGAGCCGAAGTGGTAGATTCATAAGGAAGCCAGCGAGATACAGGACTTTATTTTTTTTTAGTATTTAAATTAGTTATATTGACAAGTATTTTTTCTCCATTAAAATTTTCTAAAAAAAAGGGAGGATGTGACATATCTGGCAACAGATGAGGGCATTTCTAGAACTGGTTAACTGGCAACAGTTAGTTGAGAACGAGATGTAAACATTGAAGGCTGTGCAAATATATGGTGTTCTTTTAGTGTCGTTTGTGCGGTAATTTATTTAGAAGTTTGGCAAGTTACAGAGTGAATTAGGTATGTATTATAGTAATTAAAATAAAACAAACAAGTGTTGAAGATCAAATGACTGCTGATTATTATTATAAATAGAGACAAAAATTTACAGCAAGTACCTCCACATACTGCCATACTGCCATGAAAACGATGATTTCCTCCCAATGTTATTAAATGAAAACGATGATTTCCCCTGCTTCTTCCAACAGGATGGAGCTCCTCCTCATTACACTGCATCTGTTCGTTCATATCTGGATGAGCAATTCCCTAATTGTTGAATTAGACGGCGTGGATCTGTCGAGTGGCTGGAACTCTCCCCTAATTTAAGTCCATCGGACTTTTTTCTGTGGGGGTATGTAAAAGGAGTGGGGGTATGCGCCCAATGTCAGAGATCTGAAACATTTACAACAGTTGGAGGCGCGCATTACTGATACGTGTGACAGCATTACACCAGACATGCTGCACCATGTTCGTATGGAACGGGAACAACCTTTGCACGTATGTGTAGCTGACAAGGACAGCATATTGAGCTCCTGTTGTAAGGTTTGCACGTGTGTGTGTAATTGGACAAGGACAGAACATAATTTTTTGTGGTTCGGTACGCACCTCAAGTGAACATGTAACATGCAATAACTTGAAAACTAACAAAGATATGTAAAAAATAATGGTACCACTGTTTTTCTGAGAAAATGTTGCACAAATTTGAGTGTACACAAGACTCTATTGTTATTTGAAAGTTTGAAGTTCAATCCAATATGGCGAATTTGAAAATGGCGGATGGGTGTGGTAACATGTGTCAGAGGTGCAATACTGAATCCAATGTATAAGTGTATATTGCACATGATTACTTTCATGAGCTGTTAAATGTCTGGAAAATATTTGGAGGGTTCTGAACTTATGAATCACCCTTTATAACTATGTTTGTCCGTTTGTGACACAATACATTTAATATTAGACACAATCCTCAACTATTATCCCCATTTCAAAAATCATGTTTGCAGTCGAAAGCCTGATCTGTAAGACCGATGATCCATAAGAATTTGGTCGATTTCCGTTGCATAACGTGCCGCTTGTGGTCCTAAATGCACATGCCATTAAATTCAAATTATGTTTTACTTCATACAATTGCTTTAAAAACATACAAAAAAAGAATGTTTTTCCTTCCCTGTACCTTTTACCACGAAGATCATTTTACGTACAATTTATATTTAAAATAATGCATAGCATCACCGCTAAGGAGCTTAAATTCATACAGAATTTCTCCGAAATCTCTACATCTGAAAATCGGATTTTAATTTATTATTACTCTGTGTGTGTGTGTGCGTGCGTGCGTGTGTGTGTGTGTTAGATAGAGGTCTCAACGAGAAATATTTTACACACATTTTACAATATTTTGTGCCAAAGTGCTTTGCCACTGGGAAACGTAATCGCATATTTTTCTTTATGCCAAGTCTGCAATCATATATTCGCTTCTAAAATTCTATCGGACGGCACTCACCGCGCGTGTGTGTGTTAGATAGAGGTCTCAACGAGAAATATTTTACACACATTTTACAATATTTTGTGCCAAAATGCTTTGCCACTGGGAAACGTAATCGCATATTTTTCTTTATGCCAAGTCTGCAATCATATATTCGCTTTTAAAATTCTATCGGACGGCACTCACCGCAAAACACATTTATGTGTACATCTTTTCTCAGTTGTTTAATTTTGCCTTAATCTCTCTAATGATGATTTCTGTGCTTGTAAAGACCGATTTAATACATTCGTTTTGCTGCTGGTAGCTTCTATGGGAGAAATATTTTTAGTATATTTTCCAATTTTTGCAGCACACAGTTTTGCCACTACAGATGTAAGTAAGAGTATTCATTCTTGTTTCATGCCAAACAAGGAACAGTATTTTCATTTCTAAAATCCCGACTTGTAAAGACCCCTTTGCATTTGATATCTTCAGTTTCAATTGTGAATGATTTCAAGCTTTTCGTGGCATACATTTCATCTCCTGGTGGCCAAAATTAGTCATTTCTTTTGTGAATGTTTTACAGATTGCGTAGTTGATATGTTGTTTTTTGTTTGTAATCTTTACAATACGCCATAAAGACCACTGCTTGCATTTCGAATTTTAGATTATGCACATATTTTCTCTAGGATCCGTGAAAGCATTCTTTGTATTTTCACTGAATTCTTTCTTCTAAAACTCTGCTTTGAAATAGTTTTTGCGTTGAAAACGATTCAGAAGACGTTTCATTTGACCCGCGAATTCGATGTCATCTTTTTTTGTTTGTTTGTGACTCAGTTCTTTATTTGCGACAAATTCTCGAGTTCTGAATTTTAAGTTCCATGCAAATCACATACAGGAAAGCATACAATCTGTGTTATCTTTCCGTCTCTTTCTCTCTCTCTCTCTCTCTCTCTCTCTCTCTCTCTCTCTCTTTCTCTTTCTCCCTCTTTCTGCTGCAAGAACCATACTTCTGCCAGGGAAATCTTGCTCTACTGAAATTTTCTTCTTTCCATCACGGACGGAAAGAGCTGAATCCTATTTGAGACATCACTGCTTCCGTTTTGTGATCGTCAATTGGGCTGTCAGTCGTCCGAACGAAATTATTTTCGCTCTTCTAATGCCCAGATTGAAGAAATTCTTTCTTTAACTGTTAGAGACGTACAGAAAATCATCAGTGTATAGAAGTTCATTGGCTTGTATGTCTATCTTTAGAAATGATACTTGCGCTTCAAAACGTCGGATTGTTATTTTTTTCTCTGTCTTATAGGAGAAAACATGAGCATAGAAATTTAGACATCTCTTCGTCCGTCTGTCCATTTGTCAGTTTGTATGTCTGTTCGTAGAAACGATATCTTCGCTTCTAATTATCAGATTGTAGAAATATTTTCTGTAGTGAGAGGGTCCTTCCTTCGTCCGTCTGTCTGTCGGTGTACAGAGCGGTACTTGATTGGTTAAAGTGAAGGCATAATTTTTGCGGACAGACAGAAAAATTCACTGATGGACGGGTGAATAGAGATCTGAAATCTTAAGCTCATGTTTCATTCTAAAGCGCAGAAAAATAATTTAGCAATCCGATATTTTGAAGGGAAGTATAATTTTTGCAGCCGGACTTCCGAACAGATGAAGAAACATACGTCGATAATCTTGTGCACATGCCTGTCTTTATCAGTCACAAATATTATTTCTTTAGTCTGACCATTAGAAGCAGGATACATCGTTTCTGAGAAAGGACAGACAATTTGAGGAATCTATGGAAGTACGAGTATATTTCTGAAATCTCACTCTTATATTTCTTCCAGAAATAAAATTTGGGAACACAACGAATTGATACGGCGCTTTTTATTTCGCTTTTTTGGAGTAGTACAGGGTGTTTCAAAAAGAACGAAACCCTGAAATGAAGAAAGAAGAACTTTCAAGCAGGCAAATGTTACGTCACGTTTCCACTGTAAGTAGCAGCACGGCACCCAATGTAAGCCGACGTAAGCAGTTGAACGATCTTGATACGCACTAGTCGTGTTCAGGCTTCCATTCCGTTGAGTTGTGCCGGCCATGTCGTTTTCCAGGAGAGAACATATATTTATTTTGGAGTATTATTTAGCGTACAAATCTTATAAACGTGTGCAAGATAAATTTCAGCTGAAATTTCCTCTGTCTTCAACAAGTCAACAATATCACATTTAACTGAGAAATTTCGTGAGACTGGGAGTGTAAAGGACAAAACGAGCCAAGGCCGGCCATCTCTATAAACTGCGGAAGTTCTGGATGATTTATAACGTATCATTTTTAGTTGTTTTCTTTATGTTAATTTGAGCTCATTCTCTTTTATATATATTTTGTTTTGATTGGGGGTTTAACAACCACCGTGATTAACTCAATGGGCTATAAGCAGTCGCCCATCCCTAATTTAGGGCCACTGGTTCCAGGAAAGGGAGAGAGCCAGTGCCGTAAGACAAACACAACACCCATTCCTCACTGGGATTCGGACCCGGACCTCTTCCGTGCGAACGATCAGAAGTCATCACTTAGACCACTCGCCACCGAAGCTTTAGTATTTTCAATCTTAACGCTATATCTTCTCTTTTGCGGAATGATGTTGGCAACAGTTTTGAGGTAAGAGAGCGTGACATATATAAGTTGACAGGTAAGAACTAGAGATAAGTGTTGAGGCAGCAGCCAAAGTGTGTGGTGGTAGGAGCTGTGCAATGCCGAAGTCGAGCTGTGTTGTTATATACTGAGTGTTTGGAGTAATGAGGCTTTCAGCTTACTAACTCATGTTAATCAATGTTGAAAGATTAAAATTATTGTGATTAGTTCCTCACGTATTTGGTAATGTTCGAGCAAAGTGCTTACACGATGATGATGGAATAAAATAATGTCTTTCTGAAACTTTACGTCTTTCTGAAACTTCATTACGTCTTCTGAAACTTTATTTGAATTACTTTGTTTAATTTTGAGAATGAGTATGCAAATAAGAGAAGGCAGTATTCTCAAAATCTTAAGTAGTGTTCCTCTGGATACAAATAGTAAGGAACGCTACAGATCTGAATAAACGTTTAACTCGCCACCAAGAAAATCGCTTTGAAAGTTTTCTTTTCAAACTGGACTGTCACGAGTTAATAAATACACAGTTGACGTGGAGTTGGAACATCAGATAGAAATCATCGCTCTTTCCACGTTTATAAGTGAGTCACGGAAAAATTCTCATCAGTCGCCCCCGGGAATTGAACCCAGGGTCTTCCAGTTACGCGCCGGATATGCTTCCAATGCACCACAGTGGCCTCGAAAATCTGCAGACTCACATACGACAAACTGCCAAACCACATGGCAGGTTGCTTCTTTGGAGCCCTGCACAATGCTAGGGATTCACCAAAGATGAACAGCAGCAACTGAACAAATAACTAGAAGGCGAATGAATAATAAATACACAGTTGACGTAGAGTTGGAACATCAAATAGAAGTCATCACTCTTTCTTCGTGTATATGAGAATTTTTCCGTGACTCACTTACAAACGTGGAAAGCGCGATGACTTCTATTTGATGTTCCAACTCCACGTCAACTGTGTATTTATTATTCATTCGTCTCTTAGTTATTTGTACAGTTGCTACTGTTCATCTTTGTTGAATCCCTAGCATTGTGTTGGGCTCCAAAGAAAGCAACCTGCCATGCGGTTGACAGTTTGTCGTATGTGAGCCTGGGGAATTTCAAGGCCGCTGTGGTGCAGTGGAAGCATGTCCGGTGCGTAACTGGAAGACCTGGGTTCGATTCCCGGTGGCGGCCGATGATAATTTTTCTGTGAATCACTTATAAACAAGGAAAGAGCGATTACTCCTATTTGATGTCACGAGTTATTTTCTTCATTGCAACAAAGAAGTTAAAATTGTACGCTTATCCTATTGGTGTCGTTCAGGAACTGAAAGAACCAGATCGTGAAAACGTTTACGGTATTGTCGTTGGTTTTGTTCGTTTGTTAATGAAAATAGGATTGAGGTATTGGATCCCGTTTACTTTAGTGACGACGCCTGGTTTCACTTGGGCGGCTATGTGAACAGTCACAAGAGCCAAATATCGTCGTATGATCGTCCGTGATGTACCCATGTGTATCACGGACGATCCTTACACCCCGAAAATTAGGATTTGGTGTGCCATTTTGCGCCGTTGTTTAATTGGGCCCATATTTTTTGACAAATCTATAGATAGTGAAGTTTATCGTAACATTATCCAACAGTTTATTGCATTTTTGGAGGTGAATGAAAGATAATGTTGGTTTCAAAAGGATAGTGCGACCTTTCACACAGCAAATGAAACCATGGCCATGTTACAGGAAATTTTCGGCAGCCGCTTGATCTAAGAAAACTTGTAGTCCCCAAAATCTCCAGATCTTACTCCCCCAGACTTCTTCAATTAGGGACATTTAAAAGGCCAAGTGTTTCACAACAGTTCTCATACACTTGAAGAATTAAAGGCAAACATTGAAGGAGAGATTGCAAATATAATTGAACAAACATTACATAAGGTGGTTGTAAATATGAAAAGAGTGCGAATCTGCATCCAGCAGAGAGGTGTTCATTTCCAACATTTGCCGTAAAGGTAAAAGTATGTGTGATTTGTTTCCCCTTTCCGTACTTTGTGCCTTTACATAGCAAATCAATTAAACTCCATATTGTCCATATGCGTAGTTTATCAAAAAATGTTTTTAACTTTTCCACTTAAATGGCAATTGTTTTACTTGTTCACTTCCGCTTCTATTTCACGTTCATGAAAATTTATCTTCGTTATTCTTATTTCGTCAGTGATGCGTGAGAAACGTGCAAATTAAAGGTTACTCGTTATTTTACCATCTAAGTCGAAAAGGCATGATATAATTAATTTGATATGATCACTGAGACGAGCAATTATATGAAACGCTGTTTCCCATTAAGATTTTTTTGCTCGCCCTGGTAGTTACAAAATACAGATTGATGGATGGAAAGAAAAAATATATCTTAAAGCAAAAAATTGAAACTACTTATCCTCTAATTTAATTTCAGAAAATAAAAATATGTGAATCGAAATCACATAGCTTAATTAGCTGGATCAGGGATATGAAATTTGTCTTTGTCGGGAAACTTTTAAAATGTCTCATAAAGCATAATCATTTCTGATCGTTTCGTAATGAGAATTTTGAAGAGGTCTCATGATGAATATATGACTTTATATTGTAATAAAAACAAGTTTAATCAACAAGATAAAACGGATTCTTTTTAAAGTGAAATTTCTTTGCTTCAGTATGATTTTAATGATATATAATCCACTTTAGAATAGAAATACATAACCCGAAGCTTAATTCGAAAAAGTTACCGAATAGATTTATGCCGAGCTAAATCTTCCTTTTTTTACGTATACATAAAGTCTAAACGCATTTCATACACAATGACGATATCTTGATGCGCACTGCATCTTCAAGTGAATCCTTAATTCAAAGTCTATTCAGTAAAGTAAACAACCTAATATGTTCAGTGAGACCTGATTTTATTGTAATGCGCTCCGTTTTGCATTTGAATAGGTTTCAGCACAAGCTATTGAATAAAATTACCTCTGTTCTTTTCAAAACTGCTGGAGAGGAAGCCAAGCAAAGAAGATGCTCGAGGTTCTCGCTCACATAAATGTGTATCTCCTGCGCCAGAAAAATAATCCGGGAAGGAGAAATATAATCCAAAAGAAAAGATGTCGAAAACTATGGAATTTCACATGAAGTACTTTCTGTGCATAACCTTAAAAATACCTCTTTAGGTACATCGCTTCGTTTTATTTAGAACTGCGTTATACTCCCTTCATGAAAAGGCGTATTTAGTGCAGCATTTCAAAGAAAAGTTTTGGAAAGATGAAAATATCATCTTGACAAACGTAACTACAATAACCGAATTTAAGGGCAGTTTCTGATAAAATGTAAGAAAATACCGTTCAAATAGTACTCTGCAAAAAAAAAAAGTAAACACAAATTGAAGCACCCTAAGGAATCATCCAATCGAGATGAAGATTGGTATGTTCAATGTACATGTATAGGAAAGGACATGATTGAAATTCCAGAGCAGTAGGGCCATTTATTCTGATAAAACAGCTAGACGAGTGGATGAAGTCAGCACCTTTTAGCGCCACATCTGGCTCGGATAATAGCGGTTAACCGGCTACAGATACTATAGCTCACAGGTACTGCCCAGAGGTATCACATGCCGATTAGTGTCAAAACTGCTGGCCAATTCGCCAACATATCGAAATGGGCTTAGGTGGCGTGGCGTCCCATCATGTCCCAAATATGTTGGATCAGCGAGAAGTCGGGAGATCGGGCTGGCCATGGAAGGATGTCGAAGGTAGGTCGGGGACATCCGTTCCGTGTGTGGCCGGGCACTATCATGTTGAATATTTTGTTTGGTGATGCTGAGACAAGAATGGCAATACAATAAACTGTTGAATGTCGTCGAAGCACCGTCGAGCCGGGAGGATTGAATGGAGGACTACCAAGGGTGTCCGGCTATCTTACAAAATGGCCCCCTCACAATCACTCGCAGGGTGCGAGCTAAGTGCCGTTTCACGGTAAAAGCAGTATCCGTGTGTTGGCTCGCTTGTCTCCAGACATGTGTGCGCTGGTCATCGGCGCCAAGTGCAAACCGGGACTTATTACTAAAGACAACACGACACCACTGGGCGTTATCTCACCTTTATCGGGCCTGACATCACTGCAACCGGTGCCGGTGATTCTCGCTGGTTAGTGGTAGGCGGCATAGTGGCATCCTTGAATGTTGTCTCCATGCCGCAAGTCGTCTGGCAACGGTCCGGATGTCCACTTCCGTACCTGTAGGCGACGCAACATGGCCACGGATAGTTGAGAGCAAAGAATTTGGTTCTGTTCTTGAGGCTCTCACAATCGCTCGATCCTCGCGTTATGCCGTTGCTTCGGCCGTTCACTGCCCTCATGTCCCTAGGTTGTGCTCTTCTCGAAACCATGGGTGCCAACATCGTAGGATTGCCGCATCGCTCCAACCCAAATGCCTGGCGATACAGCGACTTGAACAACCAACCTATCTCTCGACCCATTCATTCATCCTGTCTCAAACTCGCTCAACTGCTCGTTTTGTGCACGGATACCACGTCGAGATTTTTCACAGTCCGTTCAGGTCAACGCAACCGCAATCCGCAGTCACAATTGTCCCAGGATGCAGACTTTACTCTTGATATGCCCTCCCCGATGCGCTGAGGCACGCCGCAATTTAGTCATTGGTCGTTATTTTTTATTGATTTGCATATTCGGCCCTGTGGTATTTGCATGCGGAGTTTTATCAGTATCCAACGATTTTCGGGCTGTACTTTTTTTCTTTTGGCAAAAAGTGTATATTTCCCAAGAAAATGTTTGTCACCATTTTAGAAAATCCAAGATGTTGCTATGAAACTCCTTTTTCCCTTTAGGTTTATTGATTTCACTAGCAGGTCCATACAACTCTGGCAATTTCCTTTGCCTTTAGGTTCTTTTGGAAGCAGGTCTTCACAAATTAGATGAATCAGGATTGGGTTTGTTATTATCGCAGTTATCACTTTGGTTCATGTGATTGATCTTCAGTTGTTTGAAACTGTCCCCTTTTTTATATAGGAAACTATGCTTCCAGTTTTCTCCCGGCCACCATTGTTACAGTTTACGGTACGAGATCAAAGTTTTTCGCTAACCACGGATGTTGGTGGGTTAGGTTTATCAACTAATATCCATTCACCTCGCCTTTTCCAGATCCTGGCTAATGTTTTCTGGCTTAGTCTTCTTTGCGGTGCTGTCGATTGTAAAATTTAGTTCTATGCCTCAGCGTCAGAATTATTTTAGCCATTCTGGTGCTAAGAGGTGTAGATTGTTAACTAGTTGTTCGAGATGGACCGTGATTTAGTCACGCATGAGACTCGAGAGGTGTGTTTTGGAGCTTCTGCGCTTTCTGATGAACCGTTGGCCCAAAACTAGGAAGAGGCCACTGATAATATCCTTTACAGTTGTTCATGGTGTTTCTCAAGCCTCAAAATAAGAAAACAAAATACATTCAATGCTTCCAATTTCAGTTGTGGTCTTATTGTGATTGTCCCACAATTCATTCCAGAAACTGAGAGATTCATCTTCATCGGAAATATTAATGATGTTTTTTATTTCTATTTGTAAGGCCTTTGAAAAACTGTTTCTTAATACATTGTAACTGAACATTTTGTCGAAACATATACAGTTATATACAGTATATGCATCCTAATTTCACAGCTTTCTCACATTTGTTGCTGTTCGACGTTCCAGCGTTTCCGATACCTCAAAATCTGTTTTTACTTCAAGCTGATATCTTTCCTTTAGAGTGTTCTCTCTGCTTTTCAGTTTGCTACCTTTTACACTTTCTAAGTAATTAATTACATAATTTCAGATAAGTTCCCGCTCAAATGACATTTTCCCTTCGAGTTTTTACTTTTTCATTTTTTAGCATATAGTATTCTTTAGTTCTTTGATATTTAACCTATTTTCTTATTTGATAACGGCAGTGGCACTTTATGATAGGTGAAACAGTTCTTGAGAAGTGGTTAGTATTGTTGCGATTGTTATATCAGCGTGTCTGGCAAATTCTTCTTGATAGCAGTTTCAGTTTCTTTAGGCTTTCTGTTCTGTCCTCCGTATTTTGCATTTGCTCATAGATTCGCCTTCGTATCTCTTGTTTCTTGCTCACAAAGGTCTTTCTCCTACCATCTAATTTTCAGTGTCAACCTGATGCTTATTTCGCTTTCCATTGTTGCTATTATTTCTGGCTCTGATTTTCGATATTCTTTATAGCGTTCTTTTTCACTTTTTCATACACCGTACCAGAAAAAAATTGCCCGTCTCCTTTGCTCACCAAACAGCTGCTAATTGCATCGGAGCCACTGGAAACTTTTCCCTCCAGAAGCAAAATATTCGTTTTTCATGGCATTTCAGTTAAAAGCTAAAACATTTTTAATGTCATTTATTTCCAGATTATGAACATTCCTTTTTGATTCGAACTCGCTGGTGGGGCACGATATTTCGTAATTTCTTCATTTTCTGAAATTTTCCATTTCTCGTTCTGAGGTTGTTTTTCCTATCAGTTTCAGTTTTTTAGGATTAGTTTCAGTTTAATTTTTTTAAAAATCGTCAGTTTAGTTTAAAAAAAATCGTAAAAAATTAAAAAAAAAATCTTTAGTTTTAGGTTTTAAAAATTCGTCAGTCGCGTTTGCTCACCAAACAGCTGCTAATTTGCATCAGAGCCTCTGGAAAGTTTTGCCTCCAGAAGCAAAATATTCGTTTTTGAAGGCATTTCAGTCTAGAAAGCATTTTTAATGTCATTTATTGCCAGATTATGAGCATTCCTTTTTGAATAGAACACGCTGGTGTGACACAATGTTTCGTAATTGCTTCATTTTCTGAAATTTTCCATTTCTCGTTCTGAGGTTGTGTTTCCTATTTTAGAAATGTGATGCATGTTCAACAAGTTATCAACAAACATTATCTAGTTACTTAAAGCAAGTAAATCTTCAATATTTTGTACATCCCTGAGATGTGCAATTCCTCTTCATTGTTACTTAGAACTTAATGTCACAAGAACAAGAAATAATGAGCGGCTTTAACGTACATTCACATTCATAACATCAAATCTCGTTATTTTATGAAAACTTTGTAGTTTAATCATGGTGTACTACTTAGGCACTCTGTTAGAACTCCAATATCCCTAATGATTCTATAAAACCCAAACTTTAATCCATTTTTATTTGTTGGAAATAATTATTTGCGAACGTCTTTGCATATGCGTCTTAGTCAATTTTAATTTTTCAGTTAAATGTTAGAAACTGGATGGGCTATCTCTAAAATCCTTCCAGTGTTTTTTTTTTTTTTTGTGGTAATTGAACTTTTTGATATTCCTTTAGCTTTGTTTCTAGAATGTTGCCTTGAGAAGAGAATTCCTGCATTCGTAAAAATTTGCTTAAGAAAAAACAAGATGGAGGTATATAAAGCATAATCATAAATTTGCATTCATTTCAGAACTGTTTTCAGGTCAGAAATAGAAAATATTTTCCCCGAAAATTTTACGAAATTATTCGTAAGAAAAATAGTTTCAGCCACGTCCGTGTTTCGATGCGCTCCCAAGCAAATATTTGAAACTACTTTCAGTGCTGGAAACCTGATAACTTCCAGCTGCTTGATGCTGCTCAGCAGGACTCGTGTCAAAGCAAGCGCATCGAATAAGATGAAAACAGCAAGAAACGGGAGGGGCTTCAAAGCAAATGGAACGTCAGACTACGCTGCAGAAAAGTAGAACTCAGGGAAGGCGGGTGGAACAAGATTTTTCCTGGTGTGTTGTTCGCCTCCACGCGTGTCACGAACACGACCGCGATGCCGACGACACTCGACATCAGAAATCACGAGGCGGAAAGTGAAGAGAAGCGGAGAAGAAAAAGAAGAAGAAGAAGCACTCTCCATCCCAATCCCACTTGTCAGGGCAAATCTCCTGATCTGGTCTTTTCGTTCTCGTCCTCCAACAGCACCCGTCTCTTACAGAGTCTGGAAAACAGATAAAAAAGTTCAAGAACAAAGACATAAAAACGTTTCAACTGTGCTAGTTTCTCTTCTTGATTATTTTTTCTGTTGCGTGTTTTTTTTTAAGTTCGAACCAAAAAATGACAGAAATAACATCATCTACTCAAAAGATTTAAAACCGCATCAATTTTTATTTTCTACTGTAATTATTAATAAGCTCTTTCGTATTTAGGGGCTTTGTGGAAATATGACTGTTGGCCAATACCACAATGTTTACAATGAAAAAACATTGGAGACATTTTCTGATATGGAAACTAAAAGTGAAATACCTCAAAACATGTTTTTCGAGAACGATGCAATGAAGTTTGTTTAATTAAAAGATATCGGCAAGTACAGGAAACTGCTTAGCTAATTATTCATTGATAGTACAACCGAGAATACCGGAACCCGAACAGTTTCGAACTATATGCACCGCAGCATATACATGAAAATTCGAAACGATAAGTAAGGTTTCTTTATTTTTCTTTGAAAAATGATAAGGAAGTGGTTAACTTAGAAACTTCTATATTCCTCGATTCGTGTCTCCCCATGACCCCAAATAATTTTATGCTCCGGGGTTCTTCTTCCTCCAACAGCACCATGATATTTCAAAATTTAATGAAATTGTTTAAAATCACTTTAAACAATTTGAAATAGGTATATCTCCAATAATTTTGACAGTTCCCCTTATCTATGAAATTTAAATCGCATACTGTACATATTACATCCAGTTATTGTCAAAGAACAGGTAGTGTAGCCAGGGGGTTAACTTTGCAACTTTATATAGTGAAACTATATAAAGTTGCAAGAATTTAATGCTACAGTGTAGGAAAAGGAAACAAAACGAAGAATGAGCCATTTGTGCAGCCACTGAGTGATATGCACACAAGCCAATCAATCGTCATGCATTGTCATTAAATATAGCCGGAATGCTGTCTGTGAAAAATGATTATCACAACGAAGTAAACGACTGTGGTTTTGTCATTATCTCAGTGAGCCTAGCGTCCCTCATAACTTTTTTTCTATGTACGTAGAGTGTTTTCTCCTTAAACAGGCGATTTTCACTCAGTTCCTTGTGCTCCTGATTAAGGAATATGGTTTTAATTTATTCCCGTCCTTTAGTATTAGCAAGCCAAAATATTCTTCTTCTCTCAGATTTCTTCCTTCTATTGATTCCTTCTTCTAATACCAACTGAATAATGCAGAATGCATAAATAACTCTGCATTAAATATCCCAAATACAAGCATTTTTATTATTTTCATCGCTCTTAGAAACTCACAATTTCTATTTACCCTTCTTATTTTTTCTTGATTCCTTTCTTTTGCTGTCTATGGCCTCTTTAATATTTTTCTAAGAATCTAGATTTTAAAGGCAAAAGTTATTCAAGCTTATTTTTTAAATGGTGGTTATTCTTATTGTCCAAGTTTCAACACCATACACACAGCAGAATCAACCACACGTAGCAATCCGTCATGCGTAGTTTAATTTCAGTATTTAAATCAGTGTTGCACAGAACCGACATCAGGTTAGAAAGGTTTGTCTTGATAACTGAATCCGCCATGTTATCTCTATATCACAGTCAGAATATTTCTTCAGCCAGGAAATTGAATTTGTCTACTTATTCAATTTTTTTCCATTTAATATTAGATCATCTGATGTTATAAGATTCTACCTATCTATCATAAACTTAAGTTTATTAGTATAAATTTATATGTTCATTTCCATACGTCTTCTGTTGACACGTTCAAGAAGAAACGGGAGATATTTTTAAACATTTCTTACGATTAAAGCTGTGGCATCAGCATAGCTCAAGTTGAAAAGTGCTTATCCACTTAAAATTATTTCTTCATTGCTTTCAACTGAGATTTCCAAAAATAAGACTTCTAAATGGATGCTGAACACAAGTGGAAGCAGCACGCAGACCGGTATCACTAATTATTTTTACTTATGGCGAGAGGTAATCGTGATGACTAGCTCCATAAGTGAAGATATTGTTGGTTATGAAAAATCACAAATATCTGGTGACATCAAATTCATTACATCTTCTCTGTAGTTAAAGCATTTTTATTGCATTACCTTAAGCACGCCTGGAATAAAAATTGAAGTACTAACATCCCGTCGAAGAGTATACACACCCACTCTCATCTGCGAGGCTTTATAAAAACCGATTCATACCATATTTACATACTTCTTGCGGCAAATAATAAAAAAAAAATCAGCTGTCGTATCACCATACTGGTTATAAGCACTGTTGACCTTGTTGCCTTCCCACAGATTATACACTGAAGAGCAATTGAATTAGAGATACCTGTCTATAACGTGTAGCACCACCTTTCGCCATGACGACGGCGGTGATTCGTCTCGGCATGGACTCGACAAGACACCGGAAGTATGGCTTATATGGATACACGACCCCTGAACAAGCTCCCACAGTTCACGAAGATTTGATGGAGGGGGGTCAGAGCCTCAAACATCTCTCTGGATGGCATCCCACCTGCGCTCAATGGGATTGAGGTCAGTTGACCTAGCTGGTCAAGGAAGCCAGGTCACGTCGGTGGAGCTTGTTCAGGGGTCGTGGATACAATTCGGGAGCGATGGCACGGTGCATTGTCTTGTTGCAGGATTAGGTCCCCAGTTGGATGTTGAAGACGCACAAACGGGAGCAAATGGTCGTCCAGGATATCCCGGTAACGTTGACTGTGAGGGACGATGTCACACGTACCAGGGGTCCCATTTAAGTCCACGTAAACAGTCCCCAGACGAGAATGCCACACCCGCCAGCTTGAAATGTACCCTGCTTGCAAGAAGGATCCATCGCTTCATGTGGTTTGCGCCGTGCTCGTATCCTGCCGTCCGCATGTACCAACGTGAATCTCGAGTCATCAGTCCAGGCAACATTTTTCCACATGTCTGGGGTCCATTGGCGATGTTCCCGCGCCCATGCTGATATTTGCACCCTGTGATGTGCGGTCAGCAGCGGTACCCTCGTGGGACGATGGCTTCTGTACCCCATAGCGAGGAGATGGTTCTAGATGGTGCGGCTGCTCACACGTTTTTGTGCAGCAGCGTTAAATTGCCGAGTGATTTCTTGCACTGTGGCTCGTCCATCCGCTGTTACAATGCGAGCTAGCCGACGAAGATCCCGCTCATCCACACGCTGTTGTCCACGGCTGTTATCCCTTGCAGGGATGGTTTTACCGGATTCGATGCACTCACGGTGCACCCGTGACACAGAGGCTCGTGAAACTCCCAGTGCCTGCACGATTTCCGAGATGGAGTGACCCATTCGTCGGACTCCAACAATTTTCCCACGATCAAATGCGCTTAGGTCCTTCGTCTTATCCATACTGCGTCCGACTCTTACTGATTCCCGTTGCATCATTTCTTATATTGTCGAATCGCTGCATACGTCATGTCGTTTCCGTTTACAGGGCCAATCACAGCGCCACATTTGCATAACGCCAGCTGTATTTAATTCAATTGCTCTTCAGTGTAAGTCCTCTATAAGTGCCAGGACGCAGGTTTTTTTTTAGTTCTATCGAGTTATAAATAGCAATCTTACTGATTTCGGAAGTTAGGTATTTACGATCTTTCATTTTTCCCACACCAATTGGAATTTGCGATCCCACGAACCTGGCGTTGAACAAAACATTGTTCTGCGTTTATGAGAACGTAACACTGTAATCGTAAAATTTTTCTTTTGTACGCATCTCTATTCCGTGCCCCGTATTCCAAAATTTATAGAACTCACTTGCACTACGGATGCGCGCATTCAAAGCTAAATAACTGATAAAAATAATTGAGAAATACATTTCTTTAGATACGGTTCCAATCTGAGATGAGTGTTCGTGGAGCCATACGTTTCGTCCAGGTGGGGCGTCGCATTGTCCTGCTAAAAAAGACCATCGGCAGCAGGACGCCCAAAGGACAGGAAAGTGTGTAGATGGTCAACCACAACATGGTAACTCGCAGCGGTTAAGTAACTGCCCACAAACGCTAAGGGTCCTAATGTATCCAATGAGAAGGGTCCCCAAACCATCACAGAGCGGCCACCGCCTTGAACAGAGCATACGTGGTACGACGGGGGATGGCCTCATGCTATCCACCCTACACGCGCACCATACCGTCAGCTCAGTACAGCTGAAAATGGGATTTAACTGACTACACGATGCGACCACTCTTCCGGTCCAATTTTGATGTTCCTGACACCAGGCGAGGCGTAATGTCTGATGACGAGCAGTCAACATTAGCACATGGGTAGGGCGTCGGCACCCATTGTCCAGGGTATGCAGCGTGCGAAGTACCGCTCACTTGCTGACGCTGTTTGGGCCTCCGACATTTAACCTGGATCCGATTTGTGCCACAGTTGAATAGTGGTCGATCTGTATGAGCCTAAATAATTTACGTCGACCCAGGTTACAAATGACGTGTGATCGGGCCGCTTGCTCTCTGGGTGCTAGTACGTCCGTTGATGGTGCACTCACGGTTACACCCTTGATAGAGTTGCCCTCAGGAACCGCATCAAAGGTGTACCGCGATGCTGTAGTATGAAGCTTTTTACCACTTGGGTGATCGAATGGCCCGCCGGTCTTGCGCCGACGATTCGTCTACGATCAAAGTCGCTTAGATGACCACCTTTTCCCACGTTCGTCGATTGCGATACGCTGTTGGGAAACCCTGCTGTACGGTTGTTTATCGCTTGCGTTCGGTTTGGTTCTGTTCCACTCTGTGCTTGGGAAGGGCACGTCAACTGCCGATCTCCTCTATCTCTAATGTTTTGTCTGCTGAGTGTACAACTTAAGTTCTGGAGGTGGTGTCATGGTGTTGCATTGAAACGGGTCCACTGGTATTGCTGGAAGGTCGAAGATTATCTAAGCATTGTTGTGGATCAAGTTCATCCCGCAATGCTGACTTCTTATCCAGCAGGTGGCAGATGTTTCATTAACAACCATGTTGCTGTCCATCGCGCAACATCTGTTGAGCAGTGGTTAAGCGAGAATGACGACTTCTACCACCTCACCAGGCCATCACAAAGACCGGATATGAACCCCACTGATAATGTATCGAACTTTGCAGGTAATGTATCGAAATTTGCAGGAACAGGACTTAGATCAGGGATCTAAGTCCTGTTCCTGCAAATCTAAGCCAACTAGAGACTTTCTGGTGAACGCCTGGTATGCTGTAGACGTAGATGCATTCCAGCGCCTTGTTAAATCTATGACAAATCGTATACGTGCTGTACTTCGGGCTAAAGGAAGTCCAATCCGGTATTCAATAAACATTTATAATTCAGTGGCCGGTGTGTGTGCCACGTTTATTTCAAAAATGGGATGCATGAAAAACGTGAAAGATTCCCACTGGTGCATTCGATATTAAATGATGCTACAGAAATGCAACAATATAAAGTAAGGTAACTATATGGATACTCAAAATAGTATAACTATACTAAAAATCCGAAAATGTTTAGCGTAGGATAAAGATAAAATTTTCCAAGCTTTACACATCAACCAGACATCTCAAGGAAGATAGACAGCTAACTGCAAACTGGATAATAGAACGTTTCAACACTTTGAACGCGGTGACTTGACTAGACAATAAATGATTAGGAGCAAACGTGATATTTTCGAGGAAACGAGGTCACGTTGGTTGGGCACGCGGTACAATGGTAGATAACTCAGCATTATTTGAAGAATTTATTCCAAATACGTGGCAACTCCAGAGAAACGCTGTCATTGCAAGCCTCGCAGCTGGTCAATGGCCGTAGATTTGGGTGTGGAGTATGAAGCTAATTTCTTTGCATCACTCCATATAGGATCGGCGGACTTGAACTTGACTTATATATGGATACTATGCCTGAATATTTAAAGCTAGGTATTCCTTTATCTGAATGAAAGTTAAGGATGCGTTTTCTGTTTGGCAAATATATATTTGCGCCAAGCAATTTTCATTTGCAATGGAAGCTTCCATGCTGCTGTTATCCCTGTCTTATAGTTTTTATGAATAGAAAAGTAACATTTCTTTACATCTTATTCATTAAATTTTGTAAATTGAGCGATGAGATGAAAAATCAGACTAATATTGACATTTTTTGTAATACAACGTCGACGAATATATAAGAAAAACAAAAGTCCCTCAACGCTCTCTTCGTATAATGCACAAAGCAATATAAACTTCAGATTCCACAACATAAGTTTCTCCCAGTTAGAACTCTATTTCCTTTCAGAGGCGAGAAGATACAAAAAGGTTGTTCCACAAGGTACAGCTAGATTATTTTGCTTGCGATTCTTGAGAAAAAGAAAATATAAGATTGTTAGACTGTGGTTTCACAGTTGTACAGTGAAAACTCCACGCTAGCATATTATTTCGCTCTCCCGAAAGATCTGTATAACAAAATCACGGGTTTTATTCTTACTGGAAGCCAAGGTTTCTGTTATCACTTTTTTTCAGAGGTCGAAATTGCGTGTGTCTAACATTTTTCTCGCAAAAGATTTGTTTACAAAGACAGTAAGAAAAGAATTTAATTTTTTCGCTATCTTGCATACGAAGATAAAGCAATAATTACTCTTTTAAAAAATATCATTACAGATTTTTTGCTGAATTTTGAATTTGTATAAAACCCATTCCGTGTGCTGGCATTTACTTGGAGATATAATCGACAAATCGAAAAACCGCATCGTTATTCTGCAGCTAAACTGATAGATGAATTTGTCAGGGATAGACCATTTTATGCATTATGCAAGTGCGATGGTATGCTACGTGTCTTCGTCAAATAACTAAGATAATTTTATGCATTTGTGCTCATATGTTATACGTCATCGTCATGTGACTAAGGCCAATTTTTGCAGGTGAACAAATTTTCATCATGTTTCCAGAAGAGTTTATGCAAACAGGCTGACATGATGTATGTTTTTGTCGTCATATCCGTTAGTACATTTTATGAAAGTACGATGTTATCGTCATATCTTTTGACTATTTTAAGAAAGTAAGCTGATATCATCCTGTATCTGGACCATATTACGGAAATGAGCCAATAAGTTACATACTGTCGTAATGCAACTAAACCCAGTTTTTTTAAGTAGACTGACAAGTTATATCTTGCCGTCACATCCCTAAGATCATTTCATAAAGTTGTATGTTATCGTCATATCACTGAAACCATTTTATGCAAGTAGGTAATCATTACACGATCGTATCGGAATAATATGACCACCCCGGAACACGGAATCACAGTGAACCCGCCCAGGCGCGTCACAGAGTGCACGTGACGAGGTCAACCACATGGAGATATAAAAGGCCGACCTGGACAGATCAGCCACAGTGCGTAAAGTAAGCACAACGGGCACAAGAAGGGATTTGACGGACGTTTAAAAAGGAATGATCGTCGCTACCGCTCCAAGGGTTTAAGCATCTCGGAAACAGCAGACTTCGTGGGCTGTTCGCGAGATGGTGTAGTAAGGGTGTACCAAGAATGGGCCGCTGGCACACCGAGTATCTTCTGACGTCATAACTGTGGAGCCCCAAAGGCCACAGACCACAGAGGAGAACGCCGCCTCCATCGACTGGTAAAGGGCAATCGACGCGCAACATTGCAGCAATTGACTACGCAAATGAACTTTGGGGCACCCAGGTACGTCTCCCAGATAACAGTGGAGCGAACCCGGTTACGCATGGATTTACGGAGTCCACAATGCGTCAAGGGGCCCATGTTAGACCAGGTCCATCGGCAACAACGCCTGCAGTTCGCATCGAAATACCGTCATTGGACAGTTAAAGAGTGGGAGAAGGTAGCCTTTTCCGACGAATCGAGGTTTTTACTCCACAGAAGTGACTGGCGGTGGCGGATACGGTGTCAGCAACACCAGTACCAACACCCGAACACGCTTGTCGATCAAGAACAGGCCGGCGGTGCAAGTAGGCATGCCTAGGGGATGTTTCTCAGTATGACCTGGACCGGCTGGTACCACTGAATGGGTCCCTGAACGCCAATGGCTACCTGTCCAACTTCGCTGACCACATGTTTCCACTCGTGTTGGACGTTAACCCTGGTAGTGATAGTGTCTACCAACAGAACAATGAGCCATGTCACGTCGCTAAGAGGGTGTGTGACTGGTTCCAGGAAAACCACATCCATGTCTCCGTTCTCCCATGGCCAGCGAAATCTTTCGGCTTCAATCCTATAGAGCACTTTAGAACTATTTTGATCGACAGGTTCGACATGGCGATCCACAAAAACGTCATCGCCGGAACCACCGTGCTCTTCTGCAGTCCGAATGGGCACCTGTGCCTCAATCAACCTTCCAGGGCCTTAATTGCGTCCATATCACTCTATCTCTCCGCTGTCATCTGGGCCAAGGGTGATTATTCCCATTATTAGGTAGGTGGTCATATTGTTCTGATACGACTGTGTGTATGTTGTTAATACGTCACTACGCATTAAATAATAAGGAACGTTCCTAGTAGCAGCTGGTCAATGGCTTAAAGTTGGCTTTTGACCATTTACCAGAGATGGATCTGGGTTGGAATCCAGGGTGAGGCATGGATGGTGTGTTTGTCTTACGGCTGTTGATCTCTCTTGCTCCAAACTGCCAGTGACCCCAAATTATGGACGGGCAGCTTCTTATAGCCCACTGATTTGCTCATATTGATCAGTGAACCCCCAATAAAAAAATAAGAGATAAAAAATGTAAAAACTACTTTACTGAAGGCTTAATCGGATAGTGATGTGATCTAACGGACTTAGAATGTGGGGGTGTGAGTAACAACAAAACTGCTGAAATTGTGGAATGTAGAAGCGTAATAGTTCAGAGAGGGTTTAACACATCAAATGATTGGTAATCAGTACGTGACCTACCATTGGAAACAACAAGTTTTCGACGAAGGTTGTCCGAAGGGAGCCATATTTGTACTGAAAAGAAGCCACACAATAGTGAATCAAATAACGAAGGATTGGAAAAGGGACAGTGTCAAACGTAATTACTACGAACCGTGCACAACAATTGCACCACGTGAGTTGCAACAGCGCAAGATATGTCCTTACATACATAGAAACTGTTGTCTGCAGCGACAAAGACAAAACCTTTTCAGGCGTTCGGTAGCACCTGAGATGCACCCAAAATATTTGTCTACGTAAATTTTCACTGCACCATATTAGAAGTTCAGTGAGATTTCAGAGACAGAAGAGGTCGAACATGAATCCATCTTCCTTGATCGTGACGCCACTGACTTGTGGATGTAGTGAAATGGTGTGGGCAATGTTTTGATGGACGACTTTAGGTCCATGATTCGAGTGGATATTGGACACCCGCCTGAACACCTAATCGTATTTAAACACTGTTGCTGATTAATTTCATCTAAACATGGTCTATCCCTCTAATCTCGTATTGATGGAGACTTCGAGATGGACAATTCACTGTGACGTAACATCCACATTGTGGCTGAGTAGTTTCAGGAAATGGACAGAGCTTTTTCTCTCTTCATTAGACACTTCAGTTTCCAAATTTCAACCATATTAAGCATTTTCGAAAAGAGGAAAAACGAGACATCAGATGTCCGGATCCCGGCATCACTTGGATTAGTATTTCTATTTCGTGAGTTAGTATTTACACAGGAACTTTACAAAACCTTTTTTGAATCAATGCCACGGACATACTTTTTGGTTCTTTTCTTTCGAGGTTTAACGACCACCATCAGCAACGATTAGGTTTTCGTATAAGCAATCGCTTATCCTTAATTTGGGGTCACTGGCTTCAGGGAAGGGACATCTCCTCCCAATTTGAGGTCCCTGTTTCTGTCAGGCAAGCACACCTCCCATGCTTTATCCGAGACTCGGTTGGCCCGGTGATGCAGTGGTCTAAGCGATTGCTTCTGATCATTCGTCCTAGATGAGTCCGGATTCGAATTCCGGTGAGGCATGGGTGTTGTGTTTGTCTTACTGCGCTGGCTATCTCCCTTCCCTGGAACCAGTGACCCAAAATTAGGGACGGGTGACTTCTTACAGACCGCAGAGTTGCTCACGGTGGTCGTTAAACCTCCAATAAAAAAAGGTATCTGAGACTCGAATCCAGGCCCATCGCAGACGAATGGTATGAAGCCAGTGCTTCAAACCACTGCCGAAGGGGAAAGATGATTTAACGTACATATTATTAGGTTGGTGGTCCTGATAAATTGACCGATCATATCTGCTACTAATGTAGACAGCGTTTTGAAAGAATATTTTATTTGCTTTTAACTTCAGAAGGAATGTCACTAAATTTTGGTTAAAATTCCTTGACGGGAGTTCCTCTCGCTCGCGTCTGCTAACTCATACACAATTTCATTACAAGACGCTATCCGTAGTGTGCCTGTTTTCCGCACTAGACATTGTGCTGTGCTGAAAGTCATTTCATTGCGTTTTGGGTATTCAGCTTTTTAAGTAAATTAGGAGTGCACGTGATTTATTTTTCCTTTCTTGAATACAAAGCATAGCTCTTCTCTAACAAGCGAAACATTATTCTAAACTATTCCCCTTCTATCTGCCTTTATCAATCTGCACTCAAGAAGAAACGTATCGGATATCAGTAAATAAGATCTAAGTCACTGGAAGCCAACGAGTGAGCATTTGCAATGTTAATCACCAACCTTCTGCAATGTGTGCCGGAGGGCAATTTAAGAACTTAGTATCTTTTGAACACAACATATCTCAAAGGAAATTGCTTTGCTTAAACTCCGCAGTCTTGGACAAAATTTATCTAAAGACGGCAAATTTAGCTCCAATGTTTAGTAGAAACTTTTAAATACAAAAGATTTATTGTTTCGGGAACACTGGTCAGTCTCAATCCAAAATATTCAATATATACAGCGTGCTTCATAATTTATGTCGGGGTTTCCGCGGTCTGTCATGGTGAAACCGCAACTGACAAAATGAATCTGTCTACAGTATAAACAAGTTCACCGCGGGAAAGTTTTATGTGGCAACTCGGTACCCGCTGAAATGACGTCATACTTCAAAATAGCGACTGTTCAAAAAAAAGCAATGTGTTTACTGTGGTTCTTCGAAACAAAGTCAGTTATCACAACGCAGCGTCGTTACAGAAAGCAGTATGGCAGAGCTCCACCCTTCGATAATGCTATCCGACGCTCGTTAAAATAGTTTCAAAAGACTAGTAGTGTGCAGCTTCAGAAAGTAGCGGGAAGACCGAGCACTTCCGACGATGCTGATCGCATCCAGGAAGCCTTTTCTCGAAGCCCTAAGAAGTCAACGAGACGAGCTGCGTCGCAGTTAGGTATGCCAAAAACGACGTTTGGAGGGTTCTGCATAATCGCCTACATCTCTGTGCGTACAAAATGTCAGATTGTACAGGCTTTACTGAGGGACGATAAACACCGCCTTTTCCAATTTGCCCAAGACATTTTGTCCAAAGTCGAAGCTGATGAACATTACCTGCGCTGCGACGGACGTGGTGGACCCATTCCGTGGCCTCCGCGCTAATCCGACATTACACCACTGGATTTCGTCCTTTGGGGTTACGTGAAAAACACCATTTACCAGACACCTGTGATCACCCTCCATGACCTGAAAACCAGAATTGGTGCTATGATGGCAACAGTAACGCCGCAAATGCTGGGGAACACTTGGCGGGATATTGATTATCGCTTGGATATCTTGCGCGCAACGAAAGGCGCGTATATTAATGTGGTTTAGCAATCTGATGTATCGATTCTACAGCTATTAAAACTTTTAGTTTTGTTCTGTCATATTCTGTTTGCGTTTTAGATTGTTATTTCCCGTTTTCCGATTACATGCCATTGAAATCGCGACACTAATTATGGATCACCCAGTATATACACAATCTACCAACAAGTAGATTGTGTATATACTGGGACACCCCTGCAATCGACGATATCTGCGGTCCTGATACACGTCACGGCCGCCGCCGTCAAATATCGTGTGGGAAACAACAACGCAACTAGTCGCATGCAAGATGCCACGCAGTTCGGAGCTCTCTGATTTCGAAAAAGGTGTAATCGTCGGGTATCACAGAAATGGCAGATCCATACATTACATATCCAGCGAGTTGAAGTACCCAAAATCGACAGTGGCCTACGTGATTGGCAAGTGAAAGATGTGAGTTTATTTTCGGAATGTGCCCCGACCCGGCAGATCCACAAAACTGGGAGTTAGAGACCGACGGGTGATGGCCAGAGAAATTCGAAAGAACCGCACCTAATCGATGGGCCACATCCGCGAGGAGTTTCAACAGGCATCCTGGAGTGTTCTTTTGATGAATACCATCCGTAAGAAAGCCCATCTGCTTGGTTATCATGGACGTGCTGCCGCCCACAAGCCTTTGATCACCAAGTCCAATAGCGCTGCTCGGCTAACGTGGTGCAAAGAACATCGACAGTGGACCGTGGAACAGTGGAAATAGGTTCTCTGGAGCGACGAATCAAGGTTCACCCTCTACCGTTTGGATGGCAGGGTCTGGGTTTGGCGTCTGCTTGGAGAACGCCTCCTGCCAGAATGTATTGTGCCAACTGTGAAGTTCGGCGGCGGTGGAATTATGCTATGGGGGTGTTTCTCCTGGTATGGCACTGGACCCTCAGTCGCAATTCCTGGTAGACTCAACGCCGAGACCTACTGCACCATTTTGGATGACCATGCGCTTCCTACATTGTGGCAGTTTTACGGGGTGGACCCATGTTACTTTCGGGATGACAATGCCACCTGTCATGTTGCGAGGTCCACCATGGCTTGGTATGGTGACAATGGGGTTAATCGAAATGACTGGCCTGCGCAGAGCCCGGACCTTAACCCTATCGAGCACCTCTGGGACGAGTTAGAGTGTCGACTTAAGGGGTACCCCCACCGTCCGAAATCGGTGAAGGAACTGACCTGTCTTCTCCAAGCCGAGTGGAAGAAAATACCGCTAGCCGTCGTACAACGCCTGGCTGAGAGTATGCCCTGGATGGTCGCAGCTGTAATCGCCGCTCGTGGAGGCTCCACCAACTATTGAAGGTGAATAAACTTCGTTTTGCTTTGCTATCGTAGGTGTCTAATTACTTGTTGGTTGATAGTGTAGTTAGGAGAGTCTACGAGTAGTTGAAAAAACAAGAAGTTTGTTTTAATCATTTCGACAGTTTGAGCAAGTGTTATAAATTTTGTTAAGTCCGTGAATGTATAACATAACTTTTCAGTTGAGAAAAGTAGTGATTCAGTTGAGATTATACAGTAGTTAAAGAGCAATTTGAAATGGAAGTAATATTTGTTTAAAGAATGGTAATTTTTCTAGGCTGAGTGTAATTTGGTAACTTCTAGGAATTCAAATAATTCTTAAATGGTAAAATGCAATCTTTAAGACTGAGTCTTAATTTTGTCCGAAGGTGGGTACAAGAGAAAATTGTAAGCTTTAAATATCTGTAGTATCTTAATTTTAATTTAGTCCCAGCCGAGTGCACCACCATTTAGAAACGTTAAATAAGTTTTCTACTAAAGCAATTTGAACCAAATTATACTCGTGATACCTTGCGAAGGAAATAATGTTTATCCTCCTTAACAAATTACAAAATTTAACAAATCACTTGCAATAGGTGTTAACATGTTGTATTTGTGTTGTAGCCAGGTGTACACGAGTTTTTACCTGAAAAGTATAAAATTGCCAGTTTTAAAATTTTGCCTTATTAGTTTTCCCTTTTAGCATGTCTTTTGTAAAACAGATCGTGCTTATGTTATCGGTTCTTCGATAACATTCTAAACGACCTGTGGAAAAAATTATTTTACCTTTCGATTCCATTTATATCGAAAATTATTTTAAGTATAATCACCTTTTCAAGTTCCGCATAAATTTTCCGCTAGAGGGCGTAAAGGTAAGCTGCGTTTTCCCCGCTATCGCTGCTTGTAAAACTCGAATTTGAAAAATTCTTTCTGAAGGGCATATAGCTCCTAATAGGCAATTTTTTTGCATATAATTTCAAATTTTTGGTAAAAAGAGGTTTGGACACCAGGGGGCATATTTGTTAATTTCTGCTTCTGTTGCATTTGCAGCAAAATTTGAGTTTCTAAAATCTCGATTGAAAAAATTCGTTCGTGGACCGGTATCATTCCCGTATATAACCCTTTTCGGAATATTTTCTTCTTAGAACAATGCACGGTTTCTCCGCTAGGGGACGTAGATGTGTATCTTATTTTTGTCGATATCTCTGCTTCTAAGAGACCGATTTAAAAAAAGTGTTCTTTGTTGGATAGAGTTTCCAGTGCAAAATGCTTTTGATTATAATTATAAAATTTTCAAGTAATTCATAGACTTTCCGCTAGAGAGCAGAAGGTTAAATTGCGTTTTCCCAGATATATCTGCTTGTAAAACTCCGATTTGAAAAATTCTTCCTGCACCGGATACAGCTTCCGATGGAAAATGCTTTGCATATAATTTCTAATATTTGGAAAAGCATGGTTTGGCCACCAGGAGGTGTAAGTATTTATTTCTGCTTCTTATGCATTTACAGGAAAATCTGAGCTCCTGGAAACTCGATCGAAAAAATTCTTCTGTGGGCGGATACCGCTCACATGGAAAATCCTTTTAAGTAGGCTTTCTTTTTAAAATAATGCATGTCTTTTCCTCCAGGAGGCTTAGATGCATATCTCATTTTTGTCAGTATCTCTGTTTCTAAGAATCCGATTTGAAAACTTCTTCCCTTGTTGGAGAACGTTTTCGCTGCGAAATGTTTCTCATATATTTCAAATTTTTCTTAACGCACAAGTCTGCCACTAGATGGCGTAAGTTCACGTTTCCGTTTACAGCAATATGTTCGGGACTAAAAACCCTCTTAAAAAACTTCTTTCTTCGGTCAGATGCGACTAACTATGCAAATTCTGTGTACGTATTTTCTTCAAAAATAATGCACAATTTCGCCGCTAGGTGGCGCAAACGCTTAATCGGTTTTTCTCAGTATCTCTGCTTCTACATGTCCGATTAAAAAAATTATTTCAATACCGGCTGCCATTTACCTTGTAGAACACTTTAGGCTAGTATATGCGAAATTTTGTAATTCACTGTTCTCTCGGTAGGTGGAGTTTTTCTACTTCCGTTTGCAACTGTATCGCCGCTTCTAAAAATATTATTGAAAATTTTCTTCTTTATTTTATGCCATTCGCTACACAAGAGATGTGGAACATTGTCCTCTTTAAATAATGCACAGATTTCCCGCTCGGGGTGTAAAGATCGAAACTTTTTTCTCGCTATTTCTGTTTACGGGAGACGTATTTGAAAAGTCCTTTTTCCTTAGCACAGCTTTTTCAATGAAGAATATTTTTCACCTACTTTCAACTTTTCCGTTATGCAAAATTATTGCGTTAGAAAGCATAGAGCCTCCTCTCGTATATTTCTTCTTTTAACTATTCGATTTAAAAATATTTTTGTCTCTGATACCTTTCTTGTGGTATGAGAGACTTTTGGGCGCTATTTGTTAGCACGTCTGTTGTAAAAAAAATATCGTGCTTATGTTATTTGTTTGTCCGTCCGTCCCTCTGTCCTTCCGTCTGTAGACAACATATCTCTGCAACTCATAATCCGATTTTAAAACTCCTTTTTGCATTAGGAAGCTTGAAATATGCGAATGGTGATTATTTATTTCCTTTATTTTTTACGATGCACATTTTTGCCACTTGAGGGCGTAAATGCAGATGACATCGAATTCAAAATACATTTTATTCCATATATTTGTTTCTAAACATACAATTCAAAAAGTTCTTTTACCATTCGACTCCATTCATGCCGAACATTATTTAAGGTATAGTCCCTTTTCCGCTAGAGGGCGCAAAATTAAATTACATTTCCCCCGATATATGCACTTCTAAAACTCCGATTTGAAAAATTCTTTCTGAACCGGACACATCTCCTCGTGGGAAATATTTTGCATATAATTTCTAATTTTTGGTGTAAAATGGTTTGGCCAACAGTTTAATTTCTGTTAAAAATTAAACTGCTTGGCCAACAGTTTAATTTCTGTTAAAAATTAAACTGCTTGGCCAACAGTTTAATTAAGTTTAATTTCTGTTTCTGCTGAATTTGCAGCAAAAAATTCGTTCGTGGACCGATACTACTTCCGTAGTTAAACCTTTACGGAATATTTTCTTCTTAGAATAATGCATGGTTTCTCCGCCACGGGGCGTAGATGTGTATCTTATTTTTGTCGATATTTCTGCTTCTAAGAGACCGATTTAGAAAAGTCCTCTCTGTTGGATAGAGTTTCCAGTGCAAAATACTTTTGATATAATTTCAAAATTTTCATGTAATTCATAGACTTTCCGCTCTGGGGCATAAAGGTAAATTGCGTTTTCCCATATATATATGCTATTAAAACTCCGATTTGAAAAATATTTTCTGTACTGGATGCAGCTTCTGATAGAAAATGCTTTGCATATAATTTCTAATATTTGGTTAAGAATGGTTTGGCCACCAGGGGCATAAGTGTTAATTTGTGCTTCTGATGTATTTGCAGCAAAATCTGAGTTTCGTAAAACTCGATTGAAAACGTTCTTCCGTGGATCGTCGAAAAACCTTTTGAGGATAATTTAGTCCCAAAATTATGCATGGCTTTTAAGCCAAGGGCGTACATGTACATCTTATTGTTGTCAATATCTCTGTTTCTAATGGTTCGATTTGAAAAATTTATTCTTTGTTGGATAGAGCTTCCGGTGCGACATGCTTTTCACATAATTAAAATAATTTCAATTATTTCTTTGACTTTCCGCTAGTGGGAATAAAGGTAAATTGTGCTTTCTCCGATATCTCTGCTTCTTAAGCTCCGATTTGAAAAATACTTCTTGCACCCGATACAGCTCCTGGTTGGAAATGTTTCGATGGTAATTTCTATTTTTTTTTTTTTAAATATGAGTTGGCCATCATTCCGCGTAAGTCTTAATTTCCTCTTTGTAGGTATTTGCAGCAACATCTGAGCTCGATTGAAGAAATTATTTCGTGGACCGATACCGCTCACATCAAAAAACCTTTTGAGAGTACTTACTTTTTTAGATATTGAATGTTTTTTCCGCCAGGGGACGTAAACCCATATCTTATTATTGTCGATAGCTCTGCTCCTAAGGGTCGGATTTGAAAAATTATTTCTTTGTTGGAGAGCGTTTCCGCTACGAAATGTTTCTCATATGGTTTAAAATTTTTGTTAGTGCAGAAGTCTGCCACCAGAGGGTGTAAGTTCACGTTTATATTTACAGCAATATCTGCGGGACTAAAAACCCGATTGAAAAACTTCTTTCTTCGGTCAGATACTACTAGTTAGGCAAACTCTGTGTGTGTGTATTCCAAAATAGTGCACAATTTCGCCGCTAACGGCGCAAATGCTTAATCTGGTATTCTCAATATCACTGCTTTTACATGCGCGATTTAAAAAATTCTTTCAAAACCGGATGCCATTTACCTCGTAGAACACTTTAGGCTGATATATTAGGAATTTTGTAGTTCATAGTTCTGTCGACAAGGGGATGTTTCTGTACTACAGTTTGCAGTTGTATCTCCGTTTTTAAAAACGCTATTGAAAAATTTCTTGTTTACTGTATGCCATTCGGTGCAACAGAGATATGGAACATTATCCACTTTAAATAACTCACAAATTTTCCGCTAGCTGCGTAAAGGTCGAACCTTTTTTTTTTTTACTTTTTCGCTATCTCTACTCCCGAGAGATGCATTTGGAAATTTCTTTTCTTTTAGCATAGCTTTTTCCATGAAGGATCATTTTCGCCTGTTTTCAACGTTTCCGTTATGCAAAATTTTTCCGTTAGCAGATGTAGATCATGTTTCCTTATATATTTCTCCTTTTAACTGTTCGATTTGAAAATCTCTGTCTCTATTACCTTCCTTGCACTATGAAAAACGTTTCGTTCGCCATTTGTGAACTTTCGTAACATGCTTTTTAGCCGGTGGTGGAACTAAGTAGATGTTTCTATTTCTAGGTTGCTTTTTTTTTCACTGTTGGAACCGGTTGATTGTTTTCCAAGCCGGTTCCATTGACTTTGAATAGTTTTGATAATTTAATTCACGTAAGAAGGGATTAAAAAAAAAAAAAAAAAAAAAAAACCGTGCTCATTACAACCAAAAATGTGGCGTCATCTTTCTTGTTAACTTCCGTAACGTGCTTCGTAGCCGCTGGTGGAACTAAGCAGATATTTGTATTTCTAGATGTTTTATCGCCTGTTGAAATCGGTCGCTTGTTTTCCTAACCGGTTCTACTGACTTTGAATAGCTTTGATAAATTTATTTCGCTTCAAGACGGATTCAAAAGACGTGCTTATTACAACCGAAAATTGGGTGCCATCTTTCTTGTTTGTTTTTGTTTTGTTTTCCTAAAATGTGTTTTAAAACTAAATACAAACAATAGCCTTTCACAAATTTTAATCTCGCTTCAGGAGAAAACTTATTTTTGCTTTTAGTGTCAATTGATGTACTGGGTTTTAACCGGTATCCACCCCCAGATCAGACTGTCATCAAGGGAGAGAACCGGTAAATATCTTGTTATTTTAAGTAAGACAAACAAGCTCATAAGTCTATTTAAACCATTTGGTTTTCTTTCAGTACAAATGACAGTTCTCTTTTACCGGCCATTTGTTCAACCTTACATGCAATACAATGAGTACAATGTCACTATTCTTTTGTGTGTAACACATGTCTTACACATGTAATGTGACCACAATTTTGTGAAACTTTTCAGGTATCAATAGACACCATTGCAACCTTTTTAAAACAAAAACAACTCAATTATACTTAATAAAATTTTGTAGATCTCAAAACAGCCTCAATTTCTATTTTTATTATCAGCCACCAGAAACCAACAGTAAGATAAGAAAGATTGCATCACTATAACAGGGGCAAGGTTTCTGCTTCAAAAACTACATGAAACTCATACTTTCGTAAAAGGTAATTTCATTTACTCAGAATTTTCATTGTCAAATATTGTTCGTGCAAGCTCACGGCACTTAAAATTCCCTTATTTTTTCTCTAAATCGTGTTCTTGATTAAAGAATGCCGCATATTCAATTGGAAAATATTACCGATTTCGTTCTGATCCGTAACCCAAGCGAGAAAGGCATATGTTAGATCCATTAGTCATTTCATAGGAACGGTACGGAAAGAATCAAGACGCATCCCTCTGATTGGACGGCGTGTGTTGCTGGAGGCTTTCGAGAGACCGGGATAATGGGCAGCGAATGACTATTTCATGAGGCCCCATGGGTTTCTGTACACAGGAGACTCCATTCCCCAAGAAGCCCGAGCCCCTTCCGAGCCACTAGGAGGAAACTATCAGATGAACTGCTCGTCTGTATTTCTGCAGCCTTGAATGGACGCATGCTGTAAGCATAGGCCTCCGGATCATGAGTCACCATTCCTGAGGGAACGTAGAATAAACGGAAGGTAGCAGATCACCCCCTATTTCTATTGTTACCGAGAAAAATTCTTCGCTGATTTTTGGATATGATTCGTAAAAGACTGATACGGAGATCTAAAATTCAGAACTACATGTCACGCTTTTTGAAAAAAAAAAAAAAAGATTTCATTTCTTAAACATTTCGAAAAGGACGAAAAAGTGCATTAATAATGATGTGAATATTTTTTGTTACATAGAAAACCTATTTGAAAGGCACGAATATTCTTTAGAGTACCGAAAACAAACGAATTCACCAATGCCGACTTTTTCTATTTATTCCACGAATTTAACATCTACATTTTCTACAATTACCTGTAAAATAATTCAGTAAAGCATGTTTTTCTTTTTTTCACAGTTTTAATAGTTAAAAGAGAATTGAAAAACGCGTCAATGTTAGAAGTACTTGCAAATTGGTTCCATATCTTAAACATGCAAAATCTCATTGGTAAATACTAATGTTCTCTCTCTTCCAAATTATGTAAACCTACTTATTGGTGATGGTTTAAGAAGAAGAATTGCAAATAACTTTTAGATGCATTTGGCATGTCTTTTCACTAAACTTTCAAATATAGCTATTAAAAGTAATTTCCATTATTTTAAATTGTGCTACTAGTAGTTTAAGTATAAAATCGAATTCTATGCCATGTACCTGAAAACTAATGAACAGCAGAATCGATTTTTTGCCAAACTAGGGCATGTATTTCACAAAACATAAAAGTGTCATTACGCCTGCTGTTTATTCTCGATATACTGTCTTCAGAAAAGATAAAAAGATAGAAATTTAAAGAAGGCTGTGTGGCGTCTTAATTGCTGTTAACAACAACTTTCACTGTTACAGATTGACTGAATTACAAAACGTTGATGAAAATATTTGAGTTATTATTAAAGTTAATCATTCAAAATTAATTTTGATCAGTAATATATACGTACCTCCCATCTTCCAACTCGCAAACTTAATGGGATTACTTTAACTATATTAGCTGTTATCTGGCTGTATTTAATGTGGATATGATATTTATTGGCGACTTCAACCTACAGTCATATATCCCAACATAGATTTCCCTACGTGCGGTGAAAAAGGAAGAGCTCTAAATGAATTTGCTAGCTCTCTCAACTTGTCTTGGTTTTAAACAGCACTGAATCTTACAAATAAATATTTGAATTTATTACTTTATATCAACTGCAGCTATTAGTGTGTGGTGTCTCCTGCTACTTCCCCACTTTTGAGAGGGAATGGACATCATTCAGATTTGGAATTATTTCTTTCTTGGGCCCTCTATACGAAACCACCAGCGTAATGCTATTCCTATTCACTTTAACTTCCGCAACAGTGATTACATCAAGCTCTATACTCTGTTAGAGATTTGCGATTGGCTTGACCTTTATAATCAAACTTAACACGATAGATGCTTTGAACTGCTTTTATGACAAGTTCTACAATACCTTAGATACATGTATTTCCAAGTGTAAGTTTCTAGGAATAAACACCTCCCGTGGTTTAACGGGTATATCATTAAAATCGTTACTCAGAAAAATTACATCTGAAAAAATTCAGGAAACAAGAATATTGATGATAGAGATGGTATAAAGATATTCAGTGGAAAGAGTTAACAAAGAGATGAGAGCAACGTACATCTCGTTTGTGAATATTCAAAAAATAAATCACTCGCAGTTCACCCAAATTCTGGGAAATTACGATTGTCAAGGACAAGCGACGGAACGCCCCGATGACGCAGTGCAGTGATCTAAACGCTGGCTTTTGACCGTTCATCCAAGTGGGTCCGCTTTTGAAACTCTGGTGAGGCTTGATGTGGTGTTTGTCTTACGGCACTGGCTTTCTCCCTTCACTGGAACCAGTGGCCCTAAATTAGGGACGGGTGACTGCTCATAGCACTTTTGAGTTGCTCACGGTGGTCCTTAGACCCTCAGCCAAACAGAAATGCGATTTGTCTCACTCAGTATAATCAAGGATGTTTAGAAAACATAAGGCCGTGGCATTATAGAGAGATGATTTCTCCATTTTAATGACTTCACGCGGTGACCAAGGCTTCCGATTGGATTCCAACATTGTCGTGTGTGACGTCAAACACGACAACGACGTATCAGTCCGTGTAACATCCGAGTGACATCACAAACGAAGGGAACTCAACTATCTAATATCATGACCTTGTGTTTTCCAGACGGTCTTGGTATAATTAACTGCAATAACCCCCGAATTAAGGGTGGGAAGAATATTACTAGTGAATGTGCATATTATTTCCCTCCTGTCTTCGTTACAGAAAATTATTTTTCACACCAGCCTGACGTTTGCCCTGTAACCGCTGTGGGCCAGTACGATCAGCTTGACAATTCTTCATGTTGACCACTTCAATGACAATGAGATCCTGCACGCTATCAAGGAATTGAAAGGAAGTTCTGCTGTTGCCCCTGATATGAGTCCATCGTATTTACCCAAAGGATGAGATGGGATGCTTAGTAAACTACTGCTTTATATTTATAACCTGTCATCACTGGTATTTTTGTCTCTTAATCTGAAAAAGGCGAAAGTTATTCTTGTTTTAAAGAAAGACAGCCGAGACTCTATTGATAATCATTTACCTGTTTCTATTATTTCTGCCCTTGTAAAAATCTGTAGACTAAATTATTTATTTTAAGCAATATGATCACTTCAAATGCGTCCTCAGCTCTACACAGAAGAGATTAGTGAAGAAACGCTCAACGCTTATCAATCTATTCCACATCACAGAGGATATTTTGTCATCTGCTGACAGAGGATCACAAGTTGTTGTGATTTAAACTGACTTTGTTAATATTCATCATGGCATTCTATTCAAGAAATTAAACTGTCTTGTTCTCAGTGATGATTTGCCGTCGGAGTATAACTCCTATTTTTCTAACCGGCCCAAATCTGCTATTTTGGTCTGACAACCATGTTTCTGATCGCTATGTTTTCACGTCTGGAATATCTCAAGATTCTAATTTAGGACCACTTTTGTTTTCCATATATATATTTATCAGTGTCTTAACTTTTTACATTGATGACCCTTGTCTCTTGTTCATTGATTATACGCTTATTGACGTACACAGCTGAGTCACATTATTGTGACCACGTCCTACTTCTGACGTAAACAGCGCGTACCCAATAAAAGACGGCACGTGTCGTGAGTTGGCCTGGGTGTGCTGTAGGCAATCTGAAAAGATATCACTTGTTCCTGTCATACATAAGAGTAGCGATTTATCAGATTTGCAAAATAGAATGATTATCAGCCTTCTGGCCAAGGGTGGCAGTGCTTCTGAAACAGCGCAGTTTGTGAACTGTTCGCGAGCTGCTGTGGTTAAACTGGGTCCACTCATACCTGTATTGTGAGAAATGGCACCATTGCGAATAAGTGACTTGAAAACTGCGGAGCACCACGTGCCCTTGATGTAAGAGGTGAACGTCGGCTTCCAAGGTGCGTGATAGTCCCAGGAAAAACACAAGGGCTGGGAAACTGCTGGCCACAAGCTGGCAGTGATGGGTCACTGCTGGCTGAAATCTGCAGCTCACAGCCCGGTAGTGGTCCGTTGGTGGCAGCGCTATCAATTGGCGAGCCATTGATGGCCCTGCAGCATCGCCGTGAATTGTGGGCCTCCAAGCAAGTGCCACTATTGACCCATTGCTGGCAACCAATGCAACCCCCAACAGCAGGTGGAAGCAACGGGACTGCGCATGCGCAGAAGCAACACTTGCTGTGTCTCTCATGGTACCAGTTAGTTGAAGACGACGCTATCGCCATCGTCTTATTTTAGTGGATGTTAAGGAAAAAATCCATATGTGGAGAGGCGAATTAATTTCCTAATGAAATTTTACGTCGACGAAGATATCAGATTAAGCCGTGAAATACCAGATTACAGCCATGAAATACACCCACTCCATTTTCCCATGAATAACAATTCATGGAATGGAGTGGATGAATAACAAGAAAAGATTTGAAACTGCTTGAAACAAATATCCTGGAAAACCATTAAAACAACGTTTGTTGGAAAAAAAAAATTATACGCGTACAAAATTTATTAATTATTTGAAAGAAAAAAAAAGCAACGCTATGTGGGGTACTCACCCATGGGTTGAACTCACAACACTGGGAGGAATTCGCTTCAAAAAATAACGAGAAGTAAAATAAAATATCTTTTACTCTTTAAAACAAATGTAGCTTCGGACAACGGAAAGGAAAGACACAACGTTCATAATGTAACAGAATGTGACATGAACCCGTGTAAATATATATTTATTCAACAATCTCTTTTCAAGACGGCAAGGACAGTACAAAACTTTGGAAAGCGACTCTAAGTATGTACACGCCTTGAAAATGAGTAAAGTTCCCTTAAAGTTAAAAAAAAAAACAAACTATCGCTACGTTGAAAAAATTAATTTAGCAATTATATGAAACTGACTTTTATGAAAAATACCTCGCAATATTGTAAAATGAAAGAGGGAAGCATTCGATTACACTTTGCATACCCAAACAGACAGCTTTAAGCATGCGCGCGATTTGGCGAATCAGTCCGGTCGGTAGAGAGCTTAGCTATCACGCAAACGGCCCTGGTTCAAATCTACTCAGGTATAAACCGGTGTTTTTCCGATCTGTTGAGAAAATTTCCCATAGCGCAGTTCGTTAATTCACAAGCTTCGTAAGGGTAGAAAAAAATTGTACCTTTGGGTAACTGCGGTTACCTTTTTTTTTTTTTTTATTATGGTTACTACTGGGAAATTGGCAGACAAGATTCGGCAAGCCACCAGTTACGTCACGTGGTGGCTGGCTGCCACTAACGGCACACTAGCGGACCACATTAGGCTAGCCATCATTTCTGGTACGTGCTTGCAGAGCCACTGAAGGGCCACTTGTGGCAGCTACTGCCTGTGATGGCCGACTGATGGCCCTGTTGTGGCATATGACAACTGATGGGGTGCCAACTGTTGGCCAGCTGTTGGCCTGAACTGCTGGCCCTTCTGTTGGCCGCCCGGACATTTTATTGACGGTTCGGCAGCGGCAAAATAGTGCTGGGCCAGCAATACTGTTTTTGCTGGGGAGGGCCGATCGACAAGCTACATTGGAGCAACTCACTGGCCGAATGAACCATGGAGGCTACGGAAAGTGTGTATAATACGACAGTTCAGCGAAGCCTGCTTCGTATGGGGCTCCGATTCACAAGAACAGTCATTGCACCTATGCTAACGAAGGTGCCTCGGCAGAAAAACATTACATTTTCCCTGAAGAATTGTTGGCATTGGACCTTCGCTGATTGGAAAAGGATTTCCTTCTCCGATGAGTCACGTTTTCTGCTTCATCAAACGGATGGACGTTGGCGTATAAGGCGAGAAACATCGGAGAAAAATACTCTTCAACGATTGCTGAAAGAACAGAAGCTGGCGAGGGCAGCATTATGGTCTGGGGAATGTTTTCGTCGCATTCTCTAGGTCCACTCATACCTGTGAAAGCAGGGGCGTAATCTGTTTTATTTTTTATGTTATCTGTCAAGATAGGGTTAAATAATAAAACTGTGCTTTCCAATATAATTTTTATATATGTGTTATGTGTGTGTTATGAGAAAAGTTTCTGAATCATGAATATTTACTGCTGGAAAATCCAACTGCTACGTACGGATTCAGTGAAAGTTCATTGCGCGAAGGAGACAAAAGTCAGAGAAAGAAGGGTGGCCCATAACGGTGGTGAGGAAGACGGCTGTATGTTTTTGCGGCGCCAACTCCTAATTGACCAGACCAGGGATGATGTCACGTGTCACCGCTCTTGTCTGCCTGACGCCGGTCGTTACTAGGACACGTGCAGTGACACTCGACAACTCACTTTACTGCCCAGCCACCAGTTTTGATACTTTACTGATTCCGAGCTGTGCGTTGGCCATGTGGGCGAATTCTTTCATTTTCAAAAGGAGTGAGAAAGTGAAACTTCTGTTTCTGTTATGTCTGTATCCTTGTAATTTAAAATAAGTATTTATTCGCTCTTTTCCGCAGCTGCTTAAAACAGTTTGTTGAGGTTATTTAAAAAATTAAACGATTTTATCAACAAAGTCTGTTGACTTTCTGTAACAAAAAAAGAGCTGTGGAAACTGAGACGCTAGCCGAACCCACTGATATTGAAGTTCGAAACCAATGCGTTGAAAGCAGGAGTAATCCAGAAAATAATGAGCTTCAACCAATACGCATGACGAATGACGGAGATGCAGATGGTAATGAAAAGTCTGAAAGCATTTCAGATTCGAACGACATATAATTGTATGCAGGTAACAGTGAGCTTGTTAATTCTTTGAGCGACGAGAAAAAAGTGGATTTGTTACATAGCATACGGAAACCTACTGCGAAATATAGATTCCCTAAGAAACTCAGTTCTAGTCTCAATAAAAATCATATGAGAACATTCCAAATTAAATGGCAAGAAGAGTATAAGTGGCTGTTATATTCACGTCTGAAAGAAGGTTCATTTTGTAAATATTGTGTTTTATTTTACGAAAAAGTTGTTGCTGGTAAAGGCAAACATCAGACTTTGGGTAGCCTCGTTACAAAGCCTAGTACCGATTTAAAAGATGCGAGGGAAATATTCAAAAAACATGAAAAGAATAAATATCACAAAGACGGTGTATTGGCAGCTAAAAATATTGCATCAATAATTCATAAATAACAGGATAGTATAATTTTACAAATGAATAAACAGAAAAAGCAAGAGATAATTGACAACAGGAAAAAGTTGATTTTTTTGTGTGCAAACAATTAGATTATGTGGAAGACAGAAGATACCTCTTAGGGTAAAAGTTGATTCTGGAAGAATTTCGCTTGAGGAACCAGAAAATAACGATGGCAATTTTCGCACTTTATTAAGATATCGTGCGAATTCTGAAGATG
Source organism: Macrothele yani (assembly GCA_039090855.1). Classification (NCBI taxonomy): domain Eukaryota; kingdom Metazoa; phylum Arthropoda; class Arachnida; order Araneae; family Macrothelidae; genus Macrothele; species Macrothele yani. Next base: position 75,186,287 of record CM077002.1, on the reverse strand, counting down.
CCATTTTAAAAGAAAACTTAGAAACTAGTGGAGGTAATAGCATGTATACAAGTTCAGTAATACAGAATGAAGTAATAAACATCTTTGGGGAACTTATTCACCAGAAAATTGCAGCAAAGGTAAAGCATTCAAAATTTTTTTCAGTATTGGCAGATGAAACAACTGACATTAGTCAAATATAACAGTTTTCACTGTGCATCAGGTATTTTAATGAAGAAGAACTGAAATTAAGAGAAGATTTTCTGGCTTTTATACCAGTGAAACATTTAACAGGCTGTTCTCTTGCAACAACAATAATGAAAAATTTAGTGAAATTGGGTTTTGATTTGAACGATATGAGAGGGCAGGGGTATGATGGAGCTGCAGCAATGGGAGGACAGTTTCGTGGAGTGCAGGCCTGTATTAGAAAAAAATATCCCAAAGCAATATATACTCATTGCATGTCCCAATCCTTGAACTCTTGTTTGTCGGATGCTAGCAAAATGCCTAGCATAAGGAACTGTATGAGAGTTATATCAGAAACATGTTCGTTTTTCCACGCTTCTGCTAAACGTGCCAGTGTTTTGAAAGAAAGTATCCAGCGTCTGCTATCTGATTGCAAAAAAGTTAAGATGAAAACTCTATGTGAAACTCGATGGATCCAAAGGCATGATGCCGTTCTTATGTTTAAAAAAGGTCTGCATCCTATTATATCATCTTTAGAAGTGATTGAGCAAGAAGAGTCAGCAGAATCATCTGTCAAAGCACACACTTTGCTCAACTCTATATGTCAGTTTTCATTTCTAGTGGCAACTTTTGTCCTTAGTAAAATATTGTCCATCACATAGAACCTATATGAAAACTTCCAAAACAAGCAAATCGACTTAGTCGATGCATTAGAAAAAAATATCAGAAATTACAACACTGCTAAACAGCATGAGAACTGAAGCAGAAAAATCCTTCAGCTAAATTTTTGATGCTGTAAAAACATTGACTGTAGGCCTCAAAGTAGCAGCGTTCCACGTAGATGCAGTATGCAAAAAATAGATGCAATGTCACATATTCAACTGCAGAGGAATATTTCCGCAGAAGTATATTTATATATACTTCTGCGGAAATATTGAAACCTTTCATTTAATGATTCAATTATATCATCCACAAAGGATATAAATATCATCATCATCATCATTGTCAACCATTATCAATCCACTGCTGGACGAAGGTCTCCCCAAGTTTCCTCCACAACGGTCTGGCACAAGACAGACCGTTGTGGAGGAAACTTGGGAGACCTTCGTCCAGCAGTGGATTGATAATGGTTGACAATGATGATGATGATGATATTTATATCCTTTGTTTATGATATAATTGAATCATTAAATGAAAGGTTTCAATCACAAAAAGAAACACTAACTTCATTGCAAAACATTCTACCAGTTTTTGCTGTGAAAAATTATTATTCCCAAATATTATTTGCAGTGAAAATGTGTGAATCTGATTTAGGATATTCTGATGTAACAGAAAGCGAGTATCAATTATGGTGTCAAAAATGGGAAAGGGAAAAAACAAACGTGCGCCCCAAAAACGCAGTTGAAAGTTTGGCATCATGCAATATGAACTTATTTCCCAACATTTATATTTTGCTTCACATCTTGGCAATTCTTCCTGTAACCACACCATCAGTGGAAAGAAGCTTTTCCAGTCTTCGTCGATTGAAATCTTATTAGAGAAACAGTACATCAGAGTCAAGACTGAATGGGCTTGCTTTATTATCTATTCATAGAGACATTCAAGTTGAAGATGAAGAAGTCATTGACAAATTCGGAAATGTGCCTCGAAGAATAAATCTCAGTTTTTAAGAATTAGGTGAATCCAATCAATTTCATTATTTCTAAAGGAGAAATTTGTTTCTGTCACTCTTTTTAGCACGTCTTTTGTAAAAAAAGATCGTGCTTATGTTATCGGTTTGTCCGTCCGTCCGCCTGTACCCACGGTATCTCTGCAACTATTAGTCCGATTTGAAAAAAAAATTTTGCATTCGAAAGCTTGAAATATACGAATGATGATCTATTATTTCGCTTTTTTTTACGATAGGGCGTAAATGCCGATGATGTCGAATTCAAAAACACGTTTCATTCCACATATTTGCTTCTAAACATCCGATTGAAAAAATATCTTTTATCTTTCGATTCCATTTATGTCGAAGAGTATTTTGGATATAGTTTCTTTTTCAAATTACTCATATATTTTCCGCTAGGGGGCGTAAAAGTAAATTGCATTTTTTCCGATAACTCTTCTTCTAAAACTCCGATTTCAAAATTTATTTTTTCAGCGGATATATCTCTTGATGCACAATCTTTTGCATATAATTTCAAATTTTTGGTAAAGAATACTTTGGCCTCCAGGGGGCGTAAGAGTTAATTTTTGCTTCTAATGTATTTGCCATAAAATCGGAGCTTCTAAAATATGGATTGAAAAACTTATTTCGTGGACTGATGCCAATCACATCGATAAACCATTTCGGAATATTTTCTTCCTAAAATATTCCACAGTTTCTCCGCCAGGGGCCGTAGATGTACATCTTATTTTTGTCAATATCTCGACTTCTAGGAGTCCGATTTGAAAAATTCCTTCTTTGTTGGATAGTGTTTTCCGTGTGACATGTTTTTCATGTAATTTCAAAATTTTCAAGTAATTCATAGACTTTCCGCTAGGGGCGTAACGGTAAATTGCGCCTTCCCCTATATCTCTGCTTCTAAATCTCCGATCTGAAAAATTCTTTCTGCACCGGATACAGCTCCTGATGGGAAATCGCTTGCACATAATTTCTAATTTTTGAAAAAAATGGTTTGGCCACCTGGGGGCGTAAACCTTAATTTCCGCTTCTGATGTATTTGCAGCAAAATATGAGCTTCTAAATTCTCGATTGAAAATAACATCGTTTATAGACCGATACTACTCATGTCGATAAACCTTTTAGAAACATTTTCTTCTTAAAACAGTGCACGGTTTCTACGCCAGGGGGCGTAGATGTATATCTTATTTTTGTCAATATCTCGACTTCTAAGAGGACGATTTAAAAAATTCCTTCTTTGTTGGATAGTGTTTATAGTGTGACATGTTTTCCCATAAATTCAAAATTTTCAAGTAATCCATAGACTTTCCGCTAGGGGGCGTAAAGGTAAATTGCGTTTTCCCCTATATCTCTGCTTCTAAATCTCCTATCTGAAAAATTCTTTCTGCCCCGGATACAGCTCCTGGTGGGTAATTGTTTGCACGTAATTTCAAATTTTTGTAAAAAATTATTTGGCCACCAGGTGGCGTAAGTATTAGTTTCCGCTTCTGATGTATTTGCAGCAAAATATGAGCTTCTAAAATCTCGATTTAAAAAGTATTTTGTGGACGGATGCTACTCATGTCGACGAACATTTTAGAAACATTTTCTTCTTGAAATAATGCATGGCTTCTACACCAGGGGCGTAGATGTATATCTTATTTTTGTCAATATGTCTTCTTCTAAAAGTCCGATTTGAAAAATTCCTTCTTTGTTGGATAGTGTTTCCGATGCGAAATGTTTCTCTTATTAATTCAAAATTTTCAAGTAAATCATACTTTCCGCTGGGGCGCACAATGGTAAATTGCGTTTTCTGCTCCTAAAACTCCGATTTGAAAAATTCTTCCTGTATCGCATACAAGACCTGACGGAAAATATTTTTCACGTAATTTCTAATGTTTGGTAAAGAATGGTTTGGCCACCAGGGGTCATAAGTGTTAATTTCTATTTCTGATGTATTCGTAGCAAAATCTGTGCTCCTGAAAACTCGTCTAAATTTTTTTCTTGGACCGATGCCGCTCATATGGATAAAGCTTTTGTGAATACTTTCTTCCTAAAATAATGCATGGTTTTCACACCAAGGGACGTAAAGTCACATCTTATTTTTGTCGATAACTCTGTTTCTAAGAGTTCGTAAGCTCACGACTCCGTTTACAGCAATATCTGAGGGATTAAAAACCCGATTGAAAAACTTCTTTCTTCCGTCAGATACTATTGTTTTCCATACCGGTTCCATTGACTTTGAATAGCTTTGATAAATTTAATTTGCGTCAGAACGGATTCAAAAGACGTGCTTATTACACCCGAAAATTCGGTGTCATCTTTCTTGTTTTTTAATATGCACTCATCAGTTTTATTTAGGTATATATGTATATATACCTAAAAAAACTAAAAAGAAATACCTTTTTTTTATTGTTTACGTGTTTCTTTTTTCTCTTTTAATTAACTTCCATTTTATCCTGGTGGATTTCAGAAACTTCCAATTTTTCGCCCCCCCCCCAGAAAAAAATTTCTGCATACGCCCCAGTTCGAAAGCTAGTATGGACCGAATTCGTTATGAATCCATCCTTACAGACCACGTACACTCATACATGCTGAATATCTTCCCTGTGGCGGATGGGATCTTCCAGCACGACAATGCGACGTGTCACACAGCTGGAAATGTCCGAGAGTGGTTGTAAGATCACGATGATGAATTCAAAGTACATTCCTAGCCTCTTAATTCCCCAAACTCAAACCCAATTGAGCATCTGTGGGACCACCTCAATCGTGTTGTTCGCTCTACGGATCCTCCACCACGCACCATCCAGTAGCTGTCAGAAGCACTGCAATCAGTATGGCTCTACATACCTGTGAACATCTTGCAGCACCTTATTGAGTCATTCCAGCCCGTCTAGCTGCTGTCCGCGCTGCACACGACAGTTACTCTGGATATTCGCTGGTGGTCACAATAATGTGACTCGACCATGTATATCACAATGTAGATATTATTGAAACTATCTTGCTCTTCAAACTAACATAATGAATCTGCTTATCTGGTTTTTTAACTATATCCACCTTAACATCTTCAAATGTCATGTCATTTCCTTCTCGAGGAAAAGAAACCCATTTTTTTTTTTTTTTTTTGCCTACAAATCTAGCGGCTATGCTATGAGCCGGATAAACAATGTCCACGACTCGGAAGTTACGTTTAATTCTAACTTGAAAGCTCCGTCTGCAAAAAGTCTTGGATTCATTATGGGAATTTCTAAGCGCTCTTCCAATCCTCAAACACTTATTCGCATTTTTGTGACTACGGTCAGACCTTCAGCAGAATATCCTGCGATCAATTGGAGTCATAGCCTCATAACAAAAACAAAGGAAATTGAGGAAGTACAAAATAAATTTCTACGGCACCTTTTTCATATATTCATTGGAGTATATACCACGGATATCCCGACTTCTAATTTTCTGTCATTTTTTTAAGATGGCCTTTCTACATTCGAGAAGGAAGGCTCTCCAAATTAAATTTCTGTATTGTACCATCGATGGAGTGATAGATGATATTATCATTGTAAACAAATTAAACTTCCGTGTGCCACGCTCACCAAGGACGAAATATGAAGTATTTGCTGTGCCATTTTGCTGGGCTGAAGCTGGGAAAAATTCTCTGTTATGCAAAATATATAGACTTCACAACTCACTTAAGACTATCCAGCTAATTTTAATGTAAGTTACGTTTTTCTTCATAAAGCATGTTTTGCGAGAGTGTAATTATCCATTTAATGAAGAATGATGTTACAGAAATCTCTGTATTTAAATCTACTGCCATTTATTATTTACAAATAAATAAACAAAGATACTAGAACCCATGCTGAAATTTCTGATCTTGATTAAAATTAGGCAGTATTGAAGTATTTTTCCCAATCCGATTGAAAGGAGTTCACGTACTGCCGAATAAAAAATCAAAATTTACCCCAGCTAGCTGAAAACTTTTCCATGAGAAGAGCCTGAAGCGCAATCTACTGGGGAACAAAATTCTAAAAAATTCGTTTTAGAAGCGATAACTTCTAATGTGTATATGCCACGGCTCCTTCTAGAAGGATAACAATAAGGATGAAAATCTAAAAGATGTGTAGATAGCTTTAACTGTGGTTGTAAATAGATAGGGTCAAAATAATTCTTCCAATCAGCCTTGCAGATGTTGAGAATTCGTCGAACAAAAAACTGAAATTTATAACACATATCTGAAAATATTTTAAAACCGCAAAAGACATGAAAAAATATGAAGCATAATTTTTGAAAATTAACTTCTAGGAACCCAGGCTTAGATTCCATGGCCATTTCACTAGCTGCCATCTGGCAGAAATATAATTCATCTAGAAACTGAAAGTAGTAAATACTGATTATAGTTAACAATATAATGATACGAAAAGAGTTTTTCAAGTAAGACAGTTAAAATTTGAAATAATATTGCGATACAACTTACATTTTCGGAAACCAGCTGCCAGTCATGAAAACACACGAAGAAGAATTATACACGGTCGAGTCGCAATATTGTGACCACCAGTTAATATCCAGAGTAACCGCCGTGTGCAGTGCGGACAGCAGCTAGACGGGCTGGGAGTGACTCAATAAGGTATTGAAAGGTGTTCACAGGTATGTGGAGCCATAACTACAGTGCATCTGACAGCTGCTGGAGGGTGCGTGGTGGAGGATCCATAGAGCGAACAACACGATCGAGGTGGTCCCACAGATGTTCAATTGGGCATAAATCTGGGGAATAGGGGACCGGGGAACTACCTTGAAGTCTTCCTCGTGGTCCTCCAACCAGTCTCGGACATTTCTAGCTGTGTGACACGTCGCACTGTGGTGCTGGAAGAACCCATCCGCACCAGGGAAGACAATCAGTATGTATGGGTGTACGTGGTCCGCATGGATGGATTCATAACGAATTCGGTAAATAGTGCCTTCCACAGGTATAAGTGGACCCAGAGAATGCCACGAAAACAATCCCCAGACCATAACGCTGCCCTCTCCAGCTTATACTTTTCTAGCAATGGTTGAAGAGTTTTTGTTCTCCGACGTTTCTCGCCTTATGCGCCAACGTCTATCCGTTCGATGAAGCAGAAAACGTGACTCATCGGATAAGGCAATCCTTTGCCAATCAGGGGAGATCCTATTTCGATACTGCCGTGCAAATATAATTCTTTTCTGCCGATGCACTTTCGTTAGCATAGTGCAGTGATCATCCGTCTGCATCGGAGCCCCATACGCAGTAGGGTTCGCGGAACTGTCGTTTTAGAGACACTTCCGGTAGCTCCCTGATTCATTCAGCAAGTCAGTTGCTCCACTGTAGCGTGTCGAACGGCCCTCACGCACCTTCGAAGCCGACGTTCACCTCTTACATCAATGGCACGTGGTGCTCCGCAGTTGCCACTCGCTTATTCCCAGAGATGCCATTTCCCCAATCACGATACACTTTAACCACAGCAGCACGCGAGCAGTTCACAAACTGCGCTGTCTCAGAAATACTGCCATCCTTGTCACGAAAGCCGATAACCATCCCTTTTTGCAAATCTGATAAATCGCTCCTTTTATCTATGACAGCAACGAGTGATATGTTTTCAGAATACCTACAACACATCTTATATACCTTACAAGCCAGCTCACGACACGTGCCTCCTTTCACCTTTCATTGGCTGCGCGCTGTTTACGTCAAACGTAGGTGGTGGTCACAATAATGCGACTCGATTGTCTATATATATATATATATATACAAAAACATAGTAAACATAAAATTGCAAAAATATAATGCCATGACCTCGCGCTCTGCTGCAGGGGTCAATGTCACCTGAAATAAAATACATAAATAACGCAGGCACTACAAGCACAATAGAAATTTATTAAATATGTGACTACCATAAATAATATAAGGTCAGCCACCGGGTGCCAAACTTCAGGGGAGGATGCACCCGACGGCTGAGCTTATATAAGCATTTTCTATATAGCGAAAAATGGGCAAAAAAAACGTCATTAAGTGTTACTCAGAGGGCACGAATAGTAACTTCATAACATGAAGGATTCTCCAAACGTGACATAAGCAGAAAGGTGAATGTGAGCAAGACGGCTTTTTGCAATACGATCATGAAATATCGAGATACAGGCGAATTTAACGACCGAACGAGAAGTGGACGTCCAAGGAACCCCCCTCCCCCTGGTGACGGCAATACCATAAGGCGAACAGTTAGGCGTTTTTCTAGAAGTTCGTGTAAGAACATCCAGGCGTTTCTACATCATAATGGTCTAATATTAGTATTAACACTGTTTCTCGACATCTTAACAACGATGTCGAGAATCAATTCCCGAGCTTTGATTGATGACGCAATCATGGATTGCTGAAAATTGGAGCCAAGTTATTTTTTTCCGATGAATAAACTGCGAATCAATTTGGATCACGTGAAGCGCATGTTCGACGACCAAAGGCAAAAGTTTTGATGAAAATACACCGTTAGCACCGTGAGACATCCTCCTAGTCAGATGTTATTAGATAATGAAGCAGTCCCGGATGCTCACATCAGCTTGTCGTTCGCCAATCTGATGTGAGCATCCGGTACCGCTTCGTTATCTCTTTTGCCTACAGGTAGTGCCATGACTGGTCCTTTTTATTTGGAAATGTTAGGCGAGGAGATGTTAACTCACATTCAAGTGCACATATGCACAAACTTTGTGCATGATGGTGCTCCATGCCACTGATCAAAGACAGTCAAAGACTACCTGCAGTGGTAAAACATAATTGTGCTTGACTGGCCCGGTAATCATCTCGATCTTAACGCCATCGAAAATTTATGGACCATTTTAAAAGACAAGGAGCAGAAATACAGCCATCAAATTCCCGAGCTTTGATTGATGACGCGATAAAGTATGTGTGGTGCAAAGATATTTCAAGTGACTATTGCGAATCCCTCGTTGAGAGTACGACACATGGTATTCTGTCCGTTATGAAAACCAAGGTGGTCACACAAAGTACTGATAGTTGTCTTTTTGTGTTCGAAAGAATGTATGTATTCATCTATGGTGTCATTTTTTCAAATATCTCTGAGTAGTAATTACATGTTTCTTTGTAATCTTAATTTTCAATAAATTGACAGGTGGTCTTAAACTTTTGCAAATGACTGTTTTTGTGGTCTGATGGACAGATTGACGAACGACAAGCTGATACTATAAAAACGCGTCTTTTCTTCCAAATGTTTTCAGTCAACTGTGGACTGCTACATTTTTCGAAATATTTGCTGTTGTATGTATTTGTTTAAAATCACTGCGTTGTGTGACTAGAAACAGAGAGCAGGTATCCATTTTCTCTGCCACGGAAAGTATTTGGAAATGTCAGTATTGAAAAGGTACGAGGTCTTACATCAGAGAAAGTGTGGGATGTACCGAGGGATTTATTACTGGTAAGGTCTGCACTAACCACATTTTTGCATTACGCATGTTGCGCAAAAAAGTATATGTCTGTTGGTAAGAAGGTTTTTGCTGCCTTCATAAATTTAGAGAACCTGATGACCGAATGATTAGGATTCTCCTGTGAAAGGTACTGAATATACATGGTACTACTGGTAATTTACTTAATAGTATGAAAACCATGTATATTGACAGTAGAGCATGTGAACGAGTGAATGATGTTTTTCCAAAACGGTTTTCTATTGGTACAGATTCCAGACAAGGTTTCTAATGTAACCATAGCTGTTTAATATATTTATGGATGCATGCATACGAGATACCATAACGTTCAATACTAGTTTATGTCTTGGGAGTATCCGTGTGTAGTGTTTGCTGTATGCTGATGACACGGCCCTGTTGGCAGAGAGCAAAAGTGAGTTGCAAAGTATATTGTCCCGGATGTACGAAGTACGTTATTCTGGATGTACGAAGTACGTTGTCCTGGATGTACGAAGTTTGTATAAATTTCAAACTCAGTGAAAATAAGGGAAAATATAAAATTATGGTTTTTGAGCGGAGAAGCGTTAATACTAAATACAAGATAAGTTTAAATTGCACAGAAGTTGACCAGGTAAATGAGTTTGTATATTTAGGAAGCATGTTTGATAGAGAGAACAATTCAATGGAGATATTAGGTGGCGAATCAATTCTGTTTTGGAAGTCGTAGATGCTTTAAGAGGATTTCTCTGGAATGAGGGGCTCTCAGAAAGGTCCCGAATAGCTGTATATGAAAGTGTAATTGTTCCTACTAGAGTATGTGTACGAGTGAACGAAAATGAAATCTGGGTACTGCTGAAGAGAGGAGATGCGTTCCCTGGTGTTGTTGAAAAACACGGTCTGATTATGTGAGGAACGAAGATGTGTTGCAGATCATTGCTCAGACGGGCCGAGCCGGAGCCCTAAAGCCCGAAGTTGAGCCTTGGCCCGAACCGAGCTCGGGCTGCATAATATTTACTGCGTTTCGGGCTGCATAATATTTACTGCGTTTAGGGCTGCATACTATTTACAGCGTTTCGGGCTCGGGCTCTGAGGAAGAGGGACAATTTTATTATTTTCTTTTTAAATGCGATTTCGAATTTAGCATATTCGTACACTTTCAAGTGAGTAATGATAATTCACTGGCTACTGGGTCTACTTATCTTGGGCTTGGATATTTATTCCTATGTCTATTCTCGGTTTGGATATTTATCCTTGTGTATTTATTCTGGGTTTGGTATTTATTGTTGGGTCTATTTAATCCGGGTTTGGATATTTATTCTTGTGTTTATTTATCCTGGGTTTGGATATTTATTCTTGTGTCTATTTATTCTGGGTTTGGATATCTATCCTTGGGTCTATGTATTCTGAGTTTGGATCTTTATTCTTAGGTCTATTTATTCTGAATTTGGATATTTATTCTTGTGTTTATTTATTCTTGGGTCTATTTATTCTGAATTTGCATATTTATTCTTGTGTTTATTTATTCTGGGTTTGGATATTTGTTCTTGTGTCTATTTATTCTGAGTTTGGATCTTTATTCTTGTGTTTATTTATTCTGGGTTTGGATATTTATTCTTGTGTTTATTTATTCTGGGTTTGGATCTTTTTTCTTAGGTCTATTTATTCGGAAGGGCTATTTATTCTCGGTTTGGATAGCAAAGGTCATAGGACACGCATTAGTGGATTTCCGCGGCGTAGGAAAGGCTTCTTCAAGAATTATAGACACTAGATAGCATATCGCACCACGACGAAATTTTGCCCTCTGCATCCACTCGGCAGCTCCCTGTTAATTCTGTTAAGCCATGTGAGCGCATTGCAGAGCCGCCTGATCTTTGTAGGTGTCCGGTATTCCCATTTTCTGAATGGAACGAATTGGTCGAAGCAAATGTACGACTATACTATGGAAACAGATAAATATCCCTTCCCTACTTCCCAGTTGAGAAAAAAACATCGGTTAATTGCAGGGGAAGACGAGGGGAAGTATGGAAGAGAGGATCTTTTTAATTAATGACTAAACCGGATTAGTCATACCTTTCGGGCTCGTTCGGACCCGGGTTCTCTCGGCCAGTAGAAAGTTCAGGCGGGCTCGGGCTAACATACTTCTGGCTCGGACTGGCTCGGGCTCTTCAAATTCAGTGCACCGCACCCGTGGCGCGGTGGTCTAAGCAATGGCTTCTGATAGTTCGTCCGAGATGGGTCCGGGTTCGAATCCCGTGAGGCATTGATGTTGTGTTTGTCTTACGGCGCTGGCTTTCTCCCTTTCTGGAAGCCAGTGACACTAAATTAGGGACGGGCGATTGCTTATAGCCCAATGAGTTGCTCACGGTCGTCGTTAAATCTCCAATCAAAAAAACGAAACAAAATGGAGTCCGAACTGTTGCAGATCTGTAATCTGAGGCAAAATGTAGTTAGTAAGGTGCAGACAAATGATTTTATAATGTAGGGCAAGGTCAAGGAAATCATCAGAGGATCAGATTCAGTATTATCAGCATGGCAAAGCGATTACGAACATGACGTAGAAAAGGTTTTGTGTGAGAAGATGTGTGATGGATATCATTGAAGCTCGAGGTGTGTGCCGAGATCGCTCTAAATGGAGGCATTTGGTGCAACAGTAGTAAGCAAAATGTACTTCCATCAGTTAAACATTAGTTTGGCAAATGGACTTTCTTTGATGAGTTAACCTCTGAATCTCAGAGAATAGCTTAATGATGTGTATGTATGTATGTATATATGCATTAACTTAATGGCAGCACAACATTCGAAAGCACCAAGAAGTGCGATCTTAATTCACGGATTGTGCATCCACATAAGGGCGAGAATCTCACCTGTAAGACCGAATGCAACACTCATAACCAACTCCGCATTCGAATCCAAGCAAGAACAGGAGTCAGAAGTTCGCTGCGGGCAGATGAGAATCCTGTAGAAAGATGTGTCCACAAATAAACAAGTAAAAAATATCTTAAAGCGCTGAAGTGACTTGCGATGGAAACCTAACCTCAACATATGTCATTTTGAATGCTCCATTTCTTTTCAAATTTGCTGAAACAGCAAAATTTACGAGATTTCTATTTCTCAGAAAAATAATTAGTTAAATTTTATAATCTGCATTATAGAAAAAAATCATAAGAATGAATTGTCGCTTCAACTTCGTGAGTTCAGCATACCTGTCTCGGTTCTGAAAAAAAAACACAAAAAAAAATCCCTCAATTGAGTGAAAAAAGGACTTTAACTTGAAAGCGGAAAGCTTCGTATTAATCTCCTTAATCTGAAATGAATGGCTGAAGAGGCAGATCTCTTGATCCGATTAAAATGCTTTTAGTGAAGGCAGCAGGTGAACTAATTTTCAGTACCTTACAATTTTCACTCGTTTTTTGGAGCTTTCATTCATAGACTAAATTAATTGAATTTCTTCTTAAGTTCTTTGTAGCTGTGTATTCAGGAAGATTTCGTATTACGACATCGCAATGAATTTATTGCTTTACGAGTCACAAAATGGATTAGTAAAAAGTATTTAAACGGAACTCCTAGGTGTGTAATTCTATGCGGAATCACAGCCGTCTGCTAACAGCAATTAAAGCTCGTTTTTGTTATGAAGATGCATGCATTTTACTTCTTCTCTTAGCAGTCTTTTTTTTTCTTTTAGCATTCAGCTGGGTTCATGCAGAATAGTTTTGGGATCTGTATAAAAAAATCGCATACAGACCTTACGGCATCTAGTTATGACAATGTATAAAATACGAGTATTATTTACTATCCCGTTTCCTGGAGATAAAATACGTACTTGTGTATCTGCGGCTGAAGAAAGTGAACCCAAATGCAAAAAATAATTACTGACATTAACAAAGATTGATTAGTTGGGTATTTAATTTTATTAGTTCAAAGCGTAGGCGGGTCAAAGAGCACCATGCACCAAGATTATCCATGATAACGGAAAGAAAAAATGTGAAAAGGACACAGCAAAAATACGTACAAAAACAGATACACAAACTCGACATTAATTGGTTAACACAGAAAAGAACATACTACCCACTCTGAAAAATACCGAGGAACTAGAAAAAGTATGAAAGCCCAAAACATTACATTAATCGTGTTAAAGGTGACCAAGGACCTCTGAGTCGTCTTGTGCTGTAGATGAAATGGAAAAACTAGGACATCAAAAGAAGATACACACACAAAACATGAATACTAATCAGTGATAAAATGTAAGTGGTACACCCAAGGGTAGATCTTCACACAGTAAATAATGGTAAAGGTGACTACAGTGCCTATTACTGTGACGTGCGAATATAACTTCCGCTTTACGGTTCTGAACAAAGGTTTAAAGACCAGGTCCACGTGCTTGTTAGGATGGGTTTCTTTTTCTGAACTTTTCTTTCTATAAATCCAGCTTAAACTTACATTCCAAATAGCAGACCGGAGGTACTCAGCACAACAATGGTAAAACCGATAAACAACAAAGGGTTAGAACAGATCTCTCAGCAGTAGCTAACTCCTTAAAAGTTAAATTCCCAACCATATTGGGATAATTCATCCTTACCGACGAATTCTCCCAATATGGCTGAGCATTCATCTGTAGGCTTCAATATCAATTACGAACAGGAAATATAAATCGCTCTCACAATAGCAAGCTTACATCTCAATTCTACATGACAGAAAAAGAAATACCAACGTAACAGGAGAACGCTAACAGGGAGCCAGAAAGCTCTCTAGTAATAATAAGAGAACACTAAGAGAGAGAGAGAGAGAGAGAGCCAGAAAGCTCCCTAGTAACAACATGAGAACGCTAAGAGGAAACCAGAAAGTTCCCTGCTCTTACAGATCAATGATGCATCTGTTGCTACACCAGATATGCTGTGTCCAAACGTTGGAACGAATGACAGTTGATTCTCAAAAAAGGAGAGAATGCTGTGGGTGAAAAACCATGTCATATAAGCGACGATATCGAAGAGATCGCAGTTACGAGTAAAACAAAGCAACAGCTTCAACGGACATAAATTCAGTGGTGACTATTGGGTTGTCGGAAACGTCAGGACGTATTTTGGCACTGAATGACGGTTGGGCGGTTTTGGAAGTCCTGGAGTTATGCACAGCTCCGTTATCGCTATGGCATTCGACAGGTGTTAGTTCTAGCTGCAGTCTAAAAGGAATAGTGAACGATTTGGTTGATTTGTGGAGGTTTGACATTAAGTTGAAGATGGAAGACCAAACTGTGCATTTTCGCCATATTTTACTGTATTACTTTCGTAAAAGGAAAAACGGGCGTCAAGCTTGTGAAATGTTGCGTAATGTGTACGGTGATAATGTTCTACAAGAACGTCCGTGCCAGCGGTGGTTCGCAAAATTTCATGCTGGTGATTTTGACCTCAACGATGACCAAATCAAGGCATTGATCGACTCAAACAGACCTTACACGACACGAGAGATTGCAGACACATTTCACATCCATCATTCAAGCATTCACGACCACCTGAAGAAGCTGGAATACGTAAGCAAGCTCGATGTGTGGGTTCCTCATGAACTCAAAGAAGCTCAATTGACAGGGCGTATAAACAACTGCGATATGCTCATTAAACGTGAGGAAAACGATTCTTTTTTGAAGCAACTGGTAACTGGTGACGAAAAGTGGATTGTTTACTACAATGTGCAGCACAAACGGTCTTGGTCCCGACGTGCTGCTTCGCCTCAAACGAAATCCAAAGCAGACATTAATCAGCGGAAGGTTCTGGTCTCAGTGTGGTGGGATTTTAAAGGTGTCGAGTTTTTCGAGCTCCTACCAAGGAACCAAACAATCAATTCGAATGTGTACTGTCGGCAACTGGACAGTTTGAACGAATCCAATATCCAGAAACGTCCACAGATCGTTCATCGTAAAGGTGTATCCCATCACGACAACGCGAGAGCACACACAAGTTTGATCACCCGCCAAAATTTATTGGAGCTTGGGAGGGATGTGTTGCCAAACCCAGCATACTCGCCTGACCTTGCGCCGTCAGACTTCCACATGTTTCGATCTCTTCAACAGTCCTTGCGTGGTATAACGTTCAATTCAGATGAAGATGCAAATCAGCACCTTGTTCAGGTTTTCGCCACGAAAGAGAGGTCCTTCCAAGAACGAGGCATTCTGCAGCTCACTGAAAGTTGGCAAAAGGTTATCAATCAAAACGGGCATTAAATCATTGATTGATCTTTGTTCTTTCTAACAAAAAATGACCTTTGCAAAACATGGCTAAAATGCGTCATGACTTTTCCGACAACCCAATAGTTCCATTCAGCATATAGACTAGGCTATGGAGAGGTACGCCAAGCATTAGTATGCTAACACCAATCCTGCGGTGCACATTGTCTAGAAGCTTGAGCACCGATCTCAAAGCCTACCTATACACTAAACAGCCGTAATTCAGTTTCAAGGGAGAGATAGAATGGTAAATTCGAAGCAGCGACACCTTATCAGTTCCACAGAGCACGGCCAAGGCAATATTAAGTGTGTTCAAAGCTGCTATACAAGAAACCTTTAGACGTCTCACATTCTCACGGAGAAGGAGGATAAGCGCACTGTCAGAAAATAGAAACTTTGTTGTAAGTACATCTCGTACGTCTGTATAACCCAAACGGCTCTGAGGATCCAAATGGTGTCCAAACTTGTCACCGAAATGAACCTAAGTGATATTTTCAGGATGCAGAACAAACCCCTTACTCGAAGCAGAATCTGACCTTCTCAACGGCTGACATTCAATAAAATACATGCTTCAAAAAGAGCAGAACTCAAAAGTGATCTTTATCTGCGAAAGGGATATTTTCAGTTTGTTCGCATCCTGAAAAGATTACTTTTGCAGATCATTCATATATACAGTGTTGAACAGTAAAGGAAAGGAGAAAGTAGGCGAAAATTTGCTTAATGCGTCTTGAAAGATAGACGAGGAGACCTGCTTACTTAGGAGCACCTGAAACACCCAACTGCTCAGAAAATGAGCAGTGAACGTCTGGAAATTTTTCGGCAGCCCGCACTTATGGAGATCACATGGAGCACCGTAACATCACTGGTGGTCTTGTACATTTTTATTGTCAAAAAGTAGGGCTGCCATGTGTTGATGTGTTGCCGCACAAACTACGGGAGTGATAGAATGGCACTCGTTGACTCGAAGCAGCGACACCTTATCGTTTCGATAGAGCACAGACGAGGGAATGTTAAGAGTGTTAAAAGCTGTCATTCAAGAAATCTTTAGACGTCGCACATGATCATGGAGAAGGAGGACGGCCGCACAGTAAAACAAACAAACCTTTGTCGTCTGTACATCTGGTACGGCTAGATAACCCAAGCGGCTCTGAGGATCCGAATGGCATCCAAACGTGTCACCGAAATAAACGTAAGGGATCTTTTCAGGATGCAGAACAAACCTCTTACTCGAAGCCGAACTGTGACCTTCACAGCATCTGACCGTAGCTGCCATTCAACAAAGTGCATGCTTGAAATCGAGCAA
The DNA here is from genome assembly GCA_039090855.1 of Macrothele yani. Lineage (NCBI taxonomy): Eukaryota > Metazoa > Arthropoda > Arachnida > Araneae > Macrothelidae > Macrothele > Macrothele yani. The sequence continues at coordinate 75,169,541 of CM077002.1, read as the reverse complement.
AACTTATGCAGATCATTCACATATATAGTGTTGAACAGGTGAGAGAAGGATGAAGTTGGCGCAGGTTTGCGTTAATTCGAACGATGAACCATGCCACAGATATCGCAAATTCAATAGTCCTTGAAAGATAGACGCGGAGACCTGCTTATCTAGGAGCTTCTGTAACATCCAAATGCTCTGAAAATCAGCAGTTAACTTCGAGAAATGTTTCGGCAGCCCGCACTAATGGAGACCAAATGGATAACCGTAACGTCACGGGTGGTCTTATATATTTTCATTGTAAAACGTAGGTCTGCTACGTGTTGATGTGTTGCCACAAAAGAGACTAACTTGAGGCAGATGATCATGTAAAGATCGAAGGAGGATGCTTTTATCCACTCGCACACAGGTAAATAATTAATCCGGCGAGATGCTTCATACACGTAGGGGATGATATCAGACCTGACAAACTCAGAGCCCGGCCAAATCAGGGCTACCGTTAATGTCTCCCTATGGAATTAAAAATCAGTTATTGTTGTTCTCTCTTAGTTATCACTCGATCGAATGAGGCTGAATGAGAAATACTGCTGGAAGCAGTGATAAAATCTGAACTCAGGTAACAATAATTTTTAAAAGTTTAAAATCATTTAATTAAAAAAACACACAATAATAATTTACTAATTCTTTATGTTTATAATATTTAATTAAAAAACACACGGAATTTCTTTCGGACCATGCAACAACAGATCCTTCATCAGGTGAAAAACACTGTATAAAGAAAAGTGCAGTTGTCTTAAATAGGACAAGTCAATGACAGAGACATGCGCAATGGAAAAACAGTTTAAAGGGGCGGGCGGGGTAGTATGGATAGTCCAGGGAGGGAGACAGGGTTAAGAGAGTTAAGAAGCAGTAAGTAATGTGTTAGAGTTAATATGTAGTAAGGTAAGGGGAGGGGATTAGGTGGTGGGAAGGGAGTGAGAAGTGCTAAGTTATAAGTAAAGAGTAAGAGATAGGGTTGAGTTTAGGAAAAAGGGAAATGGTTAAAGTTAATTGGACTAATGGTAGCAAAAGTTAATGTGAGAGGAGTAGGAAAGAGTTAGATTTATTGAGATGTGGAAATTGAACCATTTATTAAATGTTCCATATTGAAACGACGAATGGAGTTCCAGATGTGTGAGGCATCAACAGGCAAGTGATCGTCATAACACACTGTTCCATAACGAAGAATGTATAAACTCTCTGTAAGAAGTGATTGTGAGATATGAGAAGGGGTGTTTAGGATATTTGCACTATTCCAGTCAGAGTAATGAGTTCCAGATTGAACACACCGTGCTAGAGCTGCATTTGTGGATCCTGTTTTGATATTATATTGATGTTTTCTCAGGTGGGTTCAGCTATCTTCTTGGTATATTACTTTTACGCATAAACTGTAGATTCCATATTTATTTACATCAGACTGAGTCACGGTCGTGACGAATCAGAGACCAGATGTTGCTGGTCCTAACATAAAAAGCTATATTAAAGGATTTACAGGCATTATTTAGAATGTTAATCATTTTTGGATTGCAATGTTCAAATCCAACGAACTTCAGAGTTCTTACATCTTTTTGTAGAGTGGAACAGCACGTAGAGCGTAGCCTCCTCTATCATACAGTATACGGCCAGCACATCAACCGGACTGTAGCCGTCCGTGATTGTTTGTAATTTCAATAATATTGCGTAATTCTGCCGTTTGTAGTGCTCGAATGAAAGAGTGGGATATTGCACGAAGTAACATATGACGAAAATCTGATTGTGTAAAGCTTTTAGGATGGTTTGGGGAATGTAGGATTATCACAGTGGTTGCTGTTGATTTCCTGTATACAGAAGTGTGAATTGTATGGCCGTTTAGGTTTCGTACCAGGAAGATGTCTAAAAATGGCAGTTAGTTGTTTTATTCTAGTTCAAGCGTGAACTTGATGGTTGGAAATCGGTTTGACATATGTTCTTGGAAGGACTTTAGATGAGCAACTGAATGGGGCCATATGAGGAAAATGTCATCAACATATCTGATATGCATGTATGAGGTTGTTGCTAGATGGAAGGAGGCCAAGGCTTTTTCTTCAAGAGTTTGCATCAAAATTTCTGCAAGTAAACGAGACAGGAGATCCCTTAGTTTGGAGATAAAAATTTCTGCAAGTAACCACATAGGGGATCCCTTAGTTTGGAGATAGATGATATGTTGAAAGCGAAAAAATGTACGGGTTTTAATTAATATGAGTGCACAAAGTACAGCATTTATTTCTTCAAGTGAATTTAGTTTAGTATTAATAATTTAGAATCAATAAGTTGGTGGACCGTATCAACAGGAACACTGGGAAAAGGCGAAATAACGTAGAAGGAAGCAAGCAGGAATGGAGATGATAAGTTGATAGAACGGATTTTTTGTATATCTTGAACGGGGCTAACGACGGAATAGTTCGAGTTAGTTACCAGAGGTACCAAAAATTTTGCAAGAGCTTTTTCTAGCGGACGAATTGGGCTGGTTGTGGATGAGACCAAGGGACAATTAGGGTTACCTAGTTTTCGGGTTTTTAAATATCCGAACAGAGTAGGTACACGGGCTACATTCTAAGGTTTGAGGTAAGAGGCAATTGAAGCGGGGAGGGGTTGGGGAGTTTTTAAGCAGCTAACAGCAACTAAAGAGGAAGCCGTTGGATCCTTAGATATTACCTTATAGGGGAGAGCTTTAATTGCTGTGTTCATTTTTTTTTTTCAATATAATCGTTCTTATTTAGATTACAATTTGGTTGGTTTGGGCCGTTTCTATATAATTGCGAGGTTGGCATTTTTGCAGATGATTTTAAGTTGTTGAAGTTCTTCATTGAAGGAATCAGACATTGCAGAATAAGCTTTCTTATGGGAATGTAAAGCTTTGCGGAGATTGAAATGGGTGAACTCTTGATTTTGGGTGGGCAGATGTTTTAAAATTGATTCTGCTTCGGGAATAAAACGAAAAGAATTCGATTTTTTATCATGATAAGCAAATTTAAGACCTTATTGAAGAGCACGGACCTTATGGGGTTTAGTTGGTAGTCACTTAGACTTAAATAAGATACACCGGTAGAAGATTGTTATGGTGTTCGGTTAAGATCAGTCGAGGAATGGGCTTTTGCTTCAGTGAGTTTGGCAACTAAATGACGAATTTTATGAATATGACGGGTTTGAAGCCCTTTAACTTCTGTAGAAGTTCAAGTGTGAAAAGCCAACAAATATTTGTCCAGCAATGTCAACAAAAATTTGTCGTGCTTGCTTCACTCGACGTCAAATGGGATGCAATGTTTTTGCCAATGCCAGGTGAGCAGCGTAGGATTTCTTCTGAAGTGTATACACGAATACACGTTTAAGTCGAATTGCTGAGGTTAGACGTTTCTGTTCGGCATGTCTTAAAACTGCTGCGTCGCAATGATAAATTTGTTTAGTACGGATAGTGAGGAACTCAGGAATAATAGAAAGGTCTCTGCAATTTAATAAAAAGCCAGGTGAGGATCTTCCATTGAGAGTTTCCGTTGAAATTTACTGGTCAGCAGTTATAGAGTCCATGATGAGACAGCAGTTACAAGCAGTTTCTTAAAAGCGGCTGAAGACATGAAGGTAAAACATTTTCGTGTAGGTAACAATAATTCCTAAAAGGCTGCCGATACATGATAAAAATAAACTTGAAGAGATAGTATTTACCGATTTAAAATCATTTAATTAAAAAACACACAAAAGATCGTCCGGACCCTGTCGCAACAGGCCCTTAGTCAGGTGAAAAACACTGTATAAAAAAGTGCAGTTGTTTTAAATAGGACAAGTTAATGCTAGAGACATGCGCAATGAAAAAAGTAGGGGAGTGGGGTACTATGGATAGTCCAGGGAGGGAGACCGGGGTGAAGACGGTTAAGAAATAGTAAGTAATAGGTTACAGTTAATATGTCAAAGGATCCAACTGGTTCCTCTTTAGCTGCTGTTATCCGCTTAAAAACCCTCAAACTCCTCCCCGCTTCAATTGCCTTTTACCTCAAACCTCAGAATGGAGCCCGTGTACCTACTCTGTTCGGAAAATTAAAAACCCATAAACCAGGTAAACTTATTCGTCCCTTGGTTTCAGCCATAACTAGCACAATTCGTCCGCTAGAAAAAGTTCTTGCAAAATTTGTGGTGCCTCTGGTAACTAACTCCAAATATTCCGTCGCTTGCCCTGTTCAAGCTATACAGGAAATTCGTCCTCTCAACTTATCATCTCCATTTATGCTTTCTCCTCTCAACGTTATTTCGTTTTTTCCCAGTGTTCCTGTTGATACGGTCTACCAACTTATTGAATCTAAATTATTAACTCTAAACCAAAATTCACCTGAAGAAATGAAAGCTGTACTTTGCGCACTTAGATTAATTCAAACCCGTTCATTTTTTCGCTTTGAAGATATCATCTATCTCCAAACTAAAGGAGCCCCTACAGGATCCACCTGTCTTCTTTACGTGCAGAATATTTGATGCAAACTCTTGAAGAAAAAGCCTTATCTTCCTTCCATCTAACACCAACCTTATACACTGAAGAGCAATTAAATTAGAGACAGCTGGCGTTACGCAAATGTTGCATTGTGGGCGGCCCTGTAAACGGAAACGACATAACGTATGCAGCGATCCGACAATATAGGGATTGATGCGACGGGAATCAGTAAGACTCGGACGCAGTATAGGTAAGACGAAGGATCTAAGCACATTTGATCATGGGCAAATTGTCGCGGCCCAACGAATGGGTCACTCTATCTCGGAAGTCGTGCAGGCACTGGGATTTTCACGAGCCACTGTGTCACGGGTGCACCGTGAGTACATCAAATCCGGTAAACCCATTCCTGCAAGGGCCAACTGCCGTGAACAACAGCGTGTGGATGAGCGGGATCATCGTTGGCTAGCTCGCATTGTGACAGAGGATAGACGAGCCACAGTGCAATAAATCACTCGGCAATTTAAAGCTGGTGCACAAAAACGTGTAAGCAGCCACGCCATCAAGAACCAACTCCTCGCTATGGGGTACAGAAGCCATCGTCCCACGAGGGTACCGCTGCTGACCGCACATCACAGGCTGCAAAGATTATCATGAGCGCAGGAACATCGCCACTGGACCCTAGACATGTGGAAAAATATTACCTGGACTGATAAGTTGAGATTCAAGCTGGTACATGGGGATGGCAGGATACGAGTACGGCGCAAACCACATAAATCGATGGATCTTTCTTGCCAGCAGGGTACTCCTCAAACTGGTGCGGGTGGCATTCTCGTCTGGGGACTGTTTACGTGGCCTGACATAGGACCTCTGGTACGTGTGACATCGTCCCTCACAGGTCAAAGTTACCGGGATATCCTGAAAGACCAATTGCTCGCGTTTCATTATCCCACTGGGGACCTCATCCTGCAACAAGACAATGCACCGTGCCATCGCTCCCGAATTGTATCCGAATGGTTGGGTGATCACTCAACCGACGTAACCTCGCTTCCTTGGCCAGCTAGGTCCCCTGACCTCAATCCCATCGAGCACATCTGGGATGCCATCGAGAGAGATGTTCGAGACACTGACCCCCTTCATCAAATCTTCGTGAACTGAGGGAGCATGTACAGGGGTCGTGGATCCGTATGGCTTCCCAACGCTTCCGGTGTCTTGTCGAGTCCATGCCAAGACGAATAGCTGCCATCATTATGGCGAAAAGTGGTGCTACACGTTACTAGACAGGTATCTCTAATTCAATTGCTCTTCAGTGTATAGGGTGCATCGGAAAGTCCCTTTAGCCTGGAATAACTTGCGAACGGAGAGAGGTACAGTTATGCAAGTGTGATAACGGTATAGCAAAGCTACTACGCCTGATCGAATGCAGCCAATAGAAGCGCCCCTTGTGGCAAAATGCGGAAGTTAGCCATTGCAAATCGAAAACGAAGCGAGATAGAGCAAAATTTCCAACTACAAAGTTGTAGAGCATCAATTAGTTATTAAAAAACGACATTTGTTTTACACGGATAAGATATATTATCACCTGAATACCCTAAAATGTCTGAAATCGATGCGCGACCTTTTGTGTGAACGTCTGAAGGGAACAGGCATAAGTATGAGCAAATACACACAATTTATTGCATAAATGCGTACTTATGTCAATACAGTTTGATGACGTCAGACAAAACAAAACAAAAAAGGGCAAACTGGCACACAGTGATAAAAAGTTAATGTCGAGTATGTTCGAAGAGTTCGCCATTGTCCACGATATACATTCGTATTCGTGAAAATAACTCTGCATGCACAATCCTCAGCATGGAAAGTGTCACACTATTGCAAGCATCTGTAACAAGACGACGTAGATCCAGGAGACTTGTAGGCGCTGTTGCATATACCTAATTTTTTACGTAATCCCAGAAATCCAAGCTCGCCATTTTCATACAGCGTACGTAGACCTAAACTTCTGATCAGGGTACATCCTGCTACTGGCTTTTATATCGTAAGTACGGTACAACGTCACAATCTGCATTTGCATACGGCTACATTTGCGAAACGTGAATATGCATATTCGAATCGTCGCGCATCGATTTCGGACATTGTAGGGTATTCAGGCAACAATTTATCTTATCCGTGTAAAACAAATGTCGTTTTGTACTAATTAATGAACGCTCTACAACTTTGTAATTGGAAATTTTGCTCTAACTCTTTTCGTTTTGCAATGGCTAACTCCCGCATTTTGCCACAAGGGGCGCTGCTATTGGCTGCATTCGATCGGGCGTAGTAGCTTTGCTATACCGTTATCTCACTTGCATAACTGTACCTCTCTCCGTTCGCAAGTTATTCTAGGCTAAAGGGACTTTCCTATGCATCCTGTATATCAGATATCTCGATGACATTCTCCTCATACGGCCTCATTCAGTTGCCCATTTAAAGACTTTCCAAGACCATATGTTAAACCAATTTCCAAATATCAAGTTCTCCATTGAACTAGAATAAAACAATCAACTTCCATTTTTAGACATCCTCCTGGTACGAAACATTAACAACCATACAATTAAAACTTCCGTATACCGGAAACCAACAGCAACCACTGTGATAATCCCAAATTCCTCAAACTATCCTCAGAGCATCAAACAATCAGCTATTCGTCATACGTTACTTCGTGCAATATCCCACTCTTTAAATCAAGCACTACAAACTGCATAATTGCGCGAAATTATTGAAATTACAAACAATCACGGCTACAGTTCGGATGATGTGCTGGCCTTATATGTTAGAGGAGGTTACGATCTACGTGCGGTTCCACTCTACAAAAATAGGTAAAAACTCTGAAGTTTGTTGGATCTGTACATTACAATCCAGAAATGATTAGCATTCTAAATAATGGCTATAAATCCTTTAATATAGTCTTTGGTGTTAGGACCAGCAACATCTGTTCTGTGATTCGTCACGATAGTGACTCAGTCTCTGATATAAATAAACATGGAATTTACAGTGTATGCATATAAGCAATAAGCCAAGAAGATAGCAATCTATTTTATATAGGATCCACTAAAAGGAATTTGGGAACCCACCTGAGGAAACATCGATATAATATCAAAACAGGATCCACAAATACAGCTCTAGCACCCTGTGTTCAATCTGGAACTCATTATTCTGACTGGAACAGTGCAAATATCCTAAACACCCCTTCTCATATCTCACAATCATTTCTTACAGAGAATTTATACTTTCTACTTTATGGAATAGTGTGTCGTAACGATCACTTGCCTGTTGATATCTCACACATCTGGATCTCACATATTCGTCGTTTCAATACGGAACATTTATTAAATAGTTCAATTTTCTGATCTCAATAATTCTAACTCATTCCCACTCCTCTCACCGTAACGTTTGCTACCATTGACCCATTTAACCGTAACCCTCCCCTTTTTCCCTAAACTCAACCCTATTTCTAACCATTTACTTTTGACTTAACACTCCTCCGCCCCTTTACCCATTCCCCCCAAGCTACCCCTCCTCTTACATTAATACATATTAACTCTAACGCAGTCTTACTACTTCTTTACCTTCTTCCATCCGGTCTCTCTGCCTGGACTATCCATACTACCCCGTCCCCATCTTTAAAACTTTTTCATTGCGTATGTCTTTAATATTGACTTGTCCTATTTAAGACAATTGCACCTTTATATGGTGTTTTTCGTCTGATGAAGGACCTCTTGTGACAGAGTCCGAAAGATCTTGTGTGTGTTTTTTATTTAAATGACTTTAAACTTGTAAATGCCTTCTCTTCAAATTTATTTTAATCGTGTCGACGGCATTTTAAGAATTATTGTTACTTACATGACATTGTTTACCCTCATGAACTCAGGTAAACTGCAATATCTAGAATTTTTGTATAAGTGCGTTCATCCTTCTCGCAAATGGAGATCAGATGAAAACTACAGTTTCTTAGGATCCTGTGCATCTTCTCCCAGATATTTTGGAAGTACACTGCTGGCCACCCAAAATGCAACACCAAGAAGGAAGCATCCGATTGGCCTGAAATTTGCGGCATGCGTCGCCCGCGAGAGGACATGCAAACGATTAGCATTGCAGGGCATATGCAAATTATGTGCGCCCAGCACGCCACAGAGAATCACTATAAGAAGGGTGCACAAAAGGCGAGGTGTAAGTAGTGGAAGTGTGTTGTGCTGCCGGACATGTGCGTGGAAAACTTCCTGATGCCTCGTCGCAGAATACGGCAGTCATTCCAGCACGTTTCGGAGTTCGACAGCGGACGAATAGGGGCTAAATGCGACAGCGGTTTATCGTACCGAGACATTGGCGCCCGTATGGGACGACATCCAGCCACAGTGAGACGAGTATGGATTCGGTGGGTGCAGGAGGGACGGACGGACCGATCTGAGCGATTGCCGCAGCCGCAGCACACCACCGAACGAGAGGACCGGCATGTTGTGTGGCGGGCATTGACGGCTCACACAGCCACATTACGAACATTAGCTCAGGAATTAGGGTGTGTTGCGCAACAACCTGTGTAAGCACGTACCGTTCGACGTCGTCTGCAGGAGCGGGGACTTACCGCACGGTGCCCATTGCTCCAATTACCATTGACGTTACACCACGGGCGGGTGCGGCGGCAGTGGGCCGTTGAACGCCGCACCTGGACTACGAAATGGCTCGACATTGTCTTCTCCGACGAATCCCACTTCTTCCTGCAACACCACGATGGTCGGATCTGCGTGTGGCGGCACCGCGGCGAGAGACTGTATGACGCCTGCATTATACATCGCCATACGGGTCCGTCGCCTGGCGTTATGGTTTGAGGCACAGATGGATATGACACCTGCACTTCTCTGGTACGTATTGCCAGTACACTCAACAGCCAGCGCTACATCTCCGACGTTTTGGAGCCTGTAGTATTCCCTTACCTGCAGAACCTGCCAGCGGCCACGTTTAAACAGGACAATGCGCGCCCGCACATGGCACGCATCGTGCAACAATTCTTCACGGCTCAACAGGTGTCACTGCTGCCGTGGCCTGCCTGTTCTTTCGATATGTCGCTCATCGAACACGTCTGGTCGCTGATTGGCAACCGAGTGGCCCGGCAAGCACCACCCGCGGCTACGCCTGATGAACTGTGGCAACGTGTGGATGCAGCCTGGACCGACATACCCCAAGCCCACATCCAAAGCCTCTTTCGTTCGATGCCGCGGGCGTTATTGCCAGCCATGGGGGCCACACGAACTATTGATGTCTGCGTGTTCCGCAAGTCGCACGGGCCTGTAAGCTCAATCGTTTCATCTTTGTATCTGTTGTTATGTCTCCAGTAAATCTTGCTTTGCTATCTCGTGTCCTTCTAGGTGTTGCATTTTGGGTGGCCAGCAGTGTAGTATGTGAGTTGACTAGGAATTCGTACCCAGTCTATGATTTCTTCTTGCTGTACCAACTCACCGAACGGGCATAATACTTAGAACGCTTAAGAACTTCCAGAAATACATGGGTTGTGTAACAATGAATTCAATCCAAGCCTTACGCTGTGCTTTCCTAGCAGCACTGCATTCGGTGTTCACATATACTCCAGGTATCATCTGAACATTATGTAAATCGTTAATGGTGAAGCAAGCTACCTGACGTAAACATTCGGTAATCCCTGAAAGTTTCGAGTAAATAGAATCCTGGCCCACTACATCAGGAGATAGCTTTGCGAACAATTGGAAAATATCCAACCACCCGTTGTAATCCAATTTCTGTCGAGATATTCAAATAGGATACAGTGGTCCTAAGAAAGGTTCTGCACATTGTCCATTTTTGGGAAAAGTGTGAAGTAACGGAGAAAACTGACCTTATTGCCTTTCTACGTACTTTCCTCGGCTGCTAATGACAGCCTGCCAGAGGTGAAGTAGGTCCGGGGTACACCGTTGTACTCTATCTTTGTTCAGCTGTGGTATTACTCGGGTCACGTCCAATGACAGTTCATTTAGCGTTTCGTAGCGGATGCCATGGAGCTGATTTTTTTAACTTTGGGGAAAGATCAAAGTCGGGTGGACTGAAATCAGGGCTGTATGGTGGGTGGAATAAAGTTTCCTAGCCATATTTCGACAAACGTCCTTGTACCGACGCTGCACCCTGGCACTATGCGTTTTCATACAATAAGATCGCTCCCGCTTCGAAAAAGATGGGACAATTTTGACGAATTTTCGGTCTCAAATTTTTTCTCAGAAATTTAAAATATTGAGCGTTGACATTTTGCCATACTGGCACTCGGTCAGAGACCACAAGACCTTGGTATCGTACGAAAAAATCCTCATTTGATTCACTTAGGGTTGTTGCCAACGAAATTTTGAAGGGCGTGGGGAACTCAGATGCCTCCATTCCGTTTATTGTGACTTCAGTTCCGGCTCAAAATCACGGCTCCAAGTCTCATCAATTGCGACATATTCTGTTAAGGAAAGTGTCGCCCTCCCTTTGGAACCTGTGGACGTCATCTTGTGCGATGCTCACTCTGGCTGCCTTCTTCTCGGTCGTGAGTTGATGGGGCTCTCAGCGCGCAGCGATATTTCTTTTTCCCAGTGAGTCTAAAATTCCGGTGAACAAACATGGTGTACAAATTTGCCTGATAAGCAATCTCCTTGACTGTCGAACGGCAATTCTCTTCGAGAAGCGCAGCGACAATACTGACAAATGTTTTTTAAGTCGCCGTTTCAGGTCGACCTGTACAGTTATCATCTTCGACGAAGCTTCGGCCCTTCCGAAAGCGTAATACGCAGCGCGAAATTGTGCTTCGAACAAGAGTTCCTTCCCCACAAACGTCTTGGATGTGTGGATTTGTGTCGGAGTTTTTCCCCTCAGAGTTTCTATTTCCACGTACGAGAGCGAGTGAGAGTGAGAGAGAGAGAGACGGGAAGATAACACAGATTGTATGTTTTCCTGTATGCGATTCGCATGGAACTTCAAATTGAGATCGCGAGAATTTGTCGCAGAAAAAGAACTGACTCACAAATAAACAAGAAAGATGACATCGAATTCTGGGGTCAAATGAGACGTCTTCTGAATCTTTTTCAACTCACAAACTATATTTCATTTTTTTTTTTTTTTTTTTTTTTATTGGAGGTTTAACGACCACCGTGAGCAACTCAATGGGCTATAAGCAGTCGCCCGTCCCTAATTTAGGGTCACTGGTTCCAGGGAAGGGAGAGAGCCAGTGCCGTGAGACAAACACAACATCCATGCCTCACCGGGATTCGAACCCGGACCCCTTTCGGGCGAATGATCAGAGGCCATCGCTTAGACCACTGCGCCACCGGGGCGGCCAAACTATATTTCAAAACAGATTTTTGGAACAAAGAATTCAATGGGATTATAGAGAATACTTTTACTGATCCTAGAGAAAATATGGGCAAAGTTTAAAATTCGAGAGACAGCGAGAGAGAGAGAGAGAGAGAGAGAGAGAAAGATTTACCCCTTTAAGCGGCTGGAACGAAGGAACGAATTAACTCAGGGTTAGCAAAATGGGCAGAAATCAGCTCGAACGGATATATTCGTTGTCTAAGAAGTAGGTCGAACGAGGCTGGAATAAGTGAAACTGCGCATCAGAAATAGTTACATTTTCTTTAGACATTTCATTGAAAGTGGTTATTTAAGGCAAATGATTGTCATCAATGCTTTTTGTCTAATTACCTTATCCGCTAAAAATTCTATAAAAATGGCGGCGAACCTAAAAAAGAGAAAAGATGTTTGAGTAACTTGCGGCATGATGTCTGTTGCAGGGAGACTAGCAGTTCCCAATCATTTCTTAGGGCATGGAGCAGATAATAAAGAACTATACGGGAATAAGACTATAGACTGTAAGCATAAAGAATTTAAGGTAACACTCCTCACCAACGACAAATTTATGGTCAATACTGCTGAGAGCAGAGGAAAGGAATAGTTTTGCTGTAGCTTTCGTAAAATCCAGCCGCTATTTTAACATATTTGTTTGAGAATCGCAGACAATTTCGGGTACCGTTTCATACATCAGCCGCTTAAAGAGTTAACAGTGGTAGCTGATTAACATTTTTATTTATGCTACGACCGTCAAGTGTTTTTATGACATCGTCCTACTTGCAAATAACAAATCGTAAAGTACTTGAGCATTGACAGATGTTTTTTAAGTCGCCGTACAATACTGACAGATGTTTTGCAGACAGGTATCAGTAATATGGATTAAACTTGAATCTGAGCAAAACTGAAGTAACAATGTAGTAAGCTGAAGCAATAAAAATCAAAACTAAAGCATTGGTATAAGGAAAACAATTTCACTTAGCCCGGAGAAGTTTTTGAAAATGGTGGAATTGCTAAGAAGAAGTACAAATAGAAGATTAATCCTATATGCATAAGTTTGAACTTAATAAAATTAAGAAAGCTAAAAATATTAATCAAATAAAATAAAAGTATAAGAGACAATCATGTTACCAGTCTTTTATGTAGAAGCGAATACTAGTCCCTGAAAATGAAATACACCAGGTCGTTCGGAAAATAATGGCCGATTTGAAAGGCCAAAATGAAAGAGACAGTCAATAGGTCCCTTCAGCAGCTACTCACCTCTGCCACCGAGTGACAAGGGCTTCAATACCAGTCTCGAAGAAATCTGGCTTCCTGGATGTAAGAAAGTCCCGAAATCAATTTCGGCCTCCTCTCTTTTCTGAAGATCCTGTTATTGAGGTAATTGCTGAAATGCATGAGCAGGTGGAATTCGGTAGGTCAGGCAAGAAGGCTGGATGTGGGGTTTCGAACCTCAGTTCGTGTAGTTTCTGTTTCTTCATTTGGGACACTGTAGTCTCGCGTCATCATGGAAGAGCAGAGGACACTCCCTGTTCACCAATATGACTGCCTGAAACAGAACTTCTTGTGCATTCGATCAATTTCTTCACAGTATATGACGGAGGTAATTTTTTAACCAACATTCAAGAACCTGTAGTATATGGCACCGTGAACAGTCCACCACACTGTCAACAAAACCTTCGTTGGCATCAGCCTTGGTTTAGGATGTTGTTTTGGTGGTTCACAATGGTTCAGCCACTGTCCAAAACGGTTAAAGTTGTCGTAAAGCACCCACTTTTCATCATAGGTTACAGTGAAATCAAGTAGGAGATACTTTTCGTTGCAAAGCAGAAGGTTACTGCACATCTCAAACCCTTGTTATTTCTTATGTTCCGTTAGTTCCTGTGGGACCCACTTATCGAAATTCTTGACCTTAACAATTTGGCGGAGATGTTGGGTTTTGATTGACACTGAAACATTGCACTGTTTGGCGGGATCTCTGATTGTGACGCGAGGCAAATCCTCGCGTCACATTCAGAGTTAGGTCATGCATAACGACGCCTTCAGAGCGTCGTTATACATGGCCATCTTGTAGGCTCGTGTCACCGGAACCCAACTTTTCAAACCACCGACGAACACTACTTTCAGATGTTGCCTTCTCGCCCCATGTTCGACCACATTACGGTAGGTTTCTTCCATATTACGACCCAATTTTAACTCATGAATCAGAACAACCAACAACTCACTCCTCACAAACGTGTTGAACACACCACTCTCACACGAGTAGCAACCACTGAAGCTCAAGCGATTAGGGCGTGTACGTAGCGTCTGAGTCGCCTTTCGACTCGTACGAATGGCGCTGCAAGCGGGTTAGTCTGCAAGCGTGCGGGCAGGTTGAATATGGCACCTGACATAAGAACAAGCACATTACTTATATCTTAAAGGGATTACGAACCTAAGTACAGGAGTAAAAGGAACCTCAGCCTTAAAATAAATACCGTACATTTTTGAATGCAAATCTCACTCGCAATTTCTTTTGAAGATAACGTAAAATGAAACACCAGTATCGCTAACGTAAAACGCAAGCCAAATAAGGCTGAAGTATCAGGCGTCTGTAGGAACGCAATCTTTTAAATAGCGCAACAACTGCACCCGTGCAAGACAAAATTAAATGAATACAATGTTTGATCTTCCCCTATTTTTTCATTTCATTCGAAATACATTGCATTTGACTAAAACATAATTTTTTAAACTTAGAAATACTAAACTTAAGCAATGGGAGTTATGTACCTAGATTTAATTCTAAGGAAAATGCAATATAAGCAACACTAATCACATATCATGTCGAATGTCTGTTCTAGTTCGTAAACTTTTCTCAGATCTGGAACCGAAACTTGAAACGTGGAATGATTTGTCTCTGTTTGCCGAAGAGTTGTGTGTCAACTTTCAACTTTATGAGACAAGTAAAATTTCGAGGGAAAGGTAAATATTTGACTGCAACCTTGCATTCGGATGTCACCTCATCTCACTCCCTTTCCTATATCCTCTCTCTTTCTCTCTCTCTCTCTCTCTCATTCTCTCTCTCTCTCTCTCTCTTTCTTTGCCTTTCAGAAGCAGAGGTTTGCTGTTTGAAATGAATATGTGAAAACAGACGGTTGCAGACGTTTCCAAAATTAATTTTATTAGAGCAGTAAAGCTTCGTCGAATATTCTAAAAAGTCTACATCTCTACTTCCTTTTTTTTTCTCATGTTTGCGGTTTTCCAACAAAGAAGAAGACGCGCTGTTTATGGTTTCATCACATCTTCCCACATAATGTAATTTACGTTTAAGAATTTAATACTTTAAACTCCATTTCGATTAAGAGCAACGAAATTGCGAAGCGGATTACTCTGAAAGATTTCAACAAATATTCAACAAATATTGAATACAATGATATTTTAGAAAACTAATGTGGCTAGCGTGGAGCAAAGAGTCGTAGTTAAAAATATATATTGATATAGTTTTACTGGACATCTTCTGATTTGTGGAGCTTTTCCTAAAATAATACTAAAATATATGATTACTAAATTTCTATTAACAAGATTCTTGAATTAACACAGTCAAGGCAAGACTGCTAAATTGCAGTCTTTATAACTTCTCATGCTAAAATTCCAATTTTGAAAATGAATCTCAGGGAATTGTGAATAATGTTTTATTCTAATTTCTGAAAAGTTGAGGATTTCTTAAATTCCAGTGTCCCTAAGCGACAACAATAAGTAATGTGCCTTAAATTAAGCAATTCACCAGAAGTTAACAGACTAACCAAATTTTTATTTAGAAAAAATGAAAACATTTCACACGAATGAAACACTAAAATAGAATAAATATTTTAAAAATATAATGTAATTTCTTTAGGTTAATCTGTTTTCCAAGTATTTTTTAGATATTAAAAAACTCGACGAGTTCAGATTAAAGCTTCAGAGATAATGTTTGGAAATAGCTACAAACCAGTACAAGAATTAAGGAGATGTTCTTCTCACCACTGTTTCAGCTTTAGGGTCGGCTGCCTGATGCATACAGTGTATTTGGAGTTAACAATTTTGGAACGAAGCATGCGATAAAGACGGACGATATATTCCGATTATAATGGAGATCCCCAAATGCGTATAAGTTACAACTCTGTTTTTTGTTTTTGACCTTACATTTATGGAAAGAAAACAACGGCTGAAGGATTCATTAGAGAGGTGGCACTGATGCTAAAGTGGGCCGCCCAGATGACTGAATGATCTAAGCCCTGGCTGCTGACCATTCGACCGAGATTGGTCCGGGTTCGAATCCCGATGAGGCATGGTTGTTGTTTTTGCCTTACGGCCCTGGCTCTCTTCCTTTCCTGGAGCCAGTGTTCGGGAGATGCTTTTAACCCATCCAGTTGCTCCCGGTTGTCGTTAAACCCCAAAACCAAAACGTTTTTTTTTTTTTTTTTTTTTTTTTTTTTTTAATTGGAGGTCTAACGACCACTGTGAGCAACTCAATGGGCTATAAGCAGTCGCAAACCAAAACTGAAAGTGATGTGGGGGTGAAAATCATATCTTCTAAATCCTTGTACTATAAAAAAAGAAGTTATTGCAGAATTTCTAGTCTGAACTCGTCATAGTTTTTAATACGTTAACTTTATGAAATTATATTATTATTTTCATGATATTTACACTACTATACCACGTAACGTATGGTACAATCCCTGATTATGAATATTTTCAAGATACGTACAAAACGTAATAATGAACTCGAAATATTTTAAATTCATATTATAGCAAAATAAAAGGAAATTTTCACGTTTCGTCAAGGAAAAGACTTTTGCACATACATAATCAACTTTAGAAATTTATTCTATTTCAAGCATCTATGTTCATAATTCATAAGAATATTTTAATACGGAATGGCTTATTTATTACTGGCTCCGAGTGTCATCCAAATTATTTTTATGTGCTGAGCAATTTTACCAGAAATAGCTAATAATGAAGCAATTCTGATGCAATTAACTGACTGCATGAGTCCTGATGTATGTTTCCTTATCTTTTCGTGACGAGCAGCTTAGTAAAAAACTGAAAGGACATCTAATAAAACTTTTATGTAAAATTACTTTGTTAAAGGAAAATATATGACAGCCAAAATTTGATTTTCTTTAACCGTGTATAGGGCCGTCCCGGTGGCGCAGTGGTTTAAACGATGGCTTATGACCATTCGTCCGAGATGGGTCCTGGTTCGAACCCCGGTGAGGCATGAATGCTTTGTTTGCCTTTCGGCGCTGGTTCTTTCTCTTCCATGGAACCAGTGACTCTAAATTAGGGACGGGAGACTGCTTATAGCCCACTGAGTTACTCAGGGTGGTCGTTAAACCTCCAATCAAAAAAAAATTCGAATAGCGTTGAAATTTAAGAAGTGATCGTGGTCTAGGGATATAAGAAGCAGCCCTTCACTAATTTGGAGACACTGGTTCCAGGGAAGGGAAAAGGCCAGTGCCGTAAGACAAGCTTACTATTCATGCCTCACCCGAGATTCCTCGTACCACTCGGTCACCTCAATATTTACGTCATAATCTCGTGCACAGGATGAAAAATGCCTGGTGTGCAGAAAAGTACTCAAAAACTGGAAGAAGATTAGGATTCCTAGCTACGTCATTCAGACAAGAAGGAGCCAGATTTTTTTTTTTTTTTTGATTGGAGGTTTAACGAAAGCCATGAGCAACTCAATGGACTATAAGCAGTCGCCCGTCCCTAATTTAGGGTCACTGGTTCCAGGGAATGGGGGAGAGAGCCAGTGCCGTAAGACAAATACAACATCCATGCCTCACCGGGGTTGGAACCCGGACCCCTTTCGGACGAACGATCAGAATTCAAATGGTATTTATTGAGAAACAAATACATACAAGTATTTACAATCACCGGGTTGTCGTCGCGCGTTGGCGATTCATTCATGCTTTTCACCTGACAAAGCAATTAACAGAAGTAACAACAAAAAAGTGACGCATATATGTTCATAAACGTCAGTGAAAGTCAGTCGGGGAATGTTCAAATTTCGGAGGAACAAAACACACAGTGATCAATTATTGAAGAAATATAAGAAAATCACTGATGAAGAAGGGAAGAAAACCCTGCTTGATGTTGGGTGCCGGCTTCGCAGAAAAAGTCCGTCGTGGAAATCGCTATGATTCACTGTGAAGGAAGGAGCTCATCATAGGAAGACGCAAAATGTTCAGCGATGACTACGCAGAACACTATGCGACACTGTTAACACAGCATGCGGCATACTCATCACGAGAAAGAAAACACTAGTCACACTTCCTGGTGATGAAAAAAAAACACAATAAGCACATACTACAGAAAGACGTTCTTAACAAACAAAGCCTTAGTTCCCCCCAAAAAAGAAAACAATTAATGTGCCCGTCCATTTGTATGGACAAAAGAGCGTTGAGCAGCTAAACAAAAAACAAATAACTGATTTGTATAAAACAGAGCATCATTGGGGTGGTTGAATATGATCTGCAAGTTTAGGCATGAGAACCGTAATCATTTATTTTGTCCTTCTACCATATTGGATGGCTCAAGACGGCAGAGAAACATTACTAAAGACTTCCTCGAGCGCTGCGAGTTGTTGAACCATTTCGGGAAGACGCTGTAAATTCCTCCGCACACATGGTATTTGCAGAATGCTACTCTTTTTCGGACACTGATAGAGAGATATTAATTCAGGGAGAGTAAATGGCGAATTTGGGACAGTGCTGTCCTGGAAAACTTCTGGAAAGTCAAGAAGGGTGTGGGGAGGGGCATTCCCCTTCTGAAGAAGCAGACTGCGATTCTGTATCATGGGCAGTTTCCATGCTTACTTCTACCGAATCGGTAAGGATGCCATAGGTGTTGGATGTGGAAACAGCGTATTGACTGTCCTGGCTAAGTGAAGCAGATGAACGTCGAAAGTGCGGGGTTGATTTTTTTTTTTTTTGTGGTAAACTGGAACGAGAAAAAGCACGAGTACATCGTGGTGAAGCTGGGGAAATAAAGCGTTTTTTAGATGTCTGAGACTGGGCAGCCTGTTGAGGTCGTAGGAGATGTGGAAAATTTGAAGTGTCTATATCAAGGGGAGTATGTAAACCCACTGCAGTAGAGGTCAAAGTCGGACATGGCCAGGATCTGAAGTAACAGGGTTACCAGTAGAAGTAGAGTCTGTAGAAGGTATTACAGGTGGTTTTCCTCCAGTTTCTGGTTGAGCAGCAAATAAAGCCGATGAAAGTTCCTGTGGGCTGGAAATAGAAGTAGCAGCGGCAGCAGAACTGTCCTGCAGCACACGATGTGGGCATTCAGACACGACGTGTCCCTCAGCCTTGCACTTAAAAGCACTGGACACCCGCAAACACATTTAAAACGAATCTTCTGGTGCCAGTGCTGAGTTCCATGGATGTGGGACGTTCAACAATAGCTTCATCACTAGGGAATATGATGCGGTACTGTCGACGTCCTACTTGCACTGAACTGTAGTGCGAGTCGCGACCTAAAGCTGAAAGAATTTTCGTCTTACCAATCACTCGTCCAAAAGACCCTAGTGCGTTCATTAGTGTTGAATCTGCGATAGCTGTCGACACAGGCGAGAGGGTAACAGTAATAGGCCTATGTGAAGCAATAATAGGTTGTAAATGGAAATGTCTAATATCAATTCCTGACTGAAGAATGTTATGAACAGTAGTGGGGTCTGTAAATTGCACTATAATTCCCCCTCCCATACTAATAACTGACACTATCTGCTTTTCGGGAACAACTTTATAAACAGCATCTAGATAAAGTGGAGGGGGGTGTCGGGCAACGATTGAAAAAGACACTAAGAAGTAATGCTAAGTTATACTGCTTACCTTCATGAAGTTCTTCAGGAACCAAAATATTCAATACTTTATCCACTCTGGTTAGTTCATTGTTATCACAAAATGAATTCGTAATCCGCTGAGATGAGCCACCAACAACAGTTGCAAACGCAAGCGGGGGTGGGCACATATCACTAGCCCTAACACTAGAGTTGATTCCATCAGTGTATGGGACGTTACTTGTAGAAGACATAGTAGATATATCAGAAAGCGCAGGTGAAGATGCAGGCACGTTCAATGCTGATGAATACGATATTGTAGAAACTGAAGACGAAGAAGAATCATGTGAAGCGGTAGAGACGATAGCAGAGGTTGCGGCCATCTCGGCCACTAACCATAATGTGAGCGAGTGCTACACCAAGTAACACTCAAAAGATAAAACCACAAACCTGTGGCTGTCCGCAATCACTGCTTGTGAAGTGGAAAGGAGTGTAGAACACAATACAACAAAACGATACCAGGTACATTTAAACCAACACAAAAATATCCAAGGTCCAGCAAGAATCGACTATCACTCGGAAGCTCTACGAATATGCGACTTGTTCTTATCAGAAGCCATCGCTTAGACCATTGCCCCACCGGGGCGGCAGAGATTTTTGAACAGAATTCCTTATGCATTTAACCCCAGATATTTGAGTTGTGGAAGAGAAATAACGTCCTGGGGAGTTTCACCCGACAACTTAAGAAATCATTACAGTGGTAGTGCCCATTTGTAGATTTCAGTGAGGTTCATCGTAGAGCATCAACATTGTAGCATATCCCTACGTTCGTAACACTCACAGCTATTTCAGGCTTTAGGAAGCTCGACAATTCGATACTGTAGAAACTAAGTGACGAATCCACGAGTCACATCCTGTTACCATTAGGAAAGATGGCTATTCTAATATTTTCTTCACATGTCATTCTGGATCTGCACAATAATGTTAGCATTTGTATTTTATATAAAGTATTCAAACTCGAAATAACTATAGGAAATTAAATGTGTACAAGTGCAACCCTTCGACTGTTATTACATTCATCATATTCACCTCTTGTAAAAACAGTATTCGAGAAATGTTGGGCGACGATTTTAAATAATCGGTTACTTTAAAATTTATTTATCATGAACTTCGACACGTCAACACTTAAGCAACGCCAACCGACTTCAACATTAACATGCTTTCTACAAGCTGCACTGACTTTTTCATGTGAATTTTTATTCTCCGTGGTTCTGGATATGCTTCGTCGACCAGATTCTCAGTTTATGCGGAAATACGCAATTACCTGAACAAATTGATGTAACGAAATAAAGATAATTGCGCAGTTGTCATTTAATAAGAACAACCTAATCAAACTACACATTTTCTCAGTTATTGCTGATAGGACCACCATTCCAAAATTGAAAGCCGCCCGCAGTGGTCTAATCGCTGGCTTCTGACCATTCGTCTGAGATGGGTCTGGGTTCGAATGCCGGTGAAACGTAGATGTGCTTTTCTTACGGAATCGGATATCTCCCTTCTCTGGAACAAGTGGCCCTAAACTAGGGACGGGCGACTGCTCATAGCATAGCAAGTTGCTCACAGGGGTTAAACCCCTAAACAAAAACAATAAAAAGGCTAAATCTTCAACCAGTAGTTTTGAAGGGTTAAAAATCTAATTTTTATTAGATTGTTTAAAAAAAGTGTGATTATTTTAGATTTCAAAGGATATACGGGAAACAAACGACTTGAATATTAGTAAACACCTAATCTTTCCTCAAAAAGTTACAAAACACAAAGGTTTTCTTTCAACTTAGGTTTCCAACGAGGTTCGCTCTGGGAGTTTAACGACCACCATGAACTACTCTGAAGGTCACAAAAGTTTCCCGTCCCTGATTTGGGGACGCTAGTACTAGGGAAGGGACATAGCCAGAGTCATCAGCGAAACACAAGACCCATGCCTCATTCGGCACTGGAGACAGGGCACACCTTGGAATACCGGTCAGTAGGTACTTTTAACAGTGTTTCGTTTCGCTTACTTCCAATGAGTAAGCGGAACGAAACACTGTTAAAAGTACCACAATTCTACTCTTACGAAGTATAGCAAGACCACGTGTCTGTACACGAAGTCGGCATGTCCACCTTCGTTTGACCGTTACTCAGCTTTATTACGAGCGAAAAGTCAGTCTTATCACGTTTGGTCATCCCTTTTATATAATCAAGCGAATTCTCAGGGCAATTTTCGTTGGCCGGTGATCCAGAGGACTTTGTGCTAGCCTCTGCATGGCCTTTCGTCCGAGAGGGCGAGGGCTTGAGTCCACCGCAGATGTATGGATGATGTGTGCGTCATCCATGTGGTAGTTATACCCCCCCCCCCCAATAAACAGATCAGCGGAATTTCAAATAAATCAAACAAAGCTTCTTTACGATAGCATTTTAAAGAATTTTCAAGGGTTAAAATTAATCGCATGATAAACGTGTAGGGATCTTCATGTTGAATAAATTGTTTTTTTATGTAGAGATACATTAACTTGTCTTATTTTAAAAAAACGTTTGGTAGAGCTTGCAGTAGAATTCTCAGTTTAAAACTTCGATCTATATAAATATCAGCAGGATGAAATGTGCGTTTTTGTACTTTGCACAGCCACTTTAAAGAAACTGAGTATTATTTGGGCACAAGTGAGATTTGCCTGTCCTAGATCTTGCCGTCAATGAAGGGCACGCGAAATAACTGGAAGCTATTGAGTTAAAACATCATATCGTGAAATTTAGTAATTCTACAAGAAATGCTATCGAACATGAGATAATGAGAAATTTGGAATTTGTTCAGTGTCGTAGGAAGTCGAAGATAGCGTTCACTTAAACATTCCATTCATTCTCTTACGGAATACGTTTGTAATTCGTTCTATTCTCTCTGCGGTGCCGAGCATTCAGCTTACAGTTGTAGTACAATCGTTAAGAAATATGTTGTTTGGGATGAAAATGGATTAATGGTGTTACTCATTGGAGCGAAATTATCCTGATAATAAACAAAAAAGAAACACATGAATTCATTATCGTGTAAACCATCTTATTAATAGTGTTTGAACTTTCTGGAAGTATACATAGTGTACATGCGATTCCAAAAAGACCTGCCATTCAGGTAAAGAAAAGTCAGCTTTGAACTCAAAATTTGAACTGGGGATATCCGAGGATATACCTGAGAGAAAATATTTGATGGAGATCCTTTAACCTTTCTTGTTAGCACTAGACCCTCTGAAGCTTCGATTTCTGCATTTGAAGGCATGGCAATGAAAGACGCGTTCTTAAGTTTCAAAAACCAAACGTTATGTTCATAAGTCCTAAAACGAATAGTCATGTTAATTTTTCCTTTCCTCGCTTTCATTTTCAAGTCTTAAAACCAATCGTCATGTTCAGATGCAACGAACTAGAGGATAAAGCGTTTTCACCCTGTGTAAAGTGAAATATGACCAAATTTTAGGAGCTTAGAAGGAAAATGAAGAATCCAGTGACTGCGCAGATACTTCTGGTGAGTGTTTTATGATTCCAATTCTGCAAATACGAATACATCAGCCTTGTAGCATGGGTCCATGCTTTTTTGCTAAAAAAGTATTCCATTGTATTTTAATAGCACGACTTACTCTTCATATTTGAAGTAGTTATTCCACATGTTTTGCTTTATTCCATTGTGGACGTTTTCTGCAGAGTCATGTGGGCTACTCCCATACGAATGTTTCGAACATTTCGCATCAAGCTGGCTAAGGAATCAAGTCACCTGTCATTTTTGATTAACTGTAAGGGCCTATGTGTGATTCCTAAGTATCTGTGTATCCGAAAAAGACATTTTCGCCAAGAGATAATAACATAATTGTGAATGCTGAGAAGAAACGATTATCACAGGCTATTCGCAGTAAACGTGGATTTACGTCATTTTTGAAATTGTCATACGGAACTCACCCTATACTAGTGAACCGTAAATTGCTTATTGTTAATGCTATCGTTGATAGTGAAGTTCAAACATTGACTCAAACACATATTGGAAAACATCGACAGCTTGTGGATAATGAGGTGAGCAGCAGAAATTACAGTAGATACTCACGAAGATGGAACTCTGATACACGACCAACAACAGTTATTAAATTAAGTGACTACACTTTGAATTTAATTCAAGTAAGGGAACTCCAACGAGGTGCGAAATTCGCGTACCCTAACACACGACATAATATATTGTCACTCATTCCACGTGTTGAAAGTATTATTCAGAATATTCCTGATAACAATGAACGTGATTTCACTGGTATGGAGATTGCTAAGTTTTTACAGCGTAAACCTAAAGTTATACACAACTCGTCTATAAATGATCAGTATAACGAAGAGCAAGTTCAGCTTCGGGTGCTACGGAATAATCGAGACTTAGCAATATTGTCAGCTGATAAAACAAATCAAATGGTCATTATGAATAATACACAGTATAACTCTAAGATGACTGATGCTATCAATTCTATTCAGGACAAGGTGGTTAATAGAGATCCTACAAAAGCAACTGTTGCTGCACTCTGTAGACTAAAACGTGCACATTGTTTCCCAGAGTGTTTTCAAAATGCTTTTACACCTCCACCCGGTTACCGTGTGTCTGATGTTTTTGGGCGACTTAAAATACATAAAGAAGGGTACTCACTTCGCCCACTGGTATCCGGCTATGTTAGCCCTACCAGACCATTGGAAAAAGCTTTGGCATTATATTTGTCCAAACTTGTAGTGGATTCCCCTTACTCTATTCACAGTTTCACTAGGGCTGTGGAAAGGCTTAGAATGTTTCAGCCACATAATGAGCCTTTCATATTGGCGTCCCTTGATGTAGTATCCTTGTATCCTAATGTACCCGTGGAGGCCGCCCACCAAATTATAGAGGCGCTTCTTGCTGATTCCGGAGTTCCGTCTGAGGAAATTATGGCTGTTATGAACGCACTTAAATTAGTTAAACAAGGTTCATATTTTAAATTTCAAGGATGTGTTTATCAACAGGTGGGGGCCACCTATGGGTTCATCACTGGCATCCGTCCTTGCTGAAATTATTATGCAACATGTTGAAAATTCGGTTCTATCTAAATTTCCACACCCTCCTTGTTTGTATTTAAGGTACATCGATGACATCCTTGTTATTTGGCCTCATTCACAGGATGTACTAGAACAGTTTGTCGACGCACTATTTTCTATTTTCCCTACCATCAGGCTCACGGTTGAAATCGAGTGTAACTACGTTTTACCGTTTCTGGATACATGTATTAGTCGTAACTCTACCACCCATAAGTTAGCATTTTCTGTTTATCGAAAACCATCTTATGTTTGTTCTATCATTCCGTATAACTCATGCCACCCTTTTAGGCAGAAAACTTCAGCGATTGATTTTTACTTCAGGAGAGCTTACATTATTCTACAGACCGAGCTTTAAACAGAGAGATTAATGGGATTTTTAAGATGACTAACATGTTTGGGTACCCGGATTATATTACCCGCAGGATTCATGAAAGGGTAATAGCACGTTGTTTTACTACGTTGGTCAGAGAAAATGAACGTAGTCATAAATTCATAAGATCACTAGAATACTTACCTGGTGTTACAAATTTGTTGTTACATGTGTGTTCCAAATATAAATTACAACTAGGCATTAGACGTAACAATTTGTTTGAACAACTTAGACGAGACCGAGATAAACCCAATAATTTGCAAAGTTGGGGTGTTTACAATATTCCGCTTTGAGACCCAATTACAAAACAGCATGTTAGTAATTATGTAGGTTCTACAAGGAGGAAGTTGGAGCTACGAGTGAATGAACACAAGTATAGCATTAAAGCGCACCTTTATAATACAGCACTTGCACCTAATATAAATAATGGCATATTTATTCCTGACTGGTGCAATGTCAGTATGCTCCAGACTCCTTCTTCTGTTCATGCCCTATTGTTAGCAGAAAGTGTTTTTATCAAGGCATTAGATACGAAATGTTGTAATGACTATTACCCTGTCGATCTACCTGAATTTTGGAAGCACTTAGTAAAATCATTAAATTATAACATATGTATATAGCTTTTCACTATTTTTTGTGGCAACAGATATATGTGATATAACACCGTGTAAATCATGAACGACAATTAGTTAAGCTACGTAATGCCCCACGTGACTCTCTCTATATATATAGCTGCATAATACAGCAACTTATATCATCTGAGGATGGAGTGAACGGCACTCCGAAAGTGCTAATGGCTTTTTTAATTGTAAATATATGTTCGTTTTTTAAAATCAAATAAATCGTGTTAAGACGGAGCTCTTTTATTGTATTTTAATAGCACGACTTACTCTTCGTATTTGAAGAAGGTATTCTTGTTTTAGCGATGCACATGAAAAGCTAAACACCTGCTTTGTTCCTAGTGGATTATCGTGTCTATTTAAACAGATTTTTGTGTCATTTTAGTATCTGTTTTTCAAAGACTGGTGAGCTTAATTTTAGAGATGGCAGAAGATAGTTCGACTAAACCCCCATCATCTTTCTTCGAAATACTGATCAAAATATTTTTAATTCAGCAAAATGTTTAGAAAAAATTGTTTAATTTGGGAGATCGTTGCCAAGTGCACCGGTATCTTCACCGCTGAAGATTAACATGGTAAACGCATCAACAAATTTCGTTCCCTTGTGCAAGTCTGACACGTTATTCCAAAACGCTGAAAAGGAATAAAATAATAAATGTTTCTCCACTTATGAAGGAAAACAGAAGCAAACTATGTTTCTGTGGGCAATTGTAAAACGTTATTTCTGATTTAACAAAATGTCTGCAGTGCCTAAAATAGCTTCTTGGTGATTGAGGATTAATGGAAGATGAAGATTTGAAATAAAAATGTTTCACTGCAATCGGTGGCATATACAAAGTTAGTGATGCCGCCCCGGTGGCGCAGTGGTCTAAGCGATGGCCTCTGATCATTCGTCCGTAAGGGGTCCGGGTTCGAATCCCGGTGAGGCATGGATGTTGTGTTTGTCTTACGGCACAGGCTCTCTCCCTTCCCTGGTACCAGTGACCCTAAATTAGGGATGGGCGACTGCTTATAGCCCATTGAGTTGCTCACGGTGGTCGTTAAACCTCCAATCAAAAAAAAAAAAAAAAAGTTAGTGATAATTACCGCAGTTAGCTTTATATGGGATTTCATAGAATCAGTACATGAAGTCTGGCAGACAGTTCAGTCTTGTCTCGACATAAATTGTAAGCTTTAGTGTCTATCACAGGATACATGAAAAAAGAAAGCTCTTAATAACCCTTATTGAAGTCTTTGGAATTTGTTCTCTTCCTAAGGAAAAAATAGGTATAATACTGTTGTTTTTGTATCACTACTGCTATCTTCATAAAATTAGTTAAAAACTCTGTTTTACTCTGATTCTTGGATTACTCTCTCGCCACTTGAGTAGATTCAAACGCTTTTATTTTTTAATGATGCATCTCAAAAGCAATTAGTGACTTCTGGGTGTATCTTTTTATGGCCAGAAAATTTTTATCTGTCATTGACTAAATCTGAAAATTTAGTTTTCAGATGTTCTTTCTTAGTTTTCATGTTCGGTTTTCACGTTTAGTTTTCAGGCAAACTAATAGTAGTTTCATGTTTAGTTTCATACCTAGTTTCATGTTCAGTTTCATACCTAGTTTCATGTTTAGTTATCATAACTAGTTTCATATTTTATCATAACTAGTTAGTTTCATTACTTTCTATGATTAGTTAGTTTCATAACTTTGTCTTATCGTAATTGGTGTCATATTTAGTTTTCAGTCCTTTTTCAGTTTTCATGTTCAGTTCTTGTTTAGTTTTCATGTTCAGTTCTTGTTTAGTTTTCATGTTAGGCTTCATGTTTAGTTTTCATGTTCAGTTTTCACGTTAGGTTTCATGTTTAGTTTTCAGTTCTTGTTTAGTTTTCGTGTTAGGCTTCATGTTTAGTTTTCATGTTCAGTTTTCACGTTAGGTTTCATGTTTAGTTTTCAGTTCTTGTTTTGTTTTCATGTTCTTGCTTAGTTTTCTTGTTTAGTTCTCAGCGTTAGTTTTCAGAGCATATTGTAGTAGCTGAAGTGTATCGTGATTATGTGTTGTGGATTGCTGTCCATTCCTGATTAGTTCTCGTTGAAGGGCAGCCAGACAGTTACTAAACCAGCTCAAATTCAAAAATTACAGACTAACAGTTGCTGCTGGAGAAGTCTTAACAGAGGCGAATGAGGAAAAAGCTCACTTAGTTGGTCCTGTAAACTGATAGGCGAAGACCTATGACGTACTACAGAAGAGCAGCACATGTCAAGACTGCAAAGTGGCAGGGATAAATTCCGTCGGTGTAACTTAATTGCGAAAGCATTCGCCTCCGGAGCAGGGGATTTCCTCCACTGGGAAATTTGTGTTTCACATTGGTGTCTGATCGCGGAAATGGATCTATTGGCCGTTGGGTTCTTCACAAAATGTGTGATGATTATTTCCCACATCGTCTGGAATTAATGAAAGTTCCTTCTTCGCTTTGAAAACTGTGTGATGATTTTCCAACACATCGTCTGGAATTAGTGAAAATTCCTTCTTCTACAAAGAATTGCTTCAAGCATGGTTTGCCGGCTGACCCCGAAACCTACAATTCGGTCCCAGCCCTTTCTCAAGAGGGGGGGGAGGGGGATATATGTGACTTACTACTGAGGGGAAGCACATGTCAAGACTGCAAAGCGACAACGATAAATTCAGTCAGTGTAGCTTCATTGGGAAAGCATTCTGCTTCGAAGGAGAAAAGTGCAGGTTCGATTTCGCCACCGGCAAATGTATGTTCCGCTATAGAGCAACATAATTTGTGCTATCTAAGTAAGTGAAGTGCTTCCTTGTAGTACGATTTGAGGTTATATGGTGTGAATGAGTTACTGTCTACTTTAATGGGAAAGTGTGCTGTCAAATTACTGCATTCTTTTTCGAGAAAATATCGTTCATGACGCTAATACATTTATGAAAGTCGTATAAGAATTCAGGAAGGAAGGAAGAGATGCCAAGTGCTCTGCATTTTTGAATGACGCAGGCCACATCTTGTCTACCAAATTGAAGTGGAGGCACTAAGTTTTGCTCCGACACCCATTGGGTTTGGCCCCGTGTGAATGCTGTGATGCACGTTTTAAATCCTTCAAGAACGTGCTAATAAACGGACAGACCATTTGTAGACGTGACGCAAAACTGTTGGATAATACTTTATTAATTGCTTATGGATGTTCAGTGAATCTCATAATTTTGGGATTAGTTACTATACTTAATTTGTCACCACTGATTTCAGGAAGGGGAGGGATATTGTGACATAAAAGCGATCACCACACAAATGCCTACGTTGGATTCGAACCTTGGACAAGTAGTAAGATTATCTCGATGCACGTCCACTCGACACCTGGCTATAAAAACACCGCACGCACTGAGCTTGAGAATTATCAATTGAAATTGTAACATTAAATTATTCTGTTGTATGATGCTGAGTTTACTTGTACGCATGCAGAGATAGTGATTTTAACGTAGCAGATTAGCGAGATGACATTTTACCAAAGTACAGAGGCCTACAAAATGAGACTTGTTAAAGAGGGTTTGTAAACCAATATGTCATTTTGCATAATTTTGCTAGGAATGACAAACAGAAATCATCCCTCTTTCCACGTTAATAAATAAATCTCGGAAAAATTCTCATCGGCCGTCACGTAAATCGAGCCCAGGTTCTTTTCAGTTACGCGCTTGACATGGGCAAGCTACAACAGCTCCACAGCGGCCTCGAATTCACCAGACTCACATGTGATATACTGCCAAACACATGGCATATTGCTTCATGGAGCCCCGCACAGTGCTGGGGATTCACCATATATAGAAAGCAGAAACTGAACAAGTAACTAGGAGGCGAATGGATAATTAATTCAAACACTAGACGTGGATCAGGAACACCAAACAGAAATCATCGCTCTTTTCACGTTAATAAGTGAGTCTCGGTAAAATTCTAATCAGCCGCCTCCGGGAATGTGGTGTAGTGGTAGCATGTCCGACGCGTAATTGGAAGACCTGGGTTTGATTCCCGGTGGCGGCCGATGAGACTTTTTCCGAGACTCACTTATTAACGTAGAAAGATCAATGATTTCCGTTTGGTGTTCCTGATCCACGTCGTGTGCTTGAATTAATAGATATGAATGTTTCAGAAACGCTATTCATTTTTCTCCACCACATAAGGTTTCCTCGCAATCAATGAAAGTAAAAAATCTCATACATTATTTTTTTCTAGCATATATTTTTCTCAGGGTGTTTAACACAAGTGAAAAGAAAATTTTGAAATACTGGATTGCAACACGTCAAAAAAAGTTCAGGTAACCTGAAACCTCAGAATATTCTTCATAGTTCAATTAACCTGAAACCTCAGAATATTCTTCATAGTTCAGTTAACCTGAAACCTCAGAATATTCTGTACTGCGGACCTTTTAAATGACAGCTTTGTGAATTTTCTTTTGTGCATTTTTGTTCCTTTTCTTTTAATACACTGACAGTAGTCAGCCATCATACTGATATTCCAGTATCCCTGGAACCCTTCTTTCATTTCTTTGATATCATTGTGAAGTCTTTCGCCTTGTTCTTTACTTGCTGCACCTAAGTTATCACAGAGATGTTCAAAATCCGAATGTAAGAAAAGAACTTTGAGGATTATTTTGCCTCCTAACTTCTATACTTTGGCAAATATATTCCACAGTATTTTTTTAATTACGATTCCTCTTCCTTCCAAGAAAACATGACATAACATTTCTGAATTGCTTATACTTGTTTTTTTTTTTTTCAGATTTTGCCATTGTGCCTGCAAATGCTTCATCTGCTATTAGGTTTCTGACGTCAGGTTCAAGCAATGTATCTTCTGATAGTGAAATAGATGTTACAGGCAGATGGATGCCAAATTAATTATGCAAGTAGACATGCCTCAGAAAACTTGAAAATTACAACGTCATGGAATGGGAATAGAACTCGCATCTTTCGATTTACGTTCGGGTATGTTGCTGTTACACCACCCAGAACGAGGAACCTCCAAGTAGGGGATTCTCTTTTTGCCAGCGTGCCGCTAAGATGAAAGATCACATGTGCTTCTATTTACACACGGCAGGGCGCTTCATCTGACAAGGGATGTGTGTCGGTTCGAACGCGCTGATTGGCATGAGACCTGGCACATGAGTACTGACCACGGTAAGGTGAGTCATTCCCGTGTAAAACGTGTTAAGTACCGGCAGCGCCACCTGGCCTCCAAAACACACACCGTCATAAGTCGTGAAGTGTTCGTAAAGTTAACTGCGTCCAGGTGGACAACTCGTGTGTATTACACCACACATTGTGTGAGGTGCTGTCGTAATTATTCGAACGTAGTGAAAATTTTCACCATTAGCCGCCCTGAATGTCGTTCAGCTGCTGAAAGCCAAAGTAAGACGGCGATTTACCCATGAAACGCTAATTGGGGTGGAAGATGAGTCATTTGCGAAAGTTTTAACCAACGTAGTTATCACCAAGTACGAAAATGAATACAAAACGATGCACGCAACGACACTCGACAGAAATAGTGAAGACGACAACATTGGACAGGATGACAACTCTGACAGGGGTGTATTCCTGGTCTCACTACGGAAACATGACATTGGATTTCTAGGTGGCGCTATCCGTGTTAAAGACATTTTACACGGAGATGACTCACCGTACAATGGTCCGTACTCATATCTGCACACATGTGCCACATTTCATATCGATTGGCGCGTTCGAACACTCACACACATCACTTGTGAGTCCCAAAACACATCCTCAGTAACATGGAGGCTTCTTGTTCTAGGTTGTGTAACGGTAACATCATCATTGTCAACCATTATCAATCCACTGCTGGACGAAGGTCTCCCCAAGTTTCCTCTGTCTTGTGCCAGTCTCCTCCATGTCACTCCCGCATACTTTCGAATTTCATCCACCCATCTCCCACGTGGTCTTCTTCTGGTTCTTTTCCTGTCCCTTGGAATCCAATCTAAAATTTCGGCTGTCCATCGATTGTCAGTCCTTCTGGCAGTATGCCCAGCCCATTGCCATTTCAGGGATTTAACTCTGCTCATGATGTCTTCCACTCTTGTCATTTTTCGGATCCACGTGTTCCTCTTCTTATCTCTCCTGGTTACACCAAGCATGCACCTCTCCATGCACTTTTGAGTTGTCTGCAGCCTAACATACTCTAACGTAAATCGGAAGATGCGGTTCGATATCCGTTCCAGGACGATGTAATTTTCAAGTTTTCTGAGGCATGTCTGCTTGGACAATGTACCTTCTATCAACTTGGCATGGGAAAGTTTCGGAAGCTTGGTGCTGTTACTTAACTCTCTTCATTCTTTTCTAAAGCTTTAAGAAACTGTTTCATGTTACTTAGTTTTATGTGAAGTTGAGGCAAAAGAACCTTTTTTAGGACAACCAAGCTTTTCCGAAGAATGTTTTTTAATCCTGAGTGAAAACTTGCACGCTCCCGCCACTTCGTTTTCTCCCAATGCTCGTGACTTGCTTTGCTGTCCCATTCACATAAGAAAAAGAAATCTCTATGTATCGAAGTTATTTGTCTGAAATAACAGCAAAAATTCATTGATATCCGCAAAATAACTATTGATGTTTTTCACGTACTATTTTTTCATGAAGTTCAAAATTTTCGCACGTCGCTTTCCGATTAATAGAAAGTGCAACTTGAACTGAATCTGATTTATTTCTGTTGCTCGGAAGACCTTTAAGACGTTTTTCTTGGACAAATCGACGAAAAACCTCCAATCTTTATGTTCATAACTTTCTGTTCTTAAGGTTGCTACTAGACCAAAGATATTAGTGCAGTGCACTATGTAACCTTCATATACTGAGTATGGCGCGAAGCCCTTCTCAGTTATCCTGTATTAAGAAAATCATGTGGCTGGTGGAAGCAGACTCTCCGCCTAAAGCATATATCCCAGCATCTAAGAAGAATCCTTTGCCAGGTTGAATCTCTCACTACATCGTTCAGTTCATTTTTCGTTAACTTTTTTGCATTATTGACTGTTTTAAGTTCATAAATTTCGCATTCATCATCAGTTCCTTCGCTTCTTTCTGATTCAGATAGCTGTACTGAATTCAAATTATAAGGCAAAGCAGGATGTGGTGGGTCAGGTGGATGAGCAACAGGCCTGATAGCAGATGGAAGATTTTGATATGGAATGTCTTTTAGGTTTTGGGGATTGAACCCTTTTGCATTCCTCAGAAAGAACTTAGAGTCTGCTCCATGACTGCTTGGTTCACGCATCACTATGACAATGACAATATGAAGCTACTTCATCTTACGTTTGCTTCATTTATGCAGCTGTTGTACAAATGTTAGATTATGTATAGCGCCGAGGTATGTGTCGGCTTTCCTCAGTTTCATAATCCGTTGTATGGTTTTGCAGCAAATTCTCTTATGCTTTGGTGTCTTCTTTTTGCCACAAAATCGCCAAATACATAACAAAATATATCCGAACTATTCGTATAATGTATTCATGATATTTCAACTGTGGCAGTGATCTGTGGGAAATATAACAAGGGGAAATTACCATACAGCACACACGTAATGCGCACGGACAAAACTTTATGTGATGGATGAAAACGGGCATCAGTTTCGTGTTCAGCATGTCTCTATTAGTAAAGCAAAGCAATAACCTTGCTTACCCCAGAGGCCATGTAGAACGGTGGCATTGAACTGTATAGTGAACGAATTAATGAAAAATGAAAAGTAAGGAGGGGAAAAAGGAGAAAAAAAAATCTGTAGTGTTTTTTTTTCCTCATGTAGTCTTCTTTCTGGCGCCTTACTGAACAATACAAACACTGTGGATGGATGAATTATCTAAGGAGCATACGTCTCGTTGCATTAGTATCTACAAAGGCATCGATTTTCTCATTTGCTACTTCTCTGCTGAGAGTTGATAGCAATCTCTCTATTTATTGCCAGCCAATGAGAATAGATTAATAGATGAATTTATGGCAGAGTAATGTCCAAATTATCTTTTCTTGGTGTTTCCGGTCTCGTTTCCCTTCAAAGTTCAACTATCCGTAAATGTGTTGGGTATCAGCATAAGGGCGTTTCGTATTGACACACTATCATGGTAAATCATACACCTGCACCTTACTAGAGAACAACTGAAAAACGACGACATAGGCATCTCATATTCGAGAACGATATTCAGTAATTTGCTATCGACAGTGAAAAGTAGAAAGCGTGTTTTAAGGGCAAAATGATAGGATATGTGCTTTACGAATTATAATCGTCTGAAAAAGTTTAAAACTTCAAGGATCCTGTGGCACACAGCAGAAACCAAACTACACTGTACAGCATTATTTTCAAAATCGTAGAGGTCAAAACCTCTAATTCATTTCGGTTAGATTCGGGAAAAGTTTTATTCATACAATATGCGACGTTTCTCTCTAGATCACTAAATCTGTAGTTTGATAAATTTACAGATACATATTTTGGTACATCAGCTTAATTTAGAAAAGTCGGTAGCGGGGAATTTACATATGAATGACCATTGAAGTTAGCCTAAAAAAAACCTAATAATGATATTCCTCATGATCTTCCGCTACTTGCGATTTTATCATCACGATAGAGAATCGACATACTAAATACATACTAATTTAATACATTTTTCTTAAGCTACTAATACTGTTGTTTCAAGTTACGTATGAATTTCGCCCCCAAATTTACTACAGAGGTGTGTTAGCATTTGTGCCTGTAAAACACAAATCTTCCTTCTCTAAACTTGCATTCATTTCTAACATATGCATATTTTTGAGAATAAAATTGGCATTTCGGAGATAAATTCTCAAAAACCTTGCTTCCAGGGCATCAAATTATCTCGTACATTCCAATTCGTACTTGGAATTCTGAATCTTTTATTGTCGTGTAATGTTAGTGACCTAACACGTAGATAGAAAAACTTTACCTCTTTCTAACAGGTTTACTTCTTTTAAAGAGAAAAACTACTCCTTTCTAACAGGTTTTCGTGACAAAAATTCCCGTCTCTATCTGGTTAAATTGTGAATGAGTACTTTTGCGTCTTTGGCAAACTCTTCCTGTCTGTATTTCGAGATTCTTAAAGTATACTTTTATTTAGGTCTTTACCTGGAAGAATAAACTTTCTGCTGTAGGTACTTCTGTGTAACAGCGATGAAAATTTTTCCCAACTTTC
Organism: Macrothele yani; assembly: GCA_039090855.1. Lineage (NCBI taxonomy): Eukaryota > Metazoa > Arthropoda > Arachnida > Araneae > Macrothelidae > Macrothele > Macrothele yani. Next base: position 75,134,650 of record CM077002.1, on the reverse strand, counting down.
AATAGAGCCATTTCTTCCGACGGGTGACACAGTAAGTCCATTCTGGTTATTTGAGGGTGCCACATTCTGTTTTGAGAAATCATTTATCTTTCAGTACCTAAACTTACGTAACAGTACGAAGTTTTACTCTACTTTAATAAAGATGGCCAGGCATTTCTTAAATTTTCTAAGCTCTTTGATCATGTTTCGTTGTCACCAAAACTTTGGACAATCGACTAAATGGAAAAATCCGTATGGATCTTCGTTAAGTTTACAGACATTCGATTGGATCGGGAAAGTTTGGGGCTGATTGGAGATGTTTCCTATTCGCACTGCAACACATTCTTCTTATGTCCTACTAATACTGTTCTTTCAAGTTCTAACTGAATTTAAAATCCAAATTTACTACCGACGCTTGCTAGAATTCGTGCGTGTATAACATAAGGTGTATTATTTTATTTTGCTACGGTTACCTTCATTTTTAACATAAGCATATTTTTGAGAATAAAATTTGAATTTCAGAGTTACGTTTTAAAAAGCTTTAGGACACCAGAAATTTATCTTTGATAAAAATTCCTCCCAAAACATCTGAATCACATACGGCCCCTCCCGTGACCGAGACGTCTGTGCCATCAGATATTTAGTAGGAATTTTATGTACCGTAAGTTCGATTAAAACCTTCACATCTGCTTATTTCATCAAACCAAATTTCTTTCCACTAGCTAAAATTTAAGCTACTAAAATTTATGATTCATGATATTTACGAAATACTAGACTTGGAATCATTATATACTTAGAGTTTCTTTAGCAAACTTTCATAAGAAATAATGTCAAACGCCATCCATTCCAACCATGTAAAGAAAATTCTTCATAGCTCTTCTAAGAAGTACCAAGAATTTCAATGTATTATGTGCTCGCAGGGGAAAAACTGTCTTAGTATTTCTAGTGAATTATTTCACCAATTGCCTAGTCACTATCTAAAACGAGTGATCGTTCTGTGCAGCAATGGTATCGTTCCATAACGATTGCTAGTGTTTTAGCACAGAATACAACTACGCCCGGTTTTATTCTGTCCATCCGAAAATAACCAATTGTTACTCAGTCAGCATTTTCTCAGGTTTCACGTAATAATAATCAACAAAGATGACTATGTTGTTGTTGATATATCGTATTGTGTGAATGAATACCGTATTGTGATTATCGTATCGTGTGAATGATAACATAGACCTACAAAATTTAACATTTTGACTGGAGTTTACATTAAATTAAGTGATTTAGATTAATTTCGCTATGCTGGTTTCAAAAATGACATTTACTTTCACCTGTCACGTAAGGGCCGATATTTTAAACTGAATTCCGAGGTACAGAAAAAGACCCAGAAGAAGACCACATGGGTGATGAAAGGATCAAATCAGAAAGCATGCCGGAGTGACATGGAGACAATCTCAAGACAGACAGTTGTGGAAGAAACTTGGGGAGGTCTTCATCCAACAGTGGATTGATAATGTTTGGCAATGATGATGATGATGATGATATAATTTATAGAATGCGTTTAACTTTCTTGAGACAATATACAGTCTAAGAGCCATTGAATATTGACACGATGTAAACAAAAATCACTTGTGTGAAGAGAAAAAATAAGTATTGAAGAAATATATATAAAAAAACAAAATTAAAGTTTTCTTACATAATTATTTTTCTTTTCCGTCGAACTAATGTTTAAGCCCTTTCTTAGGGTGAAATTTCAGACGCAGAATCTCTCTTTAAACCCCAGCAGTAATTTTCTATCATATTCACATTCCAGAGTCTTGACACCTTATTGTCCATACATTTTATATATTGGTGAAATCTCTTACCTTGCTGTTCACTCACCGTACCAAGATTTTCGGGAAAAGAGTCAAGGTGAGAGTGCAGAAAATAAATTTTCAAACTCATGTTGTAACCCAGGTTCTTGAATTCTTCTAGCACTGTTGCTACAATGGCTCCGTAAATAGGATCCTTGTTATTGCCTAGAAAATTTTGAATGGGATTTCTGAAACTAACACATGCTTCCTTTTCTGTTGTATTCCGTTTTCACTCAAAAATTTTATCATTAGTTAACCATGGGCCAACAAACACTCCTTTGATTTTTGTTCTGATAAATATGGAAAAACATTAATCAAATATTGAAAACATTCGCCATTTTTGTCCAAAGCTTTGACAAAATATTTCATCAATCCTAATCTTAATGCAAAGGTGGTAAAATAATCTTTTTCGGATCCTCAAGGTTCAGGAGGAGAACGCTCTTCGGTTCTGGAATCAAGTTTTCTCTTTTAGGCCACTTTTTTTGGAATCCAATGATGCTTACAAGCTTTGTTTTTTAATTTGATTGACATTAAATGTCTGTAATTACTGTTTCACACGTTATGCAAGTTCAGCAATCGGGAGATTGCTAAATGATGTTAACATAGTATTGGCAATTGAAATCAAGAAAAATAATAAGTATCTGTACTTACAATATTCATAGTGACTGTCGGGGCTTCTTATGTACGTCTTCAAAGAATGTGAACTTTTTTTCAATTTTGAAGTTTAGATTAAAATTCATGATATTGTAAAATCTGCACCAGATAAAATTAAACAAGATGAATTTTACAATGCAGGTAAAAAAAAATTTAACATCCACGAAATATGAAACTGAATTAAAACCTTGTTGATTTTTTTAAAAGACGAACTATAATCTCGAAGAGAAAATAATCGCGACTGCGAAGCACCTTGATAAACAACGAATTTTGCTGAAATTTTAAAAACGAACAGTCTTGAAAAAGAAAAATAATCCAAAAAATATAAATCTCCCGACTGCGAAGCACCAAACTAGTTTCTGCTAACACTCGTAGCCATCATCAGTGGTAGGTGAACGGACATTGGATTTACCGCACTCACTCGCTCAGGTACTCTGCTTAACCATAATGTATGTTTAGCCCTGTCATGTTGATATTTGCGCATCATGATTTAGGTTCTATTGCGCACATCAATGGTGTCGCCATCTGTAGTTAAACAAAAATAAACAAGTAGCATTTTTGTAGAAATATGCACCTGTATTTTTAAGTAATATTTGATGTCACTTGTTTTTTTGTTAATGTTTTTCTTCTTGAAATGTTTTCTCTCCTATTCAATAAGGTACCTCCATGCAAACTGAAGCTCTACTGGACTATTAACGTTACAGTTGTATCTTTTGGTTTTCTCAATGACTACAGCCTCGGAGGTTAGAATCTGGGCATGTGATCTATGCGATGTTAGAATTTTCGTGTTTGTCCAATCAGGAGTTACATGATTTTTGGTACAATGTTGTATTAATGAAGTTTTTTCATCTTTTCTTGTCCAATTCGTAATATGTTCATTTAATCTAGTCAAAAATCTTCTACGCGTACTTCCGATATATACTTTGTCTTTTTGGTTATCATCCTTAACTGTTGAAATGACATGAACGCCAGATTTATTTAGAATTGATCTATTATCAGTAGTAGCAAGTATGCTTCCATTGTCAATAACTGTTTCTGCAATGTTAATATTGTTGTTGTAACATTCTTTTTATAAAATAGTACTAATAGGAGGTAAGTATGGAAATTTTCTATAATATTGCTGTATTTCTTTTCAATATTATTTTCGGAACGATGTATACTGGCCGTAATGTTGTTATATAAAGATTTGACTAATCCTTTATTATATCCAAATTCTTCTGCAGTTTTTTCAATCCATTTTAGCTCTTTGATCTCTTATTCTTTATTGGATGAGTGTGTCATGGCTCTTTTAATATAAAAGCGGAACGCTGCAGTCTTATATTTCCAAGGGTGTGTAGAATCCTTTGGGATAACTGCCTGTACATATGACGGCTTCCGGTATACTGAATATTCTAAAATTCCGTTAACCTTGTGTATAGATATACGCAAGAAGTTTAGCTTGCCATTAACTTTAATTTCTTTACTAACCTGTATAGATTGATAACAACTGTTAAATTTATTAATAAAATTATCCATTTCAAGATTGGAGTGCTGTCAAAATAGTAAAATATCATCGACGTATTGGAGGTATACATATGGTAAGTATATATTAGAATGATCTAATATACAGTTTTCAATATCTTGCAGAACGACTTCGGCCAGTAGCCCTGAAGTTGGGGACCCCATTGGGGCGCCATATTGCTGTTCATAAATTATCCCATTAAATGTAAAAAAATTATTATTTGTAACAAATAATAATTCAGATATAATACTGTTTCTGACTTTATCAGTAAGATTTTCATCTTCCAATCTGGAATTAATTAAGTCAGTAGCGATATCGGTTGGAGTATTGGGATATAGAGAGATGACATCTAAACTGGCCATTGTGAAATTGGAGGTTTTAATTGTTTTTAACTTGTTGATAACTTCAGTAGCATTAGTAATACTGGCTTCATGGCTATTGTAGAATGGTTTGATACAGTTAAATAGTGCCCTCTCCAAGTTAATGGTTAGAGATAAATTCTTATTAACAATAGGCCTAATATGTTCATCAGTCTCATGCGTTTTTATTTTACCAAAAGATTTGGTGTACAGGCACCTACTGGTGGAATACATTTGCTTTTAATAATTGTAGGCAAGTCACTGGATTGTTTATATTAGCCAAGTTCCTAATTATACTATCAACAGGGTCTTTATTGACGATGATGGCATTCAACTTATTGATTGCTTCTGTCATCTTGTTATTATATTCATCTGTATTTAAGATGACAATCTGCTTAGATTTGTCCGCCATAATACACTTAACTGCAGGGTTGTTTCTCAACTTCATTAGGGCTTCGCGCTCATATGTGATTCTTGTATTTTCATTGCGTTGTACATGTTGTTAATGGCACGGACCATTTTAAGTCTTGTAGGATTTTTATTTGCATTTGGCAGTCTTTGGATGACGTTCTCAATTTGCGGAATGAGGTATTCCGTTTTTGGCACTTTTTGCCGATACGCAAACCTTATACCTCTTTCAAGTGCTTTCTTTTGCAGATTTGATAGTTCTAAACAGGATTCATTAATATAAAGATTTTGGTTATTAATCTCTACTCTATTTTTTTCTGGTGCTTGTCATTTATTAGATTTTCAATTTTACGAAAGTGCTTTAGTTTACACTTTTCTTGCTGTCTGTCCAAAATTGCACAAAGTTTTATAAACTCAATCTTGATCTTGTTGTCCTTATCTTCATACTGTATACACTGATTGTACACTTCGTAGTTTTTCATACTTAGTTTATCAATATCTTTGCGTTTATTGCGAATTATAGCTCTCACTCTCTTCAGCTCGCATGTTTCGATGATATTACGATCTTTGTAGTTGATAGGGTTTACCCTAATTTGACGAAATTTCGGCGTAACATCATTATTCTTACAAGTAGTTAGGAAGTTCAGATATTCAATTTCTTTGCAAAGTTTAATTCGATTCTTTTTAAAAATACGAATATCTTGCGCAATATATCGTGACAACATATTACTAAGGGCTAGAACAAGACGAAGGGCGAATACAGCCTTAATAAGCATATACAGTACATTGTATCTCCAGTTATATATGAAATATATCGTTGTTCAATTTTCGCCAATTTGCGATGAACATACTTTTTACTTGGCTACGATATTTTAATTTGATTGACATTAAATGTCTGTAATTACTGTTTCACACGTTATGCAAGTTCAGCAATCGGGAGATTGCTAAATGATGTTAACATAGTATTGGCAATTGAAATCAAGAAAAATAATAAGTATCTGTACTTACAATATTCATAGTGGCTGTCGGGGCTTCATATGTACGTCTTCAAAGAATGTGAACTTTTTTCAATTTTGAAGTTTAGATTAAAATTCATGATATTGTAAAACCTGCACCAGATAAAATTAAACAAGATGGATTTTTACAATGCAGGTAAAAAAATAATTTAACATCCACGAAATATGAAACTGAATTAAAACCTTGTTAATTTTTTTAAAAAACGAACTATAATCTCGAAGAGGAAATAATCCCGACTGCGAAGCACCTTGATAAACAAAGAATTTTGCTGAAATTTTAAAAATGAACAGTCTTGAAAAAGAAAAATAATCCAAAAAATATAAATCTCCCGACTGCGAAGCACCAAACTAGTTTCTGCTAACACTCGTAGCCATCATCAGTGGTAGGTGCACGGACATTGGATTTACCGCACTCACTCGCTCAGGTATGCTGCTTAACCCTAATGTATGTTCAGCCCTGTCATGTTGATATTTGCGCAACATGATTTAGGTTCTATTGCGCACATCAATGGTGTCGCCATCTGTAGTTAAACAAAAATAAACAAGTAGCATTTATGTAGAAATATGCACCTGTATTTTTAAGTAATATTTGATGTCACTTGTTTTTTGTTAATGTTTTTCTTCTTGAAATGTTTTCTCTCCTATTCAATAAGGTACCTCCATGCAAACTGAAGCTCTACTGGACTATTAACGTTACATTTGTATATTTTGGTTTTCTCAATGACTACAGCCTCGGAGGTTAGAATCTGGGCATGTGATCTATGCGATGTTAGAATTTTCGTGTTTGCCCAATCAGGAGTTACATGATTTTTGATACAATGTTGTATTAATGAAGTTTTTTTATCTTGTCTTGTCCAATTCGTAATATGTTCATTTAATCTAGTCAAAAATCTTCTACGCGTACTTCCGATATATACTTTGTCGTTTTGGTTATCATCCTTAACTGTTGGAATGACATTAACGCCAGATTTATTTAGAATTGATCTATTATTAGTAGTAGTAAGTATGCTTCCATTGTCAATAACTGTTTCTGCAATTGTAACATTCTTTTTTTAAAATAGTACTAATAGGAGGTAAGTATGGAAATTTTCCATAATATTGCTGTATTTCTTTTTCAATATTATTTTCGGAACGATGTATACTGGCCGTAATGTTGTTATATAAAGATTTGACTAATCCTTTATTATATCCAAATTTTTCTGCAGTTTTTTCAATCCATTTTAGCTCTTTGATCTCTGATTCTTTATTGGATGAGTGTGTCATGGCTCTTTTAATATAAAAGCAGAACGCTGCAGTCTTATATTTCCAAGGGTGTGTAGAATCCTTTGGGATAATTGCCTGTACATATGACGGCTTCCGGTATACTGAATATTCTAAAATTCCGTTAACCTTGTGTATAGATATACGCAAGAAGTTTAGCTTGCCATTAACTTTAATTTCTTTACTAACCTGTATAGATTGATAACAACTGTTAAATTTATTAATGAAATTATCCATTTCAAGATTGGAATGCTGCCAAATTAGTAAAATATCATCGACGTATTGGAGATATACATATGGTAAGTATATATTAGAATGAACTAATATACAGTTTTCAATATCTTGCAGAACGACTTCGGCCTGTAGCCCTGAAATTTGCAGATACTACATGCTGTCCCATTCGTAGATACAACATGGCACTTTTGTGTTACTACTTTGCTGCCCTAATACCATGCTCCGAATTTTGAATGCTCCAAAAATTTGCCTGTTGTATTTCTAATATAATATTTTATTAAGGAGAACGCCAAGATTTTCCTAAAATGCCTTCAAATATTCTGGATGAGCAACTGGTACTGAGAAGAAAGTGTTGCCATTATATAAAAGAATTCGTTTTAAGCTTTTCGTACTGAAATCAATGAACATGCTCGATTGTGATTGATCATGAACAATGGAAGATACACTGCTGACCACCCAAAATGCAACACCAAGAAGGAAGCATCCGATTGGCCTGAAATTCGCAGCATGCGTCGTCCACGAGAGGACATGCAAACGATTAGCATTGCAGGGCATACGCAAATCATGTGCCCCCGGCACGCCACCGAGACGTACTATAAGGAGGGTGCACAGAAGGCGGGGTGTAAGCAGTGGAAATGTGTTGTGTGCCGGACCTGTGCGTGGGAAGCTTCCTACCGCCACGTCGCAGAATACGGCAGTCATTCCAGCACGTTTCGGAGTTCGACAGAGGACAAATAGTGGCTTATCGCGACAGCAGTTTATCGTACCGAGACATCGGCGCCCGTATGGGACGACATCCAGCCAAAGTGAGGCGAGTATGGATTCGAAGGGTGCAGGAGGGACGGACAGACGGACCGACGCGAGCGATTGCCGTAGCCGCGCACACCACCGAACGAGAGGACCAGCATGTTGTGCAGCAGGCATTGACGGCTCGCACCGCCACATCACGAACGTAAGCGCAGGAATTAGGGTGTCTTGCGCAACAACCTGTGTCAGCACGTACCGTTCGATGTCGCCTGCAGGAGCGGGGACTTGTCACACGGCGCCCATTGTTCCGATTACCGTTGAAGTTACACCACCGGCGAGTGTGTTGGCAGTGGACCGTCGAACGCCGTACCTGGACTACGGAATTGCAGGACATTGTCTTCTCCGATGAGTCCCGCTTCTGCCTGCAACACCGCGATGGTCGGATCCGCGTGTGGCGGCACCGCGGCGAGAAACTGTATGACGCCTGCATTATGCATCGCCATACTGATCCGTTGCCTGCCGTTATGGTTTGGGGCGCAGTTGGATATGACACCCGCATTTCTCTGACACGCATCGCCGGTACACTCAACTTCCACCGCTACATCTCCGACCTTTTGGAGCCTGTAGTCTTCCCTTACTTGTAGGACCTGCCAGCGGCCAAGTTTCAACGGAACAATACGCTCCTGCACGTGGCACCCATCGTGCAACAATTATTCACGGCCCACCAGGCGTCACTGCTGCCATGGCCCGCCTGTTTGCCCGATATGTCGCCCATCGAACACGTCTGGTCGCTGATCGGTAACCGAGTGAACTGTGGCAACGTGTTGAAGCAGCCTGTACTAACATACCCCAAGCTCACATCCAAAGCCTCTTTCGTTCGATGCCGCGGGGTGTAGCAGCCGTTATTGCCAGCCATGGGGGCAACGCAGAATATTGATGTCTGCGTGTTCCTCAAGTCGCACAGGCCTGTAAGCTCAATCGCTTCATCTTTGTATCTGTTGTTATGTGTCCAATAAATCTAGCAATGCTATCTCGTGTCCTTCTTGGTGTTGCATTTTGGGTGGCCAGCAGTGTAAATACATTATAAGAGCAAGAATGTCTCTGCAAAATACAAGCTATTCTTCTTGAGCAAAGCATTCCGTAAATTCTTTTTCTATGTTTCTATAGCATGAAAATATTTTACCTGGAGCCGTATATTCTTATGTTTGAGTCTTGATCCTAAAAGTTATGCACTTTCCTTCGGCCAATTTAAATCTCGTACCAAAGCATTTAATTATCTTTGTGTAAATTTCTGTAGTTCACTACCTATTTCTGGATTTCTGTAAAAGTCCTCACTTTCACTGCAATTTAAGTCAACGTCTGAACCTGACGAAAAAGCTTATGACGTGGCAGCTGATGGTACAGGTAAATCAGGAGCATGCGGTACAGGTCTGATACCACAGAGAATCGTTGGGTAGACAATATTCTTTATGTGTTTGCAATTGTAGCCCTTCACTGCTGGGGATAAAAAAATAACATCTCTCTTGAGTCACTGGGTCCCGCCGTACCATTGAAATAGCAAATGAAGGAAGTTTTTCTTACCTTGAGTCCATTTTCTCACTTGCTCAACACACGTCTGACAAACTTGATCTGGGACACATTTCTTGTTCTGGTCCCAAGCGATATATCGAAATACGCATGATAGGCCTTGTTGACAAAATCCGTTGTATTGCGTTGCTTTTTTCACTACAGACTACCACATATGTAACAAATTGAAACAGGACTACTGACACCGTCTCTTGACGCCATAACGCAGTAATAAAGAACAGCACAACTTAAAATGAGCGAAATACACTTCGGTCTTATCTCTTTAAACACAATGTTCAAAATGAAAATTTCACACAATGTGACAATCATTGATATAGTGGCGCCATCTATTGTATCATTTTCCGATTAAAATTTGTCCATCTATTGTATCATTTTCCAATTGCCGCGATCTGCTTTAGCTAGTAAATTTAAGTGTTTAGAATAACAGATCACTTTATAATATTTAACATTTTTGTAATACATAAGTAAACATAACATGGGAAGTTGTGAAATATCTGTGTGTGACAGAAAAAAAATGGATGTGATTTTCGCGTTTCGCGATCAGTATATCTGAATTACCGTAAAAGACTTGAAATTTTGCAAACCGCCGGATCATGTAGGCCTATGTGATGAATAATGATTGCCATTCATACAATATAATTATCAATTAAGATTACCATTCTGACTGTCTTTTTGTGAATTAATATACTGGCGTGCAAAAATTAAGGACGAGACGGTTTTTCGAATGTAACGTCGTGCAGAAGTGCTCCACATTGGCTCAAATCATACCATAAGATCACCAAGATTTAAAAATATGGGACAAGTGAGCAAAACCGTCTAAACAAGGAATCCAAAGGATACAAAGGCACCTTATTGAAAAGGTAGCTTCGAGCACAACTGGATAGAAGACAGAAACGTCCATGTTACAGGCAGGTGCCAATAAAAATCTAGTCTTTATTAGGGGATATGATAACCCCTGACTGCGTTGCAGGATTTACGACGTCTGTCCATGCTGAGGACGAGTTTGTCAAAGAGTTGTTGAGGCATCGCTGCCCATTCCTCTTGTAGCGCCAATCGCAGCTGCGGAATAGTTGCTGGAGGCTGGTGATGTGCTGCCAAGCGTCTCCCGAGAAGGTCCCACACGTGTTCGATTGGATTTATATACGGGGACCTTGCGGGCCAATCCATGCGTTGAATATTTTCACTCTCCAACAGCACTGCGACAGCCACTGTACGATGAGGTGTAGCGTTGTCGTCCATGAAGAGGAACTCAGGACCCACATCACCTCTAAACAGACGCACGTGAGGCAGGAGAACCTCGGTACAATAGCGGACACCAGTGACTGAACCTCCTTGGAAGGTGTGGAGGTCAGTACGGCTACCAAGCATGATACCGCCCCAAATGAGAACTCCGCCACCTCCAAACCGGTCCCTTTCGATAATGTTGGAGGTGTGATTGCGTATTCCCTACTCTTTCCAGATGTGTATACGTACAGAATCGTTCGTCAGGCTAAATCGGCTCTAATCCGTAAAGAGAACTCGATCCCATTGCTGATGTGTCCAGTTCTTGTGTTCCTGGCACAACAGAAACCGCCGTCTCCGATGAGCAAGCGTTAATGGCACACGCCGTACTGGTCGCCGTGCAAACAGACCACATTTGTGCAGCTTCCTGACCACGGTAAGACGCGATAACGGACGTCCAGTTGTCTGTTGCGTGTGTCTAGCGATTTCTCCCGCTGTCTGCCGTCTGTCTCTTCTCGCCTGTAGGACAATATACCGGTCGTCCGTCGTGGTTGCCCGTGGACGACCACTGCTAAACTCTCGGACAGCTGCTCCTGTCGTTTGAAATGCTCTCCAATCTCGTGTAACGATGCTGTGAGCGATCCCGAACTCTTCGGCCACACTAGTCACGCTTCAACCTTCTTCCAACTTCCCAATGACGCGACCTCGGGTAAAGTCATCCAGATGTCGTCTACTGGATTGTCTGTTGGCGATATCACACGGTGGGAGTAACTCGACGTCGTTCAAACAGATGTACACCGTGCAATAGCTTTCACCGAATTGCTGAGCGTACACCTCCCGCGTTATTTATACCTTTCCGACACTGCCCCCCTGGTCATGCTGCATATATGCGCATGCCCTACCGTACCGGATCCTAGTCTATCTCCTGAGTGGTCTTTCGACCGTTCTGCCTGCTCGTTCCGCTGTTATGCTAATTTCTCCTCTTCGTCCTTAATTTTTGCACACCAGTGTATGAGAGAAGTGTACTTTGTCAAGTCATATTTATAATCTTTATTCTCTTCATCACGTCGTTTAGATGAGGGACATGATTAATGACAGAATTAGACTGCGCGCGTTAGCTGGCCGTGTTTGTAATTCATATTGTTTGGTCTGGTTTAGATGTCATGGGTGAGTGTGTACACTTATACAGTTGTTGATAGTATACATACAATAACCAAGAATTTACGATGTCTTCTTTACATTAACACATCTTCGACTATTTGGAATATTCGTTTCCTGTGATGGCGAACCATTCTGTTGAAGGTAAGGTTATTTACGTACCAGAAGCATATATTGAGGATAGATCTTCTGACTACGGTATGTCATGAACACCATCAGAGAGAACTAACTATTTAACATGTATGGTAGGGTTTCTTTTTGTTTGTTTGGTGGTTTAACGACCGTCGAGAGCGACTTAGTGGACTCTAAGCAATCGCTGGTTCATAAGTTAGGCCCATTGGTTTCAGGGAGGGGAAAGAATAAGATCCATAAGACAAACATGCCACCCATGCCTTTTCAGGGAACACTGTTCCAAATTATTTCTCTCTGTCACAGGTAAGCACTGATTGTCCTTATAAGCAATATTTAAAGTCGGTTGGTATCGAACGAAAAATTCAATACATAGATAACAATGTACCACAGGCTCTTCCTTAGTAACCCATTATAGAAGTAACTCTTCAAATTTTGAATTTCATATTGAAGTTTCTTATGTTTTTCATATAGATTACAGCTTTCGATCAATCAGTCACTCTCTGTTCCCCGTTGGAAAAACACGAGAACATTTTTGAGGCATTAGGCGTTTACAATTCATAGGTTCTTACTTTGGAGATTATACTATGGTATTACTCATTATGTTCGTTTCAAGGTTAAGGAATTTACCAAAAATGTGCCTAAGTCAAAATAAACAGAACCCTTTTATATGCGAAGAAGTAGGGACGTGTTTTTAGGTGTTTCTAATGCTTTTCAAGTATCGTTACTCCTGGGATAATGACAAAAATCGCCATTACGGATTGTGGATGAGCTTCCTTTTCCTCTCACTCTCTCTCCATCCATTTTGTAAGACACGTAGTAAAAGAGGATTACTTAGGAGCTGAGAGACACGCTCATTATTTCGAAGTCACTAAAGCATAACCCATAGCTATCTTCAGCATTCTGATGCGAAGTATCTTCCGCAGCAGGAAGAGAGAAGGAGCTACTTCTCCCTGGCGTATAAAGTGAGCCAGCGGGGAGCTTGTGAAACAAGAGCAGGGAAACGAAATGCGACTAAGCCTTTAAAGCAAACTATTCTAAAATTAGTGCCTTGTGGCGTTACCATGGAAAAATGAGCCCCTCAAGTATCCTTTTATTGATTTATGAGGAACAGAACTTTGAGGATTATGAATTGAAACTTTAGCTCACCTCCGAATAGAAATGAATCACTAGTTCTTTAAAAAAATGCAAGGCAGGAATGGCAGTTTATAATTAAAAGTGCGATTACAAACTCTTTACCAAATTAATTATAAAATTTAGCACTACAAAGGCAAGTATTATTGAGAAAGGGATTTAAATATTGGCGTACCGTAACAGTTTTTGTATAACAATAACTTCTGCACTTAATTGACCTGGGATATTTTGTAAACTTTTTTCGTATGTGGCAGGAATATACCGCTTTATCCACTAAAATACTGTAAGTGTATGATCGGATTAAAGATCTACACTGGCTTCGATAAATTAAGCAACAAATGGAAAAATCCTGATAACTCAAAAGTATGCAACCGATTCGGATGAAATTTGGTGGTAAGCTTTATCAGACCAAATGAAACAAAAAAAACAAGAAAGATGACACCGAATTTTCGGGTGTAATAAGCACGTTTTTTGAATCCGTTCTGACCCAAATTAAATTTAGCAAAGCTATTCAAAGTCAATGAACCGTTCGGTATGGAAAACATTAGATCTGACGAAAGAAAAGATTTTCAATCGGGTTTTTAATCCCTCAGATATTGCTGTAAACGGAATCGTGAACTTACGAACTCTTAGAAACAGAGATATCGACAAAAATAAGATGTGACTTTACGTCCCCTGCTGGGAAAACCATGCATTATTTTAGGAAGAAAGTATTCTCACAAGGTTTATCCATATAAGCGGTATCGGTCCAAGAAAAAAAAATTGTCGAGTTTTCAGGAGCCCAGATTTTGCTACAAATACATCAGAAGCAGATATTAAAACTTATTACCCCTGGTGGCCAAACTATTCTTTACCAAACATTAGAAATTATGAGAAAAATATTTTCCACCAGGTCTTGTATGCGATACAGAAAGAATTTTTCAAATCGGAGCTTTATAAGCAGAAATACCGCGGAAAACGCAATTTGCCTTTGTGACCCATAGCGGAAAGTCTATGATTTACTTGTAAATTTTGAATTTATAGGAAAAACATTTCGCATCAGAAACACTATCCAACAAAGAAGGAATTTTTCAAATCGGACTCTTAGAAGTAGAGATATTGACAACATCTACGCCCCCTGGCGTAGAAACCATGCATTTTTTCAAGAAGAAAATTTTCCTAAAAGGTTTGTCGACATGAGTAGTATCGGTCAACAAACGACTTTCTTTTCAATCGAGATTTTAAAATCTCCTATTTTGCTGCAAATACATCAGAAGCGGAAATTTAGATGCCACCTGGTGGCCAAACCATTTTTTACAAAAATTATAAATTATGTGCCAACGATTTCCCATCAGGAGCTGTATGCGGTGCAGAAAGAATTTTTCAAATCAGACATTTAGAAGCAGAGATATAAGGGAAAACGCTATTTACCTTTACGCCCCCTAGCGGAAAATCTATGAATTACTTGAAAATTTTGAAATTATATGAACCACATGTCACACTAGAAACACTATCCAACAAAGAAGGAATTTTTCAAATCGGACTCCGAGAAGTAGAGATATTGACAAAAATGAGATATACTTCTGCGCCCCGTGACGTATAAACCATGCATTATTTCAAGACGAAAATGTTTCTAAAAGGTTTGTCGACATGAGTAGTATCGGTCAACAAACGACTTTTTTTCAATCGAGATTTTAGAAGCTCATATTTTGCTGCAATGATCAAAAGCGGAAACTAAGACTTACGTCACCTGGTGGCCAAATTATTTTTCTACAAAAATTAGAAATCATGTGCAAATGATTTCCCATGAGGAGCTGTATCCGTTGCAGAAAGAATTTTTCAAATCGGAGATTTAGAAGCAGAGATATAGGAAGAAACGCAATTTACCTCTACGCCCCCTAGCGGAAAGACTATCAATTACTTGAACATTTTGAAATTATGTGAAAAACATGTCACACGGAAAACACTATCTAAAAAAGAAGGAATTTTTCAAATCGGACTCCTAGAAGTAGAGATATTGACAAAAATAAGATGTACATCTACGCCCCCAGGCGCAGAACCTGCGAATATTTTAAAAAGAAAATATTCCGAAAAGGTTTATCGATCTGAGTGGCATCAGTCCACGTAAGAATTTTTTCAATCGATATTATAGAAGCTCAGATTTTATGGCAAATACATCAGAAGCAAAAATTAACACTTACGCCCCTGGTGGCCAAAGTATTCTTTACCAAAAATTTGAAATTATATGCAAAAGATTTTTCATCAGGAGAATTATCCGCTGAAAAAAACATTTTTCAAATCGGAATTTTAGAAGAAGAGTTATCGGGGCAAATGTAATTTACTTTTACGCCCCCTAGCGAAAAATCTATGCGTAATTTGAAAAAGTTACTATATCTAAAATACTCTTCGACATAGATGGAAAAATTGAGTTCAAAGATAAAAGAATTTTTTCAATCGGATGTTTAGAAGCAAATATGTGGAATAAAACGTGTTTTTGAATTAGACATCATCTGCATTTACGCCCTCTAGTGGCGAAATTGTGCATAGCAAAAAAAAAAAAACGAAATAAAGGATCATCATTTGCATATTTCAAGCTTCCCAATGCAAAAATAATTTTTCAAATCGGACTAATAGTTGCAGAGATACCGTGGGTACAGACGGACGGATGGACAAACCGATAACATAAGCACGATCTTTTTTTACAAAAGACGTGCTAAAAACGTAAGAACATGTGATACAAACAATACACTCGTACAATACATTTTGTATGAATGATGCAAATATGAAAATACAGAAATATAGGTATCAAGATGAATTAGGAACAGGTACTTTAATACGGAGTGTGATTAACCCGAACAGCAATACAGGCCCGACAGCGATGTTCCATGCTGTTAATTACGGGGTCGAGCAGTTGCTGCGTCCATTACTCGAGAAAAGCAGTGCAAAGCCCTTACAGGGTTCGGGGAGGGTGCTGGAGGCCAGCAAGACGCCTCCCGAGAGCATTCCAGACAAGCTCAATGGGCTTCGGATCGGGAGAGCGTGCTAACCACTCCCTACGTACTGTTCCACGCACTGATGCTTGAGGCGAGCTGTGTGAGGGCTGGCGTTATCCGTCTGTGGCAGCACATATACACAGTGCGTCAAAGAAATTTTAAGACTGGGTCTGTAAAATGAAATAGAAACAAGAAATTATAATTTATTTTGGTTTGTTATTCAAAATAAGTCCCTCCGGCTTCATTACACTTCTTACAGCGATTTAATAATGATTCGAATGCCTGTTCCAGTTCACTTTGCGGAATTGCCTCCAAAGAACGCGTCGAAGCTGTTTGTATGGTCGAAATATCATTAAAATAACACCCTTTTAACGTCATTTTAAGTTTGGGGAACAAAGAAAAGTCGCATTCCGTACTTTGTCGCTTTGGTTTAGGATCATATTGAAAACAACATGTTTCATCACCAGTAATAATCGATTTCACGAAGTTTGGATCATTTTCAGCGGCTGAAATGATGTCTCTGCAATATACACTTATCCTTGATTTTTGTTCATTGGTTAACGTGTGTGGAACAAATTTAGCATAGACTTTTGTTTTGCCCAAATCTTCATGCAGGATGTTTCGAATCGTTTCTTTGTTGATGTTTAAAGACTCTTCCATCATTCTTAGTGACGCACATCGATTGTTTGCCACGAAATCACGCAGTTTTTCAATAATCTCAGGTGTCCTAGATGAACTTGGTCCTCCGGTATGCTTATCATCTTCTAGCGTCTCTTTTTCGTCCAAAAAACGTTTGTGCCACAGGAAAACATTTGATCTACTTAAACAAAACTCACCGTAAACTTGTTTCATCATTTGGTACGTTTCCGAGGCACTTTTACCAAGTTTTGCATTAAATTTAATAGCAGCCCTTTGTTCCATCTTAATAATTCAACATGAAAAAAAATTTACTTCTCTAATGAACGCCCGTTTCGTTTGAGTTACTTTAACAACTGCGCAGTACTTTTGGCAGAAAGCAAGCAGATGGTTATGGTTTATAACGCATTCGCGATTACACTGGTGGCACCACCGTAGGCTGAAATCTAGCGCCAGTTTTAAAAATTCTTTGGCGCACTGTGTAGATAGGCAGGGCGGCCTAATGATGTGCCTGCCCACACCAGAACACTACCACCACCATAGGCGTGCTTTTCCTGGATATTCGAGGGAAGATAGTGAGTACCGGCCTATCTCCAGATGTAAACTCTGCGAGTATCACTCTGAAAACAGTATCGCGACTCATCAGTGAACAGGACGAACCTCCACTGGCTTTGAGTCCAGTTCACATGCATTCGTGCCCAATTAAGACGTTTCTTCCGGTGGCAGGGGGTGAGGAGCACGCATAATACCGGTCGCTGGGCATACAGTCATCCTGCATGTAATATTCAGCATACCGTCGAAGCTGATACCATCCGTCCGGTGGCTGCCGCAAGCACAGATTTGAGATGAGTCGGTGTAGCCGTCCTGTTCCGCCGTGCCGAAAATAGCAAATACCGGTCATCCGCGGTGGTCGTCGTCCTTGGCCTACCTTCGCTGTACCTTCGGGAAGCTGTACCCGTGGCTTGGAACTACTCCCACATCCTGCTGACCACAGAACGAACTACGTTGAGGCATCTTGCGACGTCCGCCTGCCGTGCCCTGCTTCCAGTTGGTCTATCGCTCTGTAGCGTAACTCCGCTGGTAAATGACGTCTCGAAGCTATGTTAAAAAAGTCGCTATCTCGAAATCTTGTCATTCACCGCCGCACAAGAATTGGTGACTCCCTCCGAAACAGCTGGTTTTAAACTCTAATGTATTTGAATAATGCGCTGCCAGCGCCACTCATTTTCATTTTCGTGCAATTTGAACTATATTTCACCCAATTATTGCGATTTTTTGGTTTGTTGCTTAATTTGTGGAAACCAGTGTAGTTTGCAGAGACAATGACGTTTCGAGTGCATTTTCTGCAATTTTATGAATATACTGGACACCAACTCTTATTCTATTGTATATTTTTCTGACTTAAAGATATGGAACACAGTACCCAAACCAACAACTTCCTAGTGAAAAGCATTCTTATGATAAAAAATGTATCTGCGCAGAAAAAACAAACACGCCACCCCGGTGCCGCAGTGGTTTAAGCTATGGCTTATGATCATTCGTACGAAAGGGGTCCGGGTTCAAATCCCGGTGAAGCATGGATGTTGTGCTTGTCTTACAGCACTGGCTCTCACCCTTCCCTGGAACCATTGACCCTAAATTAGGGAAGGGTGACTGCTTATAGCCCGTTGAGTTGCTCACGGTGGTCGTTAAACCTCCAATAAAAAAGAAAATGGAAACAAACCAACAAACACGCAAAAAAGAAATTGATGCAGGATGAGCTTTTTTTTTATTATTTTTCCTCGTTTTTTTTCGGGGTTTAATGACTACCATGAGCAACTGGTAAGGTTATACGCAGTCGATGGTACAGAATTTCCGAACTCTGGTTCCAAGGAAAAGAAAGAGCCAAAGCCAAGAAAAAATACTCCACCTATGCTGCATCGGAGATTCGAAAAATGTCCCAACTCGAACGAAAACGAAACAGCACTTTGACTACTCTATCAAATAGATGAAATTAACATTATGTGAAAAGGAGTTTAAGCGAATTGAAATGTGTAATCTGCTAGAAGGATCTACGTTTCTCGAAGTTGCTTTCGTACATATTGCATCATACGGAAATTTCAGCTATTAAGATCTTTCGGCTATTAAACGGCTAAAACTTTTCAGTTTGATTGCACACGTTAGCTGGTCAACCTTAGATTAACTGCTGCTTTGAAATAAATCTGTAATCTATGAACTGTTTTTTTTATTTTTTATTGAAGGTTTAACGACCACCGTGAGCAACTCAATGGGCTATAAGAAGTCACCCGTCCCTAATTTAGGGTCACCGGTTCCAGGGAAGGGAGAGAGCCAGTGCCGTAAGACAAACACAACATCCATGCCTCACCGGGATTCGAACCCGGACCCCGTTCGGACGAATGATCAGAGGCCATCGCTTAGACCACTGCGCCACCGAGGCGGCAAACTGGTTTTGGGAAGTGTGGGAACACTTTTCGCAGTCTTTACATGGATTAGCTCTCAAATGTAATTTATTCCTCATTTCTCTGTCGCATAGGCGGTCGATCACATATCGCAAGTTCTATTTTCTTTTTTTTTTTTTCTTTTTTTTTTAGTTGGAGGTTTAATGACCACCGTGAGCAACTCAGTAGGCTATACGCAGTCGCCAGTACCTGATTTAGGGTAACTGGTTCAAGGGGAAGGGAGATAGCCTCTGGATTTAACTGCTATAATTAATATATAGCCAGTGCCGTTAATGCCCGCCAGATGGAGTCGTCTCAGTAGCAGAGGCCATCTTACGGATTTATATTTATAATGTCAGATGCTGACAGAAAACGCACATAGCGCCGTGGATTGTTGGCCACCGTGGTGTAAGGCTAACGCGCTCAGCTAGATATCGAGAGATCCGGGATTCAATTCCGCGGCAGCGGCAAATAAAAATTTTTCTGTTGCTGTGCGTTGCCATACGTGGAAAGAGCGATGTCTTTGTTTATTCGCTGATGCCACGTATTTGGAGGATGTTCACTTTGGATCTCGCCTTTCGGATTTAACTGCTATAATTAATATTAGGTGTGCAACTTAATTCTCGGCGCCTAACCGCAAGCCATCATAGAACGTCGGCAATTGCAAATACGTGTTTGCGATTAATGGCTGATTGTAGCGCCATCCAACAGCTTTCCAGGCAACCGTAACCACTCACAGCTGTAGTGGCAGAAAGGACGAAAGTTGACAGTGAAAGCAAAGTCGCTCGAGAAGCAATATTTGAGCCTCTGCCCCCTTTTCGCGTTTCAGTTGAAACTAAGTGCCGCGGAAGCCCAGAAAATGATCTGTGCTGCTTTGGGGCAAGCTGCTGTGTCCTACAGTACGTGTAAGAAGTGGTTCCAGCGATTTAAGTAGGGAAATTTCGATCTCCGTAATGCAGAACTTCTGGGACAGCCACAGAAAGTAGACGATGAGGAACTGTAACAACTGTTGAACGAAGTTCCCTATCGCATACAGTCAGAACTCGCCCAGGAACTAGGAGTCACACGGCAAGCCATTGCAAAGCGTCTGCGCAATCTTGGACTGATTCACAAGGAGGGCCGTTGGGTGCCCCACCAACTCACAGCTGCGAACACGTCTAGTCGCTACGATGTTGCTGTGTCCTTGCTCTTCAGATTCAAGAAGAAGGATTTCCTCCACAATATTTTGACATGTGATGAGAAGTGGATCCTCTACGATAATCCTAAGCGGCGCAAATCGTGGGTTTATCCAGGTCAGAATATCATGCCTGGAAGTTGTTGTCGTCAAACCGAATATCCATGCCAGGAAGTTGTTGCTGTGCAAATGGTGGGACCAGCGCGGTGTCGTACACTATGAGTTGCTCAAACTTGGTGAAACGGTCAATGTTGAACGTTATTGTCAGCAACACATTCGTGTGACTGACGCAATGGAGGCGAAAAGGCCATACACCGGCAAGGGCACAGAAGATCGGTCCAGTTTCTTCAGGATATCGCGCACCCTCACACCGCGAAAACGACTTTAAACACGATCAACGACCTGGGATGCGAGATTTTGTCCCACCCGGCGTATTCCCCAGACTTCGCCCCGTCGGATTGTCACCTCTTTCGTTCCCTGCAACATCACCTGAGTGATACGCACTTCACTTCTGTCGAGGTGGTCCACACAAGTATTAATGAGTTTATCAACTTGAAACGGCCATCTTTCTTCCGCAGTGGCATTCGGCAGCTTCCTGACCAGTGGCTCAAATGTATCCAACACGACGGGGATTATTTCCCTGATTAGGTATGTATTCGATTTGCTATACTTTGCTGTCAACGTGTCATGCTTGTGGCCGAGAATTAAGTTGCACACCTAATATATAGCCAGTGTCGTTAATGCCCACCAGATGGAGACGTCTCAGTAGCTGAACCCGTCTTACGGATTTATAATGTCAGATGCTGACAGAAAAACGAACATAGTGCCGTGGATTGTTGGCTACCGTGGTGTAAAGCTAAATTGCTCGGCTAGATATCCAGAGATCCGGGATTCAATTCCCCGGCGGCGGCCGAATAACAATTTTTCGGTTGCTGTGTGTTGCTGAACGGGAAAAGAGCGATGTCTCTGTTTATTCACTGACGTATTTGGAGGATTTTTACTTTGGATCTCGCCCTTTGGATTTAACTGCGCAGCGTGTTGTTGCTCCGCGATTTTCTTCTGATTTGGGTGTGTTATTGGACTCTTCGCTCCTTAATTTCACGTTCACCTTAAGTATAAAGGTGTCGTCTTTCATTTTGCTTCGTTTCGAGCGCGGTGAGTCCCTATTTTGTTGTATTTCATCTTATTTACGTTTGGCCGAGCTGGCCAAGCTCGCTGCTGGGCGCTGCCATTAAAGATAGCGACTTCCGGTAGGGATAGTGATAGCCCTAATCTCTCTTCCTTTTCTGATGCACCAGATGGGGGTGTTGCCACTCAAGCGTCCGCTCGTGGCGTTGCCAATTTGCCTTCTCCAGCTACGTCACATCTCCCGGCTTCCGCTATCGATGATGACGCAATGGACATCACTGGAAATGCAGCCTCTTCTAGCACTGCCGTGCCCAACGTGTCATTACCTTCGTTTTCTTCTGTTCCAGCCTCCAAAGTCTCTCGTCCAGCATCCAAGAATAATTATGTTGGCGCTGAAAAGCTGTAATCATTCATTTCCCAAGCTGGCAATAATATCGTGCTTAATATCCCAGCCAGCTCTCCAGCTGGCACAGCTTTTACTGAGAATCTTGCAAAAGTCGTTCATTTCGAAGCCCTTCCGGACACTCCTTTGCGAGTATATGCAGATGCCATTGCACAGCGGTTCCCATCTGAATCTATTCCGCAAATGTATCGTAGAGGACGACTTGTGGTTGTTTATCTGGCCACGGCTGAAATGGCGAAATCTCTCCTAACATCTGGTCTCACCATTGGTGATAGACATCTTTCTGCAGAACCAGTGGACCAAAGACCCATTAACGTTTCTTTCTACCCGGTCCCGTTGGAAATGACAGATCTCATGCTGTATGCTGTCTTATCTTCGGTTGGTCGGGTAGTTGGAGGCATATAAACGCATCTTGCTGCCCGAAACGACCCATTACGTGATCCACGACATGCGTCGATCCAAGGTGCTCGCCGTGTTGCGAGGGTCATATTTCCATCACAAGAAGCAATCGAACGGCTTCCAACACACTTCACTGTTCGGTGCGAAGATCAGGTCAGGCAAATAAACTTCCTGACGGAATTCTATTGTAGTAAATGTCACCAGGTTGGTCACTACTATAAGCAGTGTCCAGTTGCTCCACCAAAGTCTGTTTCGCCCGTCTATCAAGATCCGACGCCTTCTCATCAAGATCCTAGTAGCGCTCCGTTACCGACGGTGGTTCCTGCGAACAACCTACCTTCGGTAGCAACCTCTACGCCAATTATTGTCCCACCTTCTCTCTCCGAGGAACACTACCCAGTTTTAAAATCTTCAGCATCTTTCCGTTTTCCTGCGGACCCTACAGCAATTGCTGAGTCCGTTGCGACTGACGAGTCTGATATCGAGACCTCGACCGCTGATGATACTACCTATCAAAGCGTCAGCGACCAAGCGATGAGTGATGGGACGGAGGGCTATCTCCTGACCCGTTCTGACAAAAGGGATGCCAAACCTCCTCGCGGCTCTACGAAACGACTGCGACAATCTGGCCACTCTACTCACACCTCTCCGACTAAGCCTGCTGGATCACCTGCTTCGGGTCGCCCTGTCAAGTCTTCCAAGCCAGTTATCTACCTCCTGCCTCTTGAGGAATTTTCCGCACGCCTACACATGAATGTATTTCCGGACACTCCTCTCCCTTATAACGAATTGCACGACTTTGCTTGTGCCAAGACTCTTCTTCCTAATTTACCCACCTATGTCAACCGATTTGAAGGTCGCTACTAAGCAGTTGAGTATCAACTGGCACAACTGTTAACTCTTTACAATACTATCAAGAGTCCATCTGCCGAGGATGCTGCCACTCAGAAGTGCATCCAACGGCGGTACAACAATTTCCGTTCCCATTTGGAAAAAGATTGTTACTGCTACTAGAGACATGGCACTTTCACTGTGACTTGCTTGAATTGTCGCGGGTTCGCGACACCAGTGTTGAACTCCCTCGTTTATGAGGCCATTCTGCCGCTGGTGGAGATGTTCTCCTTCTCCAGGAAACTCACTGCTCTGCTGACACTCCCACTCACCTATGGAGACGCTGGCCGTACACCTTTTACCACTCGTATCGCCTCTCGCGGTATGGTGGTATAGCTGTAGGTGTGCGCCAGCGGTTTTTGACTCAGCTGACTTCTATTTCTGTGACAAATTTACACCTTGATTTTCTTCAGTGTTTTACCTTTTGTGTACATAATGTTACTTTTCATATCTTTAATGTATATATTCCCACTGATGAAATATATGTTGCTCATCTTTTCAGTAATATTCGTGCAGCGATTGCAGCGATTCCTCCCGGGGATTATTTCGTTCTTGGGGGGATTTTAACTGCACGCTGCAGCCTTCTCTTGACAGAAATTCGTCTTTTGGCGAATACCGCATGAATTTAGTTTCACATCTGACTCAGCTCCTTGATGATTTTCATCTTGTCGATTCCTTCAGACGGCTAAATCCTGATTCCATTTCCTTTACGTGGTGTAATCCGCCGACGTTCGGTTCTACTGCTGCGCAGTTGGACCGAATATATGTTTCTGCTTCCTTACTCCCTGCTATCACTGCTGCTCGACATTCACCTACTGTTTCTTCCGACCATTCTGCCGTTTCACTACCAATTTGCGTCTCTCCTGCACCTTCATCTACGCGTCGTCAATGGACGTTTGATGACACTCTCTTGCAAGACCGTTCCTTTTGTGAGGAAGTTGAGAAGTTCCTTTCTGATCGAAAGCTGCTGCTCACAACGACCCCAAGCGCCTTGCGTTTGTGGCTTGATGTCAAACGGGATCTTCTCTTGCTCGTTCGTCAACTCTCTTTTACTATTTCCACCACTCGCTCGATGGAGGTGAGTAACCTACGAGGACTCCTCTCCGCGACGCCAATGTCTGACCCGCACTATGCCTCCGTCCGTGATGAACTTCATGCCTGCCTCGAACCGTTTGCTCAGCAAGCAGTCCGTCGTCTTCGGCTCCTACGTATTTCACCATCGACGCATTCTTTCGAAGTCCTTTCGAAGATGGAATCCATGCGACGCACGTCATCTTCCATCAGACATCTCCGATTGCCTGATGGCACTGTTACTGGCAATACAACTCTCATCTGCTCTCATGTCCGTCACTTCTTTCAGGAAAAGTTGCGAGCGGTTGCGCAGGGTTCTTTTTCTTCCTCCTCTTTTCTTTCTTCTCTCCCTCAGGTCCCGTCTTCTCTCTGCGCCCCTCTCATTGCTGATTTTTCTTTACCTGAATTGAGAGAGGCTTTTGCCTCCCCCAATCTTCACTCTTCCCCGGGACCTGATGGCCTCCCGCTCTCGTTCTATCGGGTCTTTCTACCGTCACTCCTGCCTTTTCTCTCTGCCGCTTTTTCGTGTGCTCTTTCTTCTCCTGCGCTTCCGCCGGAATTTACAGTTGCACATGTCATCCTCCTGCCGAAGAAGGGTGACCTTCTGGACTTGTCGAATTGGCGCCCCATCTCTATTCTCAACCTGGACTACAAATTCTTCACTAAACTCCTTTCTCGCCGCCTAAATTCTGTTCTTCCGTTTCTCATATCCCCCGACCAGACATATACTGTGCCTGGTCGTTCTATTTCTAACAATATCTCCTTTCTTCATAACCTTTCCTTTCTTGCACTAAAACATTTCGAACCCCTAGCTTTGTTTAATCTTAACCAGAAATCCGCTTTTGATAACGTCTCTCACGCTTACCTTTCTGCCGTATTAACTCACTATGGTTTTCCTCCCGCTTTTGTTTCTCTCATCCTTAGCCTCTACCGGGGCGCCCATTTGCACGTTCGGACGGCCACATTTTTGACGGCCCCGATTCCTTTTCGATCTGGCATCAGACAAGGTTGTCCATTATCAGGACAACTCTTTGCTCTCGCCTTTGAGCCCTTTTTGATTGCAAGTCGGGCGTCTCTCTTACCTGTGGTAGGACCGATTGTCTCTAGTACTCGGCATCACCGCTTTCTTGTCTCTGCTTACGCAGATGATGTTACCTTTTGTCTTCGCCGCGATGACCAATTTGATACTCTTCTTGCCACTTATGAACAGTATGCTGCTCTCTCTGGTGCTGCCCTGAATATTCAGAAAAGTGCTGGCCTGTGGTGTGGTTCTTGGAGAGGCCGCACTGACTCGCCGTGGGGTGCAGTGTGGTCCTCCTCGACCCAAAAATTTCTTGGAGCTCATTTTGGACACTCCTTTACCACAAGCAACGTCACTTGGCAAGCTCTTCGCCAACGACTTTATCGCACGGCTGGTTTTTGGCGATTTACGTTTTCCTTTTCCTCTTACTTTCAACGTGCTGAAATTGTTCATAGATATCTTCTCTCCCAATGCTTCTTTCCCTGGGATTCCTGTGTGTTTAAATCGCATCATTTCTCTGCCATCAATAGTATTTTCACTTCAGTGATATGGTCATCTAGACATTGGATTTCTGCTGCAACGCTTTCTCTGCCAACATCATTTGGTGGTCTTCATTTTCCGGATGTCAGAACATATTATCGAGCTCACCGAATCGTCTCCTTCATTCGTCTTCTCCTTTCGCCCTCCCCTGCACTTTCTTCTACCCTGAATACTCTTATTTCTATTCATGATCCATCCTTCAAGTTCCTCCTTTTTCTTCGGATGGATTCATCTCCTTCTACTTCTAAACATCTCCTTCTACTTCTAAACGCCTCCCACCACTTCTTATCGACGCTCTAGCGGTATTTCATTCTCTCCCGCTACTCCGCGTTCCTCCCTCTACCACCCTGGACCTGCTTGCAGAGCCTCTTTTCTTTTCCACTCAGATTCATCCACCCGATCAACCATACTTTCTTTTCCCCTCTTGGTTCCGCTCGGGAATTCTCACTGTCGAAGCTTTATTAACTTTCGATTTGACCTGGAAACCCCTCTCTTCTCTT
Organism: Macrothele yani; assembly: GCA_039090855.1. Lineage (NCBI taxonomy): Eukaryota > Metazoa > Arthropoda > Arachnida > Araneae > Macrothelidae > Macrothele > Macrothele yani. Next base: position 75,108,246 of record CM077002.1, on the reverse strand, counting down.
TTCCCTGACCCTTTTTCCACCTTGGAAGAGGAGTATGACCTTCTTCGCTCCGCTCTCCGTACCCTCTTCCCACTTCTGGTTTCTGACACTGGCCTTATTTCTGTCTCTGGACCGAGCCTCTCTCTTCCTTTCTTCCTTCCCTTTCGGGACTCTGTTGCTCCCATTTCTTCTTTTTCCACTGCCTCTATCTATGCGATCCTTCGTGCGCCCCTCACTTCACCGCATGGTCTTCCTAATGCTTCTCCTTCTCTTCTGCTGCTTATCTGGTCTGCCTCTTTCTCTCCCCTTTCTACCCCGTTAGAGCGAAACATCCACTGGCGGTTTCTTCACCGCCGCCTTCCTGTTCCTTCTTCTCTCTTTCACATGTCTATTTCTTCTACTTTTCTCTGCTGCTTTTGTGGTGTTGAAGGTGATGTTCCTCATGTCTACTGTCACTGTCCTGTTCTCCTTCCACTTCTCAATACTGCCTTTCGTCTTGTAGGCACCATTTGCTCCAGAGACATCCCTTTTCAAGCGTACGAGTGGCTATTGCTTACCAAACATCCCCCGGCTATTTTGCCGGATGCATGTGCCTATCTCTTCGTACTTGTGAAACATGTCGTTTCTCTTTATCATCAATCTCTCCGCTCTCCTGCTACCACACCTAGTATCCTCTCTGCTGGCGCGGCCTTACAGTCGATTTTTAGGAATCGCATCGTGTCTCGACTACGCCTGGAGAACTTCGCTGCTTCCACCCCTCAATCTCAAGCCTCTTTCCGGTCTACCTGGGCGCAGGGGACCGGTTGGTTCGAAATCACTGGATCTTCCATTCATCTTTCTTTCTGATTTTTTGTTTTTTCCAGCTTCGAAGATCTGAATGCATCAGTCGAGATTTTGTGTTCTCTCTTCCTGGTGCTTAATCACACCGTCTACTAAGTGTTTGTCATGTAACTGCTTATGATTTGTATTGTAGGCGTTTTCTGCAATTTTTGTGTAATTCGTGTGCATGTACCGTGTTGTATTTGTTTCTTTGTTGCACCTGTCCTTAATACTTATTCTTCACTCATGTGTCTGCTTTTGCTGCCTGTACCTTCATTGAGTTGCGCACCGTGTATTTGTTCTCTAGGAGCAATACGAGACGTATTGCCCTGCGATACTTTGTTCTTTCTGTTTTTTCTTGCTGCATTGTGTTGTATCTTTTAATTTATACTGTATTTCTGTCTTGCATTTTCACATTCTTTGACGTCATGTATTTTTTGCTCGTCCCATGTCGTTGTTTTTTGGACCGATGCAATACTGCACGACTTGCTGTTTGTATTTTGTGTATCCTTGTGTTTCACTTGGGGAGTTTGCCCAAGTTTCCACTATGTTCTATAATACACTGCCGGACAATTGCTAAGGACGGATGACAATAGCAACGATAGCAACCATAAAATGGAAGGCAGGAAAATGTGGAAATTGGCATAAGTGCGGAATACAGTAAGACGTGTTGTGCGTATGCAAATTTTGGATTGCCGAACTTGTTCGTGACGTTATAGCGCTGATAAGAGATATAAAGGATTTGACGCGTATTCACCGTTGTTGTTCAAACGCAAAGTTGAAAGGGAAAGAATCAATTGACGAACTTGCAATTTTCAGTATGTCTTCCAGACATCACCTAGATGATTTTACGCGTGGCCGTATTATTGGCAAGATTGAAGAAGGGCGAAAAATAACAGATGTTGCCAGGGAGTTCGACGTCAGCCACAGTGTTGTTTTAAGGCTTTGGAAATCATTTCAAACAAATGGAGAGTGTAGCAAACGTCACGGGTGAGGTCGTGTGCGCAGTACGACACCTGCAGAAGATCGATACATAGTGCTATCAACAAAAAGACACCGGCGCAGCACAGCTAGTGAGGTAGCAAATCAGTTTATGGCTGCTACTGGCAAGCGGATCTCCCGAAAAACTGTCGCCAGACGTTTGCATGGAGGAGGACTATACGCCCGCCGTCCTGTTGTGTGCATCCCATTGTCCAGACGTCACTGTACCGCCCGTTTGCAATGGTGCCATCAACATCGCAATTGGACTGATAACGACTGGTCTGCTGTCCTCTTCTCAGATGAGAGTAGATACAGTCTATCGTCTGATTGTCGACGACAACTGATCTGGCGTGATAGTGGTACTGCATATTGTCCAGCAAACATACAGGAAAGGACCGATATCCGACATGTAGTGTCATGGTATGGGCTGGTATCATGATCAATGGCCGTACGTCCCTCTATGTGCTTCCAACTGAGACTATGACTGGCCAACGATACATTAATGATGTTCTGCTACCTCATGTTCGCATGTTCCGTGGTGCTGTCGGTGATAGATTCATTTTTATGGACGACAACGCAACATGTCATCGAACAGTCGTTGTCCAGGAGTGTCTTGAGAGCGAGGATATTCAACGCCTCGTATGACCAGCACGTGCTCCAGATCTGAATCCCATTGAAAATGTGTGGGATGCTTTGGGTAGGAGTCTTGCTGGTCGCCAATGCCCTCCAATAAACAAGGACACCCTCATCCGTGCACTGACAGAGGAATGGGATAAATTACTCCAACAGCTGCTTGATAATGTTGTGCAAAGCATGACACGACGTGTGGAATCTTGCATCGCCCTCCATGGTGGCCATATCCCGTATTGACATCTTATGCCGGAACGCCTGCGGTCGGTAATTGCATTTTTTCACTTTTACGTATTCTGCACAAAATGGCCTGTTTATCATTTGAACATGTTCCAAAGCCTTCTGGATTTCAGAGCACAATAAATTGTCTTTCTTGTAATTTCCTGGCATTCTGACATTATTTTATTTCACTTGGCATCCAACCCCACTTATTTTTTTATGCGCTATATAGCCGTTTATGATCCGTCCTTAGCAATTGTCCAGCAGTGTACTTATCATGTTTTTGTCACATATCGTGTGGCTTCTGGGATTGTGGGAACTTCTGTACCTTTATCGTAGTATATGCTTTTGTTGTGTTTTACATGTTCCCTACTTTTTGTGCACTGCGTTGTACAGCCATGTTCTTGTAAATATATTTACCTGTTGTTTTGTGCTCTGCTTTCACTCTGCACGTCATCACATGCTTTATTAATTAATCATTACTTTTGCTTGTGCATCATCTTCCTCAAGCATATGTTGTTCCTTATCAATGATTTTAACGTTTTGTCATCCTTAGTTGACTGCCGTATCACATTTACCTGTAATATGTCATCAGTATCGCTCATTGTTTTGTTGTTTATTTTGCCATATGTGGTACGCCTGTATTCCCTATGTTTTTGCCAATAAAGTATATTTTGAGATAAACCAATTTCTTTCGAAAGGAGAATCGCAACAAACATAATAATCGGGTGTCTGTAGAAGTGGCAACGGGCTTTACCAATTACAGAATTCGTTAACAGCACAGTAGCAGCTAAGCCACTCCTCGCCTTTTCTTTTCGTGAGGGTGAATTCTTCTTTTTCCGTTCCACGAAGCGTATGCTAAGATTCATTTATCTGGAGTTGTTACTTTTACAGGAACTTTGCTCGGTGTAAATACTTCTCCAGTTTCAAGAATTAGTAATTTCTTTTGTGGGTTTAAATAATGAGACAGACCTTCACAAACAACTTGTTTTTCCCTAACCCGAACGTTGCCGCAGAGCAAACGTTTATCAAAATAATTCGATGTAAAATAAATTTAAAAGTGGAACTTTAAATGCGCATTCAAACAGCAAGTACAATAGAGTCTAAATGACTCAAACCACGTTAAATTACACCATTTCTATGTGATTTCTGAATTTAAGGTTTATACGGATGCTAGAGTCATTTTTCAACAAAGCTTCAGGACACAGCTGTGATTGGAGGAAATTTAGGGTAATGACGAGATATCCTAAGACGTTTTCCTATAATTGCGAAAGTTACAGAGCAAATACTATCGATGAATTCATGGGAGGTAAAAGCATTGTATCAAAATGTAAAGATACGCAAGTCACATATCAAGAAAATATCAGCACTTTCGAATCGACTATGGATTATATGATACATCGATCCTACACTACCATTAAAGAAATCAGTCTATACCGTTGAAAGGGGAATGTAGCCAACCAATAAAAATGACTTGTGTGTGTATGGATGTGTTTAGTAACAACCCTCCACACCACAGGACACAAGGATTATCTCGCTGCTCCTGCGGACGAGCAGTACGAAGCTCTGGTATTTAATCATTTGTCCAAGATAAGTTCGAATTTGAATACAGAGTGAGGCACGAATGTTCTGTTTGCCTTACGGCAGTGGCTATATCCTTTTACTGGCACCAGTTGCTCTAATTTAGAGATGGTCGACTGCTTGCAGGGGTTAATCTTTAAAATAAAGGTTTAAACCTCAAATTTTGTGTCAATACACTACATTCTATTTTACTATGCGATCTGATTATTTAAATTCTCTGTAACCTGAAATTCTGGTTTTGTAGAAATGCTTTCTTAAATCTGTGAATGCGAGTTATGATTGAGGGATCACAATTTTTGATCTCAGGCATATGCATCGAAATGTTTCGCCCATACAACAGTTGTTGTGACCTCTTCAGCACATTATAGGAAGGGAGAAATTACCCCCCCCTTCCCCCAAAAATTCATGAAGTTGTTTGCTTAGTTCTGTAAAACTTGAAATGAAGGCTTTACAAAATTCTCGAAGTATATTTAAAACCAGGTACATAGAACTCGCAAATCTTTTCTGACTTAGTTATTACAAAGACTTAAAAGAAATAATGAATTACAGCTCGCTCCTATGTATATTATTAGATTTAAATCTTTTAACTCTGTATTTTAAAATTTCAGGAAGTTCTTTGTTTAGCGGCAGAGGCAATTTACATGATACAGGATGTTTAACTGAGTAAACGCTTCGTCGAGGCCAGTTAACTGTAAAAAAGGAAAAATATCTACACCTCCTTTTTGCTCGAAACCATGGGGATAGTTCATATTTCTCTTAATACTTAGGAAACTAAGATGGATCATTACTTTAGTCACTGAGGAGACGTGCGCAATATCTTTGTTCTAGAGCTCTGCATTTCATACTCCTTTCACTTGCCTGAAGGCTTGAAGAACTGAAAGAAGTCTTCTAAAAATAATATTTGATGTATGCATAAGTTCTACCCGTTTTTGTATGTTACAAAGAAAGGAAGAGAACACAAAAAAATAAAGTACCTGGGATTTCACATAATTGCCATCATTTTGTATGACTTCTTGCGATCTGTCTATGATTAGGTGAATCCCGCGCAGAAAAAACTTCTTTGTTTTAGAGTTAAAGAAGTCATGTAATGCCGTTTTAACATCGTCCATATCATCGAAGGTTTGGAGAGCGAAGTTGTTCTGTAACAATCGAAAAAGGTGATAGTCCGTAGGTGCCAGGTCAGGAGAATACGCTGTGTGAGGTAACACTTTCCAACCAAAGTCCAGTCATTTTTACAAGTGATTAAAGCAGCATGAGGTCTGGCGTCATCATGATTAAGGATCACGCCTTTGCGATTGACGAGCGCTGGCCGATTCAATACCAGTTGTTCTCGCAATCTGTCCAGCTGTTGGCAGCAGAGGTCAGCATTTATCGTTCGGTTAGGTGCCGATACCTCCCAGTAGATTATTCCCTAGGCATCCCACCAAACACTCAACAAAAGCTTTTTGGGACGCAATGCTCCTTTTGAGGTCGATGGAGTAGGCTCCGCACCTTGGCACACAGTCCGTCGACGCTTTACATTAGGGTAAATAACCCATTTCTCATCAGCCGTTACGATTCGTCCCCAAACCGGTTCATTTCTGTGACGAGAAAGCAAAGAAACACAGGTACGGATTCTCTCCTCTCGTTTCTTTGCAGAAAGCTGGTGATGAACCCAGTTATCGAACTTGGCGATGATTACACTAATTCCTGAACGGTTGGATGTGGGTCATTTGTTATGGCTTGGTCCACATCTTCGTCAGAAACCACGGATGGATGTCCAGGACGTGGTTGATCTTTTACAGCTTCTATCTCCGTCCCGGAATTTCCGAAACCAACGGCGACATGTGCTATTATCAACTGCTTCCTCCCCATACAGTTGACAGATGTTGCGGCAAGCCTCAGCTGCAGTACTGCTTTTATTGAACTCGTACAGTAAACAATGTCAAATGTGCTCTTTATCACAAGCCATGTTACACCGTCCGTGATTTCAGTTACGAATGACTTACTCGGACAAACGTAGTGCCTCTATTTGCTCTACTGCTCCACGCTTTATTGGCCGAAAATACCTATGTCGTAACTACTCCGATCGCAATTTGCATCTATTACAAAAACGGGTAGAACTTTTGCACACACCCAATAAAATACAAATCATCCAGGTTCATTGTATGACGAACTGTTAATTATGAAGGCTCTGATCATCTCGACCGCGCTTGCGAATCCTCAACTCAATAAAATTCTGCTTTTGAATAAAGATAGTATTACTATGCTAAAGCCTCTGTTTCCAGGGAGCGAAATACAACACCATTTATCAGAAAGTCATTATAAAATGGAAGATTTTACGGAGTGTAAAAATTCTGCTTAACATTCTGCCTATCTTCTGTTGTTGCTATGAGTGAGAATGAAGAACTCGTGTGATTTTTTAGAGCTTATCGAAAAATCTTGCAGAAGTCTGTTTTTCTACCAGTTTAGTTATCCGTAACCGTTAAGTATAAAATCAGCATTTTATAAGCTTGTACTAAAATTATATAACTAACATTTTTAATTAGCTCTTATGATAATGTCTAAATATTTGTTAAATAAATGTCATTAAATAGAAGAAAAGAATAAATAATCACAGTGAGTATTGAGAATCTACAAATTAAGTGAATTAAAGGTTGCTTTACCTTTTTTAAAATTTTCAGGAAAGCGCCGCTTTTAAAAGGTGCTTGACGTTTCACCTTTAAAAACAGAATAAATTAAAATTGTTGTTGAATAAAAATTGATGGAAGCGTTTATAATAGATAAGCAGTAAAATAGGATTTTCTATTTTATGTTGAAATATAGTTTAGTATTGTTTTTATATTGTAAATAAGTACTGCAGTTCTGAGTTTCATATTGATGAGTGGAGTACAATTCAAGTGCTGAAAATCTTCGCGTTTCCTTTCTTTCGTAATGATTTTCACAAGACGTTTAATTTTTTTTTTTCATCTCAAGCTATCCGAGTCAGAACAAAGCTATCCTTACTTTGAATTTTAACGCTGCAATTTTTTATGCGGAATTGATGAAAGTTTTTTTTTTACAGTTGCTTTCTTAGAGATCCAAATGTTCTTGAAATCCTGGGGCATCTCCAATATAATGGACACTCATGAAGAAAGCATTTGTGACTCAGTTGTGGTGCTGAGAGCCTAGGTTTTTTCAAGAAACGTCACTACATTTCTTTCGGAAACATTTCGAAATATTCGCACATTCCAGTGACTGAAGATTTCGCCTAAAACTCAAGAAAGCGCCCTCATAGGAAGCTTTCTTGAAGCTGCCAGCCAATGGATGCTTCTTCTAACAAATAAAACTTTTAAATATTTTCAGTTCAAGCAAGTTACATCAAAGTGAATCAGCAAGACCTTGGTATAAATTTACTTCTCATAGATTTTCTTAATGTCAACTAGTTCACAGCCCTTGGTTTGATGATTATTCACTTTTTAGATGCCATCCTTTACAACATCATATAATTTTTGTCCCAAGTCTTGATATAAAGAGTAGGAAATACCTCGTAGTACTTCAATGATCTATGACATAACTCAAATATCATATCACGTGTGGATTCACAACACAGATAAAATACTGGGCTACCTGGAAATTCTAGATGTATAACTAAAGAAAAACAATGCTCTGTGGTTGATGTATAACTAAAGAAAAACAGTGCTCAGTTGTTGATGCATAACTACAGAAAAACAATCCTTCAGTGGTTCTAGCTGTCATGTCATCGCTTAAAAGGATACTTAAATAAAACCGTTAACTGAAGGTTACCTGCAACTTCCAAAGATTGCAAAAAGTCAGTCGACAGAAGATACATAGATGGTGGGGACTGATTTTATTCATTAAGGCTATCTGTATAAAAAACAACAACAAGAAAGGTGACACTGAACTTTCGGTTGTAAGGAGCACGCCTTTTGGATCCTTTTCGACACGAATTAGATATTTCAGTCATTCGAAGTCAATGGAACCCATTACTAAAAACACTTCTACAACCGATAAAACATCTACAAATAGAAATAGTTACTTTCTTCTCCTACCTACTGAAATGTATGATACGAAAACTAGCAAACTGTACAAAAAAAGTTTCTCATTGTATCAGAGATAAAGGAATTTTCAAATCGAACTGTTAGAAGAACAGATACAGAGGAAAACATGAACTAACTTCAAACCTCTAGCAGAAGAATTCTGCATACCGAAAAAGCTGAAAAGTTCCGAAAAGTATTATATATAGTAAAAACAATAACCAAGTTAAACTGAACACTTGTCCTATGATCCCAGAGACTTTGGTGAAATGTCTGATAATATTACGTTGAGAACAGTTGAGGCATTTAAATACCTCGGATCCATAATGCATCAGGATGGTACATGTCTTCATGACATTGATCGGAGAATTGCGGAAGGCAGGAAAGCAATTTCTGTTTTGAATCCTGTTCTTTGGAGCAGCAATGTATTTCCAAGGGTAAAAAGACACATTTTTTCTGCGATTGTACGGAGCATCATTTAATATGGTGCGGAGACGAGGACATTCAATAAAAGACATCAACAAATATTATTGGCTACAGATATGGACTTTTGAAGGCGTTCTGCAAGAAAATCCAGGTGTAAAAAAGTGCGTACACAAAAATTCGAGATATTACGAGAGTTAAAGTAGACATTATTCAAAATATTGAGATGCGGAGATTTCAATGGTTCGGCCATGTAAGGAGAATGTCATCAGAAAGACTTCCAAAAAATCTGATTGAGTGGGAGATTCCGACAAAGAGGGGAAAGGAAGACCAAGTACAAAGTGAATGGAGGCCTTGCATAGAGAGAAGTGGACGAAGACCCTGGCTGAATGATATGGTAGAGCAAATCCACTTGGTAATGTAAACTACTGATAATGATGAAACTACGCAAGAAAAAATTACTTTTTAAATACGTCTTCAGGGAGCAGAAACGGTGAGAAAAAGATTTTGATGCTTACGCCCGCTATCAGGAAAGCTTTACGATATTTTCAGAGCATAATGTATTCCCCATCTTTATTGTAGCGAATGGTATACAGTAAAAAAAGAAATTTTTCAATATAATTTTCAAAAGCAGAGATACAGTTACAAACCGAGTTACACAAACACCACCATGACAGAACTGTTAACTACAAAATGAAAGAAAAACTCATCACAAACCCCAAGTACAAACAAAGTGTCCCACAAGCGGTATCGGTGTTAAAATAATTTTCTAAATATATGCTTTAGAAGCAAAGATTACGAGAGAAAGAGATTAAATATTTGTGCCCCTAGCGGGGAAATTGTGCACTATATTGGGAAGGAATGACTCACACGCACAAAATGTTTTCATAGATAGCTGTGTCTGACTGAAAACTTATTTTTGTAACCGAATTTTAAGTACCGCAGATATTCCTGCAAATATGTTGTAAACGGAAATGTGCATTTACTTAACGCATATGTGTGTCATTAAGAGGCCATATTGTTACACATGTGCGTTAAGAAAAAAACTTCAATTAAATGGAAAACATTTCTCACCAAAAACGCTGTCCGTTAAAGAACGGATTTTTTCAAATTTCACGATTAGAAGCAGAGATATCAACAAAAATAAAATATATATCTACACCCACTACTGGGAAAATTATGCACTCTTTTCAGCAGAAAGTATTCTAGAAAGTTTTCTCACGGTGAGCGGAATCAATATCGAAAGAAGTTTTTTAATCGAATTTTTAGAAGCGCAGATTTTTTACGCATCTAAAAATGAGAAATTATATGCAGAACATTTGCTACCCGAAAAATGTTCTGCATACGCTATTTACCTTTATGTCCCTTAGTGGAAAATAATGCATTACTTGAAAAACAAACGGTGCCTAAAATAGTTTTCGTTCTAAATTGCACCAAGAGCAAGAAATAATTGTTTCAGTTGGATATTTAGGAGCAAATATATGGAATAAAATATATTTTGAATTCGCTAGCATCTGCATTTACACCCTTTTGCGGCGAAGTTATGTATCGTGAAAAACCTGTAAAACCAGAATCATCGTTCTTGCATTTCCAGCTTTCTAATGCGAAAAGAATTTTTTAAACCAGCCTAATAGTTGCAGGGATACGGTGCTCACAGGCAGACGTACGGGCAAGCGGACTGACAAAGTATAAATACAAGCACGTGCTTTTTTTAACAAAACGTGTTAAAAAAAATAGTCATTATTTTTTTAATTATTAACAAAAACATGAGTGATTCACTTAAAATTTTAAAACTTATATTGTAATTTAAGTGACTTAATTTACTTTAGAAGTTGTTGGGTAATATAACGTATTAGTAATAATTAATTTCTTGATTAATTTTCCAGGAATGTTCTGCCTACAATCCTGGTTTGGATGAAACACTGATCTGAAACATAAGTCAAACGTTTTTTTCGTGTATAGTTGCAATGCTAACGTCACTGACGTCTTTCATTCTGATAAGGTTAAAAACTGATAAATGCAGAACAGCTGTGTTTGTAGAAGATAGAAACGGACCTTTGCTTAAAGTAAAAGTTTCGATAATTCGGAAGGAAAGTAATCTAATCCCAGTCTACAGACGGGCACTATACGAGAACACAGAATGCTATACAGAACGTATGCACACCATACTCATCCACCTACGCCTCTTCCGTCATTATGTGCCTATCTTTTCGTGCTGGTTAAACACGTTATTTAGGTATACCTTCAACAACTCCGCAGCGTTTCCTCGCCGGTCTCTTTACACCAGGCCGGCGCAGCACTTTTGTGCCATTTCCAAGATCGATTGCTTTCTCGACTCCGCCTGGAGTACCAGTCGGCTTCTTCCAGTCGTCGAGAAGCCACCTTCTATGCTACCTGAGCGCCGGTCGTTCCATGGTTTGCGGTTGATTCTGGACTGCGACACCTATCAGTACCCTAGGACATTCTACACCTCCTTTGCTGAGTTCCGTGGCAGCCTGCTGTCCCTCCTCCACTCTGCGACTCGTCTCCATGTATATCATGTGATCGTGCTACAGCCTGTGCTGTAATACCCAAGTATTTGTTTTCTCGTTTTCAGTGTGCATATCATTGTGATCTTGTCATTTGAATTGTTGTTCTTCGTGTCATACTATGCTTTACCATATTTACATTGTTATCAGTGTGCCCTCTGATTCCGTGACCTCCCGTCACTTTTTTGTACTTGGGGCTGTACCCTGGTCACCTTAAGTACTTTCTGTCTATGCACCTAGTGTATTACACCGTGTTCCTGTAGTGTATTTTACTTTGAGATGTCATGTGGTGTACGTCTCTATCTCTCATTTGTTATATTTGCTGCACTCACACCCCTTCTTAGTGTTTAGCCATTTCATTGCACCTGTTTGATTTTTGTACAGTTCTATACTTCCACATTGTGTACATACTATTTTCGTGCTTTCACATTGTGTTAATGCTTTGATCGTGCACGTACAAATTTATGATAAATTCTGTCATCTGTCAGAACCCATGGCTTGTCCTGTGCTTTCACTTTATACATATACTCATAACATCCCGGAGTGCACTCATGGTTTATCGTGTGCTTTTTACTGTACTTGTAACATTTCTTTCTTCTTCACATTGTGTACTTTATTTGGTCATCCCTGTGTATAATATGGTTCATCATGTCTTGTTAATGTACCAGTTACATCTATTGCGTCGTACAGTGCTTTCATTTTGCGTTAATTCCTCTTGTCATCCCAGTGTGCATTCCTAGTTTTGCTCTGTGATCTTACTGATCCTTCTGCATTTTTTTGTGCAATCCACGCTACCGTTGAATTGTGAATGCTAATGTCATCTCAGTATATTTTCATGCTTACTCGTGTACATTAATTACCTTCACCCCGCCTGTATTATGTTGCTTTGGTGCCCTCGTTAAATAACTTGCACAATTGTGCACGCTGTGTTTTTATCTCATGTATGTAATGTTTTACCTTCACGGCGGTCTTTGTGCTGTTCTTTTTCTATTTGTGTACTATTGTTTTGCCTGTGTTATCCTGTAAATCATGCCCAGCCAATGTCATGTTACACGATGTGTTTCTCTCTTTCACTTCTCCTGCAATTTTTATGCAATAAGCTTTGCTTGCAGCATTTGTTATTCATCCCCATTGTCATTGCAGTGTATATACCATCATGTTTTAACAGTTTGTATTATTTCCCAGTGAGACGCCCAACACTGTAAGTCTCCCTCTTATGTTTTCTTATGATGAATAATAATAAAGCGATTTTGAAACCTTGCTTTATGGCTGGGTGCATTATTCTGCTGGTACCAAGAAGGCTCGGTTCAATAGTATTGCCACAGAGTTGGAGGGCATAATTGTCCAGCATATCGAGGTAGACGTGCTGGTTAACAGGATTGTTCAGGAAACCAATGGGCCCGGACCATACCACGAGAAACACCCCCTCACGAGTACACTGCCAGCTCCAAACTTGACCGTAGCAACAGTACACTGTGGTAAATAGCGTCCCATCGGCTGCCGCCATACCCACACACGGCCATCAGACTGATATGTCGCGTATCTGCATTCATCAGTCAATAGGAATCGTTTCCATTGATCTACGTTCCACGATAAATGTTCTTTACACCATGATAAACGACGATTAGAATTCCGAATGGAGATGGAAGGCTTATGAGTAGCCGCACGACCACAGTAACCCATGGAATGAAGCTCTCTGCGAATGGTACGTGTACATACCGTGGTTCCAGCATTTTTACTAATCTGTACACAGATATCTTGTGCACTACTCCTTTGATTAGCTACTACGATTCTCCTAAGGTTTCGACGTCCTCTATGACTGATTTCCTTTGATCTGCCGGTGCGTTTTGTTGGGTCAGGCACGCCATGTGTCTTCCACTTATTAAGTACATCCAAAACAGTTGACTTGGGTATGTTTAAACGCCTCTCGGTTTCTCTTATGGACAACGCACTAATATAACACCTAACAACATTTTCTTTCTCAATATCAGTTCTCTCCCGCCACGACATTTTTACTTAACTGCACAGTCCGATATGATCGTGGTCAGCTGCTGGCTTGTTTTTATACTGTTTGCAGCTGTACCGCGCATCTTAACAACGTAACGTTTCCGTTCATTTGCTTTTGAAGGGGTTTTCGGTCACTTGTGCCAATATAGTGTATATGCCTTTTAACAGAGAACATTTAAATGACTGAACGGGAAATTTTGAAACGGTATGATGAGAAGGATCGCCACATGAAATCTAGATGATATGAGAAAATTTAGTACACATTACTGAATATCAGCTATACACTGTGAAGTTACAAATTATTTGGAACACCTAACTAATAACGTTTTGGGCCGCCCATGTGTTTCAAAACAGCCTCAATTTGATGTGGCATGGATTCATTGAGATGGTAATACAAATCTACAGATATGTTCAGCCAAGAGGATGTGATGGCGTCCGTCAATTGTTGAATATTGATGGCGTCCGTCAATTGCTTAATATTAATGGCGTCCGTCAATTGCTGAATATTTATTGTGCCCTTCAATTGCTTAATATTCATTGTACCCTTCAATTGCCTAAAATTCGCTGGAGAAGAATCGCTGTTATAAGTGCATCTCACAAGTGCTGAGGTGAATTACGTTCTGGGATCTATAGGCACCATTTCAGAACTTTGGAGCCATTTGCATCTTCTGGAAACTTTGGGCAACTACCCGAGCCTTGTAGCACGGCGCATTATGCTGCTGGAAGTAGCCCCCTTACCAAAAGGAAACACCATACATATGTACGTGTGTGCCTCGTCCGCAATGATGTTGAAATACCTCACGGTATCCAAATTTTGTTTCGGAGATATTAAGGAACCCAGTGTTCTCCATGAAAAGAGACCCCTGTTCATTACGTTACCTCAACCAGCTTGTACTGTTAGCTCTAAACAGCTGGGAAAACTATATTTGTGCGGTTGACGTTATGTTTGGAGAGTCTACCGACGTGTATTAATGAAAATGTGATTCATCGGACCAGACGACCTTCTCCCAGTCCTAAAGTGTCCAGTTTTGGTGCAACCGTGGCCACTGCAGACGCAGGTCTTTACAGGATTATCATGTTAAATGTGGAATGATTTTAGATACTTATAATTTTTAATCTGGGAAAGTTAAGAAACCGTCATTTGAAAAATAATTTTATTGGGTATCCAAGTAATTCACTGATAATGTCGTTATGAACATCAACTGTCACAGAAGAAATGAAAAAAAAAACATCCGTGTTGTCAGCTCTCAGCTCCAGGAAAACACCAAAGTAGATTGCCAAGTTCCACAAATTCTCTAGTCTTGTTGGAAAATGAAAGGGAGGCCTTATATCTTTCAACAGGACTCTTCCCCAGTACAGAAGGCCAAAGCGACTCAGAAATCGCTTGAAGAGAATTTGTCCTGTCACTGGTCCCCAGACCCTTGCCCCCCCCCTCCCCTCTACCCACTTGAATCACTTGGATTACAATATGTGGGGCGTAGTTCAAAGAGAGACGAGTAAACATCTCCATAACACCATTGATTCAATCACGCATGCCATCGCCAATGTCATGACCTACATGAACAAGGCTCAGGTCACCAATGACTGCTACCAATTCCGCTCAAGAATCGAGGCCGTCATCGCTGCCAAGGGCAGGTTCATCAAATAATTACGAAGTGTGTTTGTGCATTAACTATTATACAAGATTTTGCTTCAATAAAACGAATATTTTTAATTTAATTGTTTCATCATATACATACATTTTGCACATATACCATAATAACCCTCTAGAAGAAACGACTGGTATACGAAGCGAACATCTACTGTTATCGCCTATTTGCACCAAATGTGCGGTGGATTCGATATATTGAACTTCTTCTCTAGATACCGTTTTTGTACTGCGAGGTTACTTACCTCAATGGGTTTCGTCTGTTACCTCGTACAACTCTCCCCAGCAGTCGTTGATCTCTAATATCGACCTGTCGATGCTCCTCTGCCTTCAATGGATGGCGGTGCTCCTCTGCCTTCAACCTCCACTTCTACTGCTCCTCGTTCCTATTCTTCAGCGGTAACTTCCCAAAGGCTTCAGCCCAAGTCTAATTCCATGCGAGCGGAAGCCGCAGCTTTAAAACCTCATGTCCGTCGCTCTGGTAATGAGGTTGTGCTCGAAATTCCAGTGGATTCTCCAGCAGGTGCCTCTTTCACCACGGCTACTGAGTTGGGTGTGTGCTTTGAGGCGCTGCCAGACACACCACTCAAAATGTACTCAACTGCTCTAAAACAAAAGTTCTCTCCGTCAGCGATACGTCATATGTCGCGCAGAGGGCCGAGTGTCATTGTTTATTTTTTTCATGCGGCAGATGCTACCTCTGTCTTACAGACTGGGCTGGTTGTTGGTGATCACCAATTATTTCCTGAGCCTGTCGCCCAGAGACCAGTAACGGTCTCGATGTACCCAGTACATCCTGAAGTCACAGATGCTATGCTTTGTGCTTTTCTTATGCAATCCGGTCGTGTTGTGGGTAACATTACCACACACTCCGCTGCTCCAAAGGACGAGGATGATCGTTCGATTGAAAGTGCCCGACGAGTTGCGCGAGTAGTATTCTCTTCGGATGAACATATCAAGTCTTTTCCTACTCTCTTCACTGTAAAATGTGGAGATCAAATCCGACGCATCGACGTTTTAACCTCCTTTCATTGTCAGACTTGTAAGGCGTATGGCCATCAACGTAGTGAGTGCTTCCGCCGCCCTGCTGTACCTCAGTCTTCGGGACCAAACGTCACTCGTGACAGCCCTGTGTCGTCCACCCCTACCGTTTCTAAGGAGGTGTCTTCAGAACTTCAACCTGCTCTGCCATCGGGCCTTCCTCCACGGGGTCCTGCCCCACAATTGTTGACAGAGGACTTTCCTCATCTGGTACCGACAGCTCCGCCCACGTACCTTGCAGCTCCAGCTAACCTGACTGCTGACCTTCATCTTCCTTCGGATGAAGACACTCCAAGTACAGTTACTGACATGGACTGCCCTACTGCTAGTGACACTTCTGGCAATCACTCTGACCCTACAACTACCAGCAAGCCTGCTCGACGGGAGTCCTGGAGTGCTCCGCAGACTCCGCTCCCTCCTCGCATCGGTGCTGCAAGAGGTCGTTCTGTTGACTCATCTTCCCGCTCCTCCTCTCAACGTCGTACTTCGCCACGAACAAGTCGACACCCTGCTGTGATTCCAGGTTCTAAGACTCCACCCCCAGTGCTTTCCCTAGATTCTTTTCTCCGATACCTAGCTGAAGCGAAGGCGGATATACCGGTAGGTCCGCTTTCTCTTCATAAAATATATGAAGTATTATGCTCTCATAAACATCCTAGATTCTTTAATCAGTTTGTTGCACGTCATTTGCTTGATCTTCCTACTGTTCTAACCCAAGTTTCTAGTGTGATATCTGTGTATCGAAATCTTGTGCTTTCCTATCCCGATCTCAAATTTAGTGTTGACAGAATGAAGAAGCAAGCGAAGAAAATAACAGATTCCAGCGCACGTGCGTGTCGACCTGGGAAGGACCTACCGATTCAAGGTGGTCACACTTAACTGCAGAGGGTTCTCTGCTTCTCCTAGAAATGCTCTAGTGTATGAGGACTTGGCGCCTCTACACGCAGATCTTCTCTTGCTCCAAGAGACCAATTGCTCTGCTACCACTTTGTTCTCTCGTTGGCGGGCTTGGCCCTACGATTTTCACCATGCTTATCGAGTTGGACGGAATGGTGGCCTTGCACTTGGGATCCATCACCGCCTACTCCCTCTGATTTCGACGCCAGTGATTCGTGCCTTACATGTGGACAACCTCCAGGTCGCTGTCTTTTGCATTGAAAACGTGACCTATCATGTTTTTAACATATATGTCCCCTGTGATGAACGTCTGTTACCTGATCTTCTCTCCACACTCCGTACAGAGCTGTCATGCATCCCACCGTCTGAATACATTCTCATCGGCGGAGATTTCAATTGTACGTTGTTGCCGGCCCTTGACCGCAATTCAACCGTTGGAGAATACCGCAGACAACGTGTATTACAGATTTCCCAGCTAGTTGATGATTTTCAATTGGTTGATGCGTTCCGGCATCTACACCCGTCGGAAATCTCTTTTACCTGGCGCTCTTCCATCCATGGCAGCACTACGGCAGCACGGTTGGATAAATTTTATGTTTCGACTGCTCTTCTCCCGTCGATCGCAGCTGCTGCCCATCATCCTTCCGCCGCTTCAGACCACAGTATTGTCAGTCTGTCGGTGTGTGTTTCGCCTTCACCTTCAAGGACTCAACGAGTATGGACTTTTCCGGACTCGCTCCTGGATGATCAACAATTTTGTGTTGCTGTGCGTGAGTTCCTCCTAAGTCGTCAGCCCCTTCTTGATACTACGTCCGACGCGATGCAACTGTGGCTCAGTGTCAAACATGACTTGGTCCTTTTTGTACGGCGCTACTCCCATGCCTCTCGGAATGAGAGCGATATGAAAATTGCGAATCTACGTGCTCTATTGTCGATGCTCTCTCTTGATGATCCGCAATACCCCGGCTATCTGGCAGATCTCCGTGCTTTGCTTCTTCCTCGCGCATCCGATGCAGCCTGCAGGATGCATTTCTTGCATCTCTCCCTTACAGCTGATTCTCACGATTACTTAACCGCCTTGGAATCTCAACATCGTTCTGCTACATCTTTGCGTCATCTTCGCCTCCAGGATGGTTCCATCACTTCGAACCCATCGAAGCTATGCACTTTCACCAGACAGTATTTCATCGCCAAGTACAGTGCGGTAACGCAGTCTTCATCCTCATTAGCTTCTCCTCTTCTCTCCTCTCTTCCTCAGGTCCCCTCTACTTTATCTACTTCTTTACTCTCTCCTTTCTCTCTTCGCGAACTCCGCGAGGCGTTCGCTACTCTCAATCCTCATGCCGTTCCTGGACCTGACGGCCTTCCTCTGTCCTTTTATCGTGCTTTTCTACCGTGCCTTCTGCCTTTTCTGTCTGCGTGTTTCTCGTCTGCTTTTTCCTCTCCTGCGTTACCGCCCGACTTTATTTTGGCACACACCATCCTCCTTCCTAAGAAGGGTGACCTCTTGGATCTTGGAAACTGGCGCCCTATCTCCATCCTAAACACTGACTATAAGTTCTATACAAAACTCTTATCCCGTCGCCTTAATTCTGTTCTCTCTTTCGTTATTTCTCCTGACCAGACATACACTGTGCCTGGTCGGACTATTTCCACTAACGTTTCTCTTCTCCTTCATCTTCACTTCCTCGCTCGCTCTTTTTGTGAACCTCTTGCCTTCCTCAATCTGGATCAAAAGTCCGCTTTTGATAACGTTTCTCATTTTTATCTCTCTGTTGTCCTTTCACAATTTGGCTTTCCTCCTACCTTTTCTTCCGCACTCTTGGCCCTTTATCAGGGAGCTAGTTTCCATGTTCGAGCGGCCACATTTCTAACCGCTCCAATTCCGTTTAAGCGAGGCATCCGGCAAGGATGTCCGCTCTCCGGCCAGCTATTCGCTCTCGCTTTTGAGCCTTTCCTGTTAGCAGCCCGAAGATCACTCCTGGATGTCCTACCGCCGACAGTGGCTAGTACTCGTCATCATCGAATAATTTTCACCGCCTATGCTGATGATGTGACCTTTTGCGTCCGGGATGAATCTCAATTTGATCGCCTGTATTCTGTATATCAACAGTATGTTGCATTATCTGGAGCAGCGCTGAATGCCACTAAAAGTACTGGCTTATGGTGCGGGGCATGGGCTGCCCGCACTGATGCTCCTTGGGGTGCGCAGTGGACAGCCACTACACAGAAGATCCTCGGTGCGTATGTCGGATTGCCCTTGGCTTCTGCATCTGCCACCTGGACTGCTCTTCTTCCCCGGATACAACGGACTGCTGCCTACTGGAGTAAGGCCCGCCCTTTCACATCGTTCCGTCAACGAGCAGCCGTTGTTCGTCGACAACTTATCTCTCTATGCGAATACTCTTGGATGTCGACGGTTGTGCCCGTGTCACAAATGATGACCATCACTCGCCTCTCAACTTCCGTCATCTGGTCTTCACATCACTGGGTTAAACCTGCCACGCTTCATCTGCCAGCCTCTTTGGGTGGCATCCAGCTTCCTGATCCAGCTTTCCTTTATAAAACTCATCGCATTATTCATTTCATTCGCCTTGCCACTTCAACTGTTCCGTCCCTTACCACTACCTTGAATGTTCTAGCTTCTTTCCGTGACCCATCTTTCACCTTCCTACTGTTTCTGAAGATGGATGCATACTCTCTTCTCCCGTCCCACCTCCCTCCTGTCCTGCGAGAGGGCCTTTCTCTCTTTCGTTCGCTTCCTCTTCTCCGTTCATTTCCTTCTTCAACTCTTGATCTCCTAGATGAACCTCTCTTCTTCTCTTCTCTTATTCACCCTCCTAACCTCCCTTACTTTTACTTTCCTCATTGGATCCGCTCTGGTGTGATAACTGTCCGTTCTCTCGTAACTTCTGATCTAACCTGGAGACCTCTTTCTTCCCTGTTTCTATCTCCAACCATTACTCTTGCTAACGAATATCTTCTTCTTCGCACAGCGCTTTGGAGCCTCTTTCCACTCCTCGCTTCACCTGATGGTCTCTTCTCGGTCCCCTCTGCTCCTCTTTCCCTACCGTTCTTTCTCCTCATTCGTAGCTCCCCGGTTCTAGTTACTTCTCTCTCCTCCTCTTCTCTTTATTGGCTTCTTCTTTCCCCTCCCGCACTTCCACTTTCTGTTCATTCTGCTCCTCCTTCTCTTCTCCCCGCTATCTGGACAGCATCTACCTCCCCCCTTTCCTCCCCTCTTGAACTCAATGTCCATTGGCAATTTCTTCACCTTCGTCTCCCAGCCCCATCAGTACTGTTTCGCATGACCCTTCTCACCTCTCCGCAGTGCTCCTTTTGCCCTGAAGTCAGCGACGTCCAACATCAATACCTATTCTGCCCCGTTCTCCTGCCAGTCCTAAACACAGCATTTCGTCTTGCTGATCGAATTTGTGCTCGATCGTTACCATTTCTTGCATATGCTTGGCTACTCCAAACAAAGCATCCACCTACTCACTTGCCTCCTGTGTGCCGTCATATTTTTCTTCTTGTGAAGTTCACTGTCTATGCTTTCCATCTTCAACAACGCTTCCCCGCTCTTATTCCACCTCCTCAGGAGGCAAGTGCTATCATTCGGAGACGCTTCCTAGCACGGTTAACCACTCGCCTCCAAATGGAGCACTCTCGTGCTGCCTCAACAAACACCGATAGCGTTTTTCAATCCACTTGGGCCCAATCGGCTGGGTGGTTCCATATCCACAATTTGCAGTTACATCTCAACCTATAAGTGGGATTTTTGTTGTCGCCCACGTTCACTGTAACAAATCATGTTTTTACGTATTAATTTTGGTGCTTCGCTATTTGTGATTTTTCTGTTTTAATGTGCCATTGAAGATAGCTCACCATGTTTCCCATGTTCTCTTCGATGATGTTGGGTTTTATGTTGTTGTATATAATTCTTCCTTCTGCACAGTTTACTGCCCACGCAATGTCCCCTTCATTATGTTGAATATTTTTTTAAAATATTAGTCACTGTGTGTATAATATAATGTAACAAGATGCCCTTCTGAGTACATTTAGCGTTATTTCCCCTTGTCACTGAATACTTCTGTACATATGTTGTAAATTTTGAATGTAGCATCACTGTTGCATTTCTGTGAATTAGTACCTAATGTTTAATCTTTAGTATGGTAGTAATGCTTAATTGGAATTTGTGCATAGTATAGAATCATGTCTTGCCCTGTCTACAATACTGTAGGTAAACATTTTCGTTTGTATCGCTCGTGCTTTATTGTCTGCCTCTTCTTCGCCCTACGTGGCGAAATAATTTTTTTTTTTTATGATTTTAACAATATTTTGTTTTACGTTTCACTGGAACTTTCCAGCTGATGTATATACCGCTGTATTTATTGGCAGAATTCCATTGTCATGTACATAGAAATGTTATTTTACTGAAGAATAAAGGCAATTTTGAAATGTCGTCTCCTGCTAGAGGAAGATCGCGGATAGCTTGTTTCGTTGTTTGCGCATTATTCATCTTACACCTCCGATGTAGATGTTCTTGCATAGCCAAGGAGGTCTGCCGTATCTGAGAGATTTGCACTTGCCCTGCTAGCGTCCTCTATTTTACCTCTTTCACTCCTTAAATGTGGAGTCCGTCCCGTATTGCCGTTAAAGCTTCGAACACGTCTGAATCCTTTGTAGAAAGCTGTTCATTAAACCGTCTCAACGTTCCACACAGTCAAGTCACATTATTTTGATCGCCTCCTACTTTTGACGTCAACAGCGGGTAGCCAATGAAAGAAGGCACGTGCCGTGAGCTGGCTTGGAGGGTATATATAAGGTGTGTTGTAGGTATTCTGAAAACATATCACTCTTTGCTGTCATGAATAAAAGGAGCAATTTATTCTATTTTCCAAAAGGGTTGATTATCGGCTTTCCGGCCAAGGGTGGCAGTATTTCTGAAACGGCGCAGTTTGTGAACTGTTCGCGTGCTGCTGTGTTTAAAGTGTAATTGGAGAAATGGCACTATTGCGAATAAGCGACGTGGAAACTGCAGAGCCCCGTGTGCCGTTCATCTGAGAGGTGAACATCGGCTTCGAAGGTTCGTGAGAGCCGATCGACACGCTACAGTGGAGCAACTCACTGTCCGAATGAACCAGGGGGCTACCGGAAGTGTATCTAAAACGACAGTTCAGCGAACCCTGCTGCGTATGGGGCTCCGATGCAGATGGATGGTCACTGCACCTATGCTAACGAAAGTGCATCGGCAGAAAAGGCTTACATTTGCACGGAAGTATTGGAATTGGACCTCCGCTAATTGGCAAAGGATTGCCTTCTCCATTGAGTCACGTTTACTGCTTCATCGAACGGATGGACGTTGGCGTATAAGGCCAGAAACATCAGGGAACAAACACTCTTCAACCATTGTTGGAAGAACACAAGCTGGTGGGGCAGCGTTATGGTCTGAGGAATGTTTTTGTGTCATTCCTGGGTGCACTCATACCTGTGCAAGGCACTATGGACCAAATTCGTTATGAATCCATCCTTGAAGATACATGCTGATTGTCTTCCTTGGGGCGGATGGGATCTTTCAGAACGACAATGCGACGTGTGATACAGCTAGAAATGTCCGAGAGTGGTTGGAAGAGTACGATGAATACTTAAAAGTACTTCCCTGGCCTCCTAATACCCCAGACTTAAACCCAATTCATCATCTATGGGACCACCTCGATCGTGTTGTTCACCCTATTGATCTTCCACCACGCACCCTCCAGCAGCTGTCAGATACACTGCAGTCAGCTTGGCTCCACATGGGTATGTAACGATTGGTCGACAAACGGTTGGTCGACATAACAATTGGTCGACACACGATTGGCCGACAGTAACGATTGGTCGGCATAACGATTGGTCGACAGAAATGATTAGTCGACATAACGATTGGTCGGCATAAAGATTGGTCGAGAGAAATGGTTAGTCGACATAATGATTGGTCGACAGTAATGATTAGTCGACAGTAACGACTGGTCGACATTGGTAGACAGTAACGACTGATCGACATTGGTCGACAGAAAATGGTCAATGGAACTTGTAAAAAAATTCGAATAAGTGCAAACAGTTTGGCGGTAAATTGCCCCACCGGAAGATTGCCACGCATCTTTCAGCAACCCGGAAAATTGCCACACACAGAAAAATTGCTCCACCGGAAAATTGCCACACACAGAAAAATTGCCCCACCGGAAAATTGTCACATGGTTTTCATTAAGGGGACGAGCACAAATCGCCGTTCGTCCTAGAAACGCTTTGAATGTGTGGCAATTTTCCGAATTATGTGTGGCAGTTTCCCCAAGGTGCTATACCTAAAGTGCCCCGGTGCCCTTTCGGAAATAACATCGTTCAGAAGGCCCTCGTTATAGATTTCACTTAGAGTACAAAAGATGACACGGGGGCCTATTTAGAAATTATATGTTATAATGCTGTACGTTCTGAGGACTACATTCTAAAAGATATTATTTCCAAAAAGGAACGTTACGTTTTGAGAGGTCAGTACGTTCTGAGAGGTACCGCTGCGAATGCAAACCATAATCCTCTGAACCAAAGGTTATCGCGACCAATCGTGCTGTCGACCAGTCGTTACTGTCGACTGGTTGTTACGGTCGACTAGTCGTTACGGTCGACTAGTCGTTACGGTCGACTGATCGTTATGTCGACCAATCGTGATGTCGACCAATCGCTACTATCGACTTGCCGTTACGGTCGACTGATCGTTATATCGACCAATCGCGCTGCCGACCAGTCGTTACTGTCGACCAATCGTTATGTCGAACAATCGTTATTTGACCACTCGTGTGACACTAGCTCCACATATCTGAGAACACCTTCCAGTACCTTATTGAGTCACCCCCAGTCAGTCCAGCTGCTATCCGCGCTGCACACGGTAATTACTCTGGATATTAGCTGGTTGTCCCAAATAACGTGACTCGACCGTGTAGTTGCGTATGTAAGTAAGAACGTCAGTTGTCTGATTGCCATCTGGCGTTCCTGATAAATTGCTACTTCAGTGTATTTCTAAGGGGGCTTTCAACATATAGATTAACTATGAGGTTCAAGGTAACTGACTCAGGGAGATTACCGCAATTGAGTAAAGGCGTTTTTTTTTTCTTCACATCTTTGCCACAAAATACTGGCAGTCTAAGCTTTTTTCTGCAAAGGATTTAGTTCTTGGATAATGATAATTCACCACTTTTACAACTTGTGGACTCTGGCGAAGATAGTTTCATTTTATTCTATCATTACCAGTTGATGAACCAAGATGGTAAATTATTTTGCGAAATGCTTTGATATTAAAAAGACGGGCTCCTACAGTGATAAGTATTCCCGCATACCTGTTTTTTTCTTTACTATTCATTACAACTCCCCTGCAACGTGAACATTTCTATAATTCAAATTTAAACTATCATGAATCCAATGTGCTCGCTTATAAATTTTCTCAGTTAAATGGCGATCATTTAATGACTTCTAAGCTTTCTTTCGATACAAATATTATATTAAGCGCATGTTACGTACCTTATTTGTTGTTCAATATTAACGCATCCCAAACAATGATGGCATATGCGCTTTGATATAATCCTTTCGTGGTAAACACAAATGTACCTTGAATTAAATTCATGACCGAATACATCATTTTATCGCATACGAAGCATCCCGCTCCAAAATTAAGCCACTTTACAAATATTTGTTCTAAATCCTTTTTTCCTTTAAATTAAGATTTACAGAATTTTGCCTAGACTGCTGATTTAATATCTCCTGTTTCAAACGACAGTTCAAGAGGACAAGTTTACAGTAACTCGCATGTAAACTCAGGTTTGGTATTGAATGTTTGTCATTGTTACTTAGAGCGATTCAATCACTAGTGATACGGGTTTTGAATAGCGCTCTTCCAAACAACAGAGGATGGTCATTTACATCTGCGTAGGATGCATTGAATTGTACACAATGCGTTTTCTGTGGAGTAACAGTTGCCAGCAACGTCTGATACAGCAAGATTAAATGGTTAAAGCGTGAGACCATGTAGTTGTGCAAATACATTGCTGGACGTCTTTAAACTTAAAATTTACAACGCCATTTCCCCATTATTATTTGATTACACCTATTTCAGTTTATATCTCTTAAAAGCTTACTTCCTAAAACTTAAGAAACTAATTTCGTGAACGCAGATGCCTAGCTGTATACACATATTTATTTATTTGAGGAATAGGTGATTTCTTAAACCTACGTTTTAAAATTGTCATTTTTAAATTTTATAATTTATAAATATGCTGAATTAAAATTCAAGCAACACAATATTGCATTTCGAATTGAATTTCATTCATTAGATTGTTTTTTAAATATTAGCATTAAAAACGTGTAAACGTGCTTGCAAAATGTTTTGTACCAGTGTATTTAATCTGATTTATAAAACCTCCGTTTTAAAATCGTCATTTTTAAATTTTATATATTTATAAATATGCTGAATAAAAATTCAAGCAACACATTATGGCTTCTTGAACTTAACTTCATTCATTAGATCTTTTAAATATTTGCACTAAAACGTGTAAACGTGCTTGCAAAACGTTTTGTACCAGTGTATTTAATCTGATAAAATGATATTCAGGAATTATTCGTATCATAGCAGAATTCGGAAAAATGGACCATTATCCTGTCGAGCAATTTTCTGCCATGTTACACTGGAATGTTTTCAAATTCCATTCACCTCTCACTTATATTCTCTTCTTTGGGGTCTTTAAATGTACCTTTGTATCAAAGTTGATACTTAACTTTTCCAACGGCGGTCAGTTTTCTAACCATATGTCTAACTTATTTCTGTTGAGGGTCTTTGCTCCGATTATGACATCATCTGCTCTTGTCTTTTTTTATTCTGATCCATGAGTTGCTCTTTCTCCCTCTTCTAGTTATACTAAGCTTTTACACACAATGGGCAAACTATTAGAGATACCTACCGAATAGCGTATTTGTCCTTTTCTAGCACGAATAGCGTAGTTGTCCTCTTCTAGCACGAATAGCGTATTTGTCCTCTTTTAGCACGAATAGCGTATTTGTCTTCTTCTAGCACGAATAGCGTATTTGTCCTCTTCTAGCACGAATAGCGTATTTGTCCTCTTCTAGCACGAATAGCGTATTTGTCCTCTTCTAGCACGAATAGCGTATTTGTCCTCTTCTAGCACGAATAGCGTATTTGTCCTCTTCTAGCACGAATAGCAACCTGTACACGCCCAGGAATCGACACCACCAAGTGTCGGAGGTTTACATCCATGCCTGCTGCAGCATGGTCCACAACTCCTCCCGAGACCTCAGTCCAGGATCCATGCATTTGATGTTCTGCTCCAGAACATCCGAGAGATCTTCCGCACTGTTTAAATCCGGGGAACGTGGGGGGCCACTGGATGCTTCCAAACCCAGATGAGTTTTCCTTGAGCGGTGCATGCAGAAATAGATCAGATGCTGCAGGATGCGCGAAGGTCATGAAAGTGTGTAGGTGATTAAGTAGCCAGATATGCTGGTAGCAGGCAGCCGTTAAAGACCTCTCCAGACACACTAAGAGACCTGATGCGTTCCATGAGAAGGTTTCCCAAACCATCACAGAGCCCCCATCGCCTTGAATAGAGCCAACATGGTACAACGGGGTCATGGACTCTT
This sequence comes from Macrothele yani, assembly GCA_039090855.1. Taxonomy (NCBI): domain Eukaryota; kingdom Metazoa; phylum Arthropoda; class Arachnida; order Araneae; family Macrothelidae; genus Macrothele; species Macrothele yani. The sequence continues at coordinate 75,081,799 of CM077002.1, read as the reverse complement.
CTGCCGAAGCCACACTTTCACCCTCCCGTTAGCTCGGTACAGATAAAACCGATGCGGCGCCACTCTGCATATGGCCAGTTTTGATGTTTCCGGCACCAGGCGAGACGTAATTTCCGATGACTAGCAGTCAACAGTGGTACCCGAGTATAGCGTCGGCTTCTGTACCCCACGGTATGCAGCGTTCAACATACGGTTTTATCATTGACGCTGCTTGGGGTCTTCGACATTTAACCTGGATGTGATTTGCTTCACTGTTGCCAGGCGGTTGGTCCGTGGGAGCCTGAATAGACTACTTCGTCCCCGGTCATCAATGGCGTGTGCTCCGCTGTCACTTGCTCTCTGGGCACTGGTTCGTCCATCAATGATATGCCCACAGAATATCCTTGATAGGGTTGCCCCCAGGAACCCTAGATTCTTACCACTTGAGAGATAAAATGACTCATCTATCTTTCGTCGACAATGAGTCCCCGATCAAAGTTGCTCAGATCACCGCGTTTACCCATATTTGTCAATTGCAATACGCTGTTGCGAAGCACTGCTCTCTGTCTATTTATCGCATGCATTCAGGTTGGGTCTGTTCGACTCCGCGCGAGGGATGCCCATGTCAAATACCCATCATCTAGTCTACTAGTTTGTCTACTGTGTGTGTATGCATGTACACTGAAGTGCCACAAAAACTGGTACAGACGAGCTTATGCAAAATACATAGCAACGTCACCTATGTGCGTACTCGGCTGCGTCCGCCAGAGAGTATATAAAGCGATAGATATCCTTGCCAACTGCCAGAGCTATTTTCGGCATGAGAATGACAAGTAATAACAATTTAAGCGATTTTCAACGCAGTGTCATAGTTGGCGCTCGTGAGATGGGCCAAAGAATATCGGAGGTAGAAACAAAGTTCGGATTTTCACGGACGATCATTGCAAGGGTGTACCGTGACTACAAGAATTCCGGCAAAACCTCCAACTTACGATACCAGTGTGGCCGTAAAAAGACATTGGGTGAACGTGACCATCGTCGGCTGTCAAAAACCGTTTCACACGATAGGCGTGCAACACTCTCGCAATGTATAATCGGAATTCAATGATGGAGCCTCAACAAGCATCAGCGTCCTGACTGTGCAACGTACCCTGCACGATATGGGCTTTGGGAGCCGACGCCTAACTCGAGTCCCCTCGATGGGTGCACGACACAAAGCTATGTGCCTCGCTTGGGCACGGCAACACCGCCACTGGACACTTGATGACTGGAAACAAATAGCCTGGTCTGACGAGTCGCGTTTCCAACTGTATCGGGCAGATGGAAGGAAATGTGTGTGGCGCAAACCCCATGGAGGCATGGATCCGGCCAGTCAGCAGGGAACTGTTCCGGGTGGTGGGGGGTTCATAATGGTATGGGGTGTGTTTAGCTGGGCTTTACTGGGACCCCTGGTACGTCTACAAACGTCTGTGACCGACCAACGCTATGTGCGCATCCTTTCTGATGAGGCACACCCGTTCATGTCCTGTATTTATGCTGATGGGTTGGGCCTGTTCCAACAGGACAATGCACCTCCACACAAGTGTCGGGACGCTACATTATGGTTAGAGGAGCATTCATCTGAGTTTGGGGTGTTGCCATTTCCACTTAAGTCCCGAGATCTGCACGTGATAGAACACATTTGGGATGCCATGCAACGCGCTATCTAGCAGAGGAATCCGAGACCACGGAATACACCAGAATTGTGGAACGCTCTGCAGGAAGTATGGTGTGCATTGCCTACAGCATATTTTCAGAAGCTAGTGGAGTCCATGCCCCGTCGTATTTCTGCAGTTTTGCGTTCTCGTGGGGGACCTACCAAGTATTAGACTGGTGTACCAGTTTTTCTGTCACTACAATGTATGTATCTATGCATGTACAGTAGAGCGTCGAAAATTCGAACGTCATGAATCCAAAACGTCAAAAATCTGAACAAGCTCCGCTCCACTTTTTTTTTTTTTTTTTTTTGGTGATGGAAAGTTTAAGAATAGTGCGTTCATTTTAACTTGGCGCTTGATGATAATGGAATCGCCTAATTTTGGTTTTCAAGCATTTTGGGGGCGACGTGTTGAAGGTGAAGGTGAGTTCTGATACTCAGAGGCAAAATGCGAAAACTTTCCCAGCCCGTGTTCCCTGTGGTGCCAAAATTTTACGACCGATCACCAAGGCAGTACCACCACTTGTTTCATCCTTCAGCCCTATTGTCCACTGTGAACTGGGAGGACAGTTATTGCCCCTGCACTCAGCATAAAGGACACATCTAAGCAACTAGCTTGTAATGGTTGGTAAGTTTTGGAAATTGTACTTAATGTTTAAAATTTCACAGCAGTAGTAAAAAATGGTAGACTTGTTGCGTATTGCATAGTAACAAAAACAATCTTTTTTTTATGTAGTTTTTTTTATGCAGTTGCTTACATTTATTTAGTACATGCATTTGGATAATACATATGATGTAGAAATGTTAGCGTATTTGTATTTTCTTACATGCTCGATAGTCTGAAAACATCGGAAATCCGAACTACCAGTGGTCCCAATTAGTTCGGATTTTCGACGCTCTACTGTATGTCAAGCAAGGGCCACATAGTAGAAGAAATCCGAACTACCAGTGGTCCCAATTAGTTCGGATTTTCGACGTTCTACTTACTGTATATATGTCTACAGCCTACACATGTCTTTTTTAGTTAAAGTCCATGTCTCTTTTTTGTAAGTAAGAAGAGAAAGAATGCATTAGTTAAACACTTTACTTTTAAGAAATAACGGAAAACTGTTTTTCAAAAATTGTATATTTTCTGCGAATTGTGCTTGAAACAAGTATTACACGCTCATTAAATTCTTCTTCGATATCTTTTTTTTTTTATTTAATTCTCCGCTTAAGCATGACATTAATCGTTATAAATTATATAGGACTGGATTTTGGAGCAGATGAATCTCGTAGAATTTCAACCGATCATACATTATAAAAAAAAATCTAGAAAACTAGCTCAGAACTTACTATCAAATAACATAATGCTTACAAAATAAATAAATAAATAAACAAGAGCATCGAAAAGATCATAAGATGGAGGTAGGCATGATTTGATTTATATTGATGTCAGCGAGTTTTGAGTAAAATAATTGCTTGTGAATGATATTACAAATTTAGAAAACAAGTAACACATAAATTGTTCATGTATTGGGTGTATGCATAAGTTCTATCGTTTTTGGAGACCTCTTGCCATCTGCCTACGAGTAGGTGAACCCCACGCTGGAAAATCTCCTGTGTTTTGGAGTCAAAAAGTAATGTAATGCTGTTTTCACATCGGCCATATCGAAGGTTTGGAGAGCGAATGCGTTCTGTAATGGTCGAAAAAGGTGGTAGTCCGTAAGTGGCAGGTCAGGGGAAAACGCCATGTTAGGTAACACTTCCCAACCAAAAGTCCAGTAATTTTTGCGGAGTGATTAAAGCAGCATGAGGTCTGGCGCTATCATAGTGAAGGATCACGCGTTTGCGATTGACGAGTGCTGGCCACTTTGCTGTCAGTTGTTCTCGCAGTCTGTCCAACTTTTGGCAGTAGAAATCAGTATTTATCGTTCGGTTATGTACCAACACCTCATAGTGGATTATTCCCTGGACATCCCACCAAATGCTCAACAAAACTTCTTTGAGATGCAGTCCTCCTTTTGAGGTCGATGGAACAGGCTCCGCACCTTGGCACAGATTCCATCGACGCTTTACATTACGGTTCAGTGCCCATTTCTCATCACCGGTTACAATTCATCCCACAAACGGTTCATTTCTGTGACGAGAAAGCAAAGAAACACAGGTACAGATTCTTTCCTCTCGTTGCTTCGCAGAAAGTTGGTGCGGAACCTAGTTATCGTACCTGGCGATGAACCCGAGCGTATGCATACGTCTTTCGACTGTTGTTCTGTGCACGGACAAAGTTTCCGCTAATTCCTGAATGGTTGGATGTGGGTCATTTGTTATGGCTTAGTCCACATCCTCGTCAAAAACCACGGATGAATGTCCAGGACGTGGTTGACCTCTACAGCTTCTGTCTCTGTCCCGGAATGTCCGAAACTAACGGCGACATGTGCTATCATCAACTGCATTCTCCCCATACACTTCACTTGAGAGATGTTCCGGCAAGCCTCAGCTGCAGTATTGCCTTTATTGAACTCGCACAGTAAACAATGTCTTGTGTGCTTCTTATCTCATGCCATGTTACACCGTCCGTGATTTCCGTTACGAATGACTTACTCGGACAAACCTATTGCTTCTATATGCTTCACTGCTCTACGCTTTATTGGCCAAAAATTCGGCATCGCAGCTTTATCTGTGACTACTCCGACGCAATTTGCATCAATTACAGAAACGGGTAGAATTTTTGTACACACCCCACCGAATGACTTAGACGTTTTCAATGAAGTACTTTGAAAGTAATAACTAAAGTGTGCTGATTTAAAGTGGAACTGATCCAACAGAATGTGTTAATTTCGAAAGTGTTTGTGGAAGAAATTTTGAGTTCAGGTTATACTGTCTGTGAAGACGCAACGTAAATGTATATCCTCAAAATAATGCTTCAGTGAGATTCTATTTAATTCGATAATCATTACGAAGCTTTAATATATTGTGTCCCATAGTGTTGCACTGTAAGATTCAAAAAATGGTAATTTTAATCTCCGCTGGATAACAAGGTACTTTATTTTAAACAAAATGCACTGGTCCCTGTTTCTATGTGCTGGAAGATCTATGAAACTGCATACAACGTAGAGCAAAAAATAAATCAAATGAAGATTGTTATCCAGTGACATCTAAATATACTGTGTTAAATTTTATGCTCTATTCTTCAGTTCCAACAGTTTTATTTCAGCTCTTACTGTTATTAAAATATCAGAAGGACTTAGTTTAACTTGAAACGAAATTTAATAAGCATGTGTTTTATTCAGAAAGTCTTGTCAATGTCAACTATAGTCAATGAACTGTGCACCTAGACCTAACTGCGAGATAATAGAAAATCTCATCAACCTGAAAAGAAATTTTTCAAGTAAAGTTTTGTTAATGACAATAATTTTCAAATGAACCATTCAATAATAATAATAATAAATAATAATAATAAATTTTATTATTGCTGTTACATTTTGTATTTATGAATATACATCAATATTTTGTATTATAGAGCACAGCAAGGGAGAATCAGGGAAAAGGCCCCAGAGAGTCCTGAAAAAAGCCTTGATTTCCCAAATATATTGACAAGCAAGCACAGGTTCATCAAACACAGCAATAATGTAAAGTGTAGTTATATTTAAATAATATTTTTACATTATAAATAATTTGTTTATTATTATTTTTTAAATTTAACTTAACAAGTATTTTTTCTAGTTTATGTTTAAATAAGTTTAGGTTATTTATTATAATCAACTCGACAGGCGTGAATTTCAAAATTCAGAACCAATATAATTTAAATTCCGTTTCATCATGAGAGTATTTGGATATAACGGTCTTAATAATGGTCTATGTCTCGTGTCACAGGTATAAGCATGAAAATTCAATCCAATAATATATATGTCTGTGTATAAATTCTGTTTTATTCTTTGGAACATTAGTTTACTGATTTTGAAGTAAAATAATTCCTGAACAGAAAAATTCCAAAATTGTTGGGGTTGGCATGAATATGAAGAAAAGTGAAAAGTGGGAAGTTGGTATGAGATATCCTATGATAAATGATCATGGTGCGAGAAAATTGCGCAGTAAGTCAACATAGATAGCCTTTAGGGAAAATGAGTGCATAGTTTTTCGTTGGTATGGGTTATTCCCATTTGCCAGAAATAAGTAATGTAACAATTAGCCACTCATCACGCAGGCATTCACGAGTATCAAAAATGTAAATATTAGGTGTGAAAATAAGTTTTAAAGTGTTTTTTTGTGTGACGTATACCGCTAATTTACAATATTCGACATTCCCCCGCGTTGTTTTCATGTGACCATAACTGGTCCAGTGTATAAAATGTGAGACAGAAGTTTACCAAACAGTCAAACGCACTTGCATATCGGTAGGTGAAAGATGGCAAGCGATACTGCATTTATTCGACACTGCATTCGTTACGAATTGCACCACGGAAAAAGTGCTGCGTGTGCATTGTAGGGGCAATATTGTATTGAAAAGGACGTGTGAGTTTTTGTTTAGACGGCTTAAAGCAGGTGATTTTGATGTTAGCGATAGAGAACGTAGCAGCCGCCCCGCAGAAGGTTGGATATAAGGAACTACGAGCATTGTTGGATGAAGATTCGTCTCAAACGCAAAAAGAACAAGCTGAACTACTAGGGGTAACTCCACAAACCATTTCCAATCGTTTACGTGCAATGGGAAAGATTCAGAAGGAAGTAAAATGGGTGTCACATGTCCTGAGACAGAGAAACAAGGATGAATGTGTCATGAAGTATTGGAATCTATTGAATAAACATTATATAAAATATTTACTGGGGAAAATCGTTGCGGGCGATGAAAAGTGGATATGGTACAACAAATTCAAACGCAAAAAAAAAAAAAAAAAAAACTGGGTAGACCATGGTGAAGCAGCGACTTCTGCACCGAAACGCAATATTCACTCCAAGAAAGTATGTTGGGCATCTGGTGTGATATGAAGGGTGTGCTCTATTATGAACTATCGGAACAGGGTCCAAACTGTTATCGTTGATCGCTACAAGCAACAATTGCTGACCGACATGATTTAACAAGGAAATCTGTCGGAAACGTACATTCACAGGCAAAGAATTGCGTCCCGTGAAATTACTGCACGACAACGCTAGCCGCATGTCGCGAAATCGGTCAAGGAAACGTTATTGACGCATGGCTGGGAAGTTTTGGAGCACCCGGCGTATAGTCCCGACATAGCCTCATCAGACTATCATTTGTTCCGATCGACGCAACATGGCTTGTCTGCTGTACGGTTCTGGACATGTGACGAAGTGCAAAAATGGGTTTGACGACTTCATCGCGTCGTCGTCGAAGTATTCTTCATGGCTGGAATCCGTCAGCTGCCCGACCGATGGCGGAAGGTGATAGATAATGACGGCGCATATTTTGATTCATAAAGGTATTGTTGTTTTCTCTCAATTTACATGTTGCGTTGCCTTAAAACACTTTAAAACTTATTTGTACACCTAATATATTGTTTGACTAAACATTTATGTTGAGCGAAGTTAGATAAACATTGTCATAGATTAATTATGTCGATCGATATTTATTAAAATTATGGATTTCAACTTAGTGGAATTCCTTTTAAAACAGTGATTTCTGTGATATAAATAAAAAATATGACCCTTGTGGATAATGAAGAGACACTGGATTTATAGTTTGGTGTGAACAGTATTTTTTATGCACTGTATGACCAGAGCTATTTATATATTACCGATTATCATCACCTTTAAAGCTATGTTATCTCCTCCGTGATATGAGATATTGATACCATTTTCTTTAGAGTTACACTTTGAAAACTCTAGCCATTCTCTGACAAATAAGTTTTTGACAAGAAGAGCTTTCCTCGATGCTGTTGATTTGAATATTTTCTCTAGATACAGTTCTGCCATTTGTTAAACTTGCTTCAAAAATTCTAGTGATTTTACATCTAGTTCTCGCAAGATAATTTCCGGTTTTTGTTGTTTTGTTTTTTTGATTGGAGGTTTAACGAAAACCGTGAGCAACTCAATGGGCTATAAGCAGTCGCCCGTCCTTAATTTAGGGTCACTGGTTCCAGGGAAGGGAGAGAGCCAGTGCCGTAAGACAAACACAACATCCATGCCTGACCGGGATTCGAACCCGGACCCCTTACGGACGAATGATCAGAGGCCAGCGCCTTAGACCACTGCGCCACCGGGGCGGCATAATTTCCCGTTAACAGTATTTCATTTTACATAAGCCGCAGTTTGATCTATCTGGGCAACACCGCTGGTATCACCGGATATCAACCAGCAATCAACTTTTGGATAATTCACAGAAGTAAGCAAATTATCCGATCAACAATCAGCAACTTGCTGATTCTTTTCAGATGTTTTACAAAAGAGATGTAGGGAACAATTCGCATGTATTTTTAAGGTCTTGTAAGGGGCATAGCTCAAATTCACTTCCTATTGTTGCTTCTAGAGTTACAAAACAACCAGATAAAACTATTTTCTGTGCAGTTAAGTTCAGCCATTAATCATGTACCAGCGTCTTCATTCCTCCTCCAATACAACGTTGCAAGTAGTTCGAGGATTACATGACCTACTTGCAACGGTTCTGACCGTTATATTACTCTAATATTTAAATCAAGAAGAATAAAGTTAGTTAACAACAGTTATAACGTAAACGTCTTCTCGTACTGATCCGTTATTTTAAAAACATAACCATGCGATGAAATAGTTCCTAAATTAAACCTTAACGGCCAGACGAAACATTTATACAGAAGTCAAACTTACGGAAATGATGCTTTATTTATCCAGCACAGATATAGCACTTCACATAACAAAGCAGTATCAATACTCCACATTCCACGCTAAACGCTCCACACACCACGCTCAACAAGCAACTGTTGTATCGTAGTTTATATCTCTCGTTCTTATCTCATAACAGGCATACGTCACATTCATTCTACCTCAATTGTGTTGCCAACAGTTTTTCGTTTGAGAGAAAAGATATCACGTTAAGTGTAAAGTATAACTGAGAACAAACTCAAGATTTACATAGGGAAAGAAACTAAAAAGGAAAGTTAATTTAGAATATACGTCACAGTCTCATGTCTTTAAAAAATATCATGATACCGTTTAGCCTGTGGTTGGTCACTACACGTTGAAAGACTCTAGTAGTCAAGCATGACTACCTTTTTCCTTTGTTTTAATTAATATACTCGATAATAACGCGTCAGAGTTCTTTCTTTGAAAGGAATATAGCTGACATATAAAGTTAAAAATCAAATTAGACGAAAAACACACTGGGATCACCACGTTATTTATAAAACTAAAATACAAAAACGCCAGTAATCAATGAGAAAAGCCATCAGGTGACGCAAACGCCAGCGATCGCTTGATGGGAGAACACGAAGCACACTGGACCAAAGAGCAGACTGTTTGAAGGTCAAACGCTTGCCATCGTTTATCAAACCTGATAACAGATTGCCGAGAAGATTCTCAGTTAGCTACAGCAGGCATGGTGCCCCCTGGGTCACTTCCAAATAAATGGTGCTCTTTATGCACGTAGCGTGGAAGAAATGTTTATAGCGCGCCCAATGACGGGTTAAAATAAATTTTCTATAAAAAAATAATAATCATCGCTGAAAATTCAAGAGCGGAAGTAAAATTTCTTTTCTGCCTATTTAATATTAATTTTGGGTTCTTTTATTTTCAATTTCGAAGATTATAAAAATTTAGAAAGTTTTACTTGTTTACATGCAATTATCTGTATAAGACATTATATATGTATTTCCATTGTGTTTGTGCTTTTTATTTCAGTTTCTACGGGGAAATGTATGCAAGAAGCATAGGAAAGAGAAAGATGCCATGCTACATTATAACCTGCGGTTTATGTTTCCTTTCTTCATACTAGTGTCCTCCATGCATCGATTCAAACTTCATTTCTGCATTTATTCCTTTCTTCTCATTTCAAAGTAAAGAAAAGTTGCTTGACAGTAATTGCTACCTATGGAAGCATCTTTAATGAGACGGAGACGTACACGCTGTCAACGATTAAAGGAGGATGAGGTCATCATGGTAGGTTGCCGGCACTAGATATCAGATCGCTTAGCCATCCATAGAGCGCTCGCGAAAGAGCATCGGACACAGCGCGTTTCCCAATCTTCGGGGACCCTCTTATCTCCCTTGTACCACTAGTGACGACCGCCTTCGAACAATGGCTCGCTCTGCGACAATGAAACATCCTCGGTTCTTATCTCAAGAAGAAAGAAAGGATAGGCTATTGGGAGGATGGAGAACAGGAGAAGGGGGAGAAAGGGAACGACAGAGATAGAGAGAGGAAGAGGTAGTAGAAAGGATGCTGAGGATTGGAGGCGAATCATGTAATAGGAGCGTGAACGAGCGATAGGGGATAGCTTCCCATGTTCGTGGAACGTGAAGCTAATAGCTGCGGCAGGATGGCAGCATGCTCTTGCTTATCACCTTCGCACTCGCAGGCCGAACTTATTGACTGAGTAGTCAGCCGAACCCGTGTAACGATGAAAGATCACCACCCATGTACCCGATCGAATTTCGTGTAATTGGGAACTTTAACGTGCCTCTTAGAAACATGAAGGAGTAAAAATAGCAAGTGGAAGACAATTTTTTTCCTTAAAGATTATAGCACTGGTTCGGCCCCAAAATGCCGTGTTTTATGTGTATCAATATCGTTTGAATTTTACGTTTTATTATTTACTAGACTGTTGTACCCGTCGTTGACGGGCTAGTGATAGTATAAAGTAAAAGCTATATCGCCTAATTAAATTAAGACTGGTAAATCAAGGTTTATGCAACTTTGTAGTACAACTTCCCGGAATAAAATATTAGGATAAAAAATGTATTTGAATTATTTAGTAGTTGTCACGTCCAATGTAAATAATTCCAAAAGTTTGAAAGCAGAAGGCTTATGCAATGAAATTGATTGAGATGAAAAATACCTTATTTTTCTAGAGCCTCGGGATAAACAATATTAACAGTCCTTCCATTCGGAGCAAAGATGTAAAGATTTTACCCATTTCCGACTTTGTAACGGAATTCTAAAAAAGAAACGCCTAAAATTTATGGTGAACAACTTTTCTGCATGCCTTAACGTTCGGTGTGATCAGGTTGATGTCAACAAAGGGGAAAGACACACTCAGATCGGGTAGAAACGCGTAACATTAAATAACTAAAAATGAAATTCAAATTAAAAAACAAATCGCTTTGAGGTGCACCAGAAGGTGTCTACAGGTGCCTTCATAACAAATTTCGTCACTCTAGATCGCATAATTCTATGTGAAATCCGACAGAGAGAGACACACTCACACTTTAATATTCTCTATATATATGTTTTATATACAGAGAGAATATAAAAGTAATAAGATAGAGTGGCCACGCTACTGAAATATATTCTCATCCAGGAACAGTTTTGGTTTAGTCACACGAAAAAGTTATGTTACTTATTCAAGTGAGTTCTTTAAATCCAATGTAAAAAATTCTAAGCATAAAAAAGTGATAGATGTCATTAGTGAACAGTAACTTTATGCATTGCCCATGCTGTAACATAGGCGGCGGATGTAGATACGTTCAAAGTGATATTTTTCTCTATTCAAAATCTTTCGCGAGAATCGAGATTAGCAAATGCTGCTAACACTGAAATTGCCCAGAATGTGAGCTGCTAAAATATAAGAGGGAATGCAAAGCATGCTTCTTCAGAACTTTACTTCTTCCGAATACTTACACTCATTGTCAAAAGAATAGTTGCACCCAGAAGGACGTGTCGGATTGCAATGCTATTCGGGAGGAAGGTAAAGATTACCAGGAAAAATAAATGATTAAACATTGAAACTGATATGGACAATATTTTTTGAGCTACACGCCAATAAGTAGTGTGTCTCAGTATGGCTTCGGGGCACCATGTTTGCTCAAACAGCATAACAGACGTCTTGGCATGGAGTTGTACAGATTCCTATTGGTGTCCTGCGAAAGCCATTCCCATGCAGGTGGAATCTTCTCACGCAGTTCCTGCAGATTGTGCGGTAGGGGTGGAGTGTGGATAGCGCATCCAATAGCATTCCACACATTTCAATCGGCGATAGGTCTGGCAAAGCAGCTGGCCATGGCAGAGTGTCAGTGCCTTGAAGGCAAGCTTTTGAGACTATAGCAGTATGTGGACGAGCGTTGTCCAGTTGGAAAATCGCACCGGAGTGAGCGTTCAGAAAATGTAAAGCCACTGGTTGCAGGATCTCATTAACGCAAGTTACGCTGTCAGATTGCTTGTAATGTACACCAAAGGGGATCTTGCATCGTAGGCAATTGCACCCCATACCATGACACCAGGCCTTTTGGACTTGTGACGTTCGACAACAAACCGTTCATCTTTGAGCTGAGCACGGTGCCTCCCAACATGGAATCGGTGGTCGTCTCCTGCAAGACAAGATCGAACCTCGTCGCTGACGATCATCCGCTGCCATTTTGCGTAGCTCCATGACAATCCGGAACTACACCATAGCAGTCTTTGGCGACGATGCAATAGTGGTTAATGGCAGTCGTCGTAACGGTATGCGTGCGTGTAGTCCTACGTCGTGCAGCCATCTGCCAATGATACTGGCACTAATCGGACGATACATAGAGAGCACTACTACTCGCTTAATATCCGAAATTGTGGCTGTTTGGTCACTCCATGCATGTCAAACAACCCGTCGATCCTCTCTCTCCGTGGCTCGTCTAGGTCTCTCAGACCCTTTCTGTTGCTGATGCATGCCTTAATCTATCCACTGCCGTCAACAGCGTGCTATGCTGATATCCGCACGACCGGTATGGCGCGCAATACGGCGATAAGACCATCCCGCTTCCCGGAGCCCGACGATGCGGTCTTTCTTGAACTCCTCCAACTGCTCGAATTGCTTCAGAACTTTTCTATGAGGCATACTTCACTTGCAAAGGATACAACCAAAACAGCAGCACGAGTCAGAATGGCAAGCACACGCAACGGGATGACCTCATATAATCGGTCAGACACAGCGCTACTATCCCTCCTTGCTTGCGTCACATGTGTGGCCCAGCGAGATACTGAATAATTTGCATGTCTCATGATGGCACCAAACCTACCCATCAAGTTTCATTCATGTCGGTTTTTTCTTTCTGGGTGCAACTATTTTTTGACGATGAGTGTATCTTACATCTAATTCTCAGAAAATGTACCTCACTAGCATGTTATTAACAGAAAAAGAAACGGAAAGCAAAAAAGAAAATCCTCCAAATACGTGACTTCAGTGAATAAACAAATACATAGTTTTTTCCACATTTTAGTAACACACAGCAACCGAAAGATTGTTATTCGGTCACCGCAGGGGTATATGATCCCGGATCCCTTGACATCTAGACGAGCAAGTTAGCCTTACACCACGGTGGCCAACAATCCACGCCGCTATGTGTGTTTTTCTGTCAGCTTCAGACATCATAAATCCGTAAGATGGGCTGAGCTACTGAGACGTCTACATCTGGTGGGCATTAACGGCACTGGCTATATATTAATTATAGCAGTTAAATCCTAAGGGCGAGATCCAAAGTGAAATCCTCCAAATTCGTGGCGTTAGTGAATAAACAAATATCTCTTTCCACGTTTTAGTAACACAAAGGAACCAAAAATTGTTGATGTGTGTTAGTTAGTGTTACTAAAACACACAGCGACAAGTCAAGCAGCATCTTTGGAAAGCAAAAAGTCGAACAGCATCTTTGGAAAGCAAAAAGTCGAGCAGCATCTTTTTCTGAAATACTTGGTCTTGTTTTTGACTTCAAATGAAGTATTTTACTTGTGTCAGTGTTCTTCGGATTTTAGGAAATTAAATATTTGTTTATTAATGAAACTACAATATAAGAAAACTACAAAATGCATCGCATTCAAAACCAATAGAGTAACCATATCACAAAAAATTATTGTTTGGATTATTTTTAAAGTCCAGTGAGTGAAGTTTATGTTTGCAGTACCGTCGTATATTGTTGGAATGCCAATGCGGGAAGCTCAAAACAATGAAGTTTATGTCATGAAAGAAATACGGGATTACGCCATATAATACAAATTTTGAAGATGACAATCCGATTTTGGGCGTAAATGTGACAAGGATGGTAAATCAGATAATATCCGAAAACTTGAAAATTTTCTTCATCCTGGAGCGTGACTCAATCGCGTCTCCCAGAAAACGCCTTGGTATGCTAACCACTACACGACCCAGAACGACCAAGTTTCAAGTTTCCGATCAATTTGAATTTAACCATCACAGGATTCGCTAGTCGAAGCAACCGGCATTCATGTTTAGCTAATCTGGAGATTAATAATCCTATCCCGTGATTGCCCGGAGAAGCAGATAAACCATGAAAGAAATATGGGATTACGCCAGGAAGATGAAAATTTTCAAGTTTTCGGATATTATCTGATTTACCATCCTTGTCACATTTACGCCAAAAATCGGATTGTCATCTTCAAAATTTGCAATGAAGTTTATGTTTGCAAGATTTCATCATTTTTCTGAGAGTCCAGTGTATGATTTTTAGACAATGAAAAGTGGTGCAGTTATCGGCGTTGAAGTATCAGTTGATGTCAAAAGAACATTTATGACTTAGTGATCCAGAAGAAACTAAAAAGCTGCAGCTCACAATGTAGCAGAACCAACAAAGACAGTGTATCGCTGGAAAACAAAAGAGGTATTAAAATATTTTCTCCAGAGTGACGCAACGACTAAATTTCTCTTTTGTGGTACCTTATTCTTCAAAAACCTATTCAAAATAATTTTTGTTTGTATGTTTAACAACCACCGTGAGCAACTCGATGTGATATGAAGTAGTCGTCCGTCCCTAATTTAGGGCCACTAGTTCCAGGGAAGATAGAGGGAGAGACAGAGAGAAAGAACAAGTACCGTAAGACAAACTGAACATCCATGCCTCCCGGGGTTCGAACCCAGACCCATCTCGGACGAATGAACGGAAGCCAGCGCTTAGACTAATGTGCAACGGAGGCGGCAAAAACAGCTTGATGAAATAACTTGCTTTTTAGAACGTCTTTTGTAAAAAAAGATCGTGCTTATGTTATCGGTTTGTCCGTCCGTCTGTAGCCACGATATCTCTGCAACTATTAGTCCGATCTGAAAAATTATTTTTGCATTAGGAAACCTGAAATGCGCGAATGATGATACTTAATTTCGTTTTTTTTTTTTTACAATGCAAAATTTCGCCGCTGGAGGGCGTAAACGCAGATGATATCGAATTCAAAACACATTCTAATCCATATATTTGCTCCTAAACATTCAATTCAAACAATTCTTTTACTTTTCGATTCCACTCAAGTCGAAGATTACTTTAGGCATAGTCACTTTTTCACGTTACGCATATATTATTCGCTAGGTGGCGTAAAAGTAAATTGCTTTTCCCCAGATATCTCTGCTTCTAAAACTGCCATTTAAAAATTGTTTCCTTCAGCAGATACAACTCGTGATGGGAAATATTTTGCATATAATTTCTAATTTTTGGTATAAAATCGTTTGGCCACCGGGTGGCGTAAGCGTTCATTTCTGCTTCTAATGTATTTGCAGCGAAATCTGAGCTTCTGAAATCTCGATTGAAAAAAATTTTCCACAGACCGATAGTACTCACATAGTCAAACCTTTTAGAAATATTTTCTTCTTAAAATAATGTATAGTTTCTCCGCCAAGGGGCGTAGATGCATATCTTGTTTTTGTCAATATCTCTGCTTCTAATGATCCGATTTGAAATAAATCTTCTTTGTTCGGCAGAGTTTCCAGTGCGACATGTTTCTAATATAATTTCAAAATTTTCAAATAATTCACTGACTTTCCGCAAGGGAGTGTAAAAGTAAATTGCGCTTTCCCCGATATCCCTGCTTCTGAAACTTCGATTTGAAAAATTCTTCCCACACCGGATAGAGCTCCTGGTGGGAAATGTTTTTATTGCAATTTCTAATTTAAGAAAAAATATGGTTTGGCCACCAGGGAGCATAAGCGTTAAATTTCTGCTTTGTAGTTAATTGCAGCAAAATCTCTGCTTCTAAAAGCCCAATTGAAAACATTCTTTCGTGGACTGACACCGCACCTGTCGATAAACATTTCAGAATATTTTCATCTTAAAATAATGCATGGTTTCTCTACCAGGGGGCGTAGATGTCTATCTTATTTATGTCAATATCTCTGCCTATGAAAGTCGGATTTGAAAATATCCTTCTTTGTTATATAGCGTATCCGGTGTAAAAAGTTTATCATATAAGTTCAAAAGTTTCAAATACTGCATAGACTTTCCACTAGGGGGCGTAAAGGTAAATGGCGTTTTTCTCAATATCTCTGCTTCTAAAATTCCGATTCGAAAAATTCTTTCTGCACCGGATACAGCTTCTAATAGGAAATTCTGAGCATATAATTTCTAATATTTGATAAAGAATGGTTTGGCCACCAGGGGGCGTAAGAGTAAATTTCTGCGTCTGATGTATTTGCAGTTAAATATGAGCTCCTGAAAACTCAATGGAAAAAATTATTTCATGGACCGATT
Organism: Macrothele yani; assembly: GCA_039090855.1. Lineage (NCBI taxonomy): Eukaryota > Metazoa > Arthropoda > Arachnida > Araneae > Macrothelidae > Macrothele > Macrothele yani. The sequence goes on along the minus strand of CM077002.1, from coordinate 75,065,562 downwards.
CCGCTCATACCGAAAAACCTTTTGAAAATACTATCATTTTAAAATAATGCATGTTTTTTTTTCCGCCGGGGGGGGGGGGGCGTAGATGCATATCTTATATTTGTCTATTTCTCTGCTTCTAAGAGCCCGATTTGAAAAATTATTTCTTTGTTGGAGAGCGTTTTCCGCTGCGAAATGTTTCTCATATAAATTCAATTTTTCTTAACGCACAAGACTGCCACCAGGTGGCGTAAGTTGACGTTTCCGTTTACAGCAATATCTGTCGGATTAGAAACCCGATTGAAAAATTGTTTTCTTCGGTCAGATACTACTGTTTTCCATACCGGTTGCATTGATTTTGAACAGCTTTGCTAAATTTAAATTCGCATCAGAACAGATTCAAAAGACCTCATTACACCCGAAAATTCGTTGTCATCTTTCTTGTTTAAGAAATCTTTTTGAAATGAAAATGGTGAACGTGTTATTTCTAATGCCTTGGTGCATGCGCTTGCTACGTGATTTCCTTACCCCTAGCGAAAAGGAACACCTTTCAACAAATTCGAAACAGAAATAGCCAGGTATACAAATTCGAAATAGGCATCGCGGTGGTCGAGAGTGCAATAAAAAATGGTTTCCGGCTAAGAGAAGCAATAGTTTCCTCCCGAGTTTGGCTAACGTTGAAGTTCCGCATGAGGCAGGCGTGATGAGCTTGTCTTATCTAGGAACGATCTCTGTTACCTGGAACAGAAGAGCCTGAATTAGAGACGGACGACTGCTTATAGCGCTCACAGTTGCTCGTGATATTCTTTATACCCCGAAACGATACAAAGTTGTTAAATGCTGCCATTATTTTTTGCGTTAGTAATGTTCAAAATGTGGGCTCAGCATTCTGTCCAAATATAATTCTTTCCTCGTTAAACACAAAATTAAACTGCAATTCATCACACCTGATAGATTTCCTCAGGAACAGGAAGACCAATTTTGAGAAGTAACTATAACTTTAGTTTGTACCACTAATTTGGTGTTCCTTCGTGTCGCTAGAGAATTTCAAGAAGGGAGTCAGGGGGGATGAAGCCCTTAGTAAATTCGGAATATTATTCTTAATATTTATTTTAATTCAATGATCAATCATCAAAAAATAAATAAAGTAGACAAAAATTCATTGACAAATTTGTATTTGACCATTATACTGTAAGTATATTACCGGAGTGTACTCACTTTTTAGTCGTTGGTTCTTCCTCAAGAGTTGGCAACACTGTATGCATCTGGTAGACCTGGAGATAAATTGGACGCTCAAATATTTTAGCGGTTTTCCGCTGAATTTTGTTACAGGGCTAATCCTCTTGTCCTACGATAGGTCTTTCTCTTTGTTGCCCTTATTTGTCCTTAACTTAAGATGCACTTTCTCCGAAGATTATTACTCCCTGGCGTAGACACTCCAATAAACCAGACCTTCCAGCAAGCACGCAGATAACACATATGATCCACTATTAACTCTGTCCATAAATATATGACTTTCATTCAGTGTGCATACGGAATCTGTTGCCGGTCCTAAAAGAAGGCCGCAAATAAAAATCTTCCCAAAGAGAAGAAATGAGAGCTGACTGCAGGACTGCTTAAAGCACCACATCGCGGCAAGGTAACTGCAAGCCATCTCGTTATACTCAAAAACCCTGAAGATGGTATAAAGTTCAACATTTAAATAATATTGATACTGCGCTAAAGTTTATTATAAAACTGTTGATCTCACTGTTACATTTGTTGCAAGTGAAATAAGATTAATTTCATTATTTTAAATTTAAAACGGAATTTAATCAAAACTGACAACTATCATTTGAAATTCTAACCGTTTTAATGTTTTTCATTACGGAAGAGTGGAGAAAGGGTGATTAGAAGTCAGTGGTAACAAATAAGCTCTGTTTAGGTCTCCTCCCCAATGTTCTTACTGTAACGACATCATATATCCTTAAGGTGGTTGTACCTAAAATCTCTACTTTATGTTTCCAATGGTGAAATTTCTTTACATATTTTCTCGGTAATTAATGTATTCACAAGGATGAAAATCTGCATATCAATAAAACTAATTTTAAGTTATAGCATTGAATACTTAATACTTCTAAAAACATAATCATAAGTAAGCAATACAACATTTGTTTGTCTACTGATTTCATCAATGTACAGGTCGCGCCATCTGGTAACATGTCTAACATTATTAAAAGACAAATGATTCATTTTTAATACAATTATGGTTATGTTTTAGCAAGTATTAAGCATCCCGTGCTATAACGTAAAGTTGGTTTTATCGATGTGCAAATTTTCATCCTTGGGAACACATTAATTGCGAATAAAATATGTAAAGAAATTTTGCCATTTAAAACATAAGGCAGAGGTTTTAGGTGGAACCACCTTAATGAACTGCATATAATTCAGCTTTCGAGATGGATTATATGTTTTTTAAATTGCTACATCAAAATTTGTCTGACGAGGGGCAAGGAGTTGAGAAATAACGAATTACATAATGCATCGAAGTCTGTATAACGGCTTGGAAACCACTGATATGAAAACAGACCGGTTCTAGTGAAAGCCTATTATCGCTTTAAAAATGTCGCAAACCCAATAATCATCCCATTTTTTGTGATTATGTTTAATGCAATGCTCCAAGAATAATTGCATGTATACCACAAACATTAGCAGTCTAGCTTGGCGCTTCGTGGTGTAAGTGTCTTTTCGGACTTCGAGTTCAGCAGATTTATCATCAATTGGAAATACACCCTTCTGTACCTTCGTGTGCCGCAAATACACAGCACACAAAAACTCTCCCGTGAAATCCATCGAAATCCAAAGTATTACTTTACGCTCATCGTTTACAAATGTTCATTCACAGAATACAGTAGTGCTCCTCCCCTTATCAGCAGGAGATAAGACTCCAAGAGGAAGCCTGAAACCGCGGATAGTATCGAACTCTAGAGTGGTGTGTAAAATTATTGGATCACCTGCAAAAACCGTGAATGTTTAAGTTTAACTCTTTTGTTAACAAACTAATTTTCATAGTTATTTTATCGTTTATACGTCATTCGATGCGAAATTTAATGGGTATTTCAAAAATGTCTTCATTTTCCCTGTAGATACTTCTGTTTTTAAGATATGACGTAAAATATAGGGCTTGACAAACACATTGAAAAAAATTCACGTTAGCTGTGTATCTGTTGTTACAGCCAATCATAGATATTGTTTTACTTGATTGGTTGCCTCCTATTGCTATAATAATCCTACTGCAGTACTTTATAAGGGTTTACGCAGAGCTACTAGAGCATTGTAGTGGTCGCTTCTTGTTATTATTGGGATATAAGTTGTGTACATTCCCAATAATGGTTAAAAATGTGGATTTGTCCACAGTGGACAGAGTAAAAATAGTTGTTCGGCATGAAGGGGGATTTCATTCAAGGCAAATCGCTAAAATAGTGGACTGTAATTAAGCTACAGTTATTAGGTTAGCGAAGAAAGTAAAAGACACTGGTGATATTAAAAATATGTGCCGCAGTGGAAGACCCCGATGCACTACAACCAGGCAGGACAGAGTGCTCAGAAAGCTAAGCTTGGCAGACAGGAGGTTCAATTCACCTGATTTGCTTCGTAAATAGTCTAAAGTCTCTAATGTTGCTGTTAGTACATCTACTGTTAGGAGGAGGCTGCTTCGTTATGACTTACGTGGTTGCAAAGGCAGGCGTAAACCACTGTTCACTGCAAATCAAAGACAGCATAGATTTCAGTGGACAAAACAACATATCTCATGGGTAACCAATCAATGAGAAAATGTTCTTTTCAGTGGTGAATCAGAATTTTTCCTTAATGGGAATCAGAGTAGTGTCATGTAAGGAGATTCAAGCTTGAAAAATTCCATCCAATTTGCTTAATGACTACAGCTAAACATCCGGTGATGGTGATGATTTGGAGCTGCATGTGTGCACATGGCGTTGGGAACCTTCATATTGTCGATAGTATTGTAAATGCCCAGAAATACATCTGGATATTAGAAAACAAGATGTTACCATCATCTGAAAGACTTTATGAAGGCCATTTTATTTTTCAAGATGACAGTGCTCCTTGTCATCGTGCTAAAGTAGTGAAAAAGTGGTTTCAGGGAAAAATGACCAGCATCTTGATTAGCGACCACAGACACCGGATCACCGGACTTAAGCGCGATCGAAAATTTGTGGTTCATAGTGTCGTATGAACAATCATAAAAGAACCCAACAACCAAAATTCAACTAATTGAAGATGTAATTCAGATTTGGAATCATATTGTTTAATCCAATCTTTTACAAAACCTTATTCCCGGTATGCCATCAAGATACAAAGATGTGATTAAAGGGCAACAACATGTTAGGTACATTTTATAATTTGGCTTCATTATATTTCTATAATTAAATGTTATTTCATTCCTTATGAATTGCAAAAACGATTTATTGCTGTAAATCTAAGTATTGGGTAAAATATTCCTTTCATAATAATTTCAACTTTGTCATTATTTTTTTAAATGCATCTTAAGAACGGAAGTAGTTACAGGAAAAACAAAGACATTTTTAAAATATTCATTAAATTCTGCATCTAAGGGCATACAATGACTATGAAAAATTAGCAAGTTAAACAAAGAGTTAACTTAAAAATTCATGGTTTTTGCAGGTGATGCAATACTTTTGCACACCACTGTATATATGCTATGGTTTTTCCTGTACATGCATACCCGTGACAAAGTGTCATGTATAAACTACGCACAATAAGAGATTAATATCAATAACTAATAATAAAATAGAACAATTATACCAATATACTGTAATAAAAGTTACGTAAATGTAAAACTAACACGCATTTCTTTTCCCTTCTACACAATATCATGGATAGAAGGTTATTTCTTACCGTAGATCTTAGCCAACTCAGCATTCGTTTTTTTTCCTTATTAAGACGAGAACTTTTACCGTTTCTCTTTAAGGAAGCATTTCAGGGCTTCTCTTTGGTATATTGGAATTGCCACCATCATTTCTCTTGAGCTTTAGGGCTATTATTAAGTAAAGTAAATGTTACTTGAACACAAAAACTGCGAAACCGCGAAAATCGATCTCATAATCGTGACGGCTACTAATTGACTAAGTCGGATAGCGTATAGACTATAGAGCGTGGATACGCTGGAAAAAGCGATGATTCAGATCCCGAGTGGAACAGGACGAGACGGGGCGAGATCTCATCACGTAACACTCAGAACGGCGTGCAATTTTAAACTTATAAATTTTTAACTTCTGGAATTTTCCATTTAATATTTAGGACTGCATTTGAGTGCGGATAAGAACTCACCACTATACACCTTACTGATCATAATTTCAAAAAGTCATGCATTTAGCATAATCGTATGGTAACTCTGTGAGTGATAATATCCTGGAAATTGCTTTATCACAACGAATTCTTCTGCTACGTGGTATTTTTTTTCATTAAAATTGCGTAATTGCAGTTTCCCACAAATTGGTTTTAACCAACGCTCATGCACTTTACAACAACTACCCATCATCGATGAGTAAAACTATTTTGCAACGTAATCAATTACCTTTAATCGAATTGTAAAACGTAAAACGCCGTCTTAAATCTTAAGGTTTATTTTATCACTTTCGGATTTTCAGCTAATGGTCCGAAAATAAAATGTTTTGCATAGACAGCGTAGAAATGGTTATTTGGTTGCACTTCTATGTAGAAAAGTGTTAAATCATTTGGCGTACAAATTCGGAAATTGCATTTCCGAACTTCACTACGTGTCTCCGCTACGGTTATATAAACAGTGCTCTGGTATTTAGTGTACTCAAGTTTATATCTTGTATATCATACTTTTGCATTTACTTCTCTCTAGTTCGTGTGCATCAACTTTTGTTAAGCAACCGGTACAACTTGGAAGAGTCAGAAACAGACAATAGTCCTGAGCCTTCACAGAATGAAAAGAGGAAAAAAGAAACTTAAAACATAAGAAAGTGAAGTACCATAGTTGGTATATAAGGTGTTAAGTCTGTGCCATTTTCGTTATAGCAGTTCTCACAAAAAGAGAAAGATATATCAATAAGTAGATAACTTAATAAGATAGAGCAGAAATGAAATAATGAAAAGTATGAATTTCAAAACATATAATCTTTCATTTTGATTATCTTGGTAAATTACGAAACGGAGATTTTTGGGGCATTAACTCATGTTTTTCTTAGAAGCTCTCAAAGCCTTGCACTTTGAACTTCCAACATTATTATAATCTTCTCACTTCTTTGTCCATATTTTGCATCATACTATATGGTACGCTTGTTTGGTGCCGTGAGTCAAAGCCCTTAATCCTAATACTTCTTCTTTGAGCAACTTAGGAGATTGAAATTTCGCGTTTATTCTCAATATAACAAATTTTTGTCCACTTACTGATAAATCTCGACTCTGCAGAGGCAGAAAAATATTTCCGTCCTTTATATTCACTCTGTAATTGAAGAACAGGTGAGGGAAATTTTTAGCAATTTACGGAGATGCAAAAAATGTACCTTGTATATAAAGTGCATATTCGTAACGAGCATAACAGGAAACAGATTTTCAATCCACATCTCGGGAAATTATTTCGATGTCGGAATGGTATGATTTCATACAACTGATTTCTCCAAGTTTTACGTGTGGAGTTCAAGTTTCGTTAAAAATCCAGATACTGATATCTAAACTTCGGCTTTTAATGATATTTTAAATTTCTTAATCCACATTTATTGAAGATCTCGCGTTGTAATGGCCTGAAACCTAAGGAAAATGAAAATGTGAAATTATACACATCGCAGCGATAACATCCCCCATCTTCCAATAGAAGAATGCTTCCATTAAGGTAAATCTTACGCATAAAAAAATAGGGTGATCTTTCTAATACAATGCAAATACGATATGGTTACAAGGTAAAGTCATAGTTATGTGTTAAGTCCTATAAATACACTGAAGAGCAATTGAATTAGAGACAGCTGGCGTTATGCAAATGAGGCGCTGTGGGCGGCCATGTAAACGGAAACGACATGACGTATGCAGCGTTCCGACAATAAAATGGAATGACGCGACGGGAATCAGTAAGAGTCGCACGGAGTATGGGTAAGACGAAGGATCAAAGCGCATTTAATCGTGGGCAAATTGTCGGGCCCCTATGAATGGGTCACTCCATCTCGGAAGTCCTGCAGCCACTGGGATTTTCACGAGCCACTATGTCACGAGTACACCGTGAGTACATCGAATCCGGCAAAACCATCCCTGCAAGGGCCAACTACCGTGGACAACAGCGTGTGGATGAGCTGAGTCATCGACGGCTAGCTCGCATTGTAACAGCGGATAGACGGGCCACAGTGCAAGAAATCACTCGGTAGTTTAACACTGGTGCACAAAAACGTGTAAGAAGCCACACCATCCAGAACCATCTCCTCGCTATGGGGTAAAGAAGCCATCGTCCCACGAGGGTACCGCTGCTGACCTCACATCACAGGGTGCAAAGATTAGCATGGGCTCGGGAACATCGCCATTGGACCCTATACATGTGGAAAATGTTGCCTGGACTGATGAGTCGAGATTCACGTTGATACATGCGGATGGCAGGAAACGAGTATGGCGCAAACCACATGAAGCGATAGATCCTTCTTGCCAGCAGGGTACTCTTCAAGCTGGTTGGGGTGGCATTCTCGTCTGGGGACTGTTTACGAGGACTGAAATGGTAACCCTGGTACGTGTGACATCGTCCCTCACAGGTCAACGTAACCGGATATCCTGGACGACCATTTGCTCCCGTTTGTGCGTCTTCAACATCCCACTGGGGGACCTCATCCTGCAACAAGACAATGCACCGTGCCATCGTTCCCGAATTGTATCCGAATGGTTGAATGAACAATCCACCGACGTGACCTCGCTTCTTTGGCCAGCTAGGCCACCTGACCTCAATCCCATCGAACACATCTGGGATGCCATCAAAGAGAGATGTTCGAGGCTCTGACCCCCCCCTCCATCAAGTCTTCGTGAACTGTGGGAGCTTGTTAAGGCGTCGTGGATCTGTATGGCTTCCCAACGCTTTCGGTGTCTTGTCGAGACGAATCGCCTGTATGGCTTCCCAACGCTTTCGAGTCCATGCCGAGACGAATCGCCGCCTTCATTAGGGCGAATCTGGTACTACACGTTACTAGACAGGTATCTCTAATGTAATTGCTTTTCAGTGTATAGTATTTTAGAACTATTCATGAAATAGTTTGTTCTCAAAAAATATTATTTGTTCTCCAGATATCGTGGATCCTAGTAGAATATTATGCATTAATATCTACGTAAAATAATGGTCTGCCGAAGATTCTTTAAGTTTAAGCGCATGAGAAAGTAAGTTTCTCCTACAATTAAATAAGCTTCAAAATGGTATTTATGCTGTATTTATCCAGTGACTAGGGAATTTTGGTGTAATCGTAATAATGATTATTTGGGACCAACACGATGCAGAAACGCATGTTTCCTGAAGATAAAATTATCTTTTCCCAGTACTTCTTTGAATATTGTTGATCCTGGTGGGATTAGTAGTGAGCGTTTGCAGAAAGTCGCTTCATTCAAACCCTTAGACGAAACGAGGATATTTCGGTTGGTTGCAGGTTTTCATTCTCTTCGTACTCTGAAAACAAAAGCTTGAGTTGAAAATAAGGTACTTCTCTACGAATCCTGCAATTACGGTGAACGTTAAAGTACAGGATGTCCGTAAATCATTTCCCAAATTACAAAAATGAATATAAAAAATGTATTACAGGTACAAGAAAGAGTTTGCACGACAATGATAGTGTTCATGTGAAGTTTTATTTTCCACTGTCAATACACCTCCACATGGGCGCCATTTGTATCCCAGAGGACATCTAAGCGGTATTCGTTTTCATGCCATGTTTTGTTTAACAACTGAGCAGAGACAGAACCAATGACGTCCATTATTCTACTCTTCAACGTCTCGACATCCGGAACACTTGTTAGAGTAAACTTGGACTTTCACCCAACCGCACAGGAAAACTCAAGAGCGACCGCGGTGTCGATGTCATGGGAGTTTAGCGGCCAATCCATCTGTCCGGAAATGTGGCATTTAGGAACTCGCGAACCATTATTTACCAATGTGGTGGGGCACCGTCTTGTTGAAAAATATCCGACGGTTGGAGTGCTTGCAACTGAGGTGCTACAAAGTGTTTCAGTACGTTCAAGTACACGTTAAATGTTACCGTGAGCCCTGTAAAAACGGAGGATCCGATGATTCTGTCATGCGTCAGGCCCCACTATACGTTCACTTGTGGCATAGCCCTCTCTTGTTCGATGACATAATGGGGGTTTTATGATCCCTAGATTTGCACATTGTGCCTATTTACTGTACCAGAGACGTGGAATGTGGTTTTATCGAAGAAACAGATACTTTGCACATGATCACTATCATGAGCTATGCGCTGCAACATGTCGGTCGCAAATGCAGCACGGCGATGCGGGTCATCAGGCTGAAGAGCTTGAACAATCTGTACTTTATAAGCATAGAGTTGAAGACGTTTGGGAAAAATTTGTGAGCCGTGGCACGGGGAATCCCGTTTTCCAATGAAGAACGACGAATTGATTTTCTGGAGCTTGGCAGAAAAATCTCCTGAATAGATGCATCTGTCTCTTGTGTAACCGGTTGTCGGGCCCGCTCGGGGAGAACGCCAACACTACTGTTCGCTTTCAACTTTTCATACCAAGCTTTTATGCTTTTGTGGTCCGTGGTGATCGTCTTTACTCTTTTCTGAAATGGCCCTGGACAGTAGCCGCCGATTCGGTCTCGTGAAACCACAACACGCAAGCTGTCTTTTCGTGCATGGAAGCCATTATCGATGAAATGTTCCTCTTATTCAGCACTAGTGCTCACCTAAGGAAGAGAAAAAACTTTATGAGTACTGCTATATTATGTTGCCAACCGTTTTATTTTAACTTACTCAGATTTTTTTATATTAATTTTTGTAATGTGGGAAAGATTTTATGGACACCCTGTATATACAACCAAATTAAGTGTTCCTCAACGTATGTTCCTTCCCAAGTCGATAATGGCATTTATTGTATTTGAAATTACAAAATATCTGACTAAAATGGCAATACACCATTTATTTATTAGGTCGTTCAGGAAGTACACGAAGACTTTCATTGTCATGCATTTCGGAAAACTGAAGAGGCAGCACCTGCGATATCCGGCGCTTACGTAGTACGTATCTCACACTCAGCCCGTGCCTACTAATCAGCTAGTGAGAGTTGCAATAGCGATAAGGCAACTTAGACGATCAGTGACAGACGAAGAACAGTGTTTTCGTTTGCAGCTTCTTTTTTGGTATTGCACTATTCAGAGGGCGTGGCACAAAGTCTTCTGCAGAAAGTGGTAGGTCAAAATGTCCTTAAGGAAACGGAGGTGCACCGTGGAAGGAAATTATATAAAAAAAGGCAGGACATCACTCTATGATGCTCTAAGATAACTATTCTTCCGAGGTGTGCTTGTTTCGAGTCCCGGTGACGAGTGGGTATTGCATTTGTGTTGCAGGACTAGCTGTGTCCTTTCCCTGGAGTTGGTGACTTTAAATTAGGGACAGGTGACTGCTTAGAGCCCATCGAGTTGCTCACGGTCATCGTTAAACTCTCAAACAAACAAAAAGTACTAGATTTATTTTCAGGAAGAAGTGATAATTTGTGTTACAGAAATTGCATTATTAAACGCATATACGCATTTTACGTTAAGTACGGATACTAAATGTTGAAAATCAATTATTCAGAGAGATTTTCACTTTTCTAAAATGTTACAACCGGCGTATAGAGCTCATTGTTGTCATGTGAAAACTGTTTCCTTAATCCACTTGTAGAAATAAATTGTATCGTACAAAAAATTCCTAGAAAAAATTACAAATTCTTTTATCTCAGATCAAATCTCACGGAAAAATTCAAGTTATTTAATCTCAATATAGGAAATGTTTTATGATAGGTGGCTTCTGCTCTTGGAGAGAAGCACTTTTTCAAGAACACAAGAGCAACAGTTATTTTCGACTTAAATTTATATTTGGGATACGGAAAGCAATTTAATGTAGGATTTCTTTTACTTTTCGAAAACAAACCTATTTTCAGATTAATTCGACGGTTGCAGAAGTACAAGCGTGATAGTGATCTATACGGTTATATTTGAAATCTTGAAGTGCTTCTGTAATTCATATTTTAATAAATGCTGATAAGAAAAACGTTTCTTATCTTAAAAGATAGTGATGCATATTCTAGTTCCTTTGTAAAAGCAGCTTATAACATGAACAAAGTGACGCAATACTATTCAGATATTAATCATATTTTACCTAAGATTCCTGATGTTAAATACTGATAATCAGTAGCTTCGGAAAGAAACGTGCTTCATATTTGTACATGCCCTCATCTTAGAATGTATTGCATTTAACATGTGTTACGGTTGTTGTTTAATTATTTATCAAGCATTCAACAGCAAACGCAAAAGCTTTGAACTGCGACATTAATTGCTGCATCGCATAATGTGACCATTGTCTTACCACAACTAAAGCATGTGCTACAATTTCTTCTCACACTCTCATGAGAATAAACATAAAATAATTTCCATGAACATTTAACTTTCAATGATCTTCTGAGAATTGTTGTTTCACATAAAGATTTTCTGATTTAATTGGTATTCTTCCATTGCGTGCAAAATATTCTAGCTTGAAAAGAAACAATGTATTCTCAATTTTCTTCCAACCGCCAGAGTACTAAGCCTGAAAAGAAGAAAGAAAAGGATGGAACCTTTTTGGCAGTGCGTTTCTCGTACGAAACATCAACAGCTCCACATAATGAGTTGGCATGTTGCGGAATGACGCGGTTCCTCCCTTCTAGGAACAAACAGATAAGATCTGATAGGGGCCCCATCATTCCCTGGGTGAGAAACGACATTTCCCACCTATTTCCCCCTCACCCTTTCCTTCATCAGCCTAATTTGGGTTGCATTGTTAGATGAGTTGGGGAAGCGAGAGAATTCGGAAAAGGAAAAACAGAAGCAAAGATCAGACGGATGAAGGGAAGATAACAAGTTCTCCGAAGCATTGACACTCTCTCCTGAGAGGAGTGAAATAATTTCTTTCTCCTCTTTATCTATCTTGCACCTTTATCGAAATTTCACTTTTGTGTTTCCCCTAACTTGATTACCTAGAAAGCATAAAACGATACTGAATAAATAACAGAATCGAAAATAAAAAAAAAAAAAAAAGAAAACGTAATATGAATATAATGTTTCAAAACTGGCATTTTTCATTTGAGATGCATTAACTAATAGGATATATCGCATTGCAGAATAAACACGAAATACGATCTACAAGAGCAGTTCGTAGTATAATAAATTACTGCAATACTTCATCTCATCAAAATGCCCTGAAAGATATTTGCGATTTGAAAACGTTTCAAAAATTGCATATTACTTTTTCGAGAATTCATTTTTTATTTCCTTTCTTTTTCCTGGTTTACCGGAAATACTTAGAAATTCTTTTTTTCCAGATTTTCATAAAGCGTATGGGGTAAGTTGTAGAAACTCTCTCAAAAGTACGGATGGAAAGGAACCAAAACTCCTTTAAAAATGGGGTAATTCCTTTCTGGTATAAACCCGTTTTAGTTTTAGACTGTTCAAAATTATTTTAAGTGTGTTTGTTATTACCACTTAACCTCAGATATCTAATACTAATATGTGACTAATATGAGTACGTTAATTTCAATAGATTTTCAGAAATTAATAAGAGTAGTGCTCTAATGCAACCATTTGATTTATTTCTAGTTTCTGTTTGGTTTCTTGGATTTATTACTACAGTGAGCACGTCTAAGAGCCACAGGCTATTGCGCGTCTCAGATGTCGGGTCACTGGTTCCAAGAAGAGAGCCAGTGAAGTAGAACAGCACAACCCGTGCTTCGTTTGGGACACAACCTCGAATCCTCTTGAACAAACAGTCAGTGGCTAGTGCTTCGTTTGGGACACAATCTCGAATCCTCTTGAACGAACGGTCAGTGGCTAGTGCTTCGTTTGGGACACAACCTTGAATCCTCTTGAACAAACAGTCAGTGGCTAGTGCTTCGTTTGGGGCACAACCTCGAATCCTCTTGAACAAACGGTCAATGGCTAGTGCTTCGTTTGGGACACAACCTCGAATCCTCTTTAAGAAACAGTCAGTGGCTAGTGCTTCGTTTGGGACACAATCTCGAATCCTCTTGAACAAACAGTCAGTGGCTAGTGCTTCGTTTGGGGCAAAACCTCGAATCCTCTTGAACAAACGGTCAATGGCTAGTGCTTCGTTTGGGACACAACCTCGAATCCTCTTTAAGAAACAGTCAGTGGCTAGTGCTTCGTTTGGGACACAATCTCGAATCCTCTTGAACAAACGGTCAGTGGCTAGTGCTTAGGCCATTGCGTATCCGGGGTGGCAATCACTAGTTTAAGTGTAGCAAGATCCCAGTCACATTGTTATTATCTGTTTTCTTTTAAAATATGAAGCAGCTGTATGAATTTGACTTGTCTTTGTGTTCCACAGCAGAAGTATCACTCTGAGGTTCTCTGGCGAAGTATTCCTCGGAGGTCTACAGCCGGAATTATACTCAGTGTTTTACAGCCGGTGTATTATGTAGTGTGTTCAGTTGGAGTATTACTCATAGTGTTGGAGCCGCGATATTACTCAGACGTTTACAGCCGAAGTATTCTTCAGTGTTTCACAGGGGAGGGGGGGTATTACTTATTCACAGCACGGATATTCGAGATGTCTTCCTTTTGGAACATGTCAGTTTTCATATACACTGAAGAGCAGTTGAATTAGAGATACCTGTCTAGTAACGTGTAGCACCATCTTTCGCCCTGATGACGGTGGCGATTCGTCTTGGCATGGACTCGACAAGACACCGAAAGCGTTGGGAAGCCATACGGATCCGCGACCCATGAACAAGCTCCCACAGTTCACGAAGATTTGATGGAGGGGGGTCAGAGACTCGAACATCTCGCACTCGATGGCATCCCAGATGTGCTCGATGGGATTGAGGTCAGGTGACCTAGCTGGCCAAGGAAGCGAGGTCATTCAACCTTTCGGATACAATTCGGTCGCGATGGCACGGTGCATTGTCTTGTTGCAGGATGAAATCCCCAGTGGGATGTTAAAGACGCACAAACAGGAGCAAATGGTTGTCCAGAATATCCCGGTTACGTTGACCTGTGAGCGACGATGTCACACGTACCAGGGATCCCATTTCAGTCCACGTAAACAGTCCCCAGACGAGAATGCCACCCCCACCATGTTGAAGAGTACCCTGCTGGCAAGAAGGATCCATCGCTACATGTGGTTTGCGCCGTACTTGTATCCTACCATCCGCATGTACCAACATGAATCTCGACTCATCAGTCCAAGCAACATTTTCCACATGTCCAGGGTCCAGTGGAGATGTTCCCGCGCCCATGTTATTCTTTGCACCCTGTGATGTGCGGTCAGCAGCGGTACCCTCTTGGGACGATGGCTTCTGTACCACATAGCGAGGAGATGGTTCTGGATGGTGTGGCTGCTTACACGTTTTTGTACACCAGCGTTAAATTGCCGAGTGATTTCTTGTACTGTGTCCCGTCTCCACGCTGTTACAGTGCGAGCTAGCCGACGATGACCCCGCTCATCCATACGCTGTTGTCCACGGTAGTTGGCCCTTGCAGGGATGGTTTTACCGGATTCGATGTACTCACGATGCGCCCGTGATACAGTGGCTCGTGAAAATCCCAGTGACTGCACGACTTCCGAGATGGAGTGACCCATTTGTGCGGCCCCGACAATTTGCCCACGATTAAATGCGCTTAGATCCTTCGTCTTACCCATACTGCGTCCTACTCTTACTGATTTCCCTCGCATCACTCCTTATATTGATGGATCGCTGCATACGTCCTGTCGTTTCCGTTTACAGGGTCGCCTACAGCGCCACATTTGCATAACGCCAGCTGTCTCTAATTCAATTGCTCTTCAGTGTATACTAAGTGACCAAATTACTGCTACCAATAGAAAAATTTTTACGCAAATACGCTGATGCATCATCATCCATTTTTGACACTTCTCTACGTCTGCATAGTCAGATAACGGGAAACTTTCAGTAATGGTTGAGATTAAGTTACTGGAAGTCTGATAGGAATGCCATGTGAATTGATGGTCTTTTAGCGTGGACTGTGGCCGGTGTCAGTAAAACTGCTGCATTTGTGGAATGTGAAAGAGCAACAGTAGAAGCATACATGAAAACGTTTAAGGAAGCAAAGAAGTAGTAGGGAGCTCAGGTTGTGTGATCAGCAACAACCGGTAGACTGCTTAAGTGAACGGCAGATATTTGTGCGGACGAAGATACGCACAACAATGAATCAAACAACACATGGTTTTGATCATAGATGATATCAAGAATCCCCTCAGCCCCTGATGCGCTCTACATTGCACTGTCAGCGTTACAATAGCAAAGGAATTGTCCTCAAATATAATTTCCTGCAGTTCAGAGGATAAAATGTCTCCACTGAGCTCGGAGCACAAAGAATGGACCCAAGATGATTTCAAAAGGGTCATGTGTTCTTCCGAAAAGGGTTTACAGATGCGCTATAATGATGGGAGACTGTTGGTTTAGGCACAACAGCATAAAAACATGGTTTCAGTTCACCCAGACTTTCAGTCTATGTGAACTGAAAGACATTCAACATTCATAGGCCAGTATTTTACAAAAACATTACAAAAACTTAGTATAAATACTGCTGAGGTGAATTTCTACTGTGCCTGCCCCGGTGGCACATTGGTCTAGTGCTGAATTCTGAATGTTGTTCGAGCTGGGACAGCGTTCCCATCCTGCATGAGGCATAATGTGTGTGTGTGCGTGCATGTGTGTGTGTGTGCGTGTGTGTGCGTGCGTGCGTGCGTGTGTGTGTGTGTCCGATGATCCTGGCTCTATCCCTTCCCTGGAGCCCAAGTTATGTACGGGAACTTCTTATGGCTATAGATTGCTCACAGTGGTTTTTAAACCTCAAAAGTAAATAAAACTGCTGCAGTTCTGAAAGCCAAAAGCTTTCCGATACATTTCTTAAACTCTGGACACTTAGTGTAAATGCACATAAGAGTAGTAGTAAGGACTTCAAGGAAAACAGCAGATGTTTGTAACGTGAACTCTATCTGCCTTTCGCACGTGCACACACGCACGCGCGCTCACGCATACACACACGCTATTACATCTTTGCTGTGCTGTTACGTACTGGGGATGCGTTCTATTTGAATACTCATCATTGGCAGTTCCAAAGCAATTAAATTCAAATGATTTCTCGTTCTACGGTGTTTGACAACATCTGGAAAATATTTTCAGTTCAGCATTGCTGAATCCATCACGAATTATTGTTTACATATTGTTTTGCGCATCATTATACGAGGATCATGTGATCATGAGGTCATTTGCATTGTTAGGTTAATGCACGATGTAATTGCTATTTGCAATTCATTTCCACACAACGTGATGTGCATCTACCAAAAGACTCAGTTCAAAAGATCAAGTAGAATCCAAACTGCAGTTGTGCACACTTATTAATAAAACAATGAAAATCAACCTAAAGTACATATTTTTAGTAATATTCTTTTGTCGAGATTCTGTTAAATCTAAAACTTTGCTTATAATTCCCAAAATGCACAAATATTTTAAACTATAATTTTATACTACATCTTTGTGTTTTCATCCACATAGTCCTAGGGATTCGGTAAGCATGTTTCAGGCCATGATTACAATGATCCAACTGTTATAGTTTTCTCTTTAGTAATGCTAACTAAATATTTCTTTGTAAAACACTTCTGCGCACATCCAAGGCCCAAATTGCAAACTGTGAGGATGACGTCACTTTCATCTATAAAAATCAGTGGAAAATTAGGTTTAAAGCAGGTTTCTTGTTATATTTTTACCAGTTTCTAGTTTTTGCAGTAAGGATTTTGGGCAAAAGTTTATTCCTCTTTCATTATATACATTTGAGCAAAACACAGATTTTTTGATTCGTGAGAGGTAATGCAATTATATCTAGGCTTACACGCACACTTCGTGCAAGAATTTGACTTGATTCCTATTTTGAACAATTACGTAATAATTTGCCCAGTTTAAGACAATTTCTTTAGCTGTCATAGTGGTCAAATTCGATGCAGGGTAAAGAACAACGATTTTGCTCCATATAATCCTGCCAAAGTGGTTTCCGGTTTCTTTCACCCACAGGATAGACATGCATCCATTTAAAAAAGACTATTTACGGTGCAACGCTGAACAAAAAGATTCAAAGCTACCTTTTTATTTCGTAAACCATTGTTGTTGACTCCCGACAGGAAGAAGCAGACAAGGAAGAAACACGAATTACGCAAATCTTGGTTTCGACGAAATCTAGGAGTTGTGATGAAATCACACAAAAATCTAGGAATCATGTTTCTCTGAAATTACACAAAGAACTACTGCCGAAAGAATGATTAAGGTTGCACAGCTACATGAAGATAATTTGGCGTTGTTCCACAAGTTCATATTTTTGAAGGAGGCAAATTTACGGAAGCTAATGCAAAACGCTTTGAAGTAAATTGCAGTTCCAATTATTTGGTAAAGAAAAGAACTCGTTGAAACCAGGAAAGAATTCGCACATTCAAAAATGTTATCACTATGTAAAACCTATTAAAAACCTGTGGGTGTCAAAACTCATGGTCTGCTCTGAAAATTGACAGAAAGTGTAACAGTTGATATTTTGAAGCTTCTTCTAAAACCCGTAGCATAAAACCTGCTGTCTAAACTACTATACTTATAACTAGTATTCAATCCTTTATTTTCTGTGGAATAGCTGCGCCGAAAAGCAATTTCTCTTCTCTTGTCAAGATAAAAAAAAAAAAAAAACACGCACGGGGATAACCGGTTTTCCGGCTATTTGGGGAGCGGCGCCCCCACGGCCCGAGCTGACCTTGTGACGGAACATCTTTCTTTTTCGTCTTGTACGATTACATCACCGAAGGGACAGCTGTTCATCCAGCTGTTGGGGGATGGCGTCCCCACGGCCCGAGCCGACATGTACTATATGTGATGATTTTCACATTTTCATGTTTTTTGTTTTTTCACTTGACACGAACCCGCCTCAGTTGTAGGCTGCTGAGGTTGTGATTGTGCGCCAGCTCTGGATTATAGTTTCTCGTTTTCTATCCTGTCTTCTCCATTTCATGTTCCTTTCTTTGTTCTTCCGAGCTGGTTAGCTAGACCTACCTGCACGTTTGCCGTGTGCGGTGACCCGTAAGGTGGAAAAGGGGATGCTGGAGGCTGAGGTTTCTGGAGGCCTGGGTGGTGTTGTCCCCAGTTGCCAACACTCCTCTTTGCTCCCTGCTTCACCCTAAACGGGCGGCTAGGAACTAACCCACTCCTAGTCAATGAGGTCTGTGGCCGAGTGGAGCCCAGACCTCTAAAGGCTTGTCGTTTTGTACGACAGGGTGAGTCTCGGGATAGGGTGGGCATGCCAAAGGGGTGTTCCCCAGGCATGGGAAAGTCTGGGTGCACGCCGAGCGCATGTCTGCCTTATCAACTTGCTATATCCGCTTGCTATCCCTAGAGCTGTGTCCAGCGTCCACTTGGGCTTGCGGACCTCCGACTCTCCCTCGTTGGGCTCGATTGTGGGTGGGGAATTCGGCGGACGAATTATTAATTTATTCCATGGATGAAAATAAAATTTCCCACGAATCAAAAATAAAAAGAGGTAATGAGGAAGGCTTATCCCCTTCCGCCAAAAAGCATGTGCATGATTCGTGTAACGCTCGTTTCTTTTTTGTTCATTCATTAGACCCTTCAAAGCCTCTGAGTGCCAAAAGTCTATTTTGGATAAATAAAGCACTTCAATCCATCGCAAGCTCTCCTAAGAGCGTAAAGAAGCTCCAAACTGGAGATCTTCTGGTTGAAATGTCTACTGTGGCCTACAGCTCAACACTTCTTAACACCACCACGCTGCTTGAGACTCCGGTCAAAATAACACCTCATGGATACCTAAATTCATCTCGAGGTGTTGTCTCATCACAGGACCTCGTTGAGTGTTCTGAGGAGGAAGTACTTGAAGAACTGAGGAGTCAACACTTTACGGGTGTGCGGCGTATTCTATTCAGACGGAATGGGCAGTCCGTCCCATCCCGGAACATCATTTTAACTTTTGATAGCCCTTCCCTGCCTACGTCCATCAAGGCAGGGTATCTCCACCTAGAAGTACGCCCGTACATCCCTAACCCTTTGATATGTTTTAGGTGTCAGTCGTACGGCCATTCTCAGCAGTCGTGCAGGAGCAATCCTAGGTGTGGACGCTGTGGTGCCACAGAGCATCTTTTATCAGAATGTGTTACCGAGGCCGAGTTTTGTGTGAACTGTAAGGGTTCACACGCAGCATCAGCCAAAGATTGTCCCAAGTGGAAGGAGGAGAAGGAAATCCAAAGGCTCAAAACGGTGGAAAATATTTCCTATCCTGAGTCCAGAAGAAGAGTAGTTCTTGTTATATCTGATCGGCGATCATACGCTTCTGTGGTGGTTGCCAAATCTACGGTTGCCATTCAGACCGACATTCAGATCCCCCTAAATGTCCATACAATGTAAACGAAATCATCGCAGCCGGACTGGAGGCACTCCAGTCTCGAGCTAGGGGTCTGAAAGCGCCACCCACCACTTCGCCGAAGCAGACTCATCCCACCACCAACAAGGGAACTCAGGCCACTTCTTCTAACAAAAAGACCAAAGCCCAGGATAAGGAAAGCATATCTTCTCTTCCAAAATCTCAGGAAACGACTCAACGTCGTGCGCCTCCCGTTAAAGCACTTGGGACAAAGCATGCTTCCATCTTAGCCCCTGGTCACACGCCTCCAGATCTGGCGGAACCCCCATCAGAGGCGATGGAGCCTGACTTCGTTTGATCATTTTCATTTTCATTTCACTTATAACCATGGCTTCAATCATTCAGTGGAACTGTCGAGGTTTTCGGACGAGTTTTGATGAAGTGAAACATCTGCTTTCATTTTACTCTCCGGTGTGCCTTTGTCTACAGGAGACGAAGCTTAAACCATCAGACCTGCTTTCAGTTCGAGGCTACAGTGCGTATCGGACAGATAGTGCATCGGGAGACATCGCCTGTGGAGGAGTCGCTATTTTTGTCCCTCACAGTGTTCCGGTGTCTTCAGTTGCAATATCCACAACTTTACAGGCCGTGGCGGTGCGATTATCTGTCCCTGGGCCTTTTACTGTCTGCCGTGTCTATCTGCCGCCGGACGAGAACGTAAGCGTCTCTGTTATGGACAGATTGGTTGATCAGCTGCCTTCACCCTTTCTTCTTTTGGGTGACTTCAATGCCCATCATCATTTGTGGGGTAGTGTCAGCATTAGCACGAGAGGTAATCACATAGAGTCTCTTCTGTCTTCGGCCTCTCTGTGCCTTTTTAACACCGGTGCTGACACGTACTTCCATGAGCCGACAAGATCCTTCATTGCGATCGATTTGACCTTGGGATCACCATCGATTATTACTGATTGGTCTTGGACGGTGTGTAATGACCTCCACGGGAGCGACCATTTTCCGATTTTGCTCTCACATCATGCGAACATGCCATCTTCTGCTTCCCGCCCTCCTCGGTGGAGGATGGAGCGTGCAAGATGGGAGGTCTTCACACCGTCAGCATTGATATCTTCTACAATGGTGACCCAAGAGTCAATCGACGCAGCGGTTCTTGAAGTCACAAATTGTATTCTTCAGGCAGCTGATCTTTCTATACCAAAAACATCTACGACACTCTCCAGAAGTTCGAAGCCTTGGTGGAACCCTGAATGCGCAGCGGCTAGGAGAGCTCAACATAATGCCTGGTCTACGTTTCGGCGTTATCCGACCGATGCTAATCTCGTTACATTCAAACGAGCAAAATCCTATGCTCGGTTTGTGCGTCGACGTAGCAAGAGGGAGTCTTGGATCCAGTATGTGTCATCTCTCACTTCACGTGCCAGTTCGAAAAGTGTGTGGGACAAGATTCGTAAGATCCGGGGTAACTACAGCTCTCACCAGATCTCCATTCTCGAGAGTAACGGCTGCACATATGCTGGAGTCGAGGAGATTGCTGATTGTTTGGGGGAGGCGTTTGCTTCCGTGTCGAGTGACCTGGCGTATCCTTCTTCTTTTCAAAGAATAAAATCCACTGTGGAACGCCAGATAATCTCCTTTGCGCCCTTTCACGACACGGGATATAACTCTCCCTTCAGCGTGGTTGAACTCAAGGTGGCTCTGCATCGGTCCGGCGCTACATCTGTCGGTCCCGATGGCATCCACTATGACATGCTCCGTCATCTCTCGCAGTCGTCTCTCGAGAATCTTTTAATCCTGTACAATCGTATTTGGTCGGAGCACAGTTTCCCGGAATCTTGGCGAAAAGCTTTTGTTCTGCCTTTTCCCAAACCTGGCAAGGATCCCAAGTCTCCCTCTACTTATCGTCCAATTGCTCTCACTAGCTGTCTGTGTAAAGTTCTTGAACGCATGGTTAATTCCCGGTTAGTTCATTTTTTAGAATATCATCACGTCCTTTCACCATCACAAAGCGGCTTTCGCCGTCATCGTTCACCTCACGATCCTCTCCTGCACCTTGAGACATCTGTGCGCGAGGCGTTCGTGCGTAGGCAGCACCTGGTTTCTGTATTTTTTGATATTGAGAAAGCTTATGATCGAGCGTGGAGGCACGGTATTATCCGTGACCTCCACGCATGCGGATTGCGAGGAAATCTTCCGACTTTCATCGTTAATTTTCTTCGCAATCGGGTGTTCCAGGTGCGCCTGGGTACGACGCTCTCGGCACCGTTCCATCAAGAATAAGGTGTTCATCAAGGTTGCATTTTATCTGTCACATTGTTCATCCTCCGCATTAATTGTCTTTTCATAAATCTTCCTCCTGCGGTTTCGGCTACTGTCTATGTTGATGACTTGCACATTTTCTGCTCGTCATCAAGCATGCATTTTATTGAAAGGCAGTTGCAGTCTGCAATTAATCAGATCTTTAAAGCGGCGAATAGCAATGGTTTTGTTCTTTCTCTCGACAAGACAGCGTGTGTCCATTTCTGCCGGAGGCGTGGCCTCCATCCTGACCCAGAGTTGTATTTAGACCGTGCAACCATGACAGTTTTGCCGGAGATCAAGTTCCTTGGTCTGACCGTCGACCGTGTGCTTACGTTCCGTGCGCACGTTCGGCGGCTCAAGATTTCCTGTCTGCGGGCTCTATCTATTCTTATGATCCTTTCGAGAGTCTCGTGGGGCACAGACAGGATGTTTTAATTCGCATTTACCATTCCTTAATACGGTCGAAACTGGATTATGGTTGTATCGTGTATGGCTCTGCTCGTCGTTTCGTTCTTCGGCCTTTGGACACTATTCACCATCAAGCACTGCGTCTTTGTTCGGGAGCATTTCGAACATCTCCAATTCCCAGCCATTACGCTGACGCGAACGAACCATCGCTTGAACTACGCCGTCTGCAGCTGTCTATTCAATTCTACCTGAAACTTAGAACTCTTCCAGACTATCCTTTATACGATGCAGTTTTTCATCCCCAGCATGCTCGTTTATTCGGGAACCGGCCCTCGTGCATTTTAACCTTCGGTCCTCGTATGGCGGCCGTAGCCCGTGATGTAGGGCTCGACTTGTCACTTGTTGGAGAGACCAGGGGGTTTGGGGATCCTCCATGGCACCCACTTGCTGTCATGGTTGATACCACCTTTACATCTTTCGATAAAACCTCAACCCCTGCGTCAGTGTACCAGCAGCTCTTCGCTGAGCACCGTGACCTCAATTCTGACTACACTCCCATTTTCACTGATGGCTCCAAGATGCATGGAGTTGTTGGATCCGCGGCTGTCTGTGTTGATGACGTTTCAGTAGCGCGGATCCCAGCTGAGGCCACGGTGTTTTCGGCGGAGATGCATGCTGTGTGTCTCGCCCTTCTCCATGTTCAGTCGACTTCTCATCATTGTGCGGATTCTTTAAGTGTCTTGCAGTCCTTATCATCTATACGGATTCTTTAAGTGTCTTGCAGTCCTTATCATCTATACGGATTCTTTAAGTGTCTTGCAGTCCTTATCATCTGCGGATTGCCGTGACTATCCTTTTCTCTTAGATGTGAGACGGTTACTTTGTCGTTTGCTCGAGGCCGGTGTTCAAGTTCAGTTTTGCTGGATTCCTGGACATGTTGGAATTTCGGGTAACGAGTGTGCTGATGCGGCTGCTAGATCTGCTTCCTCTTTGGTCGTCACACCCTTGCCACTGTTTCACCGGGATTTCCGCTTTATCGTTCGCGACTATAACAAGCGAACGTGGCAGGGTCTGTGGGACCAAAAGGTGGAAAATAAGCTGCATCGTATTAAACCTAATCTTGAAGTCTGGAAAACCTCATATCGTCGGAACCGTAGGGAGGAAGTGGTGCTTGCGCGTCTCCGCATTGGGCATTGTCGTTTCACTCACTGCTTTTTGCTGTGTGGCGACACTGCGCCGATGTGTGAGGCGTGCAATTGCCGACTCACCGTCACTTATCTTCTGTGTACCTGTGTTCGTTTTCGTGATGTACGTTTTCATTTCTTTCATTCTTATTTGTTGACCGAGGACGCCGCTACACTGCAGCGGCTCCTAAATGACCACTGCAATACTGTTGCTTTTTTTCATTTTTTAAGCAAATTGACTATTTTAAACGTATCTAGATTTTAGCCCTATCATCATACTCATTTCTCAGTTTTACTGAATCAGCTAGATTTTAATCATTGTATCATGTTTTAATACTGTTTGTTTCATTATCTTTTTTAGCCCTTCCATCGTTCTCATTCTGCAGTTTTAATTGATCAGCCATATTTTAAGCTTCATAGCACGTTTTTAATACTGTTTCTTTGTCTGTCTTATGTCTGGCGCTCTTTGGCCAAATATGGCCCTTGTGCCATAAAAATCAAACAACCAACCAACCAACCAACCAAGATAAAAAAATCTTATTTTCTGATGTTTTCGAACTTTATTGACTTAATTCCATAGTATTCATTTTTCTTTGTCGTAAGTGTGAAAATCTTTAGCATCCTTTTATTTTTTTCTATTGTTTATTCAAAAACTGAATTCAGAGATTGTTACTTAACTTTAATTCAACTTTTACATTTCTCACATGCAAACTGAATCCATATTTAATATCATGCACAACGATGAGTCATAACATTATAAACCACCCCCAGCCTAAAGAAGTGAGCATGTATGGAAACCAAACGGTGAAGCAGGTGAAGTTCACAGAATAATATATATACAACCCGAAGACCGGCTTTCGATTAGTAGAGTGTTTGTAGTCGTAATGGGAAAAGCTGCCGATTTATCGGAGTTCGATAAAGGATAAATTGTGATGGCGCGGCGCCTCGGAACTACGATCTGGGAAACGGCGCGGCTTGTGCGTTGTTCACGTGCCACTGTACTGAGTACGTATCAAAAGTGGTGCACACATGGCCAAACGACGAACCGTCGTCCAGCTGTGTGTTGTTCGCAGCTCATTGATTCCAGAGGGGAGCGAAGACTATCGCGCATTGTTCACAGCGACCTCAGGGCCACAGTGCGACAAATCACCCGCAGCTGCAACAGTGGTGATCAGGGCAATGTATCACAGCACACAGTTCATCGCAGCCTTCTGCGCATGCCCGTACGTAGCCGAAGACCCAGCCGGGTCCGCATGCTCACTGCACGTCATCGCCAACAACGCATGAAATGGGCCCAAGATAATCGAGATTGGATCGTGGATGATTGGAAGAAGGTAGCCTGGACTGAAGAAACAAGATTCCTGGTGCATCACGTAGACGGCCTTGAGCGGATACGCCGACTACAAACGGAGACTATGGCAGCTGGATGCACTGTTGGGAAGAAACAGGCCGGCGGCGGAGGGTGTTATGATGTGGGCAGTGTTTTCTTTTGAAACCTTTGGCCCCATTACTCCAATAGCACCATCCCTGAAAGATGTCAGGTATCTAAACAACGTTGCGGACCAAGTTCAACCATTCATGGCAACTGTGTTCCCTGCTGGTGATGACCATTACCAACAATAAAACTCTCCATGCCACACGGTCTGAATCGTCAAGGAATACTTTCACCTGACATGAACTCAATCGAAAATTTGCGGTTTGACTTGGAGACGTAGGTTCGTGCTAAATCACCACCACCCCGAAATCTAAGGAAACTGGAGGATCTGCTGTTGATATTACGGTATCAGATACTCCAGAATACCTATCGCCACCTCATCGATTCGATACCTCGCCGCGTATCAGCTGGTTCGTGGGCTACAGGGGGTCCTTCAGTTTATTAGGTAGATGGTCATAATGTAATAGCTCATTGGTGTATATTATTGTGGATTATATATCATACAATCCAAAAATTATATTAAAACAAGGAAAAAGTACTAACAAAACTGCACGTCGTTCACATATATTCATGATAAATCAATAAAGCCATAAATATGTTAGCCATACTTTATTTTGCATGATTTCATAGCAATTAGTTCTAACACTTACAATATTATGTTTAACAGTTGCATTGATGATTCGGTACACATCGACTGAAACTTAAAAACAAACATTTTCTTCACGTTTTACAAATATGTTCTTCTAAATTTCAGTTTCTTTGAGACAAGAAATAGGGCTGTTAAAATTAGCATGCACAGAGTTTTCGTTGCCTTTCCGCTTATTTTGTACACTAATTTTATGCATCTTAAGACGTCCAGCACGAGGTCTTCTGATTTGCCCGTGAATTTGGGATTGTACGCCTACGTCCTATGCATTGTAGAAAATGGCTAAATTTAGCTGATTGCTCCGAGAAACTTTAAGATCTAACTAATGGGTTACAAAGATTCTATGCGGCACTGATCTGTGCCCCATTGGTGCACGTAGGCTTTACGTTTGTTGTTTCCAAACTTAAGCCTATAAGTTTTTAAGTTTATTGTTATCGTATGAAAAGAGTTTGTCCTAATATTCAGACTAAAATCTGCCATCCGTACATTTTGCTTAGGATGGTTAGCTTTAAACTAAATCAATTCTTCGGCCAGTTCATATATAAATTTAGGCCACAGATATAATTTCATTTATTAACGCATGCAATCACATAGATACATTAGACTGCTCGGATGTTGCCACGGTATTATAAATATTAGACCAATAGATTTTACACTCGGGCTTATGCAGTCTTCAAGGTTGAAAGAAAATCTAGTGTTATGACTCCTGTAACTTTATGTTCTGCGGAAAACTACGTCAAAAAACTTTCTAATTCATTTCAGTTTTCAACTTGCCTGGGAATTTTTTAAGCCGAGGTAAGTGCAATTTGTTACAGATACTGTACTTGTTTTTTTGCCTTCTTTGTGAGCCTTTAATCAAAGGGCAGTAGGCAATCAAGTTAAACGTCCTTGGGATCGTCACCAAAACGTTTTACAATTCCCTAGCCATTGTTGAAACAAAATTCTTTATTGAAAAAAACATAAAACTTCAATTCCACTTTGGCGACATTATAGCAATTTAGAAAGCGAATTCTTCATACACATAGCAGTAAAATGCTGGCAACTGACTCTGACCGCTTCCTAGAGTATACATGGTGATGACCTGAGAAGCGGAATCCGAAGTGCTTTCGGAGAACTTGGTGCATCAAGAACCATTGAAGGCTTGTGGTTACTATTTGTTATATCTCCGGGTAAGTTCTCAGAATGCACATACCCATTATGACATTTTTTAAACATTTACACATAATCGTTTTGACAGAGCCATGACCTGTTGCAGTTATCCTAAATTCTAACAACACACATGAATATTCATTAGTTACTGTACAAATTTACAACTGTGGGTTATTCATATCATATACACGTTTTTGCTCCAACTACTCGTGAGTGATACAGTTTTCATGAATGGCAATGTAATAAACTGATATCAATAGATAAGCTGCAAGCGCAAAATCACGAATTTTTAACAAGTTCTTTAAAGGATTTCAGTGAAAGTTACAGACGAATTCCGTTATCTAATATCTCAAGAATACCGCAAAACAAATTAATTCCCATCAATATTTTATGAGATACTGAAATTAGTTTATAGGTCTACTACGACTCGTCACGCAGCAAATCAGGTGTTAATGGAGGTTTTACGGAGTAATTTCCGCTCTTGCAAAAGTACAGATCTAAGATCCTGGAGATCCCTGGGGGTGTATCGTGACCACCTATTCGTCAAGGTAGAACGTCCCAAACATGTGTTGAGTTTAGGTCACGTGATCTGAATGGCCAGTCTATACAGCTTACAGGTTTACTCTCTGGTTTTCCACCAAGCTAGCTCTGACTAAAAGAGTATTATCGTTCCTTAAAGCCGGTTCAGAACCCATTGCTGATGGAAATTGACGATCCATAATGTTCATGGATCCCACTGAAATTCTTTAAAACTGTTCTTGAGAAATCATAAAGGTCTACACGGCCACTGAGTGCAACGCCAGCCCATACCAGTACACCGACACATCTCAAACTATATTTTCTCACATGTTAGTGGGTGGTGTTTTAGTTTCAGGGTACCTCCAGACCAATAGGATTCGGGATGTAGTTTTAAAAATAAATCGGACTCATCGGTGAAAAGCCAATTGCCCAACGAACTTTGAATGCAATTGCAATGCTCCAGAGACTAATGCAATCGGTCTCTTCTCTGACGAAACGTCAAAAAACACAAACAACTTATCGCCTTGCATAAATATTACTTCAATGAAACTCTCTGAATGCAGCTTGATCTCTTTCCGTGAATGCACCGTGGTTTGAATCTTGCTACTGTGATGTACAGGTTCTACCGCGCCTTCCAATTAGTAGATAAAACTGATTCTATCTAGTCGACGTGGACTTAAGACATCCAGAAAGAGATGTATTGGATTGTTTCTAATCGATTCCAAAGGTATCTGATAGCGCTGCTATTCACATATTGCCATTTGACTACCTCAGATTGACTTTGTCAGACCTCAATCCTCTCTACTACTCTCTTCCTTATTTCTTCATTCAAATGATTTCTTTGATGCGTTATTTAACGGTTGAAAATGTTTTACATTTAGCCATCTAGCTACCTCAGACTTACTTCGTACGGTCTTGTTTCTCACTATTGTTCTCCATCGTGAATTCACCGAGCCATTATCTAACGCCTGCCTACTCAGTTTTTGTACGGCAAGGATCTAACACAAAATGAAGCTCATGTATAAATAAGGTGTTTTTATACAAAACTATTTCGCATGCTTGACTGCGATTCGTGTAAATACTGTTTGCAGATTGGATAACAGCGCAGCTTTTTATATAAATTATCTAACTTATTAAATGTTTTTTCAATTATCTCAAAATAGACGAGAAATTTGGCATTTTTGTTCATCTTTTAAGCAGCGTTGTACATGATTTCTGGTGTTAGACATGATTCAGTGAAACTAATTCAGTTCAGCGTACGCGTCGATTTAGCTAAAATAAATATTACCAAAATATAAGTTAAAAATAAGTTTACAGGGTTCATAATTTTATACTGAAAGAAACGTGATATCGTAACATAGTGGGATTCTGTTTCAAAAGATGACGAAATAGTTCCATTCGACTAGTGAATCAGGCCGCCCCGGTGGCGCAGTTGTCTGAGCGATGGCTTCCGATCATTCTTCCGAAAGGGGTCTGGGTTCGAATCCCGGTGAGGCATGGATGTTGTGTTTGTCTTACGGTACTGGCTTTCTCCATTCCCTGGAACCAGTAACCTTAATTAAGGACGGGCAACTGCTTATAGCCCATTGAGTTCCTAATAGTGATCATTAAGCCTCCAATGAAAAAAAAATTAGTGTATCAGTGCAATTTTTCAGAAATCGTTTTCAACACGGAATATCTATCCGGTTACAATCTACTGCACATTGGTTAAATAGCAGTCAAATGAATTCGGAAATTCAATCTGAACAGTGGTCCATACTCCATGTAAAAATTATGCACCATTCCGGGAACAAGAAAATTTCCCTTTGAAGACATTTAAGAAACGTGATATCATAACATAGCGGTAAGCTCAAATTCATGGCGAAGATGTAATGAGTTTACAGGATGTAACAAAATGGCCTGTTAGGTTTCTTGTTCCGAAAGCGAGGAAAATTTAGAGATAAGTCACATGTCCACCATAACAATACAACAGACAACAAAGTACTCATGGAAAAACGCTGCCCTTGGTAGCAGCAGGCTCGTTGTGTTTGAACTAGAATAAAAATGTTATCTTTCATTCGGAAGCAGTTATTTTTTCATGTTTAAGAAAATAGAATTTTATGAACCTTATCTGCTTTGTTCAAGAATCGAAAAACTTTAAGGCAAAAAGAATAACTTTAGTCCTATCATTTCTGCAACGATACATTTTCAAGGATCCAGGTTTTCATGAGAGCATCGTAGTCAAGAGTGCAAAGAGAATGCATAGCCACACTACAAAAAATAGATATTCTAGTATGTATTATAATAGAAACACACCAGATCCTACGAGCGTTAAGCTTCAAGATTTCCACTGAAAATATGGTAATGATTTCGTTTTAAAACACAATCTGTAGTATATTTCATGCAAAAAAAGACATTGCAAAAAAATGCACAGATTGCGAACTGACGAAGAGGTTCAGCAATCAGCACTGGAAAGATTACCGGCTAACATTAAATTTAACCTTCTTATACTATTCAGAACGGATGTGCTGCTTTTTTACAGTAACTCCCGGACAGTAATGTGTAGCGACGAACAAATATCCTTGAGCTCTCAGAGGAAATTGTTGGAGTACTTCTTCCCCCATACAGCTGTGGTCTGGTGCCGCGGAAATTCTAGGTATAATCGAATCTGAAGGAATTTCGAAGTGAAAAGCAATGTCCATATCCCTGTGAGGCAATGGGTGAAAATGAAAGACATCATGACGTTCAAGAGGAAACAGGTAAGCTCATCCTATGATATCATAAATGTATCATTCTTGGATGGGACTAATTCAATAAGTGGTTTCATAACTGTTCAATTCAATTTTCACTGCTGTAATTTTAGATGGAAATAAATAACTCCCCAAATATGTCCTTAGAAATCGCATTCTGGCATTCTGACTAGCCATAGTACTTTAGTATTCAGTACTGCCGATCGCATCATGATGTTAGGAAAGTTTTTCTTTAGCTCACCCTTAAAACAAACAGCTTTCTATGATGTCCGCAGCTTCGATATACGTACAGCAATAAAACCTTTCAAGCTTTCGTGCATCAACCAGATGGAATTTTGAAGGAAGATAGCTATTTACCTTCCTTAAAAAATCCATCTGGTTGGTGTGCAAAATCTTGGAAAGTTTCATTTCTATTCCACGCCAAGAAATTCGGACCATTATTAGTATAGTTATACTATTTTGAGTACAATTGGTGAACAACAGTTCCTACTTAATTATTATACGTAAAGCAACAATCAAAAAGTAACTTCGTAAAAATAGAGAACTTTTCTAAACTATAACAGCGGAAATTTTGTCAGGAAAGAACTTTAATAGTCAGGAAAGTACTTTCGTAGAAAAGAAGAACAAATACAAAAGGATATGACTCAGAAACTGTTAATTATCAGTGGCCTGCAGGCCTGCAAAATTAAGTCACTAGAAATGTCTGCAAGATTCGATCTGATTTTATTGCGAGTTTTTCCTAAGACGTCAGAAGTTTTCACGAAATGAATATAAAGATATGAAAAAACTGCCTGTGTAGAATGTAAAAAGGAAATACCCTCATTGTCTTATTTTGACTACGTAACAAAAACAAGCACTAATTTCGTTTGAGTAAGACTAAAATGAACGTTACCTTTAGTTTTCTTTGAAGACAGAATTATTTTTAATAGACGATAAAGACATATATCTAATCTTTAGATACATAAACGTAGCTTGTTGTTTTAGTGAGAACAGTAACCAAAAGTGTTTTTCACTTCTCGCTTGTGAATGAGTATGCTTCTCCGGACAAATAACTGATTATCACGTGAAGACGAAAGTTCGCTTTTCCCGCAATCACTTCCGGATGTGATGGAATGAGTACTTAATCACTCTCTCTGCGGTTGCAGTTATCCAACAGCTTATTCACATGTAATCTGATGAAAAATTCCTTTTATTGCATGTCAAAAAGTATTTTTATGTACAAAAATAAAAGAGTGAGTCATTTTAAAATGTTATTCATGTTTTCAAGTCCTTGCATTGTGTCTTTCTTTTACCTTGAAAAAGCTTCGTTTGTTACTTTTCTTTCTATATACCGCTTCCGGGTCTTCTCTATGTAGCATCCAACAATAGTCTTCCATTATGTTGTCGTTCCATCTCATTAATATCTGGATGTAATCTTTCTCTTGGTCTCACAAACGGCACCAAGGTTTTCAGGAAAGTAGTCAAAGTTATCGAACGTTCAGAAGGTGCACCTTCAAGTTTATTGAACAAACTAATGCTTTGAAATTTTCTAGAATGTCTTCTACTATTTGCTTGCAGTTAGAATCTTTGTAGTCCCCCAAGAACTTCGTTATATCTTCCTTAAAAGCATTGCAAATCTCTTTTTTAGCTGTTTCCATTTTTATTTCCAACATATTATCTTTTAAGAGTTTTGGAATATCTGGTCCAAAGAAAACACCTTCTTCCAGTTTGCCGTCTAACAATCCCGGAAACGTTTTACACAGCTACTTAAAACACACTCCTTCTCTTGGCAAAGGTTTCACAAATTGCTTGATAAGCCCAAGTAAGTTTCATATGGTAGGCCTTTTACGAGTTTAACCAAACTTTTCAGGATAACGTTTTTGTTTTTTTGGTTTCACAACAGCACTGCTTGGCCATTGTTTTTTGATCCAGGGTTGGCCCTTCCCACGGCTGTCCCATTTGCTCAAGAAGCACTGGTAATTTGTGTATTTTCCTTAGGGTGCAAGGATTATGGACATTGTTTTAACACTGTCATATATCATCCAACTGTGGTCGTTATAGTTGAACTTCGTGAGAGCTAAGGCTACCTTTTCATAAATTTCTTTCAGGAAAACAGAATGACCAACTGGCACTCACGCATACTTTTTACCATCATTATGTAACAGCATTATTTTGAATCTTCTTTTCGATGAGTCAATAGTCCTTACTCGTCCACGTCGTACTTAGTGTTGAATGTTTACATCAGCCCAATAACACTCACTACAGTGCACTGAGTAAACATTTTGAGATGAGTATGGGACGTCTTTTTCTCTGTTCCTATACTAAAAGAAAGATGTCCCAAGAGCCATTTAGTTGTTTTCCTTAAGAACTAACAGTTCTTTTCCAGAATTGAGTAAAGCGTTCAGAACTAATGACAAATCCCATTGATGCTGCATTAGTCTTGCAGATGGACAATCCCTTAAAAACTATAAACATACCGACACAAACATCTGAGTGCTTCAAATCCAACGTTACATACAGGCGAAACAAATCTGCATGACAGAAAATTAACCGGCTGGGAATCAAACGAAAAAATTAATAGGGAAAACCCTCAGCCACTCCACAGCATAGAAATAAGCGAATGAAAATGTTATGAAATCGCATCTTCCCACTTATTCTGGAAAGCATAAAAATATGTTCCCTAGTAAGACAATATTGAGGGTGTTCAGACAATATTGTTTAAGACAATATTGAGGGTATTCAAAGTTGCCAAACTTTGGCAACTTTGTTCTACCACCGATTTAGGTGAGGGAAATAAAAAGCATTATACAAACATAGGGCCGGACATGTTTCCCTGCATTCACTACTTGTTAACAAAGTTAAATTCCTGCTAGTACGGTACACAAGACATGATCGAGGAGTACAAATACTTACGGCTCCGTGAGGAGCAACGCATGCCTCGCCATCTTCTGTAGGCAGGACAACATTTCGCGCTCCGACAACGTGCAATGTAAATGCTTTTCCAGCCCTTGGTTTGTATGACTTTTTTCATCAGAATCAGCGGCCGAACAAGTTACTAAAGTTTTATGACTTTTTCATCCGAATCAGCGGCCGAACAAGCAAACGTTTGAGAAACTACCAATACACTGCTAAAGTTGGAAATCTTAAATGCAGACTCACAGTTTTTTCTCTTTTGGAAACTGATTGTCATCGTTGTTATTTATAATCACATTTTTTACAGTGGTATTATTTCGCATGAAATGCTATTATTACGGTTTTGGTGAATGAAGTTATTCCACATTGCAGAAATGAAAACACGGTGAACCGAGCATGCCATCCATATTATTTTTTTTAAAAAGAATGAAGACATTGATAGGAATCGTAAACAGATTACCCAATAAAAAAAATTCGAGATATGTTATACTAGTACTTCACACGTATACACCGTGCTGCTTCACGAACAACATATGACATCAAAGTATCAACATGAAGAAACCTGGGTTTTGATTTTCTGATTGAACCATTGTCCATGACTCATCCTGTGAGAATTCTTGATGATGCATCTTAAAATCAGATTTTAGGTTATAATTCTATGCTATGAGACGAGGATATAACAGAAAAGTTAAGCGAAGTGGATTGTCTCCTACCAATTGCAAATTGCAGCTAGAACATACAAGAGATCTTTTCAGAAAGGTCGTGCAGTCTCCGTCCAAGAACTATCAACGCTGTAGGTTGGATATGACAACGCCAGGAAGAATAGAAAATGGTTTCTCTTCTTCCTGACTTTGTCACATCCTCTTTAAATATTTCTGCCAGATATCTGGGCCTGTAAAAGAAATTTTATCTTCGTAGAATACTTCGGAGCTTGTGCATTAAGAGGAGTTCTGTAGACCGTACCTTTACTATAATGTTCCCACAAAAAATATCCGACAGATTCAGGGAAAGTGACTTTTCTTTGTTGTTTTTTTGCTAGTCGTTCACAAGTATTCCATTTCTGAGTACAAAAGCCGGAAACTCATATTTGTGGAAGAACTTTCAGGAACTCAAACTTTTAACAGGGTGCAGAAACAGAGAGTGTAAAAACTAACAAACGATAGGGAAGATAATTTTAACACAAATTCAAAAGGGAAGGTGAAGAAAGCAGTTTTTGCTTCACTGCAATAATAATTGATATCATATATGGTGAAAAATATGAAATAAAAATAGAAATAGAAATAAAAGTAATCAGGACAATAACACCGCAACATTACTCAGTCTTGTGCAATTGTATGACAAAACAAGCAGGAAATGTTAACCAACGTGCACTTCAACCCTTCAACCGACTGGAACAAATTAACTCGGGGTTAGCAATGGGCTGAAATCAGCTCGAACGAATGTATTCTCTGTCTAAGAAGTGGGCTGAAGGTGGCTGGAACGAGTGAACCTGCGCATCAGAAAGCCATGATTTTCCTTTATCTTCGTTATTCAAAGTGGTAATTTGGGGGGATGACTGTCTCTAATTCTTTCTGTTAATTGCCAAATGAGCTTAAACAATGGCGAAGAACCTAAGAAAGGAAAGATATGTTTCATTGACTTCTTTATTCCCAAATGCATGATATCCGTGTCAGGGGAAATAGCTCTTTCTCATTATGCCTTGAGTCATAGAGCAAAGGATAAAAAGCGGGCCCCGTAAGGAGATCGCAGGCAATGATAGCAACCCAGTACCAATACGTAATGATAGGAACCCAGTAAGTACCCTTCGCCAACAAATTTGGTATTTACAGTGTTACCCTCAAGGCGATAAACCAAGAAGATTCCGACCTTAATTATATCGGTTCTACAAAACGTACCATGCAAACCAGATTAAGGGAGCACTAATAAACTATTCGTGTTGGCTCCTGGAACACAGTTCTTGTACGCCTTGTTCATGGAGTAAATCACCACCCCGACGGGTCAAGTGTTACTATTTCAGTTTTCGCCCTTATGCGCATGAGCTATACATCATTTTGAACTCCTACTTAAGACATTCGCACTACTCATTGTATTAGTTTTGCCTGATGATGGACCTGTTCGACCGGGTCCGAAAGATCTTGTGTATGTGTGTTTTGTAACTCACTAAATGTTTTTAACTTGTAAATACCATCATTTCAAGTTTTGTATTATGGTGTTGGAGACGGCTTTTTAATCAATCTATTTGGATTAGAAAGCAGTTGATTTTAACCTTTGTTCTGGATAGTTTTGCTGTACAGTATGCAGCTGCTGACTGCCAGGATGTAATTAATAATGAAAAGCAACAATAAAAATTATCGCATTCAAGTTCAGCGATGCATGCAGACACTTTTTACAGGAGTCTCTGTAGTGCAGTATTTCTATAAACCCATATAGGCGGTTCACATGATAATATTTCACTGACTGAAAGATTATACGTGTATTCACGTATATGAGTCCCAGTTATAATTTTTCCACGAAAGTAACATAATGCACGATGCGAATTCCACAGATAACCGTTACGAGAGTAATTGTTTCAAATATTTGTTAAGATTAAACATTAATTCTAGTGGAATTTTTATAGGACAACGTCCTAATTCTAATAGGAATTAAATCCTGCTGAGTAAAAGCTCAATAATATATGAATAAGATATTTCCCCCTGACACAGTAAACATTCGATATCAATTCCTCCTACATCTCGAGTTTTCAAGTAAATTTCTACTGGAAGTAAGAGAATGCAGCAGCTCTGGCAAAAGTTCACTATAACTGCAGAGTCCTTTACTTATGCATGGCGCGATCACTATACTGAACAAAATAGGTTTTTATTTCAATGTTTGAGTTACGTTTGATATTTGTTATTTTTCACTGTTTTCCCTCTCCAGATATAGTGCTCTTCGACTATTTGAGAAAACCATCGACCTACGACTGCATTAAGATGCCGTGATGCGGTTCCGGAATGTCTCAGTGGATTTCAGAGGGAAATATGAAAAGAAAAAAAAATATATACTATATATATTGAACGCAAGAAGAAATGACATCGAATAATATTCGACCAACGTATCTGCTAAACTCTTGTGGAAAAAAAGACACCTTTTTTTCCCCGAGTCATAAAGAAGTAAAAGAAAAAAGAGAAGTTTGTGGACATGTTTTAAAAATGCTTCTTTCCCGTTCTTCCTTTTTATTTTTACGGCGAAGGAAAGAGTTCATTCTTTGGCGAACATTTCTGAAATCCCGTACGTAAAAGCATTAGGTGCATTATCAGCGCATACCTACTCTTGGTCTCTTCTATTCCATTCCGCTTTTAAGAACGATTGCATATTATCTACTTATACTCTCAAAAATGCTTTTAAAAAGATTTTCTATCGTGGATAAAGTTGAGTAAATAACTTTGGTTCGTAAAAGTAAGGGAAAAAAAGAACTATTATTTGCAAGATGAGCAGTATCTTTAGCACCCAATTTTCGTAATTACTTTTTGAAGCACTGAAGGACCCGTTTTTAGTTTTATCTTTTCTTCTAAACGTAGATCACCGTATGTTCCTTTACTTTTTAGAAAATACTTTTCTTTTCGTGTCTGTGAAGAAAAAATTCGCAAAAGTCATTGAAACAACTTTGTCTGATTTGATTAGTGTGTAATCTCCTTATTTTGAAGGAGTCTGCATC
The DNA here is from genome assembly GCA_039090855.1 of Macrothele yani. Taxonomy (NCBI): domain Eukaryota; kingdom Metazoa; phylum Arthropoda; class Arachnida; order Araneae; family Macrothelidae; genus Macrothele; species Macrothele yani. The sequence goes on along the minus strand of CM077002.1, from coordinate 75,028,975 downwards.
AAACGATCTTAATTCGAGAGGAATATTTATGAGGAAGTTAGTAATGAAATACAGAAAAGAAAGCTGGGTGCATGCTCCAAGAAGTAACTAAAATTTGTTAATGATGTCGCTCGCAACATCTTAAGCTGGCTTAAGAATTTTCGAGGGAATGAAGAAGGCATCGGTGTGGGTTCCGGGTTTTCCTGTGTCAAGGAAATGTGATATTCATCTTACTCTTTCAAGGGATAAAAAACATACTGAGGTGAATCATCATTTTCATGCTGGTTAAAAGGATTAGTACCGTGCTTCCAAAAGGAGGACATATGCTGATTGCATTTGAGAAATATACGGTTTGTGTGGTTTCTGAGATTACAGAGTTTAAAGAACGCCGACACTTTGCATTAAAAGATACCTTGTGTTTCGAAACTTCCAACAAGTAAATAACGTTCTTTGTAACTTTCTGTTGTTATTAAATTGTTGTGTGCGTTATTATTTTTAGGATTTTATGGCACAAGTGGAAAGTGTCCTCATGGAGAAGTTAGCGAAAGGTTATGGGATTTCCTGCATGTCACATTATGCGAAACACACGCATGCACATAATCACATTATGCGAGTAAAAATGTAGTTTACTCTGAAGTAAATTTGATGATAATACTACGAAATTTCATATAGGAATAACGAAATACAAGATTTGTATTTATCCAGTGCTTACGGAAGAAATATTTTGCTGTGAAATTGATTGATATATTAGCCTCATGCCAACATTACAGCAAAATAAATGTTATTGCGTTTCATTCCAAAATATAAGAGAAAAAACAGAGGAGGAGCAACTGGATATGTCAAAAACATTTCCTATGTGTATATTGAAAAGAATTACAAATAACATTAAACGTAAGAACTATAGCGTGTAATTAAAATAAATGACTCTTGACCATTTTCATCAAAATTGACGAAGGAACGGATTTTTTCTTAAATGTTCTGCAGTTTCACACATAGATCAAAGTTGCTGACGCAATCCATGCTATGAAATTTTAAGCGATGACATATTAGCTTCAGAGTTCTCACTTCAGTTCTTCCTTGATTTCACAAAATTGTCGATGCTGAAAGTGCAGTCGTTTTATAAGTAGCAGATGGATATCTATGAAAATACGATCGCCAAAAAAATCACTCTAAGAGAGCAAAGTCATATATGTCGAATCGGAAAGGAAAGCATATTTATAAAGTAATACATTTAATTTTTGCACACCAAACAAAATTTAAAGAAGTTAATGTTTTTTTCTGTTTAACAATATATAAGAAAATGAGCCATTTTTAATTTTAGACTATAGGGCTCAGAAAAAACACAAGTAATGCTGAAACTATAAGGTAATCTGAAATTATATTGGAATATACATGAAAGAAAACGTGCACCACTTGCTCACAAGGCTTAGCAAAAATTGTGTTTTGCGAATTGTCAAACGTAAATATATCTACTGAAGTTTCTACCACTCTCGCTTTATCTGTCATCTCTGAAAACTATCCATTTGTGAGTTTTAATGAGTTTGAATCTGGGTGTTGAAATATTGTGTGCATTGAACTAGTACTACAGCATGTCAAAATTAAAAACGGTTTTGATATGAGCTTATTTTACCACCCATTCTGTAGAAAAGTATTATAATTTTCCAGAAAAAAAATATGTTCCTGTGCAAATTTGCTCGTATCCAAAGCACTAAGCTCTTGGAAATTTGCATGAAACCAAATGGCAGTTTTGATGACTGGACTTCAAATGCATAAATTTGTTATACATTATTCGAGAAACAGCAAAAAATACTGTTATTCTTTCGTTTCATGGGCATGGTTAAAAATTAGGTTGTTTACCGCGCTATTTCGTAAATACGAGCACGAAAACTGAAATAGATTAATCTGATCAATACATTTTTCATAAATCGAATTGAAATGTATTTGTCTAAGCTGTCAGCAGTTCAATTGAACCATTTTATTATTCTCTCTGTAATCGAGTGAGAATCTTTTTATGTCTGTTCTAATTTATACCCATGTATATACACATTAGAATGCAACGCAAATTAAAAATTTGGACTATTCAATTCATCACCCTCTAATTCTGCTCACTTTAATAAAAATGTAAGATGCAGAAAGTTAGAAGGCAATTGATCAATATTTGGTGATGGCTCAGTTCAGCTAAATATTTTGATGAGTTACTCTAGCACAATCGTAACGAAAAATTAAACCAATGTTAGAATAACAATATAATGTCACGTTCTTCTGCATCGTTAACGACTTGGAGATTGTTGACCCTCAGTTTGCCTGTAATGAAGTTTTCTCTTTCCTTCCAGGTTCTAGGATCATTCTGAAGAAAGTAATCAGAAGGATTCAAAGCTACAAACAGTTTCTTGGTATTGTTTGTCATAAAGTTTAATATTTTCTTTCCCATAATCAGTTTTTGAAAATTTATGTTCTTGTGCAAATGGGAGACCCCATCATGCCTCCACGCCACAGTACACACAGTTTCTAAGCATGGCACCATGGCCGCATTTATTTTTTTAGGCACAGATTAACCGAAACATCCAAGACCAAATGCAATTTTACTCATACAACACAAACGTGTAGAAAAAATTTGGATTGCAGGATTTGTTAAATATTCATTTGTCATCTTACGCGCGACGACATTCTGTATCAGTTCAGGTCCAGCCTTGGAACATGTGCAGCAGATGGTGCGCTTTAATATAAAGTTGTACAGATCTATGTAAAACCTTTACAGCTCTATATTTGAACCACGTTTTAATATACAGCTGTACGACAAGCATGTCGAACTCACAAAGTCCGAATTGTTCTCGATCAGTTATGTGAAACTGAGGTAGAAACACGTATATCTTCAAATTTAATATCAGTTTTACCATCCACAACGCATCCACAAAACTCTGTGCAAAACAATGGGGGAACGTAATAAAGAAACCTCTGTTGTAAGTGTTTCTCCAAGAAAGAAAGAGAAGTTAGAGTTATAGTAGCTCTATGCAGTCCTTTCTAGGGCGACATTCATACAGCTGTCTAGGAATGAAAGTAATTAAGTCAGTTTTAATTGGCTCTAATCATAACGTAATCGCCTATACCCAGCTCATACACGTCTTTTTTTTTTATTTGATTGGAGGTTTAACGATCACCGTGAGCAACTCAATGGACTATAAGCAGTCGCCCGTCTCTAATTTAGGGTCACTGGTTACAGGGAAGGGAGAGAGCTAGTGCCATAAGACAAACACAACATCCATGCCTCACCCGAATTCGAACCCGGACACCTTTAGGACAAATGATCAGAGGCCATTATTTAGACCACTGCACCACCGGGACGGCATTCACGTTTTTACCAAAGTGACTCCAAGCATTTGCAAACCTCTGAAAGCGCACGACGTTTGGAATACTTGCAACTCTTCGTCAGTTTATCAGAAACACTTGCAACGATGTGTTCAGGAATGTAATGTCGGTAAGCTAAAATCCCAAGAGTTCTGTTTAGTTTCTGCTCCAGCAACGTAAAATGTTTCACCTTTCAAACCGCTTCACTTGCCGCGGTATCGATTGACACCACCTGAAATATTTGGATCAGATTCCAATCCAGAATTAAAAGAAAACTGTGGTTCTTTGTGCTATTCCAGATTCATTTGGAAGTTTCGAAACACCAGGAGGTTTCTGAACACTCTAAACACTCTCTCTGTTCCCATCTGATAGACTCTCTGTTGAGAGCAATGTCCTCAAAGTTTACTTCCAATTATCAAGTAGGAGCGTATGGGACATCATAGCTCTTCTGCCGCTTAGTTTGCCTCAATGAATGCAGATTATAACTCAGAACTGACAATGTTGGAAGTTTTAGCTCTTTTGCAGGTAGAATAGCTTGTTGTTAGTATAACTACTAATATTTTTTCTCCACTGCTCCTCAAATCTACGCTCGACCATAGTGACTCTGACTTACGTTTTTATCTCTCATTTTGCTCCTTTTTTCTAGTTTCACTTAAAGACATTTTTCCTTAAGCTTTTTCGCCAGCTTAGCAAGGTTCGTATCAACATAACCCAACATCCTATTGCCCTTTTTCCTTGCTTAGCGAAATAATTCTCTGTCGTGTGCCAATACTATGTATTAAAGATATAGCGTTGGAAGAAGCTATATACCTAATCTTCAAACATGTCAACAAAAGTGGGTTCTCTGTGTTTCTGCCCTTCTGGAGGCATCTTTCTTCAGGTTTTTCCACTGAGAAAATAAGTGTTGAACTTCATTGATCGTATGACATTCTTGTCTACTTGGGATTCGTGCTTTCTCTCAGTAAGTTCAGTAAGGTAAAACTTATGTTGGTTTCTCTATAACACCAACTTAAATCGTTTACTTGACGGTTTGAGCATAACTTGCTCCCTGTTATGAATTCACTAGCCTTACCTTCCAAACAAATGCCACGATTTTTTCCAAACTATCACTGATTACCGTTTTCACCAAAATAAAAGATGAGTTATAATATTTCAGTATGAGCACATTCAACCATCCGTGCATTTGTTTAAACACATGATAACATAAAAAGAAAGTGCAAGGACTTAGTCGGGTAAATGACCCCAAACTAGAAAGCTGTGCGTGGTTGCAAGGGGTATCATAAAGAAAATAGTTTTCTTAATCGTATTTTTTGTAACGTGGCAACTGTTGCAAACAGAAATGTGTAATTAGGTCCCCTAGCAGCTAAAATGTTCATTCCCCCCAAAAAAAACAAGTTATGGTGATATTCGAAGCATGCGATGCAAAAGGAAATTTTCAAATTGCATATTCGAAGCATGCGATGCAAAAGGAAATTTTCAAATTGCACTATCGAAACAGTAATATTGCGTAAACTCCAGTTAATATTTGCACTCCCTAATAGAAAAACCATACGCTGTAAGAAACAAGAAATGCTCACAAATTCTACTTCATGGTAAAATACCGGAAAACGAAAAATTATATTTTCGTCGGATTTAAACATATGTATCGCGGTAAAAAGCTACGAGCGTCAGAATACCATAGCAACAATATTGCGCACCGCGAAAGCAAAGAACTGCAGAAGGCATTGCTAATGTAACTTTTGTGCATCGCGAAAGCAAACAACTGCAGGAGTCATTGCTAATGTAACTTTTGGGCATCGCGAAAGCGAAGATCTGCAGAAGTCATTGCTAATGTAACTTTGTGAATCGCGAAAGCAAAGAACTGCAGAAGTCATAGCTAATTTAACTTTTGTGCATCGCGAAAGCAAAGAACTGCAGAAGGCATTGCTAATGTAACTTTTGTGCATCGCGAAAGCAAAGAACTGCAGAAGTCATTGCTAATGTAACTTTTGTGCATTGCGAAAGCAAATAACTGCAGAAGTCATTGCTAATGTAACTTTTGTGCATTGCGAAAGCAAAGAAATGCAGAAGGCATTGCTAATGTAACTTTTGTGCATCGCGAAAGCAAAGAACTGCAGAAGGCATTGCTAATGTAACTTTTGTGCATTCCGAAAGCAAAGAACTGCAGAAGTCATTGCTAATGTAACTTTTGTGTATCGCGAAAGCAAAGAACTGCAGAAGTCATTGCTAATGACTCTTTTCTGCATCGCGGAAGCAAATAACTGCATAAGTCATTGCTAATGTAACTTAAATTTTTCAACACAAATGTAGGCACTTCACATCTCTACCAGAGGGGGGTAGAGATGTGACGTGCCTGTCCCGCAGGACGCACATGAGATAAAGGCAGATAACAGTGAGAGCACATGCTAGTGTATTACTCAAATGGATAGCACACGGAGCTCGGCAGTTGCAGGTGGTTCAAATCCTGCCCCTAACATAAAAATGAGGGAGCAATTTACTTCCTCATAAATGATAACTTTAAAAAGTATCTTTTTCCGTTTCGTAACAGGCCTTCCATTGATCCGGTACCTGCTTTGAAAAATATTCAGAAAAAGCTACAGATGATATCCACCTTTTATATCAGCTCTCCAAATAACAAATCACTGGTTTCCACATAACCTTTCAATACCTGAGATTTTCAGAATGATGCATTATGTGAATGATGCATCTTTATCTCCAAAAAGTATCAGATAACGGCCTTTTGCCTCTTTGAAGCAATGCGCTGTTTTTTCTTCAACAGAATTATAAATGCTATAAGGAAGTAAATTTCTCCGTCATTTTTGTTCCACGCCAGGAATCGAACCCGAGTCCACCTATTCCGGAACAAGTCGCTCTACCAACTGAGCTACGCAGACGTTCGTATCGCTGCTATCTGCCTTTACATCGTGTGCGTCCTGCTGGACAGGCACGTCAGATCTCCCCCCACCCCAAAAGAGGGCCGGGGGCATGGCCCACGGGTCAGCCGTGACCATGAATCGTCGCAGGCAGCCATCCGCTGTAGAATGTGCACTTGAAAACTCCCAGTCAATCTGGTGTGTGAAATGCAACGTCACACACATTTATTTTTCGTAGTGCTGAAGAAGGGATTCTCTTATTTTTCTTGTCTCGCGGTGTGGAAAGAACGTCACACCCTTGCGAGATCTTTAACGGCCGGGTCATCCGGAAAGTTCGGGCGCTATTATAACGAAGTAAATTTCTCCGTCATTTTGGTTCCACGCCGGGAATCGAACCCGAGTCCACTTATTCCGGAACAAGTCGCTCTACCAACTGAGCTACGCGGACGTTCGTATCGCTGCCATCTGCCTTTATATCGTGTGCGTCCTGCTGGGCAGGAACGTCACAATGCAAACACAGAATAATGAATATGATTTGATTGTTCTCTATTCTTGACATTTCTTGACTTCTCGTTATTAAATATATCAACAATAAACTTTTCTTTTCCCTGTTGGGTAAATATTTTCATTTTCTGGTATAAATCTTTGTACCATATCGTTCTAAATCTTATTTCGCTTCATGGAACTGAGTATGACATTATAAATATTCCCATATGGGGTGACCTTACATTTTTGCATTTGTATCCTAAGGTCCGGTGTTCCCTTGTTTTCCACTAATCCTTCAACCTATGGCCTGAAACTTTCCGATGTTTCTTTGCTAAGACGGAAGTTTTCATCTTAAATCGCTGAAAATTCAAAGAACAAGCCTTAGTTCAAAGAAAGCATGACCGCATGTGTCATCTAGCCTTTGCTTAAATCGACAAAAAGAGTAGGCTAGTGATTCATGGATCAAAGGCATAGTTTCATGAGAAGACATTTGGAATGCTTATATCTCGCCCTATAAGTTCATTTTAATTTATCAAGGCTGAGGGCAGAATTTTTATGTCTTATTTTATCACTTTTCTTACCTGTTCAGATGACTGTTGTTATTAACTTCAACGAAAGCAAAATACAGATGCCTCTGCTCCCAGATTATCTGAGGTCACAAATCTGAATACAAAAGTAATTTCTTTCCCCTACTATTTTACAATCTTCTTTTATCATAGTTGCAGTTGCTCTGCTCCTGTTAAATACTAGAACTTTCAATAAAAACAAGAAAGATGACACCGAAATTTCGGATATAATAAGCACGTTCTTTGAATTCGTTTTGACACGAATTAAATTTATCAAAGCTATTCAAAATCAATGGAACCGGCTTGGAAAACAACAACTGGTCCCAACAATCGATAAAACATCCATAAATAGAACCATCTACTTAGTTCCACCAGGGGCATGCTAAGAAAATTAACAAATGGCGAACAAACAGTTTCTCAAACTACAAAGAAGGTACCAGAGACAAAGAGATTTTCAAATCGAACAGTTGAAATGAGAAATATAAAAGGAAACATAATATACGTCTACGTCTGCTAGCAGAAAAAATTTTCCATAACGGAAAAGTTGAAAATAAACGAAAATTATTATTCATGGAAAAAGCTATGCTAAGGAAAAATAACTTTTCGAATACGACTCGCGGAAGCAGGGATAGCGAAAAAAAGAAAGGTTTCGACTCTTACTTCTAGCGGGAAATCTTTGCGTTATTTAAATAGGATAATGCTCCACATATCTGTTGTAGCGAATGATATACAGTAAAGAAGGAATTTCTGAATAGCGTTTTTAGAAGCGGCGATATAGCTGCAAACTGAAGTACACAAACACCACCTACCGACAGAACTCTGAACTACAAAATTCCTCATATACTAGCCTAAAATATTCTGCAAGGTAAATGGCATATGGTGTTGAAAGAATTATTTAAATCACACATGTAAAAGCAGTGCTATTGAGAAGAAACAGAATAAGCATTTGCACCCTAGCGGCGAAATTGTGCACTATTCTGGAAAGAAAATACACGCACAAAGTTTGCATAGTTAGCAGTATTTGACAGAAAAAGAAAATTTTCAATCGAATTTTTAGTCCCGTAGATATTGCTGTAAACGGAAACGTGATTGTAAGACGTTTCCGCTGTGTGACGAAAAGTGCTTGTTTAGGTGTGTTCTATCACCCCGTAAAGTCTGGCCCAAGAGATTTGAATCACCCTGTATAAAGCGGAACAATGAGCTGCTATTCGATATTTTTGTTTCGTTGGGTTTGAGGTATCAAATACGAACTCCTTTGCAGGATTTATGCTTGACTTAGTCTTCGTTGTGCGATAGATTAACAGTCCGTAGAATGAAATAAATATTAATAACAAAGAACTTGAACCCAGCCAGTAAGTGATCATTTATCAAACTGACTTGTTAACCTTTTTTTTTACCTAAAACACGTTATGGATATCAACATCTATTACACATGATCAATTCTATTTTCGTATTTCAAGAAACTGAACTGTTCAAAAATGGCTTACCAATTCTTTCATAAATATATTGTAACCGCAATTTTCAGAAACAAAAAGTAATTATGTTAGGAATACCTCAGGTTTAAAGTAGGTGGACTGAGCTGGCGAAGCGAGTAGTGTAGTACTTATTCAGCCGAACACAGATTGGAGTAAGGGAAAGTTTTTCTTTCGCAGATTTCTATCGCGCGAAGTACTAAAAAAATCTGTAACAGCATGAGTATAAAGAGTTGACAGCTCTTGACAGCAATATCTGCGACAGAATCCGTTAAGGAGTAAGTAAAAATTCTGAAGTAAGGAACCACCGTCGGAAAATGTTTTGGAAGGATAAACCGTAAGGGACCTGCGTAGGATCAGGGCATGTCAGGTTGTTAATCCCAAGCACTTTATTTCCTGCACTGTAATAAGATACTTTTAGGTTGATTCAAACTGCACAGTCAACTAAACTTAATTTTTGCTGTTTTCCTTTATGCAGTGTCAATATTTGTGCAGAGTGGTTCGAACGGAAATCTCAAGATTATCTTTTTAAAAACCTTTCTGCAGGGAGAGAAAAAAACATATGTTATGCGAAAATATACTCCAGTGACATTCAAACCTGCAGCAGATGGAGAAGTGAAATACACTGGTCACAAAAATTTGTTGATATTGCATGAAATGAAGTGTGTCTGTACCTAACTCAAGTAACACTCATTGAAATAACATCAGTGAGTTAGGTAACACAAAAGATAAAGAGCTCGTTTACAAAAACAATGTATTGTGTACTTTCTACACACAGCAAATAAAAATACATTCATGCCCATACCATAACTGAGTGCCGCTGGTAAGGATGGACGGAAAGCATATAGTGCGATTGCGCTCGTGTCCCGGATCGCATCCACACATGTACTCATCGAGTATCTGGATAAAGAGCGAAACGAGATTCATCTGTGAAAAGTACATGGTGCCTCTCTGTATTCCATAACATGTACTGTTGAACTCAGGTACATCTTTGCTGTTGGTGAACTGATGTCAATGCTATACATCGCAGCGTCCTCCTTACGCGTGAAGATGGTTTTTTAGTCCATACGCGTGAAGATGGTTTCGTACCGTTTGAATACATACTCTGGCACCAGAACCAGTTTTAAGTGATTCCCGAGTTGGCTACTGGTGACACTAATCTTTCACCTAACATTTACTGTCAGGTAGCGATATTGCCATCTGGTGGTTATCCTTGAGAAATCACTCCTAGGTCGATCTGCAACATTTCCATGCAGTAGAAATCGTATGTGTAGCCGATTTGCTACAATTTGCGAATCTCCCAAAGCAGCTGGCACGTAAATCTGCCCTACACCTGCCTGCACTATGCCAGCAGCCCAGTTTCTGTTGTCTACGCTTAAACGTCGTCTGGACATTATTTCAGGTTAATCCCACACTGAGGGCAATACATTCAGCTAAATTCTAAATCAAGCAGGTGAAACGACCCGTTTTCCACTTCTCTGGGGGAACTGTTATCGGAGCATGCCCACCACGAGATGTGTTGTCATTAGGTTAACTTATGTATGACGTAGATACCCACGGTGATAACCGATCTATAACTGTCGCTGAATCGGCATATCACCACGTTTTCCTGACGGAAAACGCAATGTTCCTAAATTTTTGTGACCAGTGTATTACCTGAACTTGTCAAATATTACCTGACTTAGGAATATAAGATAAATCTTATCTTTTTTTAACAAATACCATAGGGACAATCTTATACGGCCGCTCTGGCGGAGGTGTTGTCGGTGGAGCGGGTCTCTTTCTAATCATCCAAGCTCAGCCTGGATAATCATGGGCAATACATGAGTTGTGTGTACAATGCTGGTTTTGTTCATTTTCTGGAACGGTTGGTCGAAATTTACACGAGCAAGATAAGCAAGCTCAAAGTGCCACAAAGAATATTTAAAACCGACACAAAACAAAAGGGATTCATAGAATACAACACTTCTGACAACACACGGTCGAGCGGACAAACGCACGAGTTTCTAATTACTCACACGAGCTGGGTTTGTGTTTGATGTAAATGGTACGTTTGTCCCTTTTCTACCGGGCTGCCTGAATCTGGCACCACAGTTGCTTTAATTCGATCTCTAGAACCCTCAAAAGTTCGCAACATTTGCTTCAAGATAGATGTCTGTATGTTCAGGTTTGGGTTCATACTCAAAAGATCAAAAAGCTTATAATGAGTGCACGAATAAGTAAGAAATTCCAAGACATCAAGATAATGATTTTATCCTTAACAGTGTAGGAGCAGGAGAAGAGAACTTGTAAGGCAGTCGTTAGAGCTTCGGAACTTTAAAGATATGGAAAAATTTATCGCCTGCGAATTCTCAGGTTTTGTTAGTTGAAATAAAAGGGATATTTTCGAAATATAGAGAACATCTGTAACAACTGATCCAAGAAGTAAGATACTACTGCAGGAAAATGCATCTGAATATATGCTTTCAAAAATACATGTATGTTAAATATATAAAGGATGCTAAGCAGCACATGAGGTAATTCGATATGGAAGCCATGTGACTTGAGCGCACTTAAAAGGTTTTTACGACATACATTGCCAAAAGTTGCTGTAGCATTAAACAAAATAATTCAATATTTAAAGGTACCTTCAATTTGTGACGTACCTGCCAGCAGGACGCACACGACATAAAGGCAGATAGGAATCAGAATAATCGTCTGCGTAGCTCAGTTGGTAGAGCGACTTGTTCCGGAATAAGTGGCATCGGGTTCGAATCCCGGCGTAGACCAAAAATGACGGAGAAATTTACTTCGTTATAATGGCGCCCGAACTATCCGGATGACCCGGCCGTTAAAATCTCGCATTGGTGTGATGTTATTTCCACACCGCGAGACAGGAAAAATCAGAGAATTCCTTCTCCAGCGCTTCGAAAAATAAAAATGTGTGATGTTGCATTCCACACAGCAGATTGACTGGGAGTTCTCAAGTGCACGTTCTACAGTGGATGGCTGCCTGCAACGATTCATGGTCACGGCTGACCCGTGGGCCATGCCCCGGCCCTCTTTCTGGGGGGGGGAAGATGTGACGTACCTGCCAGCAGGACGCACACGACATAAAGGCAGATAGGAATCAGAATAATCGTCTGCGTAGCTCAGTTGGTAGAGCGACTTGTTCCGGAATAAGCGGCCTCGGGTTCGAATTCCGGCGTAGACCAAAAATGACGGAGAAATTTACTTCGTTATAAATTGTTGTATTCCAACCACAGTTAGAGTAAACTGAAGCATAACGTGTTAACTGATTTTTACTAATTCATATTGGCAGATATTAATGGGAAACTCTCCTTTTCCACAACGTTGAGCAAAAGTAGTTAAAGATACGTATCATAGCCAGGTTTTGTTGAAGCTTATTAGGATATGATATGTAAGACATCATCAACTACACTCTTTCTGGAGTAGAATGAAATTAATTAATTCTTCAAAATGTTGCTACTTTTTGCTGTTGAAAACGACAACAGGCACAGACAACGTAAAATAGGCAATACTTCTGGTGCACAAGATTGCAAACAGTGGAACGTGTTGTTTGGGATCACGTAGATTTTTTAGCACGTCTTTTGTGAAAAAATATCGTGTTTATGTTTTCGGTTCGTCCGTCGGTCCGTCTGTCCGTTTGTTGACACGATGTCTCTGCAACTAATTGCCCGATTTGAAAAATTAGTTTTGCGTTAGGAAGCTTGAAATGTGTAAATGATGCTTTTCTTTACTATGCAAAATTTTGCCGCTAGAAGGCGTAAATGCAGATGATATTGACCGTTTGGGTTACGACCCTGCTTTTTATGAAGAAAAGTGCTTGTTTAGGTTTGTTCTAAACACTCCGTAAAGTCTGGCACAAGAGCTTTGAATTGCCCTGTATATATTTCTTGGGTCCATGTCAAAGCTGCTAAATAAGAGACAAAAGCTTTTCGGTAGAAGAACCAACACGTTAAACTACAATAATACGGAACGAGATAGAGACCTGGGACATTATTAGCATTAGCTTACTCAGACAGCATTGAACAATGCCCAGAACTAACCCAAAACTATTTTAAAGCCCTTGATATTAGGCCTATGCAAAAGTTTCCGCCGCCCTCGCTAGCAGTCGTTATAGGGGTCTAACCTGCCAGCGACCCGTGCTGTCAGTTCGTACATGAAGCCAAGCATGGCGATCGATTAAGTTCATTTGCGGCACTGTTTGTTATTCATGTTTAATTTAGGGAAAAGTGCGAGAGACGCATACGATTCAATATGTCAGGCGTATGGCGAAACGGTTATGGGTGAGCGAACGTGTCGAGAATGGTTTGCCAGTTTTAAGAAATGTGATCTAGGCTTGGAAGACAAGCCACACGCAGGTAGACCTCAGAAACTCGCAGACGAGAAGCCGGAATCGCTGTTGCAAGACGATGCCACACAACGACCACCCAACTAGCGAAACGTTTAAAAGTGGCTCAATTGACGATGGTACGGCGTCTACAGGCCTTGGGGAAGACCCAGAAGATTGGTAAATAGGTTCCGCATATTTTAACGAAGCGTACTATTGGTCAACGTTTGGGCATCTGCATATCGTTGCTGAAGAGGTTTCAAGGGAAGAATTTCTTGTGGAAGGTTGTCACCGGTGATGAACAAATGGGTATATTGCGACAACCCCGTAAGCAATCGAAACTGGATCGAACCAGGTCAGCCATCATCAACCATTGCAAAACAGGATATCCACGGGGAAAAGGTGCTGCTGTGCGTGTGTGGTGGGATATGTACTTTGAACAGTTGAAACCGGGAGAAACAGTCACTTCAAAGCGATATAACGATTTATTGATGAAACCAAACGAGGCAATCGATCAAAAACGCCCACGGACAGGTAAAGGACGCCGCCCAATCATCCTTTTACACGATAATGCCAGACCACATGTCGGTGCCACCACGAAATCAACCCTTAAACAGTTACACTGAGAGGTTTTACCGCAACCTGCTTACTCCCCGGACATCGCACCCTCAGATTTTCATCTGTTTCGCTTTATGAATCATGATCTATCACAACAGCGGTTAACCACAGTTCCAGAGGTGGAAACTTTCGTCGCTGCGTTCTTCAGCTCAAAACCCGAGTCCTTCTATCAGAGGAGCATACCCCTAATACTAGCATGATGAAAACATAAATTAAAGGTTAACATAGAAGAAGTCCATCTGATGAAGAACACTGTATCAATGTGAAATATCATGAAGTATACAGTATAACATTAAGAACAAGGAAATTCACATGAAACCTATAGATATTTAAAGAAATTTATTAACAATAAATCGGTGCATTCAAAAATGTATATGGTGTTTTTTTCTTTGATTTAGGGTTTAATAACTAGCTTGAGCCATGAACAGTCAGCCGTCCCTAATATAGGGCCACTAAATGGGTCCCGCGACGAAGAGTAATCTCAGCATCTACGCGTCATTATGAATCAGAGCCCATCTAAGACAATTAATCAGAAACTTACGCTTCTTACCACTCATTCATCAGGGCCATATATAATACCTCCGAAGGCGTGGTACATAAATCATGTAGCGACATGTAGAAGTTTGAAGTTTTTTGAGCATACTACGCATCATTTACTCATATCTCTTTTTCCTACATTGTACTAAGCATATGTCAACACACGTTAACTGGTTTCCCTTACCCCTTTAAAATTGCTTAACATTTCCTCTATTTATCAAATCTCCCTTTTTGCAAAATAAAAAAAACAGCTTTTATTCAGTTAATGTTTAGGAATTTCGTACGAGTATGTTTTCTTTCTTTTGCGAATGAAACACCTACTGCGTATAAAAACATAAACGTCTTTGTAATACACTCTTTGCCAAAATAAACAAAACACCTCGAGAAATCATGCGATCCTGATGAAACTCCGCATGCAAGTACCTCAGGGCCAAATATGTAAATTATTAAAAAATAACGACCAATGACTAAAGAGTGGCCGGACATAGCGCATGGGAACTGCGCACCGAGGAGGATATGAGCAAAGCTCGCAAGCAGGAAGAATTGTGGCAGCGGATTGCGCTCGTATTAACCTCCACGGACGGTGAAGGTGTCTCGACGTCGGATCCGTGCACATTACGAGCAGTTGAGTGAGCTTGGGGGAGGTCGTATAATTGGGCTGAGAGAGGCCGGTTGGTAAAGTCGCCGTATCGCCAGGCATATGGGTCGGAGTGACACGGCAATGGGACGATGTTGACGATAACGGGTCGAGAAGGGCACAACCCAGCGGCGCAGGCATTGGACAGAACTTGAGGTTATAGCGATTTTGTCGTCGCTCTTAGCCATCCGTCATCATGTTGCGTCATCTGCAGGTACGGAGGTGGACATCCAGACAGTTGCCGGACGAACGGCACGTGGCTCGCAGACCTGAAGTGACCGTATGGATAGCCATTTCTTAAGACAGACGGGCACCATCGGCACGGGGACTATATATTCGAGGAGGCTTCTCCACCACCTCCCACTGATAAGCGAGCATCGCCGGCACCGGTTGCAGTGGCACCGGGCCCGATCAACGTAGGATAGTATCTAGGGGCGTCGTCTTGTCTTCAGTGATGAGTCACGAATTGCACTTGGCGGCAATGACCAGCTCACACATGTCTGGAGACGAGCCGGCGAACGCACGGGTCCTGCTTTTACCCTGGAACGGCACGTGGCTCGCACACCTGAAGTGACTGTATGGATAGCCATTTCTTAAGACAGACGGGCACCATTGGTAGTCCTCAGTACTAGCCTCATGACTCAACGGTAAGTCGACGACTTTCTATGACCTATGGCGCTTCCATTTCTGTCCCAGCACCACTGAAAAAATTTTCAACAGGACAATGCCCGGCCACGCGTGGTTTGGCTCTACCAGGTCTGCCTCCGTAATTTCGACACCCTTTCATGGCCAGCCCAACGCCCAAAGTCTCACCGATCGAAAATATTTGGGGCATGATGGAACGTCATCCATACTCGTCCTGGATTGTCGGCGAACTGACGGCTCGCAATTTGGACACCATCTGGCATGCTATACATCAGGATAGCATACGCACACTGTATGCGCCTGTGGCACGCCGGGTAACCGCTTGTGTCCGAGCCAGAGATCGCGCTAAAAGGTACTGTCTAGTTTCACTCGTGTAGTTTTTCTATCCGAATCAATGGCTAATTGCTCTGGAATTGCAATCATTTCCTTTCCTGTACACGTACATTGCACACAACGTTCATTTCAGTCGAATGATACCTTCTAGGTGCTTCTGGTTTGTTTTTTTGTTTTTTTGGCATGTAGTGTATATTTCATGTGCAGTTCTCTTTCTTAAATCTCTGGCAAACTTATTAACTCTTGTCATACTATTACCATTCCAGAAAAATACATGACCATATAAAATTAAGATGGTGGGAAAACCATAAGAATTTCATATGACCATCACATCGACATGTCGTTAACTGGCAAAAGACGAATGTTACAATTCAAGAAATTATTAAACTTTGGGCAGAATCATTCCTGTTTCTTTTTTTTTGTTTTTTGTTTGTGGGTTTTGTGACAAACGTGAGCAAGTCAATGGACTATAAACAGTCGCCAGTCCGCAATTTAGGGTCAGTGCTTCCAGAGAAGGAACGAAAATAAAGTCAGTAGACAAACGCAGAACCAATGAATCATCTGTGACTCAAGCTTGAGCCCATCTCAGATCGAAGACCACTCAGTCACCAGAAGACTCATCAGTGTTGGAAGGGAAGAATCTGTAGACAAAAATAATGCACTGTTTCATCATCTAATATTAGAACAAGAATCTTTTGGAAACAATGAAATAAGCAGTTTTGTCGTCGTAAGTTTAAGGCGAGAGTCATCCAAGCATGAAGATACACACATTGCAGTGATGTTAGGTATGGAGATATGCTCTATTCTTGTTCAGAGTGTCCGAAATGCTAGTATACCTCCAGTTTCTTGGTGTTTTGAATACCCACAAAGCTCTTAAATTTCCCTTGTTAATATTTATTGCATGCTCTATGTCTGAGGGTAGCTTTCCGGTTCCTTGAAAATGTTTTTGAAGAACTTCAGAGGTTCCTGATATAATGCAACACTCGCAAATAGTTTCCGAAATTCTTCCTGATACCGAAACTGCGCAGTAGTGTAAGCGTTGGTTTCTACACTTTCATCCGAAATGGGTCGGGTTCAAGGGCGCCCATAAGGGGGGCCTGGGGTGGGGGGCTGAAGACCCCCTAGCCGTTGGTATAGTTAAATTTTTGATAAATTTAAAACACTAAAATAGACGAAACCTTTTTTTAAAGCATTTTTAAAAATAATAAGGTACTAATGATTGTATTGCATCAATTATTTTTTTTGTGTTTTAGTATCTTGTACATTTACTAAAAAGCCGCCCCGGTGGCGCAGTGGTCTAAGGCGTTGGCCTCTGCTCATTCGTCCGTAAGGGGTCCGGGTTCGAATCCCGGTCAGGCATGGATGTTGTGTTTGTCTTACGGCACTGGCTCTCTCCCTTTCCCTGGAACCAGTGACCCTAAATTAGGGACGGGCGACTGCTTATAGCCCATTGAGTTGCTCACGGCGGTCATTAAACCTCCAATCAAAAAAAAAAAAAAAAAAAAATTTACTAAAATGTTTGACAGCCTTGAAGAAGGTAAAGATTTTTCTTAGCCCACCCTCTAAAAGTACTGATATGGGTGCCACTGGTCGGGTTGGAATCCCGGTGAGATACGGATGTTGTGTTTGTCTGTCTAGCGGCACTGGCTCTCTCCAGTGGCCCTAAATTAGCAATAGCCCATCAAGTTGCTTACGATGGTCGTTAAACCCTCAAAAAAAGGAAGAAAAGAAAGAAAAAAGAAGAAACGGAAATCTGAAACTAGTGTTACATATGAAGAAATATTTTGTGTATTGCATGTGTGCGATAGGCAGCTTCTCTGTAAATGTTAGACATACAGAAGTGAAGTAAAGCTCCATAAATCAATTGAGTGTGATAAACAAATTCTGCAAATCTTACGTTGAGGAAAAACATGTTTTATGTATTGCGAGAAAATTATGAGCAATATCCTGTAGTATTAAAATTTCGAAATAAGAAATGAAGATAATGCATTTTCATTCTGTTTTTGGGTAGATAGCATAGATCATACTGACACGTTTTCTTTTTTCTTTTTTATAACAAATTCGCGCTATTGCATTCATTGATGAATGGTGTATTTAAAGATTTTCGGAAAAGAAGGGTGCGATAGGAAAATGATAAAATCTACCCTTGAAAAGAAGAAGAAGAGCATTTTAAAACATTATGTTCACATTTGTGAAGCAAAAGTTTACTGTTTGACCCTACTTCGATCTAAATTGAATAATAGAAGAACGAAATTAAAAAAAGTATTTGATATATTTCCTTAACTGTGATGATTTGGGTTTGCTACTGCTAAAATACAAAAACAGAAAGTTTTAAACAAATCCCCTTAGAGTTCACAACGCAGACAGTGAACGCTAAGGAGATTTGTTTAAAACTTTCAAAGTATTTGACTTTACCCTCTTTGAAGTAAGCATTTGACTGATACCTGCTTAAAAAGTATTTGACTAAAATATACTTGAAAAAATCGTCGAAAAATTTATCAGTGAACTGTCGTGACACAGAGACAGTTCTGACTTCAACACAGACCGAATTCATCCTTAAGATTTCTTGAAACTTTTATCTGGTTTGATTCCTTAAATTTATATGTTGATAGGTCGAAAGTTTGTTACTTAATAGTCCCTTTGTACCAGTTACTCAGCGCATTTTGTGAAGCCAAACTATTTGTAGAGGTGACCGCCAAGTATTCCATGGTTTACCTCATTGAACAAAACATACTAACCACGTGACATAGATTATATATTCTCACATCACGTGCCGTCAGGCCTAAATACGTCGTAAGCGAAAGAAGGAAACTAGTCCGATTTTGTTTTGGTTTCTAATCACCAGTAGTTTATAACAATCATCTTGCAATACGAAACAATCCGTCTGAGTTTTACCGAAACGAAAAAAAATTCATTACATCTCTTCAAATACTTTAAACCTTTCATTTGTCTTTATACTGGGTACACATCTTTTCGTTTTCCATCTTGGAAAGGTGAATGGGCTTATTTAAGCAACACTCCCTTCAACAGCAGAAATAAAACAAAATACAATCGAATATGGTGGCATGAAGCTAGAAACTGCATTTTATTGAAGTGTTAGTGTTGGAAATTAAATTAAAAAGAAGCTAAGTGTCTGCTATCAGTGCAGAATAGATCAGATGAAGCACTTCAAACAGCGTTAGCCACCAGGTAAAGAGGAATTTCGTGATGTCATTTCCAAAGGTGACGTGACAAACAAAACAGAAACATTTCATTTTCCAATGTGTCTCTCTCCGTGTTACTAAGCTATTGTACAAGTTTAAATCATGAATGCTTCTTTAAAATACGTATTCCTTTTGCAGGGAATCTCCGAAAGTCTTCCTGACAATATAGCAGAAATCTGAAAATAGCGTACAAAGATCACACTTTATGCACTTTCACCGTATTGTTTCCAAGTTGTAGAGAATGCGTTTTCATGAAAGTAGCTCACCCATATAATAACAGTTAACAAAATGTTAGTGCTTACAACCTACATCGTGTGAAGTGCTACTTACTGCTGCTAAAATAAAGGATAAAAATAAATCCGATTTGATTTAAATTTACGTAGTTTTTTAACACAACAGAACAAAAGGACATTTTCAGTCATCCATTCTCATGACAAAATCTGAATAAAAAGTAAAATGGATTTTTCTTAATTCATAAATATTGGGTATCCAAATATCACCGCTATTGCGCTAAGGAAAATACCTAAAACATGAATGCTGAGATTTGAAGAAATACACTGGCGGAAAGTGAAAAACGAACACCAAGAAGGAGACGTCTGATACCAACGAAATTTATACAGCATAATAACGGAATACAGAGGATAACGTGATCAAAACATTATGGCAAAATACAGCTGTATTTGCTGGTAAACTGAAAAATAACATTTACATGTAACATGGTTAGTACGAGGTTGAAACGCCTTGAACTGCGTCACACTGTTCAATTCTGGCATGGAGTCTGTCGTACAGATGTTGGATGTAAGTTTGGGGTATTGAGTTCCAAGCATCCTCAACCTGGACGCGTAAATCGGGGAAGGTCGTGGAGACCGGATAAGTCGTTGTCCCATAAAATCCCACACGTGCTCAATGGGGGACAAATCTGGTGAACGTGCAGGCCTTCGAAGTTGTCTCACACCCTGAAGTGCATGTTGCGTTGCACGTGCCATGTTTGGGCGCGCGTTTTCTTGCTGGAAAACACCACGATGGACCGACCTTACAAATGGCACAACAACGGGCTGAATGATGTTGTTGATATAGGAGGTGCTGTTTAACGTACCCGGTACCAACACTCGTTCTGTACGGGAGTGATAGCTGATCGCTCCCCATACCAGGAGACCAGGTGTAGGCCCCGTGTGTCGCTATGGGATGCAAGAAGGGTGGAGACGCTCCCCTGTGCGTCTGCGAACACGCATACGGCCATTGGAGGGGAGGCTCCCAAGCAGAATCTGCTTTCATCGCTGAACACGACAGATCGCCATTGCGTTCTCCAGTGCAGACGTTGGCGACACCACTGCAGCCGTTCCTGAAGGTGGGCTGGAGTCAGAGGTACACATGCCAGATGCACACGTGCACGTAGTCCTGCATATAGTAGACAGTTGTGCATTGTTAGCACAGTCACCTCAGGTGCAATGGCAGCTGGGATTTGCGTCGCAGTGGATGTTCTGCTTTTCACCAAGAGCGCTTTGTCCGGTACTGACATCATACTGTCCATGGACCACTGTCAATTGTGGTTGGTCACAGAATTCGTCATTTTCATGTAGGACTTCCGTCCACAGGGAGTAGAGTTTAGGTCCCAGCCACCTACAGCGCGATAGCCTTTTAGGCAGGACACAGAAACGGAAGGAATGAGAGCAAGTCTGGCGACTTTTGACAGAACAGTTTGTAGTGAGATTAGAGTACAGTAGATGGCGCCACCGTACAAGTACGATATTGCACATAGATGGGTAAGAGTCTTTCAGGGGGGGGGGGGCATAGGAAAGGATACCCATTTAACCAGTGGGTCCAGCCTGGGGGCCGTCACTTTACGTGCTCGTCCGATGCACGGCGGATATTCAGCGATTGTTAGTAAATCACACCATCTCTGAAAGATCAGCCCAGGCTAGAACCTGGGGACCCAGCATCGATAGTCTGAAACACTAACCACTAAGCCATCCGCGGCTCTGGATGTTCTGCTTGACAACGCCGCTCTTTTTATGCGTCGATCAGTCCGCTCATCAGTCCGTCTGTGACTTCCGGTTCCACGTCTCGTGTGGGAATGCCACCATCGTACCACCACCGATACTTCCCGTCCAATTCGCTCCACAAATAGACGATACGATCACCCGGCCTCGTGGACTCCGAGTAGACGACCTCGCTCAAAGTCCGATAACTTCTGAAATCGAACACATCTTCCATGTCCAGGCATTGCAGCTTCTTCAGGGTCTCCGCACGTGTCCGTACGCCGACGACTGATTATATTCACTTCGCCGTACTCCTTAAATACAACCGACGATAATTTGCATATTATGCCGTGCTGTGGCGTAAGCGCTCACCGGCTGGTCCCGAAATTAACATCACACCTATGTAAACTCGACCCCATTAACATATGTAAATTTCATGATCGTCCGCCACTGCCTTCCTGGTGTTCTTTTTTCACTTTCCGGCAGTGTGTAAATAAATAAATGTAAAATGACCACATTATGTGGCAATGCAATTTCTATTTTCTTTTGAGGTTTAACGGTTGACATGAACAATTCAACTGGCTATAAATAACGGTCTGTCCCTAATTTTGCACTGCTGGTTCCAGGAAAGGGAGAGAAACAGTGCCGTAAAAACAAGCATACCATTTATGCCATACCCGGGATTCTAACAGGAGACCAAAGCTGACGAATGATTAAACGCTTTGTAGCTTTCGACCAACGGAGAGGAACATTGCTATTTCATCGACTGGAACAAGGATTTGGGCTGAGATGTAAACTGCAGACAAGATTAATAAAATAGGATTAGAGGCGGCATAGGAAATGTATTTCACTCGCATTCAGGCTGACTCGCTGTAGGCAATATCTTGTAAATCCCCACGTTTCACGACACATGTACCTACAAGCAACGACGAGGAGTCGTATACTCATTGAATAGCATCCTGAAGAACGGCTCACCATGTTGCAGCTAATCTTTCAAGACTTATGTTTCTGAAGATAATATTATTAATTTAACTTGTTCATGTTTTATGGGAGATAAATGCTGTACTTGGCTGGTCGCAGAGGATAGTTAATAATAAATTTCCTGGTCATTTCAATGATACGTTGCCTTGCCTAATCATGCTTAAACAGAGCGCCCTGGGTTCCTGTGAAGACGGTATCCAGCATCCTGGGAGTTCAGGGACACTGAAGTGGTCAACCATGCACACCAGATACAAGAAGTTGTGAATTACATCGTTATAGGCCATAACGTCTTTCCCCACGTGTTCTGTGTCGTTCGACAGTGGTTATGGTTGTCCATGAACAACAAGAAGAAGAAAATACCTGCAATCCAGTCCAAAGCAATTTTCTCCGAAATGGAACCTACCAATGCACCATCCCGGTGTCCGAGCGGTCACTGCCGCAGGTTTCTGATTGACCAAGCGAGCTCACCCTGGGCCCGAGCCTCGAAAAAACTGTTGATGGCGAGTTAGCTCTTCTTGTAGTTAAAGGTAGGACACAGCCTACGATGAAATCTCGAAACTAAAAAGGAAAAATTACACGGCAGGAGAACATTCCATAACAGATGAAAAAACTGGGAGCTCGCAACCCCCAGTTTTTTTTTTTTTGGGGGGGGGCAACATAAAAGAGGTTTCCCAGCTACGTTTTGTTCGCGTAAAGATACGCAACTGCAACACATATGCCATTTCCAAAGGTGACGTGACAAACAAAACAAAAACGTGTCATTTTCCAATGTGCTTCTCTCCCTGTTACAAAGCTATTGTACAAGTTTAAATCGTGAATGCTTCTTTAAAATACGTATTCCTTTTGCAGGGAATCTCCGAAAGTCTCCCTGACATTATAACAGAAATCTGAAAAAAAGCGTACAAAGATCACTCTTCATGCACTTCCACCATATTATTTCCAATTTGTAGAGAATGCGTTTTCATGAACGCAGCTAATCCATATAATAACAGTTAACAAAATGTTAGCGGCAGAAGCGAAAACGCGAAGGATTAAGTCGTGAATTGCTTAATTGGTATTTGTAAACAAGAAATTTAAAAAAATATTCTAAATCAGTCTATTGGGCAATGTTGTTTTCGAACGCATATTAACAGTGGGCTTATAGTGACACAACAGATCCTAAGCTATTTCAAAATGTCTAGCGTACCCACCAATAAAATTTCAGTTTTACAAAGGCATGTCTAGAACAAGATAAAATATATTTTACATTTTATTTAAACATATGGCAAAATGGTGTCCTTCACTTCTTATTAAAGAGAGTATTAAAGCATAAAGAGTACGTATTGAGAGCTCAGAAAGTTGCTGGTTGCAAAGATATATATGTACACTGTCATATCACTAATACCTAGACACGCCTCCATTTGTAGTGAATTCGGGCATACGCAAGAATTGTGGCACAGACCGAACTAGGTGTAAATCCTACATCTCATATGCTATTAACTCATCGTGGGCTACGATGAGATAATAGCATATGAAATGTAGGATGCCTCGATCGGCAGAGTTAACTGATTTTCATCGTACACTGGTAATGGGGTACCACGTTAGCAACTGCTCTGTACGAGACCTTCAAGGTCGACGGCTGCTGGTATCATATGCAAATGGAACCGAAACGGGGGATGAATCTACCAGGAAATGTCACGGTAAAACTCCGAAGCTAACAGAAAGTGACAGGGGAACTCTGCAAAGGACTTCATAAAGCAAATCTTCCTTGTCTGAAATCACACAGCGCCTACGTTGGACTATCAAGACTAATGTTAGAACCAATACAGAACGCATCACACTGCACGATATTGGCTGTCATGGTAGATCATCCATCCACACGCTTCTAATCACACTAGCGCCACACGCCGGTTAATGTGGTGTGAGGATAATTGATTTTGGACTGCACACCAATGGAAAAGTGTGCTTTAGACAAACGATTAACGATAGACCGCCTGATAGTCTGGTGGTAATTTCCGTGGGTTGCGGTTTTCAGGAGAAAGGTACCTTCCGGACTATATCGTCCTAGCAATAAAGTTTGGGGGAGGGAGCGTGATGGCATGGAGCTGTTTTTCATAGTTCTTCTTGGGCCCATTAATCGTTTTAGAGACAAACAATGAGCTTTACCTAGACGTACTGGACAGTTATGTACTACCATCATTATGGCAGAACTTTGGGAAAGATTCAAACCCCATTCAGCAGGACAACGCGCTATTTCGTACTAATTGCGCGTTGTCCTGCAAAATGAGTTCTGCATTGGTATGAGTACATGAGCGTTGAAATGTTGGACTGACAAGCAAATAGTCTGCACAGGAACTCTATAGATAACCTTTCGGACCAATTAAATATTCGCGTGCGTGGAAGAAGATACCGCAGTAAAAATAATAAGAGCTGAAGTGGTCAATTTTTTGAAGGCCGAGTGGTGGTAGTAATTGATATTGACCGATATTTATCAATAACTAATGTAGTGCAGAACATTATACGAAGAGTAGAAGTCGTCATAAAAGTCAAAGTTTTCAGCACGCAACGTTATTTTTTTAAATAGAGGTGATTTGAAGACATGCAAGTGTACTAATATTAATGGTAGAGCATTGTGTATAAGAAGAGAACTTTTGCAATACGAGGAATTTGTTGAAAATTCTGAAGCTGAAATTAGAGAAAAGCATTTAAGTGCATCCGATGTAATTCTCTCTTGACAGAAAAGGAAATTTCCAAAAGCTCCGTCAATTAATATTGATCTTGCAGTTTATAAGAAATGAGAACGTCACAACACATAAACAAAAATGTGTCAACACCTTTTAACTGTACCCAAAAGGCATTCGTTTCCAAATTACCAAATGCTTTAGCAATTTTCGGTAATTCAACGCGAATGTTGTTACCAATTCCAGAAACATGTTGAAAATAATTTTTTCTGATCGCGCATTTCCAAATGAGAACTGTGAATTCAGGATAAAACTTCAACAAATATGAATCTTTTACACCAAAGAAAAGAATATTTCCACAACAGTTGAAGGAGTGCAGGAAAAATTATTTTACATTTTAAATGTTTCAGAAGGTTTGGGAATGAATCCTAGTCAGAGTTTGAAGAGAAATATCAGTTTTTGAAATTAGTGTTATTCGAGCGTTTACTTTGGCACACTTCTATTAACGCAGTTGCAAGTATGAAGTGTAATTCGTCGTCTGATGAACACGTGTTTTCTTTGGAGGACTATGAGACCAAACGTTCGAAGCTCTGTGACATGTGAAATACAGTTAACATTCTGTTATTATTTTTGAAATCATATTACTTAAAACGCAAAAACAACAACCACTATGTATACTTTTGTGAATTTATGTAAATATCAGATTTTATATGAAGCAGTAAATGCCTCATTTATATGAAGAGTTACATTTTAAATTACACCAAGTGACTATTTTTGTTTAGCATTGTGTGATACACTACACACTAAATGCTTAAATGGCTAATAGCTTTACAAAAATACTTGTTGAAAATTGAAGATTTATTTTAAATATTAGAGAATATATAATGTTCCAACTTCCAACAGATAATTTGCTATTTTATTCAATTCCGATATTTGAAAACAAATTTCATTCCGAGTATTTGCTAAAATCATCAGAGTAGCATCCGAGTTTTCATACATTTACAAGCTTTATAAATACATATTAACACTATATGATAGCGAAATATGTCAGATTGATACTAACGGAATGCGCAACAATTAGGCATAGTCTTAACAAACGCTGTTGATCTGCGCAATGTTACTACCAAGTTGCGCATGCTGTTTCTTTTCTTACAAGTCACCATTCATAATAGCCATACGAGAAATTTTTCGTAAGTTAAATTTGTAGTTAACTAATAAAAGCGGAAACAATAAATATCCAAAAGGCCTTAAATTAATGTTTTCAGTAATTAGTATAACCTATCATCGAATTCAAGACGCTAACTTCATTTTTCAGACTATTTTTTTCATTTTTTAACTCTTAACGAAGAAAGAAAAAGTATATTTTAAATAAAAAACTGAAAGTTTTTTTTCCTTAAGTTGGGCACCACGAGTTTCAATTTCAAGCACAAGTGTATTCACTAGAGGACATTTCTAATATTTTTGCAGTGTCAGAAATTGATAATGTTCGGACATATACATATATATTTTTTTTATTGGAGGTTTAACGACCACCGTGAGCAACTCAATGGGCTATAAGTAGTCGCCCGTCCCTAATGTAGGGTCACTGGTTCCAGGGAAGGGAAATAGCCAGTGGGATTCGAACCCAGACTCCTTTCAGACGAACGATCAGAAGCCATCGCTTGGACCACTGCTCCACCTGGGCGGCGGACATGTTTTGCAATGGTTTTTTTTTATGAAAATGACTGCAACTGATTTCGCACACTAATTTTTTTAATCATGTCTGTCCTTTTTCCTGAGAAAATTATTTTGCACATTTACAGAGAAAATATGCCTCTGCTATACATTTCAATAAAGTTCAGTAGTTTTAGCATGAAGGTAGACCACGCGTCTAAAACGATACGTCTTCAGAATGCATAATGAAATCTGTAAAATCTCCAAACACCAGTGCTGAAAACATCTTTCTCCTAAAGATTCACTTTTCTTTCACTGTGAGATCATATTTTATGACGCTATCTAAAGAAGAAAATAAAAAAATGCCATTAAGTTAAGAATATTTAAACCTTTCCTGGATTTTTTCATAAGAACGATAAAATTAGCACTGCACTCTAAAGCATACCATTGTTACATTGATTGCTGTTTTCTATTAAAAAGCACGACACACAATGCAACAACGCTCGCGACAGGAGAGTGGAGATTAAACTGGTCTGCAAATGGGCGTTAAAAGCATTGACTGCAAGTAGAGCTTAAACTTCTTTAATATAATTTTATGTCTTTCATCTTAAACCAGAGAAACTTTTTGAGCAACTGATATGAACACTTTTACGATCTCGAAGAAGAGCATTTATTTCTGCAATTTAGACCTCAGTTATTCCAACCACGAGTTTTTATTGGAAATGGCCAGCCGATCGTAAAATTGAGAACTACCGAACGTAGCATTTCTTAAGCATATTAAGAATATTTTATTTAAAGTTTCTTTTTTTTTGTGTGACTGCGGCTTTGCGAAAAGTAATATTTCGGGAGGCGGGGAAGTGCTATGGGCATCAACCGCTTTCGCCTCAAGGAAAATACGTTAGTGAAAGGAAAAATTTCAGAGGACACTGTTCAAGTGGGGACGCCAAGTAGAGTTTTGCAGTCAACTGTAGATCTCCCATCACATTCTCCCCTCTAGGTCTCTTTTCAGTAGTACCTACGCTCGCGACTTTTACGTGATGCTCTCTACGCTCCTTCGCTTTGACTTCCATATCGCTCCTTCTTTCCCCCCATTTTTTTCCATCTCTTACTCTCCAGCAGAAAACGCATCTTTTAAGTGTAAACATCCCACCAACTATATACCGCTACTTCTCCATAAATCAGCATTGGAGGAATCCTCACATGAATGTTGCGCCACATAAGCGACCCCCTCCCCTTCCTCCTATTCCTCCTCCTCTCCTCTTCCGTCTCCGTGGCTTACAACTAGCGGACTGACTTTGTGATGAGCATCCACTGAGCGTGCGCAGTGAAGATCGGTTTCTCCGCGTTCCCATGCTTACCCGTATTCGGTGAAATTCTCGCCGGAAAATAGTGGAGGAGTAGCATGCACGGTGAAAAGGGGGTTGATTCAACACTCTATAATAGAGTAAGGAAACTCGCGCGTGCTGCGCTCGCTTGTGCCGACCGGCGTTAAAGTATAATTTTTGTCGGTATTTATATTTCAGACTCATGCTATCCCGAACGTAAGGGGATTGAACTTATAAAAGGTGGGCGGAAGCGGAGGGAAAGAAAACCAAACATAATCACCATTATGAGAATGTTTAAACCATGAAGACGGCGTTTTAGCAAATCTTTAGTAATAACTCCATATGACACCTTGATGCACCAACCTCACTTTGCCGCATAAATTTAAACATGAAGGGCGTTGTCCTCACTTGGAAGCTATTATGTTTTACGTGTATCTTAGCCTTGGTGCGACCGGTGCCCGAAAAAATACCCATTGGTAAGTGCATATTTTAAATCTCTTTTGGAAAGTTTTTATGTTCATTGAAACTTGTATGAGAAAAGTTTTGCAGGCAGTAAGAGTTCAATTAAGATTTTACAATTTGGTCTGTGAAAAAAATTACAGGAACATCAGGAAACAGGTCTTGTGTAAGAATTTCGCAGTGTTGTGTTTCAAATGAATGTTTAAAAATGCAGAACGAAGTTTTTAATGACTTTCTTTTTGTAAGAAAAGCCTTACAAAACATCACTATGTTATTCCTTTTTTCTGAAAATGTTTCGTGGCAACAGTGTACAAATTTGGATGGAAATCAGAAACAAAAAGACCATTTCGATCAAATATAGATTTCCCTTCATTTTTCACGAATCGCAAATAATCAGCAGATATGTTCAATTACTTGAATGTTGTTTTAAGTTTCTGCGGCCTCGGTGTACAAACGGTCCGTGGCGCTCGCTTCTGATCATTTATCCATGTGGGTTAGGGTTCGAATCCCAGATGTGTGTTTGTCTTACGTGGGTCAGGGTTCGAATCCCAGATCTGTGTTTGTCTTACGGGAGTGACTCTGTCTCCCTTTCCTGAAATTAGTGTCCTTAAATTAGGGACGAGCGACTGCTTACAGTCCTACGAGTTGCTCCTGCCGGTCGTTAATTCCTGAAACAAAAATAGAATACATGTCTTCACCAATTAAAGATTAACACTAATTATTAAAATTATGTTTTTACCATTACTGTGAATAAATCTTTGAGGTTATGACTAACAAACTTGGGGAATAGTTTAAACTTTCCTTACAATTAGCAAAACAGTAGTTCAGAATTTAACAAAAAGTGTAAACTGTAATTTTCAAAGAAAGAAATTAAATCCTATTGTTGTGGTTCCGGCGGCTTGATATTGTAACCTAAGTACGACGTGGCACTCAGATACATAGAAGAGTCCATTATGACACAGACGGCACATACAGATATGAAACAAATGAAAATACAGAAAAAATATGATTTAAAGTTCAAAAGAAAATTGCAAATAAGAATAAGAGATTTAAAACCAGTTATATCGAATCTGATTTTCCGATTTCAAAAAGAAATGTAATGAATGAGAAAAAGAAATGAGTAATTTCTTCAGCTTCCATTTAGGTATAGATTCCTGATGTTCACAGTTTTAAGGATCATTACAACTGAGAAAAAGGAAATTTTGTTTTCCTTTATCTCAGTTCTGTATGGAAAACAGCTTTTTTTCCTTAAAACATTCTAATGATATCAAAATTACATAATTTACAGTTTTTTTAAATATAAAAAAGAATAAAAGATTTAGAAATAATTATATCGAATTTAAATTTTTGATTTAAGAAAGCAAACAAATGACACAAAAAACGTAACTAAGCAACTTTCTCAGCTTTTACTTAGGTATATATTCCTGATTTTCTCAGTTTTAATAATCTTTATAACTGAGAAAAAGGAAATTATGTCATCGTCTTCCTCTACAGCAAAACAACTTGTTTTTTCGAACGAATTCTAATTGCATCAGCATTACTCATTTAAGGAATCATTTGTACTCCACAGATTTGAAAAACTATAGAAGACGAAAATTGTCGCACGGGGAGTTGTGTCGAATGCAACCATAACAGTGAAAAACGCACATTTGTAATTACTGGCAGTGAAATTATAAAGTGCAACCAAGTAAAGTACTTTAGAAATATTTATTCTTTAAATAAGGTAATGTGTAAAATGAGTCTCCATCTGTAGATTGCTTCTTATATTGGAACTTTAAAGTCAGTGGCTGTTCGATAAGTAAACCAGAAATCTGTCTCGTCATCTAGAAAAATATTTCCCTGTGCATAAGACAATGTGTCTTATGCAGGCAATTTATAAGATTATTCGTCCTATGCACAGTATACCAATATTCAAACGGTGTTTTAGATTAATTTTATCCAAAACAAAATAAACAAAATATTGCTTATCTATAAAAAGCAGAGAAGAATTTGTCATCTTTCTATAATTAAATTGTTTGCTCTTCTTCTGAATTCTTGTCTCAAAATGTTAACAGGTAAATTGATCCCACTTACTATGCAGTATACTTTCCAAAAAAGAAAGAAAGAAAGAAAGAAAGAAAGAAAGAAAGAAAACCGCGAGTCATCAAATATCAAATTTTAAGAAATGGGTTATCTCAAATATTGATGAATAGTTTCAGCGATTTTTTGTGACTGACTTACTAGTGTTAATGAACCTGTCGAACATTTCTGCATGTGTTTCGCCTTTTTGGGATCAGAAGAGAAAAAAAAAACTGAAAAGCAAAAGCTCAGCCTAGAGATATTTTTTCGATGTCTTAACAGCTTCTACACGGGCTGTACGTAAAATGAAAAATCTGTAATGAATGGCATCATGATAACCTTTTTCTTCCTTTTAAAGGTGGAAACAGAGGAAATGTAATTTGTACATTTGATTTAAGTAAATGGGTGTTCCAGCATTCATTTTTAATATCACTAATATTCGGAAATGTAAACTTAAAGTTTCGATGTTGCAGAAATTAATGGGTCCACAAAACATTTGGGTAGACAGTTCTTCAACTAGACATAAAATGCGTGCTATATGATCATGTTTCTCTTAAATCGAGAAAAACGTGAAGTAAACAAAAAACAATAGAAGGTAGCACTTGAAATCAGTTCACAGTATTCGTAAATATAAAACAACAACAAGATATCCATGGTACGACTATTGGAATGTAACCGAAATCAGTTCTGAGTGCCAATGACAAAAGTTTCTTTCAGAGAAAATTATTGTCTTGCACAAACAAGAAATCCCTGTTGAGTTGAAAACAATGTTCAGATAGAGGTGGAAACATGTGTGTTACCAAATTTTTATTTTACATGGAGCCGGAAGTAAAATTTATCTCTTGTTACCTAAAGCAAAGAACTGGAATTTACAAGAATGAAACTGCACAACGTTCCTCAACTAGAAGTTTCAATGCAACGAAAAATGGCCTAAATATAAACGTTTAAGAAGGATAAAACAGAGATTTCATTACGGTGTCATTCCTGATGGTAATGTATAATTCATTAGATGTCTGTGCATGATATTCACTTTGTCACAATGAATAAAGCAAAATGGATTAGTTGAAAGGAGAGGAAGGATATTGTATGCAGATAAAAAGTATCTGGATGTTTAAAAAATCTCTGAGACACCCTTCTTTATGGGAAAATGCATCAAAATAAACCTCTTTCATGAGAAGTGGACGTCTGTGTCCAAATACGAAACTACAGAACCAGTGAAACGAAGTGGAATCAACTTATCGTTACTTAAATGAACCTCAGTAAAGTTAGCCATATTACAAACCTGTTTACTAAAATATCACCTGTTGATGGATTCATGAAATCCATTGCTGAACTTCAAAATCTGTAGGTAAGGCAGAAATTGCTCATTAATAACTCCCTTAAGCTATTTGGTGATAGTTTGTGGGCCACGATGAATCATAATTTCTTCATAACTTTTCGCAAGGCAGGTTCCAATAGGTTTTAGTAAAATTTCAGAAAAAAAGAACCCATATTCTTGAAATGTAACAAATGAGACTAAAAGTTTTGAATATAATATTAAAGTGTACCGGATTCTTCGTCAGAATGCGAAATGACGAAATGAGCCGTAAAGAACTGTAGATCAGCAACGTGACTTTATTTCAAAAGATAGAAGACAAAATCATTTAATATTCGTGCAACAATAAACACGGTAAGACTAACGAGTATTATATTCCCAAATCTTGAACATAGACCGTTTTTTGCAGCAAATGTTACTGATCTCTGGCATTTAACAAATTTTGTATATTTCAAAAGTATGTAGGTCAAAATGCGATTACTTCCAGCGGATGTGATCTTTAAGTCACCTTCTCAAAGCTTTTTCTGCATCACAGCGAGGAAAATATATTCTTTAAAAAAATGACACTATGCAGGTACCCTCTCCTGCTACTAAATAGTGAAAACATCTTCTACTTGTTTGAAGCACCAGATAAAAAACACGAGTCTTTACATTGTGTTAGTTCTTTCGTTCGTCCTTGTATCGCGCGCACACACACACACACACAACGTAATTTGAAACTCTTAATCGCATAGTAATTCTACCTTTAAGGAAATATTTTGCTATCATATTTTTACTCTCAGTTGAGAACTGTTGTTTTCATTTGTAATTTATGACTTCTTGTTCTGTCCTATATTCAGAATGATTTGTACACATACATGGAAGGTAGAACACGTTGTAATTGCATCCAATAATGTACAGATACTTCTGATAAATATCTGATATGGAAGCTTCTTTCATTCAAAATTATATTTAATGGTTCTAAAACATTCTCTAAAGAAACAGGTCCTGATGTCAGAAAAAAGGTTATTTCGTCAGATTAATAATTGAAATCAAGCTCAAATTATCAATTTATCCATTTACATTGATGAACCACGTTCATGCAAAATTCAGGAAATTTCAAAATATAAAAATGGGAAGTATCTACATCGCAGAAAACCTGAGCTTTAAAAAACATTGAAAATGATCGCGTTCTTTGAAAACAATTGACTGTCCTTTCCTTTTAGGGAAAATTAAATAAAGTTTGGCTTTGAGTAAAAAGCTGAATACTTAGGAAATTTATGGCGGTACAATAGCCACTTCGGTGGCCGATTGAAATGAAGCTCCGGCTCCTAATCTTCCGTCCCACATGACTCCAGGTTTGAACCCAGCATGAGCCATGAACGGCGCACTTGTATTACGGCCCTGGCTCTCACTTCTCACTGGAGCCAGTCACACCAAATCATGGACGGGCGACTCCTTACAGCTCATTAAGTTGCTCATGTCGATTATTAAACCCCTAAACAAAAAAGATGGTGTATGAACGTGAAACGAATTTGAGAACATTCAGCATGTGGTGAAAAATGTCTGCATGTTTAAGATTTCTGCAATATTAGCAAAAAATCACTTTGCTAATATTCCAATTTCTATATTTTTTTATTTTATGTTATTTCTAGTACCTTAGTAGGCCGGCTTTTAATGCACTGAATCTTTCATTTACAGTTCTTAAGAAATTAATTTATAATAAGATATCATTGCAGAAATTATTTAGGTGTGCTTTTACTTACACAAAACAAAGGGAATATCATATGATTTCTTTACGTAATTCTGAAATACATGGATGTAAGAAACAGAGTGCTTGTGTGTATTTATTATAGATGGGTTTGTTTACAGGAAAAGAGGTAATGAAATTGCAAGTAATTTCCATTTCCACATATACTGTTTTAATTTGTGAATGCGCAAATGAAGGAAAACAGGAATGTTGGGTACGAAACTGTTCTAGAGAACAAATACCACCCGAACGTGTTTTATTCAATGTAGATAATGAGAATAATACGAGTACAATTGGCATTTTTATCAAAACAGGTAAATATTTTACAGCAATGTACAGAATTCAGCCTTGAGGCTTAACGCTGTATTTTGGAACTGTAACTAAAAGCATTAGTCAATTTCGAAGCAAGACGTCTGAGAAACTAATTCCTAAATTATGGTTTGTTTGTTTGAAATCTTAAGTTCCATGACTTGCTTTCTCACTTTTCTCATGACTTGTTTTCTCACTCACTTTCTCACTTTTCTCATGACTCGTTTTATCACAAATATTACATCATGTACGGTTATGGTAAATGAATATTTGTTTTAAAACCAAGCAAAATGAACTAAACGATTGCCGGATTTCGAATATTTCGATGATTTGACACCCTAAGACATTGGCAAAATTTGTTTGACACTTCAAGAAATGCTGCTGATACCGGACAATGCACAAGATTTGTATACATTGAGGCAGAAGTTTTAATGAAGTTTGCTTAAGGGGTTCGGGGGGAGCCTGTCAAACTGGATAAACTTGTTATTCTTCGGCAGCTGGAGGTTCCATAAATATGTAAATATTTACTTCAAAATATTTCATATTTCAACAATTCCAGAAGAAATAGTTAACAGGAGTCAAATTGCATATCTTGGTAATCACTGGAAGAGTAAGATGTGATTCCAAAAAGATCTTCTGTCTGGAATCTCCCAGCGCAAAAGCCTGAACGTGGCCAACATGTTGTGTTTTGATAGCGTTCATGACGAATTTGGTGAAACATGAACATCACTAACAGTATATTACGGTTTCCTTGTATTAACGTGATTCGATAGGTAAGAGACGCAATCAATCTTCAGTAACGCAAGCGGAAGGTATTAGATATCCAGCAGTGAACAACGGACAGAATAATGTGATATTTTGTGACGGTCTTCAGACCCGATAGTTGGGTTGAAAGTGAAATTTTCCCTGACACCAAATATGGAATCCCGCTGATTAATGAAATTAACTGAATTAAAATTCACCTCCTCTAAATATAATCAATGTTTTAAACAGCCGAATATATTAATTTTTTTTTATTTTGCTGTGTGTGTGTGTGTGTCACAATGCTTGTAAAAAATTATATACAGATATACACTGATGTCCCAGAAAAACTGGTACAGACGAGCTCATGCAAAATATATAGTAACGTCACCTATGTGCATACTCGATTGCGTCCGCCAGTGCGTATATAAAGCGCTAGACATCCTTGCCAGCTGTCAGAGCGGTTTTCAGCATGAGAATGACAAGTAATATCGATTTAAGCGATTTTCAACGCGGTGTCATAGTTGGCGCTAGTGAGATGGGCCATAGTATTTCGGAGGTAGAAACGAAGTTCGGATTTTCTCGGACGACCATTGCAAGGGTGTACCGTGACTACCAAAATTCCCGCAAAACCTCCAACCTACGATACCAGTGTGGCCGTAAGAACACATTGGGTTAACGTGACCATCGTCGGCTGTCAAGAATCGTTTCACGCGATGGGCGTACAACACTCTCGCAGGTATCATCGGAATTCAATGCTGGAGCCTCAACAAGCATCATCGACCGGACGGTGCAACGTACCCTACACGATATGGGCTTTAGGAGCGACGCCCAACTCGAGTCCTCTTGATCGGTGCACGACACAGAGCTATGCGCCTCGCATGGGCACGGCAACACCGCCACTGGACACTTGATGACTGGAAACAAGTCTGACGAGTCGCGTTTCCAACTGTATCAGGCAGATGGAAGGATTCGTGTGCGACGCAAACCCCATGAAGCCATGAATCCCGCCTGTCAACAGGGAACTGTACCGGCTGGTGGGGAGTCCGTAATGGTATGAGGTGTGTTGAGCTGGACTCCACTGGGCCTCCAGGTACGTCTACAAGCGTCTGTGACAGGGCAACGCTATGTGCGCATCTTTTCTGACGAGGTACAGCCGTTCATGTCCTCCATTCATGCTGATAGGTTGGGCCTGTTCCAACAACACAAGCACCTCCACACAAGTGTCGGGACGCCACATTATGGTTAGAGGAACATTCATCTGAATTACGGGTGTTGCCATACCCACCCAAGTCCCCAGATCTGAACGTGATAGAACACATTTGGGATGCCATGCAACGCGCTATCGAACACAGACCTTGGAATACACCCGAATTATGGGACGCTCTGCAGGAAGTATGGTGTGCATTGCCTACAGCATATTTCCAGAAGCTAGTGGAGTCCATGCCCGTCGTATTTGGGAAGTCCTGCGCTCACGTAGGGGGGGGGGCTAAAAAGTATTAGACTGGTGTACCAGTTTTTTTGGCACTTCAGTGTATATGCAGATATTTGGAATTACACATCATGCGAGCATACTACACTTCTTATCAACTAGCTGGCAGGACAGCTGTTGCGGATGAGCGGTCGAAAGTTAAGTATACTGTAGAAAAACTTTTTTTTGTTAGAGCTCCAGAGATACTAAGTACCTTTACTGTCAAAGTTTCTATGCATTTGTATATTTCTACGATCTCCAATCAGCGTCTAATTCAAGGAGCATGCGAAAATATTATAGAGTACTCGGGAAATATGCTACAGAAATTTCAAAATGCTACCAGAAGGTTATTCATACGTACAAAAATACATGTGTCGTGAAATCCTTTACACTGTGGGAATCGAGAAAATGGAAACTAGGAAAATCCTATTCGTCAGCGTTGAAACAAGAATTTTTCCCTCTGATACTTCAGATGTTTGGCTGAAGAGGAGGGAAGGATATCAAAAATTGAATGATAAAAAGCTCAATCAATTTTTTTATTCATTGCTGTTTATGAGAACCGAAACCATCTTGGTGAAGTAAAAAATCTACTGTATCTCAATATCTAAAATCCATCAAAACTGCACCTAATTAAGCTAGTTTTTTTAAAATCAGCCAAATTAATAGTCTTGCGTTTTACCCTTAAAAGAGCCAAAAGTCATTTGGATGGTTTTCAGTTAGACTGTAGAAGACAGAATTACTTTGAAACATGCTGTTAGGAAATTTGTGAGATGTCGGCATCCTGAATAGCTGGGAAACTTGTGAAGTTCTATATTCTTTGGTGTAGTAATTTTTACCGGCATATGCACAAAAATTTATGTTGTTTAGAACTGTTTTGAATCGTGGTTTATTTTATGTTCTCTATCTCCGAACGTGCTCTATGCTTTCCTCAACCTATTCACCGATTTAACAGAGAGCAATTAGATTCATTAACGTAATTTAACTCCTCTTTGTGCCAAGCATCCTTTTCATTTATCAGACATAAGTTGCTACTGTAACCTCACTTGTCATGAAATTAGGCAGTAAATGATTATTTTCACAGTTGGTATTTAAAATATTACTAAACGTTTTTCCTGTTTTTTCCTAATTTTGATTATATATCTTGGGTTTGATTCCACAAGCTTGGTTGAAACATCTACTTTCATACAATAATTAAATTTTAGAAAAACAAATAGGAAAATGTTTTCACTTGTACCGTGGATTTGGCCAAGTTCCATTCATTAGAAGCCAGTTTCGATTTTCCTTATATTTCTGTAGCGGCTGTAGTTGTAAAATTAACGATTTAAAACCCGTTGAAATATAGGATGAGAGTTACATCAACAATCCGAAATATTTTCTTGCGCAATCTCAAAAGATTCCTGATCATCTCAGAAGTAAAACAGAATACATCGTGACCCTTCTCCGTTTTTTTGCTTCATAGGCGTATTGAATGGGGGTGTAAGTTTCATTTTTATTTGTTTTAATTCGCATGCTATAGATCTAACTACTGAAAACATGAACAAACGCAAATTGAAAGCCTAAAGCTTCCAAACACAGTTTTGAGCCGAACCTCCCAAAAATATGTAGAAGTGGGAAACTAGAAAGAAAAGTACGCACTTTTGAACTCGGAAAATCTATTTAAATCGCAATAAGAGCATGTAGGTACTTCATTTAGAAGATGAACGAAATGATCGTCGTTTTTCCAGTTTTGAGCTTTAAATGGAATTCATAAATTGCAAGATATTCATGAAGAACATTTTGCATGATAATTTTTATGCCTTTTTTAAGTATGCTAAACTGTTTTGGCTAAGCTAACAATAACATTCAGAAAAAAATCGCTTTAAAATTTAGGCTGAACGCAATAGTGTGTACTTTGGTATTTGCTGACTTCCAGAATGTTTCTGGCAAAAGTTTTGTTAAACGCTGGCGAGTCATAGGGAAAACGGTGTTGAGCTAGAAATACGATGGATCAGCAGGTCTCTAAAGAATGCCCGAACATATCATTTCAGAGATCTGAAAGCAGTTCCACGTGACAAGAACTTATCACCGAGGTAAAGCTGGAAGCCTAGTCAACAAAATTAAGACTGGCCAATGTTTAAATCCAGAAGCAAAAATGATCTGAAAAATCTGAGCATTTCAAATCTTTTTGAGGATCTCAGTAGTTGCTGGTTGCAAAGTGTAGCACTGCACAGTTTTTCAAGGACCTAAACAGGAAGGATTTAATACCACTTTTTTACCAAATGATCAATCCTGCTAAAAAATATTTGCTTGGAATGCAACAGAAAGCACATCAACTCGGTTATACATTAATAGAGTTAAGTTCTGTTTTCAGTGATATTTTCAACATGCACCTAATTTCGCGGTGTTACATCTGGAGAAAACTTGGAGAATGATTGCGCTCCTCCAACATATAGAAGACTGACTGTTTTAGTGAGAATTTATTTCTTGATTTGATCGGATTCATGATGAGTGGAAGCCTAAACCTTCACGTTTTTGTGGCTGAACCATGAATACCTAATAATAGAGATGACATGTCAGACCCAAATGTAATGTTTTTTTATATATGAATGCATGTCCAGGCACACAATTAAGAATGACAAAGATCTTCTTAGATCTTTGTCATTCTTAATTGTAGGGCTTAGATCATCCGTGACTTCTTTAAAGCTGAAATTATCAACCAAATAATATAGCAGATCAGGTTCCCTGAATGTAAAACACTGCAGCTTTCTGTCCACCTCTAAATACCCTGCACGAGTTAAGAAATGTCCTTAAAACATTGGTTTTATTGCCTTCTGAAGTTTTAGATATTTTTGCTGACAACATAACCTCCCATCGTAAACGATTTGATCGCGTTCATTATTGATCATTCTTTGTATATTTTATTATGCTGTAGAAATTTCATGATTTGTAAGACCTCATGATTACTCGTCAATGCCGTTCACAAATGGGATGTAATGACTACCGTGAGCATTTTGTAACATAGGGGGTCTCAAATGTAGAGCCACTGGTTCCAGGAAAAGGACCGAACCATCGCCGTAGGACAAACACACCGGACATGTCTAATCTGAGAGTTGAATTCGGCCCAGCTGCACCGGTGGCGCGGTTGTCTAGCAAATGGCTTCTGACCGCTCATCCGGGCGGGCTCAGATTTGATTCGAGAATTAGCGATGGATATTGTGCTTGTCTTTTGCGGCACACCGGCTATCTCCCTTCCCTGGGATCAGTGGTCCTAAATTATGGACGGGAAACTGCTTATAGCCACTAGAGTTGTTCACGGTGATCGCCAAATTTGGAATCAAAAATTTTAAAACAATAAAAAATTGAAAATAAGATCAAGCCAAACTCAGCCGAATAATCGAAAGCTCACGGCTATAAGCACATGGCCACCAGTGGCGGTAGTTATTTTTTACGTCCAGTACATTGTTACATGGAGTTGTAAAATTTGTATACAACAACAAAATATTATTTTTCATTCTCTTTTTGAGACATACAAAATAAGAATTTCTATATCAGTGCATTTTGAATTGAAAGACCCTTTGTATTTCGGAATTACGACTGTTAAAGAAACCCATAAAGTTATTTCACTGATTTTTTTACACAGACGCATGCACAAGTGTGACACGCCTTCCCGGTGGCGCAGTGGTCTCAGTGCTGGCTTAGAACCATTCGTCCGTGAAGTGTCCGTGTTCGAATCCCGGTGAGGCTTGGATGTTGCGTTTGTCTTATGGCACTAGCACTCTCCCTTCCCTGCAGTCAGTGGCCTTAAATTAGGGACGGGCGACTGCTTATAGTCTATTGAGTTGCTAACGGTGGTCGTTACACCTTTAAAAAAATTATGATGACACAAACTAAAGTTCAGAAATTCTAATAGCAGCTCTAGTGCCGAGTGTTCTGAGGCGCCGGCTCCTGATCTCTCGACCGAGATGGAGCCGGATTCTAGTCAAAGATCAGGGATACGTGGTGTGCTTCTCCGATGGTACTGGCTTTTTCCTTTCTCTTGAACCAGTGGCCCTTAATAATGGATGTGCGACTCCTTATAGCTCAAAAGTGATGCGCACGGTTGAGGTTAACTCCTTCTCTCCTAAAAAAGAAATCATAATATTCTTTTCCTTAGAACGTATGTTTATACGCTTTCATATTTACCCAGTCACACGTGAAATTTAATGGAGCAATACTCACATCTGTTACTTCTGGCAACTAAAGTTTTAATCAATTAAAGTAAATTCTGATATACTAATACTACACGGATACAGTTCCAGTTACGTATTATTTAGGATCGGATGCCTTGAATAACTTTCTTCACCTTCTTCCTTTAAGCGGAAGTCTAGCTAATTAAATATAAAACAAATTCTGTATTATGCTAAAAATCAAAAGATGATGAAATTCGTATTTATAATAAATGCTTTTAATGGAATAATCTCCAAAATCAAATTTCTGCTTCTAGCAGAAACTGAAGAAAAGCTTTTAAAAAGTAATTGGCAAATGTAGGGAAAATGCAATCAATTATTCATGCGCTTCAAGAATTATCTGTTCATGCATTATTTATATTTTAATGTAAAAGAAAACTCACTTCGCGGAACATTAGTGGGAAATGACATGGCTCGTAAGATAATTTTCGTATAAAAAATAATAAACGTAATTTGAACGTAAACGAACACTTTTGTGCTGAATCTGTTGGTATAAAAACCCTTATTTTTAGAATCTGAATAAACATGAGTGTACATATTCTAGGTTCGAATGACGTTAAAAGACTGCAGAATTGGGTTAGGGTGAATTATTTTCCCATTTGTTGCTAGATCTACAGTTCAAGCGAAAAATCTATAACCCTCTCCAGTATGGGTGTATTGTCTTTCAAATAATTTTGTTGCTGGAGCAATGCTTGAAGTTAAAAAATATTATTTCTGGAATGCCGTAGGAAATAAAAGTAAATTTCAGAAAAGACAACTTTCGAAATTTCAAGAAGGTGCAGAAGAAGAAAACACACTGCCGGCACTCTCTTTTATTAACTCGAAATAACAGGGGGAAACCACGGGATTTTTTTCTTTATAGTTTCAGTTAATCATCGTAATAGCAGAACTTTAAATGATAATTTGAAGCTTATTCTGTATCAGAGGAAAAATTTGAGGTCCAAAATTTCCGAATAATATTTCTGTGATTTACGAATAATATTTCTGGTTTCATGACCATTTCGAACACCTCTGAGGACCATAAGCAGTCTTCGTCATTAAGTTGGGGCCACTAGTTCCTGGGAGGAAGGCCAGTCTGGTGGAACAAACACACTTCCCATGCCTCATCATAAGTTCTAGCCCAGTGCCGCGTGGACGAGCCGTGAGAAGGCCGAAACTTAAACCACTACGCTACCGGGTAAGCTAAATCTTAAATTTCAGAAACTTTTAATATCCCTAACAGCATGTGAAATTAGTATGTTTCAGAGTTTTTGCTAACTTATATTTAACGAGAGCCACAATACTATTAAGAATCTTTCTGGCGGAATGGTAAATTCCAATCACATTAGAAGAAGTGTGTAACGTATTCTTAAGGGGATCAGTCATTCAAATAGGGTTGATTGCCATTGAACAAGGAGAAAACATTTTCCATCCTTTGTATACAATTTTATAGTATTTCCACATGATTTACGTACAGCTGTACATAACAGCATTTTACCGCTCCGTTTACAGTCAAAACAGTTATGAAGCCTACATAATAATAACATTTTTTCAAAACGCTTCTGAGAATTATTCTTTTCTACTTCAAGAACATTTCATAAAAAATGAAGAACGAGGAAATGTAACCAAAAATTTGCAAAATTCAAAGTGGATCTTTATTCATGTGATTTAGGATTGTGTTGTACATTTGAAGAAAATTCTTTTTTTTCACAATGTTTTCTACATTCTCAAATAATGTGTGAAACATGTTAAGAATTTTACAGCAGCCAATAAATGCATTTTTTATATTCGCAAATTAATCTTTAAATTTCCAGTGGACTTTCGGTAGTATTATGTGAGTCGCAGTGGTCTAAGCGCTGGCTGATGACCATTTCTACGAGATGGGTCCGGGTTCAAGAAACAGAGAGGCATGGATATTGTGTTTGTCTTACAGCATGGGCTGTTTCCCTTTCCTAGAACCAGTGGCCCTAACTTAGGGATGGAGAACTGTTTATAGCTCGATCGTGTTGCTCACGTTTGTCATTAGACCCCCACACAAAAGGCAAATGTATTATGTGGTCACATGCACAAACCTTTAGCCACAATATTCCGATATATTCCATCAAGTGCACTATTTTTAACTATTTTTCATGTCACTGTGGTAAAACTCTTTAACAATAACAAGATAACTGCTGGAGTTCAGAATACTTCCCTGACATATTAGTAAAAGAACTTACCCGCGCCATATATTTCAATATCTGTGTGTATCTATTTTAGCTCAGGAATTCCACAATATTCAACCGTTTCGTTGAAAACTTATATTATACGGAATTAATGTCTCAAGAATATTCCAGAAATTATTGCCGAAACTGGATCCCACAGGTTTTGTGGCGAATCACCTTCTACCTTATACATTTTGCTTGCTTACGTGCTTTTTTCCACACTACGTTTTCATTTATATTTATTATGTGCGGTTGGTTCATCTGTTTTTAAATACGAATCGAAATATGACACTAAAGCTGAGTAACTGATATTCAGTTCTTTTTTCAAATATTCAACTGTCATGAATAACATTTATTCGCTTAATATCTGTCGTGGTAGTTCCTTTTTACCGCCAAACAATGCACAAAAAATTTAAACTGATTTTTTTTTTGGCGTTTCAGTGGCATGTCATGAAAGGATCTTAAAATTAATTGTCTTATGTCAAAACACAGTCTTACCTTAACCAAAAAGAATATTAACTTTGATTTACGAGAGTAGGGGTGAGTAGAAATTTGAGAGATAAGGTGAATAGTTTCAGTAATTAAACTTGCTATGTAATCGATAAAAGCAATTCCTTGAAGCATGTAGTAGATGTAGATACACTGGCAAATTTTCAGTAGCTCGAACTGACGTCAAGTTCTCTAAACCTCAGAAAATATATCATCACTTACATTGTTTGCCTTGGAAAACAAATTAATACTTTCTGAATTGTTTAGTGATGGATTTTCTGTATATATGCGTTGTAACTCCAACACCGTTCAAAAATATTTCCTTGTCAAGTCAGAAAAATTGCAATTGCATCTGTGGCAATTTCTCTGTAGCGGTAAACAAAAGCTACGAGCTTTTGAAATTATTTAATAAAGAATCGTAGTAGCTAAAATCTCAGTAAAGAATAATTATTCAAGGTTTTTTTATCGTTTTTCAATTGTATCATCTGTCTCTGGTACATCTGCGGTTTGAGTTTTCTGAAAATGAATCTGTTCTACTTTGTTGCTCATTAGAATGATAAAGAACCTTTAGAAATATTTTGTACCTTCAAAATGTTAAAATTAG
The DNA here is from genome assembly GCA_039090855.1 of Macrothele yani. Lineage (NCBI taxonomy): Eukaryota > Metazoa > Arthropoda > Arachnida > Araneae > Macrothelidae > Macrothele > Macrothele yani. Next base: position 74,985,790 of record CM077002.1, on the reverse strand, counting down.
AATTAGTGTCTCACTAAATTCCAATTTTTTCTGAGGTCAAAATTTTTGCCTTTAGGCTAATATAACGGAGAGCAAAGGATCCATTGTCGGTTTTTGTTTTTCCTTTTTTATTGCAACTTAACGTCCACCAATGTTTCCATTGGTTCTGCATTGACGTTATGCTGGAATTCTAAAGTAAATGCATTTACCGTGTACAGCAGCTTTTCTACTGATATATTATGTGTTTTACGACTTTTGGTACTCGTAGGAGTATCACTTCTTCTTTGTCAGGCTAGCTTTTTTAGGAGAACACAGCTCTTAATACAAGACTGTACCTTCATGGCATTAAAGGGAATATTTCTTTGACAGCCATAGATTTTGTTAAGTGCTATTTCATATGACTTAGCTATGTGTTTCAGAAGTTTTGGTACTCGTAAGAATACCACTTCTTCATCAGCCGCCCTTTTTCAGAAGAACCACGTCATCAACACTTAGCTATCAGTACAAGACACAAAAGGAATGTCTAGTACTGATAGTGTACTGATAGATGACGTTATGCTGGAATTCTAAAGTAAATGCATTTACCGTGTACAGCAGCTTTTCTACTGATATATTATGTGTTTTACGACTTTTGGTACTCGTAGGAGTATCACTTCTTCTTTGTCAGGCTAGCTTTTTTAGGAGAACACAGCTCTTAATACAAGACTGTACCTTCATGGCATTAAAGGGAATATTTCTTTGACAGCCATAGATTTTGTTAAGTGCTATTTCATATGACTTAGCTATGTGTTTCAGAAGTTTTGGTACTCGTAAGAATACCACTTCTTCATCAGCCGCCCTTTTTCAGAAGAACCACGTCATCAACACTTAGCTATCAGTACAAGACACAAAAGGAATGTCTAGTACTGATAGTGTACTGATAGATATTCCTAGCACAAAAGGAATGTTTCTTTGACTGTCAGAGATTTTCCTAAGCGATATTACTTATCGCTTAATATCGTTTTAGAAATTTTGGTACCCGTATTAAGAGCATTTCTTCTTCATCAAATGCACATTTTCAGAACTATGACTTCAACACATAACTCCTTGTACAGGACGGCACCTCAAAAATACATTTATTATTATTTCCTATCCTTTCGAGGATTTTATGCTAAAAACAGTTTTTTTATTAAATGTATTACTTTTCACAAAAACGCAGTTGTTTAAAATGAAACCATTTTAAGTATCACGTGCGAAGAGTTTAGGAATTTAAGAAAATTAAATGAGGAAGATTTTATTATTTGTGGCATAAACGGTTATCAAAACATTTGATGGACATATTTCTTAACCACGGAATTGTAGTCTACATGGGCAGAGAGTTTGATGTGAAAAAATATGTTCAAAGAAAATTTTTGCTTATTTTCTTAGGGATAAAAAATGTTTCTAGCATTTTTCGCACTTACTTTTCCTCAGATCTAAATATTTTTGTTTGGTAAACGTGTTCTTTGATTGTAATGGATTAAAATCTTCCGGTCTTTAAATAATCTTAAGTTACATCAACTAAAAGATTTTAAAATTAATAACTAGGAAAATATAGGGGATGGCTGCAAAAAGAAACTTTGAGGATAACATATCATTTCATATTTCAGCTATTTAATCTTCCTGGATCTGGAGGAATGCACAGAAAAAAACCTTTAATACCCTTTATGATTTCATGTCCCTTATGAAATGTGCAGCAAAGTTTCGATTTAACGAAATACATGTTTCTCAAACTAGATTTAAATTTCTGCGTCCTGGATCTCTCTAAGATGTATATCTCGAGGCAACGAAAAGGGAACACATATCACCATAATAATAGAACTGGGAGAACATATTAAAAATTGCCACAGAGAGAGAGAGAGCGTATAAATGTTTTCTCTAGAAACAAAAAGATTCGACCGTTCTTCGAAATTTTAAAATTTAGGAAGTTCCCTAGAGTGCGTATGCCGGTGCTAGAATTATTTGATCTTTTGAAACTATTGGATAAAGTCAAAAGTTGCTTTTACAGCAGGAAGGATGGAATTTATGCAATACCTGACAAATTTTTTATGTATCCTTTACGCCACTATAGCAAAATATTTGAAAATTCGAAAATAGCAAAAATTAATGATGCTTTTAGACGCCCAGATCTAAGAGTGTTTTGAATCAACGCGAAATACTGTTTTCGCAATGCCTGACAAGGTTGGTTATTTCTCGGTTTTCATGGATTTTAGAGTGAAATGTCCTAAATAATTTAATTTTAAGTAAGGAATTTTACTGTCTTTTGAATAGGTGCAAATTAAAACAGAAAAAGAAAGAGAGGGGCAGAGATTCCCGAAACCGTACAGCAAAACCACACGAACAGACACTTTAAATTTTCAGGTTTCATTCCTTCTCTCTATTTTCAGAAAATTTTAAATATGGCTGAAATTTATGTGCAAACCATTTAACGATCCGTGCTGAACAGCACTGTGCACATCCATGGAAGCATTTTAACACGTTGAAATATAAATATGTTCGGTTCACAATTATGTTTGACACCTCAGATTTGTGTGCATCATTTGAAGAATTGTAAAATTCTTAAAGAACAAAGGTAATCAGCTTCACATGGATGGAATTTTCAGCACAGAAATATTTTCCAATCTGAGACATTAAAAAAATTCTGCAGGCGAAAATATTTGAGAATGCAGCGGTGAAGTCAAGAATTTCTAGAATTCGTTTTGTTGCTCTGAAATCACTCAGGGTGTTGAACACCCAGTATATTAAGAGAGCATTATAAGTTTACAGATGAAAGTAAATGGCTGCATTAAATGATCAATTGATTAAGAAAACTATATTTCAGTTAAATGTGAAACCACTATGTTTATCTTAAAATTGTTATTTTTAGAGCATTTTGACATACTGTGTTAGCATATTGAGGAAAACGGTAGCGAAAACACTGTATTTGAAATGATGTGCATAAATATCGTAAATTGCTATAGATAGCTGCATTTCCAATGCATTGGCTTGTGTACAGAGTAGACAGGAAACAAAGCAGAAAAAAAGAAATTTCATGTACAAAAAAACCAGTTGTACACATACAGTTTGATATGTTCAACATAAATAAATGAGCAAACAATTAGCACAAACATACATAGAAGCCTTTATTTTCGTTCAATAACAATATTTATTAATCAGAAGTAAGTGCAAAAATAATTAGAAAGATTATTCAGGGTCTTCATGTGAACAGCTATTTAAATAACCGCCATGCTGTTAATTTTAAAGTTAATTTTAAAGATATGCCCATTCTTCATCTGCGTTTGTTTTTCGTTTCTTTTTCTTTGTGTTAGGATTAGTCCAAAATGAATGTCATCCAATCTGTCCTACAGGATTCCCAGCTGCATATTTACGAAAGGTTCTGTAACAGAAACTTAGTTAGATTTGCATTACAAATACTGCCAATTGTTCAAATAGTATAATGCTATATAACAGAATAATGCCTCTCAATTAATCACTGACTTTTACTTTTAATGTTCCCGTGGATGTCAGAAATCGTTGCTGTCAGGGGGTGGAAATTTAGTTGTCTTGATTAAAAGTTGTAAATTTATAGCTTTGTGCTGATACCACTGAAGAAATACTTCCTCAGTTCTTGATCTATTTACATACGCACAACGCAGAGTTACACGAAAGTGTTCGTCGACATATTGATCCAAATAGAAAGAAAGAATTAGTACGGGGATAAAATCATTAAGGTTACAATGTAGGATTAAAGTCAGAAATCCTGAAGAAATAACCTTAAGATTCATTAAGTAACACATTTTTCTTCATTGATGAGAGAGAAAGTGAACTTCACTCATCCGTGATTACTTAGAGCCAACATTGTAGCTGGAATTTATTAAGCTGAGTTACGAAAGAAAATTCAATTTTACTGCTCCTGCGTTTATTCAACCGTTTAATTTACTTTTTCTACACTTTATTAATTCCGAATTCATGTGCACCATTGGAGCCTATTTTTTGCTTTAATTCTTCTTCGTGCAGTGCTTTTCGGCAGCCTAAAACGTGAAGCAATTTATCACTCTTCATTTTTCCTATTTTCACAAATAATATTTAAACATACCTACTGTTATATGTATTTATTATTAAAGATATGCTTATTTTAATGACTTCGAAACTCTCAATTTATCTCCCTTGATTCAAATATCAAATTATTATTTGAAATTTTCTTTAATACTAGATTTAGTCAATAATTTTCACCTAAGTTTAAATGCAGAAATTGAGAAAATATTGGTAATCACACCCATGTTCGCAACATACACTAATTTGCAATAATTGCTTGATATTATGCATACATCGTTTCATTTGCTTGCTAAAACAAACACATTTAAATTAAAAGTTGAAGAAGGTATCTTTCAGGAGAAAATAAATAGTTACAATGATGTGAACTGGGACTCTGGAAGATATTTAAGTTTTGCCATGAGGGAACTGATCTTCAATGTGGCTTCTGAAGGTATTATGTTTCAGGAGTAAACTTCTTCCTATTGGACCACTCCTTAAAAGCATAGACCGTTTGTAATTTACATTTGTAAGAAAATTGCAGGACTAGTGCAATGAGGTTTACAACGTTACAACTTTGGCATTTCTTAGGATTGGCGCCGATTGGTCAGTTGAATGACTTCCATTTAAATGAGACTGTATTGTTTTCTTCATCAGGAGGAAATGTCAAGCAAACATGTAAAAATTGCTTATTTGGGAAAACATATTCTCGAAATTTATTTTTCTTAATGAAGAAGACATTATGAAATTAATTTCAAATCCGAAAGAAGTATTTGTTAATAGCAGTGGGACATTCCGAAGTTCTAGCGGCGAGAAAACTATTACGGCATTACAATAACTTCTAGAAATTACTATGAAATTTTTAGTACTGACGTCATACGTGAAAAAGATTGAAGCTTACGTTTGTTGATACTACTGCACCAGTGTGTAACTCAAAATGTCCTTCACTCTGCAGGATTTCATTCACATTTGAGGGCAGAATCTGTTACTTCTACACATCAGAGATCAGAGTAACAGTTGATTCCTTTCTTAGTATATTATAGCCTTCTATCATTCCGAAAGTTTCTTCGTCATTAAAATCAAGAATAAGTTAAATATATTCGTGAAGAGGTGAACAAATTTCAGATTACACATTGTAGAAACCACACTTTAAAACACTTCTTTCTTCCTGATCTTCTAGTTTTCTTTTCAATTTGATTGTATTATAAGTAAAGTTCGCTTTCAAACGGTGTCTGAACCTAAAAAGCAGAAAATGACAGCAACAATAAATTTCATCTCGTATACGAAAATGTTACGATGTTGCAGATTGAAGCCTACCAGTAAATGCCTTTAACATGAAGCCTTTTTTTAAAATCTGTGAGAACCTAAACTAATTTAGGCTAGCCGTCCGGGTCTCAGTTCTTCTGACACACAGAATTCTTTATCTTCCTGTACGTAAAAGCTCATAAATTGTCTCGGAAAATTTGCACTTTTGTCCTCAATGTCCATCACTTAAACACAAAAACACGATGAAATATCGTTTTTCTGAATTTCCTGAAGATTTGCGACTTATCATGCTAAGAATTTCTCAGGATTGTTATATCTCCCAAACAAAAAATATCGTTTTTAATATTTAACGATCTATGCTTCAAAGTTAGTTGACGTACGATGAATTTCTTGTTTTGCTTCCGGAATTATGTCAAAATAGTACAATTTATTGTTACGACGTACCCAAAGTTGTAGCCGTCACCATTCAGTTGGGTATATAATTGGAAGGTTTGGCACAATGTGCAAAGGAAGGTATTTTCGAAGACACGGCAAAAATATGTCACTGATTAAGGAGATTTCAAAAGAAAATGAAGCAGTCTAGTTAAAATACATCGCGCTGGAATCCTATCATGCTTCCGAAGTATAACAAATGCTAGCAAGTAATGATTTGCGTTCAAGATAGACTCTCTTGAAAAATTTCATATATAATTAGTAATGCCATTAAAAAAAGAGCTGCTATAAATATGATCCAAAAATATATTAGAAAACTGAAATAGGTATTATCGCGAAGAAAACTTGTGCACTTTGAGTTAAAATAGGTAATAAAATAACAGGATGTACACCGATAATAAATAAAATGACAGACTACACCTATGTACCTTAACTGCATAATCAAAATTTTACACTTAAATGAAATGAATTGCCAAATCAGCATGAAATTTCATCTTGGTGAGCTATGTAGAAATGTTACACTTTCGTCTTTTTTGTTGTTTTTCTGGCATTTTATGTATTGTTTTGAGTGAATCATATAAAATTAAAAAAAAAACGGATGCGTTATAAAGAAAGGTCAGCCATTTTCAGACGAGGCGGAATTCAATTGAGTTACACGTTAAGTTAACAGTATATTTAACTATGCAATTCAAGCTCGTAATATCTTTATAGCAATTCTACACAGACCTCTTACATTTGATTAGCCGTTTTAAAAAATAACTTTTGGGCTGTATATATGTATTACTGAATTATCAATTGTAATCAGATTGTGACAAAATACTAGATAATAAGCCAAAGTAAATCATAAGTAGCCCTATAAAGAATAAGCGTTTATACTAGCTCGGAGTAATTAAGTAACACAAATTTATGTTGCGAAACGTTTAGCTTTCTAAAACAAAGAAGACACTTATGAAATCATTTCCAGACGTTCAATATTTATGTGTAGTGAGCATGTTTCTTTTAATTGCTTTTATGTAACCTCTGAGGGAAACGTATCTGTAATTTTACGTCACTTACTACTGAAAAGGCGGAAAATAAGAGTGCGCTTCTAAGGGAAACTTATCTGTGGGAGACATCTATAATTTTACGTCACGTATTACTGAAAAGGTAGAAAATAAGAGTGTTTTAGGAAACATGGCAGGGTTGCCATTTCGGGATTGGAAATTTAACCTGTATGGAGCTATCTGTCTCACTAAACGAAACTTGGATGTAAATAAACACTACATAAACCTCCAGTACGTCTTAAAATTTTACTAAATGTCCTTGAGAAATTTCTAAAGAAAAAACAGGTATTACGTTGTTAGAAAAGAACAGCTCTCAGTTTTATCCATTCTAAATTTTCTAGATTTAAGATACAGTATATGCTGATTACAGATAATTCCAAATTTCAGGACTTTTCAGCTTCATAACATTTCACTGAAAGGATTTTCCTTTTTTTGTCATATGTAACCAAATTTGAAAGATGCAAATTTTGACATCATTGTGTTCTCGACCTCTTCTTGCATTTTACGCTGTGCACAAGATCGAAATATATCCACAAATAAAAATGTAACTCAATAAATGCACGTAGAATCTTCACAGACAAAATTGTTTTTTTTTTTTTTTTAAATTATTCGGTTTTCCTTTTCTACATATCACCACTTATGCTTTAACATGGTTTAAAAAAGCAAAGTCTGTGGATTAAAAAAATTATTCATGTACAGAATTTCATTGAATAATGCTTAAAACAATGGCAGATGCAATACATTTGAAATACCAGCGACGGTCTTCTTAGATTGTTTTTAATGCGATGGACTTAAAGGGTCAGCGATACCAATGGACTAGTGGTCATGGACTTTGCTTTCAAGCTAGTGGTTCGAGTTGGGTCCCCGAACCACTAGTTTGAAACCAAATTATTCTTTCCTGATGAGGCATGGGTGATGCAGCTTTCTTACCGTCCTGGCTCTTTCATTTCTGTAGAACCAGTGACTCAAAATTAAGGACGATGGGCTGCCTACAATCCTTAGAATTTCTCATAGTGATAATTAAACCCTGTATCACATATTAGGGCGTAAAAAGTAAATTTCGTTTTCAATAGAACTGAATGTTATCTTTAGAACGTAGCACGCCTCTGACGTTTCAGATTATTGACCGTGACGTTCGACTCATCAGATTGAGGAGAAACCATTTAAATGGTAATCTGAAATCAGACACGGACAACACGAAAGCACTAGCAGAGTAGTTGCATGTGGAGCTCGTGATAAGGCAAAATGGGGAAGACATACCTTTTAAAAATGCACAGCAGATAGCAAGATGCCAAGCAAAAACAGAAATGTTTCTCCAAGTAAAGAACATCCCTATGTTCTGTGGAAAAATTTCCGAAATATAATTAGTACATTCCGAAGTAAAGTAAAGCATTTTTTAGTATAGAAATTACAGAAACATCACTTGTATTATCATCCGGCATCAAGAATGTTTTCTGCACCACCCGAAGCTGGAAATAAAATGGTTTGTATTGGGTTTTAGATTTGGGTATTAAAGTATTACTGTGTTTCCTTTTGCAAACATAGCACAGAAAATCCTACTGCTCGCGAAGTCTTAGTATATTTCTATTCGAATACATTAGATTTTATTTGCTAAAAAACGAAATAAATGTTTACGTTCATACTATACAATCACAAAATTGAAATAAAACTAAAAGTACGCTACAAATCTTACAGCTTCTCCAATCGCAAGTGAGAAAATTGCTGATCATAATGTATTGTTGGTCACTAGAACAGTCTGATGGATGCACCTTCCTTCATGTTACTGCAGTGAATACTGAATGTTTTTTTAGAAACAAGCCCTTGTTTGGAGCATACTTTATTGAAATAGAGACCAGGAACCACATATTAAATCCAATTTCAGTTGAAACACCAAATACCCACTTGTTAGGAAGGAACTATGTCTATAATAACGAATAAAGTAAAAAACCTGAAGTAGCGGTAATTCAGAGTTGGAGTACTACAGTGTCCATGATTAGTTTTAAAGGTATACTCATTCCGAAGTGCTTTCATAGAAATTTACTGGTAAACGAAAATGAGATACGAACTTATTGCCAAAGGTAGACTCGTTTATCAAAGTACATTAAAGATGTTGAATGCTTTGTAAGTCAACGTACTGGTGCGAATTCAGTTAAATATCAGTTAACACAAAACTAGTGACTAGGCATAGAACTCAAAACGAAATGGATTGACGAGCGAGATACATAGAATTATATGGAACAAGTATGGAATTTTCGTGTTTGTTGCTTGTCGGCCGACTGCTTCGTTCATAAATGAGTGCATCTGAGTTGTGAATAAAATTCCATGTCACCCATGCTGACCCGTTTCTGTAGTGATAGCTTAACGTAGTTTTATTACTATCTTAAGGTGGTGTTCGCTTGATGTTCATCAAGGAAGACGTTATGTCGTTGCGCTAAGGATTCTGCATCACGAGTTGTAGTGTTTCATTCCGTGACATATTGCGGACCTTGTTCTTTCATTATTTCCGATTCAACACAAGACTGCTTAAAAATAAGACTAACGAAATTTGTAAACTTTCACTCAATCCTCATAGTTTCATAATATTCATTGCATTCTGCAGCATCAGAAACTTACTTTCTTTATATAGGACATTCTAAAAGCTATGTGGAACATGGAAAAATTCATTAACTTTACAAATGATATTTACTCTTAGATGAAGAGAAGAATATTCATTATGAAAAAAATCTGAGAAATATTGTTTACTGTTGTTCCATTTCAGCATTTTCAAATGTTCAAGCTTATGGACATTACTTAGTTCTGAAGTCATATTAAGTTTATGACTTAAGATCTATGTCTTTTATTTTCGTTTTGGAGTTTCACTAGTACCACGAGAAACCCTATAAACAGTATCAAGTCCATTATTTAGGGCTACTGATTCCTCAAGACGGGTCAGAGCCATCCCCATCAGACAGACACAATACTTATATCTCATCTGGGGCCCAAACCCGGCCCCACTTTGGATTCCTAGCCAGACACTTGAACCTCTGACCATTCGGTCACCGTAGGGGGTTTAATGCCTTCACAGATCTTCTGATACTTAGCTGTGATCTTTTACTTTTTGTTGTAAGTTCGAATTTGGTCTTGGATTATTTTGTGTTTCAAATGTCCCTCTAGTAAGAAATCCCTTTTGTAAAAAAAATAATGTGTCAAGAAACACTTGAACTATGAGTTCAATGTACAGCGGTCCAAAGTTTTTCTTGAAGCGGTAATAAATATTGTGCTCCAATGACAGAATATTCAAAAAAAAAAAAAAAAACTTAGGTGAACCTACCAACTGTTTCGCCTTTCACATTGTTTCTGGAAATATAACATACGACCAGTTGTTCCATGTCTGCATCCATATTATTGCTCACTGATCAAACTTAATTGTGCCTCTTTTTCGCACCCTGGTTTTTCATCACCCCTGCATCGTAGTTATGTGTGATGGTATGATATTTGAAATAAAGAAAGACCGCAACGCTAAACGATATTGAGCGACTCGCATTCTGAAAATCCACTCTCTCCGTTATTTAATTTAACATGTAGTCATCTCTGCACAACCTTATACTGTTGACGTTTTGAATGGGGTTTTCATTATTTGGGCTGATTCGTAGTTCCACACTGTAGTGAAAATTTCCTTTTTTTCCTTGTTTAGGAATTTAACCGCCACCTTGATCAACTGGATGGGCTATAAGCAGTTGTCCGTTCTTAATTTAGAGGTGCTGGCTTCAGGGATGGGAAAATCAAGTGCCTTAAAAAAACACAACAACCATGCCCCACGGGATTCGAACACGGACCCATCTGGTACGAATGGTCAGAAGCCAAGGTTTACATCACAGCGCCAGCGAAATGGCGAAGGGTTCCTCAACAGTTCTTTTGGACTCATTAGCATTTCTTTTAGGTTTCATGGCTTAATGATCCTCATTAGCAACTACAACAGTGTGAAGTCCCCCGTCCATAATTTAGGGTTACTTGTCCCAGGGGAGTGATGCAACCAGCGGTACAGAACAAGCAGATTACCAATGGCTCATACACGACTCGAACGTGGACTCCACTTGGACCACTAGGAAAAGCTCGTGCCTCCGGTCATTCATCACTCGAACTTCTTAGTACAGCCCTCCGGGAAACTTCATGAGCACTTTCAGTTCTCTTGAAACACGTCTCATGTTAACTAGTGTCGTAACTACCACCCCCGCAGTCCCTGACACTGCGGAGGAGCGCAGGTAACAAAGGAGCGTACTACAGCTGCCAGTTATAGTTTTATGAAAAAATCCGAATAGGCACAAAAAACAAACAGCTAGACCAAAGACTCACATTTTCTTTTAAGGTATATTTAGCTTTACCTAAATAAATGTCAAGTTCCACTTTTAAAACACTGCATGGATGTTGCACAGATTGAAGATATTTCATTCTTTGGCCCCGGGTTGTAATACGATCGCTCTGCAATGGGTTGTACTGTATATAGTACGATCGCTCTGCAATGGATTGTGCTGTATATAGTACGATCGCTCTCCAATCTCTCTCTCTCTCTGCCCTGCTGAGGAAAACTGCGAGGCCACCTGGGTATTCCCTGTGTAGGATGTAGGAAAACAGTCAGTCAAACTTAAGATTACATACACGACATGCGCCAACATTTATTCACAGCAGCCTCAGATCTGTGATGTATAAGAGGGTGATATCTTCAAGTGATTTAATTTAGTTTCGGAGACAGCAATTTTACGTTGCTATTGCTTTTAGTTCTTCCTTATATAGTAATTATATCTGTCACATTCACTGTGTGTTAACTTTAATACACAAGTGATTTATATCAGGCAAGTACACGTGTATGCCTCAGAAAACTAGAAAATTACATCGGCCTGAAACGGGAATCGAACCTACAGCTCCCGATTTATGTTAAGGTATGTTTCGATTCCAGTTACAGGAAAATGTAATTTTCAAGTTTTCTGATGCATGCATGTGTACTTGCCTGATTAATTTGGTATTCATCTGCCTTCACATTTATTTGATTATCAAATAATTTATATGCCAAAAGAGTGGACCTCGATGTTATGCTTGATGAGTTCACCGAAATGAAGGCTAGAAAGAATAACTTTTGCCTAAAATCATGAATATTTTTCCCTATGATATATTTTTTTCCTATTTCTATAGCAATCATTTAATTATAATCTATATCGTATCATATCTAGTGGTTATATCGTATAGTATATTAGTACACATCACAGACATGTACATTATATTTCATCACCCACCATTTTTCTCTGGCCTACACTGCTGACGTTTGGTCGTACATGCAAATAAATACCGGTATAGCTACGTGAGTCCATATTGCATTCTTACGGTGTAGAACACTGAATTATCTTTTTGCATGCAGCCATATCCAGTAATGATCACCAAAGTCGTATACTTATTTACGTTAACCATTTAAATATATTTTGTCGAATTCGTTTGTTTCGATAAAATGTATATTCATATTCATTCATCGGCTTGAGCGGCGTGTTAATCCTGTTTGGCTAATTGATAACCTTACATTATTTACTTCTGTTCGAAAAATTACCTAAAATGTTAAACCTACAGGGCTCTAGTTCCAACCTTACTTTTTCACACACTCTCCCTGTGTGACTTCCTGCAACCACCACACACAAACACCGCGAAAAACACATACACCTTCGTGTTCGAAATCATGAGAAAATTACTGAGCTTAGGGGCGCTGAAATAAATCTTGCGGGGAGTGCACGTTGTGCTAGTTACGCCACTGATGTTAACATGGAATATAACATTTACTTTAAAATACCTTTTGCATCAAGATATTTACAGTTATGTTACTATTACAATACGACTATATTTGTAACATCTGACTGATGCAATATAATAGTAATACACTACTGACATAATTCGTTCTTGATACCAACGTTAATCTCTTGACATTTAGTTTGTGTTTCTTTTGGTTCAGCCGACCCAGACAGCCCCAAAGGAACCCAAAATAAAACGGTCCCATTTTTTCTTTGAAGAATATTTATGAGATGCCCGAGCATTGGAAAATGAGTTCTTTCTCCCAATTCTGGCTTCCCTGTATTTTGAGAAACAAATTTACTGCAAAAAGATAAAAATAAGTCATTCACTTTTTCATTGTTTAGAATTGAGTAGTAGAATATTTGAAAATAAATCAGCTGAAATTTAGCATAATGGAATAATTTTATGATTTCATACTACTCGAACGAGCAGAAAAAACATTAAAAAAGCAATTAAAGTGGGTATATCGTGAGTATACTGTAATTAACCATCTGTTTTAAAGGCGTTCACCGTAAATCACTGCATTGAAAGGCCTTCTATCACCAACTGTAATTTAACAGCTTTATGTAACATTTTTGTGCTGTTTTTAATTGTCACGGCAATGATATTTATATACCAATTGTGATGCTCTCGTTACTGGTAGCGCGGAAAACACGCTACCAGTGACGAGAGCATCACAATTGGTATGTTTCGAGGTTTAGCAAAACGATCGAGTAAATCTAAAAGCTATAAAAAGTCTTCTGTCCCAAATTTAGGGAACGGACAGAGATCACCATCAGACAAATATACCACCCATGCCTCATCCTGAAGTCGAGCCCAAGCCCAACTTGAACGAATGGTCAGAAGTCAGAGTCTAAAACCACTCGGTCACATGGGTGGTATCAAAACAGACAGACTCTAGGCCTATTTTCATATATAAAAGTCTGTATTTACTGGCTAAGCAAAGTATAATTTATCATAGAAGATTTTTTTTTACCAAGAAACGATTTGCAATTCACAAAAAGAGTGTGACAAGCTTAACAGAATGTCGTACTTTATAATTTCTTAAATCTTTTAATGAAAATCTGTCTAACTGTATGTCCCGAACTGTTATGCTGAAGAGTAAAGGAATTTCCTTATGAGGCCGTTGACAAAGTGTGACAAGCTTAAAAGAATGTCGTACTTTATAATTTCTTAAATCTTTTAATGAAAACCTGTCTAACTGTATGTCCCGAACTGTTATGCTGAAGAGTAAATAAATTTCCTTATGAAGCCGTTGACAAAGTGTAACAAGCTTAAAAGAATGTCGTACTTTATAATTTCTTAAATCTTTTAATGAAAACCTGTCTAGCTGTATGTCCCAAACTGTTAGGCTGAAGAGTAAAGAAGAAATTTCCTTAGGAAGCCGTTGTTTTCTGGAGTCACAATACATCTTTGAACAGAACATTTACAAGGACCTCCTGGAGAACTTCGCAACTGCATTTATGTAAAATTTCTTAACACTGATACTTGAGAAATGCGAAACAGAAGCAGTGCACAATTTTTGTTTGCGAAACAAGTGCAGTACTTTACGAAAAATGTTTAATATTACATTTTTCCTTCCGCATATTAAATTAAAGTACTGCTCATCAGTGAAAGCGAAAGTAATGTAGTGTACACATTCATTGCTTGAACGTTTATACTGAAGAAGAATAGATTTCACGAGGTAAAACTAATTATGCTGCAAAAGATTTTGTTGCGAGAAGCGCATTTTCTAATCGTTCACTTCAAAATTATCAGCAACGTATGCATAAAAGTTTAAACAACGATGCATTGAATCTACAAAAGCTTTCTGCAAATATTTAAACCAAGAATACCTTTAGGAAAAGCCGAGATACACATAAATGACTATCTCACTGGTTATGTAAGGGGAACATCTTTCACTGGTAATCAGTGTTATTAAAAGTGCACCATTATTAAATTAATATTCGTTCGCTAGAAATTTGTTTCACTTGTGGAGTTTCAACAAAAAATATAAATTTTGCAAGATCCTGTTACCTCAAATTACGAAACTTAAGCAAAATACTGAAATTTAGTAGGCTTTCTAATCTCTGATTCAGATTAGAAATTGTGCTTTGCTTCTGTACTGGGAAATGAAATTCATTCAAATAAGTCATGGATGATTCTATCAAAATCTGCAGCATAAATGCAGATTTATCAGGAAAACTTTTTCATGGAGCCATTCCTGCTGTGCGATTTCAATTTTGTAAACCCACCTATTCAAAACAAACAAGTTAGTAAAATCATGCAATGCATTGATTATGATACGTTTTCCAACATGCTGGAAATCAATACTCAAGTCCCGAGGATAACGGCTGTGAAATAAATATCGCTCCTGTGTCCTAACCTTTGACCCCATTTCGATCATAATATTATACAGAACCGATTCAGTTTACCTCCGGCACAACATGATAAAGTTTTGTCGCAACCGAAGCATTTTTGGTCAAGTTATGAGGATAATGGCTGTGGAATAAATCTCGCTCCTGTGTTCTGCCCTTCGACACCATTTTGATGGTATTCAACAGAACCTGTTCAGTGAACCTCTGGAACAACATGATAAAGTTTTGTCGCAATCGAAGCATTTTTACGCAAGTTACGACGCATAAGGGCAATGGAATGGATCTCACTCCTGTGTTCTGACCTTTGACCCCATTTCGTCCATTTTTAATAGAATTCATTCCACGGTGGTCCTCTACCACATACGAAAACTTCATCGAAATCGAACGATTTTTACGCAAGTTATGACGCATAAGGACAATGAAATGGATCCCGCTTCTATGTCGTGGCCTTTGGCCCCATTTCGTCCATTTTCAATAGGGTTTGTGCGGAGGCGGTTCCCTACCACACACTAACATTTCATCGAAATCGAGCCATATTTACGCAAGTTATGACGCATAAGAACAATGGAATAGATCCCGCTCCTATGTCGTGACCTTTGATCTCATTTCGTCCATTTTCAGTAGGGTTTGTCCGCAGGTAGTCTCCTACCACATACTAAATTTTCATCGAAATCGAACAATTTTTACGCGAATTATCGTGCGGACGGACAAGATGGACAAAGCTGGAGTATATACGTTTTTTCAACCTACGGTTGGAAAGCGTAAAAAAGGGGGCTGGGGAAGGAGAGGGAAAAGGAAAAAACAAAACGTCTTCACTACCCCAGTAGCACACTGACATTGGCCAACGGTTGGCCCAATGATATTTTTGCGTCAGCAGCGTTGGGCGAAGGTTGCGTTGTTTATCGAAGATTAGCCAACGGTTTTTCCAACCACACATGACCAACCATTTATCAACAAATGTCCACTTAACGGTTGTCCGATGGTTGTCCAACAACACATGATCACATTGGAAAACTGTTTGCAACAGTTTTCCAATATAGGTCCAACCGTTGAACCAACACATATCCAATTGTTGGCCGCCGAGTCACATCATCGCTGGGCCGACCGTTGAAAGCCCACGGTTGGTCCAACATAATATTGCTACCTGGGAATATTACGAAAATGAATGAATTAATTTTTTTCCATTATTTGTTTTTTTGGGAAATTTTAACTAAATATATCCCTTGCACTGTAATATTGCATAGCAAAGCCCTGAGTTCATAAAATTACATGCAATGCATTGATGCTAAAATACGCACCCACCGTGCATAAAAAAACATTCAAATATAATAAACTGTCGATACTACAATGTAGTTTTAATGTCACGTTGCTGTTTCTACGCTAGACAGGATAATAAGTTTACTTCGATTCACGTTAGCCGCCCCGGTGGCGCAGTGGTCTAAGCGATGGCTTATGACCATTCGTCTGAGAAGGGTCCGGGTTTGGATCCCGCCCGGCGAGGCATGGATGTTGTGTTTGTCTTACGGCACTGGCTCTCTCCCTTCCCTGGAACCAGTGATAACCCAAATTAGGGATGGACGACTGCTTCTAGCCCATTGAGTTGCTCACGGTGGTCATTAAACCTTAAAAAAAAAATTCACGTTTACATTAAACTTACTTGACAAATTACGCTAAATAAAATCCTAAAAACATTTAAAATACGATGGATCCAGTAAGCAAAATTGTTTGCAATATAATGTGATTTCACATGAATTTGAGAACTTATGTTTTTCACATAAAACTAATTTGCTTTTTTCGTATTCAAAATTGGTCAAGACAGTACGAACATGAAAAATGTTGTAGTATTCTTCCAGTTATTGCTTTCTATTGATTTTCCGATTTTCTAATTCATTCTGAATCTAGAAAGCAGAACTTTCCGGCAAAAAGAAATCTAACGTACCGAACAAATGGACGTAAACACCTTTTATTTCCTAAAGACATTTTATGAACGTTAATTTCAGCCAACCAAGCAAACCAACAAAAACACGCTAATGACATTTATCAGAAGTAAGTGAAAAAGCCCACAGCCGTGTGACTGCTTAGTATCCGTTTTAATTAATATTGATTCGGCTGTAATTATAGTTGCACTAATGCGAGGAAAAGGATACCAAATTGCAAGAACTTTCTCCCACAACAATTATGCACATTGCAGTCTGCTGTCTTAAATTAAAAATTTTCCCACATGGATCTATAAATTGCTTGGACAAAGACGAATTCTTACTTTGCGTGAGAATCTGTAACTTCGGCGCACGAAAAGAAAACGGGTGACCTTTCGCTTTCCTGGTTTTTATCTGGATACTTTGCTGCCTCTTAAGTTATGCCTTAAATTAGACAGTCACAGTCATAAATGGAAAAAGAAGCGAAACAATAATCTGTTTCAGTCTTCTTACGCATGAGACATTTAAACGTCTTCCTTCTTTTTTCTTCTTTACTTCACTTCAAGAAATTATCTGAATATATTGCACTGAATACCAATGAATGATTCGCAAACTATCCTTACTGTCTTGGAAACAGATTTTCGAAAGAAAAATTGCTTCCGCCTAAAGATTAAGATATCACAAAGCAAACCAAGATTTGAATAAAAATTGGTTTGATGAATTAATCGATTAAACTGCGTGAAAGGTAGCTGTTTATTTTTGCAAAAATTAATGACAAGAAACTTGACATAAAGGGGAATCACATGGCACAATACTCTTATGTCGAAACAAAAAGTATATGACTAACAAGAAGTTTGCACTAGTTATTTGAAATTGATGAGAGAGTGAGGCATAATCTCAGTCGTTGATCCCTTAAACTTCAGAAGACCATTGGATAGAACAGCCGACTGGTCTCAAAGCGGGACTGTTCTGATGTAGATTCCGAAATCTAAATCGTATACCTATCATTCCTAATACATGAACATACAGTATATCATGTGTTTACTAGGTGTTTTGTTTTAAGTGGTACGGCACCAGATAAATTCTTTTTCGGACTATAAGTTCCAGCACAGTGTGGGCAAAGCAGTCCTTGAGTCAGTAAGATGTGGCATCTCCTTCTAAACATCGTGTTGCTGCCAGACGTCTGTTCTGCGTGCTTAATATCAATCACACGATGTGACATACTTTTTGTGTGACATATTCTCGTTTATACATCTCTACGAGTGAATGCTTTGGGCCAGGTTTAGCAGATGTTTTTCAGCTGTTTTTTACGCTTTCCAACCGTAGGTTGAAGAAGCGTAAATGCTCCAGCTTTGTCCGTCCGTCCGTCCGCAGGATAACTGGCGTAAAAATGGTTCGATTTCGATGTAATTTTAGTATGTGGTAGGGGACCACCTGGGAACGAACACCATTGAAAATGGGACAAATGGGGTGAAAGGTCACGACGTAGGAGCGAGATCCATTCCATTGCACGTTTGCGTCATAACTAGCGTACATATGGTTCAATTTCAATGAAATTTTACTATGTGGTAGGGGACCGCGTGGAGACGAAACCTATTCAAAATGGGTAAATTGGGGTCAAAGGTCAGGTCATAAGAGCGGGATGCATTCCATGGCCCTTATGCATTCTAACGTGCGTAAAAATGATTCGATTTCGACGAAATTTCAGTATGTTGTAGAGGACCACCTGGGGACAAACTGTATTGAAAATGGGACAAATAGGATCAATGTTCACGACGTTGAAGCGGCATCCATTCCATTGCACTTATGCGTCATAACTTGCGTAAATATGGTTCGATTTCAATGAAATTTTACTATGTGGTAGGGGACCGCCTGGGGACGAACCCTATTCAAAAAGGGTGAATTGGGGTCAAAGGTCAGGACATAAGAGCAGGATGCATTCCATTGCCCTTATGCATCAAAACGTGCGTAAAAATGGTTCGATTTCGACGAAATTTCAATATGTTGTAGGGGACCACCTGGGGACGAACCCTATAGAAAATGGACGAAATGGGGTCAAAAGTCAGGTCATAGGATTGCGATCCATTTCATCGCTCTTATCCCATATTATTAAGGTGGACGTCAAGTAATTTTGCTTCCTATACTTCCAATGGGAAAACTTCTGTACACATTTCCTTCACAATTAATGTGTTCCCAAGGATGAAAATTTGAACGTCGATTAAAATAACTTCACATTATAGCTTGGAATACTTAATATTTTCTAAAACATAACCGTAATTATATTAAAAATCAACAACTTTTCCTTTGGTGGTGTTGAAACCAGAAAAATGATGGCGTGAGCTGTACTTTGATGACGTCAGTAGACAAACAAATGTTGTATTGCATAATTATGGTTATGTTTTAGAAAATATTTGGTACTCCATGTTATAAAATGAAGCTATTTTAATCGATGTTCAAATTTTCATCCTTGGGAACGCATTAATTGGGAAGAAAATGTATACATAAATTTTTCCATTCGAAATACAAGAAGCAAAATTACTTGACGTTCACCTTAAAGGAGCAATTCCTGTACGTATATAAATTTTATTTTGAAAACGGCTCTAAGGATTTTGGTGAAAGTCGTTAACCTATCGTTTTCTGGTACTAGAAATCGATTTAGCTTGATCTCGACTTTAGGAAAATACGTTTAGTGGGTTAAATAACCACCCCGAATTACCATGTTTTTAGTGTAGTGTCATGGCGTCGTCGCATTAGATGTTGGCGCGCGGTCACGCCATCTGTTTCATTACGTCACGCGTTGTGTGTGGATCCTATTAAAGTTTTATGACGTCACACTCTTGCGAGCAGATGGTCGCGATTCCCATCTGCCTCATTACGTCACGCGTTTTGTGCGTATGAACGTCCGCACGGTAAGTCGCTTAAAATTCGTTCGATTTCAATAAAAATTTAGTATGTGGTAGGGGAACACATGGGAAGGAACCCTATTGAAAGTGAACGAAATGGGGTCAAAGGTCAGGACATAGGAGCGGGATCCATTCCACTGCTCTTATGCGTCATAGCTAACGTAAAAGTGGTTCGATTTAGATTAAATTTTAGTATGTGGTATGGGACCACTTGGGGACAAACCCTATTGAAAATTGGCGAAATGGGGGTCAAAGGTCAGGACATAGGAGCGGAAATACTTCCATCGCCATTATATGTCATAACTTACGTAAAAATGTTTCGATTTGGATGAAATGTTAGTATGTTGTAGAGACCAGCCTGGGGACGAATCCGATTGAAAATAGGCGAAATGGGATTAAAGGTTAGGACACAGAAGCGGGATCTATTCCATAGCCTTTATGCATCATAACTTACGTAAAATTGCCTCGATTGCGACAAAACTTTACCATGTTATTTCGTAGGTATATTGAACTAGTTCTGTTGAATATCATCGAAATGGGATCAAAGGTCAGGGCACAGGAGTGATTTTTATTCCACAGCTATTATCCTCATAACTTGGGTAATAACTTGAGTAATGATTTCTGGTATGTTGAAAAGCGTGTCATAATAAATGCATTGCATGATTTTACTAACTTGTTTATTTTGGCGTTTAAGATGATTGCACCAAAAATATCTGCTTTGTGTTTCCAGTGGTAAAACTTCTTTGCATATTTGCTTTACAATTAATATATTCTCAAAGATGAGAATTTGCACATCGATAAACATAACTTTAAGTTACAGCATGTGATACTTAATACTTGCTAAAACATAACCATAATTATATTTAAATTTAATAATTTTTCCTTGAGTTATGTTCAGACCTGTTAATAGATGGCGCGACCTGTACACTGATGGCGGCAGTAGACAAACAAATGTTGCATTGCTAAATTATGGTTATGTTTAAGCAAGTATTAAGTATTCCATGCTGTAACGTAAAGTTAGTTTTATCAATGTGCAAATTTCCATCCTTGGGAATACATTAATTGCGAAGAAAATATGTAAAGAAATTTTACCATTGGAAACATAAGGCAGAAATTTAAGTGGAATCACCTTAACGACCACCGTGAGCAAACCTTCCTAATTTAGTGCCACTGGTTCCAGGGAAGGGAGAGAGCCCAACATTTATGCCATGCCTCATCGAGGAATCGAACCGCAACACATCTCGGCCGAATGGTCATAAGCCAGTACTTAGACAACGGCGCCACCAGAGCAGGTTTTAACTTTTGGCTACCAGCATATTTACGTACAAAAAACACAAGCCTTATTTAACAGTTTAGTTGCATTGCATATTTAACAGCGGAATGCAGTACAGCTGTGTAGTCGTTTGATACAAAATTTTATTGCGGCTTTCCCTTCATATCTGTTTATTCCTGTATCTCTTCCATGTATAACGAACGGCATTTTGTCAACACATGCAGCTCCATCACAACACGTAAGTAAAACGCTTGTTACAATGTTTTAATTTTTTCACAACCGAACATCAAAATGTTTGGGTCAAAGCCTTTTTCTTAACACTAATATGCACATGGTGCGTGTGTCAGCATTTTTGTTTTTTAGGTGGGGGGGGCGATGCGGGAGTGGAATAACTTATCTACAAGGGTACTTTTCTAAGGAATCCTAATCTTTCACCATCATGGACGTTACTGCAATTATTTTAACTCTTTTCCTTAGTTCTTTAAAAACAGTTTCAATCTTTCCAGACAATCGTTAATTGTTTGTTTCGGAGCATGTTTAAATTTGCATGGCTCGGCGACGCAATAACCGTCTTTGAAGCGCAGTCAAAATCGCGTTCGAATGAGATTGGGATCCCCTTTCGTTTTTCTGCATCTCAGAGGTGCATGGAAGTTGAAAGATTGTCTTAATATACATAGCAGTGGGAGTAATTAGAAGGAAAAAAATCCTCAGTAATCATAATAATGAACCTTTGCCGAAGTTAATTGCTCATAGAGAATTCGGAAGTCTTAGAGGAAAGATAATGTAGACGTACCAACGTTCGTGGGACCGGCAGAGTAAATCCAATGGCTTCATGCATATAGGATAGCAGACTAGCAATTAAATACTTCGTTAATTACTTTAGTTCTGTAAATTGTCATTTGTAGTCGCACAAAAGTAAAGCCTCTTCCTCCTTTCAGCTGTATTAGACAAAATGCTTCTAACAATACTATTCCACATCCGGATTTAAAGGCACAGGATAATGACGCCATCTGAAAAAACTACGGATGTGTATGTGTTTGCATGCTACGTAAGTAATGAATTCAGTTGTACATTATTACTCGAGACAAATTTGGGTTTTCATTTGGAGAATGTACAGGACACATAACTGTAAAACATCCTCTTTAATGTGCTAAGTTTCGAAAGAAAAGCAAATGTGTGAATGCAGTTTCATGAGATCATTCAGGGAATCAGTTTAAAAAACACAACAAAAATTCACAAATTTTCTGTGACGATCTTTTCGGATGATGCAGTATACCCGTATACTATAAAAAATATATTTGCCTCGAAGAAAATAAGATACTAGGCTGTACTATATACTGTGCAAATATTTATTTATATGCAAATATTTATCAAACAAACACAAGAATCGTACCTACCATGTCAGCCCCACCTTCCCTAAAGACGAAATTTAAGAAAGATATTAACGAAAATGCAATCGTGAAATTTACACTGACCTGAAATTGAAATTCCAGAAGCTTTAACTTCTTTCTCTTTTGTACAAAGCATGGTAAAGATTATTTCTGTTTTCGTTAAAACAGAAATGCTCTTTACAAAACAGGCTAGAGTTCTGAAGCTGTCTTTAACACAACTCTGTATGAAATATTTTTTGAAACTGATTTTTCGTTCTTTTGCTGAAGCCCACTGAATCTCAAACACGTATCGTACTGAACGTAATTTAAAATTCCAAAGAAGAGATGTTGGAATAAAATGCACATGTGGGACTTCAGATTAGAATTTAATATAAGTAGACATGCGCATAAGGAGAAGTTTTAGGTATTAGCATATCATGTACTACATCTTATACACTGAGTGACCACTTTATTATGACCATATAACAGTTTTAAGCAAATGAGCTATGGCTGCACGCTGTTGCCGCCAGAGGGCGAGGCTAGTATAAAAAGGGAAAGATTAGTGCTTGCGACAGTAGTAGAAATGATTTTTGTGTGAAGAGATGGGTAAAAAATGCGATTTCACGGACTTTCAACGTGGGATGATTGTAGGAGCTTGGAGCCATGGAGAGATTATCACCGAAACCGCCGCATTCGTGAAATGTTACAGAGCAGCTGTTGTTAAAGTGTTTAAAGACTGGACTGTCAGCCAAAAAACTGGGTCTTTACGTGCAACGTGTGGTCGTTATCGACTAGTGACAGCTCGGGCGAAACGGAGAGTGTCCAGACTGGTAACAGACAACAGAAGGGCAACAGTGCAGCAAATTACAGACCATCTTAATCAAGGATCCCCTCAAATGATCTCTGCACGTACTGTTCGCCGTACACTGCATCGTATGGGATATGGCAGCCGAAGGCCTGTTCGAACACCTTTGCTGTCTGCAGTTAACAAGAGAAAACGTCTCCAGTTCGCACAGGAGCACAAGGATTGGACAGTCGATAATTGGAAACAAATTATGTGGTCCGATAAATCACGTTTTCAGTTGCAACATGCTGATGGGCGAGTGGGAATTTGGCGGAAACAGCACGAAAGCATGGACCCCAAATGCATTGCTACAACCCTTCAAGATGCTGGAGTCAACGTTATGGTTTGGGAAATGTTTTCCTGGCATGCTTTGGGGACTTTAATTCGTGTCGATCAACGTCTGACTGATACATCATATCTAAACATCGTTGCGGACCAAGTGCATCCTGTCATGTGGATGGTTTGTCCCAATGGCGATGGCTACTTTCAACAAGATAATGCGTCCTGCCATAGTACTCGTATTGTACATGACTGGGTTCAGAAACATCCGGTGAGTTTACCGTGCTTAGGTGGCCCCACAATCTCCAGATCTCAACCCCATTGAGAATTTGTGGGATGAAGTTGAACGAGCCATCAGACAGATGGATCTACAACCCTGCAATCTCACACTCCGGGAAAGTGCTATTCATCAAGCATGGTCTCAGATTCCACAAACCACCTATCAACATCTCGTGGAGTCCATGACACGAAGAATCGACGCAGTATTAAAAGCAAAAGGTGGCCCAACGAAGTACTGAAGGGCTGGTCATAATGAAGTGGCCACTCAGTGTATATAATTCCGTAGTGTCCCACAAAATTGCGGGGCATACGACGTCGTACGAACTTGGGAAATGGCTCATTTTAGAGATCTTGATTCTAAGAATCGGGGGAAAATACATTTTTTCTTCTGAATTTAATCAGTTGATTGTTGTTAAGTGTCGCAACACTCAGTCTGACTTCGTCATCGCAACGCGGGGCATACGGGCAGTATAACGACTTTGGGAGACAGCGGCAGGTGGAGCCAGCGAGCAAGGAGATTATTGTCTATTATCAAGGACAAATCGGCTGCACGTGTTTCCTCTGCTATTCAATTGTCAACTGCGTTACAGTTAGGACGGAAAGAGGGTTCTGTTATGAATGGCTTTCGAGGGAGACCAACTAAACGAGGACGTGTTTTTCGTAATGTACGTGAGCGAAGGAATTTCGAAAGCACACGTAATGATCGCAATAATGCACGAGGCAACCTATCTTTTCGAAAAGCTCTGTTTTACGGAACTGCCATACATGAGCACAGCTAGAGGGTGATGGATATTGAGTGTGAGCACTGCCATGCTTTGCATTTCGCTAATGAGAAAACTAATGGTAATTTTAAGTCCTGTTGTCATAACGGCCTTTTTTCCCTTCCAGAACTACAGATAAATACGAGGCAGAAGGACTTACTTCTGAACAGTCCTAATTTTGTCCAACAAATCCGGAAATACAATAGTGTAATGTCATTCGCTTCCCTCTCGGCCACAAAAAGGAGATTCCAGGCAATGGGCCGTGCAGTTTTAAAATTCAGGGACAAAATCCCCGGTACATCTACGATATATTTCCACTTACTGGTAAAAATTGTACTTTATACATTCCTCGGGAGCTATTGATATACGTAGTGGTCGTAATGAAAATAAAGAATAAAGCGATCGATATTGACAGTCATGTCAGATACTCTGGCTAACAGTCTTTACGCCCAAGCATACAAGACTACAGCTGAAGCGACTAAACACGAAGTAGCAGGACAGAACCAGGACCTGTGTTTTTTAGCACGTCTTTTGTAAAAAAAAAAAAAGGTCGTTCTTATGTTATCGGTTTGTGCGTCCGTCCGTCCGTCTGTCTGTGGACACCATATCTCTGCAACTGTTAGTCCGATTTGAAAAATTCTTTTTGCATTGGGAAGCCTGAAATATGCGAATGATAATCCTTCATTTCGTTTTTTAACGATGTACATTTTCGCCGCTAGAGAGCGTAAACGCAGATGATATTGAATTCAAAATACATTTTATTCCATATATTTGCTTCTAAACAACCAATTGAAAAATATTTTGCCATTCGATTGATTTTCCGCTAGGGGGCGTAAAAATAAACTGCGTTTTCCCCGATAGTTCCACTTCTAAAACTCCGATTTGAACCTTTTTTTCTTCAGCGGATACAGCTGCTGATGGGAAGTCTTTTGCATATAATTTGTAATTTTAGTAAAGAAAGGTTTGACCACCAGGGAACGTAAGTTATAATTTCTTTCTCTGATGTATTTGCCACAAAATCCGAGCTCCTAAAACCCCGACTGAAAAATTTCGTTCGTGGACCGATGTTACTCAGGTTTATGAACCTTTTCGGAATATTTCCTTCTTAAAATATTGCATGGTTTCTCCGCCAGGGGACGTAGATGTATATCTTATTTTCGACAATATATCTACTTCCAAGAGTCAGATTTGAAAAATTCATTCTTTGTTGGATAGCGTTTCTGGTGCGAAATGTTTTTCATATAGTTTCAAATTTTTCAATTATTTCCTTGACCAATAAGACTTTCATCGAACAATTTTTTTAGAATACTTTTTCCTTACAATAATGCATGTTTTTCCCGCCAAGGGGGCGTAGATGCATATCTTATAATTGTCGTTATCACTGCGTCTAAGAATCCAATTTCCAAAATAATTTCTTTATTTGAGGGTGTTTATTTCTTTATTGGAGAGTACGAAATGTTTCTCATATAATTTAAACTTTTTCTTAACGCCCAAGTCTGCAACCAGAGGGCGCTAGCTCAGGAATCTGTTTACAGCAATACGTGCAGAATTAAAAATCCGCTTTAAAAACATCTTTCTTCGGTCAGGTGCTGCTGTTTAAAGTACCGGTTCCGTTGACTTTGAATGGCTTTGATAAATAAATTCGCGTTAGAACGGATTCAAAAGACGTGCTCATTACATCCGAAAATTCGGTGTCATCTTTCTTGTTTGATAATATATTTACACGCTCTCTACATTCCCTCAACATAGTACATAAAATATGAAAAACGGCACAATTTTATAACATCCTTCTTAAAAATTGTGAAAATTATTTCTTATTAGATTGTGGCTTTTCCCTCACCAAATCACTGGTATATGTATTAATATAATGTCTGGTATATGTATTAATATAATGTGATACTAATAACTTCTCTTCAGGTACGGGTTTTATTTTTTGAAAACTACCTTTTTAAAGATTTCGAAATCACTCAAACATAGATTCGTTTTGCATTTTGAAGACTTTTGGCAGTTTCTATATAATTCTATTTAGTTGATTTGTGACAGTGGGATGTTTTTGGTGTTTTTACCACTGCAAGTTGAAAAATAAATTCGATTTAGTCCATTTGTTTTAGCTTGCAGTGGTGACGCCTGAAATACCGCTCCGTAACTTCAGTTGTTCGAGGAAATAGCATGTCCAGTTATCACTTCCATTTTTCACCTTTTTTTTTTTATTTTTACGATTCACTAAATGATTTTGATGAAACCTTGTGTCATAGGCAGTGTTTTTAAAATAAAGCCCAGAATTTCTGCGGGTATTTTTATTACGGGAACGCCTCGTCAAAATATCCACTGTATGATTTTTGTAGACTTACAGATAGTACTCTAAGATCTTTAAAAGTAAAAAAAGAAAGAAAATTCAACAATATTTTTCAAAGTTCAAACTGAATATGTTAAGACAATATAAAAATAAACAGGTGGTTGCTACACCAGATGATAACGATTCGTGTGAAAATTCGTTTATTTGGCGTAATAAACAGTAAAGAGGCGTGAGAGCTTCCACCACCAACGGGTAGCGTCTCCAGGCGGAAGTAACGTCTAAAGCATACACAAGATTTAAATGCAATATAACATTAATATAAACAGAAAACTAAGTACAATGCTAGAAGGTGAAATATGCCTCGTGCAGGCGGGTGAAGAACACGGGTTAGGTGCGTGCTGCACGTAGAATCATGCGCCATGCAAAAGGTAAGTCAAATGAAAGTTCTTCATTGCACGTGAACGGGTTGGTTAAGATCTCAATAAATTCCCTCATAGCAGAGGCCTCGGCATTTGTGTAGGAGGCGACTTTCTTCATGTTGTCCCATTGGGGAGTGGCTGAATGGGTTGCGACTTCTTTCGCTAATGCTGTATTTATTCTTCCCGCTTAAAGTCTCTGGTGCTCCGGCAGTCTTACCTTGAAAGAGCGTGTCATGCCCACATATTCTTTCATGGTTCCGTCAGGGTAGATAAGCGGTATAGTACCCACACAGCACAGAATATTTCGTATATGTTACAGGTACGTAACACTGAAACATTGAGATTTTTCAGATACGGTGCGCAATGTAACAGTAATGTTTCAGAAACCTTACGGTTACGTCAAAATGTCCGCAAACGTTACATAACTTTGAAACATAACTGATACGTTACATTGAAAGGTCTTTCTAACTTCAGGATACCAACTTCATGACACTGTTATGTGTTTGAAAGATATTTGTAACTTCATTACATTACTGTTACGTGATAATAGGGGGTTTCTGTAAAAAGTAACCCATCCACGTGCTGCCTCAACGACGCGTGTAGTCGATTCGTGGTCAATCATGACGTCAGTCGCAGCCACTGTTTTTCCACGTGATCTTCCCGACCATCTTTTGTCCGTCATTTTCTCATTCTGTTCAACCATAACATTTTGTGTGCCACGTGATCCTACCGAACATGTTTTGCTCGCCAATTTTTTTTTACCTCCCCACATGGTCTCACCGATATCATTTGTACGCCTTTTTGTTTTCCCCCATCAGGAAATTTTACAGTGTGACGTCACGACGGTAGGGAAATTTTCTTTACAAGGAAATACAAATCCTCGAAGTCACGCCAGGTTTGAACCCCTGTCCAGCAGGTTTCTAGGCAGATGCATTATTCCACTCGACCATGGGACGACTCGCGATGACAGCGTTCCGTAGGAACTAACGAGAAGGCCAGTGCTTTGAGAATACGTTGTTTAGAAATGAATTATTTTTTCCACGGATCATTTTATTTTTCTGTAGGAAGACTTAAATTTCTTTATGGTTAATCAACGAAATATGCCTTTTAATGTACATTGAAGTGCCAGAAAAAATGGTACATCAGTCTAATACTTGGTAGGTCGCCCACGAAAGCGCTGGAATGCAGAAATACGACAGGGCATGGACTCCACTAGCTTCTGGAAATATGCTGTAGGCAATGCACACCATACTTCCTGCAGAGCGTTCCGCAAATCGGGTGTATTCCGAGGTCTCGGATTCCTGTGCTCGATAGCTCATTGCATGGCATCCCAAATGTGCTCTATCTCTTTCAGATCTGGGGACTTGGGTGGGAATGACAACACCCCAAGCTCAGATGAATGCTCCTCTAGCCATAATGAGGCGTCCCGGCACTTGTGTGGAGGTGCATTGTCCTGTTGGAACAGGCACAACCCATCAGCATGAATTGCAGGACATGAACGAGTGTACCTCGTCAGAAAGGATGCGCACATAGCGTTGCCCGGACACAGACGTTTGTAAATGTACAAGGGGTCCCAGTGAAGTCCAGCAAAACACACCCCATACCATTACAGACCCCTCACCAGCCGGTAGAGTTCCCTGTTGACAGGCAGGATCCATGGCTTCATGGGGTTTGGGTCACGCACGAATCCTTCCATCTGCCCGATACAGTTGGAAACGCGACTCGTCAGACCAGTCATCAAGTGTCCAGTGGAGATGTTGCCGTGCCCAAGCGAGGCGCATAGTTCTGTGTCGCGCACACAACAAAGGGGCTCGAGTTGGGCGTCGGCTCTCAAAGCCCATATCGTGCCGGGTACGTTGCACAGTCCGGACGCTGATGCTCCTTGAGGCTCCATCATTGAATTCCGATGATACCTGCGAGAGTGTTGCACGCCTATCGCGTGAAACGATTCTTGACAGCCGACGATGGTCACGTTCACCCAATGTCTTTTTACAGCCGCACTTTTATCGCAGGTTGGAGGTTTTGCCGGAATTCTTGAAGTCACGGTACACCCTTGCAATGGTCGTCAGTGAAAATCCGAACTTCGTTTCTTACTCCGAAATACTATGGTCCAACTCACGAGCGCCGACTATGACACCACGTTGAAAACCGCTTAAATCGTTACTACTTGTCATTCTCATGCCGAAAACAGCTCTGACCGCTGGCCAGGATGTCTATCGCTTTATATACGCACTGGTGGACGCAACCGAGTACGCGCATAGGTGACGTTGCTATGTATTTTGCATAATCTCGTCTGTGCTAGTTTTTATGGCACTTCAATGTATATCTTAATCTATTTTTTTTAAATGCTTTGCGAATGCATTATTTAATAGAAATACATTATCTTTTTTTCCATAGATCATTTTATTTTTCTGGAGGATAACTTAAATTTCTTCATGATTAATCAACGAAATGTACCTTTTAATGCATAGCTCACTCTTTTTTTTTCAAAACTTTCGTAGTCGTTAAGCTTTTTAATACATCAACATTATTTTTTTTCTACCTTTACAAACAAAAAACTACTTTTATTGAGACCTTTTTTTCTGATTCAAAACTAACAAACGTACTAAGATCTTATACACTGGTGTGCAAAACTTAAGGACGGACACTAGTGTACACCAACTAGCTAACTCCTGGTACGGAGAAGTGGCCACCGAAAAACTGGACACGTTGAATTTCAGTGCCATTAAATTGTTCTGCATAATCACATTTCGAGTGGCTCTATTCCCCACTACTTGAGCAACTATTGTTCATAAAACATTTTTTTTTTATATTTCATTTTCAGTAAGAAATTTAGACATTTCCATGATTTTCCGGCCAAAGACAAAGCGGAGAGATGTCCACCGAAAAACTGACCGCCGGGGAAGTGGCTACTGGAGAACTGCACACAAAAGATTTAAGGAGCCTTATAAAAATAGCGTTCTGGACTGCTCCGTGGCTACGTCTCCTGAGATTGGTTATCTGATACACATAACATTTCCGTAATTTCCTATTTTCTTATCTACGATATTTTTCAAGGTTTTTAAACTACAGCGGAACAAATTCTCTGTGGGTATGTGAAATTCCAGGAAACTAATCGGGGGGGGGGGGGGTGCTTAAGCCTAAAATATGAAATATAAAGAATTTCTGGTCCGATCGGGATATTTTTAGCGTTTACAAGCTACAACTCAACAAATTATCTGAAGGCATGTGCTTACCTAGGAAACCTGTCGGGGGGAGGGGGGAGGGGGTACCAAAAGTGTAGAATATAAAGAATTTTTCTCGCCCGATTGGGAGAATTTCAGCATTTACAACCAGAAATACTTCATGTTTCATATTTCAGGTATCCCCCCCCCCACCGTGAGAGGTTTCCCGAGTCAGCACATGCCCTCAGAGAGTTTGTTGCGATGTAGATTGTAAATGCTGAAAATCCCGATTGGACCAAAGACTTGCGAAAATCCCGATTGGAATTCCTTATAATTTATGCTTTTTGTGTTACTCCCCCCCCCCGACATGTTTCCTGAGGCAGCACATGCACTCAGATAATTTGTTGACTTGCAGGTTGTAACTGCTGAAATTCTCCCTATCAGGCCAGAAATTATTTATATTTTGCACTTTTGGGTATCCCCCCAGATAGGTTTGCTGAGTAGGCACAGGCCCTCAGATAGTGTGTGGAGTTATAGCTTGTAAATGCTGAAAATCTCCCGATCGGACCAGAAATTCTTTAGGTTTTATACTTTTAGTGACCCCCCCTCCAACCCCGAGAGGTTTCCTGAGGCAGCACATGCCCTCAGATAATTTGTTGACTTGTAGCTTATAAATGCTGAACATTTCCCGATCGGAACTCAAAGATTTTATACTTTACACATTGGTATTACCCCCCCCTTGACAGTTTTCGTGAGTCAGCACATGCCCTCTGATAATTTGCAGACTTGTAGTTTGTAAAACCTGAAATCTTTTGTTGAGTTGTAGATCACAAACATTTTTTTATAAAGAATTACATTAATTATCGCAATTAAGAAAAGACGAAATTATGGAAACTTTATATGACTTAAATAACCAACCTCTGAGGATCGTGGACACGAAGCGGTCAAAAGTGCAATTTTTCACAAGGCCCCTTAAAATATTTGTGGCCACTTCTCCAGTGACTAGTTCCCCTACACCCAGCTAACTCGAGTACGAATGTATCACCAAAGAATATCCCAGTAGCACGTGAAACGACTACGAGAGTGTTTCGATGAAATGGCATAAATGCGCATGCGCATCCACATCGTTGTCAAATCAAAAATCTTAAATATCGCCGGAATGTGACATCAAGGTAACAATTATGTACAATGGAAACTATAAAGCAGTAGTATCGGTGAATGCTATTTTTAACGTAACCGTAATGTACAAAGAGTTATGTTCTAAAATAGATGTTGCCGCCCCGGTGGCGCAGTGGTCTAAGCGATGGCCTCTGATCATTCGTCCGTAAGAGGCCCGGGTTCGAATCCCGGTGAGGCATGGATGTTGGGTTTGTCTTACGGCACTGGCTCTCTCCCTTCCCTGGAACCAGGGACCCTAAATTAGGGACGGGTGACTGCTTATAGCCCATTGAGTTGCTCACGGTGGTCGTTAAACCTCCAATCAAAAAAATAAATAGATGTTGCTGAAACGTAATTGTAAGATATCTCTGAAAGTGTAACGAAAATGAGAGATTGTAACATTACTGATACATATCTGAAACGTTTTGCGCTCTATGTGGTATAAACTCCGGCGTCTGAAAGATCTCCATTTGTTTTTGTTTTTGTTTCATCCAAACTAGCAGTTTTGGATGCTATAGACTACGAGTGGAAAATCAATGAATTCATCCAACAATCAGAGTCAACCCTGCAACTCACTAACTCCCTTAACCGATGGACTGTCAACCTAAAAAGGGTAGCAAAGATGACACACCTACCACCAAATCTTATGAGAGCCCCTAAGCTCCATCCAGGACCCAAGATCCCGCCACTTCTTGGGCGTTTAAAGCATCATAAACCAGAGCTTCCAATTAGACCGGTTGTGTCAAGCAGATCTGCTCCTTCCTGCCACCTAGAAAAAGAACTGGCGCGTTTCCTCACATCCCTCCTGCTTGACTCCGGCAATGTTCTGCGCTCGTCTACAGACTTCATCTCTAGAATCGCCAGCATTTCCATACCTGTAAATCATCTTATGGGTGGTTTTGTATCCTTGTACACACCCATCCCGATTTCTGAGGCCATTGACAACCTTAAACAAGCACTGGAAACTTGTGCCATGTTTCAACAAGGCACAAGTTTCCAGCAGCTGTCCTTCGACCACTAGAAGCGAAACTCCTGAGCGCTCAAACCCTAATCCCAACAACATGGCTGAGATATGCAAACGACATATTATTCATCTGACCCCATTATCCTGTTGATCTCAATCGTTTTTTCGACCAGCTCAATACTATGCACTCCTGCATCAATTTCACGATGGAACAGGAATCGAACAGCACACTCCCGTTGCTTGATGTGTTTATCAAAAAGACACCACAAGTAAAGCCAATAACAAGTATCTACTACAAACCAACGTATACCCCAAACGTAATGCTGCCCTCCTGATCGTGTCCGATAGTGTACAAAATGGCCCTCTCTCGACACAGGGCACGAAAGGCCTTCACACATTTTTCCGATCTACTTACGCTCCTGAAAGAACTCAATGACTTACGAACCCTTGCAACCAGAGCAGGGTACGATGCACAGAAGATTGAAGCGATTATTGAAAGGACAAAAATAAAATTTACCAGCCCTGACAATCGGATACGTGACAGCCAAATTTGCTACGTAGGATCCTGCCCCTGCATTAAACATTTCACCTATTTTCTGAAGAACTCGCTCCAAAAATATGGACTTGACATTGGAGTAAGAGGACCTAAACCACTTGCCACAATCTTCACCTCAAAAAAGAACACTAACACAGATCTTTCAGACGCCGGAGTTTATACTATAACTCTTATCTACCCCAACAGATCCATGAAAGAATATGTGGGCATGATAAAGCGCTCGTTCAAGGTAAGACTAGCAGAACACAAGAGAGACGTTGAAGCGGGAAGAATAAATACAGCATTAGCAAAAGAAGTCACAGCCCATTCAAACACTGCGCAATGGGACAACATGAAGAAAGTTGCCTCCTACACAAATGAAAAGCCCATTGCTATAAGGGAATTCATTGAGATCTTCACCAACCCGTTCACGTGCAATGAAGAACTTTCATTTGACTTATCTTTTGCATGGCGCATGTTTCTACGTACAGCACGCACCTAACCCATGCCCTTCACCCGCCTGCACGAGGCATACTTCACCTTCTAGCATTTTACTTAGTTTTCTGTTTATATTAATGTTATATTGCATTTGAATCTTTTTATATTCTTTAGACGTTACTTCAGCATGAAGAAGCCACCCGTTGGTGGCGAAAGCTCGCACGCCTCTTTACGGTTTATTACGCCAAATAAACGAATTTTCACACGAATCGTTATGCTAAGATAATTGAACAATATAATTCTACATTTTATGAAGCATGTGTGAAATTCTGAAAGGAAAGATTGCCACACATATGATAAAATATTATTAAATTACAACACACTTCAGAATATTTTCCTCAAAAGGACTGGAACGAAACGTTTATTACATTTTATCACTGCGCAATTTATTCCACTGACTTCACGCTTTCACATTGGTGTGACTGAGTTCCGAAAAGAATAGAATTTTTTTCAGGACACAAGGACCTAGAAGTTCGACATCACGCAAGGACCGAACAACCTGCATTGCGATGTCGAGTCTTAGCACTTTTAGTTACAACTTTCAACAAGAAAGATGACACCGAATTTTCGGTGTAATAAGCACGTCTTTTGAATCCGTTCTGACGCAAATTAAATTTTAACAAAGCTATTCAAAGTCAATAGAACCGGTATGCAAAACAATAGTATCTGACGGAAGAAAGAAGTTTTTCAATCGGATCTTTAATCCCTCAGATGCTGGAGTAAACGGAATCGTGAGCTTGCGAACTCTTAGGAACAGAGTTATCGACAAAAATAAGATGTGACTTTACGTCCCCTGGTGGGAAAACCATGTATTATTTTAGGAAGAAAGTATTCGCAAAAGGTTTATCCCATATGAACGGTATCGGTCCAAGTAAAAAAATTTAGTCGAGTTTTCAGGAATCCAGATTTTGCTTCAAATACATCAGAAGCAGCAATTAACATTTATGACCCCAGGTGTCCCAGCCATTCTTTACAGAACATTAGAAATTATGTGAAAAATATTTTCCATCAGGTCTTGTATACGATACAGGAAGAATTTTTCAAATCGGAGTTTTAGGAGAAGAAAACGCAATTTACCATTATACGCCCTAGCTTAAAGTTTATGATTTACGTAAAAATTTTGAAATTTATGGGGAAAACATTTCGCATCGAAGACACTATCCAACAAAGAAGGAATTTTTCAAATCGGACTTTTAGAAGTAGAGATATTGACAAAAATGAGATATACATCTACGCCCCCTGGCGTAGAAATCATGCATTATTTCAAGAAGAAAATGTTCCTAAAAGGTTTGTCGACGTGAGTAGCATCGGTCAATCGAGATGTTAAAAGCTCATATTTTGCTGCAAATACATCAGAACCGGAAATTAAGACTTACGCCACCTGGTGGCCAAACCTTTTTTTTTTTTTTGCAAAAATTAGAAATTATGTGCAAACGTTTTCCCATCAGGAGCTGTATCCGGTGCAGAAAGAAGTTTTCAAATCGGAGATTTAGAAGCAGAGAAATAGTGTGAAACGCAATTTACCCTTACGCCCCCTAGCGAAGAGTCTATGAATTACTTGAAAATTTTGAATTTATAGGGAAAACATGTCACACTCGAAACACTATCCAACAAAGAAGGAATTTTTTAAATCGGACTCCTAGAAGTCGAGATATTGACAAAAATAGGATATACATCTACGCCCCCTGGCGTAGAAACCATGCACTATTTTAGGAAGAAAATGTTTTTAAAAGGTTTGTCGACACGTGTAGTATCGGTCTACAAACGGCGTTTTTTTCAATCGAGAATTTAGAAGCTCATATTTTGCTGCAAATACATCAGAAGCGGAAATTAAGATTTACGCCACCTGGTGGACAAACCTTTTTTTTTTTTTTTTACAAAAATTAGAAATTATGTGCAAACGATTTCTCATCAGGAGCTGTATCCGGTGCAGAAAGAATTTTTCAAATCGGAGATTTAGAAGCAGAGATATAGGGAGAAACGCAATTTACCACTACGCCCCATAGCGGAAAGTCTATGAATTACTTGAAAATTTTGAATTTATAGGGAAAACATGTCACACTAGAAACACTATACAACAAAGACTGAATTTTTCAAATCCAACCCGTAGAAGTAGAAATATTGACAAAAATAAGATATTCATCTACGCCCCCTGGCGTAGAAACCATGCACTATTTTAAGAAGAAAATGTTCCTAAAAAGTTTGTCGACATGAGCAGTATCGATCTACAAACGACGTTTTTTTCAATCGAGAATTTAGAAGCTCATATTTTGCTGCAAATACACCAGAAGCGGAAATTAAGATTTACGCCCCCTGGTGGCCAAACAATTTTTTACAAAAATGAGAAATTATGTGCAAACGATTTCCCATCAGGAGCTGTATCCGGTGCAGAAAGAATTTTTCAAATTGGAGATTTAGAAGCAGAGATATAGGGAGAAACGCAATTTACCTTTACGCCCCCTAGCGGAAAGTCTATGAATTACTTGAAAATTTTGAAATTATATAAAAAACACATGTCACACGAAAAACAGTATCCAACAAAGAAGGAATTTTTCAAATCGGACTCCGAGAAGTAGAGATATTGACAAAAATAAGATATACATATATGCCCCCTGGCGAAGAAACTGTGAAATATTTTAAGAAGAAAATATTCCGAAAAGGTTTATCGAGGTGAGTGGCATCAGTCCACGAAAGAATTTTTTCAATCGGTAAGTTAAAAGCTCTGATTTTATGGCAAATACATCAGAAGCAAAAATTAACACTTACGCCCCCTGGTGGGCAAAGTGTTCTTTACCAAAAATTCGAAATTATATGCAAAAGATTTTCCATCAGGAGATGTATCCGCTGGAAAAAAATATTTCAAATCAGAGTTTTATGAGAAGAGTTATCGTGAAAAATGTAATTTACTTTTACGCTTCCTAGCGGAAAATCTATACGTTATTTGAAAAAGAACTATATCTAAAATACTCTTCGACATAAATGGAATCGAAAGATAAAAGAATTTTTTCAATCGGATGTTTAGAAGCAAATATGTGGAATAAAACGTAATTTTGAATTCGACATCATCTGCATTTACGCCCTCTAGCGGCAAAATTGTACATCATAAAGAAAAAACGAAATAAAAGATCATCATTCCCAGATTTCGAGCTTCCGAATGCCAAAATAATTTTTGAAATCGGACTAATAGTTGCAGAGATACCGTGGGTACAGACGGACGGACTGACCGACTAACGGACGGACGGACGGACATACCGATGACAGAAGCAGGATCTTTTTTTACAAAAGACGTGCTAAAAGGAGTGTTATCTCTAAGTAATAACTTCAAACGTTTGCGAACTCTGCATCAGAGATAAAAAGCACATGTATTTTGTAACTTCCAGAAAATAGTCAGCTGATTTAGCCTGAACAGACATTTATTTTATTAAGAGGGACGAAACAAGAAGATAAGTAAAATATACGTCATCAAGACGAAAAGCCATTCGCGAAACCGCAGAGATAAGACCAGGGTTTCTAACGATTGCAGTATTTCCACCTCTCAACAAAATGGCACGACATTATCTCGGAACTACGTGATCTGAGAACTATACAGACACATCAATTCTAAAAAAGTCCGGAAACGCTTGCATCATCGATATGAGATCACACAAGAGTACTAAATAAAATATTACATTCGTTTTGATGAGAAATTGTTTTCTCTGAGTACGAACAAACACATTTGCCTGAGAGCTTGAAGTTAGTGTATTTCAAACACGTGCCGTTAATACGGGTTCAAAGATTCTTTAGACACTTCAGTTATATTGTTAAAATTCTGTCCATGACTCAAAAATATATTACAACTTATTATGACTCCATACTGTATAAAATAGTATGCTCTCTACAAAGAAACATTTACTGTGGTAAACTAAATTGAATTCCTCTCTTTCTCGCCATAAGAATGAATAAGGATTTAACATTTTTAATTTGAACTGCTCTTTTACTGCAGCAAAAGTCTGCTTATTAGATGTCGAACAGAAACTAATTCATAGAGTGAACTTTTTCAGTTTTAATGTTTGGTCGAAACACGATTCTGTTATAACCTTTTCAATCTGTCGCGAAAGTAGAATGAAGACATGCAGATTCCTTTTTCTTTTTTCGGTTGGGGATTTAACGACCACCGGGAGTAACTCGATGGGCTCTAAGCGTCAAAGCACCGGGTATGCTCCATGCAGCTTACATATAGAATGATTGACGAACAGTACGGCATACCTAAATTATTCATCGCAATTTAGCAGCCTGTGATTAACATATTATATACGCGAATTTGACCCTTTATTAACCTTTAACTTATAAACACTTAGTAGTTCAAATTAATTTTTATTTAGAAATAAACGCGCTACAAAAGTAAATCACAGAATACTGTTTTCTGTTATTTTTTTCCATAATTTATTCAATCCCCAGCTTCGAACATGTCGTTTCTTCATATCTGAGGTAAAAGATTTACAAAAAGTTTTACTGAACACAAAAAATTCATATCTTTTGTATATTACGTTTAGCTGTAGCTTAAAAGATCATTGATCTCATCAAGTCTTCATTCGAAGTATGTAAATATTCATCAGGAATTTACATATTTAACAAATCAACTTAGAACAGAATGGCACTTGATTAATATTATATTTAGTTTTCCAGAGATGCTTTTTTCTGAAAATTCAGAACATGTACATTTTCAGCTGTGTGTGAAAGCGCTTCTTAGAATTGGCTTGCTCTGTTTCTAATTGAACTTACTCTTTATGAATTAAACTTACTCTGTTTCTCTCTAAATTTCGACATTAAACAACAAAAATTAGCAAATTAGCCTTCATTCGGTTCCTTTAGAGGTATCGAGGAACGTATAAGAATCAAGCAAAGAATATTGTATCTGCATCAATGTCATTTTTTGCTGATATGGATATTATAGCAAAAAATGACGAAGATGCAAATACGTTATTTTTGCTCACTTTTTATACGTTCTTCGATATATGGATATTATCAATTTTAACGATTTAAAACACAGAAATGTGTGGGATAATTTCTATATTTGTGCATGTGAAATAACACCATAGGAAATGACCTACACTGAAAGCCTAAATGTACTTGTGTACAGTTTATTTTCGAAACCCAGCTGCAGTTCTATTATGATCTCATGAATAAAAATCAGAGGTCAATCGCCGTTCACAGTACTCTTTACGTGTATCTTTGAAGCACGCAAGGATTGAATTCAATCAATCCATTCACGAAATAGTCTGCTAGATCACCTTGTGAACTTGTTAGGAAACATTTTCACGAATGGTACGTTCCACCGTGTCATAAAAGTTCTCGATAGGACAGCTTCCTAGGGACTGGCTGTCCAGCCTATCGTATTGGAAACTTGCTTAACATTTTCCGAACCAACTGCACGTGACCTAACAGAATTGGACTAAGCTCTTCACTCAAAAACTTGAGAACTCCAATGGAACAAAAGTAGGGCATCAGTGAAAGCACAAAATTACATAGGCGCATGCATGTGATCTCAGGATCTAACACGTCCACGAAGGGACATAAAACTCTTCAGTTGACGCCTGATGATAGCAGCACAGATCTCTATTGCGCCAAAAGTCCGTTTGGACACTAGGACATACACCGATGAAACATTACATTATGACCACCTACCTAATACGCTGTAGGACCGACCTCTTTTAGCACGCAACACTGCAGCCACTTACCGAGGCATCGATTCAATGAGGAGGCGATAGGTATCCTGAGGTATCTGGTACCCTAATGTCAACATCAGGTCCTCGAGTTCCCGTATATTTCGGGATGGTGGCGATTTAGCGCGAACCCGCTTTTCCAAGTCGAACAACAAATGTTCGATTGGGTTCATGTCAGGTGAATTTAGAGACCAGGGCATTAACTGAAAGTCACAAGCATGTTCCCCGAACCAATCCTTGACAATTCTGGCAGTGTGGCGTGGCACATTATTATGTTGGTAATAGCCATCACCAGCAGGAAACACAGTTGACATGAATGGGTGAACTTGGTCCGCAACGATGTTCAGATATCTGACAGCTGACAGGGATTGTACTATTGGGGTAATAGTGCCTAAACTGTCCCAAGAAAACATCACTCACAGCATAACACCGCTGTCGCCGAGATGTTTCCGCCCATCAGTGCATTAATGTGCTATAGCCTCCGTTAGTAATCGGCGTATGCGCGCTCCGCTGTCTACGGAATCTTGATTCGTCAGACCTGGCCACTTCCTTCCAATCATCTACGATCCAATCTCGATGATCTTGGACCCGTTTCACGCTTTGTTGGCGATGACGTGAAGTGAGCATGGAGACACGGCAGGGTCTTCTGCTACGCAGACCTATGCGCAGATGGCTGTGATGAACTGTATGCTGTGACACATTGCCTTGATCCCCACTGTTGTAGCTGCGGGTGATTTGTCGCACGGTGGCTCTGCTGTAGCTATGAACAACGCGCAACAATCTTCGCTCTTCTCTTGCCGTAGTAAATTTAGGACACACGGCTGGGTGACGTTCGTCGTTTGGCAATCTGTGCACCACTTTCGATACGTACTCACCACAGCGGCACGTGAACAATCCACAAGACGCGCCGTTTTCGAGACTTTAGTTCTGAGGCGCCGTGCCATAACAATTTGTCCTTTATCAAATTCCGATAAATCGGCAGCATTTCCCATTCTGACTCCGAACCCTCAACTAACCGAAAGCCGGGCCTCGGGTAGTATATATGTCATAGTTGACATGAATGGGTGAACTATGTGAACTTCACCTGCCCCACCATTCTGTTTCCAGGCGGGTTCATTTCTCTAGGCTGGAGGTAGTCATAATCCAATGGCTCATCGGTGTATATGCGGTGTGTGCATATAATTATGTAGGATTATACACATTCTATAACATCCATTCTTCTTTAATTGGATCCTACGCAATTCGCGGCACCAGATTCCGTGTGGTGTAAGGCAGCGGTTTCTGACCATTTGTCCAAGAACTGACCATTTGTTCGAGTACTAGATGAAGCATGGATGGTGTGGTTGTCTAATGCCAATGTCTCCGTGCCTGCTCTGGGTCCAGTATCCCTAAATTAAGTACGGATGACGGCCAATGACCCTAAGATTTGTTCACGTTGTCATTACACTCCAAAACGAAAAGAAAAATGCAATTCGTCGAACCGCACCATATTTTACTTCTTATCTGCCGCTCAGCTTCCCATTTTCTTACACCCGGCCGTTTCTTTTCGATTGTAGTGGGAGAAGAAACTCATTTGAATCACAAGGCGATTTCCAAACCGCATACCTCATATACGTGTGCACCATGATACTTCATGTCGAAGTAACAATGATTTAATACTCATGGCAACAACCAACTGAACCACCGCACGTCTGTTTGACTCTGCAGAATTTCACACCTATCACTGTCATACTCTCTTCCGTTTGGGTTGCATATATCTGATGTTTAAAAAATGTATGACTTCTCTGATGTTTTGAATCCATGTGGAAGATTTTGTGTTAGTACAGCACTGAATATTTTGACCTTCTTTGAGGAAGCAACAGCTACACTAACTCCTGCTATGAAATCTCGTCTACAGTTTTTGGATACTTATCTTCCGTCTACTCCACACTTGGCCGCCCCGGTGGCGCAGTGGTCTAAGCGATGGCCTCTGATCATTCGTCCGAAAGGGGTCCGGGTTCGAATCCCCGTGAGGCATGGATGTTGTGTTTGTCTTACGGCACTGGCTCTCTCCCTTCCCTGGAACCAGTGATCCTAAATTAGGGACGGGCGACTGCTTATAGCCCATTGAGTTGCTCACGGTGGTCGTTAAACCTCCAATAAAAAAAAAAAACAAAAAAACTCCACTCTTGTCGTTGAACTTCAACGTTCACATTTCTTAGATCACTATACTAACACTGGACATTCGTATCGTTGCCGCCCTTGTGGCGCAGTGGTCTAAATGCTGTCACCCGACTATTGGTACGAGATGGATCCAGGTTCTAATCCCGGTGAGACATTGATGTTATGTTTGTCGTACGGCACTGCTTCTTGCCCTACCCTAGAACCAGAAGCC
This sequence comes from Macrothele yani, assembly GCA_039090855.1. Taxonomy (NCBI): domain Eukaryota; kingdom Metazoa; phylum Arthropoda; class Arachnida; order Araneae; family Macrothelidae; genus Macrothele; species Macrothele yani. The sequence goes on along the minus strand of CM077002.1, from coordinate 74,944,141 downwards.
TTAAATTGGGGACGAGCGATTCATTATAGCCTACTGAGTTGCTCACGGTGCTCGTTAAAACCCCAATCAAAAATTGTTAGTATCGTTTGCCGTCTTTTTAAATATATATTATTTGCATAACGACTGCATGTTCGTTCGAACGTTCGCAGTAAGTTGTCTGCTTACTTTTCAAAAGAACGGAATCAGCAACGTTAATGTGTCGTGTTGTTAAGTTTTTGTTTTTACTTATCTCTCAATGTTTTTACTATATTTATTTTCAATGAGAAGTGTTGATTGATCTTAATACACATATACGCAACAAACATTCACTCACGCAGGCGCATTTCCGTCTGGCTAGAAGTTAAACTGTAAATAAATATGAGAGCCACAGTAAGGTATCTTTCTTGCACCTTACAAATGTCCATCATCTATGAATATGATGATATTTATTATAATCAGTGTCAACTTCAACCGCTTTGTATTATCTTCGAAAAACAGCTTTTATTGTAAAACTTGGGACCTGAAATCTTCATCTGCTGTTTCGCCGTATTTACAAAGAGTACGTCCTTTGGAAATTTTGCTCCCTCAATAAAGTAATTTGATATAATTTAATTAGGTTTAGACGTATAAAGTAGGTAGATTGTAGATCTCGTAATGAGTACCTGGCTGCAGTGGAATCATGAATGACTATGGTAGAGGAAAACGTAATGCGGTGTCTATCAGGATGAAATGCAGAGAAGGATGAATAATCTGAAAGGTTTTTAAGTATACTTTATGAATGGACAGAGATATAGTGTTGTTATTGGATTTATTTTCACTAGATCATTTCCTCTTTATTGTTCTACCTAGGAAACAGAAGGAAACGATCGTCATAAATCTCTCTGCAGAAGAAGGTACAGAATGAAATAATATTTCCGTAAAGAATTTGCTTCATGCTGCATGGTAACGTCATTTCATCTTACGAAGGAAGTGGCTGGTCTGACGAAACAAGATTCCGGATGCTCACATAAGCGGCCGAGCGAGCGCGGATACGCCGACTACCAACAGAGGCTATGGCACCTGATGCACTGTTGGACGGAAACAGGCCGGCGGCGGTGTTTTGCTGAGGGAGATGTTTTTTTTATGACACTGTAGGTTCCATTATCCCAATAGCATAATCCATGACAACTCAGGTTTCTGAACATCGTTGCGGATCATGTTCACTCATCTCTGTGTTCCCTGCTGGTGATGGCCATTACCAACAGGATTATGCACCATGACAAACTTCTGGAATCGTCAAGGAGTGGTTTGAGGAACATGCTTGTGATTTTCTGTAAATGCCGTGGCCACCAAATTTACCTGACATGAACCCAATCGCATTTTTGTGGTTCGACTTGGAAAAGCGGGTTCGAGCTAAATCACCATCACCCCGAAATGTGTGGGAACTGGAGGACCTGCTGTTGGAATTATGGTTCCAGATACCCCAGGATACCTATCGCCACCTCATCGAATCGGTGTCTCGCCGAGTGGCCGCTCTTTTGTGTACTAAAGGGGGTCCTATAGCTTATTAGGTAGGTGGTCATAATGTAATGACTCATCGGTGTATACCACTACATGCACCATTATCTGTAGTTTCGCTTTCCGACTCAAACGCAAGATTCCCTTACTTACACAACTGTAGTTAATCCTCTTTTCCCCATTTTATAACTGATAAAGTCACGTGTGCATCATCTTAACTTCTCTCGCAGTTTAATGCTCCAAATCACACAGTCCCCAGTCCATTCCCTTCCGGCCGCCCCGGTGGCGCAGTGGTCTAAGGCGCTGGCCTTTGATCATTCGTCTGTAAGGGGTCCGGGTTCGAATCCCGGTCAGGCATGGATGTTGTGTTTGTCTTACGGCATTGGCTCTCTCCCTTCCCTGGAATCAGTGACCTTGAATTAGGGACGGGCGACTGCTTATAGCCCATTGAGTTGCTCACGGTGGTCGTTAAACCTCCAATCCAAAAAACAAAACAAAATTCGCTTCCTCTGTACGAAATTCTTTCCCTGTAGTTTCATTTGCACGTAACATGGCTAGTGCACATAAATTAATCTCTTTAACTAGCTCATTCATCTTTTCCTTTATTCCTCTACTTTTCAATACTTAATCTTACGTTACCTCTGCCAAGATCTTCAACTCATTCTTCGTTTGTTATGAGCGGGTCATTACCGGGATGAGCCAGCCTAATGCAATATTGTTAGGCCGCCAAATCTAGCACTTTTATCATTTCAGACTTTCCGAGCTTTATAAACCATAGAAGAACATTAGTATTGGGAGTCAGACAAAGGCCACTACAGTCTCAGAAATTCAACTAAGTGTCGTTTCAGAGGAAAGGTTTTACACATTGATTGCAAGCGAAGTGTGGATGAATGATATGTGGCGCTGGCATTTCAACATTCCTCTGAGTTGGGTCCGAGTTCGAGTATCGGATGCGGCATGTTTAATGTGTTTATCTGATGGCGTTGGCTCTGTCCATTCCCTGTAACAGATGCCCCCAAATTACTGATAAGATACCGCTTATAGCCCTTTCAGTTGTTCATGGTAGTCATTAAACTCCGAAACAGAGCAATAACAAAAAAGATTGTTTTTTCATCAAAAAATGTTGATTTTATCACCCGAGAAAATTTTAGGGCACATTATACCGATAATGATTCTTTATCATGAAGACAACAGCCTCCGCCCCGGTGGCGCAGTGGTCTAAGCGATGGCCTCTGATCATTCGTCCGAAAGGGATACGGGTTCGAATCCAGGTGAGGCATCGATGTTGTGTTTGTCTTAGGGCACTGGCTCTCTCCCTTCCCAGGAACCAGCCACCCTAAATTAGGGACGGGCAACTGCTTATAGCCCATTGAGTTGCTCACGGTAGTCGTTAAACCTCTAATCAAAAATAGAAAGAAGACAATAGCTATTTGAGGTGCTTAGAATTGTTTAAGGTGAATTTATGTGCTCTTGCATTATGTGAGACAACTTAGATAGCCCTGATTAGTTTCAATTATCTTGTACTTTCTTCTGCCGTATGTACACGTGTGAATAATTAAAGCCCTAGAACTGAAATATCAGAGTTTAAACACATGAGTCTAAACTTATCTGCAATTACTCTAGAGTGTCGCCGAGAATTCTGATGTTAAAATTTTGACTCCAACGAAACTGCTGATGCTGACCGTTAAAAAAAATATGTATTCTTCTCATTTCAAATCAAGAATATTGTAAAAAGATGTCTATATCGACAGAAAATATTCCAATATTGTTTCGAACTCACAAATACTGTAGGGTTCCTATAGTTCCATAACTTTTGATAAATATCCGTTGAACTTTGTTTCCTCGTAAGAAATTCGTTTTGTGAATTCCTATGCTTTTGGCGAAGCAGTTGTCTACATTGGAAGATGCGAAGAAATGGAAAACTAACTGATAAAGAAGTTGCTATATAGATATATCAGAATATGGAAAAACACACTGGCGTTTTTTTTACAAATTATTGTTTTCCCACACTGACTCATGAAAGTACGCCCTCTCTCCATGAGCTGTTCTGTAATGTAAGTCCCCATCTGCCTCATAATTTTGTACTTCAGAAAAAAAGTCCGATCACGAAATGTCAATTATGATTGTTATTGAATTCCCGATATCTAATGGTATAGTTTAATGAATGAATTGGAGTACAATTTACATTACCAGACTGTGGGTCACTATAGGCGAGACGTCTGCAAAATAATGAGAGTAAGACATTAGGCAATAAACTGTCGTTAATCTTCTTGATTATAAAGCTGTACTTCATCATAACATAAATGCTCCCTATTTTCGTGGTCATTGGAAACAAAAACAGTAAGTGATGAAATGAAAACAACCGCATCGTTTCTTTAATAACTCAAAAAAGTACTTGAGTTTCTTGTAAAGATAAAAATAGAAAAAGAGGTGTTCTGTTTTTATGCACCACATCTCTTTTTCATTCCTATAGCATTGAGTTCTGTTACATATGGCTCTTATCTAAAGAGATTTAGTTTAAATAGTTACTACACTCAAGTAAAATTAAATTATAGCTAAACAATTTAAAATTTTTAGTCATTATGTTCTTGATGAAAACTTATTCACAATTAATGGTAAAGTGCTTATAATTTGAATAAAACAGGAAATTCAAAGATAGGAATATGCGTGATTTATTATTATGCTCATATGTAGGTGAGAAATAATCAGACGAATATAACTGAGAGCTCGTGTAAATAAGCGATTTGATCGTACCTAACACCACTGCAAAGCTTGTAACGCTTCTTCTCACTGTCATTTTAAAAGAATCGAATCATCTTGTGGAGATGCTCGCGTGTAGTGAAGCAACTGATCTAAGGTTACCAAGACCTCTGCGCAGCAGTGCCGAAAATAAGTCCTATCTATTAAAGGGTTACCAGAATGTACATTGGTTTCAAAACAGAACTCTTTCAGGTCAACAATTGCCACCCGGAGGAGCAGAGTGATGAGAGACGTAGGTTTCAGGGCATCTTCTAATTTCGTTCCGGGTGAGCCATGGACTGCGTGCATGCCAAACGGCTTTAGCTATCTCCTTTTCAGGAAATCAGTGCCCCAAATTAGGAATAGAAGACTGCTTATAACTGTCAGAAACGTTCATGGTGGTCCTTAGACCTCAAAACAAACAAGAAAAGGCCGACAACAATGAGAAATAAAATTGTCTGTTTATTTTAATAGCTGTTGCGTCCGTTTCCAAACCCTTCCATCAGTGTTTCTCGACTGCCAACTTTTTTCTGGGTTAAACGACTACCGTAAGAAGTTCTTAGGGCTATAGATCGTCACTCGCCTTTATTTAGGGTCACCGTCTTTAGGGAAGGGATAGGTACAGTGCCGCAAGGCCAGCACACAACTCATGCCTTATCCGGTACTCGAAACCGGTTCCACTCAGACCAAAGATCAGAAGCCAAAACATAAACCACTGCGTTAGCGGGGCGTCCTGCAAACATGGAATTCGGAAACCAACTTAAAATGCATGTGCAAAGTGACCTCCTTAACAGACGCGTAGTTGTAATAACTAACGGTTAAGGAGAGCCCGTTGCTTAACCAACTGTTAAGAAGTTGTCGCTTGTATAGAATTGCAGCAGTTTCCACATAATGGCATCTGTACGATTCGGTTTATTTCGATTTTTTGACGTCCATCCCGACAGCTGTGAAGTTGTGTTAAGACAAATTGCACAGGGATTGAACTGGATGTGAAAAAGAAAAACACTTCTTCTTCAGACCTTACTATCTTAACGCTAAGGGAGATATTTATTATCTGGAGGTTGATTGTTTTAAAACATCGCAGGTGAGGCACTCATTATGTAATTTGGATGCAATCGTACTAATGGAAGAGAGCTCACATTGCTTTCTGATTTTTTTTTTCTAAGTGACCATATAACCCTCTTTTCACTGATCTGATACCAATTGCTTCTGACCTCTTTAATTTTCATTTTTTTGATTGGAGATTTAACGACATCGTGAGCAACCCAGTGGGCTACAAGCAGTCACCCGTCCCTAATTTAGAGCCACTACCTCCAGGGAAGGGAAAGAGCCAGTGCCGAAAGACAAACACAACATCCATGCCTCACCGGAATTCCAACACGGACTTATCTCGGACGAAATATTAATGAGAAGCCATCGCTCAGACCACTGTGCCACCGGGGCGGCCTTCTGATCTTCAGTTTTTAGCAAGCACGTGCTGTTGCCATGTATGGCCGGGCAGAAGTAAATTGATTTCATCAGCAATAGAAGACAACACAAATCAATTCCCACCTAATACAAAAAATATATAAAAAAGTTGAAGATATTAAAGTATATAATACTACATTATAAAATAAAATTTAATATATCAATATACTATATTAATATATATATATATATGTATATCATCATCATCATCATCATTGTCAACCATTATCAATCCACTGCTGGACGAAGGTCTCCCCAAGTTTCCTCCACAACGGTCTGTCTTGTGCCAGTCTCCTCCATGCCACCCCTGCATACTTTCGAATTTCATCCACCCATCTCCCATGTGGTCTTCTTCTGGGTCTTTTCCTGTTCCTTGGAATCCAATCTAAAATTTCGGCTGTCCATCGATGATCTGTCCTTCTGGCAGTATGTCCAGCCCATTGCCATTTCAGGGATTTAACTCTGATCATGATGTCTTCCACTCTTGTCATTTTTCGGATCCACGAGTTCCTCTTCTTATCTCTCCTGGTTACACCAAGTATGCACCTCTCCATGCTCCTTTGAGTTGTCTGCAGCCTTTGTATGTCACTTTTAGTTAAGGTCCACGTCTCTGCACCATACGTAAGCACTGGAAGGATGCATTGATCAAACACTTTTCTTTTAAGACATAATGGCATATTGCTCTTGAAAATTATGCTGTTTCTTCTAAAAGCTCTCCAGGCAAGTTTTGTACGCCGATTAATTTCTTCATCAATGTGACCCTCACTTGATATCTGCTGTCCAAGATAAACGTACGTGTCTGTTATCTCCAGCTTTTCTCCATCAATCGATAAATCTTCATTTCTTGTAAAAGCATTGAACATCACTTTTGTCTTCTGAAAGTTCATTTTTAATCCCACTTCTTTACTCTTGTCAGCAAGTTCCTGGATCATACTCTGCAGCTCTGATGGGGTAGTTGCAAAAATGACTACGTCATCAGCAAAACGAAGGTGGGTTAGATAATCTCCATTAGTCTTTATCCCTTTGTTTTCCCAGCTTAGCGACTGAAAAACACCCTCCAATGTGGCATTAAAGAGCTTCGGAGATATGGTGTCACCTTGTCTCACTCCCTTTCCAATTTTCATGTGTGTTGTATTTTCAAACAGCCGAATCTTTGCACTTGCATTTTCATAGATGTTATCAATAACATTAATGTATGCATCTTCAATACCGCAGGTTTTCAGAGCCATTGTAACTGCTGATGGTTTCACCGAATCAAAGGCTTTTTCATAATCGATAAAAGCCATGCACAATGGAATTTCATATTCCCTCGCTCTTTCAATTAGTTCTCTCAGTACGTGGATATGATCTATTGTGCTGTAGCCACTCCTGAATCCAGCTTGTTCTCTCGGTTGAGCCATGTCCAGTGTCACCTTCAAGCGGTGTGAAAGAACTTTAGTGAAGATTTTATAAACCACTGATAGGAGGCTGATAGGTCTGTAGTTCCTGAGATCCTCAATGTCACCTTTTTTATGTAGCAGGATCATTGTAGCGTTGTTCCAATCCTCAGGAATTTTCCCTTCATTAAGGCATCGAGTGAAAAGTTGGGCGAGTACTGTTTCGATTTCTCCACTTGCTTCTTGTATGATGTCTACAGTAATTCCATCTTCTCCTGGAGCTTTTCCCCGCTTCATGTTCTTGATTGCATGTGCAACTTTTGCTGGAAGGACTGGAAGAACTCTGGTACTGGTACCTTTCATGATGTCTGGAGTACATGCATCATCCCTTTCATATAACTTGGAGTAGAAATCTTTCACTCTTGTCAAACTTTCGCCTCTATTTCTTGTTACAGAACCATCTTCTTTTCTCAGTGCCATAATCTCTTTTCTTCCCTTACTGAGATGTCCCTTTGCTATCTTTAGGCTTTGGTTGTTTTCAATTGCTTTCCTTACTAGTTCACAGTTGAATTTCCTTACGTCTTCAGTGATACTTTTTCGTACTGTCTTGCATAGCTCTATATATTCCACTTTGGAAGTCACATCTTCTTTAGTTGTCCTCATCACTCTTCTTTTTTGCATCAACATTTTGGTTTTCCTGATGATTTTTTCACATACAATTTGTTCTTAGACCCAGCTAATTTTGTTGCTGTTTCCATAAGAGCTTTGGTTACTTTTCTGTTAACTTCAGAAATATCCACTTCTTCCGATGTTAGGCCTTCTAAAGCAGAGAATCTGTTCTTCAGTTCCAATCTGAAGGTATTATGGTGTATTTTAAGGTTGGTTATGTCAATACATTTTGTTTGTCTTATGAGCTTGCTACGTTCGAGTTTAGTGTTGAGGTGCATCTTACATCTCACCAATCTATGGTCACTGCCTGTGTTGAACTTGTTTAGCACACTGCAGTCTTTTATGACGAATTTTTTGTTACACATAATAAAATCAATTTCACTTGTCGTCCCATTTGGATGTCTCCATGTCCATTTCCTGTGTGGCTTTTTCTTGAAAAAGGAGTTCAAGATGAAAAACCCTTCTGCCTCTGCAAACTCAACGAGAGCATTTCCACGCTGGTTTCTGTTGCCATGACCGAATTTACCTACTGAAGTTTCATTCTGTTGCCGTTGCCCTATTTTTGCATTGAAATCTCTCATAATTATCTTCAAGTGCTGCTTACCTTTATTATTTAGATGACAAATTTCCTCATAAAATTCTTCAATTTCTTCTTCAGCATGACTTGTGGTGGGTGCATAAGTTTGAATGATCTGAGCCTGGTATCTTCTCGAGAGTTGGATAACGAGTCGTGCAGCTCTGTCAGAGGAACTTTCAACTTCTACAACTTTATCCTTCAGTTTCTTGTTTATTATAAATCCAACACCACTAGTTCTGCCAGTATCTGTCCCACGATAGTAGAAGAGATGTCCACTTTTCAGTTCAATGAGATCTTCTCCTTTTCTCCTTAGCTTAGCCCGACGATGTCCTACTTGATCTTTAGTAGTTCCTCTTCTAATTCAAGAAGCCTTGAATCAGAAGATAGGAGCGTCCGTTATACGTAGCCAAAGTCAGCATCAGATGGCAGCCTAGTCCGGTCCTGCGGGGATTCTTAGCACCCTCTGCCTTCATGTCGCACTGGCCGCTGCCTTGGCCAGGTACATTCCAGCTGCCGGAGACTGAGGGCCAAGATTTAAGTTGTGGAGTCATTTTGGAGGGTTTGGCCATAACTCACCATGCTGGCCAAGCGGGTTGGTGAGTGTGGGATAGCATTTCCTCTAATCCCGATGGTATAGTTATACCGCTATTGGCGGTCGTTAGAGCCCCTTTAGTGGGAACAGGATGTACCACGAGAAGGCGGGGTTGACATTTGTCAAGGAGAGGCTGTGATGTTACGCATCACCTGACCTTACATCCCATATGTATATATATATATATATATATATATATATATATATATATATATATATATGTAAGGTCAGGTGATGCGTAACATCACAGCCTCTCCTTGACAAATGTCAACCCCGCCTTCTCGTGGTGCATCCTGTTCCCACTAAAGGGGCTCTGACGACCGCCAATAGCGGTATAACTATACCATCGGGATTAGAGGAAATTCTATCCCACACTCACCAACCCGCTTGGCCAGCGTGGTGAGTTATGGCCAAACCCCTCCAAAATGATTCCACAACTTAAATCTTGGCCCTCAGTCTCCGGCAGCTGGAATGTACCTGGCCAAGGCAGCGGCCAGTGCGACATGAAGGCAGAGGGTGCTAAGAATCCCCGGAGGACCGGACTAGGCTGCCATCTGATGCTGACCTTGGCTACGTACAATGGACGCTCCCTATCTTCTGATTCAAGGCTTCTTGAATTGGAAGAGGAACTACAAAGGATCAAGTGGGACATCGTAGGGCTAAGTGAGGTAAGGAGAAAAGGAGAAGATCTCATCGAACTGAAAAGTGGACATCTCTTCTACTATCGTGGGACAGATACTGGCAGAACTAGTGGTGTTGGATTTATAATAAACAAGAAACTGAAGGATAAAGTTGTAGAAGTTGAAAGTTCCTCTGACAGAGCTGCACGACTTGTTATCCAACTCTCGAAAAGATGCCAGGCTCAGATTATTCAAACTTATGCACCCACCACAAGTCATCCTGAAGAAGAAATTGAAGAATTTTATGAGGAAATTTGTCATCTAAATAATAAAGGTAAGCAGCACTTGAAAATAATTATGGGAGATTTCAATGCAAAAATAGGGCAACGGCAACAGAATGAAACTTCAGTAGGTAAATTCGGTCACGGCAACAGAAACCAGCGTGGAAATACTCTCGTTGAGTTTGCAGAGGCAGAAGGGTTTTTCATCTTGAACTCCTTCTTCAAGAAAAAGCCACACAGGAAATGGACATGGAGACATCCAAATGGGACGACAAGTGAAATTGATTTTATTATGTGTAACAAAAAATTCGTCATAGAAGACTGCAGTGTGCTGAACAAGTTCAACACAGGTAGTGACCATAGATTGGTGAGATGTAAGATGCACCTTAACACTAAACTTGAACGTGGCAAGCTCATAAGACAAACAAAATGTATTGACATAACCAACCTTAAAAACACCATAATACCTTCAAGTTGGAACTGAAGAACAGGTTCTCTGCTTTAGAAGGCCTAACATCGGAAGAAGTGGACATCTCTGAAGTTAACAGAAAAGTAACCAAAGCTCTTATGGAAACAGCAACAAAATTAGCTGGGTCTAAGAACAAGTTGCATGTGAACAAATTATCAGGAAAAACCAAAATGTTGATGCAAAAGAAGAGAGATGAGGACAACTAAAGAAGATGTGACTTCCAAAGTGGAATATATAGAGCTATGCAAGACAGTAAGAAAAAGTATCACTGAAGACATAAGAAAATTCAACTGTGAACTAGTGAGGAAAGCAATTGAAAACAACCAAAGCCTAAAGATAGCAAAGGGACATCTCAGTAAGGGAAGAAAACAGATTATGGCACTGAGAAAAGAAGATGGTTCTGTAACAAGAAATAGAGGTGAAATTTTGACAAGAGTGAAAGATTTCTACTCCAAATTATATGAAAGGGATGATATATGCACTCCAGACATCATGAAAGATACCAGTACCAGAGTTCCTCCAGTCCTTCCAGCAGAAGTTGCACATGCAATCAAGAACATGAAGCGAGGAAAAGCTCCAGGAGAAGATGGAATTACTGTAGACATCATACAAGAAGCAAGTGGAGAAATCGAAACAGTACTCGCCCAAATTTTCACTCGATGCCTTAATGAAGGAAAGATTCCTGAGGATTGGAACACCGCTACAATGATCCTGCTACATAAGAAAGGTGACATTGAGGATCTCGGAAACTACAGACCTATCAGCCTCCTATCAGTAGTTTATAAAATCTTCACTAAAGTTCTTTCACACCGCTTGAAGGTAACACTGGACATGGCTCAACCGAGAGAACAAGCTGGATTCAGGAGTGGCTACAGCACAATAGATCATATCCACGTGCTGAGAGAACTAATTGAAAGAGCGAGGGAATATGAACTTCCATTGTGCATGGCTTTTATCGATTATGAAAAAGCCTTTGATTCGGTGAAACCATCAGCAGTTACAATGGCTCTGAAAACCTGCGGTATTGAAGATGCATACATTAATATTATTAATAACATCTATGAAAATGCAAGTGCAAAGATTAGGCTGTTTGAAAATACAACACACGTAAAAATTGGAAAGGGAGTGAGACAAGGTGACACCATATCTCCGAAGCTCTTTAATGCCACATTGGAGGGTGTTTTTCAGTCGCTGAGCTGGGAAAACAAGGGGATAAAGATTAATGGAGATTATCTAACCCACCTTCGTTTTGCTGATGACGTAGTCATTTTTGCAACTACCCCATCAGAGCTGCAGAGTATGATCCAGGAACTTGCTGACAAGAGTAAAGAAGTGGGATTAAAAATGAACTTTCAGAAGACAAAAGTGATGTTCAATGCTTTTACAAGAAATGAAGATTTATCGATTGATGGAGAAAAGCTGGAGATAACAGACACGTACGTTTATCTTGGACAGCAGATATCAAGTGAGGGTCACATTGATGAAGAAATTAATCGGCGTACAAAACTTGCCTGGAGAGCTTTTGGAAGAAACAGCATAATTTTCAAGAGCAATATGCCATTATGTCTTAAAAGAAAAGTGTTTGATCAATGCATCCTTCCAGTGCTTACGTATGGTGCAGAGACGTGGACCTTAACTAAAAGAGACATACAAAGGCTGCAGACAACTCAAAGAAGCATGGAGAGGTGCATACTTGGTGTAACCAGGAGAGATAAGAAGAGGAACTCGTGGATCCGAAAAATGACAAGAGTGGAAGACATCATGATCAGAGTTAAATCCCTGAAATGGCAATGGGCTGGACATACTGCCAGAAGGACAGATCATCGATGGACAGCCGAAATTTTAGATTGGATTCCAAGGGACAGGAAAAGACCCAGAAGAAGACCACATGGGAGATGGGGATGAAATTCGAAAGTATGCAGGGGTGACATGGAGGAGACTGGCACAAGACAGACCGTTGTGGAGGAAACTTGGGGAGACCTTCGTCCAGCAGTGGATTGATAATGGTTGACAATGATGATGATGATGATATATATATATATATGTAATATAATATACTTTATAAATAAATGTTATACAATTTATATATACTCATTTTACAAAATATAATATATAAAACATTTTAACAGAAAGTATATAAATAAAAAATCATGCAAATAGAAAAAGTTATATAAAATAAATAAAAAAAATAGGAGATAACGCCAATCATTTCGCACCTAGTATAAGACATGATGTGCGAAGACGAACAGGCTCCTGACTTTTTCCTCATAGTGCAGGATGAGGAACTATTGTTTTAGATTTGAAAGCCAAATAATGGCAGTGATGAAAAGATATAAATATGATGTTAAATAGCACCATGAGAATAATCGAACATACGAGTATTTAATCAATTTTTGGATAAATCAAAAGATACAAAATTTCTGTGTCTGTGTTTTGGTGTGAACAATGGATTTGTGATATCAGCAATCAGACGTCGAAGTATAACTATAACCAAAAAGCTGGACACTGAAGAACTTCGTTGCTGGTATGTTCATTACATTATTACCTATGAAGTTCTTAAGCAGAGAAAGCCCCTCAGTGATTGGATAATTCACCAAAACTTAATGTCTAAGGCGGCAGGTATGGTGTATCCCAGCAGAAAATAATCAAAATCTTAAGAACAACAATATAGCATGAAGTAAGAACCTGCATAATTACAGGAAAAGAAAAGGGTTCTCATTATCCTTTATATGGCGCATTTAAAGCCCTGGGGTTTGAAATATACGAAAGAACATGGAGAAAAGTCGCTTACTGGAACGAACTCAGATGCTCTAATTGTCTTGTTGGATATGACAACTGAATTCAATGGATCTCAGATCATCTATTACATAATTTCCACTCTACCTCTTTCTTCAGATGAACTAGATTCCCCGTAAGGTGCGTCACGATCTATCTTCAATTGTAATTATATCTGCTTTCTTAGAAGTCTCTTTCGAGAAACTTTTTCTGTATCAGTTTACACCAGGTATTTCCATAATTTTTAATGCTTTTCCAGCTCTTCATAAGTTCAATATTATTGCTGGATGAAGTAAATGTAATTCTTTTATTTAACTGTATCGGAAGTTATAACAACTCATAGTGGATAGGCCTTTAACATTTACTAGCTGTACCAGTCATCAATATTTTCCACATACTTGATGATACACTGCTGGCCACACAAAATACAACACCAAGAAAGAAGCATCCGATTGGCCTGAAATTCGCAGCATGCGTCGCCCGCGAGAGGACATGCAAAAGATTGGCATTGCAGGGCATATGCAAATCATGTGCGCCCGGCACGCCACTGAGACGCACTATAAGAAGGGTGCACAGAAGACGGGGTGTAAGTAGTGGAAGTGTGTTGTGCTGTCGGACCTGTGCGTGCAAATCTTCCTGATGCTTCGTCGCAGCATACGGCAGTTCTTCCAGCACGTTTCGGAGTTCGACAGAGGACGATAAGTGGCTTATCGCGACAGCGGTTTATCGTACCAAGACATCGGTGCCCGTGTGGGACGACATCCATGCCCGGCACGTTGTGCAGCGGGCATCGACGGCTCGTACCGACACATCCCGAACGTTAGCGCAGGAAGTAGGGTGTGTTGCGCAACAACCTGTGTCCGCACGTACCGTTCGACGTCGTCTGCAGGAGCGGGTACTTATCGCACGGCGCCCATTGCTACGATTACCATTGACGTTGCACCACCTGGGAATGCAGTGGCAGTGGGACGTTGAACGCCGCACCTGGACTACGGAATCGCACGACATTGTCTTCTCTGACGAATCCCGCTTCTACCTGCAACCCCACGATGGTCGGATCCGCGTGTGGCGGCACCGAGGCGAGATATTGTATGACGCATGCATTATGCATCGCCATACCGGTCCGTCGCCTGGTCTTATGGTTTGGGGCGCAATTAGATATGACATCCGCACCCCTCTGGTACGCATCGCCGCTGCACTCAACAGCCACCGCTACATCTCTGATGTTTTGGAGCCTGTAGTCCTCCCTTACCTGCAGGACCTGCCAGCGGCCACGTTTCAACAGGACAATGCGCTCCCGCACGTGACATGCATCGTACAGCAATTCTTCACGGCCTACCAGGTGTCACTACTGCCGTGGCCCACCTGTTCTCCCGATATGTTGTCCATCGAACACGTCGGATCGCTGATCGGCAACCGAGTGGCCCGGCAAGCACCACTCGCGGCTACGCCTGATGAACTGTGGCAACGTGTGGAAACATCCTGGACCGACATATCCCAAACCCATTTCCAAAGCCTCTTTCGTTCCATGCCGCTGCGTGTTGCGCTCGTTATTTGCAGCCATGGGGGCCACACAAACTATTGATGTCTGCGTGTTCCGTAAGTCGCACTGGCCTGTAAGCTCAATCGTTTCATCTTTGAATCTGTTGTTATGTGTCCACTAAATCTGGCTTTGCTATCTCGTGTCCTTCTTGGTGTTGCATTTTGGGTGCCCAGCAGTGTATTTGCAGATATGATCTTTTACTATTAGGAAGAGGAATATTAAATTTTCATGTTGAACCTCTTATGTTGATCCTACTGTAATGGTTTCATAATCACGATTCCCTGGGAAGTTTTCTGATTTGTTGGTGCCACGTTTTCTCCTCTAGATGAACTAAACTTTCATTTCTTCTTCCACGCAGACTCACATTCTACTGTCGGACAGGCATTCATTTTAGGACTTTTTGTTCATATTGGCTAGACAAAACGATGATTAATACTAACTATATACTATTGGTGCTTGAAATTAAAGGATAATCTACAAAAATGTATAGAGCTGCACATGCATGTAAAATAATGCTATGCTCAAAACTATCCCGCATTTACTTTTGGCGCAGGTTAGCTGCGATATATTAACTTGCCAGTGCATTAAAAGGACACGTGAGTCTACTGGTAGCTTGTGCCGGTTCAGGGCAACTCTTGCTTTCGCATGAGTAGCACATCGAGCCGATAATGTCACGAAGACATCGTAAGGAAGATTTTCAGCGCTGGAGAGCAATTTGTAGGATGTAAGCAAGAATGAATATTTTCAGAACATTGAATGTTCCACAGACTATCCTATTGAGACTTTGGACATAGTTTCAACAGACAGGAGATACTCGTCGACGACTAGGAGAATGTCGTCTCACAGCCATAACTTCTAAATACGATCGCTTTGTAACCTGAGTGCCAGACAGAACCGTCGCTAGGCAACTCATTTCGGCCTTTGTAGCAACTTCAGGAATATGGATTCTAAGGAATACTGTTTGTAGAAGTATCCCTTTAATCTACGATCAATTCTTTTTGCAAACATACCAGTGGTTCGTGTTGCTCTAACTCACACCGCTGGATGATCTTCGTTTAACTTGGAGTCCAGGCCAATCGGCGAAGGTGAACGTTCTATTCACAGATGATTCCCGATTCAGCTAAATTACTGATTCTCGACGTGTTCTCGTAAGGAGATAATCAGGCACCCAAAACAGTCCCTCTAACATCGGAAAAAAGTGCTGCTCTGGTGGCGGTGGCGTGATGGTCTGAGCAGGAATCATAACAAATGGGCGCATAAACCTGCACATCTTTCAGAGTCACTCTGTTACTACCTTGCGATAGAGATACGTGATCATGAACCCACATATCAGTCCATTCAGGGGAACCATCATTCTAAATTTCATTCTTATGTACGATAATGCCCAACCTCATCAAGCTCATTTGGCTAACGATTTTCTGGAAGAGGAAGATATTCACCGAACAAAATGTCCATCCATATCCCCTGACCTCAATTACATTGATTATGCATGAATGCTTTAAGGACACACATTAGAGCTCTCCCGCTACATGCCAGAATACTTCAAGAACTCAGAATAGCTATTGTTCAGGAGTGGCCACTAATTTCTCAAAAGTTTATCAATGTCATCATAAAGATTCTGAGGAATCGTTGCTTGAGCTACATAGCTGCCAGAAATGATCATATTCCATATTGAAATACATGTTTTAAGCAAAATAACTTAAATATATTTCCACCTATTGTAATTTCATGTAAATGACAAGATTATGATTTTCTTTTGCTTGAGGTGCATAAGAAATGTAATAATAAACTTTATCAAATTTCATTGAATTTCCTTAAAATACTTTGAGTTATGAATTTATAAATTATCGTTTTATTTTGAGCACCAGTGTGTATTCTATTTTACTACATGAGCTGTTTTCTCGTTGCATAACAGTAACATAGTATTGCTTGGCATGAAATCTGCGTTAGTAAAAGGTCTATGATGCCAAATAGCAAGCACAAGATTATGCACAAAAGAAATGGCTTTTGTTCATGTAAACATTTCCCGCAAGGCTATCAAATGCTTAACTGAATAATGAAAAGTGACTCGGTTTATAGAAATCCAGTTTTAAATTTTTTATTCCACCAGATTAATATAACTGTTGTTAATATGTTTCGTACTATGAACTTTGGAAATTTGAACACCAACTGAGTTTTTCTTTCCTGCAAGTAAATAAATGCCGATTTGGAAAAGGAAATGCAAAAACGTAAAGGAAATACCTCTAACATTAAATCTTCAGTACCCAGAAACGTTGGGAAAATTCAACTAATATTTAGTGATGGAGCAGTATGGGAGACAACAGAGACGTGATTAAATATGCAAAGCTGATGAACAATTTTTATTTACTAAAATATAAGGCACATAAATAAGAGGTGCAAACACCTATGTTTGCAATATATTGAGCATTGAGTGGTGGCTTTGGGTCGTACAGAAGTCTGGGGTACTGAAAACTGTTCTCCCTGCACCTGGTCTTAAAGAATGGTCATTGTCTCGGCTGGTTGTGGGTATGTGTTGTTATGCCTCTCAAAAATGTCCCATTCATGTTCTATTAGGACAGATCTCGAATCTTGCTGGCCATTCCAGGACCTATATACCGCGGCGACGTTCCTTGGAAGAGTTTGAATTATGGAGAAAAGCATTATTTCTTGAAACACGCGTCCTAGTACCCCATACGGAAGGAAAAACAACACCCTCTATGATATTCTCCATGCACCGCCGAGGGGTCAAACTGCCTGCAAGGAATAGGAGAAATGCTTGGCTTTCATAGCTGATTGCTTCTCTGATCATGACCGTTTCCGTTCGAGCTGTATGCCGTTGGACAATTATTCTTGATTTGGTTCATTCCTCTCCGTGGTCACAAAACGTAAACCCGGTGATTATTGTGTCACGAATAAAGTAAAATTCATCGATGAAGACCACACGGTGAAATTACGTCTTCCACATCACTCTTGACACCGGAGGCGATGATCACTGACACAATGGATTCCATGCATGAATTTCTACCTCTTTTCCAGTGTTTGATACAAGGTTCGTCTTGTGACGAGACGATTTAAAACAACTTTTTGTTAGTACAAAGAGTGATGATTGCAATTGTAGCGAAAGCTTGTTGCGAGGTCAAGCAGCCTTTCCATGTTCTTTCCGTCTTGCATGCTTCAGTTCCAGACCAAAGAGAGGTCGTATTTTCTCATAAAATCTGTTGCCAGCATCGGTGCACGGTAGTATTGTCCCGCCCCAAATACTGAGCAATAAAATAATTCGACTATCCACCCTATTTGTGACCAATGCATCATCTCCGTCATAATACATTCATCTGGTGGTATGATCAACGAGTTTCGTGGTATGGAATTCTGTACGAAACTACCTACATACATATCGCTAAGCTATTCTCTGAGATTCAGAGGTTAGCTCCGCAAAGAAATACAAACCACCAGATAAATGTTTAACTGATTATTTACTTACTGTTGCGTTATCAAACTTCACCATTTAGAGCGATGTTGATACACAACACGGGCTTCACTGACATCCATCAAACGATGTACCCTAGACCTCCTATACTTCATACTCATAATCTTTTTCTCAAGCAGACACTCCTGAATCTGATCCTCCCATGACTTCCTTGGTCTTCATCTGCCTTTCTTTCCTGTCACTTGGGCACAAAACCTTTTTTTAGTGAGCGTTTCATCACTTATTTTTTCAGCATGGCCAGACCACCTAAGAATATTAGTTTCCACCTTACTAACAACATTTTGCTTTACATTACACAATTGCAACATTTCTTCATTCCTCATTTGATCAGAACGTGTCTTCCCACAAACTCCATCACACAAACGAGTCTTATGTCTCTTTTGTAGTACCCAGGTTTCGCTGACATACATCACAGTAGGAACAATTACACTTTCATACAGAGCCGTTCGGGACCCTTTTCAGAATCCATCGTTCTTGTGAAATCCTCCTGAAAAAGCTTTGGCTTTCGATGAAGAATTCACTCGCCCGTTAATTTTGCCATCTAATTTGTTATCTCTGTCAAACATTCTTTCTAAATACACAAACTCATTTACCTGGTCGAAATCACTGTGCCATTTAGACTTACCCTGCATTTAGTACTAACATTTCCTCGCTCAAAAACTATAGCATTAGTTTTACCCTTATTTATACTCAGTTTGAATTTCATACAAACTTCTTACATCCGGGACAACATACTCTGCAACTTACATTTTCTCTCTGCCAACAGGACTGTGTCATCAGCATACAGCAATCTGCTCACACGGGCGTTACCAAGACATAAACCAGTATTGTCCATCTTGTCATCATGCATTGACGTATCCATAAATACAGTATATTAAACAGCCACGGTGACTTTACACAACCTTGTCGGCGTCCTGCACCAATGGAAAACCATTTTGATACAACACCATTCACTCGTACACAAGCTCTACTGCCAGCATATATGGCTTTCACATTATTAAGTACATTCCCTCCACAAAAGTATCTTATTTACTCGGTAGTATGCTTTCTCTAAGTCTATGAAGGCAGTGAAAAGCTTGTTACCAACAGCCAAATACTTTTTAATCATCACACGCAATGTAAAAATTGTGTTAGGGCAGCCTTTTCCAGGCATAAAACCGCACTGAACATCAACACTTTCTCTGATGTAAGACCTCGTACCTTTACAAGGATGACATTACCAAGCACTTTCCCTGGCACACTCAGGAAGCTAATACCACGAGAGTTCTTGCAGTCAGTCTGATTACATTTTTCCTTATACAAGGGAACAATGATAGAATCCCCGCAATCCCGAGTTACCATTCCTAACTCCCAGCACAACTGGCAAAATTTCAGTTTACCAGTCATTTAAAAAGTCACCACCAAATTTCACCATATCAGCCAATATGCTATTAACTCCCGGAGCCTTACCATTCTGAAGAGATTTTAGAGCTTTACACACTTCTTCCGAGATCCTTCCTGTGCTTCCATATCTCACTGTGTCATCATCTGCTTCTGCCTCAGAATTACCTTTGATTTCTGGATCTAATAACTCACAGAAGCATTAATTCATCTTTCACTTAACTCATTGGGCTCCAATATAATTTCTCCGATCTTGTTCTTCACACAACTTGCAACTTTGTTTCCCCTATTTTTCCTGTATCTCATATATTTCCATAAATGTTTGTATCTTTCCAAAAAGCTAATTTATGCCTTTCCACCTTTTCTTTCTAATATTTACCCCCTCACGCTTCTCACAGCGATATTCATCATCATAAACTCTAATTTCCAACATCCCCAAAAATGAATCCTTTTTCCTCTTTACTGCCTCTTCGATCTCACTATTCTACCAAGCATCACTTCTAGTGCTACCTACTATTTTGGTGCCATAGACTTCTTCAGCGGCAGTGACAACACAGTTCTTAAAACAAGTCCACTTCTTTTCTACATCGCTCTAGCCTGACTTAAGCTCCTTCAGTCGTTTACTGAGTAAATCAGAGTAACGCTGATGGACTTCAGAGAGCCTTACAAACTTTATTCTTTCTATCCTAGGCCTCTTCCTAATCTTTTTCCTCCAACCAACATTCGGTTTCACTCGCGACACTACCAAGTAATATTCAGAGCCAACATCGCATCTCTCATTACGCAGGTATCAACAACTGTTTCAGACGCTGATCGAAAACAACAAAATCTATCACACTCTTTTGACCCAGAGTATGATTTTCCCAAGTATATTTGTGAATATACTTATGGTTGAAAAACGTATTAAATACACATAAACCATTCTCAATGCAGAGTTCAATTAATCTTTGATCATTACCATTCATACAAGGATCATTAACTTACCCAGAACATTATCAGACATTGCAATCTGCACACCTACTCTATCATTGAAATCCACTGCTATTATTAAGTGTACAAATGAGTTTTAAAGCTTTTTAAGACAACGCAACATGTAATTTGAGAGAAAACGACAATACCTTTACGAATCAAAATACGCGCCGTCATTATATATCACCTTCTGCCATTGGTCGGGCAGCTGATGGATTCCAGCCATGAAGAATAACTTCGTCGTGTGACGCGAATAAGTCCTCAACCCATTTTTGCACTTCGATACATGTCCGGAACCGTACAGCAGACAAACCACATTGCATCGATCGGAACAAATGATCGTCTGAAGGGGCTTTGTCGGGACTATACGCCGGGTGCTCCACAATTTCTCAACCAAGCGTCAATAACGTTTCCTTGACCGATTTCGCCGCATGCGGTAATTTCATGTCATGCAGTAATTTCACGGGACGCAATCCTTTCCCTCACAATGGACGTTTCCGACAGATTTCCTGGTTTAATCGCAGAAATTGTTGCTGGTGTCGATCAGCAGTACCCTGTTCCAATAGTTCATAATAGAACACACCCTTCATATACCACCAGATGCACTGCAGAACTTTCCTGGAGTGAATATTGCGTTTTGGTGTCGAAGTCGTTGCTTCACCGGGGTCTACCCAGTGTCTTTTGCGTTTGGGATTGTCGTACCATATCTAATTTTTATCACCCGTAACGATTTTACACAGGAAATACTTTCTGTGTTGTTTATTCAACAGAATCAAACACTTCATGACACGCTCATCTTTGCTTCTCTGGCTCAGGTCATGTGGCACCTATTTTCCTTCCTTCTGAATCTTTCCCTTTGCGCGTAGACGATTGCAAATGGTTTGATGAGTTACACCCAGTTGTTGAGCTAGTATTTTTTTTGCGTTTGAGTCGAATCTTCATCCAGCAATGCTTGCAGTTCCTCATGCGCAACCTTCTGCGGGGTGCCGCTGCGTTCTCGATCGCTAACATCAAAATCACTTGCTTTTAACCGTCTAAATCAAATCTCACACGTGTTTTCAATACAATATTCTCCCCCAAAACTCACACGTGCTTTTCGATACAATATTCTCCCTAAGAACAGAACAGATTGAAGCACATGCTTTTGCATCACTTTTTTCTTGATGAAATTACTAACGAATAAAGTGTCTAATAAATGCAGTACCGCCTGCCATCTTTCACCTACCGATCTGCAAGTGCGTTTGACTGTTGGGCAAACTTCTGTGCCACATTTATACTCTGGACCAGTTACGGTCACATTACAACAACGCGGAGGAATATCGGATATGTAGATTAGCGGTATACGTTACACAAACAACGCTTTAAAACTTATTTGTACACCTAATATAACTTTCTGTTTAGCACCAATCTGTCTTAAAACAGCTTTTAGCTCATTCCAGAACTCTTCCTTCGTATCAGAAGGTTGCGAGTCACAAGGAGCATACACTACAACAATTACTTTTCCCTGAAGTTTCCCTTTCAAACGAATCCTAAGAATTCTCTCACTTATGCAGCTATAGTGAATCAAGTTGTTCTTCAGCTTTTCACTAAAATCACACATACACCAGCCTGTCCTCTCCCATTGTACAACACTCCAGACCACACACTCACCATACCGTTCACTTCATCTCTCCCAATTTCCTTCTTTTTAATTTCACTCTCACACACAGCACATCTAATTTATACTTATTAATTTCTTCATTCACCTCATTCATCTTTCCATTTATTCCTTTAGTATTCCATACACCAATCTTACACTCACACAGCCGGGATCTCTCTCTCATTCTCCATTTTCCAGTTCCGTATCGTTTCCGTCGTGAACCGTCCTTCTCAAGTGTGGTAGATACCCCATATCTCACGCTTGAGTCCTTTAATTTCTTTCTTTGAGTCTTTTTCATCAGGAAGGTACACGAGTGTGGGTGATTATCCCACAGCTGACGGTTCCAGTTGGTTACTCACCTAAGTATTCTGTTACGAAACCCAGTGAGTTGGGGTATTTTCGCCAATGTCACACAGAAACACTGCTATTATTCGTTTAAACACAAGCAAGCTATTTTGTGTTTTAATCAACACTTTCACGAAAAAAGTGTTTAGCAGTGAATTTGGGGGAGTTGTAAGTCTTTGGTTTATTAAATAATGCAGTTTACTTTCTATCCTTTATAAGTATACATATAATTTTAAATACGTAGTATGATTTCTTCTGAATATGATTAAATTCAAATCATAATTGGATAAACGAATTCATTTAAATCGTATAGAGATATATGTATTTGCTTTTACCAAACTTACAGAAGTATTATCATTCAAGATGATTAACTACAGCTTCCCTGAAACTCTCACAATTCAATAATTTGTTGCGTACTTCAGATATACCTTTTCCTTCATTTTGAGTTTTATTTTCTCGCAAGTTATTACTGCAAATGCCATTACAAATGGATTGTACCTTCGCATAACTAAAATGGAAGCGGACTTGTCATCTTAAAAGAGAATATTGTTGAACATTCAATTAGCATATCTAAGAATTACTGATGTGAAAATTCATTGATTTGGTCGCATGACTGGCTTTGTACATTGTTTGCCAGTATCATGTTAAAACAAACACATTAAGAAAGTCTTCGGGTTACATTTCCTTCTTTCTCTCTTTCCTTATTCTATAAGCATAATCTGCAGAAAGAGCCACAGTTATTTGCATCCAATGGGATCGAAACAATTACTGTTTCAGTTTTTGAAGACCAATCGGTAATATAAAACCTTTCACTTTTTTCACTCTAAATATTCGACTCTTTGCTGAAGGTACTTTAAAAGTTTTAGTTATGGGCAAAGATATTCTTACGATTGTTTAAGCTCAAAGCATCGTGTGAGAGACTGTTAATCACGTATTCGAAAGGGCTTACAACTCGTCATCAAAAATGAAAAATAGAACTCAGAAGTTTCCAGATATATTTTTCAAACATTCTCTAGTTCTCAACTGAAGAATCACTGAGGCCCTTGGTATTTTAAAATGTGCATGTATTAGGAACATGAAACCCTCGTTTGAATTATTCCTTGAACTTCCACGGAAGAAAATGCATATTTCAAAGTAATTTAACACTTGTGGGTCTCTCTGCGTTCCTCTGTTATCTTATGGGAATGAGTTCGAGTTGTTAGGGAGGTTTGAAAGCCTTTTTATGTATTCTGATGGTTAATGCCCTTAAACGCGAACCCCGCCTGCAATTCTGGATTCCAAAGTTTTCAAAGCAATCTTCTCTTCAAAATTCTGTACTATGTTATGTTTATTCTTTGAATGCACAGCATTGAATAATGGATGCAATTTCCTTATTTATCTCGGTTCCATGAATGGAGAATATGAAACGTAATGATAAAAGCATTTTTTTTCATTTCCCTTGCTATGAATTGTTCTGCTTGTTATTCATTTATGCGCTTTATGTTCCCAAGCTTTCAGTTAGTTTAAAGACACTTTTTCTTTTATGCTCTCTACTCCTTCTGCAAGAAATTCTGTGGGATTCTGGGGAGATAAAACACGTGGTACTTTCGGAAAAAAACTCAAATTACAAAACATGGTTTTTGTCTTCTCGTGTGCGAGTATAAATATATTTTGCACATGCTTAAAACTTTTCCCTGCTGTTCGAGCTCCCAATTTCAAACTCATTAGCATATGTAGTCATGGATGCTGCTATTTCCACAAAGGCATATCTGCTTATAATAACCGCCTGCTGGGTTCTATGAATATAATTGGAAGATGGCATTTTATTCAACAGAAAAACGCATTTGACATGAATGCAATGAAAGTAAATAAGACATCTTTTCTAAAGATATCATTGATGCACGAAAAGAATCTCTCCGTCACCTATTTCCAAAGTTTTCGCAAAGCTTTTAAGTTTCCGAATGCATTATCATGATATTTTATTCGCATTATCGCCAATATCACGTGATATCGACATTTCTTTCTGTTCTACACTACAAGTCGTCTGAAAGGCATTTGCTCCCAAAATCCTTTTCCCTATTTGAGAGATTATTCTGAAATTTGTCATATGCCTTAAAGTGCTCGCTTGATATTCTGCCGTGCATTAAAATTTTTGTGACTTCTAGAAGTACATTTCTGCAATTCTTTTTCACCGTTCAGGAATTTTCTATGATAGATTTGGTACTTTTTCTTATTTTTCATCAAGGTGTGTTTTTTCTTTCTTTAGAATTACGATTTTCAATGCTCTTTCACCCGTGCTTTATACTTTTTAAGTACTTCCGGTGGTATTTCAA
Organism: Macrothele yani; assembly: GCA_039090855.1. NCBI lineage: Eukaryota > Metazoa > Arthropoda > Arachnida > Araneae > Macrothelidae > Macrothele > Macrothele yani. The sequence continues at coordinate 74,919,425 of CM077002.1, read as the reverse complement.
AAATACTAAATCAAAATCCTTTCGTGGCCCAGCAAATCTTTGAAAAAACTGTACTCGAAATTCAGAACAATTTTTTTACAGCCTATTCCGGTTAACTGGGATATATCGGGGCTAGAAACCTTTGACCTAATTAACCGGCTGCCCCAATTATGAGAAGTGTTCTCACAAAGAGCTAATTTGAGAAGTTCTTCAAGAATTGTCCCAAATAAACGGAACTCCTGATCAACCGACGTACAAATTTACCTGAATCTATTATATTGGTCTTTCAACGCATTTGATTACCATTTGGGTTTGCCATCTAAAACGCATGGACTCAAACCCAGGTGTAAATCAATGCTTTTAAACAATTTATTTTAATTCATGAGATTATAAATCTATAGCAATTTATTTAAAATACCTATTTCAATTAGCCTAAATTATTCCGTTGCTACAGATCAAATGGCCCTTTTCAAACATGCTCGACCTGTCCGATGGAACGATGTCGTGCAGAAACGTCACACCGCATACGTCTCTAGGTCAGTCTGTATCAAGTGTACACATTAATGGACCTGTCGTGACAAGGTTCGACGTCGAATGCACAGGCTTCGGGCAAAATAGACCATAGACTTGCTAGTTGCGCGTAATATTTCTCTATGAGCTTAAATACGGACATTTTGCTGGTGTAGCGGACGGAAATATAAATTATGTGCTTAAGCAGGGTACTGCGAATGAACGCACCATACGTCGAAGATTTGCAAAATTTCAAGCAAGAAACACGTCCCTTGCAAGCTCGCCCCGTGGTCATTTACAAATAGTAGCTGTAATAGTAGACAAGGAGCTGAAGAATGTCGTACAAGATGGCCCACGTCAAAGTATTCGTGAGATAGCAGTAAAAGTACGCATCATTCGACGGTTGTCCGTCACTTGTGGGCTCTGGGAAAGGTGAAAAAGCTGTATGCCTAGGTGCCACATGAACTGACATTTGCCAGTAAGACCCTAGGTAGCACAGTCTGGCAATTTAACGCAGGCCCAATAGTGAGCCACCGTCTCGTATTCCTAAAAGACTCAGTGTTGGGCTTACGTTAATAAGACTGCTACCTGGGACACTTCCTTTAATAAGACAGCTACCTGGGACACTTCCTTTAATAAGACTGCTACCTGAGACACTTCCTTTAATAAGACTGCTACCTGGGACACTTCCTTTGGAGGTGTGTATTTCCTTTCTTCCCAGACAAAAAGAAGGAAGAATCCTCCATCACATCATATTCTGCGATAAAAAGTAGGACGATCGGCACAGTGGTTGAATACTAAGAAGCCACATAAACATTGTCCAAAGCCATCCCTACGCCGGCGGAAAATTGTTGGTTCCCGTATGATTGTCTGCTGTCGGCGTGATCCATCACTCATGTCTCCTACAAGACGAGACTATGATTTCGTACTACTGTTGTGCTGTTTAAAGCAGCAGATGCATTAAAAGATCCGTACCAAGCAGACATTTTCGGTCAACAGGCTCGGGTTCCATCTGTTGCACTACAAAGTACGGCCACGTGCCTTCCAAAGGTATGTCCAACAAATCCACAGTTTCTACCAGATTTACTCTCTTGGATTATTAGCTCTTCCGGCATTTCTGGAAAGGACCTGCCCACACGTCCGAGCTGTGCGTCGGGCCGTTGCCATATTATTAGCTTTACAGACTCCGGAGTTTTATCGCTGCGATATCTGCGGACTCGTAATCCGTTATCCGAAGTATCTGGATGCAGAGTAGAACTACTTTGACTGCACGAGAAGGTATTTTGTATTTTTATGATGGTTTGCAGATGACACCCACATTTCGGAGATTTCATTTGCACCAACCCAATAAATTGCCATATTAACTCTATGTCTCAAACATAATTACTTTATGTACTCACATAATTTATAAACTAGCAGACTCAAGTATCATGTACATGCATCTTTGTTGTTTTAAATTACTTGAAATTATTTTTAAAAGAAGCTAGTAGAAATATCAAAGGTATCCAAATATTTATTTTCGGACCCGGACGATTCGTCCAACAACGATTCGTCCAATGCCGATTGGTCCAATGTCCGATTCGTCCAATTTCCGATTCGTCCTATGCCGATTCGTCCAATGGTACGATCGGTCCAATGCCGATTCGTCCAATGGTACGATTGGTCCAACGCCGATTCGTCCAATGGTGTCATCTTACCAACGGTAATTTTTTTTATTTTCCAGAAAGGAATAATAATTGCAATTATTCTCCACTTTATATCCTTTTGAAAGGTAATTTTCGTATATTTAGTAATTGTAAACATTTCACATAAACCTGGTAAAAGGCACTCAATGGAGCATTTCTCAGCTGTTTGCAAAGCACCTAGGCCGCGGGCATTTTTTGAAGATTTTAATTTACAACCTAGATATTTGGTATTTGTAAATATGTTATAAAACCTAATAAAAGGCACTCATCCTATCATTTCTCAGGTCTTTACGAGGCACCTAGGCCCCGGGCCTTTTTAGAAGATTTTGAGTTACAACCTAGATATTTGGTATTTGTAAACATTCTATAAAACCTATTAAAAGGCACTCATCGTATCATTCCTCAGGTCTTTACAAGACACCTAGGCCTCGGGCCTTTTTAAAAGATTTTAAGTCACAATCTAGATATTTGGTATTTGTAAAATTTTTCATAAAACCTTGTAAAAGGCACTCAACGAATCATTTCTCAGCTATCTACCAGGCACCTAGGTCGCAGGCCTTTTTAGAAGATTTTAAGTTACAACCTAGATATTTGTAAACATTTTATAAAACTGTATAAAAGGCATTCATCGTATCATTTCTGAGGTATTTGCAAGGCACCTAGGCCGCGGGCCATTTTAGAAGATTTTAAGTTACAACCTAGATATTTGGTATTTGTAAACATTTTATAAAACTTTATAAAAGACACTCATCGTATGATTTCTGAGGTCTTTGCTAGGCACCTAGGCCGCGGGCCTATGAATTAATATTTCGTGCTTAAGTAAAAGCGCAATATTATTAACTTGATTTAATATGTAAACTTTATGAATATGACATCGCTGGAATAAAAACTGTTGAAAAGGCCACTGTCCAAACCCCGACCAGTTGTTTCCATTGGGCAGTTGGCGGAAAACTCCACTGCATTCTACAAACAGAAACGGAACACTAGTATTTTATATTATTTCATGCAAAAGAGAAACATTGAAGTTGATAGAACGGCTCGTACATCAGTAACTTCATACGGCAGCAAGGACAGTATAACAAGGAAACGCGATTAAAAAAAAAAAAAAAAAAAAAAAAAAGAAATCTGTAACCACAATATTACGCATGAAATGTAACATTATTTTACATTCTTTGGCTTTTATACACTTCGGGCAGATAGGACGGAATTGGACCAATCGTCCCATTGGACGAATCGGCATTGGACCAATCGTCCCATAGGAGGAATCGGCATCGGACCAACCGTACCTTTGGACCAATCGTCGTTGGACGAATCGTACCAGACCCATTTATTTTAAGTAAGTAGCTAGGAGTGACGCGTTAAATTTGGCAAGATAAATCACTCTAAAAGAATTGCGGTACTATGAACACACAACGCATGCCTCATCCGGGTCTCCAACTTCGGCCCACTCGGATGAACGGTTGGAAGCTATAGCACAGTCCTCTTGGTTACCATAGTGGCCCAGTATACACATTTCGACTTGATGTACGGACTTACTGAAAAAATGAAATTGGATACATTTCTTTTAAAATTAGTTCCAAGTAACTCTTTCAGAAGTTTAATAGCGAAAAACCATTTGCCATGCTTCTTCTGGATGCCAAAAAGGTCCTTTTTCACATCTTTGTCCGTTTTGATCGGTGGAGATGAAACCAAAAATAATCTCGAAGTCTATATGCTTGCCCTTGCACAGAGTTTGTAGTTTTGTCATTTCTAAGGCTCAAAAGCAGGCCAAAATGGGTGCTTAGTTGGCCAAGTTTGTAATGCCCACTTGGAATAATCTTAATAGATAGGTAGTTTGTACAGCTAGAATCCCTATTTGTTGCAGAGTTTTCCTGTTTCAAGTGATAAGGAGGGAGAAAAAAGAAGGGGAATAAAACATATGTTATTTCTTCAGTTCACCTTTACGCCCCCTTGATCTATTTATGCATTACTTGAAAAAGAGGGTGCACCTAAAATAGTCTTCCACATAAATGGCATCGAAAGGAAAAATAATTTTTCAATCGGAAATTTAGAAGCAAAAATATGGAATAAAATGCTTTTTGAATTTGATGGCATCTGCATTTATGCCCTCTAGTGGCAAAGTTTTGCTTCGAAAAAAACCGAAACACAAGGATCATCATTCTCACATTTTAAGCTTCCCAATACAAAAAGAATTTTTCAGATCGGACGAATAGTTGCAGAGGTATACTTTCCACAGACAGAAGGACAAAGTGAAAACATAAGCACGATTTTTTTATACAAAACACGTGCTAATGAGTATTTCACCCTTAATTCATAGAGAGAGGCACTAGGATAGTGACACATCCTGCATCGTAGATCGAACATGCAACTATGGTTTATGTGGAACTGGAGCCTTGGTCCAACTCAGCCAACTGGCCACAATACCCCACCTCGGAACTCCAAATTACACACGCGATGAAGCAAGTGTTGTGCGTTAAATAAAACATACATTTGTACAAATTATGAAATTGGTAATTGGCATTCCCATTTGCAAATGATGTGGAAATTAAAATCCAAACGGATGCTATACAGACTGAAAAATCTCGCAAATCGCTGTACTTTCAGCGATATTGTTATCTTTACAAAGCAAATGAAAGCAAGTTGCTATCTTAACAAAGCAACCATATCGATTTTTGATTAGGAGATATTTTGAGCGCTGTAGTTGTAAGAACGTAACATTCCTATGAAAATTTCAGTAAAGCCTGAGAAAGCGCATCTTTCAGTGTAATGTATGTGCTTTTTACTTCTCCAAATTTCAACAACCTCTTTCTTCTGATATTCTACTGTCGCTCCATGACGAATTCAACAAACGTGTGGTCACATTGATTATATGTGTTAAGTTTTTCATTCCTTATTATCAGAAAATTACCTATAATAAAGCGATTGGTGGAACAGCATTTTGGTATTTGTTTAGCTGCAGTGTTTTCTGAAACTCCTTAGAATTTCACATTTTTTGAAACACAATGAGACTTGAGATTTGCAAACCACATTTCTTGGATGAACGTAAAATATTCAGGGTAAAACATGTTTTCGTTATTTGATTCTATTGTTTCATCTTGTGATTGAGCTCCTTCAAGCGCGTCGCATTAGTCTGTAGTTAGCATATTTTTCCAGTTATTCTTCGAGTACGAAACCTTCATTTCTTTAGAAAATTGACAAAGTAGATGAGATACACTTGTAAGATAGTAATATCCTTTCTAATAGTTAGGGTCTTCAAAAGTTCTGAATGAAATATTTGTACATCTGTTGTATGAGGATTTTTTGCAGGTCCAGTGGCGCAGTGGTCTAAGCGCTGGCTTTTGACCATTCGTCCGACATCATTCCGGGTTTGAACTTTTAAAGGTGGTCGTTAAACCTCCAATAAAAAAAATGAGGATCTTTATACACTGGTGTGCAAAAGTTAAGGACGAAGAGGAGAAATTAGCATAACAGCGGTACGAGCAAGCAGAACGGACCGAAAGACCATTCAGGAGATAGACTAGGATCCGGTACGGAAGGGCATGCGCATATATGCAGCATGAAGTAGGTGGGGGGGGAGTGTCGAAAGGGTATAAAGCACACGGGCTGTGTACGCTCAGCAATTCGGTGAAAGCTATTGCACGGTGTACATCGGTTTGAACGACGTCGAATTGCTGCCTCCGTGTGATATGGCCAACAGGCAATCCAGTAGACGACATCTGGATGACTTTACCGGAGGTCCCGTCATTGGGAAGCTGGAAGAAGGTCGAAGTGTGACTAGTGTGGCCGAGGAGTTCGGGATCGCTCACAGCATCGTTTCACGAGCTTGGAGTGCATTTCAAACGACAGTAATAGGTATCCGATAGTTTAGCAGTGGTCGTCCACGAGCAACCACGGTGGCGGACGACCGGTATATTGTCCAACAGGCGAGAAGAGACAGATGGTATTTAGCGGAAGAAATCGCCAGGCGCATGCAACAGACAACTGGACGCCCGTTATCACGTTTTGCCGTGGCCAGGATGCTGCCCCTAGGTGGTCTATTTGCACGACGACCAGTACGGTATGTGCCATTAACGCCTGCTCATCGGAGATGGCGGTTTCTGTAGTGCCAGGAACACAAGAACTGGACACATCAGCAATGAGGTAGAGTTCTTTTTACGGATGAGAGCCGATTTAGTCTGACGAGCGATTCTGGACGTATACACTTCTGGAGAGAGCAGGGAACACGCAATCACTCCGCCAACATCATCAAAAGGGGTCGGTTTGGAGGTGGCGGAGTTCTCATTTTGGGGCGGTATCATGCTTGGTAGCCGTACTGACCTCCACATCTTCCAAGGAGTTTCGGTCACTGGCGTCCGCTGTTGTACCAAGGTTCTCCTGCCTCACGTGCGTCTGTTTAGAGGTGCTGTGGGTCCTGAGTTCCTCTTGATGGGCAACAACGCTACACCTCATCGTACAGTGGCTGTCGCAGAGCTGTTGGAGAGTGAAGATATTTAACGCATGGATTGGCCCGCAAGGTCCACGGACCTGAATCCACTCGAACACGTATGGGACCTTCTCAGGAGACGCTTGGCAGTTCGTCACCAGCCGCCAGCAACGATTCCGCAGCTGCGATAGGCGCTACAAGCGGAATGGGCCGCGATACCTCAACAGCTCCTTGACAACCTCGTCCTCAGCATGGACAGACGTTGTAAATCCTGCAACACAGTCAGGGGTGATCATATCCCCTATTAAAGACTGTATTTTTCTTGGCAGCTGCTTGTCACATGGACGTTTCTCTCTTCCGTCCAGTTGTGCTCGAAGCTACTTTTCAATAAAGTGCCTTTGTTTCCTTTAAATTCCTTGTTTGGACGGTTTTGCTCACTTGTTCCATATTCGTACATCTTGGGGATCTTATGGTATGATTTGAGTCTTAATTTTTGCACGCCAGTGTATAGCTCTGTACGTAACACAAGCGCATATTCATGGTACAGAACAAAAGTCATAATATCTGCTATTTAATAATCTCACGACTACGTTTATACCAAATGTATATGTACGCTTAAACAGCACTATATATGTTACAAACCGAAAGTTTGGGATAGTGTTAGGAAGCCAATGAAATGTTGCAATAATACGCATATAGTGCAATTTGTGTTCTTATAAAAAATATTCGAAAACTTACTAAAGCATTTAAATAGTAATGACTTTCTGGTATTTTATTTTCAGGTGCTATCTTCACCCCTGGCACAGAGGAATTAGAAACAGCATTTAAATACGCAATACACCTCCATAACAGCAACGATAGCCAAGCAAGGTTCAAAGTAGAGCCCATCATAGAAACACTAGACAGCAATGACCCTTTCAAAGTAGCTCGAGCTCGTAAGTATGATGGCAAATTTTATTCATTACTTCCTTAGTAGCGTTATTCATACATAGCAAGAACAATAAAATTGATCTCAACCTTACAAGCGGTTTGTAGAAAATTCTGCTAATGAAAAATGCCCTGCCAGTTGCTGTGTAGTTTTTACACATTTTTTGTATGAATCTTTCAAAACTTGCCACCTGAAATAATGTGCAAGTAAGCAACCATATGGAACTATCGCTGCAGGTCGAGACCATTTACTAAATTTACATTACACTTCGTAGCACCTTATGTCGGTAATATTTGCTTTTCAAAAAGATCCGCCAATATTACCAAAATGCAGCAGCTACGCTTTTTGTTCAAAACTACAAATACGACGGATCATCAAGGATGCAGTCAATTTTCATGTCTGACAATTTAATAAAATATATGAGAAAAAACCTCCCTTTAATTTAGTCACTCATTAATGCATCTGAGTAAAACCGAAAAAACATTTCCAGATAAATGTCCTGTTATCATAGGAACTATTTTTCCTTATCTCAAAGAAAATGCACCGTAAAAGTTTCCCGACCGTTTGGATGCTTCTTTCAAAGCATTATAGCGATTTTTTAGAAAGTTGCCCGTATGTATGCCATGATATTTGCCCATAATGTGCCAGTAATATATCCTGTGGCAGAAATAAGAATTTCAGGGATTATCTAAATACTGAGACTTGCATGAGTCATTAAAGCAGAACTACTGACCGGAAGGATTTAGTAAATTAATATTGCCAGCATAGATAACTTACTGCAGATAATGGATAACACAAAGCACATCGCCGGGTGCCATGGTAAAGGCAACAAATATTACTAATAGAATGGGAAACACGCTGATGCGGACGAAAATGCTCGTAGACAATAACTTCAGTCGGTTGCTTCACCTTAGAAATAGCACTGTCCGTTTACTCAGACAACTGACACCAAGCTAGTAGTTCGGAGTCTTTCTGCTCGTTCTTAAGTTAGGTTATCAGTTATCACGGGATCTTGTTTAGTTTATAGAATTTTTAATGGCGCTCTTGCATGTAAAGCAGCACTCATGCATGACAGACTTGATTACTACAAACGATTTGTTATTAAGAAAGCGCTTGTCATATTGCAAGACTTTTCAAATCCATCACCGTACAATACAAATTTCGAAGATGACAATCCGTTTTTTGCGGTAAATATGGCAAATATTATACAAAATATTACCATCCTTGTCATATTTACACCGAAAAACGGATTGTCATCTTCAAAACAGGTATGATTTTCTTAGAAGAGTTTGAGAATGTGGCATTTTCATTAGTTTTTGACTGAATTTGGTTTTCCACTTTTGAAATCGCAAGGTCTTTCGGGAGAATGTAATTTATCTTCTGGTCGATTTAAAACGCGTTTCGGGAGTCTGCCTCATGGGGTGAATGAACACTTAGCAACAGCGCGCCATTTATTTTACAAGTGGGTACAATGTATCCACACTAATGACATATGTATGTGGTATACAAGGGAATTATTTCGTTGTATTAATTCAGCAGTTGGATATAGAACATAGCAATTATAGAATACGATGCGAATATTATCATTTTAAAATTTTACATATGAACTCACAAATGCGACCAAATACTAATGATGAATAACTGAAACACTTCTGGGATCTTGAAGATTGATAACTACATATCAGAGTTCCAAATATCAAATAATTCCTGAAGCATGCTGATTATTTTGCACCGTTTCATGTCAAGACAAATGCCATTAGCTTGAAATCTAGGAACACTCTGTAATCCGAAGAAGACAACTTCTACTCATAGAATTGAGAGTACATTCACGGTTTAGAGATATACGGGGGAATAACTCCATGCCTTGTTGTGAAAAGTTCCGGAAAATTTTACGTTGTAATCCGTACAGCATGTTGCTATTTTGTAATAATTCGTGCACTGCCTTCGGAAATGCGCTTCATTTCTTTCATATTTGGGCAAGTTTGAATCCATTTTCTTATGAGTCAATCATTGACAAACGGATACTACTATGAACTCCTCTTTCGAAGCAAAAGTAAAACTCTGTTGAAAGAGCTGACAAGAATGAATGTTTTTGCTACCAGAGATGACTCCTTCCTTAAAACTTTTGCCCTAGCATCGCAGTCATATATCGAGCAATTCTGCTGGCCCTACATTCCCTCATTCACGGAAATATGAACTTGTCGTTGTAGGAAGCTTTATCACATCTCTACATATGCTTCTGTATTGTGTTTGAACACAAAGAGGGGCGGGGGTGGGATTGGTCTTATTCAATGGCACATTCTTCATGTTGGCATACTTTTCAGCTTTCCGTACTGTTTGAGCACATTATTCTTCTGATCAAACCTGAAAATTTGAATGCAACTCGATACTCTATGTGCGGTAAAACCTCGATATGACGGACAATTAAGGAAAATTGTGTTCCTTGTAACGGGTTAAGGAGGTATATACACTGAAGTGCCAGAAAAACTAATACACCAGTCTAATACCTGGTAGGTCCACCACGAGGGCGCAAGACTGCAGAAATACGACGGGGCATGGACTCCACTTGCTTCTGGAAATATGCTGTAGGTTATACACACCATACTTCCTCAGAGCGTTCCACAATTCGGGTGTATTCCGATGTCTCGTATTCCTGCGTTCGATAGCGCGTTGCATGGCATCCCAAATGTGTTGTATCACGGTCATATCTGGGGACTTGGGTGGGATTGGCAACACCCCAAACTCAGATGAATGCCCCTCTAACCATATTGTGGCGTCCCGACACTTGTGTGGAGGTGCATTGTCCTGTTGGAACAGGCCCAACCCATCAGCATGAATGCAGGGCATGAATGGATGTACCTCGTCAGAAAATAAGCGTACATAGTGTTGGCAGGTCACAGATGTTTGTAGACGTACCAGGGGTCCCAGTGAAGTCCAGCTAAACACACCCCATACCATTACGGACACTCCACCAGCCGGTACAGTTTCCTGTTGACAGGCGGAATCCATGGTTTCATGGGGTTTGCGCCACACACGAATCCTTCCATCTGCCCGATACAGTTCGAAACGCGACTCGTCAGACCAGGCTACTTGGTTACAGTCATCAAGGGTCCAGTAGCGGTGTTGCCGTGCCCTGCGAGGCGCATAGCTCTGTGTAGTGCCCAAGCGAGGCGCATAGCTCTGTGGCGTGCCCAAGCGAGGTGCAAAGCTCTGTGTCGTGCCCAAGCGAGGCGCATAGCTCTGTGGCGTGCACACATCAAGGCGACTCGAGTTGGGCGTCGGCTCCCAAAGCTCATATCGTGCAAGGTACGTCGCATAGTCCGGACGTAATGCTTCTGGAAGCTCCAGCATTTAATTCCGATTATACCTGCGAGACTGTTGCACGCCTATCGCGTGAAACGATTCTTGACAGCCGACGATGGTCACGTTCACCCAATGCCTTTTTACGGCCACACTTGTATCGTAGGTTGGAGGTTTTGCCGGAATTCTTGTAGTCACTGTACGCCCTTGCAATAGTCGTCCATGAAAAACCGAACTTCGTTCCTACCTCCGAAATACTATGGTCCATCTTACGAGCGCCAACTATGACACCGCGTTGAAAATCGCTTAAATCGTTATTACTTGTCATTCTCATGCCGGAAACAGTTCTGACAGCTGGCAAGGATGTCTATCGCTTTATATATGCACTGGCAGACGCAACCGAATACGCGCACAGGTGACGTTGCTGTGTATTTTGCATAAGCTCGTCTGTACCAGTTTTTCCGGTACTTCAGTGTATGTATACTATTGGGAAAACATCCAATAAACGTACGCTATTCTAGACAGCCAGTAAACACCACGTAAAATACCGTACACATTGCACTAAATTGAAAATAATTAACAATATAAAATTTCATTTGAATATTATAGATTAAAGATGAGTTGTGATGTAGTGTTCTTACATACCGTAACTATTTATCTTGAGCCAATGGAACTATGAGGCTCCAACGACAGTGACAGCTCGCTTATAGAAAACTATAGTAAATGAGAACCAGCAGTAGAAAACTCCTCAGGATCATCAGCGGAAGTAGACTAAACAGTAACAGCTGAGTCAGAAACAATTGTTCTAAAGAACGAGTGCAGTTTATTATGTACCAGTTTACCCTAGCACATGCTGCTTCCTTATAATGATATCCCTGAATGGTCTAAAACGTTTTTTATAATATAAAATATAAATAACCTTTTAGTTTAAATTATAGCTGTATGCTTAAATGATTTAGTGTTTACGTTCTTAATTGCTCAGCTTTTTTCTCTTTGTTAATATGCATAGAAACTTCTTAAGCATACACTATATTGACAAACGTCACTAGACACCACTTCAAAAGCAAATGAACGGATCCGCTGCGTTTTTAAGATGCTAGGTGCAGCTGCAAATGGTTCAAAAACAAACTTCCAGCTAACTACGATCATATCGCACTGTGAGGTTGAGTGAAAATGTCGCGGCGGGAGAAAACTGACTTTGAGAAAGGAAAAGTTGTTGGGTGTTATATTAGTGAGTTTTCATAAAAGAAACCGAGAGGCGTTTAAACACACACAACTCAACTCTTCTGTATGTACTGAATAAGTGGCAGACACATGGCGTGCCTGAAGCAGCAAAACATACCTGCAGATTAAAGAAAATCAGTGATAGAGGACTTCAAAGCCTCAGGAGAGTCGTTACAGCTAATTGACGGAGTACTGCACAAGAACTCAGTGTACAGATGAGTAAAATGCTGTAACTTCGACATGTACACGTATTATTCGCAGAGAACTTCATTCCATGGGTTACCGTGATCGTACGTCTGCTCATAAGCCTTTCATCTCCACTCGGACTGATACTCGTTGTTTAGCATGGGGTAAAGAATATTTATCGTGGATCGTGGAAACGGGTCCTACGGACTGATGCATCCAGATACACGACCATCAGTCTGATGCATCCAGATACACGACCATCAGTCTGATGGTCGTCTGTGGGTATGGCCATAGCCGGGGTAACGCTATTTACCACAGTGTACTGTTCCTACTGTCAAGTTTGGAGCTGGCAGTGTACTCGTGTAGGGGTGTTTTTCGTGGTATGGTCCAGGCCCATTAGTTATCGTGGACAAACCTGTTAACCAGCACATCTACCGCGATATTCTGGGCAATTATGCCCTACCAATTCTGTGGCAATACTATGGAACCGAGCCTTGTTGTACCAGCAGGATAATGCACCGAGCCATAAAACAAGGACCGTTACGACGTGGTTTGGCGATATTTCCGTATCGTTTGTGAAGTGGACAGCACAGAGCTCTGGTTTTAATCCCATAGAGCACCTATGGGACGAATTAGAGCGCCGCATAAGAAGTTTGGAACGAAGGCCTATTACTAAACAACAGTTAGCGGCAGTAATATGTACTGAATGGAAGCTTATACCTATCGCTTTGTTCCAAAACCTTGCCGAAAACATGTCTCGAAGGGTCAGTGCATGCATTAGAGCCAAAGATGGGCCAACACCGTACTAATGTATGTCAATAAATGCTATTTTGTGTTTGTCGTCTTAGTGTCCGGTGACATTTGCCAATATAGGGTATATACCGAAGAGCCAAAATATTATGGGCACCTGTCTAATATGAATGTTGGTCCTCCACGTGCCAACAAAACAGCTCTTACGCGGCGAGGGATAGACACCTCAATAGATTTTTAGTGGTTTCTTGCGATATCCGGTACCAACACATTACCAAGAGATCCTGTAACTCTTGTATATTAAGCGACTGAGCCGCAACATATGGGATTTGCAGTTGCAACACAACCTACAGATGCTCGATTTGATTGATGCCTAGGAAATTTGGAGGCCAGATGAATATCTGGATGTCTTCCTCATGCTCCGCGAACCATTCTCGAAAACTCCAGGCAGTGTGGCACGGCGCATTATCCTTCTGATGGAAGGCACTACTTGTGGGGAATACTGTTGCCATGAAAGGATGCACATGGCCAGCAGTCTTGTTTAGGTAGGTGGTAGACTTCATAGTTTCCTTCAGATGAATGACTAGACCCAGGGTTTTTAAGCAGAAGATTTCCCAAAGCACTAACCTTCCTAAAGCGGCTTGTTTACGTTCAACGTGCATCCTGTTGACAACACTTCTTTAAGTAAATGGCACACAGGTACTCTGTCGTCTACATGGTAGAACAGGAAACGAGATTCATCGTGCTAGACGACCTTCTTACAATCATTTAAGGTCCAGCTTTGATACTCGCGTGATCATTATAGACTTTTTGAAGGTGAATCGAAGTTACATTGGGCACTCGGAGTGGCATACGCAGCCCCAATTTCTGCAGGGTTCGATGTACTGTGTGTTGTGACATACTGGTCCCGGCACCAGCATTCGAATTACCGGTGAGTTGCACTATAATATCCCTCCTGCATAATCGTATCATACGAGATAGCCTTCGATTACCTCTAGCATCGATGAGCCTTGATCGGCCTACAGCTTGTCGGTGGTATGTGGTTTTCCCCTTCTCGGACCATTTAAAAGATACTAACCACGACTGACCGTGAGTATCGTACCAAACTTTATCTTCTCAGAAATGCCCTGACCCAGTCGCCTGGCCATTATGATTTGGTCTTTGTCAAACCTGCTTAATCCCATTGCCTTTCCCACTTGAAGAACAAGAATAGCACTGATTAACAGAGCTCAGTATCAGGTGTTATTTATACCATTTTATGACCTTCATACTCACCGTTGTTTACCTGAATCAGCAAGTCAACTACTTACGATAGTTCGCTGGTTTATTAAGTTGTCACTTGTACTTCAGAACATGAAATAAGCTTTTGCCAGAATGTATATTTCCCGGCTTCAATCAGGACAATAATCCGAATACAACGGTTATATTTTTTCTAACAAGTAATCTCTTATATTATTTTCCACACTACAGTTAGCTATAACTGTGCGTAACATTTGTTCACCAAATTTGCCCAACAACTGTGCGTATTCGTAACATGCCTATCTTACAAGCTTCCCTGCTATCTTGCCTCTAGTTTACATTCAGTGTTTCTCTTATACCTTGCTACAACTCACTGTCAATGATGCCAAAATGAAAAAGAAAACTCTTCGGGGGAAGTAATGTATCGTTCAATCGAAAGATATTAGAGAGAAGAAACTAAATTTTAAAAAATCCACAGAAACTTGAAAGGAAAGTTAAATTAAAAGTGCACGTCACAGGTTGCAAGCATCACGATATGAGTCCAGTCAAGGAAAGAGATAATCATAACAATGAATCAGGTACTAGTACAGACATATCATATCAGTAATCGGATAAATTCGGTCGCCTACAAACATATCATATCACTAATAGGATAACTTCTCTCACGTACAGGCATTTCATATCACCAATCGTTTCAACCGAATCCCGATACGGACAGACGCAAGAACAAATGCGCACGTATTTCGTCCGCTATAACGAAAATCCGTTATAAAAAAGTCCGTAATAACGAGGTTTGTGCTTATTTTCGTATAATCAGGAGTTAAAAGTTTGGACATACCCAATGCAGTGGAAATATCTAGTTAATGAGAAAAGTATCATGCGAAAACTTATATTAGCTATCCCCGTGGCCGAGTGGTCCGACACGGCGGATTTTGAATAATCACTTGAATTGGATCGGAGCTTGAGTCTTGCTTTGGGCATGATTATGATATTGTGCTACAGCTCTAGCCATTTTTCCGCACTGGAATCGGTGGCCCAAAATTAGGGACGAGCGACTGCTTATAACTTGCTCACGGTGGTTTTTAAACCACGAAACAAAAACAAGAGATAGAGTTATTTAGCTTCCCCATATGGATACTAAGTTAAAAATAGATCCCTTAGGGATTTATAAAAATCCATAGCTCCACACGGTACAATTTCATGAACAAAACGTCATCTATCTGTTGGGAACTACAGTAAACTCGGTGATTTCATTTTGCTGTAGGATTAGATCTTGCCCTCCTGGTGTTAAAATACGAAAGAACAATTAACAGATAACTCGTTGTAAAGCTCCATCTAGCCAAACATCTGATTCAGAAATAAAATGCTTTTATACTTCCGTTTGTTTGCTATAATTGTGATGTTCTCGGATTGTTTAACGCTTTAAGCGGCAGATGTACCCGAACCAAATGGTGCCCAAAATTTCCTGTGCCCCAGAAAAAGAAGTGTTCACATACGGCCGGGTTTTACCTGATCTATGATAAAATAATTATTTTTCGCTTCTCATCTCAGCCGTAGTAACCACAATCCTGACATTAGTGATAAGCGCTCTCTTCCAATCCTTTATCCTCATCTTCCGACCAAAAACAATGTGGGGAAGGGAGAGTCTCCCTGACTCGGACATCATGTCATTAAGTTCAAACGAGTGACTCAAATACCTCTATACGTTCTCAGGTACGTTACCATTACTTAACCCGTCAATTTGTAATCAGTCAGAAAGAATTGGTGTTAGTTTTTAGCCTAGATTAGTACTTTGAATTACAAACCTAACAAGAAACCAACGCTGTCTCGACCACCCGTCATTTGGTAATCAGTGAGAAATAATTGGTGTCAGTTATTCCCCTAGATGAGTACTTTGAATTACAAACCTAAGGAGAAGGCAACGCTGTCTCAACCACCCGTCAATTGGTAATCAGTCAGAAAGAATCGATGTCAGTTATTCGCCCAGATGAGTACTTTGAATTACAAACCGAAAGAGAAAGCAACGCTGTCTCAATACCCGTCAAGTGGTAATCGGCCTGAAATAATTGGTGTCAGTTATTCGCCAAGAAGAGTATTTTGAATTAAAAACCTAACGAAAAAGCAACGCTGACTCAACAACCAGTCCATTGGTAATCAGTCAAAAGGAAACGGTGTCAGTTATTCACCTAGATGATTACTTTGAATTACAAAATTAAGGTGAAAATAACGTTGTCTCAACAACCCGTCAATTGGTAATCTGTCAGAAAGAATTGGTGTCAGTTATTAGCCCCGATGATTACTTTGAATTACAAACCTAAGGAGAAAACAACGTTGTCTCAACAACCCGTCAGTTGGTAATCAGACAGAAGGAATTGATGTCAGTTATTCGCCTAGATGATTACTTTCAATTACAAAACTAAGGAGAAAACAACGTTGTCTCAACAACCCGTCAGTTGGTAATCAGTCAGAAGGAATTGATGTCAGTTATTCGCCTAGATAATTACTTTGAATTACAAACCTAACGAGAAAACAAGGTTGTCTCAACAACCCGTCAGTTGGTAATCAGTCAGAAGGAATTGATGTCAGTAATTCGCCTAGATGATTACTTTGAATTACAAACCTAAGGAGAAAACAACGTTGTCTCAACAACCCGTCAGTTGGTAATCAGTCAGAAGGAATTGATGTCAGTTATTCGCCTAGATGATTACTTTGAATTACAAACCTAAGGAGAAGCAACGCTGTCTCAACCACCCGTCAATTGGTAATCAGTCAAAAGGAATCGGTGTCAGTTATTCCCCTAGATGAGTACTTTGAATGACAAACCTAAGGAGAAGGCAACGCTGTGTCAACCACCCGTCAATTGGTAATCAGTCAGAAGGAATTGATGTCAGTTATTCGCCCAGATGAGTACTTTGAATTACAAACCGAAGGAGAAAGCAACGCTGTCTCAATACCAGTCAAATGGTGAACGGCCTGAAAGAATTGGTGTCAGTTATTTGCCTAGATGAGTATTTTGAATTACAAACCTAACGAGAAAGCAACGCTGACTCAACAATCCGTCCATTGGTAATCTGTCAAAAGGAATCGGTGTCAGTTATTCGCCTAGATGATTACTTTCAATTACAAAACTAAGGAGAAAACAACGTTGTCTCAACAACCCGTCAGTTGGTAATCAGTCAGAAGGAATTGATGTCATTTATTCGCCTAGATAATTACTTTGAATTACAAACCTAACGAGAAAACAAGGTTGTCTCAACAACCCGTCAGTTGGTAATCAGTCAGAAGGAATTGATGTCAGTTATTCGCCTAGATGATTACTTTGAATTACAAACCTAAGGAGAAAATAACGTTGTCTCAACAACCCGTCAATTGGTAATCTGTCAGAAAGAATTGGTGTCAGTTATTAGCCTAGATGATTACTTTGAATTACAAACCTAAGGAGAAGCAACGCTGTCTCAACCACCCGTCAATTGGTAATCAGTCAAAAGAAATCGGTGTCAGTTATTCCCCTAGATGAGTACTTTGAATTACAAACCTAAGGAGAAGGCAACGCTGTCTCAACCACCCGTCAATTGGTAATCAGTCAGAAGGAATTGATGTCAGTTATTCGCCCAGATGAGTACTTTGAATTACAAACCGAAGGAGAAAGCAACGCTGTCTCAATACCAGTCAAATGGTGAACGGCCTGAAAGAATTGGTGTCAGGTATTCACCTAGATGATTACTTTGAATTACAAACCTAAGGAGAAAACAACGTTGTCTCAACAACCTGCCAGTTGGTAATCAGTCAGAAGGAATTGATGTCAGTTATTCGCCTAGATGATTACTTTGAATTACAAACCTAAGGAGAAAGCAACGCTGTCTCAACCACCCGTCAATTTGTAATCAGTCAAAAGGAATCGGTGTCAGTTAATCGCCTAGATGATTACCTTGAATTACAAAGCTAAGGAGAAAACAACGTTGTCTCAACAACCCGTCAGTTGGTAATCATTCAGAAGGAATTGATATCAGTTATTCGCCTAGATGATTACTTTGAATTACAAACCTAAGGAGAAGCAACGCTGTCTCAACCACGCGTCAATTGGTAATCAGTCAAAAGGAATCGGTGTCAGTTATTCGCCTAGATGATTACTTTGAATTACAAACCTAAGGAGAAGCAACGCTGTCTCAACAACCTGTCAATTGGTAATCAGTCAGAAGGAATTGGTGTCAGTTACTCGCCTAGGTGAGTACTTTGAATTACAAACCCAAGGAGAAAGCAACGCTGTCTGATGGGCAGGTTCACTTGTTCCAGCGTTCTGGGCACTTCGTAGAAAGCGAATATATTCGTTCGAACTGATTTTAGCCTATTTTGCTAACCCCGAGTCAATTGGCTTTAGAACGTTAAAAGGTGAAGGTAAAGATGGGATCTTGCCGTTCGTGAAAATACATAAAGAGACCCTAAGCCTGACTAGTTTTCTACTGATTTTCAAGCTTCATTTCCGTTTTTGAAAAAGAAATTAAGAGTAATGCACCCAATTCTATCAAATAATTTTCTCAGGTATCACAATAATTTTAAATTAATTTTTCATGATTTTAGAAAATAAAATTTTTGCCTCATAAAGTGACACATTTATTCTTTACGTTGTTTTATTCAGTGCTTCATTAATAAAGCAAAAACCTTCAACTGTTATTTTTCTTCGTAAACCCGGAAAATCGAATTATATTGAATAATGAACACAAGCAGTACAAATCGAATTTCCCAAACTGAAGGATTCAGAGTATATTTCCGCAATAAGAGAAATTTTGCACTGTATCAACGAAGCAGCTATTCTCTTATGCAATGCGCGTTCGTCGAAATCTATCAGCAATAAATCACAGGGAAGTAATTTGTTCCGAACACAACATGCAGTCGCCCATGCGAATGAAAAAGCATAATGAAGAAAAATGAACTCTAATGTTAAGATTGGAGAAAATAGAAAATAGTCGCACATAATCTAATTGTCCTAAAAAAGAAGTCTAATGAAATACAACTACTCAGTATGCCAAGCGAGTACTGCTCCAAGGAAAATGATATTGATGTAAATGATTTGTTTTCTTATTCGCATACCAATTATGTTTAGTGGAGCAAAACGTTTTTCTTGCTAAATTAGTGTTTTTATTTATTTGAATTAGTGGTACGAAGCTGTGTTTAAATTGAAACGCTACAAATTAGTAATAAATTACTTTGGTAACCGTCTTGTATGGAAGTGATGAATATAAAAGCTTTAGTTACATAATGAATTAGTAAATAATGATAGGTAAACGCTACACCTATACCTGACGAAGACAAATGCAAGATTACGTGGACTGATCTGAGAACTCTTTAGAAAACTCAGAATGAAAAAATGTGTCTGAATTCAGAAAATTGCCAGAAAACTTTGGAAATATATTTCTCAATATATTTAAATTGCGGAGTGGAAAGATGTATTTTTTGTTGCTGCTGATTTTTCGTTTTTTATTCAAAAATTGCATAATATTTCAATAGAGAAATTATGCACATGCACTGGAATATACAAATAACAGTATTGTGAATTCGGTAATATTTTGATTCTTAAAGTAATTCAATTCAGGCTGATGATTTTCTCATGGTTGTCTGATTGCGAATTTCACCTTTAATAATTTTTGATGAGTTTGACAACTTCAAGCAAAAATATCCGAATTTGGAAATAAGTGCTGACAGAATTTTTCTGTAAATTTCAATTTGACCACGTCAGGAAAAAGCTTCCTCGTTAAGCTATAAAATCGTGACTGGTGTCAATATTCCGAACATCAGCAAGATTAATTTTTTAAACAACACTTATCTATTGACAAGTATCCGAAAATTCTCCAATACATTCAGGGATTCTAATATAAGGTACAGAGATTCATTCAGGATCTATGGTACCGATTTTCAGATGACAGGGAGACTAAAACCACTTTCTTCAAAACGTATAGCGGTTGATCTGATGGCCTTTTCTTACCAATATCTCTCTAGAACGTAATTCCCACTGTAAAATAATGTTTTGGTGTGTATACATGCTGATATTTGCCCACTCTTCCTCGCATACTTTACGAATACCATCTCTTGTACGAGATTGTCCCAGCTGAAAAGCACATTTCAACAACCAAAAATCTCATAAACTAACAGTAACTGACAGAACTAACAGTGATATCATTTTATGATATTGCCTGAAATCTGGTCTTCTGGTACAATTGGCGTAAGAAACCTTGGACCTGTTTTGATGTGTGGCTTAACCATTTTCTTGGTGAATACGTACCATATTTTTGCACAACTACACAGCGCCGGCACTTCCCGCTTGTAAATTGGTTCCAGAATCTCTGCCTGATAATGCGCTGAGTTAACTGTAGCATAATTAGCCACCCAACAAATTTCAAGCTTGCCCAGGTAAGGGAGTCCAGGAACTATTATAAAGCCTTGCGGGAATATTTCATTGCATTATCGATACCATCTTGAAAAAACCTTGGCGCCGTCGTCCTGCAAATAGTAAATTGCACGGGGTTTGTTGTAGTCCAATAGGTAGGAGTAGGATTTGTCCAAGTTGATCACATACGTTTGCCTTTGGCAGGCTAGTTTTTAATACAACTCTCTAAAGGTCGAAATGTGCCTTGAATGTGCCTTGGAAGTCTCTTGTGCACTCGGCTTTTGTAACGTTTATGTAGATTCAAATCTCAGTGGATTAAATGTTAGTGGTTCATACAGACACTCCCGTCTTCGCTACAATGATGCGATGTGTCACTGGTTTTGGTAATGACGTCAGGGATTTCTCTTTCTGAATTAAATCCGCAGAACGTCTTTTGCTGGTTTGATTTATTTGTTTTTCACCAACTGGGAAGTTTCCACTGCTCGAAATTCCTTTGGTAAGTAATGCAACAAGGATAATTTTTTTCATACATATACATATCACTAATCTGTTCTCTGAGATTCAGAGGTTAGTTGCACAACGAAATACAAACTACCAGATAAATTTTTATCTGATTATTTACTTATTTTTGCCGTATCAAACTTCTTCATTCATAGCGAACTGGACACATAATTCGGACTCCACTGGCATCCATAATACGACGTACACAAGGCCTTCTATACTTCATACTCATAATCTTTTTCTCATGAAGACACTTCTTAATCTGATCCTCTCATGACTTTTTTGGTCTTCCTCTGCCTTTCCTTCCTGCCACTTCGGCTAAAAAATGTTTCTTAGTAAGCATCTCATCACTCTTCTTTCAACATGGCGAAACCACGGAAGCATAATAGTCTCCACCTTGCTAATAGCATTTTGCTTCACATTACACAACTGCAACACATCTTCATTCCTCACACGGTCTTAGTAAGAGATGGGTTCGCCTCCTCGGGGAGCTCCATGGGCAACAAAGGCACACAGAACATTAAGAAAGGGCCTTTGTGATTCTTGGAGAGGTACTAGCACGTTCTGTGTGACATTGGCGAAAGACCCCAGCTCCCTGGGTTTTGTTCCAGAATCCTCAGGTTGTATGATCAACTGGAAACATCAGCTTTGGGCTAATCTCCTACACTGATGTACTTACCTGACTAAAAAGATACAGAAAGAAATTCGAAGACTAGTTTGGGATATGGTGGACCTGCCACACTTGAAATGGACTGTCCACCACGGGATAGACATGAAACTAGAAAAAGGCTAATAACAACGAGATGTTGGCTAAGTGAGTGTAATTTGGTGTATGGAATACTAGAGGTATAAATGACAAGCTGAATGAGGTGATTGAAGAAATGAATAAGTATAAATTGGATGTACTGTGTGTAAGTGAAACCAAAAAGAAGATAATTGGAATGTAAGATGTTAATTGAACGGTTAATGTGTGGTCTGGCGTATTGGAAAATGTGAGGGGGCAGGCTGGTGTAGGTCTGATTTTGATTGAAAAACTTGATTCATTATAGTTGCATATGTGAGAGAGTTCTTTGGATTCGTTTTAAAGTGAAACTTCAGAGAATAGTAATTGTTGTAGTGTATGCTCCTTGTGTATCGGAAACCTTCATATAGAAAGGAATATTTTTGGAATGAGCAAAAAGCTGTTTTCAGCCAGTTTGGATAAAGTTGTAATAGTAGAAAATTTCAAAGGTAGTGTAGGTATGCAAAATGCAATTTCTGATAATGTTCTGGTTACGTTTAATGATCCTTGTGTGAATGATAATGGTGAAAGATTAATCGAACTCTGCATTGAGAATGGTTTGTGTGTATCTAGTACGTTTTTCAACCATAAGTATATCCACACAAATACATGAAAAAAACGTACTCTTGGTCAAAAGAGTGGTATAGATTTTGTTGTTTATGATCAGCGTCTGAAACACTTAGTTGTTGACACTCGTGTGATGAGAGGTGCGGATGTTGGCTCCGAACATTACTTGGTCGTGTCACGAGTGAAGCTGCAAGTTAGCTGGAGGAAAAGGGATAGGAAGAAGACTAGGATGGAAAGAATAAATGTTGAAGGGCTCCCTGAAGATCATCAGCGTTACTCTAACTAACGCATAGAACAACGGAAGGAGCTGAAGTCATGTGAGAGGGACGTAGAAAAGAAGTGGCAATGTTTTAAGAACTGTGTTGTCACTGCTGCTGAAGATGTTTGTGGCACTACAATAGTGGGTAACAATAGAGGTGATGCTTAGTGGAATAGTGAGATTGAAGTGGCAGTAAAAAGAAAGAAGGAAGCCTATTTGGGGATGTTGTAAGGTAGAGTTTCTGTGGATGAAAATCGTTGTAAGAAGCGTGAAGCAGCTAAGCTGGTTCTCCAGAGTAAGGTAAAAGATAAGAAGGAGAAGGTGGAAAGGCATGAATTGACTCTTTGGAAAGATATAAAAGCTTTCTGGAAGCACATGAGACTCAGAAAAAATATAGGAAACAAAGGTTTAAGTTGTGAGAAGAATGGGATCAGGTAAACAATATGGGAGCCCAACGAGTTAAGTGAAAGGTGGGATGAATACTTCTGTGAGTTATTAGATCAAGAACGCAAAGGTGATTCTGAGGCAGAAGCAGATGATGTTAAAGTGCAGGAAGAAAGCACAGGAGGGAATGAGTTTTTTCGAAATGATGAATCCACGGGTTTTGCACGCTTTGATTATTTGCGAATAAGTATCTTTCGCGCAGAACAGGGCTGTGATTATTCATCTCCAGAAATCAGGTGTTTTAGACAAAATTGATTTGTGGCATTCTGCCATTAAAGATTACTTGAGAGCGGATGTGAGCCTACATTTTGATTTGGAAACTGATCATGACACACTCGCTCATGGAAATCTCTACCGTAGACCTGAACGATCATCTGCAGATAAAGGTTCTCTGAGAACTCACTTTCTACCCTATCTTTAAAAAGTCACGCTCTATTACACAGAAGATACTATCTGATAGAAAAATTAAAAGCATAATCAAAGCTGGTTTTCAGTGGAATTTTGGAAGGTATGGGTGAATTTCCCCTTGGTTGTTTGCATTTCGGTATTTAACGACCTGCATAAGCAACTCTTAAGGTAATACGAGGTTCGCTCCTATCAAATTTGGCGCCACTGGTTCCTAAGAGAGATAGCCAGCGCCGTAGTACAGGTTCACCACATCCATGAGTAGAACTCGAGCTCACATTAAACGACAAGTCACAATCGCACCCCTGTGTCCATTCACCCATCGAGGAGTCTAATTTCTCCTTTAGCGAGCAAAATTGATTTTGAAATGGCAAAGTGTCAGGACGATAAATATAATTACGCAAGAAGTGCAATATATCCGTTCTAAAAATACCAGCAACCAAACTTGTACGATAATAACAAACAAAATTACCTCGAAATGCCAGTTTATTGGAAACGAACAAAAAATCATTAGATGCCATGTATTTTTCTGTCATGATTACTGCTAAGTTTTCCGTTGTCATTTCGTCAGCTGATAATTTTTAATTTGCTCCTTTTTCTTTGTTTGGCATTTGAATTCATAATTGTTTGGAACGACAACGTCGCGATCGAACTGTTGATTTACTACAACTAGTTTCTTTAGCTGAAAGTAGATGGAATACATGTGAATGGTCTAAATGAGATTTGGAAAATAATGTTTCTTTCGCTATTTTGAATTGCTCAGTAAAACTTTTAAAAATGTTTATTTGTGCGATGAAGGTTTTATTACAATTTGCTTTTCGGTATTATCTTTCACAACGTGTATATCGCAGTTTAGTAAAATACTTCATATAATGAAATGCTCTGTCAGTCTCGTAATTTTCTCTTGAAAAGGAACTTTTCACCGATATTTAAAATTTCATGAGGGCCGTCGAAATAATAAAGTCCCTTCCGTGTGTAGCGTCGAATTTTTATGACATGTATACACTGCAGGTAGTTTTTGGTGACATCTTTGAGAGGCAGGTGATATGCTCTGTATCAGCTTAACATACACTGACGGAAAAAAATCCCAACACCAAAAAAGGGGTTGTGTTAGATAAACGACAGTTGGTAGGCGGTGAGAGTACATCTGTAAGATGACGTCTATGCAAATTTCGCGCTCCGCACATTCGTGTGGCGCTAGTAGCACCTCTCGGAACATGCAAAGCAGGTTTGCTGTAAATACGCGCTGTAACGTTCGCGATCGTTAGTTATCGTTGAGATTCGACGTAGGGTGTTGATGTTAGTCAAGAATGCCTTTAAGAAGACGAAGAAGCCATTATCAACAGCTCACGGAGTTTGAACGAGGTCGTGTAATAGGTCTACGAGAAGGTGGATTTTCTTTTCGCAATATTGCAGAACGACTTGGCAGGAATGTAGCCACTGTGCATGATTGTTGGCAGCGGTGGTCAAGGGAAAGTACTGCCTCAAGAAGACCGGGTTCCAGCCGGCCACGTGGCACTACTGAGAGTCAAGACCGCCGTGTACGGCGTATGGCCGTGGGGCATCGTACTGCGTCTGCGGCAGCAATTCGAGCAGCAGTTGCCACCACAGTGACACAACAAACTGTTAGAAATCGGTTACTTGAAGGACAGCTCCGAGCCAGAAGTCCTGTGGCGTGCATTCCACTTACTCCAAACCACTGCCGTTTGCGACGTCAGTGGTGTCAAGCTAGAGCTCATTGGAGGACGGAGTGGAGATATGTTGTGTTTTCTGATGAAAGCCGGTACTGCCTGGGTGCCAGTGATAGCCGTGTGTTGGTTAGAACGAGGCCAGACGAGCGCTTGCAACCAACCTGTCTGCGGTCGAGAAACACTGGACCTACACCTGGAGTTATGGTCTGGGGAGCAATTTCCTATGACAGCAGGAGCACTCTCATCGTTATCCCACGCACCCTGACGGCACAGTTGTACGTCGGTCTGGTGATTCAACCTGTTGTGCTGCTATTCATGAACAGCATTCCAGGGGGTGCTTTCCAATAGGAAAACGCTCGCCCGCATGCCGCTGTTGTAACCCAACATGCTCTACAGAGTGTCGACATGTTGCCATGGCCTGCTAGATCACCAGATCTTTCACCAATCGAGCACGTATGGGACATCATTGGACGACAACTCCAGCGTCCTCCCCCCAACCAGCATTAACCGTCCCTGTATTGACCGACCAAGTGCAACAGGCATGGAACTCCATCCCACAAACTGACATCCAGCACCTGTACGACACAATGCATGAACGTTTGCATGCTTGCATTCAACATTCTGGCGGTTACACCGGTTATTAATGTACCAGCATTTCACATTTAAAATGGCTCTTCTCGCGCTTACAATAAGCTGTGATCTTGAAACCTTAATCGATAAAATATGTTACCTATACAAATGTATTGCCGCCATTTCATTCCTCTACAACTATTTTTTCGTGGTGTTGGGATTTTTTTTTCGTCAGTGTATTTATTGCAATACATAAATCGAGTAATCTTAGTAAGCTAATTAACTTCCTAATTTATATTCATATTACAGAATCTTACTTTTTCCAGTGTAAAACCTACTTCTAGACAGAGGAGAGAATAAATATTATCTCACTCTCCACTATGGTTCTTGAAAGAATCTGAAGAAACTGCTGATGAATCCCAGTCGCTCACTGCCGAATTACTAAGCATACCGGGCTCATGCTGAGACCCTGAGAACAAGATTAAATTTAAAAAAAAGCGTACATTGCTTGTTTTCTGGCTCTGGATATCTCTTCGTCAAGGAAAGAAATGCTATGTAACTCCTATCAATCTTTTGCTGATGAGGGCCTTTGAACTATGAAAGATGACTTTCGCAGTTGCATTTTTTTACAGAAATCTTCAGATGCATTAATTCGTTAGTCATTTTCCATAACTAAGAGGCTTCATCTCTTACAAATGGTATTTAATATTCCAGTTTAGTTCAGTGGTTCATGCACACAGTCTGTTTTAGGCTGTTGAGAACGAAATAACTCAATTTTTTCCATTAAACTGAATTTTGGACTGGGAATATTTTTAAGAAATGCCACGTTCTGCGCATACAAAGTCATGTGTAAGAACAGGAACATTTCTTGTTATCTTACCAAAAATATCGTATCTTCTAAATGAGATACATAGAAATTATAGCATGCAAAAATTCAATTCTTGGATGTTCATACTGTGCACAAAATGTAAACTCGCGTCGGTTGGCATAGAGCAGCATAATTTGGCATGAGTAACTTTGCTTCAACGCTTATCCGTAAGCAAGAAATAATAAGTGTAGAAGCGATAGCAAGGTGGCTATGATGTGCGATGGATTTTCGCAAAATTATCACAACACACGTATGGATATTTGACTTAAATTAAGTGACTGAAGTATGAAGAACTCATCATCTCAGTAGTATTTGATGAGAATCCACTTGTTTTACTAATCTGTCTCGATTATCCCAAGAGTGGTATTAAGAGAATCATACATCTAGAAGCGTACACAGAAAATATTTCCGTTAGCGCGCATAAGGTAAACGTTGAGCCTCTGGAGAAGGAAACACATTTCTTTAAATATCAATCAGTATCTGATACATTTTCATTTCCAATTTAAATTACTTACTTCTCAATATCTCACTGATCTAGAAAATATCAAGCGATTAAATGGCATAATGGGATACTTCTTTATAAGTAGTTAAATTATTCTTATTGTTTTTTAACGAAAACCTTGAAAGAAACTCTATGGGCTATACTAAGTAGTTCATCCCTTATACCGGGCCACTTGTTCCATGGAAGGGAGAGAGCCAGTACCGTAAGAGAAACACAACATCCATGCCTAAGCGGAATTCGAGCCCGGACCTATGTCGGACGAATGGCCAGAATCAAGCGCTTAGATAACTGCGCCACCTGGTCGGCTAAATTATTTTGAACAAAAATAATCTTAGATTTGCATATAATGTAGGGATTTTTATGTACAAGGAAAACAACACAGCGTTAAATGCAAAATGCGATAGCGGATTTTAATTCTTTTCAGCAGAAATGACTGCCGTGCCACATTTAGAAATTGCAACTTTGCTCCCATAGATAGATCTGAGTTCTCTGTTCAGAGGAAGTAAATATTTACACGGAGACATCTATTCGCACGGGAGAAACTGGAAAGCGAAAGGACTTGCTTTGTGATGTTAACAGAACTGAAGGACCACTAAAGTTTCCGCGGCTGTTTCCTCACGTTGTGTTTCATTTTCAGAAGCATGCTCAAGACATCATCGCCTTTGAACAACAAATGAAAGAACCTGTCCGACATTAATGAAAAATTCTGGAAGATATAGTTTTTACAATGCAACCCACAAAACTGTTGCGTTAAGTCATCTTATAATTAAAATTTCCCAGAAAATGCTACTCCTCGTCAGGGAAATTTTATTAATGATTTTGTGACAAAATATTTCGTAGTTGTGGACGTTTTTCTTTTTGATTAAGAGTTTAACGACCACCGTGAGCAACTCAGTGGGCTATAAGCAGTCGCCCGTCTCTAATTTAGGGCCACTGGTTCCAGGGAAGACAGAGAGCCAGTGTCGTAAGACAACACACACACTCCATTCCTTACGGGATTCGAATTCGAACGCATCTCGGAAGAATGATCAGAAGCCATCTCTTAGACCGCTATGCTACCGGGGCGGCGTTGTAGACTTTCGACGTGTTGCACCGAGAAGAATTAAACAATCTTTCATTTTGCAGAACTTATAAAATCCGGCATGGACTGCAGTATGTTCACACAAAAGTTAGGAGGAAAAATGGTTTTTAATTTGTGACATATATCTCTTATTTAGCCTTCCTTTTTGAATTTCTGTTCATATGTAAATTAAATTTATCCGTAATGTTTCTTTCTGAGCAGTACGTCTGGCACCTTCTGTCAACAACTCACAGAGAGTGAAAGGAAAATAAAAAGTCAGTCGAGTGTAAAGAAAGGTGTGCTGTTACAAAAGTAACATAATTTACTGCTTGAAATAGGATCCAGGAAAAAGGAACAGAGCCAACGCCATAAGACAAATACCTCAGGTAGCACAGACTTGCAATTTAACGTAGGCCCAACACTAAGCCAAGGTCTTTTAGGAAGAGAAAACGATGACTCAGTTTTGGGCCTACGTTAAATTGCAAGGCTGTGCTACTTGGGACCCCACCCATGCTTCCGCCGGGACACGAACTCGGGTCTATTTCTAAATAATGTCCAGAAACTTGCGCCTCAGGTCACTCAGTCACTAGGGAGTCTGAAACAATCCCAACGACAAATGCGTTTTCTTAACCTTTGGCAAATGTTCATAAATTAATTGTTCGATAATAAATCCGTTTATTAAGCAGCTGGGCATCTTCATTATTATAATTTAATGTAGTAGTTATATGATGCACCGCGGAATGCTGGTGATCCACGATTTACAAAAAGCACAAAACCAAACCAGATTTGTGTTACAAATCGTGAAACGGTAGACAGGGAAAGATGAGAGCACAAATAAATTACTTTTGGTGTACAACATAGATTTTGTGAACGTATTTTCACAGATAATTAAAAAAAATAATCTGCGTTAAAGCAATTTCAACCATGATATGTGCACGCATTTCAAAGAGTGTCTAGTTTCCCTCAAAGATTTATGTTAAAGAGAAGCTTTTTGCCCCTCGTCCTCTACTCAGCCGGTTGAAGAAGTTCGGCCAATCTGTAAATAAATTTGACAAATCTCTTTGACTGAAAATTCACTAGTATATAACAGACGTAAAAATGAGTTTAATAGTTTATAAATAGCTGTATTTTGAGGAAATACCTATAAATACTGAAATTCACATAGTATTAATGTTCGTTTGTTGGCTTAATTACAACCATAAGCAACTCGGTAGACTATAAGCAGTCGCCCGTCCTTACGTTAGGGACAGTGGTCCCAGAGAAAGGAGAGAGCCAGTGCTGTAAGAAAACATCTATGCCTCACCGGAATTCGAAACCAGACCCATCTCAGAGAATGGTCAGAACCAGCGGTTGGACTACTGCACCACCAGGGTGGGTAGTATTAATATGTAGCTGAATGATCATTAGTATTTCTAGGAAGAGTGTTTAAGTACCGCAACTGCCGAGTTGTGAGTTGAGTTCAATATGATAATTTCGTGTTCTTGACTGACTCGTGGAAGCGTTGGTTTGCGGAACCATTACAACCATAAGCAACTCGGTAGACTATAAGCAGTCGCCCGTCCTTAAGTTAGGGACAGTGGTCCCAGAGAAAGGAGAGAGCCAGTGCTGTAAGACAAAGAAAACATCTATGCCTCACCGGAATTCGTCCTCTACTCAGCCGGTTGAAGAAGTTCGGCCAATCTGTAAATAAATTTGACAAATCTCTTTGACTGAAAATTCACTAGTATATAACAGACGTAAAAATGATTTTAATAGTTTATAAATAGCTGTATTTTGAGGAAATACCTATAAATACTGAAATTCACATAGTATTAATGTTTGTTTGTTGGCTTAATTACAACCATAAGCAACTCGGTAGACTATAAGCAGTCGCCCGTCCTTACGTTAGGGACAGTGGTCCCAGAGAAAGGAGAGAGCCAGTGCTGTAAGACAAAGAAAACATCTATGCCCCACCGGAATTCGAAACCAGACCCATCTCAGAAGAATGGTCAGAACCAGCGGTTGGACTACTGCACCACCAGGGTGGGTAGTATTAATATGTAGCTGAATGATCATTAGTATTTCTAGGAAGAGTGTTTAAGTACCGCAACTGCCGAGTTGTGAGTTGAGTTCAATATGATAATTTCGTGTTCTTGACTGACTCGTGGAACCATTTTAATCAGAACGATTTTATACGACTGGTTGAGAGTATGTCCCGGAGGGTCGCAGCTGTAATCGCCGCTCGTGGAGGCTCCACCAACTATTGAAGGTAAGTAAACTTCGTTTTCCTTTGCCATCACAGGTGTCTAATTATTTGTTGGTAGATAGCGTATTTAAGATAAGGGTAACTAAGCAGTATCACTAATATCAGTTGACACAGAACAGATCCAAGAAATGCTAGTTAAGGAGGGTTAGCAATATCGGGTTGACTCTTCTAACTTTGATAAATAGAAAACAGTTTTCAGTTGATGATATCTTTTTAATTTAGAAGTTGAACGTTCACCATAGGGAACTCTTAGGTCTATAAGAATTCACACGTCCCTAATTTGTGGCCATTGGTTTCATGGAAGGGGAGAAACAATCGCCATCAGACAAACACACAACCGAAGATTCATGTGGGACTCAGACATTCGGGCTCATCTCGGGGAATGGTCAGAAGCCAAAACCTCACACCACTCTGACTCTACCCTGGGAGGTAGTACGATTTAGAAATCTTCTACATTAGTTTTCGAGGACACACGCTGGAAGTTTTGTATCCTGCAACAAGTCTTTTGTAACACAGGTGGGAAATATTCTGCCAGTTCTAATCTCAAGTCCATAAAACCGCAGTCAAATTTCCGTAAATGTCGTGATGATGGATTTTTCAAATTTCGCATGCTCAAATGATTTCTGCTTTTGTTTCTTTCATACAAATAAGAGTGGGCATTATTTCAGTGGCGTACCAAATACACTCGGGGTCGCCCCGAGTGTATACCGATACAACCTACTCCAAAACATTTACGCCAAATTTAATGCAAATTTCATTTTTTTATAGACATAAAGCTAACCTCTTTGAAATGCCCCATGATTACACACAAAAACTATGTAACTGTCATATGACAGAGTCTAATGAACTTTTGCGATTTATACAAAAATATAGAGCATAAATCAGTGAATAAATAAGTAACAATTACGAATTAGGGCATAAAACACGTAAAATTGCTTAAAATATTTACTCTTGAATATAAAAAACACACACACACTTACATCATGTCTCAATGTTTTGTACATAATAAAATATATTTCTTTTGACTTTCATAAAAAAAAGACAGCTCTCTGCTTCTTCGTTCCCGCGTAAAACATCTTTGTGGCCAGTATATTCTGAAGGATGCGTAGTTACGTGAAAACATGTGTAATACGTAACACCGTATCTTCATTGGTACCAAAATGTAATTCACTGAACTGATATTTCTTCTACATCCTCTTGTTAATATGCATGCATAGGAACTTTTGAAATTGCCGTGAAAAGGGGTCTCAAGTTCTCTGCAGTAGCTGCTTTCCCGTCATCTAGTTTTTATGAACTAAAGCAACGAAAGTGTCTTCTAAAGATTTTACGTATTTTTTGAATAAAAAGCAAAACTTGCTTTCCTTTTCAATACACTGCTGGCCACCCAAAATGCAACACCAAGAAGGACAAGAGATAGCAAAGCCAGATTTACTGGACACATAACAACAGATACAAAGACGAAACGATTGAGCTTACAGGCCCGTGCGACTTGCGGAACACACAGACATCAATAGTTCGTGTGGCCCCCATGACTGGCAATAACGACCGCTACACGACGCGGCATCGAACGTAAGAGGCTTTGGATGTGGGCTTGGGGTATGTCGGTCCAGGCTGCTTCCACGCGTTGCCACAGTTCACTAGGCGTAGCCGCGAGTAATGCTTTCTGGGCCACTCGGTTGCCGATCAGCGACCACACGTGTTCGATGGGCGACATATCGGGAGAACAGGCGGGCCACGGCAGCAGTGACACCTGGTGGGCCGTGAAGAATTTTTGATCGATGCGTGCCACGTGCGGGCGCGCCTTGTCCTGTTGAAACGTGGCAGCTGGCAGGTCCTGCAGGTAAGGGTGGACTACATGCTCCAAAACGTCGGAGATGTAGTGGTGGCTGTTGAGTGTACCGTCGATGCGTACCAGATGGGTGCGGGTGTCATATCGAAGTGCGCTCCAAACCATAACGCCAGGCAACGGACCGGTATGACGATGCATACTGCAGGCGTCATACAGTCTTTCGCCACGGTGCCGCCACATGCGGATCCGACCATCGTGGTGCTGCAGGAAGAATCGGGATTCGTCAGAGAAAACAATGTCGTGCCATTCCGTAGTCCAGGCGCGGCGTTCAACGGCACACTGCCGCCGCACTAGCCGGTGGTGTAACGTCAATGGTAATCGGAGCAATGGGCGCCGGGCAACAAGTCCCCGCTCCTGCATACGACGTCGAACGGTACGTGCTGACACAGGTTGTTGCGCAACACACCCTAATTCCTGCGCTAACGTTCGTTATGTGGCGGGGCGAGCCGTCAATGCCCGCCGCACAACATTCCGGTCATCTCGTTAGATGGTGTGCCGCGGCTGCGGCAATCGCTCACGTCTGTCTGTCCGTCCCTCCTGCAACCTCGGAATCTATACTCGCCTCACTGTGGCTGGATGCCGTCTTACGCGGACGCCGATGTCTCGGTACGATAAACCGCTGTCGCGATAAGCCGCTATCCGTCCTCTGTCGAACTCCGAAACTTGCTGGAGTGACTGCCGTTTTCTGCGACGAGGCATCAGGAAGCTTCCCACGTACAGGTCCTGCAGCACAACACACTTCCTCTACTTACACCCGCCTTCTATGCACCCTTCTTATAGTGCTTCTCGGCGGCGTGCCGGTCGCACATGATTTGCATATGCCCTGCAATGCTAATCGTTTGCATGTCCTCTTGCGGGCGACGCATGCTGCGAATTTCAGGCCAATCGGATGCTTCCTTCTTGGTGTTGCATTTTGGGCGGCCAGCAGCGTACTTCATTCAAAGCTACCTGAATTCCTGGCTATGCGTTTCGTAATAAGTTTTCGCAAAACATTTTGTAAAATATTTTTTGTTCAGGCTAGAAGCCTTCTCAGCCGCGACCCCCCATCCCCCCCGCCGCCATGCGGGGTTTTCAGGGGTCCTCAATACTCCCCTGCATTCTACATAACTTGAAAAAGGTCACCAATTTAGACGATGCAGAAAAATTTAAAAAGGTTGCGTGTTATGTAAGTGCTCGGAAAATATTATTTTCGAGTCTATGATGAACTTTCATAAAAAAAAAAAAAAAAAAAAAGGTTTTCAAAGAAATGACCTATCACGAACATTATACATATCCTGTAATTCGAGATACTTTAAGCACAAAAATAGACGGTTTAGTGAAAAATATTGGCAAAATTTAAGAGATGAGTTAGTCCCTTACTTTTATCCTTTTCCCACGTGTGATGAGGGGCTGACATGTTGCCACCAACCCTTTGTAATAATGGTGAATTCAGAAATAGCTTTGGGTAATCTAGAAATCATTATGTTTATACCTATGCCGTTTCTTGTTTGTGCGACGATTCAGGCCGTATATCGTAATCTTTATTAATATTATGATGAGTTGGCCCCTCTTTTTTCTCATTTTTCCCACGTGCAGTTAGAGATTTGTTACCCACCAAGCTTTCGGAATAATGGTGAATTCGGAAATAGCTTTGTATAATCTACAGGTCATGGTGTTTCTTGTGTGCCCGACAATTCAAGCCGTGCACTGGGATCTCAATCAATATTATGATGACTTATACGAAAAATAACGTGGTACATATACTGAATCATTTTCTTTGGTCTAAACTTTAGGGAGAGATTGTATAACAGTAAAGTTACCCCACTTTCTTATGAAAACTTTGATTCCAGAAGCTCCATTAGGATTCTTTATTCTGAAATCACTGGGCTAAAGAAAATATATTGGAAACCGTTGGTCGGTGGCCAAGTATTGCTCTTCAACGCGCTTTAGCAGGAAATCTAAAGATCGAAACAACAGGGTGGTGGTGGTCTTTCACATTAGTTTCTGATATTTCCAGCTTGAAGTATGAGTACACTCAATATTCTCTTCAAATGCAGAAATCAGGAGCTTTTATTTGGGTTTTTAGTTTCTTCTCATTTCCTTTTCGTTTTTCTTCTCTTTAAGTATCGGTTTTAGTAACAATTTTAAAGCTCCACACAGTCTAACGTTCTTCATGCATTTCCGAACTTTGAAGGGCAATTTAAGAGCTGTTCTCGTAAAAGTTAGCTATTATGTTATAATGGTTTTATTAAAATAGTGGAGCTAATTCTGGTATTCGGTAGTTCTTTGATCCATATAATTTATAAAATTGTTGATAATATGAATAATTGGCGCCAGGCATTTTGACCTTTTGAATGATTCTGATTTGTTGACTTCAGAATAAACTTCAACACCATGGGAAACAGTTTTAATGCAACATAATAGTAGGTGATGCTAGTAGAGCATGTACACAGCCGAGTCACATTATTGTGAACACCTCGTACTTTTGACGTCAACAGCGCGTAGCCAGTGAAAGAAGGCACGTGTCATGAGCTGGCTTGGGGCATATAAGGTGTGCTGCAGGCATTATGGAAACATATCACTTGTTGCTGTCATGGATATAAGGAGCGATTTATCAGATTTGCAAAATGGGGTGATTAATGGCTTTCGGGCCAAGGGTGGCAGTATTTCATCGCAGTTGGTGAACTGTTCACGTGCTGCTCTGGTTAAAGTGTATCATGACTGGAGTAAGGGCACCACTGCGAATAAGCAAAGTGGAAACTGCGGAGCACCACGTGCTATTGATGTAAGACGTGAATGTCGGCTTCGAAGGTGCGTGAGGGCCGACCGATATGCTACAGTGGAGCAACTCACTGGCCGAATGAACCAGGGAGCTAACGGTAGTGTGTCTAAAACGACGCTTCAGCGAACCCTGTTACGTATGGGGCTCCGATGCAGACGGATGGTCACTGCACTTATGCTAACAAAGGTACATCGGCAGACATTTGCACGGCAGTGTCGGAATTGGACCTCCGCTGGTTGGCAAGGGATTGCCTCTCCGATGAGTTACGTTTTCTGCTTCATCGAACGGATGAACATTGGCGTATAAGGCGATAAATATCGGAGAACAAACGTGCCGTGCAACCGTTTCTGGAAGAGCACAAGCTGGTGGGGGCAGCATTATGTTCTGAGGAATGTTTTCGTGGTATTCTCTGGGTCCACGTATACCTGTAGAAGGCACTATGGACCGAATTCGTTATGAATCAATCCATGCAGACCACGAACACACATACATGCTGATTGTCTTCCCTAGGGAGGATGGGATCTTCACGCACGATAATGCGATGTGTCACACAGCTAGAAATTTCCGAGAGTGGTTGGAAGAGCACGATGAATACTTCAAAGTACTTCCCTGGCGACTTAATTTCCCAGACTTAAACCCAATTGAGTATCTGTAGGACCACCTCGATCGTGTTGTTCGCTCTATGCAACCTCTACCACGCATCCTCCAGCAGCTGTGAAATGCACTGCAGTCAGCATGATTCCACATACCTGTGAACACTTTCCAGTACCTTATTTAGTCACTCCAAGCCATTCTAGCTGCTGTCCACGCTGCACACGTTGGTTACTCTTGATATTAGCTGGTGGTCACAATAATGTGACTCGACCGTGTAATTACGCTCATTCTCCAAATGGAAAGTATGCAGCTCCATAGGCTCATACCCTATTCAATATGTTTACTTGGGGAGTATCTTCTCCGTCTACTAATACTTAGCTGCGATATTTCTTAGAATGTTGTAGGGCGTTATTTCACAGAAAATATGAGCACGCACAGAGAGTCTGCTGTTTTGTACGAAGAAGAAAGTAAAATGCAATGCCTGCTACTCTGAGTCACAGTAGTCTAGTGAGGTAATGTACTTTCAGCCTGAATAAAAGCATATTATTTATATTAAAAGATGCTATTACTTGTTCAATTTTCTTTGCTTTCTGTATTTCTGCAAGTACAAATTACTGACGAACTCTTTTGATATATAATGCTTGGTGACGTTATTCCACCACAGTACGGCGCAGTTAGCTTGTCGTCAGAGAAGGTAGGAGTGGTAAACGCCTGTTTCAAATGCCGTGCTGCCGACCAACAGGAGCGAAGGGACGGGTGAGCTGGCGTGGGTTTTAGGCCACCCAACGTTTCTTTGAGCCCACCGTTTAATCCCCCTATCAAAATATTTAAGCTGTTAGAACATACGCCTGAGGCAACCCTCTATGATTTTGGGGAACTTGGATAAACGTACCTGAATTCTTCGAATTCACAGAAATTTGGTTATATAAAATGATTGTTTTGCTACATTTAGTGTTCGTACTTCTGGAAAATTTAGGGAACCATCTGAGCGAATTTCTAAGAGAGTAGTAGAAACACACCACTTTTATAATTATAGTTTAAAAGATGAGAGAGAGCGAGAGAAATAGATATTTCTTGTCAGGTAACAAACTAAAATTCATAAACAGCTTTATGACAGAAAAAAAGAAAAGGAAGAAACAAAGAAAAACTACGTAAGTAAGCTAAAATTGCGAAGAAAGAGCAACTTGCCATAAAGATTCGTATAAATGGTTACCATAGTAGCTATGTTAAATATACAGTATACTAATACAGTATGCCCCTCAAACATTAACAGCATCAGATAAAATCCGCATGAACGGAATATTTTGCCAAACCTTCTGCCTAGCATTTCAAAATTTATTCCCCCACCCCTCATGCTTAGCCCCTCCCCCTAACAGCCCCCTCCCCATTTCTGAGCGGCTGGCTCGCCACTGCGGACCAGCCGCTCAGAAATGGGGATAGTTTGCAGATTTTTCGAGTCTTTTTGTGTATAACATGAATGCGTGTGGTTCCTAAAATCGCCCCGGGGCGTAGTAAGCTATTCCCTACGGTTTCCCTTGACAATTTGTGAGGAAGGCGATAGGAACACACACACACACACACACACACACGCCTCATCGTAATCCCTCTTCCCCTGGATATTCGTTGCCATTATAGTGATGAATCGCCGAAACTTCCTTCTTGGACTACTATACCTGATGATAGCATTATCCGACAGTACTCTCTTGATATATGGACGACCTGAAAAGCTTTTAAAGAATTCAAAACACCACCAACAACAAAATTACAGTAGCGAGTCAAAGAGAAAACATATAATTCGCATCCCAGGAACTCTCTTCCTTTTGGAAATATTTGTGGTATTTTAGCCTTTACAGTGCATTCAAGGTAGGTAGATCGATATAAATATACAAAATATTCAGAAATGGTATGTCCTCCCAGTTATCTCTGAGGAATATTCCAACACATACTCACCCCTTGTAATTTCTAAATGTGCGCCTTTCCTTCGAGATATAAAGTCCTTAAATGCTGTAAGGCCTTTATTGTGCCTGTAGGCATTCCGTACTTCCAATAAAGCATGAGAGCCATACCTAAAGCGCAGTACATATACCCTCTTCGATTATTTTGGAATTATGCACAAACGCATTAATGTTCCAATCATACAGAACCAAATCACACCGTTATGCTATACGTAATTTATTAGCTTCATTACTTTCATAAATGTTAAAGATAACGACTGAAAACTTTTCTTAATGAGATCGGAAATAGAAACAATTATTCCCACTCTCATTCCACACAAATACATAACTCTGAGGAACTGTCCGCTTAGCAGAAAATCCACTCTTCCTCAATAAGAAGGTGACCCTTTTTTGTCTATTCTAGCATTTTTGTCATATCCGCAGTACAAAATCATTTCAAAAATTAATTGCATCAGTGTCAAAGTTTCAAATGACTTTTACTCGAGTACCTTTACCTTTAAAAGGAATCCTTAGGTTAAAAAAAGAAGTTGTCAGAAGCAAAAACAGTCATACGTGAGTCACTTCACATTAATTTTGGCGTAAAATTCCATGGCGAAATATTGTTACAGTAAAGCCCGTTCCTAAATGCGACGCCAAAAAAGTAGTGATATCTGAAGTAAATACCTGGCTTTTACTTTTCCATGGATAAATGGTACAGAAAATGCCAGTAAAACTAATTTCGAAGTTTTTCATGAAAGATCATCATGAAAGAAATACTGGATTGCACCATATAATACAAACTTTGAAAATGACAATCCGATTTTCAATCGGAAACTTGAGACTTGATCGTTCTGGGTGGTGTAGTGGTACCCGGGAGCTATCTAGGAGACGCGGATTCGAGTCCCGCTCCAGGACGATGAAATTTTCAAGTTTTCGGATATTAACTGACTTACCCTCCTTGTCACATTTACACCAAAAATCGGATTGTCATCTTCAAAATTTGTATTATATGGTGTAATCCCGTATTTCTTTCGTGATTTATCTGCTCCTCCAGGCAACCGCGGGATAGGTTTCTTAACCTCCAGATTCGCTAAGCATGAATGCCGGTTGCTTCTACTAGCGAATCCTGTGATGGTTATATTCAAATTAATCGGAAACTTTTCACTTGGTAGTTCTGGGTGGTGTAGTGGTTAGCATATCCGGGCGCTATCTGTGAGACGCGGATTCGAGTCCCGCTCCAGGACGATGAAATTTTCAAGCTTTCGGATATAATCTGACTTACCATCCTTGAGACATTTACACCAAAAATAGGATTGTCATCTTCAAAGTTTTTATCACTTTTAATTAAAACAATTGTTAACTGTTTGATTTTCAATAACTTAAAAATGTTCTTTTTCTATTTAAAAATGGAGAGTTGGCCATGATATCCATTACACTTCACATTTCCTTGCCCTTTGGGCTACTTATAATGTTGCCTTTCAAGTATTCTTCTTTATATACATCCAAGAAAATAATAACCTATCACATTCGTTCCATAGAAGTAAAGGCTTTAACGCTTCACAGAAAAGATTATGGGCATTCATGATTGCAACCGCTTTCTGAATGATAAATTTTCTGATTTCGTAAATTAAAGAAAAGCGTTTTTTAAACGTGATTGCGCCACATTTAGTTATAAAACTGTCGAGTCTAACAACATGATTTATTGTAGTAGGCATGATCATGTGTTAGTAATAAAATAAGCACAAAGCGTTATTTTTTTTTTTTTTTGATTGGAGATTTATCGACCACCGTGAGCAACTTAATGGGCTATAAGCAGTCGCCCGTCCCTAATTTAGGGTCACTGGTTCCAGGGAAGGGAGAGAGCCAGTGCCGTAAGACAAGCACAACATCCATGCCTCAGCGGGATTCAAACCCGGACCCCTTTCGAACGAATGATCAGAGGCCATCGCTTAGACCACTGAGCCACCGAGGCGGCACAAAGCGTTGTGAGCAAAAGTTCACGTTTGCTAGTAATAGTATGTAAAAGAACATATTAATAATCTATGGTTAAACTTAAATAACGTGATTCTACTTAAAGTATTTTGTGACGTACCTGCCAGCAGGACGCACACGACATAAAGGCAGATAGCAGCGACCACGAACGTCCACGTAGCCAAATTGGTTGAGCGACTTATTCCGGAATGAGGGGACCCGGGTTCAAGCCCCGGCATGGACAAAAATGACGGAGAAATTTACTTCGTTATAATGGCGCCCGAACTTTCCGGATGATCCGGCCGTTCAACATCTCGCAATGGTGTGATGTTCTTTCCACACTGCGACAGAGGAAAAATCAGAGAATCACGTCTCCAGCGCTTCGAATAATAAATGTGTGTGACGTTGCATTCCACACACCAGATTGACTAGGAGTTCTCAAATGTACGTTCTACAGTGGATGGCTGCCTACGACGATTCGTGGTCACGGCTGACCCGTGGGCCATGCCCCCGGCCCTCTTTCAGGGGAGGGGGGTTGTGACATACCTGCCAGCATGGCGCACACGACATAAAGGCAGATAGCAGCGACAACGAACGTCCGCGTAGCTCAATTGGTTGAGCGACTTATTCCGGAATGAGGGGACCCGGGTTCGAGCCCCGGCGTGGACAAAAAGGACGGAGAAATTTACTTCGTTATAATTTATTTACCAAACGGGATGTGTGAAGTAACTGCACGTAAACCAAATGCTCCTGACGTCATTCTCATTAACGCACTCTCTTGGGATGAGTCCTTTCTGCACTCAGATCATAGTCTTTCCTTATCTGTTGGTTCTAAAAAACATACATCTGAATCACATCTACATATCCTTACCATTAATATCCAGACAACTGCATGTCTACGAATAATCTTTGTTTACAAAACATTTGAAATTGTTTTCTGAAACCTATGACATTTATGAATCCCTCTAGTCTTCGTGAAATACTGGCTACCAGTGTTTTGCAAATGTCAGCCGATAGTTCTGCCATTCGGCCTTCAAAGCAGTGACCAGTTCAACTTTGTTATTTGTGTGTGGGCGATTTCTTCCTCCACGCACCCGAAGATTTAATTCGTACCAGAGATGCTCCATATGGTTCAGTTCAGTGTTTGGGCTGCTGCCTAGTCCAAGACGATGAACTCAAACCAATGTTTAGCCACGCAAGCAGGGAATTATTATCCGTTGACCTTCTGATAGAGGTATGCTCTTTTCCCAAAGAACTAAAACAACATTCTTAGTACATAATTGTCCAGGACGTCGAGAAAAAGCTAAGCATTCCCAGTTTGTCCAATGCAATTAACGGACTCCCATCGAACCTCGAAAAACAGCTTCATACCATCACGCTTCTTCCACCAAAATTCGTTGTCGAGATGACTCAGTTCGGAAAGTACCGTTCTACCAGCATCCACCACACTCGGAAGTACCATCAGATTGGAACATGGTGTTTCGCAACTCTCCGTCTAAAACAGTTTTCTATTAGTCTGCAGTCCAAGATAGACGTTCCTTGCATCACTTTAATA
Organism: Macrothele yani; assembly: GCA_039090855.1. Classification (NCBI taxonomy): domain Eukaryota; kingdom Metazoa; phylum Arthropoda; class Arachnida; order Araneae; family Macrothelidae; genus Macrothele; species Macrothele yani. The sequence continues at coordinate 74,878,262 of CM077002.1, read as the reverse complement.
TGTGTGTGTGGCATTATTCAAGGTGATTAGTGGCTTGTTGATGGCTGCTCGCTCGTGATAACAACTGTCTTGCATCATTGTGTACACTACAATGGTACTAACTTATGGCTAGATAGTCTCATATAAGGTTTGCGTGATTTGCGGCCATACTGATTATAGGATATTCCTTTGCAGAGATCTCCCGTTACGTTCTGTCAGCGTGGAAGGTTTACTGGCACTTGACAGGCTCTGCCCTAATATGATACCAATTTCATATCACATCACCAAACGTCGACCTAGAGATCTTAAAAGAGGTGAAAGGCTACGTATCGAGAGATCGCGTATGTGACACTCTATTCCGTGTTGGAAATTAGTTGATTCTGTTGATCGAGACTCCTTGCATTCATAGTCGTGCAATTGCCTCATTATAGCCATAAAATTAAATTTTTAGTGAGTTTGCGACGTGATGCCTGCGTAGGACCCACATCGGTATCAAAAGGATGGTTAAATTATGAGACCGTGTGTCAAGCATGATATCACGAACTCGACCAGTGAGATGATCTCAAAGATATGTCGAAAAAGTTCACAATATCATCTTTTAAGACTCTTTTTTTTTCTCATCATTTAAAGATGATTCTTTTCCTAACTTCACAAATGAAGGCACCTTCAAATTTTCCTTTCGGAATTTTCGTTAAGCGGCCGGTTTACTTGAACGAAATGGTCTCCAAAACAGAATTGTTAGCAGGGAAGCCTAGTTTTACGAAAGCTGCGGTAAATCAATTCATTTCCTCTTCGCATCTCATCAGTAACTACCACAAACCTGTCACCAGTGAAAAGCGCCCCTTCCAGTTCTTTATTTTCTAAGGCATAATCGGGAGGGGCTAGTGTTCTTGACATGGACGTCATGGGTAGAAGCAAGTTACTTAAACATCTTCACTGTTCCTTCATAGGTTTTTGTGACGTGACTTTCAGATTACATGGACTGGTATGTTGGTGACGTGTTTCACGTCCTACACGACAGCGTTATAAATCAGTCGGGAACCTTGGCTTTCACGTGACGTCACTAAAGTGCGAAACTAATCGCTTAAAAAGTCTTGCCCTTTTAGCAGGCAATTAGTTAGAAAGGATTAGGTCAATCAATCCACTTAAATGGTCACCTTGAACAACAAAGTTAAGCAAAGCTTTTTTATGAACAGGTTCACTCGTACCAGTTGCGTTCGATACACTTTTTAGAGACTGAATATATTCGTTCGAGCTGATTTCCGTTGAGTTTACTAACCCCGAATTGATTCGTTCCAGCCTGGTAAAGATTAATATTTATATGTTGTTTAACGGTAGGAACTTAGTTAGGTGCGGTGCAGAAGCACTTTTGTAAAGCTGAAAGGCGATCGCGCAACATTTAGACAACTGAGTGGATTTTAAAAACACACGGACATTCAAGAACATTCTCTAAGCTGTGTTCCTCTCGTTTCAATTTACTGCAGATGTAATTTCTTTCATAGCGATATTCTTAGTGGAAAAAATGCGACATTAAATTTTAAGGAAAAATATTTGCTCAGCCTATAAATAAGAAGTTATAATTAATAGATCTCATTTAAAGAAAATCAGAGACCTACAAATGAGCAGCTTAAATCCGGTAGTTAACTGAATTTCTTGAGAATATAAAGTCTGATAAAAACGAATATTCAATGAGCAAATCAAGGTGCATAGAAACTGCTCAAAATCCTGAACTGTTCTAAAATGGTTAATGAAACTCAAATGCAAATAATTCTGCATTTTTATTCTTATTAATTGAATTATTAGTCCTGCTGTATTTCCTTAAGACATATCTAAGTTCAACACAGAAACTGATTCTTACTTTCCATCCTGTACTGCGCTTGATATAAACTGATTCTCGGATAATGGACAAAGTCAAAAATCGAATCGAAGAATCGCAGCATGTTAGTACACACAGTAATGTGACAGATTGCTTATTTGTAATACATGCAATTAGGCAAGTACAGAAACGGAATCAAATTGTTTGGAAATTTTAACTAAAAGAATATCAGTGCTTTACTCGGTATGAATGTCACATTCTAAAAACTGAGCATGTAATCAAGAACACAGCCATTTTTTACGCTTTCCAACCGTAGGTTGAAGAAGCGTATATGCTCCAGCTTTTTCCGTCCGTCTGTCTGTCTGTCGGCCCGATAACTCACGTAAAAATGGTTCGATTTCGATGAAAATTTAGTATGTGGTAGGGAACCACCTGGGGACGAACCCTATTGAAAATGGGTGAAGTGGGTCAAAGGTCACGACATAAGAGCGGGATCCATTCAATTGCCCTTATGCATCATAACTTGCGTAAATATGGTTTGATTTTAGTATGTATTTTTAGTATGTGGGACCACTGGGGGACGAACCCTATTGAAAATGGGTTAAGTGGAGTCAAAAGGTCAGGACATAGGATCGGGATCCATTCCATCGACCTTATCCCACACTATTAAGGTGGACGTCAAGTAATTTTGCTTCCTATATTTCCAATGGAAAACCTTTTGTACACATTTCCTTCACAATTAGTGTGTTCCCAAGGATGGAAATTTGAACATCGGTTAAAATAACTTCATACTATAACTTGGAATACTTAACATTTTCTAAAACATAAGCATAATTATATTAAAAAACAATAACGTTTCCTTTGGTGGTGTTGAAACCAGTAAAAAGATGGCGCGACCTGTAGTTTTATCACGTCAGTGGACAAATAAATGTTGGATTGCATAGTTACGGTTATGGTTTAGAAAATATTAACTATTCCAAGTTATGAAATGAAGATATTTTAATCGATGTTAAAATTTTCATCCTTGGGAACGCATTAATTGTGAAGAAAATGTGTGCAGAAGATTTTCCATTGGAAGTATAGGAATCAAAATTACTTGACGTCCACCTTAAAGTAGCAATTCTCGTATGTATGTATGTACATTTTATTTTGAAAACAGCTCTAAGAATTTTGATGAAATTCGTTAACCTACCGTTTTCTGGTACTAGAAATCTGTTTAGCTTGATTTCGACTTTAGGAGAATTCGTTTAGTGGGTAAAATAACCACCCCGAATTATAACGTTTTTGGTGCCATGGCGTCGTTCCATTAATGTTACCAATGCTTAGAAATCTTATGACGTCACAATCTCGCGTTTGAGAATGTTGGCGCGCGGTCACGCCATGTGTCTCATTACGTTACGCGTTGTGTGTGGATCCTATTAAAGTTTTATGACGTTACTCTCTTGCGAGCAGATGGTCGCGATTCCCATCTGCCTCATTACGTCACGCGTTGTGTGTGTATGTCCGTCCGCACGATAACTCGCGTAGCAATCGTTCGATTTCGATGAAATTTTAGTATCTGGTAGGGGAACACCTGGGAAGGAAACCTATTTAAAGTGAACTAAATGGGGTCAAAGGTCAGTACAAATAAGCGGGATCCATTCCACTGCTCTTATGCGTCATAACTAACGTAAAAAAGGTTCGATTTCGATGAAATTTTAGTATGTGGTAGGGGACCGCCGGGCAACAAACCCTTTTGAAAATGGACGAAATGGGGTCAAAGGTCAGGACATAGGAGCGGAATCACTTCCATCGCCATTATGCGTCATAACTTACGTAAAAATGCTTCGATTTGGATGAAATGTTAGTATGTTGTAGGAACCTGCTTGGGGACGAATTCTCTACAAAATGGGCGAAATGGGGTGAAAGGTTAGGACACAGGAGCGGGTTCTATTCCATAGCCCTTATGCATCATAACTTGCGTAAAAATGCTTCGATTGCGACAAAACTTCATCATGTTATTTCGGAGGTATAACGAACCGGTTCTGTTGAATATAATTGAAATGGGATCAAAGGGCAGGGCACAGGACCGAGATTTATTCCACAGCCATTATTCTCATAACTTGAGTGATAACTTGAGTAATGATTTCTGGTATGTTGGAAAGCGTATATAATCAATGCATTGCATGATTTTACATACTTATTTAATATTTCTTTCGTTTTTAATCATCATCGTTATACGATATAGTGTTCGATATACACTCTGTAGACCAAACTATCCGAACACCGAGGACGAAGAGAAACAAATGTATTTATTAACCAAAGTCAGTGTATAGCCATCCCACCTTTGGCAGTTATGGCTGCAAAGACCCTTCTCGGGATACTTTCCACGATGTGCCCGTTAATCTGTGCCCGAATGTTACTCCATTCCACCTACAGAGATTCTACCAGAGCTTCCGTAGAGGAAGATCTTACCGGCCGAGATAGAATTCGGCGTTCTAGCTCGTCTCAAAAATTTTCTATTGGATTTAGATCTGGACTTTGGGCCGGCCAATCCAACAATTAGACTAACTGCTCTTCAAACCAGTCCTGGATAGACTTGCAGTGTGAAAAGGCGCTCGATCTTAATGAAACAAACACGGATCTGTACTGAAGCATAAGTAGTACCACAGCATAAGTCGGGCTAAATTTCTTAGATAGTATTCTTACCTGGCGGCCATTAAGCTGGAAGGCATCGAAACAAAATGTCCCTTCCAGCAGAAATGGACCTACACCATCACAGATCTCTCTCTATATTTGACTTAGAAAAATGCTGTTCTTCTGACAGTATTCCCTAACTCCACACATAAATGCATCTACCTGAAGGAAAGTGTGAGTAGCGTGATTTGTCACCCCACACGACCTTCTTCCATTTTTCTGTGGTCTATGAATATTGAGCGAGGCACTACCACAGTCATCGTTTGATATTGCCTAGACTAATGTAGGTCTTCTGCGCAGCAGACCTAGCATGGCAGCAGTGTTTATTCAGTTCCCAATGGACTGTCCTAGTGCAAATAACTACTGCAATGGCTTGCGCGACTTCGCCGGCCAGGTCTTTGGCGGAGGACGTGCGTGCTTCCTTTATATTTCACAGCAAGCTTCTTTTGGCACGATAACTCAGTTTTGAGGCCTTCCAGAGCCCGTCTCTGCTGTAATGACACCATCTGCTTTTCATCGAAGAAGAAAATCCGTGACAGTGGTTTTGGGGAATTCCAGAGCGGGGCAGTGCCATGAGCCTTGCATCTGTAGACAAAACGTTCAGCTTCAAGCGGTACAATAGCTTTCAGTGCGGTTTCACAGATATGTCCCCCTTTTATATAAAGCACTCAACACACACAGCGAAATTGCTTCTGGTTCTCCAAATACACGTTTATCTGCATATGTGGTGTTGTCAAAATAATTTGTCTACAGCGTGCAGTTGGCATAGAGGTACACGAAAGGCCCGTTCCAGTAGATTGAATCAGCACTGATCGTGAAAGAAAACCGGTCACTAAAATATCGACAGCATTAAATTCTGTGTAAATTTCAAACATAGTGAATAAAGCCGAATTGGGGTTCCGAAGAACTCGAAGTTTGCACGAGATATTGAAAAGAAAAGAACTCCAAATTTACCTTTTACTTCACAGTCTATTCCTTTCGGAGAATATTAACTTAGGGTTTTTCAAGCGTGTTCGAACACCAAAAAACAGAAGCATATAAGAAATAGGAATGGGTCATAAATCACTCGCACTAATTCCTAAAAGTCACGCTAAACCAAAGCAATGAAAAAAGAGAAAACGCAAAAGTTTGACAAAGATGGAAGCAGAATATTAGGAAAAACATATTCTTAATCGCTGGAGCAAAAGCGATGCAGATATTTATGTCTTGTTTGTCTTTCCTTTTTGCTTTCTTTTCTTTTTTTTTTCTTTTTTGATGTATATATTTTGAGAAAAAAAACGCACAAAATAATACAAAGATGAACCATTTTCTTTATTTTATGGGGATGAGGAAATGCGCTTGGAACGGAGGATCAAAACTGCAATAAGCTACTTCGAAACAGAGACGCATAAGATGAATATGGAAGTTCCTGCTCTTGTTCAAAAGTACTGGGATTAGTGTTAAATGATCATGCTATCTCAGATTGAAAAATCAGTCACGCAATAGGCAGAACAGAAATTGAGGATTAGCATGCGAAAGGAAATTCAGGATGAAAAATCTGACGCATGGTGGAGGAGGATTTATGTTAAAATCAATCAACGTCATTAGCAGCAACATGGCGGAATTAACAAAACCATGACTAAAAGTTATGAAATATTTCAGTTTTTAAAAAGAAAATAAAGGGGGAGAAACCAAGTCTATCTTTGTACTTAGGAAAGTATTTGTTGTTTTGAGAAAAATAAGTAATGATTTGTTTTGAAAAGAAGACACAATAAATCTTAAGCCACGAAATTTTTCTTTCTTTGTTTCTGTTGTTTCGCGGGTATCTTCATTTTTCAGTCCTGTATTCTTCTGAGTCCTTCAGTGAGATCACGTTCTCAGACAATTGTTCTTAATCGATGGATGTAACTCCAGAAAATGATCCCAAACTTCGAAAACTCACCTTAAAGAGTTTCTGAAACAATCTTTCACGCAAAGTTTTGCTTTACCCCCTAAGCACTCAAAATGATTGAGATCGAAGAAACAAAGGCACGAAAGAAAGTCAACCACATTCTTAACTTACACAGTTAAGAACATATTATGCACATACAATTTTCATATACAATTTCAGTTGTAATACCGTAAGCAAATATTGTGCTTTATTGCTGTAGCAACAAAACCTGTTTTCCACAGTTGCTGAAGTGACGTCATTTTATCCAAAGCATTATAATATGTCGTTACGTCACAGTATCAAAGTCGTTTCAACAATTCGTTAGAAACTGAGAAACGTTACGTTAAGAATATTAGCTGTATTTTGGCAACCTTCGAGAAACCAATGCATGAATTTACAAACAAATAAACGACGTGTTTTCTCTTTCTTCTTTTGTACCTGCACATGGGAAGACTAGTGGTCATTAAATAAGCTAAATTGAGGTCCTCGAATGTATTTAATAACGTTATTTTGGAACTTCAACTCACCCACTGACTGCGGAATTGAATATATGAAAGTGATTTGACACAAACCTAACCCATGTTTCCCTGTACTTGTTTATTTATGTATGTATTAATTCATTATGGGTACACTGCCTTTGTTTTAGTTATAACCAATGGTGATAGCAAACGCGAAACGTATAAGCTAACATGTGTCATATAGCTTTTAACACATTTACATAACGCTATCCGGGTATCAGTTTCCAGTCAATGAATGCCGCCCCGGTGGCGCAGTGGTCTAAGCGATGGCCTCTGATCATTCGTCCGAACGGGGTCTGGGTTCGAATCCTGGTGAGGCATGGATGTTGTGTTTGTCTTGCGGCACTGGTTCTCTCCCTTCCCTGGAACCAGTGACCCTAAATTAGGGACGGGCGACTGCTTATAGCCCATGGAGTTGCTCACGGTGGTCGTTAAACCTGCAATCAAAAAAAAAAAAAAAAATAGTCAATGAATACCTGCCGGGGAAAAACGAAAGGCAAAGTGTGACGTCACAAATATGTATCTTTCAGTGTCGCTAATTTTTTTTTTTTTTTTTTTGATTGGAGGTTTAACGACCGCCGTGAGCAACTCAATGGGCTATAAGCAGTCGCCCGTCCCTAATTTAGGGTCACTGGTTCCAGGGAAGGGAGAGAGCCAGTGCCTTAAGACAAACACAACATCCATGCCTGACCGGGATTCGAACCCGGACCCCTTACGGACGAATGATCAGAGGCCAACGCCTTAGACCACTGCGCCACCGGGGCGGCGTCGCTAATTGTGTTTATATTATACAAGAGCAACCCACATTTTCCTAAAATGTCACTATTTAGGAGTTGTTGAGTTAATTTAATTTAATTCTCTTTCATACCCGTCATCAGTTTCACTTTTCGGAGCATCTCATATGTGGTCGTTAGACATAATTGGAACTGATATATCCGGGCAGTGGTTATCCTCGGACGACCACTTCTCCGTCGTTCTGCGATACCGCTTTGCTCCCGAAAACGGCATGGATACATGAAGAGTTCTGCAACGCCTGTTTGTCTGAGACCGGCCTGCAACATTCTAATGGATTTTGTTGCGCTCTCGCACCGCCAAGAATATCTTCTGCATCCTTCACATTCTGTCAGCAAGATTTACAGACGGGATTCTTTGGACCTTTAATTTACAACTTACTGCGCGCTAAAACGGAAGTTTTAGTGCCTTTCTCTAACATTTCGGACCAGTATGAAGTGATAATCCTGTTTGTATCGTTAGTCTGTAGCTGACATACTGAACACTACATAAATCAATTCTCAAAATTTCACCTACAGGAAAACAGGGGTCACTCAAATAAAGTTCAAGAAGTAGTTACTTACGGCTAATCCTTTATTGCTGTGAACAGATACTTGATTATTTGTATTTCAACGCACAGAATACTTAATCGTCGAACTCTCAACGTATCAGATTAATAGTACACGTTTCACTAAACAACGTTAACTGATATAACTCTTAACGATAAGTATAAGCACAACACGCAGCCTTTAAATAACTTAAATGGCAATTAAACAATATCGTGTCCACAATTGGCATTAACGTTCACCATCAAATCCCACACACACCTACTTCTCAAACATACATAAAATATATCGTTCCGTTCTTATCTCAACAAGCATACGGCACTCTCACACACCTGAAGTGTTGCCAACTTATTCGTGTGAGAGAGAAGATATCACGTTAAGATTGAAAACTGCTAAAGAGAACGAACTCAAATTCACATAGAAAAAGGAACTAAAAATGGAAGTTAAATTAGAGTATACGTGACATGTATTAGTAAAGCCTGATATGAGGTCAGCGGTAACAAAACCTAGTTTCGGCATCTCGCACTGTTGTGTCTTACACTGGCGGAAAGTGAAAAAAGAACACCAAGAAGGAGACGTCTGATACCAACGAAATTTTTACAGCATAATAACGGAATACAGAGGATAACGTAATCAAAACATTATGGCAAAATACAGCTGTATTTGCTGGTAAACTGAAAAACAACATTTCCATGTAACATGGTTAGTACGAGGTTGAACCGCCATGAACTGCGTCACACTGTGCAATTCTGGCATGGAGTCTGTCGTACAGATGTTGGATGTAAGTTGGGGGTATTGAGTTCCAAGCATCCTCAACCTGGACGCGTAAATCGGGGATGGTCGTGGCTGGCCGCGGATAAGTCGTTGTCCCGTAAAATCCCACACGTGCTCAATGGGGGACAAATCTGGTGAACGTGCAAGACATGGAAGTTGTCTTACACCCTGAAGTGCATGTTGCGTTGCACGTGCCGTGTGAGGGCGAGCGTTATCTTGCTGGAAAACACCACGATGGACCGACCTTACAAATGGCACAACAATGAGCTAAATGATGTTGTTGATGTAGGAGGTGCTGTTTAACGTACCCGGTACAAACACTAGTTGTGTACGGGAGTGATAGGTGATCGCTCCCCACACCAGGAGACCAGGTGTAGGCCCTGTGTGTCGCTGGCGGATGCAAGAAGGGTGGAGACTCCCCTGTGCGTCTGCGAACACGCATACGGCCATCGGAGGCTCCCAAGCAGAATCTGCTTTCATTGCTGAACACGACAGATTGCCATTGCGTTCTCCAGTGCAGGCGTTGGCGACACCACTACAGCCGTTCCTGACGGTGGGCTGGAGTCAGAGGTGCACATGCCAGAGGCACACGTGCACGTAGTCCTGTGTCCAGTAGACGGTTACAGATTGCTCTCACAGTCACCTCAGGTGCAACGGCAGCTCGGATTTGCGTCGCAGTGGATGTTCTGCTTTACAACGCCGCTCTCCGTATGCGTCGATCGGTCCGCTCATCAGTCCGTCTGTGACTCCCGGTTCCACGTCTTCTCGTGTGGGAATGTTCCCCGGAACATCTACGCCACCATCGTACGACCACCGATACTTCCTGTCCAATTCTCTTCGCAATACGACGATACGACCACCCGGCCTCGCGGAGTCCGACTAGACGACCTCGCTCGAAGTCCGATAACTGCTGAAATCGTACACGTCTTCCATGTCCAGGCAATGCAGCTTCTTCAGGGTCTTCGCACGTGTCCGTACGTCGACGACTGATTACATTCATTTCGCCGTACTCCTTAAATACCACCGATGATAATTAGCATATTATGCAGTGCTGTGGCGTAAGCGCTCACCGGTAGGTCCCGAAATTAACATCACTCCTACGTAATCTCGACCCCATTAATATATGTAAATTTCATGATCGTCCGCCAATTCCTTCTCGGTGTGCTTTTTTCACTTTCCGGCAGTGTATTTGGAATCGCGAGCTAAGGTGTGAATGATGTGTTTGTCATTCCATCACTAATTGTCATCCTTCCCAGGAATCCCTGTGGCTCTAAATTAAAGATGGTTCACTTCTTACTGTGTTAAATTGTCATAGAGGCAGTTTAAACTTACAAATTTTCATCTTTATCCAAAACGTTTGGTTATAATTTCGATGTTTTCGATTCCTATCCGTATCAGTCCAGATCGTCTGTTTTCCTTAGAAAACGGCTGATTTCTATGGATCTGTTTAGTTCAGAATTCTAAATGAAATAATAATGATGGATATTTCTCTTAGTAGGAACTTTTGTTTTTATTCGTCCATCGTAAGATGCGTAAAATGTTTCATACTCCTACATATTTTTTTTTTCATAAAATTGTTCACAAAAAATGTCGTGATTGTTTGGAAGTCTTTTGCGCTGGACTATTACCACTTCTTTACTGCTAGCTAGCCTTTTCCTTTGGGAACTTTTCCAATACATTGGGAATTTTATTCTATACAATCTAATCAAAAAATGATGACTCACTGGATCTCTCAAATTATCGCCCTGTAACTCTAGCGCCTGTTTTGGATGAATTAGGGTGAAAACAAATAATCAGCAGCTACTGAATTTTCCGACAGTTGCTTTGATATCACTACTAACCGTCAGTATATACTTGTACTTTGTTCATATCAAAATGCAGATCATGCTTTTGACTGTCTTAATGAAAATTAGGTGACGCTGAAACATTTGCATTTGACATTAAAATGCTTGAAGTTACATATGCTATCAGTGTGTTCGATATAATCTTCAGTGTTACGGAGGTTATACGAATTTGTGCAGCTGGCTTTCGTGCTTCACTTTCATATGTAAAAAACCTGTTGTTTCTGATGTCTTTTTTAGCACGTATTTTGTTAAAAAAGATCGAGCTTCTGTTATCGGTTTGTCTGTCCGTCCGTCTGTACCCACGATATCTCTGCAACTGTTAGTCCGATTTGAAAAATTCTTTTTGCATTCGGAAGCTTGAAATATGCAAATGATGATCCTTAGTTTCGTTTTTTTTTTACGATGTACAATTTTGCCGGTAGAGGGCGTAAATGCAGATGATGTCGAATTCAAAAATACGTTTTTTTCTACATATTTGCTTCTAAACATCCGATTGAATTTTTTTTTATCTTTCGATTCCATTTATGTCGAAGAGTATTTTAGATATAGTTACTTTTTTCAAATTACGCATAGAATTTCCGCTAGGGGCGTAAAAATAAATTACATTTTTCCCGATAACTCTTCTTCTAAATCTTCGATTTAAAAAAATTTTTCTTCAGCGGATACATCTCCTGATGGAAAATATTTTGCATATAATTTCAAATTTTTTTAAATAATACTTTGGCAACTAGGGGGCGTAAGCGTTAATTTTTACTTCTGATGTATTTGCCATAAAAGCGAAGCTTCTAAAGTATCGATTGAAAAAATTCTTTCGTGGACTGATGCCATACACATCGATAAAACATTTCGGAATATTTTCTTCTTAAAATATTGCACAGATTCTCCGCCAAGGGGCGTAGATGTACATCTTAGTTTTGTCAATATCTCTACTTCTAGGAGTCCGATTTGAAAAATTCCTTCTTTGTTGGATAGTGTTTTCCGTGTGACATGTTTTTCATATAATTTCAGAATTTTCAAGTAACTCGTAGACTTTCCGCTACTGGGCGTAGCGGTAAATTCCGTTTCCCCCTATATCTCTGCTTTTAAATCTGCGATTTGAAAAATTCTTTCTGCACTGGATACAGCTCCTGATGGGAAATCGTTTACACATAATTTCTAATTTTTGTAAAAAAATAGTTTGGCCACGAGGGGGCGTAAATCTTAATTTCCCCTTATGTTGTATTTGCAGCAAAATGTGTGCTTCTAAGTTATCAATTGAAAAAAACGTCGTTTGTTGACAGATACTAGTCATGTCGACAAATTTTTTAGAAACATTTCTACTTAAAATAGTGCATGGTTTCTACGCCAGGGGGCGTAGATGTATATCCTATTTTTGTCAATATATCTATTTCTAGGAGTCCGATTTGAAAAATTCCTTCTTTGTTGGATAGTGTTTCTAGTGTGACATGTGGTTCATATAATTTCAAAATTTTCAAGTAATTCAAGGACTTTTCGCTAGGGGGCGTAAATGTAAATTACGTTTCCCCCAATATCTCTGCTGCTAAATCTCCGATTTGATAAATGCCTTCTGCACCGCATACAGCTCCTGATGGGAAATCATTTGCACATAATTTCTAATTTTTGTAAGAAATGGTTTGGCCACCAGGTGGCGTAAGTCTTAATTTCCGCTTTTGTTGTATTTGCAACAAAATACGAGCTTCTAAAATCTCGATTGAATAAAAAAGTCGTTTGTTGGCTGATACTACTCATGTCGACAAACCTTTTAGGAAAATTTTCTTCTTGAAAAAATGCATGGTTTCTACGCCAGGGGACGTGGATGTATATCTTATTTTTGTCAATATCTCTACTTCTAAGAGTACGATTTGAAAAATTTCTTCTTTGTTGGATAGTGTTTCCGATGCGAAATGTATTTCCTATAAATTCAGAATTTTTCATGTAAGTCATAGACTTTCCGCTAGGGGTCACAAAGGACCGTTTTCTGCGTTATTTCTGCTCCTAAAGCTCTGATTTGAAAATTTCTTCCTGTATCGCATACAAGACCTGGTGGAAAATATTTTTCACACAATTTCTAATGTTTGGTAAAGAATGATTTAGCCACCAGGGGTCATAAGTGTTAATTTCTGCTTCTGAAGTATTTGTTGCAAAATCTGGGCTCCTGAAAACTCGACTAATTTTTTTTTCTTGGACCGATACCGCTTATATGGAAAAACTTTTTGTGAATACTTTCTTCCTAAAATAATGCATGGCTTTCCCAGCAGGGGACGTAAAGTCACATATTATTTTTGTCGATATCACTGTTTCTAAAAGTTCGTAAGCACACGATTCCATTTACAGCAATATCTGAGGGATTAAAAACCCGATTGAAAGTCTTCTTTCTTTCTTCAGATCTATTGTTTTCCACACCGGTTCCATTGACTTTAAATAGCTTTGATAAATTTAATTCGCGTCAGAACGGATTCAAAAGACGTGCTTATTACACCCGAAAATTCGGTGTCATCTTTCTTGTTAAACTTTGGAGCGTCTCAGCGTTGTTATTCTCTCATAAGGCTTTTTCTGTTATTGATCAGTATGACGTTATACGCCGATGAGTCATTCCATTATGACCACCCCTGCCTTGAGAAGTGAGCGCGCCTGGAAACCGAACGGTGGCAAATGAGAAGTTCACAGAGCAGTATATATACAACGCAAGGACTGGCTTTCGGTTAGTGGAGTGTTCGGAGTCAGAATGGGAAAAGCTGCCGATTTATCGGAGTTTGATAATGAACAAATTGTGATTGCCCCGCTGCGCCTCGGAACTACCATCTCGGTAACGGCGCGGCTTGTGGGTTATTCACGTGCCGCTGTATTGAGTACGTATCAAAAGTGGTGCACAGATGCAAAACGACGAACCGTCACCCAGTCTTGTGTCGTCCTCAGCTCATTGATGCCAGAGGGGAGGGGAGACCGCAGCGACCGCAGGGCCACAGTGCGACAAATCACCCGCAGCTTCAACTGTGGTGATTAGAGCAATGTGCCACAGCACACAATTCATCACAGTCTTCTGCGCATGGTCTTGCGCAGCCGAAGACTCAGCCGGGTTCCCATGATAACAGCACGTCATCGCCAACAACGCATGATAATGGCCCAAGATCATCGAGATTGGACCTTGAATGATTGGAAAAGGGTGGTCTGGTCTGACGAATCAAGATTCCTGGTGCATGACATAGACAGCCGATCGCGGATACGCCGATTCCCAACGGAGGCTATGGCACCGGGATGCACTTTTACGCGGAACAGGCTGGCAGCGAAAATGTTATGTTGTGGGCGATGTTTTCTTGGGGCACTTTGGGTCCCATTATCCTAACAGCACAGTGAATCCCTGACAGGTGTCAGGTATCTGAAGATCGTTGCGGACAGGTTCACCCATTCATGGCAACTGTGTTCCTTGCTGGCGATGACCATTACCAACAGGATAATGCGCCATGCCACCCTGCCAGAATCGTCAAGGAGTGGTTCGAGGAACATGCTGGGGACATTCTGTTAATGCCCTGGCCTCCAAATTCACCTGACACGAACCCAATCGAACATTTGTGGTTGGACTTGGAAAAGCAGGTTTGCGCTAAATCACCACCACCCCGAAGTGTTCGGGGACTGGGGATCCATGTTACCATTATGATACCAGATACCCCAGGATACCTATCACCACCTCATCGAATCGATGCCACGCCGTGTGGACCCTGTTTTGCGGGCTAAAGGGGGTCCTACAGGTTATTAAGCAAGTCGGTATATATCTAACGATTTCAATTCACCGTTTCGTTTATGATTGCACACTTAATACAATTTATGTCTTAGGTTATTCACTCCCTATTAATGTGCATTTTAGATTTTTCTGCAATATTTCCTCTTTTATGAATTACAATACTGTAGGGGATTGGTAATGAGCCATCAAGCACTCAGCAACAGTAAAAAAAATTGTGAAAAGGAGCAAATGTTCGCATAGATTAAATGACGAAGAAGGAAGAAAAGAATTTATACTGTAGTTGTAGAAACACAAGATGATGACTGATAATAGGTAATTTTAATAATTTCTCATAAAACACGATTTACTTGAAGAAACAATAAATATGACAGTTCAACAAAACTAATCACTAACCCTAAGTCTGCAGCAGATGAACGGAATTCTTGAAACGACCTGAAAGAAGAAGCCTCCGACAACTGGGAACGTTCTTTCCAGAGGAAATAACTAGTTGCATTCACATTAATGATTAATTAACTGTCATTTTTACCCACTTCTCTGTAATATAAAGTGAAGAAAAAATTAGACCGCACACACAAAACAGATCACGATGGAAGATGTGCACATAGGAATTATTCAACGTGGACATTTCCAACTGGACTTTCTTTTTTCCTGTGTAGACGTATTCAGCTTCTTTCACGCATGGGTGCAGTGCCGTCACTGAAGAGAGAGTGAGGGCTATTAAATAATCATTTTTGCGCTCGGCCTTTCTGTTTGGTGCCAGGTAACAAAACACAACTGGGGCACCAATAAATACAAGGGTCATTTGTCATTAGAAGGAAGAGAGTCTTGCACAGTCCAGATCTTGTAAAAATATTTCCTTGTTGTACGTAGCAAAAGAGTTCAAATTATTTTTCCTTTTCCCATGTCAAGCTTCTCCTTTGACTAGGTACACTTCTTTGTCTCTTCCCAATCCGAAAGCTTTCCTCCACTCGTCTTAGGGCAAACTAGTTTAGAAATCACCTTTACCAAATAAGTATTTTTCCGGGTAACTTTTGCCGTCACGTAAGTCGCAAGTTTGGCTAGCTCTGGAGTGCCGGTTTTTCATGTAGTGCAACAAAATAAGCCCTCAATCTTTTGATTACAATACGGAAATGATACGTTCTTATGTTTAACAAATTCATTTCAGGGGTAGGCTGGGACACGAAATCACAAGTTTCCGGGTCCGCCGACAAACCGTGCTTGAAGGAGCTCAATGTAGAAGAAGGAAATTTTAATAAATTCCAGAGAATGTGTGAATGTATCATCACACATTTTTAATTCGGACCTCATGACCCGGAGGTTCATTTTACCTTTGGGCGCCAATGTGAAGAAAATACCTTTTTGCTGGTGGTAAGATTCGAATTCACGTCTCTCCCTACTCCGGAACGGACTATACGGGACTACGCCGGCCAGACTTATTTCTGTAACTTAGCGTTTTTGACTCAGGCGTCATCTCAGCCGTACCTCACAGGCGTACGCATGCTGAAGACCTAATGAAGGAACTAATGGGCAATTTTTCAAGAAACTGGATTCTGTCCAAAAATATATAAAATAAGTTAGTAAAATCATGCAATGCATTGATTATGATACGCTTTCCAACATACCAAAATCATTACTCAAGTTATGAGGATAATGTCTGTGGAATAAATCTCGCTCCTGTGCCCTGACCTTTGACCTCATTTCGATGATATTCAACAGAACCGGTTTAGTATACCTCCGGAATAGCATGGTAAAGTTTTGTCTTTCAAAAACCGCTTTATTGAGACGACTCAATAATACAGGAGCAATACATGCAAAATACACAGGAGCAGGGAGAACAAGAAATATACTATAAATATGCAGGAGAATTAAAAACACCTGAGCTGATCTAAAGGCACCTGATGACGTACAATATGGGCTAGTGACTCCGGAGAAATACCGCTAGGCCGTCCAACCGAAAACGCCCGGCGTTTATAACAACGCGTATAGCCCTGGAGAAAGGCTTCAAGAGAGTCGAAGTCTTGGGTTAAAGGAAGATCAGCAAGAACAGGTCTACGCCGTCTCCGCTTCCAACGTGGAAGGGGATGTGAACGAGTCTGGGAAGCAGCAGCAGAGGAAGGTGGTGTGAATGAGTGGAAGTTGATGTGAATGAGTCTGGGAAGCAGCAGCAAAGGAAGGTGTTGTTAACGAGTCTGGGAAGCAGCATCAAAGGAAGGTAATGTGAACGAGTGGAAGGGGATATGAGCGAGTCTAGGAAGCAGCAGCAGAGGAAGGTGATGTGAACGAGTGGAAGGTGATGTGAATGAGTGGAAGGTGATGTGAACGAGTCTGGGAAGCAGCAGCAGAGGAAGGTGGTGTGAATGAGTGGAAGGTGATGTGAACGATTCTGGGAAGTAGCAGCAGAGGAAGGTGATCTGAACGAGTCTGGGAAGCAGCAGCAGAGAAAGGTGATGTTAACGAGTCTGGGAAGCAGCACCAAAGGAAGGTGATGTGAACGAGTGGAAGGGGATATGAACGAGTCTGGGAAGCAGCAGCAGAGGAAGGTGATGTGAACGAGTCTTGGAAGCAGCAGCAGCAGAGGAAGGTGATGTGAACGAGTGGAAGGGGATGTGAACGAGTCTATGAAGCAGCAGCAGAGGAAGGTGATGTGAACGAGTGGAAGGTGATGTGAATGAGTCTGGGAAACAGCAGCAGAGGAAGGTGATGTGAACGAGTCTGGGAAGCAGCAGCAGAGGAAGGTGATGTGAATGAGTCTGGGAAGCAGCAGCAGAGGAAGGCGGGAATGAAGACATCTGAGCATCACCGTGGGCAGACAAGGCATCACAAGGAAGCACAAGCGAGGCATCACGAGTATGCGCAGAAGTTGGTGGAGAAGCAGCAGACGATGGAGCAGTAAAGGATGACACTGATGAAGACGAAGGATCACACTGGATGCTAGAAGATACTAGGTTAAGACGAACGGCAACAGGCAAGATGAGCGAAAAACTGGCTGAGATGACTGGCAATACAGAGCTGAGAAGCAAGACAGCAGGAGCGTCTCAAGACTGAGTACCAGGCGGAGAAACAACGTCTAGAGGTGAGGTACAGAAAGAATCAGGAATAGTCGTAGAAGGTGAGTGAGAAACATAAGCAATCGGATCGATAAAATACAACATAATTGAAGACTGAGGAACACACTGAAAGCTGGAAGACACAAGGTCTTGAGGCAAGATATCAGGCGAGAAAAACTGAGAACATGCAGAGACAACTGTCGAGGCAGAGTTGTGAAAAGATGCAGCAGAAGTTCCGGAAGGAGTGGCAGCAGGCGGAGAAGCAGCGTCCAGAGGTGAAGATACATAGAACTCAACAGGAAAAGAAGAGTGCGACGATGAAAAGGACATTGGGCGCTTGATGGATGTCTTGGCGGAAGAGGGACTAGACGGAGGCGAACACAGTGGGCCGCCCCAGTGGTGCAGTGGTCTAGGCGATGGCAACTAATCTTCCGTCCGAAATGGGTACGAGTTCGAGTTCCGCTGAGGCATGGATGTTGTGTTTGTCTTACGGAACTGTCTCTCTCTCTTCCCTGGAACCAGTGGCCCTAAATTAGGGATGACGGACGACTGCTTATAGCTCATTGAGTTGCTCACAGTGGTCGTTAAACCTCCAATAAAAAAACACAGCAGTGTTGTAGTACCAGAGGAGGTAACATTCAGAAGAGAAGACGGTAGAAGATGATTAGGCGACACGGTATCAGCAGAAACAAGCAGAAAATGAGGATACCAAGAAGAGAACAAACCAGAGGAATCAGAAGGATTAAATGGCAGAGATGTAGATGACAAGAGCAGCACGGAGAATCCCTCGAGAACAGTAGAACGAAGTAATGTGAACGGAAGACAAGTAGTATCGCAGGCTGGGCAAGAGGCACGATGGTGATTTGCAAGTAAAACAATGTAGAGCAGTAAAAACATTTACGGTACGAGTATGCCAACCACAGACAATCTTGAAAGTGCTTGGACAAGATGCAAGGGACTTATCATTAGGAAAAACGACGAGTGCTTGACGTCGGAAACTTGTGTATGGACGTTTCCCTTGGTCGTCAGAGGCAGCGGACCAAGTGCGATTTGGACCTATAACGGAGCCACGTTGGGAATGAAAATCGTGCAGTAGATCATTTGAAATTTCTGGTGGAACCGGAGACATACTGACGAGCGTCAGGTAGTGTGCTAAAGGAACGGCGTACAGACTCTGCGCACGCCAACCAAAATCGGGGAAGACATGACCTGTGCAATTTGAGCAGGACTAGAAAAATAAACAAGCACCGAGCTGGGTTTCCGTGCAATATGTGTGATTGTATCTGGTGAAACAAGCAAATGTAGAGCAGAAATATAGGCGGAAAGTTTAGTATTCGGAAGTACAATATATTTAACCCCAAGGGCTAAAGAGGCAAGCAAATACTTGCCTCGCGGGGAAGACTCCGGAATGTGGACTGTGAAAACTGAACCATGACAAAAATATGGAATTCCAAGGAAGATGACATCATAAGCTGAGGGAGTGGGAAGAGCAGTAGACGAAGAAAGATTATGTGGGTTTTGAAGCAGAACATCTGGAAGAGGCGTCAGTGGTGGAAAATAAAAAATGGATGTAGCACAGGCCATTAGCATCTGAGGAGAGAAGCACAAGCACGAAGGTGGTAGCCGTTGAAGATGAGGAAAGTACGATGAGCAGGTAGACGAAGGTAGAAAGTCGAACGATGACGTCACGATAAGAGGTGCTAAAGACGGGTGGTGCACAACGGAAGAGTAGATAACGTCACTCGAGGACCACTAGCAGAAGGCGACGTAATACGTGAGGTGTTGCGATAAGCACAGGACTAGAAGCACAGAAGACAGGTGTTTTTTTTTTTTTTTTGATTGGAGGTTTAACGACCACCGTGAGAAACTCAATGGGCTATAAGCAGTCGCCCGTCCCTAATTTAGGGTCACTGCTTCCAGGAAAGGAGAGAGCCAGTGCCGTAAGACAAACACAACATCCATGCCTCACCGGGATTCGAACCCGGACCCCTTCGGACGAATGATCAGAGGCCAACGCCTTAGACCACTGCGCCACCGGGGCGGCTGAGAAGACAGGTGTAGGAACGCTGATAAGGAAACTGAAGATAGTCAAGGCGAATCACGTTGTATAAAAGAGTAAACAACAACACAAGACAGAAAAATACGTCATATACCGAAAATATTGGCACTAACTGAGCAAAACAGGTCGCAGGAACGATAGACACGAGCGTTATGTGCTCGAGAAAAGCATTCACACGAGGTAAGAAGACCCTATTCCGTCAGTATGAGGCAGAAAATCCAGAGCTGGAAATGGGCACGACCAAAAGAAGGAAAGTTTTTTCGCAATAGAAACATTTTAGTCAAGTTATGAGAATAACTGCTGTCGAATAAATCTCGCTCCTGTCTGTGCCCTGACCTTTCACCCCATTTCCATGATATTAAACAGAACCGGTTTAGTAAACCTCCTGAACAACATGATGAAGTTTTGTTGCAGCTCCTCTGGCGCAGTGGTCTTAGTGATGGCTTCTGATCATTCGTACGAAAGGTGCCGGGTTCGAATCCCGCTGAGGCATGGATGTTGTGTTTGTCTTATGGCACTGGTTCTTTCCCTTCCCTGGAACAAATGACCCTAAATTAGGGACGGGCGACTACTTATAGCCAATTGAGTGGCTCACAGTGGTCGTTAAACCTACAATAGAAAAAAAGTTTTATCGCAATCGAAGTATTTTTACAGAAGTCATAATGTATAAGGGCGATGGAATGGATCTCGCTCCTATGGCCTGACCTTTGACTCCATTTCGCCCATTTTCGATAGGGTTCCTTTCAGGTTTGTCCCTTACCACATACTAAAATTTCATTGAAATCGAACCATTTTTACGCGAGTTATTGTGTGGACGGGCGTACGGACAGGCGGTCAAAGCTGGAGCTTATACGCTTCTTCAACCTACGGTTAAAAAGCGTAAAAGACATATTTAAAAAATACATAAAAAACTAATACAGACATTTGACGTGGACCAGGAGCATCAAACAGAGGTCATCGCTCTTTCCACCTTTATAAGTGAGTCAGTGGAAGCATATCCGGCGCGTAACTGGAAGATTCTGGGTTCGATTCCTGGTGGCGGCCAATGATAATTTTTCTGTGACTGACTTATAAACGTGGAAAGAGCGACGACCTCTGTTTGAAACATAAAAAGCTTATTTGCAATGATTCTTTGTGAAAATCAGATGTGCTCTGCCACAGTGTAGTTGCGATCTATGTCTCCCTGTGCAACGTATCTGCAATTATCAAAATTAGCCAAATTTACAATTCAATTATTTGTAAGTGCATATATTTTAGTAATGTTGACTCAAACATTACACCTAAAATGAAAAATTTACAGCTTCCACAGTGAAGAAAATGAAAGAAAAATTATCTCCTGGTTGTCTTAAATTGGCTCATGTAGTATCGAATTATTTCTTGTATCTTCAATTTGATAAACGCAAAAATAATATTTCTCACACCCCTCCCTCCATCTTGAGAAATGCAAGCAATTATCCTAATAGCATTTATCTTTGAAAATATTTTGAACAGTGCCAGCTTTCTTTTCACATTTCACAGTCTAATGAACACTTAGATCATTAGGTATGCGTGTGTTTCTCTGTTAAACAGTTGTGCAACAAATTTCAATTTTAGTTTTGGAAACGGAGTCACCCCGTAACTCCAGTAAGACAGTTAAATAATCTTGATAGTCGTGGTTACCTCAGGGCACTATTCCAGGAGATAATCATTATAAGAATCACTCATGGTAGGCACAGCAAATTTATTGATAAAAAAACTACATGAACACAAATAAATAACTGAGTAATGACTCATCAGCCAAACGGTTAAACACGTATAATAATTGGACGCTCTAACTTATTCATAGAACTGCTTAGTTTGTTACGCAGCAGCCTTCTGACGCAATCGTTGTTTTCAAACAGTCCGTGCTTTCACAGCACGCGAACAATCACTTGCGGTACTCACTCCAGATTATATCGCGTGACATCATATAAACAACTGCGTATTATACAATGAAACACAGTACACAGGTACTATATACTGTATATCTGTTTATGGACGTAATAACGCAATATACAAAGACAAGCTTTCACTCTCTGCGGAAAGCTTCTACAGTAAAGCTTGCCTTTGTATATTGCGTTATTACGTCCATAAACAGATTACCTGAGTACTGTTGTTTCATTGCATATCAAGGCGACGCACCAATCAAATATCTTAATTTGCGTAAATTGCGTATTAAACTACAACTGTAATATAAGGGAACAAAGTATAAGAAATAAAGTATAAGAAATAAAGTGAAGCTTTGAATTTACCCGAAAGCAGTGTAATGCCAAGCCGGCTGCATTAATTTGCCAGTAACCCTCAAGAGCGCATTGTCGTCTTTGTGGGACTTAACCCGCCATAGGCGGACGGGATAGATGGATGGATGGATGGAAAACAGTCTTGACCGCCACGGTGGCGCAGTGGTCTAAGCAGTGGATTCTGACCATTCGTCCGAAATGGTTATGGGTTCGAATCCCGATGAGGCATGGCTATTATGTTTGTCTTACAGCAATCGTTCTCCCTTCTCTCTTGGAGCCAGTGGCCCTACATTATAGATTGGTGACTGTCTATAATCCATTAAGTTGCTCACGGTGGTCATAAAACCTCAAAGAAAGTCCAAGTATACTGTATAAGTAAGGACACATTTGTGCCGAAGATGACCTTGTAGGCTCTTATGAATCATTAAAAAATAACACAAAGTCGCGAAAAGAAAGCCTGGAAAATTTTGGATAAAGAAAATAATCTTAAAGCCAAAAAGCTAAATCAGGGAAGACAGAAGTAATTAGAAAACACTATTTGGATTTATCGACATATGTTAAACAAAGCCGAAGAACTTCACTTATGTAGTTTTTTACGCTTTCCAACCGTAGGTTGAAGAAGCGTAAATGCTCCAGCTATGCCCGTCCATCTGTCCGTCCGTTTGTCTGTCGGCACGATAACTCGCGTAAAAATGGTTCGATTTCGATGAAATTTTACTATGTGGTAGAGGACCACCTGGGAACGATCTTATGACGTCACAATCCCGCACTTGAGATGTTGGCGCGCGGTCACGCCATCTGTCTTATTACGTCACGCATTGTGTGTGGATCCTATTACAGTTTTATGACGTCACACTCTTGCGAGCAGATGTCGCGATTCCCATCTGCCTCATTACGTCACGCATTATGTGCGTATGTCCGTCCGTACGATAACTCGCGTTAAAATTGTTCGATTTCGATGAACTTTTAATATGTGGAAGGGGATCACCTGGGAAGGAACCCTATTGAAAGTAAACGAAATGTTGTCAAATGCTAGGACATGGGAACGGGATCCATTCCACTGCTCTTATGCGTCATAACTAATGTAAAAGAGGTTCGATTTCGATGAAATTTTAGTATGTGGTAGGCAACCACCGGTGGACAAACCCTATTGAAAATGGACGAAATGGGGTCAAACGTCAGGACATAGGAGCGGAATTACTTCCAACACCATTATGCGTAATAACGTACGTAAAATTTCTTCGATTTGGATGAAATGTTAGAATGTTGTAGGGGTCTGCCTGGGGACGAATCCTATTGAAAACGGGCGAAATGGGGTCAAAAGTTAGGACACAGGAGCGGAATCTATTGCATAGTCCTTATGCATCATAACTTACGTCAAAATGCTTCCATTGCGACAAAACTTTATCATGTTACTTCGGAGGTATACTGAACCGATTCTGTTAAATTTAATCGAAATGGGATCAAACGTCAGGGCACAGGACCGATATTATTCCACAGCCATTATCCTCATAACTTGAGTAATGATTTCTGGTATGTTGGAAAGCGTATTATAATCAATGCATTGCATGATTTTTCTAACTTGTTCTCTGCTTTAGACGGGTTTAATTATATTAAACTGAGAAATCCAGTTTATATTGTTACATCACTGTATTACCGTATTCATTGAAAATTAGATACTGGAATAGTTCACAAATTTGCTTTGCATAATGTCATCTAATATAAAAAGTTACTTCGGATCAATCTATTTAAAATAAATCACAGAGATTTTGCAGTTTGACCAGATTCAAACATTTCTGTTATTCGTGCCTTCAAGAGGGATTTCTTCACAGAACAAGAATAGAATAGCAAAAGCTAAATAGATCTTTCCACGGAAGATCGTTATTCTGTGAACAACCATACAAAAAGAAGAGTGGAAACAAAAATATCCACAGAACAGAGCCCTGTAGCTGTGTTATGTAGGGTTCTCGCTATTGGAGAGAACTCACTTTTACGGAACCCAATAGTACGACCAGTCCATCATGCACTGAGTTAAAGGTACTTTCCGTCGTACGTGGCATCTACGTTAACGGCTTTTTCCTGGTTTTACTCTCACCGTGGGCGCGGCCATTCCGTCCACTCTCGCAAATAGTGGAAAATATAAGCCGTCGTGAAAACAGAAGGAATTTTACGATCCCATTTAAAGATTCTCACAACCCAAAGAAAGCTGCATTCGGTGGTTAGGAAAAGTATTTACACGTGCAAAAATCAGAGTATCTCAAAAATTCACCAGCAGGTCTTTACCTTATTAAACCGTTCTTTGCAATTTTCCAAATAAATGAATAAAACGTTACTATAGTTTTGCTAAAAAATTTAAACATATGACAATTGTTTCTTTTCATTATTAATCAATTTTATTTCGTGTAACTTTTATGTTTCGTAGCTGCAAAAACGTATGTTTCTGTAACATTCCTTGATTATTAGTTTGGTTTGCCCCTGATATCTTTGGCAACAGCACTGAACCTGTATGAAACTAAGAAACACACGTTTTTGTAAAAAGATACGCTTATACGTAGGATCAGATGCAGACATATCAGTTTATAGCAGAATTACCGTTTTGACGGATACACAACTGTTAATACGGTGTAGCCAAACAATAATCGTGAAATAATTTTCATTCTCCTCCATGAAATAGTAGATTTATTACGTTTGTTGAACAGATGTAATATCCTTTGGAGAAAATCATTCAAATATAGCGGTTGATTACATCAGTGTTATTGGTTGATATTTTTCATTGTTTTACAGATTTAGCTTGCTCATAACTGAAAATTACGGGAGCGACGATATAGAAGAATAAAAATGTCGTAGTTAGCAAGAGCGTCATGTAATTATCTTCAACTACAGACCTGTACCGCAATGATGCAGAATAACTTAATGAATAAAACACTTATAAAGTTGGTGCAATTCCTTTTTTTCTTTTCAAAAAACGTTTTCCTTGTGCGATCTCGCCTTTTTCTTTTTAAATCGCAATTCCGGAAATAATCTGAGTCATCAACTGACGTCATCACATGATTATTCCATTGCTGTTGATGGTTTTCAAATCTTTTGAAATATGGATATCTCACTATCTGAAATCCAGATTTTCAGTATCCGGACATTTCGCATATCAGGATTTTCCGTATCCAAAAAGTTTGGTTATTCTGAATTCAAAATCGGATAACCAGCTATTGAAAGTCAGAACATCCAGATATCTGAAACCCGAATATTGCGATATCAAAATTAAAATCTTAAAACCTACCTGATATTCTGAGCACAAAAATCAAGAACCAAAAATTTTTATTTGAATAACGAGTGTCAAAAACGGAAGATACATACCCCTGCCCTAACAGTCAGTGTGATATCGTTCGCTTCTTAGACGTTCTATACTACTAGGAGATTCAAATTCGTGCAGAAATAGTCAAAACGTAATCGAGGTACAATAGCACGATCTTGATAAGAAGAATCACACACAATACAAATTCAAATTCATCGGCTGAATTTAAAAATATTATTATATATAGTTTGATGCAAAGGCGGATTTCCCACTAGGCGCAGTAGGCGCGAGCCTAGGGCCCCAGAGCTAGAGGGGCCCCTAAACGAATAATTGGATTGCCAGTTTTGTTTTGCTTTTCACGGACCGAAATATATCAATCCTTAAAGTGACCACTTTATTGTCAATTGATAATTTACTTTCTCATTATAAATTTTCTAATAGTTATCGATGTACGTGTTTTGAAAGAAACTGTTAAAATAACCTAGCCTTCCTTTTAGTGGTAGGCGAAACAAGGATTGACGCTTTCCACACTTTTCATTGTTTAAGACGAATACTTAGGTGACTGTGATATGAATTACTTTCATATGACATCCAGCCAAGGAAAAACATCTGTGTTGGAACTTTTTACCTGTCTTTCTTTAGCTGCGATGAAGAGTGCTTGTAGAAACTGTCCTAATGATCCGGGGTGCTTGCTGTTTACTACCATTTCTCTCTGGAGTAGTATAATCAAGTTCTTCCTTAGCCCTAATCTTTCTACACCACCCGAAACCAAAAACCAAAGTAGCTAATACAATCTCCTCTGCGCTAAAAAAACGAAGCACCCAGAAGGAATCATCCAATCAAGATGAAAATTTGCATGTGTAATGTACATATATAGAAGAGGAAATGATTGCAATTCTACAGTAGTTGGGACGTTTATCCGGATAAAACAGTTACATGAGTAGAAGAAGTCAGTAAGTTGCATTGTAGCGCCACCTTTCGCTCGGATACAAACAGAAACCCAGCGTGGCACAGACGCATACAGTTTACGGATACTGTTCTGAGGTATGGAATGCCAGATGGTGTTCAAATTGAGGGCCAATTCGCCGACATTCCAGGATGGGTGCAGGTGGGGTCCCATCATGTTTGATCGGTGAGAAATCAGGTCATCGGGGTGGCCTATAGAAGGGTGTCGACTTTACAGAAGCAGGCCCGGGAGAGGTGTGCCGGGTGTGGCCGGGTATTATTCTGTTGCAAAATTATTCGGTGATGTGCTAAAGGAAGGGCAACACAACAGGTGGTAGAATGCGTCGACGTAGCGTTGAGCCGTGAGGGTGGTACGGAGGACTTCGAAAGGTGTCCAACTATCGTTGGAAATAGCTTCCTAGACAGTCAGATCGGTTGTCCGAGCCCTGTGCTGTTGCACGGTAAAAGCAGGATCCATGCGCTGGTCAGCTCGTCTCCAGACACGCATGTGCTAGTCATCGGCCCTAAGTGCAAACCGTGACTCATCACTGGAGACAACATGACACCAATGGACTTATCCCTCGTTGGTGGGGTCCAACACCACTGCAACTGGTGCCTGCGAGGTTCTCTGATCAGAAGAAAGGGGCGGAGTGGCCTCCTCGAATGTAATCCCTGTGCCGCAACTCGTCTGGCAACGGTCTGAATGGCTACTTCCGTACCTGTGGACGACGCAACATGGCCACGGATTGTTGAGAGCGACGAATTCCGTTCTGTTCGGGCGGCTCTCAGAATCGCCCAATGTTCGCGTTCTGTAGTTGCCCTCGGTAATCCACTGCGCGTGTGCCGCTGGATTGTGGTGCCCTGTTCGACCCATTGACGCCAACATCGTCCGATTACCGCGTCGTTCCGATCCAAATGCCTGGCGATACGGCGACTTGACCAATCGGCTTCTCTCAGCCCAATTTTATATCCTCTCGCAAACACGCTCGACTTCTCGTGGCGTGCACGGACCCGTCGTCGTGGCATCCGACAATAATTCATCCTGCATCATCTTGTACCAGTAATTCGCTGTCACAATTGTCCGGTACGTCGACGCATTCTACGACCTGTTATGTCGCCTTTTGCTCTTGATATACCCTTCCCGATGCGGTTTCCATGCGCTGTCGCGGGCCGCTATTTAGTCATTGGTAGTTATTTATTAATTAATCATTTGCATCAAGTTTAAAACGTAGGAACTGTACACCAAATTATACTCAAAATAGTATAACTATACTAAAAATCAGAAAATTCTTGGCGTCACCGCGTTCAAAGTGTTGAAACGTTCTATTATTCAGTTTGCAGTTAGCTGTCTACCTTCCTTGAGACAGCCATCTGGTTGATGTGCGAAAGCTTGGAAACTTGTGTTTCTATTCTACGCCAAGGATTTTCGGATTTTTAGTATAGTTATACTATTTTTGAGTATAATTTGGTGTACAGTTCCTACTTTTTGAACTTGTTGCAGTCTCCGAGCAATGTGGAACACGTTTAAGTCATTTCGACAGCTTAGACTCAAACTGGAAAAGGAACGGTCCCATCTCGAATTACTAACCGCTTGCAAGACATTCGGCCTGATGCCAAAGTTCCTTAATTTTCAGACGTCAGTAAAATGATCATGGTTCGAGAAGAAAAAAGACAAATTTCTACGCCAGACCTTGTCAAGGATAGTGAACCTCAGAAGAAAGGTCGTCATGTCATTAGAGATCCGATGCTATCACCTATATAGGAACTTGCATAGTCTTTGCGACCCTATTACCTTCAACAAACTTACCCTCCGTGTGGATATGCTAGTCGAAAGACTCCAGTCTTCCTTTTCATTGAAACACATCAAGAAACTGGATTACCTGAAGTCTTCCCAGACTCCTAAACCTAAAGATTTCACCATTCCCTTCATCAATATTTCTAACCGAACGCTCACCCGAGAGGAAACTAAAGTTTTGGAACTTGGACCAAAGTTCTGCTTCCGATCGAGACCTAACCCAAAAAGCGTCGTTTCTGGGTTTGAAACCATAATATCGCGAATTCCAGAAGACAACAAAGATGAACTACGTCAACTGTGTTGCTCTAGGTTAAAATCGTGGTACAATCAGAAGCAATCGTTTAATAATTTCAAAATTCCAGGGACCATTTCCAACCTTAGAAATGACCACTCCATAATACTGACGCTAACGGGCAAATCCGGCCAGATAGCGATAATAGACGCAGCGGATTATAATAAAAAACTAGAAGAATTTATATCCGATTCTGGATCTATAATCTTACGGAGGAATCCTCTAAATTTTTGGATTGCACAGGTAAAAAGAATTGCAAGGTCAACTGATATTCCAGATGATCTCAAGAAATCCGCCAAATTACCGCTTGGCACTCAGATCACAAAACTCTTCGGCAGACTTAAACACTACAAACCCGGCAATCCATTGAGACCGATCGTGTCCAGAAGATCCGCACCGACGTACCACTTAGAGAAAGCGTTAACCAAATTCTTAACTAATCATCTACCGGAGTCGAACTTTATAATAACCTCCACTCTAGATTTTATCACGAAAATAAAGCAACTCACCGTTCAACAACGCAACGTTATCGGCAGTTTCGACGTAGTTTCTCTTTATCCAATGATCCCCGTACCGGAAGCCATCAGAACATTGAAAGAGGCTATATCTAATTCATCGGCTTATTCTCCTCATCATCTTCAAAATAATGGACTTGGTCTCAAATTCCAGCTACTTCAGTTTCCGAGGGCAAATTTATAAGCAAATAAATGGCGCTCCGATGGGATCTTCGCTTTCAGCCGTCCTTGCGGAAGCAATACTTCGCCCCACTGAGCAACATATATTCACCAACATCACCCCAAGACCTACCACCTGGCTACGATATGCAGATGACGTATTTTTCATGTGGCCACACGGAAAAGAGACTCTCCCGTTTTTCCTCGATAAAATAAATTATATACACCCTACAATCAATTTCACCATGGAGCTTGAACACAATGGTATCTTACCTTATCTCAACGTCTCAGTGAGCAAATCGCATGACAACCGCCTTCATACGGAAGTCTATTATAAACCCACCTCCGTTCCCAACCTGATGCTCCGCAGTTCATTCTGACCTGATGTTTACAAGACCGCCTTATTCCGTTCTCGAATTAGAAGAGCCTTCGCTGTCTCATACGATGTTCGTTCTAAACAATCCGAACTAAGAAACATCGTCGAATTGGCCACTGAGGCAGGATATACTTCGAACCAGATGCATAACTTTATCGAGAAAGCTAGAACCAGCAGTGCTAATAACATTTCTATGCCGCAACTTTGCTACCTGGGCTCTATTCTCTACATACCAAATATTTCCTATCAACTCAAAAACGCGCTCAGGAGAATGAACTTTGGTGTCGGCATAAGGTCTCCGGCATCTTTATACACGATGCTTAAGAGAAATATTGACAAGCCCCCTCTTCTAAATGAAGCAGGCATTTATGCCATCCCACTAAAATACCCGGACGGCTCCAGGCGATACTACATCGGAATGACAAAACGTTCGTTTGGAATTAGAATCAGCGAACATAAAAGAGATACAAGAGACGGGAAAATAACCACTGCCCTATCAAGAAAAGTCAAGTTCAAGTCCGCCGATCCTATATGGAGTGATGTAAAGAAATTAGCTTCATACTCCACGCCCAAATCTACTGCCATTCGCAAAACCTTGGAAATCTTGACCAGCTGCGAGGCTTGCAATGATAGCGTTTCTCTGGAGTTGCCACGTATTTGGAATCAGTTCTTCAAATAATGCTGAGTTCTCTACCATTGTACCGCGTGCCCAAAAAACGTGACCTCGTTTCTTCAAAATATCACGTTTGCTCCTAATCATTTATTGTCTAGTCATGTCACCGCGTTCAAAGTGTTGAAACGTTCTATTATTCAGTTTGCGGTTAGCTGTCTACCTTCCTTGAGAAAGACATCTGGTTGATGTGCGAAAGCTTGGAAACTTGTATTTCTATTCTATGCCAAGAATTTTCGGATTTTTAGTATAGTTATACTATTTTGAGTAATCATTTGCATATTCGGCCCTGAGGTACTTGCATGCAGAGTTTCGTTAGGATCAAAGGATTTTCTCAGGGTTCTTCGTTTTTTATTTATTTTATTTTTTCACAAAAAGCGTATGCTTTGGGTGCAAAATAAAGAAATTTTAAAAATGTTGCACTGTTTATCTTTTTCTTATTGAATAGTGTTAAAAGAAATTTTTATTGTATTGCAAAATAATTTTCTTATTGCTTTCTCCTCCCTAGTTTAATACTGATAATTATCAAGTATTTTCACCTTTTCTATTCCTTAAATTGACAACAAATTAACATTTGAAAAATCAATCAAAGTTTGTTTTTCTTCTACTGAAGGTTTAACGACCGCAGTGAGCCAATGGACTATAAGCAGTCGCCCGTCCTTAATTTAGGATAACTGGTTCCAGGGAAGGGAGAGAGCCAGTGCCGTAAGACAAACACAATATCCATGCCTCACGGGACTCGAACCCTGACCCATCTCGGACGAATGGTCATAAGCAAGCGCTTAGACCACTGCGCCACCCAGGCAGCCAAGAAAAGTTTCAATGATACTCTTACTAGAAAACTGTGGTTCCTACTTTTCCATTGTCAAGCTGGATCTTTTGCACTTAATCCTTATGCTCCTGTTTCTGATAACTGCGGTGGAGGTATAAAGAAAATCTTACGCATCGTTTTGACATAGTAAAAGAAATCGCAGACCTCAATTTTCTGATGAAAGTAATCAGTTAAAATGTTTTCAAGAAACTCTTCACACTCTCGCTTATTTGCACTGACTGATGAAATTCTTACTGTCCAACTTTTTTGGTCCACGACATTTGTCTACGCCATGGACGTCTGAATCTCTTCGATTTAGAGAATCGTTCGCCACAAGAAAACTCCTCCTCGAAAAGCCATCCACCCTTTTTAAGCGAAGCACTGTACACAAATTTAAAGTTACCCGTATTTTGTAACGTGGAGGACTTCTCCGGTTGCCAGTGTCTTCAAGTATTTTATTTTTGCTGGATACCATGCCCGTTGTCTACTAATTTGCTCATAACGTAAAAACAAGGGGATTTTCTAAAGCTGAAGCAATGGAGTGGGCATGCTTTGGAATTGAAACGTATTCCAGTTTCATGACAATTTATACGAAATGTATTGATAAATTTAGCGAAACTTAATTTTCAGCGCCTTTAGCGTTAAATTCGCAAAAGTAACTATAGCAACTAAAGATGTACTAATGTAGCTAGTTTTTCCAAACGTATCAAACTCAAAAAGAACTTTTGCCGTAGCCGAAATGGTCTCTGGTAGCGTAAAGCTGAAATTTATTAAATTTCCAATTCCAGAACAAGAGGGAAATTTATGAACTGGTAGTGAAGTTTAAAATGACCAAAATTTAATGAAATTTTATGTTCTATCATTCGCAAAATTAATTTTTGAAGAATCTGTGAAAACCCATGTATTGTCCTTCAGTACCTCTAGCAGGAAATTAATGAACTGATACAAAAATAGCATTTCAGAAAGAACTGTTAAGCCTAATCTGAGAGGCACAAAAACATTTCTTCACAAGAGAACTTTAATTTCTTGAATGTTCAACTTTTACAGCCTTTAGTCGTAAATTCATAAAGAATATGGGATATTTAAAATGCCAAACTTAGTGCCCTTTGATTACCTATTAGCCGCAAAAATAATTTTTGAAATATCTCTAAAAACAAAAAGTTCGATGTGCGCGAACAGTCAAACTGATTGCATTAGCACTGTTTCTGACAAAATGTCCTAATAATTTATGATAGAATCGCATTTCAAAAAGCGCAAAAACATTTTTCTTGACTTTACTTTTTTTCGTTAATCTGACGGATGAAAATTTCTGAGGCGATAAGAAGAGGAAGGAGGGGCCCCAGAATCGTTTAGCGCCTGGGGCCCCAAAAGATTTAAAGTCGCCTCTGATTTGATGTATAAGAACTTTCAGGTTTCCCTGGAACCCACCGTCAGATGCATAAACAGAAGAAGAAAGGGAATACGTTTAAGTAGAATATGTTACGTGACATAATATGGACACAAGGTATAATATATGATACAACGTCACGTGGTTTTAAATTATCTAAACAACGTGGTAAGTATCGTGAAATAAAGAAAATAGAATGCTGGAATGCATACAATACTGCAGTGTAATAAATAATAGAAAAATTAATTTGTGTTGCTCTCAATTTGCTGGATATATCTTCATCTGGAGTCACGACAAGGAAAGTCATAGCAGTAATTGAGATTTCAAGCATCCTTCAATTTGCCGGGTGTTACAATAAGGGTTGGTTACCTCAGGTCCACTTATCCGTCCCTTGTAGGAAGCAGTTAGAAACTCCATTGTAGTGAATAAACACAATAAGTCGTTTCACATTAAGTGACTTCGTCCTCAGTCTGCCGCGCATTCGGAACAGTAAATAGTTTCCAGATTGTCGATGTAGATATTGGAGTATTGTTATTACTGCATAAATGTCTTTGAGAAGCAATTACAAGGATCTCAGTGAACAGCAATGAAGAGACAGCACTAGGTGTTACGATAATGGAAGCATCATTCCAAATTGGGCAGTGCAGGCCATCGCTCACGAGTGGGGACACTGCAGAATTTTTAAGTCCATTCTTTACGGTATACTTACACGATACTTACAACGATATTTACCACGTTGTTTAGATAATTTGAAACCACGTGACGCTGTATCATATATTATACCTTGTGTCTATATCATGTCAGGTAACATATTCTATTTAAACGTATTCCCTTTCTTCTTCGGTTTATGTAGCTGACTATGGGTTCTAGGGAAACTTGAAAGTCCTTATACTTCAAACTATATAAAATGAAATATTTAAATTCAGCCGATGAATTTTAATTTGTATTGTGTGTGATTCTTCTTATCAAGATCGTGCGTCGAAAGAAACTACCTCGATTACTTTTTGTTCTATACTACTGTTTGTGAAAATTCCGGTACCATGAAGAACTGCTGGTATTAGCTTGAAACTTGCAGGATACCTAAAACAGGTTGGGACATGCAAATTTTTAAATGTCAGTAGAATTGGCGTTAAATCGGGGTTATATATATGGGGCTCTTCTATGTTTATATGACTTTATTCTTTAGAATCGGCTGGAGAATATGTTCCCAAAGCTTCGGCAAACGGTTTAGGAACCCTCTGTATAGTATGTGTATGGAAAGGAGTGTTTTAAATTTCCTTATCACTGTAGGTTTGTGATCTATCAGAGAAACAGCTGATAAAAGGAATTTGTATTCTACAGTAGAAAACATCGTATGTACCGCTGTCCTTTCCCGAAACGATATTGCGCATTACCGGAGATGGACCGGGGTGTAAACTATATGTGTGTCAGAGCACGGTGTCTTTGGAAAATAACGATCTGTATGCACCAAATATATATCAGAATAGTATGCGAACTTTGCATTCCATTTCAAGCTGTCTGTTCTGCAGCTCTGTGGCATTTACCGACTGCAACAAGTATCAACCTGGCGTTTGTGAAAAGCATCTTTAAAAAATAGCTCAAGATACAAACATGTTACTTGTATCTGCAGCAACTAATTAAATATCCAAAGTAATATTTTGAATGATTTTTATTGTAGCCAGTAAAGACACAGCAAATACATTTACAAGTGTTTTCATTCCGTGCCAATCATTCACAAATCGAACCAATTCCATGGAATAAATAACATAAATTGGTCGATTATGGAAAAACGACTGTGCTGATTCAAATTAACTTAGCTCCGATTTTCGAAATATCGAGATTTTTCTAATTAAACCACGTCATATTCTAGACATAGTGCTGTCAAAGCCTGCATAAATAATCAATGCGTCTTACCTATTTTTTTCGGGGTCGTACTGTAAAGGCATTTCGATGTCATTAAATTGTACAGGTATGTTAAACAAAAATTACGACTTTTATTGTGGATCTCAAAGCCTTTGGGACAAAAAATGCCTATCTAGATCCCCGTATGTTACTGCCCCAGGTGTTAATAGGTGTTTGCGTGTGTGTGTGTGTGTGTTTGTGTGTGCTTGGATTTGCAATGAAAAAATATTCTCAGAATTATTTTATTACGTTATTACAAATAAAAGAATTACGTTATTACAGATAAAATTATTTTATTACTTATTATTACAGAATTATTTTATTACGTAGTATTACATAATTATTTTATTACGTATTATTACATAATTATTTTATTATGTATTATTACAGATAAAATTATATCAGGTACAATCTTTACAGTAAAAAAAATCGCTGTTGAACATATAAGCGACTGAAATGAAACGAACTTCTCGGCTTTTTAGAAACTTCTGAATTCGTCCATTCACTCTAACACATTGCAAGGTACAATCTTTAAAAAAATCGCTAAATTCTGAATTCGTCCATTCACCCTAACAATAATATTAGGTACAATCTTTCCAAAAACCGCTGTTTAACATATAAGCGACTGAAATGAAACAAACTTCTCGCTTTTTAGAAACTTCTGAATTCGTCCATTCACTTTAACAGATTTGTTTCAAAATGAAGCGCGTAGCACATAAATGAAAATTTCGTCATTATTCTTTCCAAAGTTATAGAAAGAAGACTTTGCATTTCTTGGGTATTTTATTCTTGTCCTAACCACAGTTTATTTTTTCTTTCATGTCTCTTTTATTTTATAGTTATTTTTATTGGCTTCACATTTTATTGTAATCACATATATTCCTCCTCGAGGAGACCACATCAAAGTTAATGATTTTGCTATCGAATAGCAGATATCCGAATCTAGCCTCTAGAACAGTATCTCCAGAATCTGAGAAAGCCTGTGGATGCAAGCTATCTCGTTTCTAAAGGAAAATACTGCTTCAATAACTCTGTCACCAAAAGAAAATTCTCAGCAAGTGCTTATCAGGACAACCAGAATCCATTGATTTCACCGATATAGTGCAGAAAAAACTTGCTTAAATCCTGACGTTAACTCATTCACAGAAAACATCAGCTTGTTACGTTACACAAAATTTCACCTTCATAAACTGAATATCATGATAATTTCTTAACTCACAGTGCAGTCACGTATACACATTTCCATTCCGATGATTCATGCACAAAATATGTATTCATGTAATCAACTTACACGAGTGTTGTGTTCCATATATACTTTTCATGAGAATGCTGATGAAAATTATCTAGAGTTTAATAATAATAGGTGACGCACTACATACTAATCATCAGGGCCAATTTAAAATGCAATAACGAACTTCTAAACCAACTGCATGAGCTTGAGGGCCCTCTATGTTGCAAAGGCTACACGTGCACAGATATGCATGGGAAAGCTTCTGGTGACCGTTGAAATCAAACTTTCGTGTTCGTCCTTGGTAAACAGTATCTCGAAAGTACATTTGGAAATTATTATTGTCCAAAATGTTAAAAACGGAATCTTGTACTAGGGCCACTGTAGTTATTTTACTTTTCGCATTGTCCTTCCTTTTCATTAAATCGTTGTTTGTTCTCTCTTTATCACTAATGGAACAGTTTATACAATGGTTCATTTACTTAACTGACCTCTGTTTAACGAATTTCTCTATTTAACGGATTTTATGTGGGAAATCTGAGCCAAAATGCGATTAAAAATTCCTCTATTTTGAGAACTGATTTTTTTAAAACGAAGTTCTTCGTAGAAATTCCTTTCATTTCGTTTCCGTTTGTTTTACCCAAAACTGATAAGGACGTTGCTTTCACTGATTATATTTTTTCTTTCTGTTTAAAAAATAAAGAGAGCGTATTTCTAAACCAACTGCATGAGTTTGAGGGCAGAAAAATATTAGAGGTGTTCAGAAAAATATTCTGCAGAGTGTTCAGAAAATTTTGAGATTGCAGATGATTCTGATGATGAAACTGCAAATGTGGATCAAAACGAACTGAAGACTATATGATCAAAACATTTCAGACAATTCGAAATGGGCATCAATTAAATGATAACGTGCCAAAAGATGTTTTTTGCTGCGGTAATCGATGTGATACTTACAAGGTGGTGCTAAAGTTCAGAGAAAAAAATTGGTGACAATTTTAAAGGATGGGTCATAAAAATATTTACAGTAATGTTTATTTTAACTTTGTAAACATTGGGTTTAACCACACACGAAAATTGCACACAGTTAGTAACAATATTGTACGCATTGGTATTAAATTATTATTTTTATTGAGAATGGGCTACATGAAATCAGATAAATTCAGTGCGTAATTGTATTACTATAGCAATAACGACTTCAACAAGCGTTGAGAAAAATTAATTTATTATTATTATTAAATTTATGGCCAATGATAAACACTTTGATATTTATAAAACTTGAAAGAGTTTGAAATGGCATACTAATCAACAGTTCAGTTGCTATATGCAAAGTTCATGCTGAATTGATGTTAAGAAAGGCGTATTCCATATTATGAATTTTTTATACATGCCGAATATTTCGGCCTACATCATGAGACTTTTTTACATAGAGTACGCAAATCTGCGGCGTTTTTAAGGTTAGTAAAAGAAATATTTTATAAAAACATGAACATAAAATAGTATTCATTATTAATACTTATATTAATACTGTACTACATATTAATTGCCTCCTTATTAATAAAATATTGCATGGTGTCTAAAATATTTTGCATGAGTTCTCAGATTACCTCCACTTTGTTTCCCATTAAAGTTTCAAGAATTACACGGAAGTGTGTCTGCAATTATGGTATTATCAATGGCATTCACTAAAATACCCTCTCTTTTTTTTTTTAAACAGAAAGAAAAATTATATAAGGGGGATATAGATGAAATAAAAGTCGTTTTGACCTACTTTCCTCCCTTTTTTTCTTTTCGTTTCTCATAAATTTTGTATCCTTCAAATGATATCAGTTCCGCGTAGCGGAATAATTAGGTCGCTCACTCTTTAGCCTCAGATGTGATTCAGAATCCCCGGTGATGAATGAATGCCATGTTTATTTTTCTCCTGTTCCAGAACAGAATTTGCCTTCTCTCTGTTTCTAGCTTGCTTTCCGTGAGCTTTTCCGTAACTCTTTCTAGTCGAAATCATAAGCGAAAAACAAAAGAACATTATTTGGCAAATAAAGTTGATAACAGGACAAACTTTTATAAAACGAAAGAAAATAAGTCGGAGTCAACAGAGTGCTTTAGATACTGACTTAACCCTTTAACCGGCTGGAAAGAATTAACTCAGCGTTTGCAAAATGGGCTGAAATCAGCTCGAACGAATATATTCGCTGTCTAAGAAGTGGGTCGAACGCTGCTAGAACGAGTGAGCCTGCATATCAGAAAGCATTCCTTTCTTCTTTGGTTTGTAATTCAAAGTGGTCACTTAAAGGTACGATTGCCACTAATTGTTTCTGAGTTATTACCTGCTAAAAGGGCCATAGTAATGGCGTAGAATATAAGAAAGGAGAGAGATGTGTCGCTTGTTTCTGCCCAGATGTCCGCGTCAGGAGACTAGTCCTTTCCCATCAGGCCACAGATCATGGAGTAGAGAATAAAGGTTTCATTATTTTTGAGGGTTTCATTATTAGAGACTAGAACGGAATGCTTATCACCAGTGTCAGATTTATGGTGTGCAATTAAAATGATTTTTATGCGATAAAAATGTAACCAGAGGATTTTAATTTCAATAAGTCAAATTTTTCAGGTTCCTCCGTGCTCCACATTTAAGCACCAAAGCCAATTACAGGCTTCTACGCACGCATTTTTCTTCTGCGTACAGTTGTTGTGAATACTTGCAGTTGAATCTTCTAGATAATTTTTCTAAAAAAAAATGAGGGGCTACAGAAAGCACCTTCAGGATTCATTTGCCCACTTAAACCTCCTTACGCTGAGAAAAAAAATTGTTTGAAACAACAAAATAGTTTTGGTGAGTTGTTTTGTCGATTTATTTTGTTGCTTTAGCCAAACTCCATCGCAATTGTTTTGTTGGCGACACAAAAATATTCGTTGGCTATATTTTGTTAGTTCAACTATATAGAGGTGGACCTTAATTAAGCCATCGACCTTAACTAAGCCAATGCGCACTTTATTACTAGCTACTCCATACGGGCATTACAAGACTACCACTGATCAGAAGAATCTCGTTTTGGGCTTAAAATTTCGTTTTGTTAAAAGACTGGGAGCTGTCAACTCTGATAGAGACATTCAGAGGTAAGAATTTGTAATATATCTTAATAATTCTGATGTATTTTATGCTAGTGTTTATTGTGTGTTATTTTGGTTTCATCAGTGAATTTCAGTGATAATTTGGCCTCACTTTGTTGACTCATAATTACAATGAACACGATAGAATCCGCATCTTATTAGATGCACAGGGACGCGCATTAAATTTAAACCTAGATTTCTGATAAAGCAATAATGCATTTCTTATGAAGCCTCGCGGTTCCTGATCGAAAAAAAAATTGCACATGAGGTAATGATAAGAGTTGTAATTTATGTATAGAACTTGATTTCATGTCGTGGCTATATATACAGGGTGTTTCGAAATTCGTGCGGAAACCAAAGATTGCATGGTGATACCCTGGAACATATAGAACTTTAAGAAAAATATTACGATTTTTTTTTTTTGTCTAACCAAAAATGTCAATAATTTGTTTCATGAAAAAACTAAGGAAAACATTTAAAAAGAAATCGGATTTAGAAACATGTTACATACGCACTAAAATAGTGTCAATACATCGTTATGTCAAGTACAAATCGCCCATGAACGTTCCAGAAGGTAATAAACCGGTATTCAAATGCTGAATTCGCAGATAAGAATTTACTCGTAAGAACAGGTTATCCGAGTGGTTAGCACCCCTAGTTCCTAAATCAAAGGTCTCAGGTTCGAATCCGCTCGGTGAGAGATTTTTCACTGGCTCTGAAAAAATTTCTTCGTGTCGTAACACCGTCCAAATTCATTTCAATACGGCGTGTAAAGGTAAAAGATGATGGGGGAAAAAATGGCGGACAGCCAGGTCGAAGGGCACCGCCTAAAATTACTGCACCGGCAAAGTGTCGCCATCGGAAAAAAAGTGTAGGGACAAAGTGGCCCAGCTACATAACTCTAAATTTCGTTGGAGCATGAAATTACTATGCCAGGATAACAATATGTTTGGTTACAGCAACAAAACGTTTTATCACGAAAACAATACATACTGTTGGATGAAACAAATTCCCAAAAATCGTCCTAAGCATTTTGTTAAATGAACAAGACGTTTTGTCATGATAACAATAAATTTTGTAAAATCAGCAATAATTTTCAGCAAAATACATTTGTAAATTCAACAAATATTTTTGTGACTGCATATCGACAAATTTCTTGGTTGATTCAACAAATTTTTTTCTGAATTAACAAAACGTTTCTCTCGGAGTAGTTTACCCAAAAACAAGTGTAACATATATCTGAGGAATCTTCTGCGACAGGCGTGCAACGTGATTCTAATCTCAATCTTTTCGAAATGGGGTAATACTTACAAAATGTGAAAATGCTTATTTAATAAATTTTAGTCCAATTCCAGGAGACATGTCAGCATGGACACTCATAGCTTAATTTTCAAACATAAATTTTAACTACGAATAACATATTCACACACAGTATGCAAATTTCCACCGTGCCTTCTTATTATCTAGGCATTTTTGGCACACTCTCAACATATAAATTTAATTGGAAAATGGAAGACCCCGAAACTACATATAAATCAGAAGCGTAGGAACTATTTTTTGGCAACGGGGAAAAGATATTGAGATATGCATTTTTTGGTCAGATCATAAAAGTTATTGCGACTTTGTAAAACAGGACCTGATAACGACATTTGAATATGCTACAGATAAAATGATTATATCGATGAAATATAAATTAATGTAAACCTGGAATTTTATACGTATCTATATAAAACGGGTTTTCCAAATAAAAACCGTTTTGCCGATATTATGAACGATGTTAAACTGTACCAATTTGAACACCTCCACATTGGTACGAATTCCACAAGAACCGTATCCCTTACGTTGTATTATAGATCAAACAACATAAGAATAAAACTTTTACTCATTCTTTTCTCCCACTCCCATTTCCTTTCTTAAAGAAAGACTGATTTTATTATACTTAAATGAAATAGATAATAATCCTGCTCTTTTTATAAAAACAATAATTTTTAGGAATTTCAAGGCAACTATTTCTTATAAGGCTGCTATTTTGTGAAACTTTATCATTTTTATATTGGACAAGCGAAAAGAGTTTAACTCGCGTTTGAGGAATTCAGAGATCTAGATAGTTAACAATTAAAAAGAAAATAATATTTTCTCTTATCAGAAGGAATTTTAAATGGCACAAAAGAAAATTGAGTATTAATCTGATTTCTGATTACGGTCAAAATTAAATGTAAGAAAAGTGAAGGAGCAAATAGGATGTTTTGCCCCTGTACGCAAATGAGTGAGTGCGGGGCCACTTGCCCCCTCCCCTCTACCCCCGCGGTTCAGACGCCACTGATAAAAAGGATGGATAAATGAAATTAGGCAGCATGTTAGAACAATAAAGAGATTCCTCTGTCCCTTTTGACCACCTGTGTCACATGCGCCACGAAATAGAGATCACTCAACAAGTCATCAAGAACGCAAAAATATATTCAAGAAAAGTTTCTGGAAAATTTTTCGAGAGATCTTTGTCCAGCAGTGAATAGCTGCTGCAGAGGATTATGTAATTTTCTTTTCTTCACCTTTCATACTTTTCGATACTGTACGTTTGTACTGTTTTCCAACATGCAATGCGAAATTTCGTTATTTCTTCCTGCTGCAAAATTTCCACTTTTTGTGCTGGAAATTGCCAACGTTCTTCCTACTTTTACTACATACACACGCATCCAGAAATTCTACAGAACATTTAGCAAGCAGAATTAGGGCTGTCAAGAAGAAGAAAAGGCATGATCCGATCCAGAAGAGGGCAAATGCCCCCTCTTGCCACCTTATACAGGCGCCCATGCATGTCAGTAATCACGACCAAACCGGGTTTCATCAAAGATCACGGTCATATGCTGCGTGCATGTGAAAACGTAGTAAGCTGACATTGTTTTAATCACGTATACACGAGAATCTGAGGAAACTGCAGCAAACCAAATACATGCATTTAGCTACTGAAAACAAAATACTAGAACTTCGTATTTCTACAGCAAATTCCGAAAAAAAGCATGAAAACTCTGGAACCACGTGTTATGAGGTTCATTGCGGTGTTTTACAACGCGCTGAAAATAGATCTTCTACCACACTATTTCACGGAGATAACTGATGCAGTTACACAATGTTACGGTTATTATACTCACGCCAAGAAGTAATTATGCTGCATGTATTTGTATGGCATCGTGTCAAAAATTTATATCTAAGATGAGTTAATAAAGACAGACAACCAGTAACAGTATTGGAACATTTGAGACATCCAGGTTAAGCTTTGGTGCAGGAATTCATATTGAATTAATATCCTGACAAGATTTCAATACGAAAGAATTTTCTTTGAACAGGTAAAATATATATTCAGAATAGACATCGGACAGTCCTGAAAGACCGTCATTTCTATATTCCACTACTATGTGCTTTCAAATTGCATGATTCTGACAAACTATATTATTATCTGTAATCTACTGCGCAGCCATTTTTCAACACCTATATTTTTATATACTGACCTCTCTCATTTCGTTTGGCAATGTATTTTGTTGTATTTTTTCCATTTAAACATTTTTGTCATATTACATAGTTTAAAACGTTTTTCCTTTTTTTTTTTTGTATTTTTTCCATATTTTCTCCATTTTTTGTACTTTTATTTTTGCTGAGTAGTTACTTAAAAACAACTTTTGAAACGTTATATATTTTTATGAAAAGCTATTTAAGACCCGTTAAATGAGTTTTATTAATACAGCAATTCGCGATCACAATGGTACGTGAAAAAAAAATGAAATGTAAACCCGAAAAAACAACGTTTAACGTTAGTTTTTAAAGGCCTCTAAATATTAACTTTGATATCATGCTCCAACTTTAAACAGAATTTTATTTCTACAGGTCACATTTTTACCCTAATTAAATATTGACAAGTTTTGGAATTATTAATCGAATTCGGATAAACGATATTATTTCTGTGATTTGCTATACGTTCAGAAGTTTTCGTGCCTGCTCCGGTGCGTTGAAGAAGATATTGCGCAAAGAAGTGCTACATAGCTTTTAAGCTCACAAAAGTTACTATCCAACTTATCCAAATGACTCGTTTCCATGCGTAAGGTATAAGAAATATGAAAGTCACAATTCGTAGAATTTAGAGCTAACAACGTCGTTACATTGTATTCGTAATACTCAGAGAATATCATTTTACGCGAAACAGATAGCTGTGTTTTTCTTGATAAAGCAAAAACAGCAAATACTGCTTTTAAGTCTTTCTTTCAAAAC
This sequence comes from Macrothele yani, assembly GCA_039090855.1. Classification (NCBI taxonomy): domain Eukaryota; kingdom Metazoa; phylum Arthropoda; class Arachnida; order Araneae; family Macrothelidae; genus Macrothele; species Macrothele yani. The sequence goes on along the minus strand of CM077002.1, from coordinate 74,835,566 downwards.
AGTCTGATAAGATTGAGCTAGCAAAGATATTTTCTTCTGTTACGTGTAGATCATTTTTGTGAGAAGGAATTTGGCGAATAAAAAAAAAGAAACCAATTTCGTAAAAATGAATCACCTTACGTAAAGTTTGCGTTTTGTTTACCATAAATAAATTTACTAACTTCTCGTCTTCTCTGGGACACAGAGGAGACGAAATCTTGTTCACGGCATGCAGGTAATAATAGCCTGCAAGCCATGAACAAAACCGCACTACCAGAAAGCAAACAGACAGAATCTGGCAAAAACCTGAATATGCTTCATTTGAAATGCGTGTACAGGTGGCTTTTGTGAGGCTTTTGAAACTTGTAAGTAAAGTGTCGAAGATTCATGACATGCCTTTTTTTTTTTTCTTTTTTTTTTTTTTTTTTTTGTAAAATTCACGAACACGGTTCCAAACATTTTTTTTTATCTTTTTTGGATAGTGTCATACTTAGAGCACGTTGTTGCTCTGCAAATCTGTACAGAGGAGTACAACATGCATTAAGCAGATTTCACATTGAAACGTGGACATGCAGAATATTCAGGTATTTCAAAAGTTAAAAACCTTTCGAAGCTCATCTTTACGGAATGCTGAATCACATACGTTTTCTCCCAATGTATCTTTTGATGTGAGGTGCACATCTACTGTTGCCCAAGTTTCTGAGTCGTGAGAAGAAAAAGTATTCAAATGTCAGTTCTGTTTTAAGAGTTAATAGCTATAAGTAATTACATTTCAGTGATCTCAGAGAATACCCCCCACCCACCTTTTTGTTCAACACCGCAATTTTTTATTTTGAACTGAAAACAAAACCGAAGTTAAAGCTGCTGACATAAAAAAAAGCAACAGAGATTAGTAAAAGTAGAACTAAGCAGATTTTTCTTTATAAGTTTTTAATTTCTCACCCAACTGGAAACAAAGGATTCATTGTTGCTTTGATGCGGTTATAACTTGTACGAATAGCATTACCAGAATATACCTAAGTGCAAACTTGATTCTTCGTCATTTTGTGATAACCGTAACTGCAACATTAGACTATGAGATAAAATTTAGGCGTTTTCCTTTTTGATGAGTCACAACACGAAGTATAATCCAGGAAATCAATGCTGGATGTATTACTAGAGGCATCACTGAAGTATTCAAATGAAAAAAATTTAATCCTTAGAGCAAACAAATAGTCTCCATATAAAGGAAAATGTTTTCTATTTAATCCCATTCTGTCCCAATGCTTTTCTTAGCTATATAGCCACATCTAAAAATTTTGAACACCTAGTTTTGGTATTGAAATGGTAACTGCCTTGCCTTCTCAAGAGATTTAAAATAGGCAAAATATTTTCCAACATATCTAGAATGTTTGGGTTCTACAAACTGCGGAAATTTGCATTGATGACTTTTATTGAGTTACTACCTGTGTAGCAATTAGCTAGCATTCCTTTAAATAACCCTAAAAGCATACTCGACAGCATCATTTTCACGAAGAATGCTGAGAATCACGCAGCAGCAAATGTATTTCTTTTTTATTTCACACGGCATAACGCTACTTAACAGGGAAAAGACGCATTAGATACTCTATAGTAAGTATTGACTCCAAAAACACATTCCCTTAGTTCATTATTGAGAAATGCATTTTTCGATGAAACTAATCATTCCTAAAGTTTAGATCTACGTTTTATGTTTTTGAACAATTAATGGACTATTGGAAAAGACATCAAAAACGATCATCGATGTTCTGCCATGCCACTAAACTATCGTTTTTTCGCTCGTGAAAGGACGTTTTGGAGTACAACACATTTTCCTATAGTGAGAAAATTTTCCCCCAGAAAACTGAAATCGTTTTTACAGTCTGATGTTTCAGTTTTATTTATAGATTTTGGGATCAAAAAACAAAACAAAAACCTGTTCAAAACTGATATTTGCATTGTGAAAATATCTCAAACTGTTTGCGAAATATAAAGTAAAGTATCAAACTCCGCTTTGTCTACAGATTTCTCTGTCAGATTTCAGACCTAGTGCATCCAAAATTATGTCATGTACGCAATTTTAAAGCCAACTAGTTTTAACTCAGTTCTTTGATCTTACTGTAGACATTTTCTTTTGTACATAGCATGGTAAGTAAAGCCACGGTTAACCCTTTAGCGACCATGACCCAAAAATGTTGCATCACTCTAAACAACATAACGCCCAAAACTGTCTGCTGTTTCACTTCTTTCTTTTTTAATAACAACAATAGTGACTGAGAGTGACTCCTGCTGATCCCCCACAGGTCAAGAAAATTTGAAGAATCACTCTGTACAGGCGTTTCGGGCGTCTAAGACCGTTTGTACATACGGGCGTCTAAGACCGTTTATACATACGGGTGTTTTAGGCGTTATGGTCGTTAAAGTGCTAATACTTCATCCAGCTCTCACAGTTCGAACAAAAAATAGGAGTCATTACAGATGTAGATATTTTTTTTCGGGTAGAGGTGAAAACATGTACCCAGAAATGAAACTGTTTAAAGCAAAGAACATTAACTATATAGACGTATTGTATTTTTACTGTTTCCCACATGTGATCATCCCTTCCAAAAACTTGCATCACTCTGAAGTGGAAACTGAAGCCCTACCTCCCGGTTTCCGTTCGAACATACTACCATCCCGCCATCCAGGACAATAAAGTTCCAAGCAATGGAAGCTAGCAGTTGTAGTTAAGATTTGCGCCAGTTGAAGCAATGGAATGCTTCCTTATAGCGTCGCCGACCCTTTCCTCATGCTCTAAAGGAAATTTGGAGATGCCGATTGGATATCTGCTCCTCAGCAATGAAATTTCGAGTTTTCTGAAGCGACGGCTACTTTGAAAACTGTTGAAATACGTCATTCCTGTGCTTACATTTGCGCCTTCTATTTATTGTGAAGAATTATTACTAGAGGTGGGACGAATCCTAAATTTGCTCGAATCTGAATCCTGAAAAGGTTTTCGAATCCCTCGGATCTTCCGAATCTCGAATCTCTCAAATCCTTCACATAAGAATAATTATAAGTAAAAAGGAAAGAAAATACTTCTACTTAAAATTAAAAGTTTTTAATTGAAGCAAAATTTCATATCTGTGTTTAATGGAAAACAAATTAAACAATACAGTTTTCAAAAAATATACCCATACTTATTAAGAAGGTACAAATGAAATTTATAATTTGCATTTACTAAATGAAGTGCATAACTCTTGAGTCTTGAGGTTCATTTCCGTTTTCTGAACATAATTTGACAAAAAAATATTTGAGTAACAATTCACATTTTTGACATTTTTCTTTAATAACAAAAGTTCCAAAACCTTTTTTTAAATCAATGCAAGTGTAGAGTTGGGGAGGATTATTTCAAAAGTTAATGTAGATAAACACTAAACATGGAACACTAAATTGAGTAAATTTTTTCGATAAAATTAAGAAAATCAAAAACATGTTTGTTTTAAGAGTTAATAAACACACTAACCACTGAACACTTTCAGGGCAATGTAAAAAAATTCGAAACTGTTAATGGAGATTTTTATTTAAAAACACTAGCATTTGAACTCGCTCTGGGTCTACACTACTTCGTTTTTTACCAGCTATGACACCTGATGTGCTGAATAGTCTTTCTGACATTACTGTCGATGGTGGTGTGATTAAGAACTTTTTAGAGAGTTTCCTCAAATTTTGATATTTTTTGTTGTCCTTCCAGTATTTAGAGATGTCTGCAGATGGTGGAAGCAATGTTTCAGCCAAGTAGGCATTTATTTGTTCTTTAGGAAACAAACTCTGCTCACTGCTGGTAGATGGTATCATCAATTGAGAATAGTAACTCCACATGCTATAACTCCTTCTTGTTGAGTTAACGATATTTGTGTGGTATCTCTTTGACTTTTTTTCTGCTGATTGCAGATCTCGGTCATCTGCTTTCAAAATACCAATATCAGATATTTCAATGGCCAGTGTTGATTTAACTTGCTCAAAAATACACTTCGTTTGAATCGGGGATCCAATATAATTCCAAGAGCATAAACGTTATGATCTCAACAGACTGATAGCGCCTTTTTACAGATGTAAGTAAGTCATTTCGAAAACCCTGTAAGGAACCTAAAGTTAATTTGAAGTTTTGTAGAATACTAATGGTGCTATTTATTAAAGGAATTATCTCTGAGAGTGTTACTTCACTGGAACTGGCCACAAATGTAGCTCTATCGAACACATCTAGGATTCGTATCACTTCTTCCATAGTTATCCACTGTCGAGCACTAAGATCTACCTGAAAATTTAACTCTGAAGCAGGTAATAAAACAGCTTGTTTTTTTTGTTTGTTTTTTGCATGACACGAATGAGCATGTGAAGCTGAGAATTCCATCTAGTCAGTTCGTCTTGTATCAAACAATGGGGTTTAAGACTTAGCTTAGCTTGAGAAGCTCGTAAGACTTTCATGGCTTTAGAAGAGTACTTGAAATGTCCCACAATACTCCGGCAGGTTACATTATTTCCTTAATTCCACTCTTGTTCAGTAAACCATTTTTAAGAACTAATTCAAATGTATGAGCAAGATATGGCAAGTGGTCAAAGGTACTGCATTCTAAACCTGCATCCAATTTAGGCCCGTTGTATCTCATGAAACACCTAACTTTTTCTAAGAGATTCCATTCTTTCATAGTGTTGGTAGTGAAAGTTTCTATTGCAGGTGCTGTATGTGAAACTTCTGCAAAGGGATTACATTCTAAGCACAAGTGATGATACTCAAAGTTTCCATCTATGAAGTGAACTGTGAAACTGAGGTGATCGGCAGAAAATGTTGATGTCCACATGTCTGTTGTGACTGCAATAAACTCGGTTTTATCTAAAAGATTCTCAAATTTTATTTTATTGTATTCATACATCTCTGGAATTACCTTTTGGGTAAAGTGTTTCCTGCTTGGGATGATATATATTGGCTCAAAGTGGTTTATCAACATTTTAAAACCTTTATCTTCTGCTATGGACAATGATGGATTATCATTGCATATCATTTCGGCGACTAATCTGGTAATTGTTTTAGCTCTTTTGTCTCCAGGCTTAAAACGCTGCATTTTATCAATAAATGCTTTGAGAGTCGGTTGGTTAGAAGATACTGCTTTGCGTTTTACTGAAGGTGCTTCGAAAGGGATTTGTTCTCCATAATAAGAAGCTGATAAACCTAGACTAGGAGCTGAACTAACTAATGCAAGACTCCCAATGACAGCTGGATCATCTGGATCATTATTGTCTTTCAATCGGGAGTCAAATCTGACAGTCCAAAGGCTTAAGGATGAAGCTGGAGTCAGTAATGCGGATAGTGAACTTCTATCTTTCAGTTCTTGAAATTTGGATGAATGTTTGACTTTCATATGTTTTCATAATGCTGAAGTAGTATGTGACCCTTTTCCTCTGGATATTTGTACAGAACACATTTCATTACCCGAAATTTGGAAATATAATAGTTCTAGATATTAGAAGATGCATGAGATGATGTCATCTCATTTGTTGACATTCGTTGCAGGTTATAGCAGATGCGATGGTTGTGTGACAGGCACAAGATAAATCGCTTCTAAGTATGCGTAAATTCTGTGGTTAGCGATAAAATTAAGCGTGAGAAACGCTGAGATTGAGACCAAAAAAGAAAAAAGAAACCAGACTGGTAAACGCCGAGCGTATACTGATAGCATGTGCAAGTGAGATGCTGCGGAGAGTTGAGTAGAACTAGAAACGCTGAGCTGTAGACAGAGTAACTTGAATCATGTGCACAACGCGGTTCAAGGTAACCCCCTTCGTTCTCACGCTCGTTACCACGGTAACTGCCGCCAGGAAAGAGATAAGATATGGCTAAGTCACTTTTCCCACTACACGTGAGGTATGGTGGCTAAGGTACTGTCCGATGGGAGACGCCAGTCGCTTCGGTGGTTGCTCTCTGTGTTTGGCTGAACAATTCCTTCACTCTTGCATTAGGTTTGGAAGTAACGAGATATTTCAAATAGCTGTGTACACACTGTAGACGATCTTCTTCGATTGTTTTCTAATGTCAGAACTCGTCATGGTGACAAAAATTCGAACAAGTATATCTCTAGAACAAGCACCAAACGCCAAGTATTTTAGGTTAAGTTTCGAAAGATTCGAATAACGAAAAAAGCGCGAAGATTCGAGTTTTCGAACCTCGAATCTTTTTCAATTTCGGGATTCTAGAATTCGAATATCCCATCCCTAGTTGGTTCTTATGCATTTTCGGTTTCGGGCAGAAATAATATCAGCCTCGCGTAACGGTACTTCATGTAGTATTTTTCCGTTTGTTTGCTTTATTAATCGAACAAAACCACACAATTTATTTGTTTCGAATCTTTCGAACACGAATTCTACGTGTGATTATTATTTCTTAAAACATGTTATTCATAATTACTCTCACGTGAAATCTTCAACTTAAAATATATTTATTCAATTTAGAATTTGGAGAACAATAAACCAAGTAAAAACTTTGCTGCTAAATACACTGCTGGACAATTGCTAAGGACGGATCATAAACGGCTATATAGCGCATAAAAAAGTAAATGTGGTTGGATGCCAAGTGAAATAAAATAATGTTAGAATGCCAGGACATTACAAGAAAGACAATTTATTGTGCTCTGAAATCCAGAAGGCTTTGGAAAGTGTTCAAGGGACAAACAGGCCATTTTGGGCAGAATACGTAAACGTGAAAAAAATGCAATTACCGTCCGCAGGCGTTCCGGCGTAAGATGTCAGTACGGAATATGGCCACCATGGAGGGCGATGCAAGATTCCACACGTCGTGTCATGCTTTGCACAACATTATCAAGCAGCTGTTGGGGTAATTTATCCCATTCCTCTGTCAGTGCACGGATATGGGTGTCCTTGTTTATTGGAGGGCATTGGCGACCAGCAAGACTCCTCCCCAAAGCATCCCACAAATTTTCAATGGGATTCAGATCTGGAGAACGTGCTGGCCATACGAGGCGTTGAATGTCCTTGCTCTCAAGACACTCCTGGACAGCGACTGCTCGATGACATGTTGCGTTGTCGTCCATGAAAATGAATCTATCACCGACAGCACCACGGAACATGCGAACATGAGGTAGCAGAACATCATTAATGTATCGTTGGCCAGTCATAGTCCCAGTTGGAAGCACATAGAGGGACGTACGGCCATTGATCATGATGCCAGCCCATACCATGACACTACATATAGGATATCGATCCCTTTCCTGTATGTTTGTTCGACAATATGCAGTACCACTATCACGCCAGATCAGTTGTCGTCGACAATCAGACGATAGACTGTATCTACTCTTATCTGAGAAGAGAACAGCAGACCAGTCGTTATCAGTCCAAATGCGATGTTGATGGCACCATTGCAAACCGGCGGTACGGTGACGTCTGGATAATGGGATGCACACAACAGGACGGCGGGCGTATAGTCCTCCTTCATGCAAACGTCTGGCGACAGTTCTTCGGGAGATCCGCTTGCCAGTAGCAGCCATAAACTGATTTGCTACCTCACTAGCTGTGCTGCGCCGGTGTCTTTTTGTTGATAGCACTATGTACCGATCTTCTGCAGGTGTCGTACTGCGAACACGATCTCCCCCGTGACGTTTGCTACACTCTCCATTTGTTTGAAATGATTTCCAAAGCCTTGAAACAACACTGTGGCTGACGTCGAACTCCCTCGCAACATCTGTTATTTTTCTTCAATCTTGCCAATAATACGGCCACGCGTAAAAATATCTAGGTGATGTCGGGAAGACATACTGAAAATTGCAAGTTCGTCAATTGATTCTTTCCCTTTCAACTTTGCGTTTGAACAACAACGGTCAATACGCGTCAAATCCTTTATATCAAATTTTGAAGATGACCTAGGCGTTTTCTGGGAGACGCGGGTTCGAGTCCCGCTCCAGGACGATGAAAATTTTCAAGTTTTCAAATATTATCTGACTTACCATCCTTGTCACATTTACGCCAAATATCGGATTGTCATCTTCAAAATTTGTATTATATGGCGTAATCCCGCATTTCTTTCATGATTCCTTTATATCTCTTATCAGCGCTATGACGTCACGAACAAGTTCGGCAATCCAAAATTTGCATACGCACTACACGTCTTACTGTATCCCGCACTTATGCTAATTTCCACATTTTCCTGCCTTCCATTTTATGGTTGCTATCGTTGCTATTGTCATCCGTCCTTAGCAATTGTCCGGCAGTGTATGAGGAAAATATTACTGCTAATTTATAAATTTCGCATGTATTCTCAGTCTAATGTCCTCGGTAGCGCAATATTATGGTAGATAGAGGTATACATACTTGTATACAATACACCATCAGCGAATCAAGTTATAACACATGCCTACTGAAACTATTCCTTAGCCAGTTTTAACTGCAGTCGGAGTTTTCTTGACTCTGTCCGTAACTTTAGATTCATACCCACAGTAGCATTAACCAAATAAAGTAAAACAAATACAGGTAAGCTCCGTTCTGATTGAGCTGTTAGTTTGGAACGTATAGGACTACGACTTGCAGAACGTATAGTTGAAATCAGCTAGTCGAGTATCGTTTCAAAGCGTTTATTTAATTTGTTACAGCCAACACAGGTCTTTGATATGAAAAGTAGCTTACATAATTTTTACAAAAAATGCTGGATACTTTGCAACCACAAAGCAGAGTTCGAGATGGAACGGGTACGGGTTCGATCGGTGTTTTGGATTTTTGTTTTGCTGCTGCTGCTTTCAGGCGTTCTCGATACTCTCTAGTTCGTTGGGCTGCAGTCGTTTTGGGCTTCTTACATTCCTCATCACTTGCTCTTGCCCCTCGTTATGATTGTATCCACTTTTGCTTGCGTTCATTCTGCGAATTCCGCAAGATTGTCGACAATGTTAACCCGTTCACACGAAAACAATTTAATCTTTTTTTAGTCTAAGCCACTGAGATATGGTCTTTATATATTTGAATAGATCTCGTCGATAGATTTAAAACGATGCCAGGCACAGTCGTTTTGCACTCATGGTTGTCCAGATAAACCGCTATATTTTCATCGCGGTTTATCTGGACAACCGTGAGTGCAAACCGAATGTGCCTGGTATCAGTGTTCATCGGTTCACCGGTTCACAAGAAAACAATTTTTTAAATGTTCAGTTCAAACCACTAGGAAATGTTCTTCGTATATTTCAATAGATCTCGTCGAGAGATTTAAAACAATGCCACGCACAGCTCACGATTGCCGAGATGGACTGAGTCAAACGCGGCGGCACACCCAGAAATATTGCATCATCTCTCGAAGCGTCGCGCGCTCAATGTATTGCGCAGTACGCGAATTGGACTCCATGCGTTTTACGAATATGCTAACAGATTATCGTGCGGAACGTATTTTAAACGCTATAATGATTTTAACTCAGACCTATTTTTGTCACAGGTGGTCCGCCTGAAGTCGCCCCATACTATCCTTGGACTTAGACGTAGTCCTACGTCAAAAACTCGCTTCACTAATACCGCTTAATCCCCAGTGCTTTAAAGCAGGCGTGCCATATTGCTGATAGCACTATAAGCATTACTTCGCAGGCGCTGGACTTGGCCGCCAGGATACAGGGATAATTTCCTGGGTGCCGCGATATTCTGAGCCCATAAACCTTATGCTAAGTGAAGAAAAACAAGCGCTCGTATACTTTTGCTTCAGTTTTCTTGTAAAAGAAAACCAAGTTATAATTAAACGGTAAAGTTTGTTTACCACTTTGACGGCTTCTGAAAGAAAAAAAAAGCCTGCGTAGCAAATGTCCTATTGCACCAAACACTATTTTTGATCACCCCTTCCCCTTTTTTTGACTTGCAAACTTAAGAACCGTTCTTTTCGGCTGATATCCTCCAGCTCAGTCCGTTTTTGCCAGTTACATTTGCAGTTAAATAATCGATACAATCTAAGGAAATTTGCTATCAGTAATCTGGGAAAGAAGCTCGGAATTCATTGTTTACATTAACGCAGTGAAGTTCACTTGTAAAATTTTTAGGTTGCTGCTATACGCTTTTTTATACACGCACACGCTTTTTTTTTTTTTGAACGAGATCTGTAACTGATTGAGACTAGTTTTTGGGCCTTACGCTTACACCAATTCTTGAACTGCATTTCTGGAAAGTCTGTTTCAGCTACAGTAAAAGCACTTTTTCAATTTGAAAGTTGAAAGTAAACAATTTAAAATAATTCTTCGGGTTCTTCAATTTCTTCCACTTAAATTTGCTCTGAAATTCTTGACATTTTAAGTTTATTCAAGAGATTTTTTTGCAGTTATTTTATTAATGATAGATAAATCTTGAAAAAAAAAAGGTAATTTTTGGAACATTTCGATTTCTATTCTCACAAAGAACGAAGAAACATCACATATTCTGAATTCAGTTACTGCAATAAAATTCATAAGAATGGAATAAAGTCTTCATGAATCTTTCTTAAAGAACGCATCTTGTCTGTCTGTTGCTTCTCAGCAAACGGAAGCAATTTTGTTCTTACATTAACTTTACTAGGGATCTGCTGTCCAAGGAAATAAATAAAATGATAATTATTGCCTCGATACAAAAAAACTGCAATGACATGTGTTGAAAACATGTTTAAACAGTAAACAGTAATGCTAACAAACAGTTTAGAGATCCATGGGATACCTGAATAAATTGTTCCGAAACGTGGGTCGCACAAAATAACTTCTAGGGAGGTTTATGGATGACCAATCCATCCATCACTGCTGCTTCGTGTAATTATCTTTCGTCATCATGGTAATTAAAATTACATTAAAAATGTCTTTGCTTATCAATAATAACGACCTAAATAAAGTTCGATTATTTTCTTCCGGTACAGAGTTCTGACGAATAAACTCGGTTGTGCATAGCTGGTAAATTTAATAGTGGAATTTATACTGGTTAACTCATAGTTGACGGAAAAGTGATTGACCCATAAAAAGAAAAAGTTATTGCTGAATTACACATTGGAAATATGGAACTTAACAGAGACTAGTTCGGTTATAATTAAACGGTAAAGTTTGTTTACCACTTTGACGGCTTCTGAAAGAAAAAAAAAAAAAAAAGCCTGCGTAGCAAATGTCCTATTGCACCAATATCATCATATCAAAGTCCTGTGTTGGCTGTAAACAGCACAAGTATTTCTAATACTCCGCTTTCTTGTGTGAAGGTGAATAACTTAAGGCAGAGTTTTGGGAAATTGCTTTTTAAAGAACAGTTCATAAGCCTCTTAGAAGAGTTCTATATTCTTTAATGTCCTACGTCATTTTTTTACAAACGACTGTTGTGCAAAAATAACATCGTCATCGTTTTAAATGATACTCACGGGTATCGTGTTGTTGTGGAAATGAAATTGTTTTCAGAAGAAATACATTCAACACTTAGTTAGTTCGGCACGTTCACTCTAACGAGTGAGCACTTTATTTAGATGTAAAAATGTTAAACCGCACTGTGGATGATGTCATTTGTTATCCAAGGAAAAATAAAGTACATATAAGACTAAGATAACTCTCGTGGAAGCGAAACGCAAAATAATGCTTTCATGCATCTGAGCTGTCATTTCTCTGTGGAAGAGTAGCTAAGCAAATTTTTTTTTCGATATGCGAGACACTTTTCAACGCCCTAGCGCCTGTTTCTTTTGTTTAAAATAAGTCGTGTCATCCATGATAAAATGACAACTCAGCGGAAGGAAAAACGCAAAACACAGGGTACAACGATTGGCATTTACCTCCCGTTTAACCAAAAAAACAGGTGCTAGTACACCATGGGAGAGAGGATAACATACAGGAATTATGCAAGACGGACTGTAGATAACAAATGTTTCTGTTGTATATAAAAATTAGTCCCTCTTGCTTGCTACTGTCAGATGGCAGGGTTATTGGCTTATCAAAAATCATCAGCTCATTACCTAAGTGTATGACAGCAGTGGCGCACTCAGAGGGTGTGGCCCATGGGTCTGGGCTTTTATTAGCTGCTTATTTTTTAAATACGTATTAATGTTTTGCGAATCATTCCAATTGCACTTTTCCGTCCGGGTGGCCCACGCTTCATACCATTAGATCGTGATGGGCTAGGGTTCGAATCCTTAGAGTCATTGATGTTGTGTTTGTCCTATGGCACTCGCTCTCACTCTTTTCTGAAACCAGTGGCCCTGAATTAGGCACGGGAGACTGATCGTTGACCAAAACTCACCGTTGTCATTAAATCCCCAAACAAAACAAACGCACCTTAATATGGCGGAGACATTCTTATCGGTTCCTAATATCTTGAGAGATATTTCCTCCGGGGTATTTTTATTTGCATCTTCAATGTCTTTGGACACCCCCACAATGAAATACTGAATGCGCCCACTGTATGGCATATTCATCGACGTGCAAAAAAAACAAACAAAAAAAAACAGAAATCAGCTCATGTACAGTATTTTGCATTTAAGAACTGTGGTCACCGCAATGTAGTTTCACTAAGCGTGTTTTTCTATTTCGACTGCTCCCAAAGCATCAGCTAAATATACGACTTCTGCAGCCGTCAATATCTTGTGGTACAAAACATTCGTTCTGAAATTTCCTTAATAGTTTAATAAAGTTCGAGAACTTCAAGCACGGTATAAAGTTGTCCTTTATTCATATCCCCATGCTTTCAATTTGAGATTTTTAGCACGACTTCTGTATAAAAAAAAAAAAAAAAAATCATGTTATCGGTTTGTCCGTCCGTCCGCCTGTGGACACCATATCTCTGCAAATATTAGCCCGATTTGAAAAATTATTTTTGCATTGGAAAGCTTGAAATATGCGAATGATGATCCTTTATTGCGCTTTTTTACACCACTAGAAGGCTAAAGGCAGATGATATCGAATTCAAAATGCATGTTATTCCATATATTCGCTTCTAAATATCCGATTGAAAAAAATATTTTACCTTTCGATTCCATTTATGTCGAAGAGTATTTATCACAGGCACAGTCACTTTTCAAGTTACGCATAGATTTTCCGCTAGGGGGCGTAAAAATAAATTGCGTTTTCCCGGATATCTTTATTTCTAAAAATTCCGATTTCAAATTTCTTTGTCAGAGGATACAGCTCCTGATGGGAAATGTTTCGCACATATTTTTTAATTTTTAGTAAGCAATGGTTTGGCCACAAGAGGGCGTAAGTGTTAATTTCTGTTTATGATGTTTTTGGCATAAAATCTGAGGCGCTCCGGTGGCGCAGTGGTCTAAGCGCTGGCTTTTACCATTCGTCCGTGATGGGTCCGAGTTCGAGTCCCGCTGAGGCATGGATGCTGTGCTTGTCTTATGGCCCTGGCTGTCTTCCTTCCCTGGAACCAGTTGCCCTAATTTAGGGACGGGCAACTGCTTATAGCTCATCGAGTTGCTCACGGTGGTCGTTAAACCTTCAATCAAAAAAAAAAAAAAATCTGAGCTACTAAAATTTCAATTGAAAAAAATTCATTCGTGGACCGATACCACTCACATCGATGCACCTTTTCGGAATATTTTCTTTTAAAAATATTGCAAGGTTTCTTTGCCAGGGGGAATAGACGTATATCTCACTTTTGTCATTTTCTCTACTTCTAAGAGTCCGATTTTAAAAATTAATTCTTTATTATTTTTCATGTTTTTCATATAATTTCACAATTTTGAAGTAACTCATATACGTTCTGCTAGAGGGCGTTAAAGTAAATCACGCATTCCCAGATATTTCTGCTTCTAAAACTCCGATTTGATCGAATTCAAAATACATTTTATTCCATATATTGCTTCTGAATATCCAATTGAAAAAAATATTTTTCTTTTCAGTGTCATTTATATCGAAGATAATTTTAGGTATAGTATCTTTTACCAAGTAATGCATACATTTTTCGCTAGGGGAAGTCAAGATAAATAGCGTTTTCCCCGATATCTCGGCTTCTAAAACGCAGATTTGAAAAATTCTTCCTGCATCGGACACACCCCGGATGAAAAATGTTTTGCATATAATTTATAATTCTTTTTGAAGAATGGTTTGGTTACCATGGGTATAAGATGTTTTTTTTTTCCTTCTGAAGTATTTGCAGCAAAATTTGGGCTTCTGAAAAACTCGATTGAAAACATTCTTTCGTGGTCCGCTACCCATCATCTCGAAAAACATTTTAATAATTCCTCCTTCTTAAGATAGTGCAAAGTTTTTCCGCCAGGGGGAGTAGATGTACATCTTATTTTTTTCTTTTTTTTTTTTTTTGATTGGAGGTTTAACGACCTCCGTGAGCAACTCAATGGGCTATAAGCAGTCGCCCGTCCCTAATTTAGGGTCACTGGTTCCAGGGAAGGGAGAGAGCCAGTGCCGTAAGACAAACACAACATCCATGCCTCACCGGGTTTCGAACCCGGGCCTCTTACGGACGAATGATAAGAGGCCATCGCTTAGACCACTGCGCCACCGGGGCGGCCATCTTATTTTTGTCGATATCTCTACTTCCAAGGGTCCGATTTGAAAAATTATACCTTTGTTGGATAGCGTTTCCGGTGAGAAATGTTTCTGAAATTAATTACAATTTTTTCTTAACCCCCAATGCATGCCACTGGAGGCCGTAAGTTCACGTTTCCGCTTACAGCAACATCTGCGGGACTAAAAACCCCACGGAAATAATCTTTCTCCGTCAGGTACTACTCACTCTAAAAACTTTGTGTGTGTGTATTTTCTTCCCAAAATAATGCACTATTTCGGCGCTAGGGGCGCAAACGTTTAATATGTTTTTTTGAATATTTCTGCTTCTAAATGTGCGATTTAAAAATTTCTTTTGACTCCAGATACCATGTAACTTGTGTAATAGTTTAAGTTGGTATTTGAGGAGTTTTGTAGTTCACAGTTCTGTTGCTAGGTGGCAATTGTGTACTTCTGTTTGCAGCTATATCTCCTCTTCTAGAAACCCTATTGAAAAATTTATTTTTTTACTATATGCCATTCGCTACAATAAAGAGATGGGGAGCATTTTCCTGTTTAAATAATGAACAGCTGTCCCGCTAATGGGGTGAAAGGGTCAAAACCTTTTTCTCGCTATCACTGATTTTCGGAGACGAATTTGAAACGCTCTTTTTCCTTATTTAACTATGAAGAATACTTTTCGCTTGTTTTCCATTTTTCCGTTATGCAAAGTTCTTCCACTAGAATTCGTGGAATTATGTCATGCTTCCTTCTATATCTCTTCTTTTAACTGTTCGATTTGAAAATCTCTTTGTCTCTAACATCTTCCTTCTGCTATGAGAAACTTTCGTGCACCATTTGTTAATTTTCGTAAAATACTTTTTAAACCGCTGGTAGAAGTAAGTAGCTGTTTCTATTTCTGGATGTTTTATCGATTGTAAAAAAACTCGTTGATTTTTTTTTCTAATCGGTTCCATTGACTTTGATAAATTTTATTCCCGTCCGAAAGGATTCAGAAGACGTGCTCGTTATAACCGAAATTCGGTGTTATCTATTTTGTTTAGGTTCGTTGACATTGTGATAGCCCTTTTATCACGTAATCAATAAGAAATAATTAGTATCAATCATACCTCTCAACAACAGCTTTTTTTTTATTGAAAAAGTACTGGGAAAAGTAACGCTTGTTCATTCGTTCAAGATGCGTTCGGCCTACTTCTTAGACATTGAATTTAATCATTCTAGCTGATTTCAGCACATTTTGCTAACCATGAGTAAATTCGTTCCAGCTGGTTAAAGGCTTAATACCACCTATTAATTTAAGATATTAGATCCTTGGACTTAGTAGAATTACGCACTATCATCTTCCTGAATTCAAGTTTCTGGAAATATAACATTTGCTGTTAAATGCCATGATTGTTTGAGTAAAATGTAATATTTTTGCAGTTCAATTGAAATGCATTTACCTCTTTAACTTTTCATGCATGACATTTGCGTATTTGGTATCACACCTTGTTCGCCCTTCTTTGTTTTATCCTGTTCTCTACCTACAAGGAAGTAATGAATTCTTTCAATGCCGGAGACTAGAATTTATTTTATTCTTCTTGTTGGGCAAAAGTATTTCTTTGATACAGTTGGATCGTTCGTATTTCATTGCAGTCGTGTAACCCTTGAATTTGGACTTCGGTGAAATAAATTTGAAAAGATTGAATTTTTTTTTTTTTTAATACGGAAATTCAAAATCGCTGTCTTTACGTAGAAGTGAAATTCCTAACGGGAGAAAACCACCAAATGTTGTATCTGCTGCATGATTCACTAGCCTTTTTTTTTTCAAGGTCTTAGTGGTTCTGAAAATGTCAAAAAACGGATTCTAATGTTGTGAAAGTTTGTCAAACTCGAAAGTGATGAAAATCCGTAGTACAGACTACCAGGTATCTAAGTTCAAAAAATACCGTCGAAGAAATAAAGCGCACGAAGTCATCAATATTTTAATATATGAACACTTTTCTTTAAATGTTATAATGTCTTATTGAAATTTCAGAAAGGAAATAAATGCACTCAGATTGTATTAACCATTTTCAAAAACGGATTTTTAATGTACACTGGCTGCACAAGTGGTCGAATGGTCAAAGGACTTTAAGTGTGATCATTTGTTCGGGTTATTCCCGGGTGATACATAGGTGATGTGTTTGTCTTACGACACTGGCTCTCTACCTTTGCTGGAGCAAATGACGTCAAATCAAGGACAAGTGACTGCTTATATCTTAAAGAGTTATTTCCGAGTTGTTTTTTAGTTTTTAAGAGTTATTCGTCGCGAAATAGTAAAAGCAAAACGTTTTACGCAGTTGAAAATTAGCAAGTTGAACAATGGCCATATTGTACAAAAAAGTGGCAACATCCGTGTTTAAAGTTTCAAAAGTCTGTATCCGTATGGTATAAGGGTCACATACTCCAGGAAAGGAAAAGAGCCATTGCCGTAAAACAAACACCACATAAATGCCTCGCAGGGATTCGGACCCGGACCCTTCTCGGACGAATGGTCATAATCCAGAGCTTAGACCACTGTGCCATCGGGCCGGCGATAAGCATTGAGGATCTTCTGTTTCCGAAGGGATTTGTCAGATGTTAAGTACGTATGAGTAGCATTCAAACGCCCATACGATTTGTGACGTATATTCTAAAATAACTTCCATTTTTAGTTCCTTTTCCTAGGTAAATTTCAGTTTGCTCTCCTTTATACTTCCAAACTTAAAGCGATATCTTCTCTCTCACAAGAATCAGGTTGGCAACACATTTGAGGTCAGAGATAAAGTGACGTATGAATGTGATAAGAACGATGAATAAAAAGGACAATACAACAGTTGCTCTGTGGATGTGCGCGTGTATAGACGTTCCATCGCTAAGATAAATGTAAAGTTTACCTGCTGTGTTATACGTTGGATCTACTGAAAGAGTACTGAACCAATAAAAGGTTATCGTAAGTCTGAATTCTGTATATGTTTCGTCCGGCAGTAAAAGCTTAATTAAGAACTATTGCATCGTATTCTTATTTAGTTCAACATTCCTTAGTCATGGTTTTAGACATAGCGTAAGACCAATCTTGCTCATGAAAAAGATATTACGTTATAGATTCTTTGGTAAAAAGGAATGGTAGAGAGGCAGCTATTTTATTAAACAAAAACTTTCAAGTGAAGCTCCAATGAAATGATTATTGTCATTAGCCATTACGTGCGGCCAGATTTGTCAGAGACGTGGGAGTTTGGTTAATCGCTCGTATTAGACCAATCATAGGGTGTGTACTTGACCTATGAGGATTGCTGTGTCTCCCCCTGGAACCAGTGAATGCAGATTATGGACAGTGACTCCCTCTAGCCTTATAGAGTGTGCTGAAACTCAAAACAAAAAAACAAAAATTTTGAGAGTATCTACAGTAAATCAAAAGTATCTGACGTACTGTCTTGAGAGAATAATAATTTCTCAGCATGTACGATAATTCTTAAGACATTTTAATTCTTTTTGAAGATTGTTGTTGTTAATAGCAAGCAATCAATTCAAACGAATAGCGATTTCAGAGTACTTGTTCTGATTTTTGGCGATAAAGTTCCTCGTGAATGTTAAAGAAATTTACAATAAATTCTTCTCTTGCAGTTTCTATTAAAAGCGATAGTTATAAAACCCATGTACTGCATGATATTCGCCAATGTTCAATAAACTGCTCAGTTACGCTGACTACCGAAACGTTCTTCTATATTTCAGCTCAGTTCTGTTCCGTAATTTTTCATTGAAAATCACGTAAAACAATCGATTCACTTTCTACATGGAAGCAACAGACTGGAAGGAAAATTTATCTCGTTAAATTTTACCACTTGTCAGTATCAATTTGCCCGTGTTTTAATCTTCCGTCGGAAAATTATTTATAAGCGTAATTAGTTTAGAGTTCGACTGCAAACCACTCGAATGCCGAACTAATTCCATATGTCGATATCTAATATGGACCAACTTTCTAGGAAAATGCAATTTAAATCCGCCGGTAAGGATTTATTGTGTTTATTAATTAGCTGGGATTTTTTCAAAAATTTTAAGAAAGCAAAATTAACGGTGTTTATATTCTCTCCTCGTTTTACAAAAAAGAAAAAAAAATCAGTGAAGCTTACAACATACTGTATAAACTATTTGAGAGAAGAAAAGCATAGGGAGTATTTATTTATCAATTGATCCTCTCCCGCCACAGAGGAACACGATGATCATCATTAACTACGCTCTCAGAAAGGTATCGTGAAGTAATCAACGCTCCCGGTGTCTAATTAGCTTCAGTAAATTAGAGACAAAGCTATTGATCAAGTATGAGGAGCAATTTGTTTCAGGTTGAGCAATGCTAATGTCCGAAGTCGATAATTTAAGACAATGAAGCCAGGCATTTTCACATATGCCAAATGCATTTGCCCTTTGAGAGTTGCGCGTCCTTCGCTTATTGCGCAGTTGCTGCTCTTGCCTTCTGGGTCCACACGAAATGCTAAATAGAGAGGACTGGATCCTCGAAATAAACGTGACGAATTGCAGCGGCGTAGTTCTACTGTTTCATAGTACTTATTTATAAAGATCCTCTTCCAATAATTCTCTGTTAGTGGATAATATTTTCAAGTTTAATTTCGAATGCATTTCCTATTTCTAAAGAGTTCTATAAATATTTTTATTAGCGTCCTGGAATAGCTAAGAAAATCGAAGGAAGCATAACTGAATATCGTTTAAAAGGAGCAAATATTTTGATCATGAAGTGCTACTTGATTTGCCGTGCTCGTTTGTAGTCGCAGACAATGTTGAAAGGTGATATTACCCAGCAAAAATTAGAAAAAGACTGGATAATTCTCATTTGTATTGCTACCTTAAATTATTGCTTGTATACTTTGTTGAACTGTAATCCTTTTTTATACAAACAAAACTTTAGAAAGCTGTGAAGTCACATGATTACCATGTCTATCATTTAGAAAGAACACATGATCCTTTTGCAATTTTGCACGAAACAATTGAAGATTTACAAATTCAAGTTCAACTTGAAGACCTCAATAAGTGAAAATATTTGACGTAAAGTCGCGAAAATCAGAGGACGCAAAATGTTGCTGGGATATGTAAACAGTTAAATGACGTAATATGAGAAGGTAATGATATACCTGTTTTTATTCAGAATTATTCAGAACTGAGTTAGTCCATTTCCATGGAAGTGAAAAGTCATGTTGTTAGTAGGATCCTCAATGGTGCTCTGAGGTATGACATTCCAAGCATCAAAAAACTGGGTAGGATCCTCAATGTTGCTCTGAGGTGTGACGTTCCAAGCAACAAACAACTGGGTAGGATCCTCAATGAAGCTCTGAGGTATGACATTCCAAGCAACAAACAACTGGGTAGGATCCTCAATGGTGCTCTGAGGTATGACATTCCAAGTAAAAAACATCTCTGTAGGATCCTCAATGGTGCTCTGAGGTATGACATTTCAAGCAACAAACAACTGGGACACTGTAGAAGCGAGGTGGATAAGCTCGAGTCTGAACAAGCCCGAAAACTATGACTAATCCGTTTAGGCATTAAATAAAAAAATAACCTCTTCCATACTTCCCCTCGTCTTTCCCTTGCAACTAACCGATGGTTGTTCTCAACTGGGCAGTGGGAAAGGGATATCTTCCTGTTTCCATAGTATAGTCGTACGTTTTTTTTAACCAATTCGTTTCCTCCTGAAATGCTTCGGGCTGCCGGGCGGCCGGGCATCCCGAAACTCGGGCGACTGGGCATCCAGAACGATCAGGCGGCCTCTGCAATCTGCGCACATTGCTTAATAGAATTATCCGGAAGCTGTAGCGTGGAGGCAGAGTACAAAATTTTGTCGGGGTGCTTATCCCGTGTCTATAAATCTTGAAGTAGCTTTTCCTACGCAGCGGAAATTCACTAAAGTGTGTTATATGCCATTTGCTATGCAAACCAGGAATAAATAGCCCTTCCGAGTCACCGCTCCATACCCTTACCCAGTAGCCAAAGAATTCTCTTTACTAAATTGAAAGAGTAAGAACATGCTAAATTATTCGAAAACGCGTTTAAAAAGAAAAGGTTAAAATTATTTCTACTTCAGAGCCCGAGGTAGAATCACTGTAAATATTATACAGCCCGAGACCGCATGAGCAGAGTTCGGGCCCGGCTTTAGGGCTCAGGCTCGGCTCGTCTCAGCACTGGTGTGTACCCATAAGTTCCCACACATACTTGATGGTCCAAAAATCCGGTGAGTTTAGCGACAATAGGAGAATGTTCATGGCAACAAAAGCAGAGTGTGGACGCACGTTGTCTTGCGGAAGAATCGTCCCCAGCATGACTGCAAACGAGAGGTCGTATGACGAGATTGGTAAAGGCGCTTATGTGCTGTCTCGCCGGGAAGGTGCACATGGAATATGAAAAAGACAACGCTTCAACATGCCATTGAGAACGATGATGCCGTATGGGTGTTCCGCCGTCTGACGTTTCGGGACAGAGCCTGAACTCGTACTTGAATAGCATCTGTTCCATCTCACATTCCAGTGACGTATTTCTGCACGCTATTTCGACGACGGGCCCGGTGATGTGACAACAACTGAAGTATTCAAGCTCGGCGCGTCACCTGTAGTCTCCCGTCATGAGAGCGACAGTTCTGGTGGCTCCTCTGTACCCGAAGCAACTCGAATGTTCTTCGGCAGCACAGTCGCGGTGCTGAAAGAGTAGCAAAGAGCATATCCACGGAGTGGGTAATCTTCATAAGATGTAATCTGATATGTTCGTCCACTTCCTTCCCGTTGCGTCATTCGGCACTCTGTGATATAGCATGACGTTGCACTCTTTACACACGGCTCCTCACCTGTACAGAAATTTCTCGTAAGTTGATATCCAGCTCTCGCATATTGACGATCCTTTGCCAGTCTGTCAGTTAACTGAACATAAGTGTACAATTGGTGTATCCGCGGCATATTCAGAACATTTCTGACGAACTCGCAAGTCCAGAAACGTCTGTCTTACTATGAGGGAGCACATACGTGAGCTCTCATTAAACCCTACTCAGATGGGGTCAGCGTGACCAAATGCAACAACATTTTAATAATTTGTCAATCTCAGGTAGCCTCTTGTGTTATACGATTTGTTTGTCACTACCTCCAGTCATTAGTGTTGCGATTCACACGTTGTGTGGTCTGACATTCTTTCGAAAATGGCAGCCGAGTGAGTAGATAACAAAATGTCCAATTTAGCATCAATTGACTTAAGAGCTAGTGACCTGATCAAACGCTTGAATAAAATCCAGGTCTACCGATAATTACACGAGCCTTGCTTCTGACCATTTGTCAGAAATGGTTTGTGTGTGGTTCGGATTTGAATCCCAATGAGGCATGGAGTTTGTGTATTTCTTTCGGCACTGGCTCTGTTCCTTCCCTAGGACAAAACACCCTAAATTAGGGACAGGCGACTGCTTATAGCCCATCGAATTGCACACAGTGGTCCTTAAACCTCCAACCCCCCCCCTCCCCCCGCAAAAGAAAATCTGGCAAGGAAATATGTTTTTGAACAGCAATTTAAGAAAAGAAAATAATATTTAACCCTTTAAAAACCACGACCCCACCCCCTTCCCAATACCATTATGCCTGAAACTATTCCTAATTTTGGATATTTTGTCCCTCTTTTTGTAGGTTAACAACAGAAGGATTGCTGAAAATTCTCCAAATACATGGCGTCAGTAAATAAATAAATACATCGTTATCTTTCCACGTTCCAGAAACACACAACAACCGAAAAATTGTTATCAGCCGCCGCCGTGGAACGAACCACAGATCTCTCCATATCTAGCCGAGCGCGTTACAATTACACCACGGTGGCCAACAATCCACGGTGCTATGTGTATTTTTAAGTCAGCTACTGACATCATAAATCCGTAAGATGGGTTCAGCTACTGAGACGTCTCCATCTGGTGGGCATTAACAACGGCACTGGCTGTATATATTATAGCAATTAAATCCAAAGGGCGAGATCCAAGGTGAAAATTCTTGAATTTTCAAGAATTTTTACCTTGGATCTCGCCCTTTGGATTTAATTGCTATAATATATATAGCCAGTGCCGTTGTTAATGCCCATCAGATGGAGACGTCTCAGTAGCTGAGCCCATCTTACAGATTTATGATGTCAGTAGCTGACTTAAAAAAAAATACACATAGCATCGTGGATTGTTTGGCCACCGTGGTGTAAATGTAACGCGCTCGGCTAGATATCGAGAGATCCGTGGTTCGATTCCACGGCAGCGGCTGATAACAATTTTTTGGTTGCTGTGTGTTTCTGGAACGTGGAAAGAGCGATGTATTTATTTATTTAAGAAGGATTGCTGCTGGGTCACAAACAAAAAACTTTTGATTTGTAGACTTGATATGCATTGACGTTCAGACATTTGATTGGAGCAATCACTGCATTTTCCACGTAGAAGAGAGGCGATGTCATGACAGTTAAAAATATCGGTCCCGGGAGAAATCAACTACTGATTACATCTTTGGTTACTGAAAACAATGGTTCCTGAGAGTGACTTCTACTTATCCAGTGAAAATTCAAAGAACATGAAGGGGAGGGGGAGGCGTAGAAAGGTATAATAACCCTAAAAGGGCGTTTCGGGCGGTCGGCGTCTTATGTACGTACGGGCGCTTTGTACAGTACTCTCGTTAAAGCGTTAATCGAAAATGTATGCATCTTCGGATCGGTAATTTTGATATGCTGCCAGTGATTTTTCGATTTGTATTCTATAAAAGTTTGTAGGTTTTTATTTTTCGGGGTTTTTTCATCTTCTCGAAAACTTTCACTAAGGATTCGCCCTATCTGAAAATCAGGTGTGGCAGTTTCTCTATGGCCAGACAAAACAGCGATTCATTGTTAAAGAATGCACATCAAAGGTAGTTTGAGGATCTATTCCACTTCAGTAGTTCTTGATAAATTCTGTAGGTCAGAGGAAGGTAGTACGTGTATACTTTGTTTTTACGTCTGCAAATCGCTGAAAAATATTACTATGTTGTAAGTTGCTATTCTAAGGCAGATGAACTTTTCCGCTTGTGCGGTGAACGTCTGCTAAAAAATTAATCTCTCGTCCTTTGGTGATACCTCAGATTTTGCTCGAGGCCCTGAGTGTAGCTTTTCCGGTTACTGTTGCTAACATCGAATGACTGTTGTATGATTGAAACGAGCCTAATATCATCATAACCCCTCTTCACAGAGTCCGACGATCGTCTGTCTCTCAGACGCCGCAGTCTGTCTCCTTGGCTGGCGTTCACATTTTACTTTTCGTATTCCTTTCTACACGATTTGTTCTACGCAATCGCGCAAGGTTTCACAGGCAGCAAATTTATATAACATTTAACTGAGGTGTGACTTGCCTTCCCTCACATCGTTGCTTTTCATATCCTGATTTGTCTGATAATTTCATCTTTATATGTCTCAACGCTGCTACATCCTGCTGACTTTAGCTGATAAAATAGCTAAATCTTTCCTCAGTGAGGAAATTTCGGTGCAACAGAGCGCAGCTTTCGAGAATAGAAGGAAACGAATATGGCTAGAAATATCAACCTTTTAAAGACTACGCGTTTCGAACTCCTAGTATAAGTTCACTATTTACTATATCTGATCTTCTTTATGAATCATTCAAGAGCAAACACACAAGAAATGCAATTTGCAATCATTAAAAAGAAACGTGTGTACTTTACAAAGAAAAAGAAACTTCTCCCTCAATTCTACTATTTAGACCCAGAATGTTATATCTGTGTTGTAACGGTCAATCGCTCACAACACGATTGTAAAATTACTCTTGAAAATAAAAATATAAATAAAAAACACTTTCTTTAATGGAAGTTGCTTCAGAATTTCATATCCAGTTTTGCTTGCGGAAATCAGAAGAATTCTACTTGTCAGTTTTAAACACAATTATTTTCCAATAACAACGAAATGGTGATGATAGTCTAATAATAATATTGATTTTATATCGGGTTTTATGAAGTTCAAAGAGATATCGTTTTAATTTTTTTTTTAAAGTTCCAAGGTTGCATCATATCGGGAAATTCTGTACCAAACTGCTGGACTCTGGAAAGAAATGTCCAATACAAGCATTGAAATTTTGCACTGATATCCGAAAATTAAGGATCACTTATATATTTATAGCATACTTTTATTCCAACAAGATGCGGATGAAAATATTTTAATAAGAGTAAGTAAGGTAACAAGGACATGCGGACACTTAAATATGCATGAATATATGCACATTAATTGAGATAATTGAGAAAAGAACAAAACATGCCATTTTCTGATATTAGCCCGCAATAACTAAAATTGATAGAAAAAAATATTTCATGGATCGTTTTATTAGGGTGTATATCCATCCCTGACTGCAATGTATGATTGGCATCAGCTTTCCATCCTTTTCACGTGATTGTCCAGAACATCCCGTGGGAGGTTTCTCCATTCTTCTTTCAGCGCCATCACCAAGTCTCTTTTGGTGCCAAATGGGGAATAGCATTCAGCAATGCGCCTCCTTAGAGCATCCCAAGAATTTTCGATTCGATTTATTCGGGAGAGTATGCAAGCCACTCCATTCGGTTGGTTCCCTTCGCTCTCCAACAGTTCTACAACACATGATTATCATGCGTTATCGTTCATAAAAAGCAAATAATTTTCCACAGCACCACGAAATAGCTTTGCATGTTTTAAAATGGCCTCTTTATAATAACGCTGGGCAATCATTGACCATTTCTCCAACACGAGCTCTGTTACTCCAATTGATCATAATCCCAGATTAGACCATTACACCACCACCCTTGTAATGGTCAATTTGTACGCTGCTTCTGGCTGAATAAGAAGTGTTGGGTTCTTGCCAGATGTATTGCCGCATAGAGTAAAACAATAAACAAAACGTTGGCTCATTGCTCTTCATTCCATGTGGACATCATCGATAGTAAGCTGTTTTGCGTGCTGGGGTCAATGGAACACACAATACAGGTTTTCGGGCATACAATCTGAAATTATTCAAACAACTTGACATGGTTTGACGAAATATTTTGGTACCCGTGCTTGGTTTCAGTGTTTTGCTAACTCGACAGCAGTTATTCGGCGAGGTCCTTTAGCTGTTACAACAAGATAGCGATTTTATGATGTAGTATTTTTGCGTGGTCGACCATTACTGAACGTTCTGACAGCTATTCCATGAGGTATCAGATCCACGACACCACGCTCTAAGCGATTCCCAACTCCTTTGCTACGTCGCTCGTTGTCCGCCCTTCTTCCAGCAATTCGACCTCAAGTAAAATCATCGATATGAGCTCTTTCAGATGTACTACATGTACAAGTCCCCATAACAAAAAAAAAAAGAAAAGAAAAGGCAGATAAATCCTTCAACACCTGCAAAACAAATAATTTTTTACCAATCACACTTCAGCTTTTATGGCCGATCAACGTTACATAGCTACCACGTGATTCATGACAATTTGCATATGACCTCTCATATAGCCTTACTCTTATGTATTTCGATGACATCAGAGTGTTTTTACCGCTTACCAACAAAATGCGAGTCCGAAATTTAGGCTTTTGTCGTTGATCCTTAATTTTTTGGACATGAGTGTAGCTTTCTGCGATTCTGTCACCGGCTGTTTCTCTTGGCCGTATATATTCCACTTATCTTTTGATTTTGTCCCAACAAATTTATTTATGAAATATTTATTTCTACTACAATCCGAGCTAAACTTGTATGGATGATCGTTCGTCTAAATGGGACCGGGATGTGGTCCAGGATGAGTTATTGGTGGTGTGTTTGTTTTATGGTCCTGCTTCTCTCCCCTCCCTGGCAGCGGTGGCCCTAGTTTATACCTTATATTTATCGTCGTGTTAGAAATATGCATTATATTGATGCATATTTCTAACACGACGTAAAGATCGTTCAATTGCCTTCGCCTCTTGTCTTAAATATTTCCCTTTCCATTGCGCTTGAAATATATATTTCATAAGATCCTGCTGCTTCTAAAGAATGATGTTTACTTCTGTCTTTTCGCGATGAAATGTAAATTTAAAATTTCTAATAACAATAATTGTATTTTGGTTTTGCATATCCCACAGTTTAAATGCTTCCCAATGTGGAAGACATTCAGGTGTCTTACGAAACATCGTTTCCTTTTTTTCACGCTGCTTATGATTTAAGTTGATCCCCGAGTTTACGTGGAGATGTTCTAAAGTTTGGAATCTATTAGGAATATGCAAACATTTCCGCCGCTTTAAGGTAACAGGAGACAGGAACAATCAAGAAATCAGGACACATTTATTCAACGAAATATTGGCCGTTATCATCAATGACCTTTTGCCATTTTTCAGGCAACAAATGAATGTCCCTGTGATAGAAGGACTCGGGTTTTGAGCTAAAGAACGCAGTGACGAAATTTTCCACCTCCGGAACTGTGGTGAACCGCTGTTGTACTAGGGCATGTTGCATAGAGCGAAACAGATGAAACTCTGAGGGTCAGTGTCCGGGGAGTAAGCAGGGTGCGGTAAAACCTCCAAGTTGAACTGTTCAAGGGTTGATCTCGTAGTGGCACGGACATGTGGTTTGGCATTATCGTGTAACAGGATGACTGGGCGGCGTCCTTTACCTGCCCATGGGCGTTTTTGCTCGATTGTGGAGTTCAGTTTCATCAACTTATCGCTATATCGTTGTGCAGTGATTGTTTCGCCTGGTTTCATCAGTTCCAAATACAGCACCCCATGCATATCCCACCACATACACAACAGCACCTTTTTCCTCGTGGATATCCTGTTTTGCAGTGGATGTTGATGGCTGGCCTGAGTCGACCCAGGATCGCTTTCGTACAGGGTTGTCGCAATACACCCATTTTTCATCCCCGGTGACAACCTTTCCAAGAAATTCTTCCCTTAAAACCTCTTCAGCAACGACATGCAGATGTCCAATCGTTGACCAATATTACGCTCCATTAAAATATGCGGAACCCACTCATCAATCTTCTGGATCATACCCAAGGCCTGTAGACGCCGTACCACCGTCAATTGAGACACCATTAAACGTTTCGCCAGTTGCGTGATCGATTGTGTGGCATCCTCTTGCAACGGCGCTTCCAGCTGCTTGTCTGCAAAATCATGCGGTCTTTCTGCACGTGGCTTGTCTTCCAAGCCTAAATCACATTTCTTAAACCTAGCAAACCATTCTCGACACGTCCGCCCACCCATAACGGTTTCGCCATAAGCCTGGCATATTGAACCGTATGTCTCACTCAAAATGTTCCCTAAATTAAACATGAATAACAAACAGTGCCGAAAATAAACTTTATCGACCGCCATGCTTAGCTTCATGTACGAACTGACAGCACGGGTCTCCTGCCGGTTAGACCCCAACAACGCCCGCTAGCAGGAGTGATGGAAACTTTTGCATACCCTTAATAATTTAATAGTACATATCGTTATTTTGCATTTCATCCTGTTTCTTTTTTTTTTTCGATGCATAGAATACATATCTCTCCAAAACATATGCCAAAATCCGAGTTTTTGCAAAGATGGAAACCAGGGGTATATTATTTCTCATCGCAATCCTAACCACAAATCTAGAAGGAAGCTTATAGGAAGTTTCTAAATTATTTATGTAAATTTTAAATGCATTGCGCTAAAATGAATTTTGATATATTAATTTTCACGATTAAAGACCTTTTTAAAAATAATTAATCAATAAATTAATAAAGAGGTTTTTTAGTGTAATAATTTACACGTTTCATGCAAAATTCAGGACAATGTTATCTTGCATTAAATTTGGTCCAGACACTTAAACCTTTCTCTAAAATTTTCTCGTCAGCTAAAGTGAAATATCTCACAACTTTAAGGGATAAGTAATCCAAATTGTAGCCTTAACCAGAGATTGTACGAGTTACAATGAATGAAGAAGTTGCTTTATTTAGAACCTAGATGTGAGCCAGCAGCTTTGAATTGCACTTTTGGTAGCTGCTTTGCAGATCAAAAGCATTCTTCTTAGAGCAGACGCAAACATCCAGACAGGTTCTAATTGCTTGTGCCCAGCGTGTTAATCGAAGTTGTTTCTGTGCATCTATTCCTCAACCAGAGCATTCATGCAAAGCTTTCTCTCGACGGGAGAGGCTTTATGAGCAGCGATTTTTCTCTTGTGACACAGATGAAAGAGGATAAATTCTTTGTTTTGCTTCTGCGCTATTCCCA
Organism: Macrothele yani; assembly: GCA_039090855.1. Lineage (NCBI taxonomy): Eukaryota > Metazoa > Arthropoda > Arachnida > Araneae > Macrothelidae > Macrothele > Macrothele yani. Next base: position 74,806,902 of record CM077002.1, on the reverse strand, counting down.
GCTAAATGTTTCCTTCACACTGTCAGATGGAGAATGAGAATTGACTGCAAAAATTTGTGTTTCGTGTTTTCTCCCTTACGGCCACATTTGCAGGCTTTTTGTCAACAAAAGCTGAAATCTGGCATACTTATTTGCAAAGTTGTTTGGGTGCGAAAAATAAAAAGGAGGAAGGGAATTCCCACTAATGATGGCGTTAGGAAGTAAAACTTTTTTCCGCAGATTTACTGCGAATTCAAAGAACGTAATTTTGCTTTTCATTTCCCATCAATAGATTATGAGCATTAAGTAAATATTTGAGTTCCAGATTTTTTTGCAACAGCTTAGTGATTTTTGACATAAAATGCGCTCGTTGGCATGTAACAAAAAGCAAATCTCGAAAGAATTCTTTTGGGAAATCTGTGAAATACCGCTTATATTTCATTAATCTAGTGGTCACTAGCTTCTTGAAAAAAATAACAACAACATCTGTGACGTATATTTTAATTAAACTTGCATTTTTAGTTCCTTTCCTATGCAAATTTGAGTTTGTTCTCTTTTACACTTTCCAAACTTAACGTCATATCTTCCCTCTCACATGAATGAGGTTGGCAACACCTTTGAGGTCAGAGAGAGTGACATATGAATGTGATAAGAACGATAGATAAAAAGGACGATACAGCAGTTTCTCAGGGTTGTGTGTGTGTGTGGAGATGTCCGATCTGTGTAAAAGCTAGATGATACGATATTATATGCGGCTATATTGTGCATTTCTTCAATTTACTGGACCGATAAATGGTTATCGTAAGTTGATTTTTTGTTTCGTCTGGCCGTAAACTAGTGCATTATATTCCCATTTATTTAAACATTTCCTTAGTCATGGTTTTAAGCATAGCGTAACACCAATCTCGCCAACGAAAAAGGCTTACGTCACATATTTAAAAAAAAAAAAAAAAAAAAAGATGACGTCAGTTACTTGGAAAGAACAAAAACCTAAACTTCTTTTGGCATTTCGCAGATGAGAATGAGCCCCCAGGAATGTGGTAATATTGCTATGGAGAATACGAAAATCATTGGTTTCCAAGAATATGGCATAATATTCATCAGCAGGTCTTTCTTTGTCATCAACATAATAGTCAGCGTAGAGAAACTTCACGACGCCATTTCAAGATGCTATACGCACGGTAATAATCATTAACAGGGTTTCAAACAGTATTTTACAGAACAGTCTAGCTTAGAACATTGGCTAAATGTAATTGTTTTATTGCACTCATTTACGCTTTCCAACAGTAAGTTGAAGAAGCGTATATGCTCCAGCTTTGTCCGTCCGTCCGTCCGTCCGTCTGTCTGCTTGTCCGCACGATAACTCGCGTAAACATGGTTCTATTTAAATGAAATTTTAGTATGTGGTAGGGGACCACCTGGGGACGAACCCTATTGAAAATGGACGAAATGGGGTCAAAGGTCAGGACATAGGATCGGGATCCATTCCATCGCCTTTATGCTTCTATAACTTACGTAAAACTGTTTCGATTGAGACAAAACTTTATCATGTTGTTCCGGAAGTATACTTTACCGGTTCTGCTGAATATCATCGAAATGGTGTCAAAGGTCAGGTCATAGAAGCGAGATTTATTCTACAGCCATTATCCTCATAACTTGTGTAATAAATTGAGTAATGATTTCTGGTATGTTGGAAAGCGTATCATAATCAATGCATTGCATAATTTTACTAACTTGTGTTATCTTTGCCTTTAGCGTCAGAAACACAGTGAGTGAAAGCCAAGCTAAACTACATAATTAAATTATTGCTCTTTGGCGTCACAGTGTGGTTTCTTCAAAGCAGGGGCTAACGAGGGTGAATTCGAAAAAGGAATTCTGCAGGTAGTCGGACAGTACAGGAGAGGAGAGAAGAGAGAGAAATTGGACACACAGGACGAAATAAGGGATTTTTGGTAAGCACGCGTGCTTTTGGGGGCCTGCGAGAGGACAGATGTGAAGGGCATGAGAACGCTACGTAGAACCAGTAAAATACGGAAGTGCAAGTAGTTAGGGGAAAAATGAATGATGAGATAATTGTAGATGTAAACAAGCGCCAAGAAAATACCTGGACAACAGAATAATCCGTATCATAATAAGCTTTACCTGACAATAAAATCTTTGCTTCGTGGTATAATTTTCACATACTAAGAGATGATATTAGGCAATGATATCGAATTCGAGAGGGGGAAGGATAAGAACCCCGCAATAGCATCTTTTATAGCGACTAAGGTGGAACGTTTGGACGATAAGATACATAACTCTTTGTGGTGTCTGCCAGTTATGCCAACCTTTGGTATTTTCTTTAACTTGGTATTTTCTTTAACTTGGGCCCTTATCTTACGATTTGTCAACCAGAAAGTTCGAACTTTGGTATGAATGAGGGCCAATCTCCGGTTTCAGAGGTTTTGTAATTTATCAACCAGGAGGATTTGTGATGATTGCTAAAACCTGTATCATATACATTACCTTTCTAAAATAACTCTACATAAATTTAAATATTGGTTTCAAGGACCCTTTCCACCAGTTGCATTATTTTTCTTCAAAATAAGAAGTTAGTCATACTGAATAGGAGATGTGCCTGCTACTTTTAACAGTAGGATATAACCATTTTAAGTAATTCGTAGCATTTGAGCTTCATAGCTACTGCAGAACATTTTTGGTCATCACTCGGCGATTTCATGATTTTCTATTGAGAATTGGCATTCAGACTGTAAAGCCAATTCTCAACAGAAAATTTGAAACAACTTGTCTGATAGGTGGATTTTTTTCCCTGAAAGCGCAACATACATAGCCAATAAAAACACAGCAGGATTACAAATTAAAAAACTGAACAAAACCGCCAAAAAAGTAAAAAGCATAAAAAGGAAGTGGGAGAGTGAATGCAGTAAAACAGAGACCGTAGCTTTTTCAAGAACCAGAATGTACAACACTCTCACCTTTCTGCAGCGGTCTCTGCTTTTCTGCATTCATTCTTCTACTTCCATACTTCCTTCTTCTGCTTTTTGCTGTTTTGGCTGGCTTTCGGTTTCATTCAGTTTTTTATTTGTAATCCTGCTGTCTTTTGATTAGCTATAGCTCTTGCATATTCTTTTCAGCTGCTTTTGCGCGATTAGATTTTCACGATCTTTGCTGTTTTGTGGGGGTTTTCTTGCTTTCAAGCGCACACACACAAACATGCGCGCGCGGACAATGAAATTTGCGCACGAAGAAGGATTTATCGGATTGAACTTAAATTTTATGGACGTAATGATACCTATGAATGATACACTTGATGGCAAAAACAGAGCTGCAGGAGTATTACAGAGGGATCTGTGGCACGCAGTCTGGTCATCTTTAATAGCTAGTCGCGCCGCCTGCTGCGACGATGCATGCTGCAATACGCTCCGGCATGGAGGCGAACAGATGCCTGATGCTGTCCTGCGGCAGACTGGCCTGCACGAGCTGGACAAATGCTCCAACTCCCGGATAGTGCGGCACGGCGGCAGCTAGCGTTTCAACTGGTCCCACATATGCTCGATAGGGGACATGTCCGGGAAGCGGGCAGGCCTTGAATGTGTCTGGACATGACGTGGGCAGTCCTAGGCAACTTGTGCCATGTGAGAGCGGGAATCATCATGCTAGTATGGTGCAACTGGAATCCCAGCCAGGAGTGGGAGCACATGGGCCGTAGGATCTCTTCCACATACCGCTGGCATGTCAATGATCCACGTTCCACTACTAGAGATGATCGGCTATCATAGGTAATGGCTCGCCAGACCATAATGCCTGCAGTGGGAGATGGACGCTCGATAAGGAGGTTGGGATTGTGCCGTTGACTCGGGCACTTCCACGCCCGGATACGATGATCATCTGTCCCCAAAACGAAGCGGCACTCATTGCTAAACGCCACACGTCGCCAGTCTGCGGCGTTCCACGTCGCTCTGGCCTGGAACCAATGCACACGGAGCCGGCGATATTCCGGTGTTAATGGCAGCACACGTAAGGGGCGGTGGCATCGCCGATTCGCGTCCCGAGTCGTTGAGAAATGGTTAGTAGGCACACATGAGCCGCTACATCTGCCTGTATAGTGGAGCAGGTCCCCGTGGGATCCGTTCGTGCCTGGCGCACGATCCGTCGATCATCTCTACCGGTGGTCCTCCTGGTCCGTTAGGAGACGCTCCGCCGTGTGGCAGTGCCATCACGTGTCCTCTGCTTCCAACACAGTCGGACGGTATTTTCAGAAGGATCCACATGGCTGTCTATATATGGCACGCCGACCAACCTGCGGTTTTCAGTCGATGATCAGGCCTCTCTCAAAGTCCGTAAGTTGCGTAAATCGACGTCTCTGGCATCTACCCAGAATTATTTTCTCTGTGCTCTTGCTTGTGTCGGCCGGTGCTTTTCAATTTCATGGGGCATCGACTATACGCCGGTTTATAAGGCTTTCGGGTCGTGCTCGCAGCACCACCACAGGCTGTGCGGTCATGTGCACTCGCACCAAACGTGGATCATTTGCATACCAGCACGCACTCTAGCTATTTGCAAAGTTTCGCGGTTGTAGCATGTTTTCTCCTAGGTGTGCAAATTTCGTCGTCCGTGAGTGTATATATATATATATATATATGTATATATCCTCCATGTTACTCCAGCGTGCTTTCGAAATGCAAGGTCAATTGATGCGGAGCACATAGCCTCTCCTTAACAAATGTGTCAATCCCGCCTTCTCGTTTTGCACCCTGTTCCCACTAAAGGGGCTCTGACGATAGACACAGAGCGATGTAACTATACCACTGGGATTAGAAGAATTGCTCTTCCACACTCACCAACCCGCTTGGCTAGCGTGGTAAGTTATGAAGTTTAACAGACAGTGAATAAATTATACAACACACGAATTTTTATCAGTAATATTGATGTTCGTAAGTAACACACACAATCATATCAGAATAATATGAACACCCCCGAAATCACCGAGTAGCCGCCTAGGCGCGTCACAAAGTACAAGTGATAAGGTCGACCACACGGGGATATAAGCTGCTGGCCAGGAAAGATGAGCCATAGTGCGAATAGTGAGCACAATGGGCAGTGGTAGTGATGTGACGGAAGTTCAATAAGGAATGATCATCGTCTACCGAGCCAAGGGAGCGGCGAGGAGAATCTCAGAAACAGTAGACTTCGCGGGCTGTTCGCGAGGAGCTGTTGTAAGCGTGTACCAAGAATAGACGGCTGGCTCACCGAGTACTTACCGACGTCATAACTGTGGGTCCCAAAGACCATCGACCCCAGAGGAAAACGTGGCCTCCGTCGACTAGTACAGGGCACTCGACGTGCAACAGTGCAGCAATTGGCCATGCAAATGAATGTTGAGGCATCCAGGTACGTGTCCCCGATAACAGTTGAGCAAACTTTGCTAAGCATGGGTCTCCGGAGTTGACGCTGCGTCAAGGCACCCATGTTAACACAGGTCCATCGGCAACAACGCCTGCAGTTGGCATGGGACTACCATCATTGGACAGTAGAAAAGTGGGAAAAGGTTGTCTTCTCCTACAAATCGAAGTTTCTACTTCACAGAAGTCACGGGTGATGGCGGATACGGCAGCAGACACACGAGAACCAACACCCGGACACGCATGTCGGTCAACTACAGGCCGGCAGTAGTAGAGTGCATGTCTTGGGAATGTTTTCTTGGTATCACCTGGGACTTCTGGTACCACTGGATGGGTCCCTGAACGCCAATGGCTACCTGTCCATCCTCGCTGACCACATGCATCCCTTCATGTTGAATGTTTACCCTGGTGGTGATGGTGTCTACCAACAGGGCATTGCACCCTGCCATATCTCTAAGAGGGTGCGTGACTCGTTAATGAAACTTGGTTTTTGCGATGTCAACGTTTTCCCTTGGCCGGCGAAATCTCCCAACCTCAATCCCATAGAGCACTTGTGGGATTATTTTGATCGACAGGTTCGACGCGCCGACCCGCAACCACGTCATCACCGGGACCTCCGTGCTCTGCTGCAGTCCGAATGTTCACGTGTGCTTTGGGCAGCCTTCCAGGGACTCATTAGGCCCATGACACGCCGTGAATAGCAAGCGTCATAGGTCTTATTGCATAGGTCTCTGAAGAAGGAGCTGCACGCAGAATTTTTTAATTTTGCAAACGTTATAGTGGAACTCAGAACATACAGTCAAAATTTGTTTTTGCGATAAGCGTGTTGGAAGGTGGAAACAACAAAATCCATTTTAAGCTATTTTTTTTATTATAAACGTAACAAGCTTTTGCTTTTGGTCTCCCTGGTGGCGCAGCGGTTTAAGCGCTGGCTGCTGACCACTCGTCCGGGGCTGGATTAGAATCCAGTGAGGCATGGATGTTGTGCTTGTCTTACGTCGATTGCTCTGCCTCTTTCAGAAAACCAGTGGCACTAAATTAGTGACTGAATTTGAGAACTGTCCTCAAAAATTCAGGACCTCTGGCAGCACCAACCGTAAGGTAAACACACCAAAATGCTATATTCGGAAGTCAAACTCGGGCCTTCTTGCGTGAGTAGTCAGAGGCTAACGCTTAAGGCCGGTTTTCTTAGCGATTGGTTTTATACGCCGCGGAGAACGGAAAACGTCGAGCTTATTACTCTTCCCACTTGTTCAATGGAAAGAACCCTGACTGTTTTCCTAGAAGGAAAAAATCGGTTTTCCGACGGCGTGATAAGACGATTGCTTTGAGAGCAGTCAATTGCGTAGCACGCAGCGCGCTGGTATAATTCATTCACCAAGTATATTTCGTTTTTCTTTGATTATTAATAACCTATTCTTTTATTGGAGGTTTAACGACCACCGTGAGCAACTCAATGGGCTATAAGCAGTCGCCCGTCCCTAATTAAGGTCACTGGTCCCAGGGAAAGGAGAGAGCCAGTGCCGTAAGTCAAACACAACATCCATGCCTCACCGGGATTCGATCCCTGACCCCTTTTGGACGAATGATCAGAGGCGATTGCTTAGGCCACTGCGCCACAGGGGCGGCCCTATTATTTTTAAGAATGCCATTGAAACGTTTCTCAGCTTCCGAGGATGAACAGTTGCTGGAATTGGTTGATGGAAATCCTATTTTATAGAACATGTTGTGGAAATCCTATTTTATAGAACATGTTGTGGAAATCCTATTTTACGGAACAGTATTCAATTCAAGAAAGCAACATCCTCAGAAACGCTTTTGCATACGCCCTTAACGATAGTAATGAGTAAAAATAAATACCTTGGGCATAACTTTTATCCTATTTCAATGCGTGTTTTTTGTGGATCCTACACCGTCAAAAATGACATTTTCAGAATTATTGATTGTTCTACTTCATATTATTTTTTTAATGTAGGAAAACATTTAGTGTATACGAACTTTATAAAAATCGTCCGCAAGCACAGAAATATTTGTTTTAATAATACATGTTCCTCTAGTTGCTTACCTCAGAATGAGGGTAAGTTTTTCTGCAGGTGTTACTGGTTTCTTCACTCGATTATATGAATAACAGACTATTTTATCTTCAATAAGAGTCAAAATGAAGCTAAACTGCTCCTTTGCGAATCTGACAAATGTTTTAAACTTAAGTTCATTATCGAGCAAATGGTTTTCTATCAAACTTCTGTGCGCTTCTTCTTTTTCCCAAAATAAATACATCGCACCAATTGGGTTTCGTTTCTGCAACTGTTCAAGTATGTAATCCTTCTCTTCTTCCACTTCTGGAAGTAGTGTAACTTATATTCTTTTCTAACTTTTCTTTTCAGTTCCGTTTTCTATGTAAATTTCAGTTCGTTCTCTTAGACATTTTCAAACTTTAACGTGCCGCCCCTGGTGGCGCAGTGGTCTAAGCGATGGCCTCTGATCATTCGTCCGAAAGGGGTCCGGGTTCGAATCCCGGTGAGGCATGGATGTTGTATTTGTCTTACGGCACTGGCTCTCTCCCTTCCCTGGAACCAGTGACCCTAAATTAGGGACGGGCGACTGCTTATAGCCTATTGAGTTGCTCACGGTGGTCGTTAAACCTGCAATAAAAAAACCTTGACGTTATGTCTTTCCCCTCAAGCGAGAATGATGTTGGCAACACACTGAGGACGGAACAAGTGACGTATGTGTAGCCGGATAAAAGCGATATATAAACAGGCAATGCAGCGGTTGTTTAAGGGGATTGATGTTATCGATGATAGACGTGCTGTTATACTGCGATTTGATGTTAAATAACTGATATTGTATTGAGTACGCCAATAAATCGGATGTGAGTGTGGAGTACAAACCATGCAAGCAAAATAAACGTATTTGTAAGAAATACTACAACTGACCTCTTTCTTGTAATGCTTATGGATACCTTCTAATATTACATTGACTTGAGCACCCATAACATAATTACTGAAGTAAGGACTAAGTTACAGCGGAAAGACAATCACGTTATAGTACTTGACAAGCCACAAAGCACATAGTTTCTTCTTTGTAACACACGTTTTTACACTTTTTGAAAAGCACTGCATTGTTACACGAGTAGATAGATGTCATCAAACTGTTGGGTCACGACTGGCTTATTTCTTCGTCGTCTCCCCCGTGGAGGAAAACACTCCACGCCAGCGTATTACGTTACGCAGTGCCCAACGTGATTGGGTAGCGTTTTTCGTTCCCCGCTGTGTTTAAAACCCGTCTCTAGGAAAACAGGCCTTTATACCACAGCGCGAACGTGGCTGAAAAACACGCTGTGGAACTGCATAAATGTGAAAGAAACAAAGGCAAAAGATTACACAAAGTGAAACATACTAATACAAAGTAAAGAAAAATAACAGCACAGAAGACACTCACACTGTTAGGTTTGGGTAGTCTTGTCGAGTAGATAAAATATGTTACATACTGTATATATGTATAGCCTATTTCTTTGTGTTTTTCGTTTACTGGCTCTATTGCAAATTTGGGTTATCTCTCGTTATAATTTCGCTTTAAACATCATGTCTGAAGTCCTAATTTCCACTCCAGTGACGCAATGGTCTAAGCGCTGGCTTGCAATCAACCGTCCGAGATGGGTCCGGCTTCGTAACCCGGTGAGTCATGGACATTGTGTTTCTCTTACGACACTGACTCTTTCCCTTTCCTGGAACAAGTGACCCTACCTATAGCCCATTTATTTGCTGACGTTGGTCGTTTAAACCCATGAGCAAACAAATTACTAAGTTTTCTTCCACTTGTAATTATATACATTATGAGTCAGTCAGTTGAGGCAATGTAAATAAAACCCAAAACGACGAGGTGTAAAAAGGGAAAGGTGATTTAGTCTGGAAGCTGGCCGGCTGGTACAAAGCGCTCGTATCCAATCATTCGTCAAAGAGTGTTCAAATCCCTGGTGAGACGATGATGCTGTGTTTATCTTAGACATTGGCTTTCTGGAATCAGTAGTCCCAAATTACGGACAAAGGATTACTGATAGTCCACTGAAATACTCACAGTAGTCATTAAATCTCCAAACAAAAAATACCTTATGTTAAGTTTTCTGTCTTCAACTCTTACTTACTGAGATATTGTACTATCTCATACAATTTTTTGTTAAAACTGACGTTATTATATGAATAGAAGTTTTGGTCACTTATCGTAATAACCAACGTTCAACTGTTCCTGTTTTTCAACTAATCTGTATACTAAAGTTTCACGTGTGTTTCGTGGTAGTTCGCATTTTGTACTTTGTGAATGGAGCTCAACAGGTCTCCAATACAGTTAAAATACAATTAAAACAGTATAAAAAGATAACTAGCCCGTTTACGAAACAAAAACAAACAAACAAACAAACAAACAAAACAACGACGACGTGTACACGACACATGAACAAGTTAGAGGTGAATCGCACTTCTCTCACATGGGTGTTTATTTCTTCGAAGCATTGCTGCTATTTTGGAGGCACATAACGTTTCCAGTTTACAGAAGTCTTGTTTGTTCCTTAAATAAACTAGAGTCCAAGGAAAAAGAAACAACCCGAGTATCATTAAGTGGGGTCCACACCAAAAAAATAATGATAAAAGGATTCCACCAAAAGATATCCTATTTGAAAAACCTTCCTTGAAAAAGCCAGCTGGTTGATGCGCGAAAGCTTGGAAAGTTTTAATTCTACTCCACGCCAAGAAATTTCGGATTATTAGTATAGTTATACTATTTTGAGTATAATTGGTGTACAGTTCATACTCACTTAACTGTTGGAAATCCGGGAATTTGGAGAAAATTATCGAGTCAAAGTCAGTGGTTAAATTCAGCCGGCGCCCTCCGGGGCCAAACCTCGGAACTTTTTTTATTCAACGGGGACCGGACCCGGAACATTTATATGTTTTGTGACTTTTCTCCCTTTACGGTAATTATGCATACATTACTGTGTTATTATTCAAGAATTGTTTACAGTTTTGAATGTGTATATAAATATTATAAATTCAATATCAACAGTCGCCTGATTACGAACGCCTGATGAAAAGGGACGGGAATGTTTGGAGCTTCCTGTAATGTAATTTCTTGCAGCGATAGACAAGCAAACATTATTGCAGCGTCACGTGACGTAGTGTAGCGGATTTCTGACAGACTCGTAGTGATATTTTGTCTTTTCTGGTTGGCAACACTGTCAGCAACAGTTAGTAATTCAGTAACCGTAACCAACAATAAAAGAGCAGATTAGCAGATGTTTATCAGAGCTCGTGATTGTGAGAAGCACAAAAAAATAGTGTAATAGTTTTGTGTTTATGGACTATTTCAACTATGGATAAGTACAACTGTCACCTTCTTAAAACGGAAAAATAGCTCAAATGACATTGATAATAAAAAAGGAGTTTGTAATGACAGTTTGTGTGTAGTTTCTGAAGAGAAAGAAATCTGTAACCAATAAACAGAAACACAGGATTCCATCAGTTGCAATGCGATAATATTAATATGTACAACGAAAGGAAAGATTTGTCGCGTTGGACGTGTGAGCAATGGATAACATTCAAAGGTAAATAAAATTCGTTATTTTGTAGGGACGGAGGTTTGGGGTGTATAACATGGTCAGAGGTACAGACGGAGGTTTGAGGTGTATAATAATCAGGGTTATTCACTTAGCATCAGAGTGGATAAATGGATTAATACGTATTAAAAGGGAAGGGTCAAACAATGCCAACAAAAGCAACTCAGGGAGAAAATTTACGAAAATAGAGATACCAAATCTCACAAAAGTGCAGAAGCAATTATTAGAAGTAAAATTGAGAACTCATTGCGTCACAATGCAGAAGAACAGAACTGTTTAGCTCACGAAATCACGTACCGTGTGTTTCGCACTGCTTATCATATTGCAAAGCATAATCGTTCTTTTGTAGATCATCCAAAATGAATTGATCTTCAGATTCTTAATGGGCTACATGTGGGGCGTGCTTTATATTGGAATGTGACATGCAGTGAGATAGTGAATCATGTTGCAAAAAAAATGAAACACAAAATTTCAGACAGCATTATAAACCATAGAACAAAAATTTCTATTCTGGATGAAAGTACATTCATATCTAATCAGAACGTTCTGATAGTGCACATACAGGGTGCAATAAATGGTAGTGGTGTTACTACTATGTTCTTTGATTTAATTCAATTAGAAAGTTCCAAAACAATGGGCATTAAAAACTCACTTATGAAGTATCTTGAAAAGCACGTTCTGAAAAAAGGAATCCTGCAGAAAATTCTAATTTGATTATGTATGGATGAGGCCTCAGTTATGCTACGGAAACTAGCAGGTTTGGCAACATCGATGAAAGAAGATTTTCCAAACATTTTAACATGGCACTGTATGCATTATCGCTTACAACTAGCTGTGCACGATTCAATGAAAGATGTTACGACAACAAATCATTTTGTGGTGTTTCTTGATAAGGTATATTCAACTTTTAGTATGTCTCCAAAGAACTTACGTAAACTAAGCAAATGTGCAGAACAGTTCTGCAGTCTCACCAAAGTGAGAAAGATGTTGTCAACTCGTAGGTCTGCATCCAGTTTTGGGTTTGTGAATTCTATTTGGAATAACTATGCATCATCGCGCAGTTTCTTTACACATCCAGCTAATGATGGAATTCGAGATAATAATAAAAAAGAGCAACATTACAAGGGCTAGCCGGTAAACTTGAAGAAAAGCAGTTCCTAAACAATTTAGGGTATAATATTGTATGCGTTATTTGAGCTTTCTAGCTTCTCAGAATCTTTGCAAAAACAAACTGTGACATTACCTAGAGCAAACCAACTCTTGCACAGAATAAGAGAAATATTTAAATGCCACAAAGAGAGAGAAGGTATTTACTGGAGGAAAGTTCATAAAGCTATAGAAGCAAATCAATTGAAAGGAGTCCCCTTGAAAGTATTTGGGGGTAGGAACAACACAATGAAAATAAATAAAGGAGAATTTTATGAAAGTGTAATCACAAATTCGATAAGTCGGTGCGTGACAGATAAGGACACAAAGTACTCAGAAATAATGAAAGCAGTTTTACCTGAGTATTGGCCGGATGATATTGCTGTGGACTATGGTGAACAAGAATTGAAAGATATGTGTAATTTGTTTTCTCTGTGTTATCGTGAGCTCATTCAACTTTATAAGGATTTTTAGGGCAGTGAAGCTAAGCATGTGCCAGAAGCCATTAAGAAACTTCTGAAGTGTGTTGAAACAACACCAGTGAGCAATGCAGAGTGCGAGCCGGGGTTCAGCATTATGAGCAATATTGTGACACCAACAAGATATGCGTTCATGGTTGAAAATGTCTCATCTTTGCTGAAAATAGTTGTGTTCCACCAATTTCCCAGTGGGATCCTCTTCCATATGTAAAACGCTGGATGTCCCAAGGAAGAAACAGTGCCCATGCTTAATGTAAAAACAGACTTGATGCAGAGACAGACAAATCCAAGGAAGTTTTGTGGAAACTATTATAGACCTCCTCAAACTGTTAATGTTATCCACATCATCATTGTCAACCATTATCAGTCCACTGCTGGACGAAGGTCTCCCCACGTTTCCTCCACAACGGTCTGTCTTGTGCCAGACTCCTCCACGTCACTCCCGCATACTTTCGAATTCCATCCACCCATCGTCCATGTGGTCTTCTTCTGGGTCTTTTCCTGTCCCTTGGAATCCAATCTAAAATTTCGGCTGTCCATCGATGGTCTGTTCTTCTGGCAGTATGTCCAGCCCATTGCCATTTCAGGGATTTAACTCTGATCATGATGTCTTCCACTCTTGTCATTTTTCGGATCCACGAGTTCCTCTTCTTGTCTCTCCTGGTTACATCAAGCATGCACCTCTCCATGATGCTTTGAGTTGTCTGCAGCTTTCGTATGTCTCTTTTAGTTAAGGTCCACGTCTCTGCACCATACGTAAGCACTGGAAGGATGCATTGATCAAACACTTTTCTTTTAAGACATAATGGCATATTGCTCTTGAAAATTATGCTGTTTCTTCCAAAAGTTATCCAGGCAAGTTTTGTACGCCGGCTAATTTATTCACCAATGTGACCCTCACTAGATATCTGCTGTCCAAGATAAACGTACGTGTCTGTTATCTCCAGTTTTTCTCCATCAATCGATAAATCTTCATTTCTTGTAAAAGCATTGAACATCACTTTTGTCTTCTGAAAGTTCATTTTTAATCCCACTTCTTTACTCTTGTCAGCAAGTTCCTGGATCATACTCTGCAGCTCTGATAGGGTAGTTGCAAAAATGACTATGTCATCAGCAAAACGGAGGTTGGTTAGATAATCTCCATGAATCTTTATCCCTTTGTTTTCCCAGTTCAGTGATTGAAAGATATTTTCCAATGTGGCATTAAAGAGCTTCGGAGATATGGTGTCACCTTGTCTCACTCCTTTTCCAATTTTTATGTGTGTTGTATTTTCAAACAGCCGAATCTTTGCACTTGCATTTTCATAGATGTTATTAATAATATTAATGTACGCATCTTCAGTACCGCAATATTTCAGAGCCATTGTAACTGCTGATGGTTTCACCGAATCAAAGGCTTTTTCATAATCGATAAAAGCCATGCACAATGGAAGTTCATATTCCGTCGCTCTTTCAATTAGTTCTCTCAGTACGTGGATATGATCTATTGTGCTGTAGCCACTCCTGAATCCAGCTTGTTCTCTCGGTTGAGCCATGTCCAGTGTCACCTTCAAACGGTGTGAAAGAACTTTCGTGAAGATTTTATAAACCACTGATAGGAGGCTGATAGGTCTGTAGTTCTTGAGATCCTCAATGTCACCTTTTTTATGTAGCAAGGTCATTGTAGCGTTGTTCCAATCCTCAGGAATCTTCCCTTCATTAAGGCATCGAGTGAAAAGTTGGGCGATTACTGTTTCGATTTCTCCACTTGCTTCTTGTATGATGTCTACAGTAATTCCATCTTCTCCTCGAGCTTTCCCCCGCTTCATGTTCTTGATTGCATGTGCAACTTCTGCTGGAAGGACTGGAAGAACTCTGGTGCTGGTATCTTTCATGATGTCTGGAGTACATGTATCATCCCTTTCATATAATTTGGAGTAGAAATCTTTCACTCTTGTCAAAATTTCGCCTCTATTTCTTGTTACAGAACCATCTTTTTTTCTTACTGCCATAATCTGTTTTCTTCCCTTACTGAGATGTCCCTTTGCTATCTTTAGGCTTTGGTTGTTTTCAATTGCTTTCCTTACTAGTTCACAGTTGAATTTCCTTACGTTATCAGTGATACTTTTCCATACTGTCTTGCATAGCTCTACATATTCCACTTTGGAAGTCACATCTTCTTTAGTTGTCCTCATGTCTCTTCTTTTTGCATCAACATTTTGGTTTTTCCTGATAATTTGTTCACATGCAACTTGTTCTTAGACCCAGCTAGATTTGTTGTTGTTTCCATAAGAGCTTTGGTTACTTTTCTATTAACTTCAGAAATATCCACTTCTTCCGATGTTAGGCCTTCTAAAGCAGAGAATCTGTTCTTCAGTTCCAACTTGAAGGTATTATGGTGTTTTTTAAGGTTGGTTATGTCAATACATTTTGTTTGACTTATGAGCTTGCTACGTTCGAGTTTAGTGTTGAGGTGCATCTTACATCTCACCAATCTATGGTCACTACCTGTGTTTGAACTTGTTTAGCACACTGCAGTCTTCTATGACGGATTTTTTTGTTACACATAACAAAATCATTTTCACTTGTCATCCCTTTTGGATGTCTCCATGTCCATTTCCTGTGTGGCTTTTTCTTGAAAAAGGGGTTCATGATGAAATACCCTCTGCAAACTCAACGAGAGTATTTCCACGCTAGTTTCTGTTGCCGTGACCGAATTAACCTACTGAAGTTTCATTCTGCTGCCGCTGCCCTATTTTTGCATTGAAATCTCCCATAATTATCTTTAAGTGCTGCTTACCTTTATTATTTACATCACGAATTTCCTCATAAATTTCTTCAATTTCTTCTTCAGGATGACTTGTGGTGGGTGTATAAGTTTGAATAATCTGAGCCTGATATCTTCTCGAGAGTTGGATAACGAGTCGTGCAGCTCTGTCAGAGGAACTTTCAACTTCTACAACTTTATCCTTCAGTTTCTTGTTTATTATAAATCCAACACCACTAGTTCTGCCAGAATCAGTCCCACGATAGTAGAAGAGATGTCCACTTTTCAGTTCAATGAGATCTCCTTTTCTCCTTACCTCACTTAGCCCGACGATGCCCCACTTGATGCTTTGTAGTTCCTCTTCCAATTCAAGAAGCCTTGAATCAGAAGATAGGGAGCGTCCATTATACGTAGCCAAGGTCAGCATCAGATGGCAGCTTAGTCCGGTCCTCCGGGGATTCTTAGCACCCTCTGCCTTCTTGTCGCACTGGCCGCTACCTTGGCCAGGTACATTCCAGCTGCCGGTGACTGAGGGCCAAGATTTAAGTGGTGGAGTCATTTTGGAGGGGTTTGGCCATAACTCCTCAAGCTGGCCAAGCGGGTTGGTGAGTGTGGGATAGCATTTCCTTCAATCCCGATGGTATAGTTATACCGCTATTAGCGGTCGTCAGAGCCCCTTTAGTGGGAACAGGATGCACCACGAGAAGGCGGGGTTGAGATTTGTCAAGGAGAGGCTGTGATGTTACGCATCAACTGACCTTAGACCCAGATATTTTCTTGTACATTTAACTAGTTAGATTTGAATTAAAGTTTACTGATGTGAGTAAAACCATATGTTTGTCTAACTTGTCTTTAAAAAGTACAGTATTAGTTTACATTTTACAGCATTTTCTTTGAAATATCAATAAGCCAATACTTGTTCAATGTTTCTACAGTCTAAATAAGTTAAATTTACCCTTTAACTCCACCAGAATAAATAAATTAAAGTAAAAAAAATGTTGCGATAATCTAGCAGTAGTCTCACATTTATGATCCTTTTTAACAGCCCCGGAGCTTATTCGTTTAGAATTTAACCACTGATCAAAGTGTTCCTTGAAGTTTTTTTTAGAAAGAAACTAAATAAGAAAATATCGTAAGAAAAAATACGGAGCCTGAATTTCCACCGAACAGCAATCGTATGCTGAGATTCAAGGGCACTATTATATTAAGTAGTGTAACGCCAGGTAATGTGGTAGAAAGTTAGATACTTGTACAATGATATATAATATCTTATATTTATATGGAAATCAATAAATTTGTTTGGTAGAAAAACGACGGTAATTTCGTTAGAAATATTTCTCAGGTTCATTGAGTTCTCCCAGCCTCTCCTGAATAGCCTCTACATCATCGTCAAATAAAACGAGAAAGATGACGCCGAATATTCGGTTGTAATAACCACGTGCATTAAATCCGATTAGATCAGATCATATGTAGGGCATTTTAGAAAGGCAGTGTCTGACCCCAGGTATTAAACAACCCTTAGAAATAGGAAACTGGGATATTTGGGCTAGAGTGCCCGATACGAAAGTGACACGGAAGCGAGGTAGAAATGGGGACCAAGACGCATTTATTATCGGGGGCCAGTACCCGTGGTTTGACGGTTTTACCTGCCCATCCAACGAACGGCGGATATTTAGCGTTTCGAGCGTTCATACCTTTCCGGGATGGAACCTGAGGTTCCTTCGTGGCAGTCACGAACGTTGACCTCTAGGACATCCGCAGTCCGTCTTTTATATCCCATCCAACACAAAACATAAAATCAGACTGAATCCTCTCTGACACGAAACATAATCAAAGCAGACTTTAAAAAATCTAAAAATTCTGTAAAACAGAAAATACACAAAAAAAGTTCTGATATTGTTTCCCTCTAGCGGAAGAGCTGTGCATTATTTAAAAATGATTTAAAACTGAATTTTTCCATAGGATTTTTAGAAGTGGAGATACGGTTGGAAACATAAATAGTCATTAACTCCACCTAGTGTCTGAACTGTGAACTAAAGAAACCCACGTGTTGATGGAATGGGTTTCACGTGCAAAATGATATCCGGTGTTAAAAGAGTTTTTTTAATCAGACTTTTAGAAGCAGAGGTATAAAAATTAAAACGGATAAATATATGCGTCCCCTGGCAGAAACATTGTGCATTATTTGGGGCAGGAAATATCTCCACAATGTTTTCGTAGTTAGTAGCATCTGATCAAAAAATTATTTTTCAAATCGAATGCTGTGGAGCCCAGATTTTTCTGTCAATATGCTGCAAACGAAAACCTGAATTTATGATATCTAGTGTCAAACTTGTGTGATAAGTATAATGTAGAAACACATGCAAAATATTTCGCACTAGAAACATACTGCGACAAAGACAGACTTTTTTTTGTTATCGGACTATTAGAAGTAGCGATATCGAGAAAAATAAGATATACATCTAGACCCTTGCCGAAAAAACTATACAGCATTTTAAGCAGAAGATATACTAAAAAGTTTTTCCGTGGGAAGCATTATCTCTTCATAAAAGGAATTTTTCAGTCGAGTTTCCAGAAGTGCACATATTGCTACAAGTACATCAAAAATAGAAATATACGTATATACCCTGTAATAGCAAAACCGTTCTTTTCCAAAATGTTAGAAACTATATTGTAGAACATTTTCCACCAGGAGTTCTATCTGATGCGAAAAGAATTTATCAAATCGGATTTTAAGGAACAGGAATATCGGGAAAATCATAATTTAACGTTATTATCCTGGCGAAAAAACTACTTGTTACCTGGAAACTGTACCCAAATAATTTTCGTTACAATTTGTATCGAAGGGAAGAAAGATTTTTTCAGTGGGATACCTAAAAGGAATGATATTGAATAAATTGCATCTTGAAATCAATTGCATCTGCATTTACACCCTCTAGCGGTGAAGTTATTCATCAAAAAACAAAAATTGAAACCATGGATCATCGGTCTTATATTTCAAACTTCCCAATGCAAAAAGTATTTTTCAAATCGGACTAAACATAATAACACCTTTGAATCCAAAAACTCTTAAAACTTGCACTCATGAAAGTTACCAGTTTGGTTATGAACGAACTAGCGTTTAGGGCCGCCTTCCCCTGTGGTAGATTTGCACCCAGATTGGCTTCGACTCCACTACCTCGTACAAGGCGTCCTTTGAAATCATAAACCAACTGGACCGAATGACGTTCGGAAGTTCAGATCTGAGTGAGGCACAGGCTCCTACAGTTGAATGTAGCTTTACTTCACATTCACACAAAATGTTAGATGGGGTTTAAGGCCGACAATCTGCGGACTTGAATTCCATCTAACATTTCTCACACAAAATGTTGTACACGATTTTCAAACCATTCATGAACAACTCGGGTCTCACCCACCGCGGTGGTGCAGTGGTCTAAACATTGATTTCTGATATTTCGTCAAAGATGGGTCCAGTTTTGAATCCCGGTGAGGAATGGACGTTTTGTTTGTCTTACGGCTCTATCTCTTTCGCTTCCCTGAAACTAGTAACCCTAAATTAGGTCGGGCGACTGCTTATAGCACATCGACCTCCTTGCGGTGGTCGTTAAACCCCCAAACAAGAGCAAGAAACAAGACAATGCTGTCTTGTGACACGGAGCGTTGTCTTTCTCATCGTCTTGTTTTATTATTTTTGGGGTTTAACAACTACCATGAGCAACTTTTTGATACACTGGTTCCATGGAAAAGAGCGAGCCAATGCAGTTAGAGAAACACTTCTCCCATACCTTATCCGGAACTCCAAAACGAGCTAGGCTGGATGCCTACCCAGAGACCGATAAATGACTTTGACGACTCGATCACCGGTGGTCTGAAAAAATCCAGTGCCATTCTGATAGATGCTCGTCGTGTTGAACCATGCATTTTCGGAAAAACGGTGAAGTCGGATCTGGCGGTAATGGTGCATTCACTAAAAGTGAATGACCCCAGTGATGTCCTTGTAAACCATCTCAATAACACCATACCTCCGCAGCCGCCCTGTTTCCGACTAACGTACATTCTGTTTGCAACTGTTCTCCTGCGCGACGTCTAATACGTACCCATTCATCGATATGTTGGAGCTGGAATCTATACTCATCAGACCAGGAGACTCCTTTTTAGCCGTCCGCTCTTCATTCTTAATCTTCTGAGCCTAGAAGACGGAGATGCTGAAGGCGGTCAGTCACCATGAGCACATATATCGGGCACCGACTCGTTTAACCCATTAGCAAAAGCATCCGCTGGACTGTGTTTTTGGATTCGTTTTTCTGTGCGCCCTGATAATATTTCGCCGATAATTGAACTTACGTTCACCTCAACCTTAACTGAGTGATGGTCTCACATTTTCGGAGCGTTGGATGGATGTGTGTGAACCTGTTAAAGCATAACCGCTACATCTTCACTACGGTGGCCTTCAAATAGCAAACAATGTTTGCTTTGGCTGAAATGCTGACAACACAGCTAAAGCAAACATGATTGTCTCTTCTTGGCAGAGATAACGGTCTACGCAGTGGCGAACCGACAAGCCCTACCAGTACCACCTATAGGTTCCGTAGTTGTGATGACTCTGCGACGTGTTGTAGGAAGTATCCTTTTGGAGAGAGGGGCAATCGTAATGATCTAGCCCGTGAGTGTAACTTCAAATTGGAGGAATAGATTGCATATAATGACAGAATTACTGTAAATGGTAATTCCATTAGAGATTCAATTAGCCGCCATAGTGGCGTAGTGGTCTAAGCGCTGGCTTCTGACCATACTCGCGTGATGGGTTCGGGTTTGAATCCCGAGCAGGTATGGATTTTGTGTTTTTATCTTTCGGCTTTGATGCTCACTCTTTCCCGGAACCTGTGGCTTTAAATTAGGGACGGGCATATGCATAGCCCATTGAGTTTCTCAAGACAGTCGTTAAACCTCCAAAAAGAAACAAATTCGTAAATAACGACAGAAATGTTCGAAATTTCTACTTCATATTAATATTTACAATATAGGAGAGCCTCTCGAATATAAAAATGTCTATGATGGAACGCGGCTCAAAATGTACATATTTATTTCTTTTAGGTAAAAGTTTCGTCTTTTTCCCAGTTGTTTTTAATGTTTTCCTTTTCTCCGTAGAATCCCCAAAATATACATAGACATATCAAAGGTACTTCGGTTCGCGCGAGCCAAGGACAAGATTTTATATCACAGTGTTGAAGAAACTAGTGAAACGTAAAGAAAACATGAAATTTGGAATAAGCTGATTAAATATAATCATCTTTCTGCTGTTTAACGCAACTTTTTAGGATTAATCATTTGTTAGAACAGCATTAGGAACCTTTAAATGCTTCACTGAATGGTTTCATCAGAAAGCAAGCTGTCTGAAAGGAGAGAAAGCACATTATGGTTTCCAAGTTAAACATAGGGTTGGGTAAAAACGAAACGCCTGCGCGTAATGCAACTGAAATTAAGAGTTCTTTCAGAGTAGTTTTAATTTTGATGTCATATGCGATATATATTATGTGTTGTTTCATCTACTCTGACACTTTAATCCCCCTGACATTGACAAGAGGCATTCCCCCCAGCGTCTTCAACCGACGCTGAATAAAACAGGACCGGACTGCGGAGGTATTATCAGCTCCTGCTGCAGGAAACAGGCTGATGTGGTGTTGAATGCCAGTAATTAAACACCGCGGTGCACAGGGACTTGGCTCATGCGAATTCACTCAGGGGATGACGGCTGGGAATTCGCCATAATTACGGACGGCCCTGTGTTGCATTCCGCGCTGCACGGAATGGAGTTTAATCTTCATTAATGCCCAAATTTCATTAGCGTGAATGCCAAACAGTTTATGACGCTTGATATTTCGTAATATGCACTGTTCATAGGGCTTAGAAAAGGAGAGCTTTTTTCTTCGTCCTCTCTCTCTCTCTCTCTCTCTCTGTCTCTTCAACATAGGAAGTATTTTAATATTTGATGAGTACCGCGTTCACTGAAGAACTCAATCACTGGTGAAAATGCATTTGGATGCTTTGTCGGATGTGGCTCATAACAAATGAATAGCAACACGATATTGCTTTTAATAACCGAGATTGGTAACAGTTGCAGAAGCTGTATCAACAGAGGCTCAGATCATCCACTCTATCCAGATTTCAAAAGCACCAATTTATGGTCTCGTCATAAGAGTTCGAGTATTTTTCTTTCACAAACATTTGTTTACTAAATTAATGCAGTGGCATTCATTATTGATGTTTTTTTCCAACATGCCAAACATAATACCAAGTGATCGTTCGCTGTATAATAGTCATCACTTGCTTATCTCAGTCGCAACAAAATTGACGCGATCATCGTGGAACTCTTGTTCGTCATAAGCTACATGTGTATTTAAAGAAAAATCTTAAAAGCCTCCAGTTTCGATTTTCACGTGTATTATAAATCACTATATGTACCCAACCTCATCCCTCCTGATTCACACTGCTCTAAAGGGTACAGAGTCAGTGCGTTTAAAGCATTGTTCCATAAAGCTATAATGTACACAGTGCGTCAAAGAATTTTAAGACTGGCGCTAGATTTCAGCCTACGGTGGCGCCACCAGTGTAATCGCGAATGAGTTATAAACCATGACCATCTGCTTGCTTTCAGCCAAAAGTACTGCTCAATTGTTAAAGTAACTCAAACGAAACGGCCGTTCATTAGAGAAGTAAATTTTTTTTCATGTTGAATTATTAAGATGGAACAAAGGGCTGTTATTAAATTTAACGCAAAACTTGGTAAAAGTGCCTCGGAAATGTACCAAATGATGAAACAAGTTTACGGTGAGTTTAGTTTAAGTAGATCAAATGTTTTCCTGTGGCACAAATTTTTTTTGGACGGAAGAGACACGCTAGAAGATGATAAGCATACCGGAAGACCAAGTTCATCTAGGACACCTGAGATTATTGAAAAAGTGCGTGATTTCGTGGTAAACAATCGATGTGCGTCACTAAGAATGATCGAAGAGTCTTTAAACATCAACAAAGAAACGATTTGAACCATCCTGCATGAAGATTTAAGCAAAACAAAAGTCTGTGCTAATTTTTTTCCACACACGTTAACCAATTAACAAAAATCAAGGAGAAGTGCACATTGCAGAGACATCATTTCAGCCGCTGAAAATGATCCAAACTTCTTAAAATCGATTGTTACAGGTGATGAAACATGTTGTTTTCAATATGATCCTAAAACAGGGCGACAAAGTGCGGAATGGAAGTCAAAAAACTCGCCACAAGACAAAAAAACAGGAAAAGTTAAATCGAAAATCAAAACAATGCTCATAACATTCTTCGATAGTAAGGGTATTATCCACAACAAATTTCTTCCAAGTGGACAAACAATTACTGGTGAGGTTTATTTAAATGTTTTGAGGCTTTTGATGGGCAGAATTCGTCGCATTCGTCCACAATATCGGGATGAAAACAGTTGGTGTTTGTTGCACGATAATGCACCCAGTCACACCTCACTTCTTGTTCGTAGATTTTTGGCGAAAAATAACGTCTGTGTGTTGAATCTTCCACCGTATTCGCCTGATGTAGCACCCTGCGACTTTTCTTTATTCCCAAAACTTAAAATGACGTTAAAAGGGTATTATTTTGAGGATATTTTGACCATACAAACAGCTTCGACGCGCGCATTGGAGGCAATTCCGCAAAGTGAACTGGAACAGGCATTCGAATCATTATTAAATCGCTGTAACAAGTGTATTGAAGCCGGAGGGATGTATTTTGAATAACAAACCAAAACAAATTATAATTTCTTGTTTCTCTTTCATTTTGCAGACCCAGTCTTAAACATTCTTTGCCACACTGTGTATACATGCTCGACAGCCTAAGGATGAAGATCAAAAATATGTATTGCAAAGATATTAAAGCTATATATAAAAATACAGTCATTTGCAAAATTTTAGAACTGCACCGTTGGTATTATGAGATTTCTGCCGATTGCGTCAGCTACTGTCTGTATTACTCAACTTCCTGTCGGTATTGCATCATTTTACAGCAGCAGCTGTTGCTAGAGTTGATGGAAGCGTGCGAGCGTCAGTTTGCTTTTGGTTTTCATGCTGACAGGTTTTGTACTAATTATATTATTATCAGTACTGTTTCCCGACGTCTTGGCAAAGATTTTGGATTAAAACCTAATAAACCTGCACATAAACCTAGACTAACGTCTGTGATGAAAAACACGATACTCCAGTTTGTAAATGTCATCAATCGTGGACTGCTGAAAATTGGAGCCAAGTTCTTTTTCCGATGAATCAACTGTGCGTCAATTTGAATCACATGAAGCACTGCGCGATGACCAAAAGGGCGAAAGATTTAATAAAAAGTACACCGTTGGTACCGTGAGACATCCGCTTAGTCAGATGATATACGGTGCTATGTCAGCATCGTGTACTGCTTCATTATCCTTTTTGCCGACAGACTGGTCCTTTTTATGTAGAAATGTTATGTGAGAAGCTGTTAACTCATATATTCAAGTGCACAGATGCACAATCTTTATGAATGATGGTGCTCCATGCCACAGATCAAAGACAGTAAAGGACACCTGCAGAGGAAAAATTTAACTATGCTTGACTAGCCCGATAATAGTTCCGACTTTAACCCCGCGAAAATTTTAAAAGACAAGATTGCAGAAAAATAGCCATCAAATTCCCAAGCTTTGATTAACGCGATAAAATATGTGTGGTACAAAGACATTTCAAGTGACTACTGCAAATCCTACATTGAGAGTATACCACATTATATTCTCTCCGTTATAAAAAAAACAAAGCTGGCAACACAAAGTACTGATTTCTTCCTTTTTGTGTTCTAAAGAATGTAAGTGTTCATCTGTGGTGGCATTTTGTTTTCAGATATCTCTTTCTAATAATTAGTTATTTCTTTGAAAATTTTAATTTTCAATAAATTGACAGGAGGTCTTAAACTTTTGTAAATGACTGTGTAACATAGACACAATACACTGAAGAGCAATTGTATTAGATATACCTGTCTAGTAACGTGTAGCACCACCTTTCGCCCTGATGACGGCGGCGTTTCGTCTCGGCATGGACTCGACAAGACACCAGAAGCGTTAGGAAGCCATACGGATCTACGACCCCTGAACAAGCTCTCACAGTTCACGAAGATTTGATGCAGGGATCCTCGAACATCTCTTTCGATTGCATCCCAGATGTGCTCGATGGGATTGAGCTCAGGTGACCTAGCTGGACAAGGAAGCGAGGTCACGTCGGTGGAGTGCTCATCCAACCATTCGGATACTATTCGGGAGCGATGGCACGGTGCATTGTCTTGTTGCAGGATGAGGTCCCCAGTGGGATGTTGAAGATGCACAAATTGAAGCAAATGGTCGTCCAGGATATCCCGGTAACATTGACCTGTGAGGGACGATGTCACACGTTCCAGGGGTGTTCCATTTCAGTCCACGTAAACCGTCCCCAGACCAGAATGCCATCCTCATCAGCTTGAAGAGTACCATGCTGGCAAGAAGGATACATCGCTTCATGTGGTTTGCGCCGTACTCGTATCTTGCCATCCGCATGTACCAACGTGAATCCCGACTCATCAGTCCAAGCAACATTTTTCCACATGTCTAGGGTCCAGTGGCGATGTTCCTGCGTCCATGCTAATCTTTTCACCCTGTGATGTACAGTCAGCAGCGGTACCCTCGTGGGACGATGGCTTCTGTACCCCACAGCGAGGAGATGGTTCAGGATGGTGTGGCTGCTTACACGTTTTTGTGCACCAGCGTTAAATTTCCGAGTGTTTTCTTGCACTGTGGCCCGTCTATCCGCTGTTACAATGTAAGCTAGCCGACGATGACCCAGCTCATCCACATGCTGTTGTCCACGGCAGTTGGTACTTGCAGGGATGGTTTTACCGGATTCGATGTACTCAAGGTGCACCCGTGACACAGTGGCTCGTGAAAATCCCAGTGCCTGCGCGACTTCCAAGATGGACTGACCCATTCGTCGGATTCCGACAATTTGCCCACGATTAAATACGCTTAGATCCTTCGTCTTACCCCTACTGCGTCCGACTCTTACTGATTCCCGTCGCATTACTCCTTATATTGTCGGATCGCTGCATACGTCATGTCGTTTCCGTTTACAGGGTCGCCCACAGCGCCGCATTTGCATAACGCCAGCTGTCTCTAGTTCAATTGCTCTTCAGTGTATTTCATTCATAAAATACAGAAGTCGTCTGTGATCTCGTCACAAACATAAAACGACGTTCATTAAATGTCAATTCGAAACATGAATATAGAAATCGTTAAATTCCTTTTCAATGAAGGCCACACAAACAAAAACAACGTCTATAACTCTAAATAGCACTCACAACACTGCTAAATGTCTTATCGTCTGATCTCTCAATTGCGCTTGTACGTCGTTCGATACATTCTGGTGTTGGCTGAACGTGGCGCATTGCTTGGCGACGGCCGCTAATCGTATCAGCGTGTTCCCAAGAAATATGGCATCACTAGTGTTGTGTAAAATTATTGACTCCATATCATGTTAATATCTATCTGATAGGAGAGACAGTGAGAGAAAGAGGAAGAGGGTGTGCATGCTGTACTGTTAGGATACCTGTTAATACAGAAAAGTTATACACTGAGTTAGTTTCGCATTAAGAAGACCTACCTAATAACGCGTTTGTCCACCTTTCTGCGCAATCACAGCTCTCAAACGCCTAAAAACAGATTCTACAAGGTGTTGTACATCCTCCATAAATAACTTTGCCCATATACGCTGCAGAAGCTACCTCAATTCACGCTCATTCCGTGGAGGAGGATTAACATTTCTCACGAACCGTTCTAGCATATACTATTGGGTTGTAGGAAAAGCCATGACGAATTTTGGCATCCGATGGCGGTTGGGCGGTTTTGGAAGTACTAGAAGCATGCGCAGCTCTGTTATCGCTATGGCATTCGCCAGGTGCCAGTTCTAGCTGTAGTCTAAAAGCAATAGTGAGCGATTTGGTTGATTTGCGGAGATTTGATATCAAGTTGAAGATGGAAGACCAAAGTGCGCATTTTCGCCATATTTTACTGTTTTACTTCCGTAAAGAGAAGAACGCGCGTCAAGCTTGCGAAAAGCTGAGTAACGTGTACGGTGATAATGTTCTACAAGAACTTCAGTGCCAGCGGTGATTCGCAAAATTCGGTGCTGGTGATGTTGATCTCAACGATGCTCCTCGATCCGGGAGGACCACCTAGGTGGATGACGACCAAATAAAGGCACTGATCGAGTCAAACCCAGGTTACACGACACGAAAGAAGGCCGACACATTGCACATCCATAATTCAAGCGTTCACGACCACCTGAAGAAGCTGAGATACGTAAGCAAGCTCGGTGTGTGGGTTCCTCATGAACTTAAAGAAGCTCAATTGACGGCGCGTATAAACATCTGCGATATGCTCATTAAACGAGAGGAAAACGATCCTTTTTTGAAGCGACTGATAACTGGTGACGAAAATTGGATTGGGTACAACAATGTTCTGCGCAAACTATCTTGGTCCCGACGTGCTGCTTCACCTAAAACGACATCCAAAGCAAACATTCATCAGCGGAAGGTTCTGGTCTCAGTGTGGTAAGATTGTAAAGGTGTCGTGTTTTTCAAGCTCCTACCACGGAACCAAACAATCAATTCGAATGTGTACTGTCGGCAATTGCAGTTTGAACGAATCCATCATTCAGAAACGTCCAGAGCTCGTTCATCGTAAAGGTGTTGTGTTCCATAACGGCAACGCGAGACCACACACAAGTTTGATCACCCGCCAAAAATTATTGGAGCTTGAGTGGGATGTGTTGCCACACCCAGCATACTCGCCTGACCTTGCGCCGTCAGACTTTCACTTGTTTCGCTCTCTTCAACAGTCTTTGCGTGGTATAACGTTCAATTCCGATGAGGCTGTAAATCAGCACCTTGTACAGTTTTTCGCTACGAAAGACCGGTCCTTCTATGAACGAGGCATTCTGCAGCTCACTGAAAGATTGCAAAAGGTTATCAAACAAAACGGGCATTATATCATTGATTTATCTTTGTTCTTTCCATCAATAAATGACGTTTGCAAAACATGGCTAAAATACATCATGACTTTTCCTACAACTCAATACAAATGGTGGATTGAACTGCAATCAGGAAAGTTTGGGAGCCAAGGCAATGTTGCATTTTCGTTTTCGGGTTTGCCCAACCACTCAGCAGTTATACGAGCCCGACGACGCTGTGCGTTTTCCTGTTGAAAGATGGCATTGTAGTTTGGGTAAACCTTCTGCTGATGTAGATGAAGATGGTCGGCTAACAGATTCCAGTAGCACACAAAACTCAGTGTTTGTAAGATGACAACCAACGGACCTAAGGCTTGCCAGGGAAAAGCTTCCCAGACCAGAAAATGACCTCCGCTGGCCTGTTGAACCCCAACTTTACAACTTCGGGAAAGGGGTTTATGCCGTTTACATCACACAAGTAACCAGCCATCAGCATAGTGCAGCAGAAAACGGGACTCATCACTCCAAACAACCTTGCTCCATCTGTCGAGGCTCCATTGCAGACGTTTCTTGGTCCTGTGAGGCGTTGTTTGGGATATCTCGGCGTCATCATGATAACATTCGTTGAACTCCAGCTGTGCAACCCCAGGAAAAGCAAGGTGCGGCGTAATGTGCAAGTGAAAATAGGTCGAACTGCGCCGCTGTTGTACTGGTGGGTGAGCTGGGTGACTGAAATACCAGTCGAGCAACCTGGCGCTCACTTCTAGGATCAACCACGTATGTCTGATCAATGTGATCCCTTCCGTTGGATGTCTGTACATTGTTAATCCAGTCCAGGTAGATCCTTGATATAGTACTAGAGGAGCAGGCAACGAGGGTTGCTGTTTCCGAAATACTGGCAAATGCCTCCCGGGCCCCAACTTTCGTCGCTATGATTCTACATTACTGGCAAACGTTTACTGATTACGTACAGAGAAAAGGTGTGCGCAATTTACAGTAACCGCACGTGACGTTGATATCACGTGGTACTTTGTTATTGTTCCGAATAATTAAAACGGGGGATGTACCTTATGCGAAGCTAACTGAGTATGTATCGGTATGTGAGAGTGATACTTTCTCACTAGATGTAAAGAACAAATGAGAGGTGTCAGCCGGGATGTTCAGAATTCAGCGCTTCTCTCGGAAGTTGTTCCTTGCACGCTCTCTACTATAAAGGAAAATATTAGAAGTGTTGGCACTAGTACGAACATTAAAGAGACTGCCATCAGCAAAACTGTTGAATTCCGCTTCAGCAAGCTGGCATGAAATGATATTGCCCCTGTGAAGCGACGAATTGCTTGAAATGTATTTTTAAGGGATTGAAATATGTAACACAGAATATATTACCAATATAAATCGCGTGATTTCTTCGCTGTTTTCAAAAATCATCTCCGTTTCTTATGCGTTCTAATTCTTCGGATTTTATGTCTAACCACTTCATTGCAAAGACAGCGCAGACTCCCTCCCTTCAGTGGAGAGTGAAAGCTTAGCGACTTGTATACACTGCAAAACGCCACTGAATAAATGAATTTATGCTGCTCTATAAGCCTTCTGACCTTTCAATGCACTTTCAATTTTTTTCCCCAGATTGGGTTTTAACGACGACCTTGAGCAACTCAATGGGCTATAATCAGTCGGCCGTCCCTAATTTAGGGCCACTGGTTACAGGGAAATGAGTGAGCTACAAACACAACATCTATGCCTTACCGTGGGATTCGGACCCGTATCCATGCCGGACGAATAGTCACAAAGCAGCGTTAAGATCACTGCGCCACCAGAGCAGCAATTTTATTTTTGTGGGAAGAAACATTTTAGCCCATTTACATTCCAGTTGGATTTTCCATGAAATATGTGTGCATGGTGCAATGCTAAATATATTTGTATCACGAATTTATGAATATTCGTTCAATATTGTTATGCATTATTTTGTTCATAATTTTTACCACATAAAAAACAGGGATTTTTTAGTAGAAGGTCCGGGACGAAATATTTTTTTCCCATGCACCTACACTGAATTACATCTCAGATCTTTAAACGCTGCGTAGCATAAGTAAAGCAAATGACTCCTGACTAGAAGTTTTAATTGGTAAATAAAATAGAAAGTATTAATGATCATAAGGAATAAAAATATAAATAATTTTCGAGGACTGTTATTCAGTGTTTTCTTCGGAAATAAAATATTGTTTATAGGTCCGTCATCCCTGTTGTAACGAGTGATTTTGTCGCTGTTGCGCGTAAGACGAAGACTCGCAGTTCCGGCTTGTTTATAGGTCCGTCACCGCTGTCATAACGAGTGATTTCGTCACTGTTACACGTAACACGGAGACTCGCAGTTCCGGATTATTAACAGGTACGTCACCCCTGTTCTAACGAGTGATTTTGTCACTGTTACACGTAAGAGGAAGACTCACAGCTCCGGCGTGTTTATAGGTCTGTCACCGCTGTCGTAAACGGTAATTTTGTCACAGTTTAAAGTCACCGTTACTTGCGTGAAACTATCACCCGTTTTAAATGTGACAGAAAAATTATTGTTAAGCTCACTCCTAAAAGCAAGATGCTAAAAACACATTAAAAACATTAAAAGGGGCGAGATCTTTCGGTGACGACACACCTGTTCACATACCTCTCCCTTCGAAATTTCTTTTAAAACCGGAACCATAACTTCAAATTATTCAGAACTTTAATTAGTATATCCACTTCATGTAACTCTGATTCTTTGACATGCGTAGGATACTTGTATTATGACATCTTCATTCTGTATTTAAGTCACGCAACTTTTCATTTCTATTGCTCAGTGTGTATGACCTGATGAAGGGACCGAAGCGGTCACCGAAAGATCTCGTCCCTTTTTAATGTGTTTTTAAAATCAGTTTTAAATATTAAAGAATGGTTTTATCGGAAAAATCGTACATCAGACGGCTTATTCAGTGACTTCACTTACTTAGCGCGGGAACTTCACGACTTTAGGCAAGATGCTAAATTCTTGAATTATAGCACTGTTTTTTTTTGTTGTTTTTTCTGCGAATTTTGTTAGAGCAACACTTCTTTTATGAAATAGTGTCAATCTCGGGTGTAAAGGAACATGGTCTGCGGAATTCAAGTTAAGCGGAACACACACGTCCTGTTGAATGAAAGCTGTTTTTAAAGGAAAATCAGGTTTACTTTGTATTCATTTGAAGCGCATTCCATTTCTAAATGGGTTAAGCGTTATTCAACGCTTTTGTGCTTCTGCCGCTCATCAAAGATATCTAATGGTGAAAATCCATTTTTGAATTCTGCTTTTTTAATCTCTGAAACGTTGATAGCGTTGCCCTTGGTTTGAATTCATATTGACCGAAGCTCAGTTTTCGAAGTAATGACAAAAAGCTTCTGGCTTGCCAGAAAAACAGATTCGAAGCCGAGAGATTTAAACTTTATTCAGAGTAGAAGATCACAAAATGCAGTTGCTGGCTATCATTTGAATAACGTTATCGTGGTCAAAAACATGCAGTGTTCCCCTTTTTAAAAATTCTATGTTTCTAGAAAGGACTTGTAGTAGGTTGAAGTGACAAGTGAATTTAGTCGTACTGCGTGCATGCAGTAAGATACGTTTATCATAAAAATGTTAACTGCAGAATGAGGGAAGAGAATTTCCCCCGTTTCTGTTCTGTGTACATGGTCAGACGGGATTGACCGGTCGGAGCATTGCAGTTTGGTCTCAGTATCATACGTCTTCGTTCACTATTCCTGTCATGTGCCAACGTTTCGTAAAAAGTGCTTTCTCTATTCCACAAAACAACAATTCTACAATTGGTACATTTTAACATGGTTTGTGTGAGTTCCAGAAATCAAAAGTTTGTATAAGACATATCGCATATTCATCATATACAAACACAGACCGTATTCAGATGACCATCTATGGTACGGCGTACAGTTCCAGTGTACATTATGAGCATATCTAACAACTATTCTACTACAATGTGATGTATCTGTGAAGTATCTGCTATCTACCAACCACAATAGCAATCTTCGAGCTGTATGACTGATGTTGTATTAACCCTCACAGCCTTAATTGGGGTGAAGGTGCTCCATGCTCACCGAGCTGGTCTGTTGAACGAGTAGTCAGAGGCGTAGGTTTCTAGCTATTCGTAAGAGCTGAGCCCTAGTTCCAGTCCAGACGATTACTAGTTGCCCTTAGATTCTCGGAGATCGGTAACCCTGTAATACAAAAATAAAAACGCCAACCACAATCTCAAATGACACCTAACATTCTCTAAAGTCGTTGCCCCAATGAAAGCTCTTCCTGAGTTTCTCTTAACAAAATGACGCTCAGTGAAGCAAAACCTCTTATTCGTGAGCTTCTTTTAACATATCGCATACTTCAGTCAGAGGTTTGCTGAGTTTCACGTTTATCACTACTTCGTAGTCCACAGAGATAATATAGTCACGCCAAAACCACAGCAGAAGCACTACTGTGCATTCAGCGACCCAAAACAGGGAAAGCTAACTCGCACCGCTGAATTCGTTCACGCTGTACAAAAGAAGCGCCCTCTAGAAATTTCGGGATTTACATTCAACAATCATTCTTCGTGTTTTAGAAGAACTGCTGTATGATAGATTAATAACACATTTCTTCTGAATCCGGAAATAAATATCCAATTGTTTACGCAAGCTACATGTGGGCATGAGATCCATTATTACACAATCCACCTCATGACAGACTAAACATGGACACTTCTATTCTTCTAATTAATTAACCATATCTTTCATGTTCAGGAAGATGCTGTGAACTTATTCGTCTATCTTGGGAGTGAATACCAATTAAGAAAAGTAGTATAACAAACAATTACATTCAAAATAACATAAACATTATTAATCATGGTGGCGTAGTTTTTTACCCGAAGAACCTGGATCCAGTTACAAAATAATACTGGGGGCTTTCTGCCACCCCTGTTCGTTCCTCACTTACAAGAAATATTCACAGTGATTCAGAAGTCCTGTTTAGCCTTTGATACCGCAGTAGAGATTTTGTTATACACATCCGTGTTCCTATGTGGCTCCAGCAAGGACACTAGCCAATGGTGTATCATATACACCGAAGAGTCTAAACATTAGGACTACATGGCCTAATACGATGGTGTTTCTCCACGTGCCTCCAAATCAGTTCTTGCCCGGCAAGTTATAGACGATTCAAGATAAACAGAGCTCAGTATCAGGTGTTATTTGTACCGCTTTATGATTTTCACACGTGCCATCATTTACCTGCAGTTGCTTCGGTTTGCATAAAAACGCACCGGTCAAAACTTTTTGGCACTTTGGTATGTATCATTGGTAGCTCACCAACCAATACCACAATTTATATATAAGAAACAAATGGTGTCTTAATATAAAAATCAAACTATTTGGGAAATAACTGCTTCATTTGGACAAAATCTCACTTCTAGTCATAAATTATATCTCACCTCTCTTTGTCTAACACTATTCTGACGATTGTGAAGTTCTTACCACGTTTTTAGTATGGATTATGACGAAGCAAATTTCTCCATCATCTTTGTTCGCGCCGGGCATCGAAACCGGGTCCCCTCACTCCGGAGTAAGTCGCTCTCCCAACTGATCTACGCGGACGTATGCTCTCGCTGCTATCTGCCTTTAGTTCATGTGCGTTCTGCGGTGCAGGCACGTCACAGGATCGATGTGAACTTCGCGTAATTACAAGCAACACTTTGCCATTATGTAGAAAAAACCTTAAGCGTTTTGTATTCAGGATGCTATCAAATCCATTTACTTGTACACTTGTGTTCAAAGACAAAGTATACTTCTCTTAAGACAAATGGTCCATTTTTTTAAATTTCGGGATTTAGCGACCATCGTGGCCGATTCCATGACCTAGGAGCAGTAGCCTTTTCCTAATTCAGAGCTACAGGTTCCGGAGAAGGGAGAGAGCCAGTGCCAAAATGCAAGACATCACCAGCGCCTCATCTGAGACCAGAACACCGGTACATCTCTGGCGAACGATCAGAGGCCAGCTTTTGGAGCAATATTCCACCGGGGCTGCGTTCCATCCTTTCTCTATTAGGTTTATCAGTCTTTCTGATGGGAGTACTGAAGAAAGAGCGAACGTCTTTTCCACTCCATAAATTGTTTTGCCCCATTTTAGTGCTTATGTTATAACTTTGTCCGTCTGCCTGTGGTCACTACACCTCTGCAACTAGTAATCCGATTTTTTTATTTATTTATTATTATTATTATTTTTTTTGCATTGGGAAGCCCTAAATGTGAGAACGATGATCCTTGCTTTCCATTTTTTTCTCGCTGCAGGATGGCGTAAATGCATATGCTATGGAATTCAAAACATTATTTGACCCCCATATAATTGATTCAAAATATCAGATTGAGAAAAATATTTCTTCCATTCGATACTATTTATAAAAAAATATTTTTGGGGGTAAAGTTTATTTTTCAACCAATGCATAGCTTTTCCTCTAGGGAACGTAAAGGTAAATTGCAATTTTCCCGATATCCATGCTTCTAAATGTCTGATTTAAAAAATTCTTATTATACCGGGTACCATTCACGTTGTTGAACATTTTGCTTGGATTTTTGCAATTCAAAGTTCTGGCACTAGATGATGTTAGTGTGTATTTATGTTTGTAACTTTACTTCCGCTTCTAGAATTACTACTAAAAATTTCTTTTTTTTTTTACTGTATGCCATTTACTTCAGTAGACATTATGCTCTTCAAATGGCACACAGTTTTCTAAGAAATTGGTGTAGACTGTACAACATTTCTCGCTATCTCTGGGATATGTATTTGAAAAATTATTTTTCCTATTGCTATTAAAAATAATTTTCGCATATTTTTTATTTTTACATTATAAAAAAAATTCCTCTAGGGATCTTAAAGCTATGTACCAACACTTTCCCCCATATATCTTACCCTAATTGTTCTTTTTGAAAATCCCTAAGTCTCTGTTACTTTCCTGCCGCTACGAGAAAGTTTTTCTTCACATCTTGATTTTCGTAAAATACTTTTCTGCCACCAGTGGGAGTAAATAGGTATTTCTATTTCTGGATGTTTTATCGAGTGCAGAAACTCAGTTTTTTTTTTTTTTTTTTTTTTGTAATCGGTTCTGTCGACTATGAACAACCCTGCCCAAATTGCGTATTTTCATTTATGCGTAGTGTTTCAGATTTTCTAAAAATCTGCTTTGAAATGTTTTTTTTTTCGTTTCGGAAAAGATCCAGAAGACATGCTCGTTACAATCCAAATGTTGGTGTCAACTTTCTTGTTTATTGTTAAAACCTGTCACTTGCATATACATAGAACATCACAGAATCTGGATCATTCGAATGCTTCTTATACCAATACCCAGAGATATAGAAATGCTTTATGTAGCTGGTACGTAGTTTGCCAAATGTAAACATCAGGCTTTAGTTATTTGAAAACACGTGATTATTTTATTTTCGTCGTCGTGTTTGGGCAAACATGTCCGCCTCTGTAAAAGCTACACCGTATGAAGGCGTGATTAAAGCGAGATAAAACCATTGTTACGAGAGTTTACAGGAATTCTTTAACCAATAAAAGAACGGCTGATTAATTTGATTCCAGTGATTTGGAATTCTTTTCTTTTTCCACTACGAGAAATTTGTTCACTGGAATTCTCCCTCTTACTTTGTGTTTTTTGACTGTGCTGCAAATAAAGACGGAAAACAATTTAGTATGAAAAAAATAAAATACAAAAGCGATGCGACAGAAATGTGTTATCTCATTTCACTCGCGCAATTGAAAACATTCTTAAATGGAACATCACTTCAATTTGAACTTCTTTGCATGTCGTGAATAGTTTTCACACGTTGCAGTTCAGTGAGAAGAAGTAATCAGCCGTGGGGGAATTTACGGAGGTGAAAGAGGAAAAAGAAATTCAGCGCTTTCAGCCATCATTTTGTCGCTTGCAGCATTAAATGACGATGTCGAGCTCTGGCTCTTTCTGTATTTTACCAGTTTCTTCCCCACCTCTGGAAACTGAGGAAACTAAGAAACATTTGATATTTTCACGCATAGTGAGTCCAAGCCGGTAAAACTGGAAACCAATTTGCTGCGGAAAAGAAATGCATTTGCTCTTCGTTTTGTTTTTTTCTGAAACTCATAATCGTTGCTTGTATTTTCATCTCTCTCCATTCAAAATGTATCATCGGAACGGTGTTCATACACAAACTTGCGCCATTCTTTTTGATGGAGTAAGCATTCGACACATAGAATATTTCACACCACAGGTTACCTGTAGGTTATCAATGCATACGTATTTTCATACGTGACCGCACTCGAGTCAAGGAGGTCAGAATAAGATATCTGGAGATGCCCTTGTTAGTAAAGAAGTACCACTTTGCGTGGAACCTATAATCGCGAGAGACGGGCGTCAAAGTGTGGGAAAGCTGATGGTTTTCAATGCTATTGCAATGCATTTTGTGTTGGCTGAATCGCATTCTTTCCTTCGCAAGTGTTTCTAATTTTGCATCGTAACTTGTTGCCGATGTGTGACAAAATGCTAAATTTATAAAATTCTTAATTATTTTGAGGCTCTTTCTCATTTTTATTTTAAACTGAAGTACACGAACGTCAGTGCGAATTCTAAACAAAACTCAACGTCAAAATTGAAAATTTCACTCGCGTAAGAAGTATAATTCGTTCCGGTAAGACATTCACAAGTTTCTGCAACAAAAAACCACGCGATTCCAAAATACACACACTTGAAAGTAATGTAAACAATGTCAAATTCCCACACCTTCCGCCTTCACGGTTAAGAGACTCAGGGCATCTCCAGAAGTATTATTCTAGCCTCCTTGACTCGAAACAATAGCAAAATTTTGCTTCACCTTCAGAAAGGTCACATATAGAATTCATAATCATTAAAGAATATAAAAAAATGGGTGATGTGTTTCTTTTATTTTTATTGAAGGTTTAACGACCACCGTGAGCAACTCAATGGGCTATAAAGCAGTCGCCCGTCCCTAATTTAGGGTCACTGGTTCCAGGGAAGAAAAAGAGCCAGCACCATAAGACAAACACAATTTCAATGCCTCACCGGCATTCGACCCCGGACCCATCTGGGACGAATGATCAGAAGCCATCGCTTAGACCACTGCGCCACTGGGGCTGCTGGTGTGCTTCCCTAAGTATTATCGAAAGTTCATAATTTTGTTTCATGTTACGTCACTCTGACGCGTCTACTCCTTTTATGGTTTCAGCTAACTTCTAAAAGCATGAGATTCCGCTGAAACCATGCTTGAAATTCAATACAATTTCTACTCTGCTGTTCTAATTGCAATCATTTAGATTTAAATTAATTTTTCATTAACGTGTTCACCACAGTACTTACAGAGGGTGAGTCATTAATATATATATTGATGCACGCCAGACTGTCGGTGATTTCTTCGATCTTCCATATTCTCTAAACCTATATACCAAGATATCTGAATGTGTTGAGTTGCAGCTATATCTTCAATGTACGAAAATCAGTCCTTCATGTGTATTAATCTGGTTTGCTCTTTTACAGAGGTTTTTGAAATGGAGAAACAAAGCGCCTGATTCGTGAACTTCTGTATTATGAGTATCAAGTGCGCCACAGAGCAGCGAACGCTATCGGAAACATCTATCGTGCAAAAGGGCAGCATGCATTGAGTCACATAGCTATAAGTAGATGGCTCACCAAATTCAAACCTGGCAATTCTGGAATTGGAAGATCAGACTTACCCAGGGATACCAACTACCGTGGATTCTGAAGCCCTACGCGAAGTAGTGGTGGCCAAACCTACAACCAACACACGTAGATTATCCCGAAAACTCCGTACTTCACAATCTACTGTGCTTCGCCATCTTCACAAGCTCCGGAAGACCAACAAAAGCTGCCGAGTGGTATCGCACGAACTTCATCTGATGTATCGCGACGTCTGATGAAAAATGGATTTTTTACCGCAATTGAGACATGCGGAATGAATGGATAAACTGCGGCCGGACACCACAGCCAGTTGCCAAACTTAGAAGTTTCGAGCACGAGGTAATGCTGTGTGCATGATAGAACTGTGATGACGTCGTGCACTATGATTTTGTCCGAATTGATCGTGATATCACTGCTAATCTTTACTCAGGCCAACTAGACCGAATGCACGCTGTTCTGGCACAAAAGTACGCATCCCTGGGCAATCACAGGAGAGTTCTTCGGCAGCAACATAACATCACCTCCGCATGTGGGACGTTCAACCAATGCAGAAATTCAGGAGCTTATGGGTATCGAGTTGCTTCCCCACCCAGTCTATAACCCGGACCTTGAACCAAGTGACTACTATCAGTTTCATTCCATGGCGCACTTACTGGACGAAAGGCACTTCCATAACCAAGATGAAGTGGGAGCAGGGGTCCATGAATTTTTCGCCTTAAACGACAAGGAATCGTATCATGCCAGAATCACAGGTTTGGCACAACATTGACTGCAGACCATTGAACATAATATCCTTTATTTCAAGGACTGATACTCACTGCATTTTGTGTTAGCATTGATCCCTACTATATCAGTATTTATGACTCACCTTCTGTAAACTTTCAAACTCGCCAATTTTATTTCGTAAGTGTTCTCTTGCAAATATTACATTTTATCGAAAAGTTAAGGAAAAGGCAGTCCGCATTTCACTGCAATTTAAAATGTCATTTGATGTTGGATATGACATTTTAAATTAAGTAAAAAATAATTTCCAAAAAGGAAGACTGCTTTTCACGACCTGAGCATATAGTTGTTCTGCGGCTTATTCACATGCAAAACGTGCTTTTTTCGAGTGCATATATACTGTAGAATAAGGTCAGATATTTGGTCAATACACGGAACAATATGGCAAATATATGGTTACACTCGCAAAGTTCATGTGTAGAACATTTTCTGAAACTCACGAACCACTTTCCGTGATTTCTTTCGTGAACTTACGAAGCATATTTCTGATATAACCTTTTCAGTGAAAAAACGCAAAAAAAACCTGAATTTCACGGATTTTTAGTATTCTAGAGAAATTTAGAAACCTTTCCGCAATTTCTTTCTTATATTGACGATAAGCTGCCTTTTTTAAGATGTATTAAAGGAAAAAATTTTAATTTTGAGAAACCTTTCCCTAATTCCTTTCGAATATAATAGAAAGCTCCATTCTCACTTTTTTTTCTTATCCATATGACAAAAACATTATGGTAATAGGAGCGATTTGCTGGAATTCTTGAGGTTTGATTAATTGTTAAATTTCAATCGTCTGCCGAAGTACGCGATTTTGAAATTTTGTAGCGAAATAGGATATTGTGGCTAATATATTGCATTAATTTTGGCTATTGCTGCATAGGATATTTCATCTCTTCTCCCTCATTTTGTGCACCAAGTATTATAAATTGCGTTTCCATAAGAAACCGGGTACTTAAATTATTTGGTGATCGTAGGATGTCTTTCTATCAGTCTGTGGAGTCCTTAAGACAAAAGCTGATATAGCTATCAAGTTTTATTTTTAGGAATTTTGTAAAATAATACTAAAAACAGTGTATTTCACCTTCTGAAAAAAATTGAAAGTCATTGTCAGTTTAAAAATATTTCAAGTTCCGAAGTATTTTGTTGCTCCGAAAATTCACGATGAAAAAATACTTAATTTGTGATGTCATCCTACAGAAAAAATAAAATTTTTACAAACCTATTAAAAATAATAAGGTCCGACAGAAAATAAAATGACTAAATCACTCGCATGAATGACAAAAATAATTTCATCATCGCTCAAAAAGACTTTTGTTTAGAACGTGAGGAGGATTCGTGAGAGTTTCTGGCTCAGTGGTTACGACGCTCGGTTTCTGTAGAACCAACCCAAACGACATCGGTTTGAGTCCTCCTGCTGTGTAAAGGATTCTCTACTCTGACAGCTGAAAAATTAAGTTTACAGTTTCGCAGAATTTCTGTATAAATACGGGAAGACCAGAAATGGACTTTTATTAAATAAACGAAATTACTGACTGCGGAAAATCAGTAAAAATACGGGTTAAGAAACACAGGAACTTTTAAAAACAGAAATTTTGTTAATAGACTGCCACACCTCCTCGCAAGTTTGCTGCACGTTATTTTCTGAAATTTTCCGTGAGTTTCAACCACTTATTTTTAACAGAAAACGATCTGCATAATCCCAAAGCAAAAAATAAGGTAGTTTTCTGGTAAATAAAAAAAATTAGATTGCGACCATATTCAAGACTCCTGCACCAATTGTTGGGAGTCTAATGAAACCTAATCCTTACAAAGAAAATGCCATGGTAACATAAACAAAAAAATACTTATGACAATATGTTCTGCCGGTGCGTTGGGTTTTCAAAAATCGGACTCTTCCCCGTATGCCTGAACCGCGGAAGCTTGCGGGAGTAAGGCGTCATCTGACGACCGTTGTTCTGACACGTGGAGTAATACCGCGGCATCCAACTTGCTGCCAGTCTATAGAGTGCCCCGTAAAAACACATTTGACCCCCTTAGGGAAGGAATTTCTAAAAATCGTCCAGCCTGTATATTTTATTCTGGGTGATGAAGAGTATGTATGCCAATTTTGGTGCAAATCCATCAAACCGTTTAGGAACGTATGCGGAACAAACATACAAACTTTCACTTTTATATATATATAGATTAACTTAGTGATCAGGATGATGGATTTACATAGGGTTAGCAAATACGTCTTCTTTAACCGAATGTCTTTGTCATGTACGGCCAAAAGTCATCGGGTAAGCTCAGACTTACACTGTGCAGACGACTTTGAGAAACGGAAATTTTCTGTGCAAGACATCTCTGGAGCCATCAACACAGGCCACTCGAGCTCCTAACTTTTCTTGTGCAGTTTGCGGGATTTACTTATTTAATTTGTTACGTTTAGCAATACGATATAAACAGTGGTTGAGTGTATGAGAGTTACCACAGCTAGAGAAGCTACCAGTCTGGTAAATATTAAAACCATTTGTACAGTATGTGTCTGGGCAGGAGTACACCTATACTGGTGCTTGAAAGTAAGGCAATAACAACAAAAGCGTAGTTAACTGGCAATAACCTACTAGGAAATGAATATATAAAAAGCATATGTATGTAAGCTGTGGGGGTAGAGTTTCATATTTGTGAACACAAAAGAACTAGGATGCATGCAAATGTGACAAAATTATGAGAATCTGTTAAAAATCAGTGAAATACATATAAGGCATGAAACGATATCACATAAATGAGGGGGTTTTGAAATGATGGGATTGTCTTCATAACAATCTGACCACCATGGGGGACAGCAATGCAAACTTCACAGCGCCGAATCATATTTTGAATGAAGGTGTTGTCCACTGGAGGCTACAGGCAATACGTCCACCTAAAGTGTCTCGGAATTTTAACGCCTGATATCGTGTTCTATGTTCTCACTATATGAATGCCCTCCAAGATCTGATTACAAATAAAATTTGCTCTCATCGATAGAGAGCAAGTGTGTCCATTCTTGGTGGGCTCATTCTTGGCGACACAATTTGAAACGAGCTCTTCTCTGGTACACGCTCAAGGGAACATACACAACAATCTGTCTTGCTAACAGACCACTGTTATGCAATCTTCGTAATAGAGTATGTCGGGATATAGTCCGTTTGCCTAGTTGCCGTAGCAACCCTCTGTGCCAGTTGAAATATTTAGTTGCTTGGATCGTGCCCAGCGGTAAACATCAAAGAGCATTCTAGCCGAGAAGTAGTGACTCTCCGATGTCCTTGCCCATCTCTTCTCGAGATGTTTTCAGTGTCCTAAATTTTTTCCAGAGGAGGCAAATAACGGATCGATCCACATTTTATCATCTGGTTACTTCAGCTTGAGACTGTTTTACTTCTGATCTCCTTGCGACTCTCCACCGCAATAAATCATCTAAAGGATCCCTGTGAGACATAACGACGTCTTATCACTCCACCCGACAGTGCAAACTCAAAATTCTTCACAAAATCGATTTTAGTCCGTTTTATATGGAATCCACTTGTCTATGGCACGTGCAAATTTTGCTGCCTTGTAGCTTCCTACAGTGCCGTTGTTCATTCATTTGTCCACAGCATTTACTGCTTTGCAGTTCCGACTTCTTGTGAATCATTTACGTTTGATTTCGGGACCAGGGTTCTTCTATTAACTAAGATTTTGTGATTGTTGATTTCATTTTGCTTACCAGTGTTTGTATCTACGTAATTTTATTGATAAGTTGCAAAGCACAAAACTCTGGAATGAATTATCAACATTGCCAGAGCATGGGAACCAGACATTCAAGAGTTTTTTTCACGACCGATTTTAATAATATAGTTATATTTTTCCATTTTTGTCAAATTTAAGACCGGTGTCTAGAAGACAGGAAACATAATTAATTTAGTTTCTTATACATTTTAGGTATGGCAAATATGTGGTAACAATTTTTAGTGTCTTTTACGACCAATTATTTCCTTTTTAAAATTTCGTTAACACAATTTATGCATATGCATGACATCTCAATAACTACGTCACCTCTAAGTTTTCCCGTTTGTAGAAACAATGTTGAAATCGTAATGAAATGACACCGTTGTATGTTTTACCGAGTTAATAGTAGACTACTACCCTCGCGTTACCTTTCTTTTAGATGGAGAGTTTTGTTAAGATTCAGTTCTCCCATCGTCTTTGGATATGAATGAAATTACACTGATGTGCAAAAATTAAGGACGAGACGGTTTTTCGAATGTAACGTCGTGCAGAAGTGCTCCACATCGACTCAAATCATACCATAAGATACCCAAGATGTAAGAATATGGGACATGTGAGCCAAACCGTCCAAACAAGGAATCCAAAGTATACAAAGGCACTTTATCGAAAAGGTAGCTTCGAGCACAACTGGACAGAAGACAGAAACGTCCATGTAACAGGCGGCTGCCAAGAAAAATCCAGTCTTTATTAGGAGATATGATCACCCCTGACTGCGTTGCAGGATTTACAACGTCTGTCCATGCTGATGACGAGGTTATCAAGAAGCTGTTGAGGCATCGCGGCCCATTCCTCTTGCAGCGTCAATCGCTGCAAGAGGAATGGGCCGGAGGCTGGTGACTTGCTTCCAAGAGGAATCGTTGCCGGAGGCTGGTGACTTGCTTCCAAGCGTCTCCCGAGAAGGTCCTACACGTATTCGATTGGATTTAGGTCCGGGGACCTTGCGTGCCAATCCATGCGTTGAATATCTTCAATCTCCAACAGCTCTGCGACAACCACTGTACGATGAGGTGTAGTGATGTCATCAATGAGGAGGAACTCGGGACCCACAGCACCTCTAAACAGACGCACGTGAGGCAGGAGAACCTCGGTACAATAGCGGACACCAGTAACTGAACCTCCTTGGAAGATCTGGAGGTCAGTACGTCTACCAAGCGTAATACCGCCCCAAACGAGAACTCCGACACCTCCAAACCGGTCCCTTTCGATGATGATGGAGGTGTAATTGCGTGTTCCCTGCTCTCTCCAGATGTGTATACGTCCAGAATCACTCGTCAATCTAAATCGGTTCTAATCCGTAAAGAGAACTCGACCCCATTGCTGATGTGTCCAGTTCTTGTGTTCCTGGCACCACAGAAACCGCCGTCTCCGATTAACAGGCGTTAATGGCACACACCGTACTGGCCGTAGTGCAAGTAGACTACCTTTGTGCAGCCTCCTGGCTACGGTAAAACTCGATAACGGACGTCCAGTTGTCTGTTGCGTGTGCGTTGAGATTTCCCCGCTGTCTTCCGTCTGTCTTTTCTCGCCTGTAGGACAATATACCGGTCGTCAGCCTCCGTGGTTGCTCGTGGGCGACCACTGCTAAACTCTCGGACAGCTGTTCCTTTCGTTTAAAATGCTCTCCAAGCTCGCGAAACGATGCTGTGATTGATCCCGAACTCCTCGGCCACACTAGTCACACTTCGACCTTCTTCCAACTTCCCAATGACGCGACCTCGGGTAAAGTCATCCAGAGGTCGTCTACTGGATATTGCCTATTGACCATATCACAAGGTGGCAGCAACTCGACGTCGTTCAAACCGATATACACCGTGCAATAGCTTTCACCGAATTGCTGAGCGTACACCGCCCATGTGCTGTATACCCTTCCGACACTCCCTCCTCCCCTCCTACGTCATGCTGCATATATGCGCATGCCCTATCACACAGGACCCTAGTCGATCTCCTGAGTTGTCTTTCGGTATATTCTGCTTGCTCGTTCTGCTGTTATGCTAATTTCTCCTCTTCGTCCTCAATTTTTGCACACCAGTGTAGCACCTACATAATATTTGGAATGGAACAAGATCGGTAACACCATGGTATCTTAACAAATTCACAGAATGTTGGTGATGTGAGATCTGTATGATGAACTGAGGAGTAAAAGCACAATAGACTGCTCTTGTGATATGGTACGCTGCAATAATCGTTTTTATATAATCATCCTTAAAAATTTACAAGGGTTTATAAGGTGGAATTTATAATGCAATTCTTCTAACAAAAAATATTTCTGTTCAGCTCAGACGCTGTGAAAGAGGACAAGTAGTCAGCATACAAATGGCGTAGCAATGTTGTTCACCAATGCCGCTGTGGTGGCGCAATGGTTTAATTAACTCACTTCTGACCGTTAGGACCAGGAGAGTTCGAGTCCAAGCAGGACAATAATGGTGCTTGTCTTTCCGCTCAGACTCTCTCCCTTCCCTCAAAGAAGCTACTTTAAATTAAAGAGAGGAGATTGCTTAAAGCTCTCCGAGTTGCTGATGGTGGTCGTTAATCCCCGAACCAAAAATATTATTATATAATATCGATGTAAATGTTTGCAGAGATGTGTCTTTATTTCTTTCGACACAATGGAAAGAAGATGGCTTCATATTCGAAAACCAGGAACTGAATTCTCAGAAACATCGGCGAAATACAAGACAGATGTAGATAG
This sequence comes from Macrothele yani, assembly GCA_039090855.1. Classification (NCBI taxonomy): domain Eukaryota; kingdom Metazoa; phylum Arthropoda; class Arachnida; order Araneae; family Macrothelidae; genus Macrothele; species Macrothele yani. Next base: position 74,762,524 of record CM077002.1, on the reverse strand, counting down.
ATTGGCTAAGATCAGCTACTGCTGACCGGGGTAAAAGTGTTGTTTTCCACATCATCACCAACAGACCTCGCATTCCGCAGCTTAAAACGAAGATGAGACTGGAATGTCCACTGAGCTGTTTGTTTGTCAATCTTATTTATCATCATGAACGTCTCAGTGTCTGTGTGGATGGGGTCCATTTGTTGTCTTATTTTATATTACTCATTGATGAATGCCGTTTCAGTTGGAATAAGAATGGTGGACGTATGAGATTCAGAAGACGCCCTAGAGAGATGTACAGAGGAGTCTGTATGAAAGAGAAACACACACACACACATACATATAGGATTCTAGGTGCGAACATTTGGAAAGCAGTTGGATTTGGAAAGAAGAGTCTCCAGCTCATAGAGGAAAGCACAACATCTTTTATTGTGCTCCAAATGGCATATTCTCAGTCGTCACCGTGATTTCGGTGAACATGAACTATGGGATATTTTCAACATAATAATACTGTCCTCGTATCGTGAATACTACCAGAATGCCCTCCTATTGCATTTGGCATTTCGAGATGTGTTAAAATCGAACTTGTTTTAAGCATCATGGGAGGCGCTTGCATCTGGCAGGAGACTTAAGCGAGTTTGACAAAGACCAAATTGTAAAGGCCAGGTGACTGGGTAAGAGGATTTTCGGAACGGGGAAGTTTGTGGGGTGCTCACGGTCAGTTGTAGTTAGTACCTTCAAAAAGTGGTCCGAGGAGGGTAAAAGCACGAACCGCCGGCAAAGTGCGGGATGATCAAAGCTCATCGATGCTAGAGGTGAGCGAATGCTATCCCATATGGTACTAATCAACATAATGGATACTGTGGAGCAACTGACCAGTAATGTGGATGCTGTTGATGGGAAAAACGTGTTACAACATACAGTACACCAAATCCTATTGAAAATGCCACTTCGTAATCGCAACCCGCTTCAAGTGCCCATGCTAACATCGGTTCACCTTCAAAGACGCCTACGATGAACATGCGAGCATCGAAACTGGACCTTGAATGACTGGAGGAAGGTCGTCTGCTTCGACGTGTCTCGCTTCCTGATGTATCATGTAGACTGGCGAGTAGGTGTGCGTTATTTATCTGAGCAAGTTTTGGCACCAGGATGCAGCCTGGGCCAAAAAACAAGACGTTGGCGGAAGTGTAATGCTGTGGGCAATGTTTTTCTGGGAAACTCTGGGTCCAGTCATTCACGTACTGAACACTATGACGTCTACCACCTACCTACATGTCATTGTAGATCGGATAGATCCTTTCACTAAGTATTATCCTCCAGAAGTGCTATTTTTCAGTAAAAATGCCATACTGCCGTATTGCCATATTGGTCGAGACCGGGTCGCGATACATGAGAAAGGATCAAGGTATTGCTCTGGCCTCCAAATTCTCCAGATCAATCCAATGGAGTACCCGTGGTTTGTTTTGGAACAATAAATCCGATCTGCGGTGGCTCACCCACGTACTTATAAGAGTTCAGGGTCTGCTGGTAACTTGTAGGTACTAGATATTACAAAACACTTTTAGAAATCGTGTAGCGTCGATGGCTCTGGGGGTAAGAGCTGTTCTAGTGGCACGTGGAGGACCAACATCATATTAGACAGGTGATCATGATGTTTTAACTCTTGGATGGATACTTAATGGCGAAATCTTTAGAGATACCTAACTAACAGCGTGTTGCTCCTCCTCTAGCACGAAAAACATACAGTACACGCCGAAGCATCAACTGCATCAGATCCCGTAGTATTTTGGGAGGCAATGGCAGCAATGTATATTGAAGCATTGTCCACATCTCCTCCCCAGACGTCTTTTCAAGACCCATGGATCCGATGTTCCGCTTTATGGCATCTCAGAACGCTTCCACAGGATCTAAATCAGGGGATTTTGGGGGGACTAAACGGTTCCAAACTCAGATGAGTGTTCCTCGATACGTGCCTGGTTGGTTGACGTCCGGTAGGCAGGCTCATTGTCATACTGGAACAGACAATCTATCGTAGGATGCGCGAAGCCATGAAAGCGTGTAGGTAATCAGCCAGCATATATTGGTAGCGCGCAGCTGTTAAGTGTCTCTCCAGACACACCAAGGAACCAAATGTGTCACTTCAGAAGGCTCACTAAACCATCACAGATCAACCACCTCCTTGAACAGGCAGACTGGCACGACGCGGCATGGCCTTATGCTGCCCACATCAGCCCCACACCCTACTGTCAGCTGGGTAAAGCAGAAAACGGGATTTATCTGACCACACGACGAGGAGCCATTCTCCATAGGTCCAGTTTTGATGTTCCCGGCAGCAAGTGAGGCATGTCTGGTAATAGGCAGTCACCAGCGAAACACAAATAGGGCGTAGTCTTCCGTAGCCCATGGCATGCATCGTGTAGCATACCATTCGCCCACTGACGCTGTTTGGGTCTCAGACATTTAACCTGGATCTGATTTGCGCCGCCGTTGCCAAGCTGTCGGTCTCTACGAGCCTAGATAATCTAAGTCGGCTCGGTCATCATTGGCATATTGTCGGCTATCTCTTACTCTCAGGACACTGGTACATCCGTCGATGGTATAATTGCGGTACACTCTTGATGCAGTTGCCCTCGGGAACCCTAGTGTTCCTACCACTTGAGCAATTGAATGACCCATTTGTCTTGCATCGACAATGAATCGACGATCAGAGTCGCCAAGATCACCATGTTTACCCAGGTTTGTCGATTGCGATACACTGTTTGTATATCCTGATGTCCGCCTATTTTTGGACTGCGTTCGGTTTGAGTCTGTTCCACTCTGCACGGGGATGCCCATATCAACTGCCCATCACCTTTATCTCTAATGTTTTGTCTACTCAGTGTAGAATACGCCTGCTTAATCCTAAACAAGATAAGTGCGAGACAAAAGCACGTGAAAGAAAAATTATGTTTTATTAAACATTTACCGTGAACAACGGTGAAATTGCTCAGATGCAAAATGTTTCGTCAAACTCTCTGAATTCTTAGCAGATGACATCACAACGATGAGATTGCGCTTGATGGAAAGACATCAGGACTTCCCACATTTTATACCTTTTTACGGCCGCGGAGTAGGAAAAGAACCATGGAATAGTTACGTTGGAAGTATTCTATGATACTTGTTTCTCTTTCTTTTTTCAACTGTTTTAATATTCTTCACCAAGTAAGCAGCATGCAGTCCGATGGACATGATTTACCATAAGGTACTGAAATTTTAACGTGATAAAACTAAAGTTCCGTAAAGAAGCAATAATTAGAACTAGTGAAATCCAATTTAGTCTTTTGTTTTGACGTAAAAATTTCAGATTTTCGTAGTAAGTGCATTCTGTAAAATCACTGTAGATTTTGCGCATATAATGAAGTGGCGAACATATTTTTTTTAAAGCGTGCAATGTTTTCAAACATTTTGCTTTTCCAAAAGAAATAATACAAAATGTGGTTTCGAAATCCTAATTTCATTTTTGCTGCAAGCTCAGATTTTTCAAAACTACTAGAAATAGAAATAATTATATTTTCCGACCGCAGAAAAAGACGTAAAGGCAGTAGTTTCTTTTCTTTTTTTGTTTTCATGTAAGGTACTTACATTTTATTGCTTAGATACTTACAGTTCCGCAAAATACTCCATTAATAACTTTTTTCTTCGAACTAGTTAAATATAGTTCTCAGGAAAGCACCTATATAAGTAACTAAAAAACTCTAATTCTTTATATCTACCATCAGGGAAGATGCGCGTTTTTTCGCAAACTCGGAACAGGGACAGATTTACAATATTCTACAATAAAAAAAGCACACCGGACAAAAAAGTAGTCACCCCTGTCAGAACTTATCTAATAACGGGTGACGGTGCCTCTTGCCTTGATGACAGCCTTAATCCGGTGTGGTAGACTCCCCGAGGTAGTGGATGTATTGAACATCGATTTGCAACCACTCGTGCGTCAATTGGTTCCGAAGTTCCGCCAGAGGACGTAGGTGTCTATCCCGGCGTTCCACTTTCTGTTCCAAATGATCCGACAGATTTTCAATAGGCTTCAAATTTGGGGATTTGGCGGGCCAGTAGAGATGAGACATTGTTGCTGATTGTTCGTCGTGCCACTCAGACACGATTTTAGCCCTGTGCACACGGAATTGTTGTCTTGGAATACAGGAGTGACAATGTGATGCTGCTCTTGGAGATGTAGAGCAAAGGGCAACACTTCGTCATTCAGAATGCGGAGGTACGCGTGTTGGTTCAAATTCATCGTCACTGCAAAACAAGTTAGTAAAATCATGCAATGCATTGATTATGATACGCTTTCCAATATACTAGAAATCATTACTCAAGCTATTACTCAAGTTATGAGAGAAATGGCTGTGGAATAAATCTCACCCCTGTGCCCTGACCTTTGATCCATTTGGATGATATTCAACAGAACTGGTTCAGTATATCTCCGAAATAACATGATAAAGTTTTGCCGCAATCGAAGCAATTTTACGTAGGTTATGATGCATAAGCGCTATGGAATAGATTCCGCTCCTATGTCCTAACCTTTCACCCCATTTCGCCCATTTTCAATAGGATTCGTCCTCGGGAAGGTCCCTACAACATACCAACATTTCATCCAAATCGAAACATTTTTACGTAAGTTATGACTCATAATGGCAATGGAAGTGATTTCGCTCCTATGTCCTCACCTTTGACCCCCATTTCGCCAATTTTCAATAGGGTTTGTCCCCAGGTGGTCTCCTACCACATACTAAAATTTAATCGAAATCGAACCTTTTTTACATTAGTTATGACGTATAAGAGCAGTGGAATGGATCCCGCTTTTATGTCCTGACCTTTGACTCCATTTCGTTCACTTTCAATAGGGTTCCTTCCCAGGTGTTCCCCTACCACATACTAAAATTTCATCAAAATCGAACGATTTTTTCGCGAGTTAGTTATCGTGCAGACGAACATACGCACACAACGCGTGACGTAATGAGGCAGATGGGAATCGCGACCATCTGCTAGCAAGGTGCGACGTCCTAAAACTTAAATAGAATCCACAAACAACGCGTGACGTAATGAGATAGATCGCATGACCGCGCGCCAACATCTAATGGGGCGACGCCATGACACCACACTACACACTTGATAATTCGGGGTGGTTATTTAACACACCACACAAATTTTCTTAAAGTCGAGATCAAGCTAAATCGATTTCTAGTACCAGAAAACGGTAGGTTAACGACTTTTATCAAAATCCTCAGAGCCGTTTTCAAAATAAAATTTACATACATACAAGAATTGCTCCTTTAAGGTGAGCGTCAAGTAATTTTGCTTCCTATACTTCGAATGGAAAAATTTCTGTACATATTTTCTTCATAATTAATGCGTTCCCAAGGATAAAAATTTGAACATCGATTAGCATATCTTCATTTTATAACTTGGAATACTTAATATTTTCTAAAACATAACCATAATTATGCAATCCAACTTTTTTTGTCTGCTGACGTCATGAAAATACAATTCGCGCCATCTTTTTTCTGGACAATTAATGCGTTCACAAGGATGAAAATTTGAACATCGATTAAAATAGCTTCATTTTATAACTTGCAATACTTAATATTTTCTAAAACATAACCATAATTATGCAATCCAACTTTTTTTGTCTGCTGACGTCATGAAAATACAGGTCGCGCCATCTTTTTTCTGGACAATTAATGCGTTCACAAGGATGAAAATTTGAACATCGATTAAAATAGCTTCATTTTATAACTTGCAATACTTAATATTTTCTAAAACATAACCATAATTATGCAATCCAACCAATGTTTGTCTACTGACGTCATGAAAATACAGGTCGCGCCATCTTTTTTCTGGACAATTAATGCATTCACAAGGATGAAAATTTGAACATCGATTAAAATAGCTCCATTTTATAACTTGCAATACTTTATATATTCTAAAACATAACCATAATTATGCAATCCAACATTTGTTTGTCTTCTGACGTCATCAAAGTACATGTTGCGCCATCTTTTTTCTGGTTTCAACACCACCAAAGGAAACGTTATTGATTTTTAATGTAATTATGGTTATGTTTTAGAAAATATTAAGTATTCCAAGTTGTAATAAATTTATTTTAATCGATATTCAAATTTTCATCCTTGGGAACACATTAATTGTGAAGGAAATGTGTACAAAAGTTTTTCCATTGGAAGTGTAGGAAACAAAATTACTTGACGTCCACCTTAATAATATGGTATAAGAGCGATGGAATGGATCGCATTCCTATGTCCTGACCTTTGACCCCATTTCGCCCACATTCAATAGGGTTCGTCCCCAGGTGGTCCCCTATCACATAGTGAAATTTCATCGAGGTCGAACCATTTCTACGCACGTTATGACGCATAAGGACAATGGAATGCATCCCGCTCATATGTCCTAACCTTTGACCCCACTTCACCGAATTTGAATAAGATTCGTTCCCAGGCGGTCCCCTACCACATAGTAAACTTTCATCGAAATCGAACCATATTTACGCAAGTTATGACGCATAAGGGCAATGAAAGGATCCCACTCCTACGTCGGGACCTTTGACCCCATTTGCCCCATTTTCAATAGGATTCGTCCCCAAGTGGTCCCTTACCATAAACTAAAATTTCATCGAAATCGAACCATTTTTACGCCAGTTATCGTGCGGACAGACGGACAAAGCTGAAGCATATACGCTTCTTTAACCTACGTTTGGAAAGCGTAAAAAAGGGTCCATCTCGTGGTACCTAAAACAACCCCAAAACATCACAGAACCGCCTATAGCTTGAACAACACCTCCAACACAATAAGGAATAAAGGCCTCGATCGCCTCCCATCATTAGAGTACAAACAAAAACTAGACTCATCAGACCAAATTACTCGTTTCCGATCCTCTACAGTAAAGTTTTGGGGCCTATGAGCCCATTGACAACGTGCGACTTTGTGACTTGCTGTTAAAAGAGGCCTCTTCCCGGGTACTCTGCTCCCGATGTCCATCGCATGCAGTTCTCGTCGCAATGTCCTTTCGGAAATTGATTGGAGTGAACTTTCGTTGACTGTTTGGATCAATTGTTGCTTGGTTTCAAACCAATTTGCAGCTACTAAGCGTGAAACATAGCGGCGGTCCCGTATCGTAAGAATCGTTTTTCGGGGACAGTTACGTCGTCAGTTTGCAGTTGACTGCAAACTACACCACTGTTTGTATACCCGCTGGACAGTACGCTTTGAAACACCAACAAATTGGGCGACTTCATTCAATTTGTGTCCGTGGGCACGGCCAAACACAATGTCTCATATTTGCCACTCAGAAACGTCTCCCTTACGACCTATATTGCAGACTAAATGCAACTCACACACGTTGCTCTTCACCACTGCACGAAACAGAAATTATCCTGTAGATCACGTCAGTGTTATTTATCTTCCAACAGTGCTATCACGGCGCCCTCTGTGCAGCTGGTAATTTCCTGTCATTTCTGTTAGGGGTGACTAATATTTTGTCCTGTGTGCTTAATTTGTATTTTTTATCAGTACAATGATAAAAAAAGCACTCCATCATTAACTGATCAGCATCTGCATTCAGTGTTCAATTATGGTTACTTACCAGTAATCATCATCATCATCATCATTGTCAACCATTATCAATCCACTGCTGGACAAAGGTCTCCCCAAGTTTCCTCCACAACGGTCTGTCTTGTGCCAGTCTTCTCCATGTCACTCCCGCATACTTTCGAATTTCATCCACCCATCTTAAATGTGGTATTTTTCTGGGTCTTTTCCTGTCCCTTGGAATCCAATCTAAAATTTCGGCTGTCCATCGATGGTCTGTTCTTCTGGCAGTATGTCCAGCCCATTGCCATTTCAGGGATTTAACTCTGATCATGATGCCTTTCACTCTTGTCATTTTTCGGATCCACGAGTTCCTCTTCTTATCTCTCCTGGTTACACCAAGCATGCACCTCTCCATGATGCTTTGAGTTGTCTGCAGCCTTTGTATGTCTCTTTTAGCTAAGGTCCACGTCTCTGCACCATACGTAAGCACTGGAAGGATGCATTGATCAAACACTTTTCTTTTAAGACATAATGGCATATTGCTATTGAAAATTATGCTGTTTCTTCCAAAAGCTCTCCAGGCAAGTTTTGTACGCCGATTAATTTCCTCACCAATGTGACCCTCACTTGATATCTGCTGTCCAAGATAAACGCATGTGTCTGTTATCTCCAGCTTTTCTCCATCAATCGATAAATCTTCATTTCTTGTAAAAGCATTGAACATCACTTTTGTCTTCTGAAAGTTCATTTTTAATCCCACTTCTTTACTCTTGTCAGCAAGTTCCTGGATCATACTCTGTAGCTCTGATGGGGTAGTTGCAAAAATGACTATGTCATCAGCAAAACGAAGGTGGGTTAGATAATCTCCATTAATCTTTATCCTTTTGTTTCCCAGTTCAGTGATTGAAAGACATTTTCCAATGTAGCATTAAAGAGCTTCGGAGATATGGTGTCACCTTGTCTCACTCCTTTTCCAATGTTTATGTGTGTTGTATTTTCAAACAGCCGAATCTTTGCACTTGCATTTTCATAGATGTTACTAATAATATTAATGTATGCATCTTCAATACCGCAGGATTTCAGAGCCATTGCAACTGCTGATGGTTTCACCGAATCAAAGGCTTTTTCATAATCGATAAAAGCCATGCACAATGGAAGCTCATATTCCCTCGCTCTTTCAATTAGTTCTCTCAGTACGTGGATATGATCTATTGTGCTGTAGCCACTCCTGAATCCAGCTTGTTCTCTCGGTTGAGCCATGTCCAGTGTCACCTTCAAGCGGTGTGAAAGAACTTTAGTGAAGATTTTATAAACCACTGATAGGAGGCTAATAGGTCTGTAGTTCCTGAGATACTCAATGTCACCTTTTTTATGTAGCAAGATCATTGTAGCGTTGTTCCAATCCTCAGGAATTTTCCCTTCATTAAGGCATCGAGTGAAAATTTGGGCGAGTACTGTTTCGATTTCTCCACTTGCTTCTTGTATGATGTCTACAGTAATTCCATCTTCTCCTGGAGCTTTTCCCCGCTTCATGTTCTTGATTGCATGTGCAACTTCTGCTGGAAGGACTGGAAGAACTCTGGTAATGGTACCTTTCATGATGTCTGGAGTACATGTATCATCCCTTTCATATAATTTGGAGTAGAAATCTTTCACTCTTGTCCAAATTTCGCCTCTATTTGTTGTTACAGAACCATCTTCTTTTCTCAGTGCCATAATCTGTTTTTTTCCCTTACTGAGACGTCCCTTTGCTATCTTTAGGCTTTGGTTGTTTTCAATTGCCTTCCTTACTAGTTCACAGTTGAATTTCCTTACGTCTTCAGTGATACTTTTTCGTACTGTCTTGCATAGCTCTATATATTCCACTTTGGAAGTCACATCTTGTTTAGTTGTCCTCATCTCTCTTCTTTTTTGCATCAACATTTTGGTTTTTCCTGACAATTTGTTCACATACAATTTGTTCTTAGACCCAGCTAATTTTCTTACTGTTTCCATAAGAGCTTTGGTTACTTTTCTGTTAACTTCAGAAATATCCACTTCTTCTGATGTTAAGCCTTCTAAAGCAGAGAACCTGTTCTTCAGTTCCAATTTGAAGGTATTATGGTGTTTTGTAAGGTTGGTTATGTCAATACATTTTGTTTGTCTTATGAGCTTGCTACGTTCGAGTCTAGTGTTCAGGTGCATCTTACATCTCACCAATCTATGGTCACTGCCTGTGTTGAACTTGTTTAGCACACTGCAGTCTTCTATGACGAATTTTTTGTTACACATAATAAAATCAATTTCACTTGTCGTCCCATTTGGATGTCTCCATGTCCATTTCCTGTGTGGCTTTTTCTTGAAAAAGGAGTTCAAGATGAAAAACCCTTCTGCCTCTGCAAACTCTACGAGAGTATTTCCACGCTGGTTTCTGTTGCCGTGACCGAATTTACCTACTGAAGTTTCATTCTGTTGCCGTTGCCCTATTTTTGCATTGAAATCTCCCATAATTATCTTCGAGTGCTGCTTACCTTTATTATTTAGATCCCGAATTTCATCATAAAATTCTTCAATTTCTTCTTCAGGATGATTTGTGGTGGGTGCATAAGTTTAAATAATCTGAGCCTGGTATCTTCTCGAGAGTTGGATAACGAGTCGTGCAGCTCTGTCAGAGGAACTTTATACTTCTACAACTTTATCCTTCAGTTTCTTGTTTATTATAAATCCAACACCACTAGTTCTACCAGTATCTGTCCCACGATAGTAGAAGAGATGTCCACTTTTCAGTTCAATGAGATCTTCTCCTTTTCTCCTTACTTCACTTAGCCCGACGATGTCCCACTTGATCCTTTGTAGTTCCTCTTCCAATTCAAGAAGCCTTGAATCAGAAGATAGGGAGCGTCCGTTATACGTGGCCAAGGTCAACATCAGATGGCAGCCTAGTCCGGTCCTCCGGTGATTCTTAGCACCCTCTGCCTTCATGTCGCACTGGCCGCTGCCTTGGCTAGGTACATTCCAGCTGCCGGAGACTGAGGGCCAAGATTTAAGTTGTGGAGTCATTTTGGAGGGGTTTGGCCATAACTCACCACGCCACTCACCAAGCGGGTTGGTGAGTGGCAACTAAACTTTGGCACGCAAACCATCTGGAGTTCTTTGAGAAATTGACTCGTTATGAAGTCGTAACACAGAAGGAGAGATATTGAACTAACCAGATTGAGAGCATCTCGCAATAGAGCCTAGCTGTATGGTAGAGTATTACGAAATCGCTCCCACAGTTGCCCCGAAGATTTTCCAGGGAATTCAAAAGTGTTGAAGTTCGGAGGTCAAGACGTGGAATACGAACCACGAGAATTTTCTTTCAGTTGTGCTTACGTAACTGGCATAGTTGCCTGAAAACGTTGCACCATGACTTACCGAAAACGTGATGTGCAGCAATGTGCAAACAATCCGAATTCATATCGCGTTTGCTCTTGCTGCCTTCATATGCACGGTCCAGTCACATTATTGTGACCACCAGCTAATATCCAGAGTAACCGCAGTGTGCATCGTGGACAGCAGTTAGACGGGCTGGGAGTGACTCACTAAGGTGCTGGAAGGTGTTCACATGTATGTGGAGCCATGCTGATTGCAGTGAATCTGACAGCTGCTAGGGGTGTGTGGTGGAGGATCCACAGAGCGAACAACACGATCGAGGTGGTCCCACAGATGCTTAATCGGGTTTACGTCTGGGGGATTAGGGGACCAAGGAAGTACTTTGAAGTCTTTATCGTGCTTTTCCAACCACTCTTGGACATTTCTAGCTGTATGACACGTCGCATTGTCGTGCTGGAAGATCCCATCCGCCCCAGGGAAGACAATCAGCATGTATGGGTGTACGTGGTCTGCAAGGATGGATTCATAACGAATTTGGTCCATAGTGTCTTACACAGGTATGAGTGGACCCAGAAAATGCCACGAAAACATTCCCCAGACCATAACTCTGCCTCCACCACCTTCTATTCTTCTAGCAACGGTTAAAGAATCTTTGTTCCCCGACGTTTCTCGTCTTATAAGCCAACGTCCATCCATTCGATAAAGCAGAAAACGTGACTCATCGGAGAAGGCAATCCTTTGCCAATCAACGGAGGTCCGATTCCAATACTGCCATGCAAATGTAATCCTTTTCTGCCGTTTCACCTTCGTTAGCATAGGTGCAGTGACCAGTGACCATCCGTCTGCATCGGAGCCCCATACGCAGCAGGGTTTGCTGAGCTGTCGTTTTAGATACACTTCCGGTAGCCCCCTGGTTAATTCGGCTAGTTTGTTGCTTCACCGTAGCGTGTCAATCGGCCCTCACGTACCTTCGCAGCCGACGTCCACTTCTCACATCCATGGCACGCGGTGCTCCGCAGTTCTCACGTCGCTTATTCGCAGTGGTGCCATTTCTCCAATCACAATACACTTTAACCACAGTAGCACGCGAACAGTTCACAAACTGCGCTGTTTCAGAAATACTGCCCCCTTGGCCCCAAAGCCGATAATCATCCCTTTTTGCAAATCTGATAAATCGCTCCTTTTGTCCATGACAGCAACGAGTGATATGGTTTCAGAATGCCTACACCAAACCTTATATACCCTCCAAGCCAGCTCACGACACGTGCCTTCATTCATCGGCTACGCGCTGTTGACGTCAAAAGTAGGAGGTGGTCACAATAATGTGACTCGACGGTGTATGACAGAGAGCTCGAAGAGTCCCAATGTAATATAACCGACACCTCCTTTGGAAGTCTTCACTAAATATACAAGGCTCCTGACCTTGTCTTGATATCCTCGAATGTAGAGCCTACGGTCGGCGTGCTGTAGGAGATATCTGGACTAATCATAACGAAATAGGTTTTCTTAATCATGAAGGTCCGAATGTGAAGTCGTCCGCTGTATCTACGCCGTTGCAGAACTTGTCAGAGGTCCAGATGGAAATCGATCAGGTGTGTTTAAAATGTATGGTGAGATCATGACAAAAAATATGTCTTAAAATGTATGATGCGAACCTGACAAAAAATATGTCTTAAAATGTATGATGAGATCATGACAAAAATATGTCTTAAAATGTATGATGAGATCAGGACAAAAAATATATCTTAAAATGTACGATGAGATCATGACAAAAAGTATGTTTTAAAATGTATGATGAGATCATTACAAAAATATGTCTTAAAATGTATGATGAGATCGTGACTAAAAATGTGTCTTAAAATGTATGATGAGATCATGACAAAAATGTGTCTTAAAATGTATGATGAGATCATGACAAAAATGTGTTTTAAAATGTATGATGAGATCATGACAAAAAATATGTTTTAAAATGTATCATGAGATCATAACAAATTAGCGTTAAACTGCCGATTCGCATGCTCCAGCAATTTCACGGCCGCCTTACTGTGTGCAGTCAGTGGCTGCTTCTGCTCACTGTTCCAGTGCTATACTGTTGGTTTTGCTTCGGTATTCCTCTCCATGAGTTTCTTCACAGTCGCGCTGCTTGTTTCTCCAGAACAAGCTTCTGCTTCCAATGATCACCCATCTTTCATTCCGTTGAATTGCGTTTTCTTCCTGAAATTTTTCCCAAAAACTTGCCGCGCCACCAAAACAAGCAGCTATACCATCATAATTCCTGAACGCGCGCCATTGCGTTACTTAATTTTTCTCGCATATTCAGTTCTGTCAGAAGAGGAGTGGGGGTTGTAACTTGCATTTAAAAATTTGTAGAAACGATCAGATTTATGGTATCCATTATTCATATTGCTAACATTGCCTTTCTTAATTTGCCTGTAATTCTCGAGGTCGCATTGTCGTCTTCGAAGTACCCAACCCGCCATGGGCGGACGAGATAGAGACGGAGAGTGAAACAGCCAGATATTGCTTATCACTGTTTATTAGTTCTGGGCATAAATTTCTGGTGTCTTTGGTTGGATAAATGTCGTTTATACAGAAACAGGTCGCATTTAATCTAAGACACAAGCAGGTTCCTTAATTATGTTGCTAGTTTCATTGTCAGCTGGGCAGCACCTTCAGCCAGAAGAGCTTGTGAATCTGGGCTCTTCATCTTCTTCGGCCGTTCGCTACGCTGCGTTTCCTCCACGTTGCAACCACCACTTCTGAACTTCATAAACCACTCACGACACGTGCTTGCACCTAGAGCTTTCTCGCCGCATGGTGAACAAATCACTTCTCTGGCTTCTGCAGCTACTTTCCCGAGATTAAACAAGAACAACAGAAAGTGACAAACATAACCTTGACGGTCGTCATGGCCTAGCTCAACTAACGGCACGTATGGGCTGTCCGCAGACACCTGTCGTTCGGCGCACTGTTGCCCACCTTAACCCCGCAGAGCGAAATTTTGGCAATTATTTAACCGCTTCGCTTTTACGTTTTTCAGCTATCCTTTACGCGGGGAGCCATAATATTCAAAAAGATTGAAAAGAAACTTATATACCTAAGTGATTTCACCGAACCATCAAATATGAGTTCATAACTAATTTTTATGGAGCTTCGTGAAATCAAATGAGAAACTGGTGCAGTTGTGATAATAGGTTCAAATATCGGAACTCCCATGCCATTTGATCTTTAAATGAAAGACAATAGATATAAGAACATTAGGCAGACCTTCTCTAGTAGTTTTCAAAATATTGGAGATTTCGCAAAGAGGTTGATTGAAATTACTCCATGCATAATATGATGAATATCAAGTTTACATTACTTTTGTTCTCATGTTACTCTATAAACTGAAATCATGTCATTTGATTTCATAAGGGCTTCCGGTTAACTTAGACAGTGCTCTGATAAACGTCAATGAAGGACAGACAAAATATTTATAGCGCCGGCTGCTCCAGGATAGAAAATAATAAAATTAATTGATTTAGTGCCGCACACAAATGTAGTTTTCACTTAGATTAATTTCGAGCTTAAATTTGAAAAAGAATTTAAAAAAAGAGAGAGAGAGAGAGAGAGAGAGATGCTTACCCCCTAATTATTCACGTCAATCGTAGTGTTATCGGAAATACAATTCTGCGTCTCACACGCACCTTGACTGACACTACTAGCTGAATCAGATTAGGCTGCTAATAGATGTGTCATGTCTTGCAAAGATAAGCACTCGCATCCCAGGTTTGTGTATGAGATCATTTGTAAGCTAAGTCGCCCTTTCCAGGAGCAACGGTTAATTAAGCGTGGCGAGTAATTCTCCCTTTAATCAGCTCCTGAAACAGGACATCACAGGGCATGTTTCAGTTATTTAGATACAAGACCTTTATGCAAGAGATAACTGGATTTCGAATAAGTGAACCCGAGAGTATCATACTGAGAAATGCTCGAGTGGCTTTGTTTTACAGATGAGGAACCTTGGAGCCTTTAGATATTTAACTCAAATGCTTTCTCTGTTACGTTCTCCTTTTAACATTAAATTTCTTACGATGGATGTAATTTACCAGTGACTGTCTCTTACCGTCTTGTTTCCTGAAATTTACAATTACTAGAAAATTAAAGGGAAAGAGTGAGTCTTCATTTTGTTAGTGCTTAATTACGCTTCTATAAGTGTTAATTAAAAGTAGTAGAATAAATGTATTAAGCGAATATTCAAATAACTAAACTCTTTCCTTGGAGTTATACGGAAAATATTGATAAACATTAAGGAAAAGCGTTGCAGATTTTAGTTTGAGAATTTTGAATTTCAACTAAAAGGCATTTTTGATCAAACAACGAAGTCTGACAATTTTGACTGCGATATATGAACCAAATTATGTTTCTGCGGCATACGAGAGTCATCAGGACTTTTTATATAGAGGGAAAAGAGTTTAAATGATATTATTTTTCCCATTTCGATTTTGTATCATAGATAACGTACATACACAATATTGGCAAAAGTCCCCGGACACCGCTACAAAAGCAAATGAACGGATCCGCTGCGTTTTTAGGATGCGCGGTACAGCTGCAAACGGTAAAAAACAAGCCTGCAGCTTACCGCGATCATATCGCACTATGAGGTTGAGTTCAAATGCCGTGGCGGGAGAGAACTGACTTTGAGAAAGTAAAGATGGGGAGAGAACTGACTTTGAGAAAGGAAATATATGTTAGTGGGTTGTCCATAAGAGAAACCGAGAGGCGATTAAACAAACCCAAATCAACTGTTTTGGAAGTAATGAATAAGTGGAAGAGACATGGCGTGCCTGAAGCAGCAAAACGTACCGGCAGACCAAAGAAAATCAGTGACAAAGGACGTCGAAGCCTCAGGAGAGTCGTTCCAGCTAATCGACGGAGTAATGCACAAGACCTCAGTGTACAGGTGAGTAAAAATGCTGTAACCTCGGTATGCACACGCACCATTCGCAGAAAACGTCATCCCATGGGTTATCGTGGTCGTGTTGCTGCTCATATGTCTTTCATCTCCACTCGGAATGCTACTCGTTGTTTAGCATGGTGTAAAGAACATTTATCCTGGACAGTAGATCAATGGAAACAGGTCTTATGGACTGATTAATCCAGATACACGCTCCATTAGTCTGATGGCCGTGTGTGGGTATGGCGGCAGCCGGGGGAACGTTATTTACCACAGTGCACTGTTCCTACGGTCAAGTTTGAAGCTGGCTGTGTACTCGTGTGGGGGTGTTTTTCGTGGTATGGTGCCGACCCATTGGTTATCATGGACAAACCTGTTAACCAGCGCGTCTACTTCGATATTTTGGACAATCATAACCTACCAACTCTGTGGCAATACTGTGGAACCGAGCCTTGTTAGTACCAGTAGGATAATGCACCGAACCATAAAGCAAGGTTTCAAAATCGCTTTTTTATTATTCATCATAAGAAAACATAAGAGGGAGACGTACAGCGTTGGGCGTCTCACTGGGAAATAATACAAACTGTTAAAACATGATGGTATATACACTCCAATGACAATGGGGATGAATAACAAATGCTGCAAGCAAAGCTTATTGCACAAAAATTGCAGGAGAAGTGACAGAGAGAAACACATCGTGTCACATGACGTTGGCTGGGCATGATTTACAGGATAACACAGGCGAAACAATAGTACAAAATTAGAAAAAGAACAGCACAAACACCGCCGTGAAGGTAAAACATTACATACATGAGATAAAAATACAGCGTGCACAATTGTGCAAGTTATTTAACGTGGGCACCAAAGCAACATAAGGGGTGAAGGTAATTAATGTACACGAGTAAGCATGAAAATACACTGTGAAGACATTAGCATTCACAATTCAACGGTAGCGTGGATTGCACGAAAAAAAATGCAGAAAGAACAGTAAGATCACAGGGCAAAACTAGGAATGCACACTGAGGATGACAAAAGGAATTAACGAAAAATGAAAGTACTGTATGACGTAATAGATGTAACTGGTACATTAACAAGGCATGATGAACCATATTGTACACAGGGATGACCAAATAAAGTACACAATGTGAAGACACGATACAGAGCAAGAAATGTTACAATTACAGTAAAAAGCACACGATAAACCATGAGTGCACTCTGGGATGTTAGGAGTATATGCATAAAGTGAAAGCACAGGACAAGCCATGGGTTCTGACAGATGACAGAATTTATCATAAATTTGCACGCGCACGATCAAAGCATTAACACAATGTGAAAGCACGGTACAGCACAAGAAATGCAAGAGGTACAAAGGATGCACACAAAAGAACCCCATGAAAATACACTGGGATGAAAATAGTATGTATACAATGTGGAAGTATAGAACTGTACAAAAATCAAACAGGTACAATGAAAATGGCTAAACACTAAGAAGGTGTGTGAGTGTGGCAAATATAACAAATGAGAGATAGAGACGTACACCACATGACATCTCAAAGTAAAACACACTACAGGAACACGGTGTAATACACTAGCCACTAGCTGCATAGACAGAAAGCACTTACGGTGACCAGGATACAGCCCCAAGTACATAAACGTGACGGGAGGTCAGGGAATTAGAGGACACACTGATAACAATGTAAATATGGTAAAGCATAGTACGACACGAAGAACAACAACTCAAATGACAAGATCACAATGATATGCACACTGAAAACAAGAAAACAAAAACTTGGGTATTACAGCACAGGCTGTAGCACGATCACATGATATACATGGAGACGAGTCGTAGAGTGGAGGAGGGGCACCAGGGTGCCACGGAACTCAACAAAGGAGGTGTTGAATGTCCTAGGGTACTGATAGGTGTAGCAGTCCAGAATCAACCGCAAACCATGGAGCGACCGGCGTCCAGGTAGCATAGAAGGTGGCTGCTCGACGACTGGAAGAAGCCGACTGGTACTCCAGGCGGAGTCGAGAAAGCAATCGATCTCGGAAATGGCACAAAAGTGCTGCGCTGGCCTGGTGTAAAGAGACCGGCGAGGAAACGCTGCGGAGTTGGTGAAGGTATACGTAAAAACGTGTTTAACCGGCACGAAAAGATAGGCACATACTGACGGAAGAGGAGTAGGTGGATGAGCCCGCAGAAGAAGATGTCTGTAGGTAGTGAACGGAAGATCTTTAGAACAAGAGGGACTGGCAATCCGGAAAGCCTGGTGGAGGAGAGGCATCAGGATGGGACAGTAAAGGTAGACGTGAGAAACGTCTGCTTCCTGTGGGCAGAAGGAGCCCAGAGGGAAGGAGAGAAGGGACATGCAAAAGAGAAAATACGGAACAGGCAGGCGATTATGCAAAAAGAGCCAGTGGGTGTTAATTTCAAGAGGGGCGGATAAGAGTGAGAGGGCAGCGGCCCAGACAAGAGGAAGAGAAACAGGGGGAACCTCGAGAATAGAAAGCAGTGAAGGGTGGCAAGGTGCACTAGAAAACGATAAAGAGATTCAGAGGAGAGAGAGGAGAGAGGAAGAACCGAGTCTGAGAGTCGGAGGAAAATCGGCAGCGGAAGAGGGGCAGAAAAGACAGAGACGAGACCGGTGTGGGAGACAAGATCAGTGAAAAGCGAAAGAAGTGCAGTAAGCAGGGAGTCATAGACCAAACGGGCGGATGGGGACGAGAGAATAGCAGGGGGAGGCCAGAGTAAGGGCGCCAGGATGGATTCGAGTTAGTGAGGTCTTGCACGGTTACTACACCTGCTCGGAGCCAAGAGGGAAATGAAAAGTATGGGAGATGGGGGCCGGATGAACAAGGGAGTTGAAGAAGAGGGGTTTAGAAAGAAGCTCTAGCGTTGAAGAGGGAGGGGAGCAAATGAGAGAGCGAAGGTGAGTGAGGGCTTCAGAATATGCAGGTGTGAGTTTGGAGGGGGCGAAAGGACAGCAATCTATGAGAACTAAAGAAAGAAAGGGAAAATGGGGGTTACGCAAGGAGGCAAGAACGTCACGTACCTGAACTGCAGAAGCCACTGGAGCCGTGAAAAGGTGAATGAAGTTGATCACTCGGCTTGCTTTGTAGCACAGCGGGACATCAGGTAAGCCAGCACCACCATAGGAGGGAGGAGCATAGAGTTTGTGGACGTTAATCCAGTGATGACATACCCACATTACTCGTGTAAGGCAGCGTGTAACCTCCTGGAGACAGAAAAGTGGGTTGGTAGATGCAATCCAAGAATGCTTGCAGATGGACAGAAGGTATGTCCTGGTGAGATTTGCACGCTGGTAGTAGGACGTACAGAACTGCGCACGACACCAGAACGCAGCTGTGCGGAGGAGGCGAGGATGGAGTTCCGTGCGAGTTGCACTGGATGTAGCTTGTGGTGCGCCAAAGTGCACACCCAGGAAGCGTTGGGTAGTGGATGACCATGTGGCCTCACATGGAGCATCCAAGCGATTGGACCACGACCCGCACCACAATCCAGTGCTCTTAGACGTATTCAGTTCAGCTGCAGAACATGAAGCATATGCGGAGAACAAACGACGAAGCAGTTGGAACTGTCAATCGCTACGAATGCAGACGGTAATGTCATCTGCATAGGCAGAGTAAATGACTGAGTGATGCCGTGAGCTAGCAACTGGTGGTGGAAGTTGTGCTAAGAGAGATGTTTGCAGAGAGCGTAGAAAGGGCTCGACAGCAATCGCAAACAGTTGACCAGAAAGCGGGCAGCCCTGACGAACTCCCCGCTTGAAGGGAACATGTGCTGTGAGAAAAGATGCCGTCTTAACATGGAAAACGGCGTCCCGGTAGAGGGAGAGAAGAACAGAGACAAAATGTGGAGGAAAGCCAAAGTGTAGCAGGGTCTGTGTTAAATAGGCGTGTGAGATATTATCGAAAGCGGAACGGAGGTCTAAGGAAAGGAGAGCAAGAGATTCAGAATGAGTCTTGGCAAGATGAATGAGATCGCGAAGAAGTTGAACATTGGAGGAAAGAGAACGGCCAGCAACAGTATAGGTTTGAGACTCAGCAAGGATGTGAGGAAGGACAGAGTTTAGTCGACGGGAAAGAAGCTTAGTATAGAGTTTATAATCTTGATTGAGAAGAGAAATGGGGCGCCAATTTCCCAAGTCAAGAGGGTCACCCTTCTTGGGAAATAGGACCACATGTGCTTCCGTGAAACTCCTCGGGAGGGTGGAGCAGTTAAATGCAGCAGAAAAAGCGGAGAGGAGAAAAGGCAAGAACGCACGATAAAAAGGAAAAGAGAGGCCGTCCGGACCTGGAGCGGCATGGGGGTTAAGGGAAGAGAAGGTGTCGGACACCTCCGTGGATGTGGGTGAGAGAGACAGGGTGTGAGCAAGATGAGACGGAACTTGAGGTAGGTTATTGAGAAGATGGGGAGAGCAGAGGGAGAAGGGGGAGGAGTTTCACTGAACTTGGTGGTATAGAACTGACGAACGTGAGAGCAAATCGCTGCCGAATCGGATGTAGTTTCGCCAGAAGGGGAGGCGAAGATGACGAAGCGAGGTAGAAGACTTACGTGCAGATTCCATTGATGTTAGAAAATCATAGGTGCATTCCTCCGGATTGAGATGTTTAATACGCAGACGTAAAAGTGCTTGCTGCGCTAGAGGTTTTCAGCAAAGCCTGGAGCTCCGCCTGATATGCTGGAAACAGCGGATCTGACAACCCAATCAGTGCGAGCATCTGCCTGGCGTGATCGAGGCGCATCTGACAGGAAGTCGTCATGGTGAAGGAAAGTTGCTTGATATGTGAGAGGAGCTGTTGTTTGACATGAAGCTAATACGTCAAGGTACAGAGTGCGGAATGCAACCCTGCGCGACGAGCAGCGAGGAAAGAACGGACAGAGGCACAAAAGTCAGGATCAGTGAGGAGATTGGAATCAAACGTCCATGGACGTACAGTCCGAGGAGTGACGCAGCAAAAAACACTGTGAGGGATGACCGTGCAGTGGTCTGAGGAAGCAGTAGGTTGATGTCGCAACTCGGTAATAGACACAAGAAGCGGTGTGGAAACGTAAACCCGATCCAGGCGTGCAGTCGATGGAAGCTGACTCCCAGACGAGCGCCACGTGTATGAGGTCTCTTGTGGATGTAGGCACCTATAAGCATCGGTGACGGAGAAATCAGCAACAAGGTCATGGAGTAGTGCGACAAGTTCCGTCCGACGCTCTCGTGACGAAGGAGAGCGATCCAGTGCCGTGTCAAGGGTGCAATTGAAGCCTCCACCCAAGAACACACGATCCGAAGGCGAGACTTTCGAGAGAGCTTGACGGAGTTTGCTGAACAATATGGGTAAATGAATAGAGGTGCACGGAATATACACATTAAAAATGTGAAATCGAGCTCCGCCAACTGTGAAGGAGACTTTCTGGAATAAATCCCGGCAAAAGTTCTGCACTGAGAGTGCAGTGATTGTGGATCGGAACTGCTGATGTATTCCGATAGCAAGCCCACCATGATATGAATAGCGAAATGCAGGATGTAACACATAATCGCTAGCACGCCAGCGAGTTAACAGAGTGGAGGAATGGCAGTTTGTTTCTTGCAGTAGTAACAGATCGGCCCCGAGGGGCGAGAGGTCTTCCATTACAAGAGCATTCGCTAGGGGGATAGCGAACCCTCTGCAATTAAGGGTCGTGATCTTGAATGGACTGGTCAGTCGTTGATTGGAGGAGTCGCGGAGCAACTTTCAGGAGTTGTTGTAATCGGTTTATGCAGCCAAGGGTCCATGAGCGGTGCTGGGGGTCATGTACAAACCCACGAAGGTACTTAGCAATGCATTCGGCTTGCAGGAGCAGCGCGGGAAGAATGTCTTCGCGCTCTCGGAGGTAGTCATACGTCGACTCCAGGTTCGTGGTGTGGGTGCAAAACTGATAGTAATCTCCAAGATTGAGAGGTTCTGAAGGAGCACCACATTTGGAGAGTACACTTGAAAAGACCTCAAACGAAGGCGGAGACCCATCATCATCAGTGTCCCTTTTAATTTCTGTTGGCGCAGGAGAGGGAGAAAAATCTCCTGAAGATTTGGTAGCACGGAACGGTTGCCCATCCACAGAAGATTTCTTCTTTTTCTTCTAACGTCGGGTACCTGTACGAGTGCCAGAAATGCGTTTTCCAGGGAGCGACGATGCTCAGGAAGCAGACGCAGAGTCAGAGGAGTTTTCGCCGCAGCCTTCACACTCGGAGACACCAACAGTGAAGACTGGTGGGAAACCAGCGGCGAGGTCTTCCGATGTTGCCACGTGATCAGGAGTAATAGATGAGGCGAGCACTGGAAGATGAAGGTGGGAGGTGAGGTCAGCATCAAAAGACGCTTGTTGACAAGAGACTTTAGATATACTTTTTGTGTAACTCGGCCCAGGGGCAGTTGGCACACTAGAAGACGGTGCAGGTCCAGAGCGAGATGTAGCAGGAGGCTGCTTAGAGGCGGGAGGCACTCTAGGAGCAGTGGGAGCTGTATACTCGTTGTTTGGGGCAACGAGCACGCTGATGCCCAAGTTCTTTGCAATTAGCACAGTGTTCTGATGTTGGCATGTCAATTCTGTAGGAGAGCTGCCCACATCTGATGTTTAGGATTCGTGGGAACTTACGGAGACGCTCCTCTGATGGAAAGATTAGTCGAACACTCCGGCGAAAACTACGAACATTCTTATTTGCAGAATCCTTGGACGCAGCTGAATGTGTGACAACAGGACCAACAGTCTTACCACACTTACTAAGTGCAGTACATATCATCGCATCCGAGATATCGGGATGCAAGGAGACCTGCACAGGATCGCCTGGCGATCGGTTCAGCTTCAAGGTGGTGATCTCCCAGGTCAAGACCAAAGTTTAGAAACGTGTCTGCATGTTCTTTGGATGTGAAATAAACAATCACCGTCCGCGGCCGGCGGGTGAGGTGAGTAATGGCTCCGTCTGGAAGAAAGGCAAGGAGCGTATCACAATAGACCTTCAACGGTGTATTCGGAAGAGCATCTAGGCACACTCCCAACTCGCGGGTGGAGTGAAGTTCCTGCGCAGCCGGTGAGAAGTGCAGAATGTCCAATTGAAGTGAGTCACCATGTATCTGGACATGGGCATCCGCAAGGGGAAGGCGAGTCACTTGCGTCGGTAGGGACGCACCTAAGGTAACGCCAGAATAAGAGCGGGAAGGCAAACCTCCACGGGAAGGCAGATGTGCAGCGCTGGATGAAGGAGCTGACACAACGCTAGGCAAGGCTACCGAGGGCAGAGAAGCAACGCCCTCAGAGATATCCATTACGTCATCGGCAGCATCAGAATCGAACGACGTAGCATCACCACCAGGAGGGGTGGAGTCAGAGAGTCGAAGCGTAGAAGAAGAATAGCAATAGGCATCAGGAGGAAGACGATATTCCTTATCATCAAGGACGGACGCTGATTGGTTTGCTCCGTCAGAGATAAGGATCGACGTAGTAGGAAAAGCTGTGACGAGGGCCGGGAACGCTGCTCTTATCAGCAGTCGCAATCGCAGATGGCGAGGCCTAATTTAGTAAAAACGACCAACTGGTCGAGAAAATAAAGTGCTGATAGCTAACTGAAAATAGTACTCACCGACTCGAAAGATGTCTTAAATAAAAGATACAACCTTCGTCTTGAAGGCTCGCACAAACGTTAAACGACAGAGCACACAAAACACACTCAGTAGACGGCGAAACACGGAGCTCAAAACAGACACGACTTACGTCCCATAAAGCAAGGTTTCAAAATCGCTTTATTATTATTCATCAAAAGAAAACATAAGAGGGAGACGTACAGCGTTGGGCGTCTCACTTGGAAATAATACAAAATGTTAGAAAATGATGGTATATACACTTGCAATGACAATGGGGATGAATAACAGATTCTGCAAGCAAAGCTTATTGCATAAAAATTGCAGAAGTGACAGAGAGAAACACATCGTGTCACATGACATTGGCTGGGCATGATTTACAGGATAACACAGGCGAAACAATAGTACACAATTAGAAAAAGAACAGCACAAACACCGCCGTGAAGGTAAAACATTACATACATGAGATAAAAACACAGCGTGTACAATTGTTCAAGTTATTTAACGAGGGCCACCAAAGCAACATAATACAGGCTGGGTGAAAGTAATTAATGTACACGAGTAAGCATGAAAATACACTGAGATGACATTAGCATTCACAATTCAACGGTAGCGTGGATTGCACGTGTCGTAGAGTGGAGGAGGGGCACCAGAGTGCCACAGAACTCAGCAAAGGAGGTGTAGAATGTCCTAGGGTACTGATAGGTGTAGCAGTCCAGAATCAACTGCAAACCATGGAGCGGCCGGCGCCCAGGTAGCATAGAAGGTGGCTTCTCGACGACTGGAAGAAGCCGACTGGTACTCCAGGCGGAGTCGAGAAAGCACTCGATCTTGAAAATGGCACAAAAGTGCTGCGCTGGCCTGGTGTAAAGAGACCGGCGACGAAACGCTGCGGAGTTGTTGAAGGTATACGTAAATAACGTGTTTAACCAGCACGAAAAGATAGGCACATACTGACGGAAGAAGCGTAGGTGGATGAGCCCGCAGAAGAAGATATCTGTAGGCAGTGAACGGAAAATCTTGAGAACAAGAGCGACTGGCAATCCGGAAAGCCTGGTGGAGGAGAGGCATCAGGATGGGACAGTAAAGGTAGACGTGAGAAACGTCTGCTTTCCTGTGCGCAGAAAGACCCCAGAGAGGAGGAGAGAAGGGACATGCGAAAGAGAAAATACGGAACAGGGAGGCGATTATGCAAAAAGAGCCAGTGGGTATTAATTTCAAGAGGTGCGGATAAGGGTGAGCGGACAGCCGCCCAGACAAGAGGAAGAGAAGCAGGGGGAACCTCCAGAATAGAAAGCGGTGAAGGGGTGCCAAGGTGCACTAGAAAACGATAAAGAGATTTAGAGGACAGAGAGGAGAGAGGAAGAACCGAGTTTGTGAGTCGGAGGAAAAACGGCAGCGGCAGAGGGGCAGAAAAGACAGAGGCGAGACCAGTGGGGGAGACAAGATCAGGGAAAAGCGAAAGAAGTGCAGTTAGCAGGGAGTCATAGACCAAATGGGCGGATGGGGATGAGAGAATAGCAGGGGGAGGCCAGAGAAAGGGCGCCAGGATAGATCCGAGTTAGTGAAGTCTTGCACGGTTACTACACCTGCTTGGAGCCAAGAGGGGAATGAAAAACAAGGGAGATGGGGTGATGAACAAGGTAGTTGAAGAAGAGGGGTTCAGAAAGAAGCTCTAGAGTTGAAGAGGGAGGGGAGAGAATGAGGAGGAGAGAGCGAAGGTGAGTGAGGGCTTCAGAATATGCAGGTGGGAGTTTGGAGGGGTAAAAGGACAGCAATCCATGAGAACTAAAGAAAGAAAGGAAAAATGTGGGTTACGCAAGGAGGCAAGAACGTCACGTACCTGAACTGCGGAAGCCACTGGAGCCGTGAAAAGGTGAATGAAGTTGATCACTCGGCTTGCTTTGTAGCACAGCGGGACATCAGGTAGGCCAGCACCACCATAGGAGGGAGGAACACAGAGCTTCTGGACGTTAATCCAGCGATGATCCGCCCACATTACTCGAGTAAGGCAGCGTTTAACCTCCTGGAGACAGAAAAGCGGGGTCATCGATGCAATCGAAGAATGCTTGCAGATGGACAGAAGGTATATCCTGGTGATATTTGCACGCTGGTAGTAGGACGTACAGAACTGCGCACGACACCAGAATGCAGCTGTGCGGAGGAGGCGAGGATGGAGTTCAGTGCGAGTTGCACTGGATGTAGCTTGTGGTGCGCCTAAGTGCACACCCAGGAAGCGTTGGTTAGTGGATGACCATGTGGCCCCCCATGGAGCATCCAAGCGATTGGACCCCGACCCGCACCACAATCCAGTGCTCTTAGACGTATTCAGTTCAGCTGCAGAACATGAAGCATATGCGGAGAACAAACGACGAAGCAGTTGGAACTGTGAGTCGCTACGAATGCAGACGGTAATGTCATCTGCGTAAGCAGAGTAAAAGACTGCGTGATGCCGTGAGCTGGCAACTGGTGGTGGAAGTTGTGCTAGGAGAGATGTTTTGCAGAGAGCGTAGAAAAGGTTCGACGGCAATCGCAAACAGTTGACCAGAAAGCGGGCAGCCCTGACGAACTCCCCGCTTGAAGGGAACATGTGCTGTGAGAAAAGATGTCGTCTTGACATGGAAAACGGCGTCCCGGTAGAGGGAGAGAAGAACGGAGACAAATTGTGGAGGAAAGCCAAAGTGTAGCAGGGTTTGTGTTAAATAGGCGTACTGTTACGGCGTGGTTTGACGATAATTCTGTATCGTGTGTGGAGTGGCCAGCACAGAGCACTGATGTTAATCCCATTGAGAACCTATGGGATGAATTAGAGCGCCGCGTAATAAGTTTGAAACCTGGCCTGCTACTAAGCAACAGTTAGCGGCAGCATTATGTACGGAATAGAAGCGCATACCTATCGCTGTGTTCCAAAACTTTGTCGAAATCCTGCCTCGAAGGGTCAGTGCATGCATTAAGGCCGAAGGTGGTTTCAAAATATCTTTATTCAAGGTAGAAATCAGGAGACGAACTAATAAGGACGTCTAAATACAAATAAAATACGATCAAAGATCGTTAAACTACTGAAACCTATATAAAAATATACAGCATAGTGCACAAGTTGAAAAATGGAGCAAAATTACAGCTCGTGATAAATGAACAGCGACAAGCATGTCTGGGCATTTAGGAAGGATTTTAACAAAAAAACTTATTGCTCATAAGTGCATTGCTGTGCGATTAACAAACTTGTTCAAGAAAATATTGAGAGCTTCAGGAGACAACATTTCTCTTGCAAAAAAAAAAAAAAAAAAATACAATAAGACAGTAAGGTGTAACACATCATAGTTACAAGAATGTACAGTACAAAGCAATTGACAAACTGATCATAAGACAAATCAATGAAATGAAGAATATCAGGAGAAGAACAAACTTGGACTTCCTGGTGTAAATATAATATATTACCTGTTCGGCAATATTCAGAAACAATGTACAGATATACAGCACAGTGTCAACATGTTACAAATCCAAATCGGACCATATACAGAAATGTAACACTATTCTGTTGACCAGATAGAAAATGTAAGTATAATAAGAAAACACACGATGAATAAAGCTTTAACATATTCTCACTATCCATATGTAGTAATAGAAGAATGATAGTACCAAGCATCACCTCACACAAAAGAACAAAATAGGTAAAATGTTTTTCAAAATATATTACTCATGAGTACAACACCATGCAATTGACTAACTTGTGCAAAAATAAATACAGTAAGAATCATTAGTCAACATGTCTCTTGAAAGAAGGTACGATATGACAGTGAGTTTTAACACAACATATTTACAAGGATGTACAGTACTATGCAATTTAAAAACTGATTATCAGACAAATCATTGGAATGTTTAATAACAGGAAATAACTAAACTTGGACATCCTGATGCAAATAAGATGGATTACTTGTTCCGCAATATTTTCAAAACCATGTACAATTATACAGCACAGTGCAAACATGTTCGGGAAACAAAATAGAACAAAATT
This sequence comes from Macrothele yani, assembly GCA_039090855.1. Lineage (NCBI taxonomy): Eukaryota > Metazoa > Arthropoda > Arachnida > Araneae > Macrothelidae > Macrothele > Macrothele yani. Next base: position 74,735,024 of record CM077002.1, on the reverse strand, counting down.
ACAAAAAACTACACTGCAGAAACAATTTCTATGTTTATACAGCACTATGCTAATGACTAACTGCAATATTTATACTCATAATGTAAACTAAAGACGAACTAACTTGAACGTCAATGTAAGAAAAAAAAAATACAAGATGAGTGTCACAAAAAACAATTTGCTGTGTAAACACGTACAGCCCTTTATAAAAAAACCCATGCGGTAAATTTCCAAGCTGTGCAAAGATCTTGAAAACAGATTGTTGATATTTACATATGCATTTCTGATTCAAAAAGGTCAAATACCAAATCTGCCGACCGTCAGGTACAATGACGCTGGCGAGCTGGTAAACCATGAGGCAGCCGGTGACCAGGTGGCAAGGAACTGGCTCTCCCGACGCTGAGTAACTGCAACAGAAAACTCTAGCCGAAGTCGAGATGTCAGACGGTCGCGGAAATGGCATAATAATGCCGTAGAAGCTTCATGCACAGTCAGAGGAGTAGTCAAATATCTGCAGCGTTGATGAAACACGTAGATTACATGCTTCGCTAAAATAAAAATATAGGCACAGACTGATGGGAGCTTGACTGGGGGATAGTTCTGTAGCAGAAGAGTCCGATATGCATCAAATGTAAGATCTACTGTAATGGAACATTGGGCGATAGTAAATGCCAAGTTCAGCATTGGGAGTAATATAACACAGTGTTGATAGACATGGGAGACATCAGCCTCCCGAGCACAGAAAGGGCAAAGAGGGGAATCGAGAAGAGACATTCGGAAAAGAACGGAGGGAACAGGAAGGCGGCGATGGAGGAAAAGCCAATGGGTATTAATTTCTAGAGGAGCAGAAAGAGGAGACAGGGCGGCTGACCACACCGTAGCAGTGGCAGCAGGGGGAACATCAGGAATGGGGAGAGGAGGAGAAGAATGGGACATAGAGAGGAACCGATAAAGAGCTGACACCGAGAGAGAAGAAATGGGATGAGCTGAGCCAGAAGTAAGCAAGAAAAGAGGAAATGGGAGAGAAGCAGAAGGAACAAAGGAAAGACCTGAGTGGGAAGCAAGATGAGGAAATTGAGAAATGATAGATGAAAGAATAGAGTCGTAGATGTCACGAGAGGAGGAGGAGAGGAGAAGAGAGGGAGGGAGGCTGGCGAAGGGTCGCCAAGAAAGGTCAGGGTTAGTGAGATCTTTAACTGTTACCACACCTGCTCGGAGCCAGGTAGGATAGGCAAAGTACGAAAGATGAGAGGGGTGAATAATCGAAGAATAAAAGAGGGGTTCAGCAAGGAGCTCAGTTGTGGAATCAGGTGGAGAACGAGAGAGAGGGAGGGAACGAAGGAAAGTTAGAGCTTCACGGTAAACAGGGGGAAGTCGAATGAGGGTGAGGGGTCGGGGGTCCATGAGTAGTAAGGAGAGAAAAGAAAAGTTAGGGTTGCTCGGGGAGGCGATGACGTCCCTAGCTAAAACGGCATCTGGTACTGGCGACGTGAAGAGACGGAGAAAAGTAGTAATTCTGACGGCCTTGTAGTACTCCTGTGTATCAAGGAGTCCGATGCCGCCGTGATCCGGAGGGAGGCAAAGCTTTGTGACACTGACCCAGTGGTGGCAGGTCCATATTAGAGAAGTAAGACATCGGGTAATTTCATGAAGGCGGAGTTGTAGAGACTTGACACCAAGCCAAGAGTGTGTGCACAAGGAAATCAGGTAAGTTCGAGAGAGGCGAGCTCTCTGGAAGAATGATGAGCAGAACTGGGCTCTCCTCCAGGAGGCAGTTGATCTGAGCAAGCGTGGGTGAATAGCATTCCACGTGTAGAGGGGGGCAGCTTGCAAGGAACCAAGATGAACTCCAAGGAAGCGCTGTGAGATGGACGACCAGCTTGCTCCCCAAGGGGTGTCTACACGATGTGCCCATGAGCCGCACCATAAACCAGTGCTTTTAGATGAGTTGAGCGCTGCACCGGAGCATGAGGCATAAGCTGCGAATAGACGTTGGAGACAAGGAAACTGTGAGTCATGACGGATGCAGATGGTGACATCATCTGCGTATGCAACAGAGGTAGTGGCATGATGTCTTGTGCCGGCAGAGAGTGGTGGCAGAACTGCTGTAAAGGATTGGTGTACAGAGCGGAGGAAGGGTTCAATTGCGATTGCAAAGAGTTGTCCGGAGAGTGGGCAACCCTGCCGCACTCCCCGGCGGAAGGGAATAGGCGCTGTGAGAAAGGTGGGCAGCTTGACCTGGAGAACGGCGTCTTGATAGAGTGAGAAAAGAAGAGAGACGAAGGAAGGAGGAAAACCGAAGTGAAGGAGTGCAGCCGATAGATAGGAATGTGAGATATTATCAAAAGCGGATTGTTGGTCAAGAGAGAGAAGGGCGAGGGGTTCAGAGCGAGATCGGGCAAGATGGATTAGATCATTTAGTAGATGGATGTTATGAGAAAGTGAACTGCCGGGAACTGTGTAAGTTTGATTTGGGGAGAGAATGTGAGTGAGAATGGGGTTAAGGCGTTGGGAAAGAAGTTTAGTATAAAGTTTATAATCTAGATTTAAGATGGAGATAGGGCGCCAATTCCCCAGGTCAAGGAGATCACCTTTCTTAGGGAATAGAACAACATATGCTACTGTGAATCGCCTTGGTAGAGGGGAGTGATTGAAAGCAGCAGAAAGTGCAGAAAAGAGAAATGGTAGAAGGAGAGGTAGAAAGGTTTTATAGAAGAGGAAAGTGAGGCCGTCCGGACCCGGTGCGGCCCTAGAGTTTAAAGAAGAAAACGTAGAGAATAGTTCAGAGAACGTGGGAGGAAGGAGGAGGGAAGAGGCAAGATGGGGAGGAACTTGTGGTAGGTTAGAAAGAAGTGATGCCAAAGCTGAAGAGGATGGCGGAGGAAATACACAGAACTTCTCTGTATAGAACTTTCGGACCTGGGAACATAGAGTGAGTGGATCAACAGACACCTCTCCAGATGCGAGGCGAAGGTGCCGAAGTGAATTCGATGCTGTTCGTGTTTTTTCCATGGATGTAAGGAAATCGTAATTGGATGCGTCTGGCGATAGATGTTGTAGCCGGAGACGTCGTAGAGCTTGTTGAGCCAGAGGAAGGAGGATTGATCGCAGTTCTTCTTGATAGTGGCAGAAGAGAGGATCACTTAGGCTTAGGATGGAGAGCATGGAACGGACATGGTTGAGACGCATGTTTTGAAGCGTTTTTGCTTTAAAAGAAAGTTTGCGAACGTGGAGAACGAGTTGCTGTTTAATGTCCAACCAAAAAGTCAGACCACAAGGAGCTGATTGAAGTTGAGGTCGTTTGTCCTCAAGGAAGGAGCGTACTGAAGTACAGAAGTCTGGATCTGTAAGAAGAGTGTCGTCAAGAGTCCATGGACGAATTGTACGGGGTTGTGCTGGAACTGCTTGAATAATAAGAACGATGGCACAATGGTCAGAAGAAGCTGTAGGAGTGATAATAGATTCTGTCACAGCTGTAAGCAGAGTAGATGAGGCGTAGTATCTGTCAAGGCGAGCTGTGTACGGATTTTGATTATGTTGCGAGCGCCAAGTATGTACAGTCGATGAAGGATGGAAGTGACGGTGAACATCAATGAATGAGTTGTCGGAGACCACTGACTGAAGAAGATTCACCAAGTTAACACGGCGTTCTCTGGTGGAAGGAGATCGGTCCAGGGTAGGATTCAGAGTGCAATTGAAATCCCCTCCAATTAAAACATGATCTACGGGAGGAATGCGAGACAGGGCACGACGAAGGCGAGTAAAAAGTATTGTCAAGTGGGTTGAAGAGCTTGGAATATAAATATTAAATATATGATAAGATGTGGAAGCTATGGTGAATGATGCACACTGTAATAGGTCTCGACATAAGTTTCGAACCGAAAAAGAGGTGATAATGGAGTTGAAAGTATGGCGGATACCTATAGCTAGACCACTATGGGATGATAGTTGGTAGGCGTGGTGAAATGTGTAGTTCCACTGGCGCCATCGTGAGAATATCGTAGTGGATTGGCAATTCGTCTCTTGTAGTAAGAGAAGATCAGCTCCTAACGGAGTGAGGTCTTCATGTACCAAAGCATTAGAAAATGGGGATGCAAATCCCCTGCAATTAAGAGATACAATCTTGAAGACTTTTTTCCATTAATGCTTGCTGAAGAGCCTTCATAACAGGAGGAAATGATTTGAGTTGATTAAAATAGGTTTTAGCCCACGGATGTTCCTTGCGAAGGCGGGAGATGCATTGATTAAGGACTTGGATCTGATCATGCACTAGAGGGAGAAACGATGCATACTTTGAGAGAAAGCATGCGTTGTGGAGTGGTCTGTCTTATGTGACAGGTATTGATGTAAATCTTCAAATGAAATCGGCCCAGTAGGAACCGAGTCATCCTTAAGGTATTCGACAAGATCCTCAAATTTAAGAGGAGGCTCTTCGTCGGCCTGGACAGAAGAGGTAGCAGCCTTTGATGGTGAATTCTTTCGAGAGGTACTACCAGTACGGGGAGAGGTGCGGGGTGATGCGGCAGTCGGCTTCTTTGGTGGGCGTCTTCGAGAAGAACCACGACGTTTCAGCGAAGGCTCAGTTGAGCTCTCATCAACTCGAGATTCGTGGCCAGTAAATCCGTCATCAGCAGATTTAGAAGTATCAATGATAAGGGCAGTGGAGAAACCCCCTGAAGGGGACTCCGCTACAGAATGACGACGCATGGGAAGCGAACAATTAAGTGAGGGAAAATCCAGTTGCTGGTCGAAGGATAAAGGGTCCGTAGACACGCGTTGACCAACTCCTGCAGTCGACTTTTGTGAAAGTTTCGATTCTGAAGCTTTCTGTGCAGTGGAAGAAGGTGTTGCTCGGCTCAGAAGAGGGCCAGAAGTTGTAGGAGAATTATTAGGAGCCTGTGATGCTAGATGTGGGCAATGCACACGTAAATGATTCTCTCCGTGGCAAAAAGTGCAGTGGAGGAAGGTAGTCACTTCAATTCTCCTACGTTGCTGTCCACAACGAACGTTGAGCACCTTTGGGCAGGCGAGCAAATGTTCATCAGATGGAAAGATCAGTCTTGCACTTCGGCGAAATCCTCCTATGGATTTATCGTCTGGATCTCTCGGCGCGGCTGAAAGAGTAGTAACTGGCCCAACAACTCGGCCGAACTTACTGAGTACAGTGCACAGCGCAACGTCTGACACCTCAGGTGGAACCGGATAAAATGTAACCTGGATTGGACGCTGAGAGACAGGTTCTGGTAGAAGATGGACGTCTTTGAGGGACAAACCTTCTGTCAAGACAAGATCCGCATGCTCTTTAAGAGCAAAGTACACCAACACAGCTCGAGGTTTTCGAGCCATGTGAGTAATACTGGCTCCAGCTGGAAGTATCTGCTTGAGAGCCATACTATATTCTTTCAACTTTGTGTCTGGGAGCGCATCAAAACACACTCCGAAGTCCATTCTAGAATAGAATTGCTTTCCCGCTGGGGAATCTTCGGGAATATCTATGGTGGCAGTAAGGCCATCAACAATGACGTACGAGTCTGGTAAGACTTCTGCAACAAACTTGAAAGGAGCTTTTGTTCCAGTAAGAGCGGCAGAGTATGCCCTAGGAGTAGGACTCGAGCGTGAGGGCTGCAACGCAACCGGCTGTTTGAACTGAGTTGAAGTAGAGGGTAAATTAGCAGCGCTGTCAGACACATCCATGTCTTCACTTAAAGCAACAGAGGGTTGCGCTGCACTGACGTCACTGGTCGAAGCAGGGCAAGAAGCTTGAGCTGTAGTTGAGGAGTCACTTTCCACTTCTAGTGGTTGGGTGACGTCACCTGCAAGCATTGGAGGAGATTGGTCTCGTGTCGAGGAGGAGGAGGAGGCAGGAAATGCCTCGCTGATATGGGCGTGGACATCGCTCTTATCAGCAGCAGCCGCCGCCATTGTTAATGACGAGGGCTGCCTGAGAAATCGACCAGCTCGGTCGACAATTCAAATGATGATAACAGAAAAAATAAACTACTCACCAACTTGGGAGATGTATCAAAACAAAGCACGAACCTTCAGCTTGAAGGAACACGAAAGGAAAATGACGAACCACACGATAAAACACACTAAATAGGCACACAACACGGAGCTCAGAAAAACGTGACTTAGGCCAAAGGTGGACCGACACGGTACTGATGTATGGCAATAAATGCCATGCTGTGTTTCTCTTCTACGTGGCCGGTGACTTTTGTCAATATAGTGTATATGCAAAACGAAAACGTTTTCTTATGTATATTCCTTACTGAATGAAACAACGTGTCATACAGTAATGCATTTACCTAATGAATATGGCAAAAATGTAACTTTGCCAAATCAAGGGGGAAACAACCCCTTTTTCCGCCCTTCCTTGCCGGTGCCTATGTTGGAAAATCAGTTTAAAGGATTAAAATTGGTAAATAAGAATTTAAAAGACATGTTTTGTATTTAAGTATAGTCAAATGCAAAGTTGAATGAAGCGAAATAAGTTGCAAATTATATTTCTTTAAGAGAACATACAGAACGTATGATTGCAGGTCGTTTATACAAATTCCTGCTAACGATATACGGTAATACGCATGCCTTCTTTCGTGTAGGTTCATATTGCTGGAATAATCATATTTAGATTTATTTCGCAATACTTCTTTATGAGTATTTTCCTACGCTGTCACATATTGAAATTATATAACTGAAACTTCTGTCGAGATTTTTACTATCATGCCATGTGCACATAATCTATACTTTTTCCATAGTGAATTACACATTGCATTAACGGTAATGACTTAAATACTGTATGAGTGCATGCGAGTATTTAATTATAAGAATATCCATTCCCTGCATCATATGCGTTATTATCTCATGTTTATCAAAACGTAAATAACTTTTAGGATGAGGGAAAAAGAAGGCAACGGAAATTTTCATTTTCCTTATGGAATATTCCAATTTCCCTAACATCCGGAACTTTCCACTTCAACTTGACATCTTTTCAGGTTTCCATATACACTCTTTGAAAGAAAAAAAAACATAAAAAACGAAGCACTGAATTGTTCCACTCGTGTAGCTGTTTTATCCGAATAAATTGCCCAACTGCTCTGGAATTGCGATCTTTATGTTTCATATGCAGGTACATTGACATATCAATTTTCATCTCAAATGAATGATTCTTTCAGGGTGCTTCGTTTTTTACGCTTTCCAACCGTAGGTTGAAGAAGCGTTTATGCTCCAACTTTGTCCGTTCGCCTGTCCGTCCGTCCGTCCGTCTGTCCGCACGATAACTCACGTCAAAATGGTTCGATTTCGACGAAATTTTAGTATGTGGTAGGGGACCACTGGGAACGAACCATATTGAAAATGGGCGAAACAGGGTCAAAGGTCAGGACATACGAGCGAGATCCATTCCATTGCTCTTATGTGTTATAACTTGCGTAAACATTGCTCGATTTAGATGAAATTTTAGTATGTCGTAGGGAACTACCTGGGGACGATCCCTATTGAAAATAAATAAAATGGGGTCAAAGGTCAGGACATAGGAGCGGGATCCATTCCATTGCCTTTATACGTCATAACTTGCGTAAAAATGGATCGATTTCGATGAAAATTTAGTATGTGGTAAGGAATCACCTGGGAACAAACCCTATTGAAAATGGCTGCAATGGGGTCAAAGGTCAGGACATAAAAGCGGGATCCATTCCATTGCGCTTGTGCGTCATAACTTACCTAAAAATGCCTCGATTGCGACAAAACGTTATCATGTTGTTCCGGAGGTATAGTGAACCGGTTCTGTTGAATATCAACGAAATGGGGTCAAAGGTCATTGCACAAAGGCAAGATTTATTCCACATCCATGATTCTCATAACTTGCGTGAAACTGCTTCTATTGCGACAAAACTTTAGAGTATCATCGAAATGGGGTCAACGAATATCATCGAACTGGGGTCAAAGGTCAGGACACAGGAGCGAGATTTATTCCACAGCCATTATCCACATAACTTGAGTAATAATTTCTGGTATGTTGGAAAGCGTATCATAATCAATGCATTGCATGATTTTACTAACTTGTTCATTTTTATTTTTGCTTTTTTGCAAAGAGTGTGTACAAATTATATTTCAAAGATCTATTCAAACTGATCGTGATCTATTCTATTCAACTGAACTGATCTATTCATCTTGTGAATGTCATATATTGTGCTATTCTAACCACGTAGCGAATATCACGTTATTTTACTGTATATACCCTCTCGTCAGCATCATAAATTTGCGCTTGGGTGGCAATAATAGAGGGAATATGTTATTTTCATAACAATAATACAAACAGGAAAAAGAACCCGCTAGACCCTTTATGGTCATTCAGAACATCAAATTTTTGTGCAACTGCAGGTAACTTGTTTAGTATGACCCCATGATTAACTCTCGTAGTTATAACTGCAAAAAGTAGATAAGCCAAACTTGTGTCCTCCGTTATGGCGTCCGAGCAGTCACAAGCGCGGGCTTCTGGACAAGTGTTTTAGTAAGGCCAATGTTCAAGTCTTGTACAAAGTAGGATTAGTGTGGCATACCAAGTATTCCCTGGTTCTCTATTCCTCCCCGTATCTGCCCCTCTATCCCTCCCTGTATGTGGCATTCGCTGGCTCTGTATCCCTGACTGGAACCAGTAATCTTAGATCAGAGACGAGTTACTAAGTTCCTTAGATGCTCGCGGTGGTGTTTAAACCCCGAAGAAAAAAAAAAAAAAAAAAGGAAGGAAAAACTGTGGACCTATACGTATGATTATACTGTAACAAAGAAGCGGTGAAAGTTTATAAAGTGTGTTATGCAGACAAGTCTTATTTTTCCGTATCGAAAAGAACAGGGTCAGTATGGATCTGAAGAAATAAGGTAATGAACGTTTTGTTTCATTTTTTAATAGACTGAATTCTACTTGAAATTCAGAGCTCACAACTACAATGTGTTCATTCACAGAGAGTCACCAGGGCTTCAACATATCCGAAGGCTTCTTAAAGACAGTACAGGAAAAACTGAAAACCCTAGATAAATATTTTTCATATGCGATATACCAAAATTTAACATATATTAATTCATGGTTGAATTCTTTTTCCAACAAAAGTGTTCTTCGACCGCAAACTCTTGCCATTTGCTTTCTGAGTTGCACCTTCATGTGGACTTACGTTATGTGCTTCACTTTCTTGAAGTGTGCGATAAACATGGCGTGGCTTGAATTGCTTCTGGAAAAAAGAAAAAGAAATATAAAGACATTCCAAGTTCTTTTATCAGTCTGCTCGAGTGCATTTGCTTAGATGCTATTTGACATTGTTTTTTCACATCATGTACAAATAATCCTTGAAAAAATATTATTTTCTTTTGAAAATCTAAAATTCAAAGTAAAAAAAAACAAGCAGGTAAGGAATAAATAAATGAGCTGCTGAGTTTCAAGTGAATTTTTGTTTTGAATCCGTTCTGAGGGGAATTTAATTTCCCAAAGCTATTCAAAGTCAATGGAAACAGTTAAGAAAGCAGTGAAACGATTTCTACAATCGAAAAAGTATCCTGAAATAGAAACAGCTACTTACTTCTACTAGCGACCAAACAACTATGTTACGAAAGTTAACAAATGGCGCACAAAAAGTTTCGCATAGACAAGGATGGTATCAGAGACAAGAGATTTTCAAATAGAACAGTTAAAAGAAGAGTTATATCATGTTTCCTTCTACATGTGACAGTTACATCTAGAAGTAAACAAGATATAACTCTATGCCTTCTAGTGGAAGAATTTTGCAAAATCAAAAAGTTGAAAATAAGCAAAAAATATTCTTCATGAAAAAAAGCAATGCTAAGGAAATTGAACTTTTGAAATACGCCTTCCGGAAGCAGAGATAGCAGGCAAAAAGGTTCCGACCTTTACTGGGAACTATTTGCTTTATTTAAAGAGAATAATGCTCCACATCTCTATTGTAGCGAATGCCATACAGTAAAGAATAAATTTCTCGATAGGGTTTTTAGAAGCGAGGATACAGATGCAAATTGCAGTACGCAAACATCCCCTACCGACAGAACAGTGATCTATAAAACTCCATATATACTAGTCTGAAATGTTCCACAAGGTAAATAGCTTCCGGTCTAGATAGAATTTTGTAAATCACATATGTAGAATCAGAGATATTGAGCAAAATCGATTAGGCATTTGCTACCTAGCGGCGAAATTGTTCATTATTTTAGGAAGAAAATACACACGCAAGGCTTACATAGCTAGTAGTATCTTACAGAAAAAGAAGTTTTTCAGTCCCGTTTTTAATCCCTCAGATATCACTGTAAACGTGATCTTCCGCCATCTAGTGGCAAATTTGTGCGTTAAGAAAAATTTGAAATTATATGATAGGCATTTCGCACCGGAAACTACCTCCAACAAAGAAAACGTTTTGCAGACATATTGACAAAAATAAGATATATATCTAAGACCCCTGGCGGAAAAACTATGCATTATTTTAAGAAGACATTATTCTCAAAAGGTTTTCCAAGGTGCACAGTTTCAGTCCACAAAACAAGTTTTCCAATCGAGTTTTCAGAAACTCAGATTTTATTGCAAATGCATCAGAAAGAGAAATAAACACTTACGCCCCCTTCTGGCTAAACCATTCTCCACCAAAAATTAGAAACTACATGCAAAACACTTCCCGTCAGGAGCTGTATCCGACACAGGAAGAATTTCTCAAATCGGTGTTTTAAAAGCAGAGATATCGAGAGAAGCGCAATTTACAGTTACGTCCCTATCGGAAAGTCGATAAATAAATTGAAAATTTTGAAATTATATGAGAAACATTTCGCAGCGGAAGCGATCTCCTTAGAATTTTTCAAATCGGACACTTAGAAGCAGATATATCGACAAAAACAAGATATATATCTACGTCTCCTGGCGGAGAAATAATGCATTATTTTAAAAAGAAAATACTCTAAAAAAAAGTTTATCGACGAGAGCGCTATCGTTCCAAGAAATAATTTTTTCAGTCAAGCTTTTAGATGCTCAAATTTTGTTGCAACTACATCAGAGCCAGAAATTAACACAACGTCCCATGGAGGCCAAACCATTTTTTACCGAAATTGGAAATTGTATGCAAAACATTTTCCATCAGAAGTTGTATTTGATGTAGAAAGAATTTTTGAAACCGGAGTTTCAGAAGCAGAGATCTCGGGAAAAACATGATTAACTTTTACGCCCCGTAGAGGGAAATCTGTGCGAAACTTTAAAAAATGACTATACCCAAATTAATCTCCTTTATAAATGGAATCAAAAGGTAAAATAATTTTTCCCTATGATAATTAAAAGCAGATTTCTGGAATAAAATGTGTTTTTTTACTTCGATATCATCTACATTTACGCATTCTAGCGGCGAAATTGTTCATCGTAAAAAAATTTAAATGCAAAAGTCATCATTCGTACATTTCAAGCTCTCAATGTAAAAGGATTTTTCAAATCGGACTAATAGCTGCGGAGATAAGTTGTCCATAGACAGACGGACGGACGGACAAACAGGTAACATAAGCACAATATGTTTTTACAACAGACGTGTAAAAAATCACATGTCGAGTGTTTGCTGCGTGGCTGCTAAAAAACCCAAATCTTGAGAACAGATACTTATGTGCCACTGTTATTCAGCAAGATTTCTAGATAATAATTTAGTTGAAATCAAAATGCTTTGAGTCATTTATTAACGGATCACACCACAGCACCCAGTTGCTGAGGCATCAGAAATTCTAATCACGAAAAGGAAGGATTAGGTGTGCAATTTAATTCTCGGCCCCTAGCCGCAAGCTATCATATAACTTCGGCAAATGCAAATAGCTATGTGTGATAATGGCTGATTGCAGCGCCATCCAATAGCTTTCCAGGCAACCATAACCGCTTACAGCTGTAGTGACAGAGGGGACGAAAGTTGATGGTGAAAGCAATGTCGTTCGAGAAGCAACATTTGAGGCACTGCCTCCTGTTCGCGTTTCAGTTGAGAAAAAGTGACACGGAAGCCCAGCAAATGATCTTTGCTGCTTTGGGGGAGGCTGCTGTGTCGTACAGTACGTGTAAGAAGTGGTTCCAGTGGTTTAAGCAGGGAAATTTCAATCTCCGTGATGCAGAACGTTCGGGACAGCCACAGAAAGGTGGCGATGAGGAACTGAAGCAACTGCTGGACGCGGATGAAAGTATATAAAGTGTGTTATGCACACAGTCAGAGCTCGCCCAGGAACTCGGAGTAGCACGGCAAGCCATTTCAAAGTGCCTGCACAAGCTCGGATGGATTCACAAGAGTTGAGTGCCTCACCAACTTACAGCTCCGAACAAGTCTGGTCGCTACGATGTTGCTGTGTCCTTGCTCTCCAGATTCAAGGAGAAGGATTTCCTCCACAAGATTTTGACCTGTGATTAAAAGTGGATCCTGTACGATAATCCTAAGCGGCGCAAATCGTCGGTTTATCCAGGTCAGCCTACCACCAGTACTGCCAAATCGAATATCCATGCCAGGAAGTTGTTGCGGTGCATATGGTGGGATCAGCGCGGTGTCGTGCACTATGAGTTGCTCAAAACTGGTGAAACGGTCAATGATGAGCTTTATTGTCAGCAATTCATTCGTGTGAGTAACGCAGTGGAGACGAAAAGGCCATACACCGGCAAGGGCAGAAGGTCGGTCCTGTTGCTTCAGGATAACGCGCGTCCTCACACCGCGAAAACGACTTTAAATACGATCACAGACCTGGGATGGGGGATTTTATCCCACCCGGCGTATTCTACAGACTTCGCCCCATCGGATTATCAACTCTTTCGCTCCCTGCAATATCACCTGAGTGATGCGCACTTCACTTCTGTCCAGGAGGTCCAAGGAAGTACTGATGACTTTATCAACTCGAAACCGCCCTCTTTTTTCCGCAGTGGCATTCGTCAGTTCCCTGACCGATGGCTCAAATGTATCCAACACGACGGGGATTATTTCTCTTATTGGGTACGTGTTCGAGTTGCTATAATTTGCTGTCAACGTGCCGTTCCTGTGGCCGAGATATAAGTTGCATACCTAATAGAACATAATGCTTATTTCCTTCGAACCTCTTGTATTCTACAGAAAATTTTCAATCCATAGCAAATCTCTACCACTATCACTAACGAAACTTGCTTTATCTCTTCTCCTCGGTCTGCGATGAGGTGCTTCATAATCGAATTGCAGAAATCGTGGGTGTCGTGATGCTAAGGGGAAACAAGAAAGATGGCACCGAATTTTCGGTTGTAATGAGCACGTCTTTCGAATCCTTTCTCAGGCGACTTAAATTTATCAAAGCTATTCAAAGTCAATGGACACTGTTAGAAAGAAAAACAATCAACTGGTTTCTACAATCGGTAAAACATCCAGAAATATAAACAACGACTCAGTTTCTTTTTTTGTTTTCTTTTTTTTTTTTTTGATTGGAGGTTTAACGACCACCGTGAGCAACTCAATGGGCTATAAGCAGTCGCCCGTCCCTAATTTAGGGCCACTGGTTCCAGGGAAGGGAGAGAGCCAGTGCCGAAAGACAAACACAACATCCATGCCTCACGGGATTCGAACCCGGACCCCTTTGGGACGAATGATCAGAGGCCCTTGCTCAGACCACTGCGCCACCGGGGCGGCCTACTCAGTTTCACCAGCGGTTAAAAAGTATGTCACGAAAATTAACATATGGCGCATAAAAAGTTTCTCATAGCACAAGATTTTTTTTTTTTTTATTGAAGGTTTAACGACCACCGTGGGCAACTCAATGGGCTATAAGCAGTCGCCCGTCCCTAATTTAGGGTCACTGGTTCCAGGGAAGGGAGAGAGCCAGTGCCGTAAGACAAACACAACATCCATGCCTCACCGGGATTCGAACCCGGACCCCTTACGGACGAATGATCAGAGGCCTGCGCCCTAGACCACTGCACCACCGGGGCGGCAGCACAAGATTTTCAAATCGAATAGTTAAAGTAAGAAATATACAAGGAAACATTATGGCCGCCCCCCGGTGGCGCAGTGGTCTAAGGCGCTGGCCTCTGATCATTCGTCCGAAAGGGGTCCGGGTTCGAATCCCGGTCAGGCATGGATGTGGTGTTTGTCTTACGGCACTGGCTCTCTCCCTTCCCTGGAACCAGTGACCCTAAATTAGGGACGGGTGACTGCTTATAGCCCATTGAGTTGCTCACGGTAGTCGTTAAACCTCCAATCAAAAAAAAAAAAAAAAAAAAAGAAACATGATATAAGTGTACGCCTTGTAGCGGAAGAATTTTGCATAATGGAAAAGTTGAAAATATTCTTCATGGGAAATGCCATGCTAAGGAAAAAATTACTCATTTCAAATATGTCTCTCGGAAGTAGAGATAGCGAAAAAAAAAAAAAGGTTTCGACCTTTACGCCCCTTTGCAGGAAATCTTTGCATCAGTGAAAGAGCATAATGTCTCACATCTCTATTGCAGCGAATGGCATGCAGCTAAAAAGAAATGTCTCGAAAGGGTTTTTAGAAGCGGCGATACAGCTGGAAACTGAAGTACACAAACACCACCTACCGATGGAACTGTGAACTACAAAATTCCTCGTATACTAATGTAAAGTGTTCTACAAGGTAAATGGCGTCCGGTGTTAAAAGGACTTTTTATATCGCGCATGTAGGAGAAGAAATATTGAGAAAAACATATTAAGCATTCGCGCCCATTAGTGGCAGAATTGTGTAATAGTTTGAGAAGGAAAATACACACACAGAGTTTGCACAGTTAAGTAGTAATATCTTACAGAAGAAAGCAGTTTTTCAATCGGAGTTTTAGTAATACACTGTTCAAGACGGAAACGAAATCTTACGCCCTCTGGTGGCAGACTTGTGCGTTAAAAAATTTGAAATAATGTGAGAAACATTTCGCAACAGAAACGCACTCCAACAAATGAGTATGTAAGAACGCGAGCAGTATGACACACCATATCATACTGCTCGCGTTCTTACATACTCATTTGAAGACAATGATGTCAAAAATTTGGTCTAGCCGACCAAAGTTCTGACTTGAAACGTATAAAGTAACTGGGACGAATTGGATCATAGGACGGATGGAAGAAAATATTGCGCAAAAAACAAAATTGAATTAGTCACTGCTTTCGAACAGGGCCGGATTAAGGGGACGTCTAACGGGGCTATAGCCTAGGGGCTCAGCATTACCAAGGGCCCAGGAAGCATGCCACTACACCGCAAATAATACACAGCGTATATATTTATGTATAGAGAGAAGTAAACTTTGTGTCGATGCCGCTGTGTACAGTGGGGTCGGCGAGATATTTTCAGGTTTTTCACTACCAGCCTTCCACACCTCCCTGTCTGCACTTGGAACCGTTAATGAGCAATATCTGCTGTTACATCACATTGCATAGCAAAAAAGATGCACCAAGAAAAGTATACAATGCTAAATTATTGAAAATTCCGAAACAAAATCTAGGAATCAAGCTTTTAACTCCTTTTCTTGTGAGAACAGTGGAAAATACAGTGACTTTTTGTGAAAACTCCAGTAATTTATAAGTTTAAATAATGTATTACGTATTAATTATCGCAAACATATTGCTACAGTTTCGTGTTTTAACGGGCTTCAATAATGATTTTTCGTCATAAGTTCTTTGAGAGCCCACTCAGATGTCTTAGCTGGCCTTGGTAATCCACTCAGATGTTTTAGCCTAAGGGTCTACTAGGCCTACTATAACCCGGTCCTGTTTTCGAATGTTAATCGGCGGACAGTTACAAAACACTGACCTTGAGTATTTCAAAATGGCTATATTCCATCTTTTTTGTAAATAAAGATTATTTGTAGACATGCGGTCGTCCGAATATTAATGGCACGGTAGTGATTATTGCTTCTCGAGGGCCAACGTTTCTCGTATGTTGGATAGTCTTTATTTTATTAATATTACGATTTTTCGTCAAAAATGCGTTTGTCCTCAATAAAAAAAGTAACTTTTTTTTTTTTCATGGAACATTGGTTTTACTAAAGATCACGCAAAACTTGATCACTACTACTGTATTTCTACGTAATTCTGTAGTTCAGATTGCAATACAGCCTTTATTTTTTGATAGATGTTTCACATGAGTCTTGATAGAAATATTTTATTGAGAAGCATTATTTCCAAAAATATAATTTCCCCTTTTTTTACTAATTTCACGAAGGCACAGCAGTTTTTTTCTCTCATTTCCTCTGACAAAAAAGGAAAACGTCACAGACACAAAGCAGTAGGGGATGAAGTAGATATTAATTAACGTAATATACAAAATATTAAATATCTAAATCTATTATTGACCATATAAATTGTAATCAATGAAACGCCTAGAAGTGCCGTTAGGAACGAGTTGCTTCCAATACTGAGATGATTAATGTGTCAATATATCTCACCTGTGAGTAATTAATCATTTTCTACTGAGAAGATGTGATACACTTCCTACACTCTTGCAGATTTTTAAAGTATCTTCCTGACCCGCATATTACGTCAGTAAAGCATTTTTGTTTCGTTTGTTTCGCATTTTACAAAAAGAAACAAGAAACATGACACCGAATTTTCGGTTGTAGTGAGCACGTCTTTTGAATCCTTTCCAACGAGAATAAAATTTACCATAGTCAAAGTCAATAGAACCGGTTAGAAAAAAATCAACCGGATTTTTACAGTCGATAAAATATCCAGAAATGGAAACAGCTAATTACAGTGGATTAAAAAGTACCTTGCGAAAATTAACAAATGGTGGTCAAAACTTTACTCATAGCAGAAGGAAGGATTTCTCACAGCGGTTAGAAAAAAAAATCAACAGGATTTTTACAGTCGATAAAACATTCCAGATAGGGCGCTGGCTCTCTCCCTTCCCTGGAACCAATGGCCCTAAGTGAAGGACGGGCGACTGTTTATAGCCTACTTAGTTGCTTACGGTGGTCGTTAAACCTCCAATCAAAAGTAAAAAAAGGATAAGGATTATGGGCAGTTGACATGGGCGTCCCCCATGCATAGTGGAACAGTTAGGCAGGACTTTCCAACAGCGTATCGCAATCAACGAACATGGGTAAACGTCATGATCTGAGCGAATTTTATTGTGGACACTATGCCGGCTCAAGGCAAATGTGTCATTCTATCGCCCAAGTGGTAAGAACCCTTGGCTTCCAGAAGGCCACCGTATCAAGGGTGTATCGCGAATATACCATCGACGGGCGTAACAGTGTACAGCGAGCAAGTGGTGGCCGACCACACGCCATTGATGGCAATGTCGACGTATACTATTCACGCTCGTGCAGACGGATCGCTTGTAAACGGTGGCACAAATCACATCCAGATTTAATATCGGAGATTCAAGCGGCGTCAGCGAGCGAACGGTACGAACATGGTATGTACGCCGCACCCTTCATACCATTGGGTACAGAAGCCAACGCCCTACTCGTGTGCCACTGTTGGCTACTCGTCATCGGAAATTACGCCTCGCCTGGTGCTGGGAGCATGAAAACTGGATCTCTGCAGGGTAGTACTTCGTTGTTTGGTTAGATGAATCCTGTTTTGAGATGTGCTGACCCGATGGAGGGTGCGGGTGTGGCATCGACAGGATGAGGCCATTGCCCCGTCGTGGCATTTCGAACTTATTCAAGGCGATAGTGGTCCTGTGATTGTTTAGGGACCCATCTCATGGGACAAATTAAGTTTGTTAGTGGGCCTGGAGATGTCGTTAACCGCTGCGCTATAGCAGCATGTGCTGGATTATCACCTGCACGCGTTCATGGCCTTCGCGCATCCTGCGGCCGATGGTCAGTTCCAGAAGGACAATGCGTAGCCCCACCGGGCCACAACCACCCAAGCATGGCTCAAGGAATCAACGAACACTCATCTAAGTTTGGAATCATCCAGTGGCCCTTAAGGTCGCTAGATTTAACCCTTTAAACGGCTGGAACGAATTAACTCCGGGCTAACAAAATGAGATGAAATAAGTTTGAATAAATAAATTCGCTCTCTGAGAAGTGGATCGAACCAGACTGGAATTAGTGAACTTGCGCACCAGAAAGTGTTCCTTTAGCTTTGTTATGACCACTTTCGCAAATAACAATTAGTTATTTATGCGGATGATTGGCACTGATACTTCGTGATGGATTACCTACTTAAATGTCACAACAATGGCAACGAACCTCAGAAAGGAAAGAAGATAACTGAGTCGTTTGTTTCTACACAGTAGCATGATGTCCCTGTCAGAAGGCCTATTACTTCCCTACTATGCCATAGATCATAGAGCAGAGAATAGACTAAGGGAGCGATTATCACTAGTCACAGGTTTATAATTGGTCCTGCTTAGATGGGAAATAGAAAGTAATTTTGTTTCCGTAGCTTTCGTAAAACCCGGCCACCATGTGAACGTTTTTATTTGTGGAGCGCAGAAAAATTTGGTCATCATTTGGTACAGGTACATCGGCCGCTTAAAGGGTTAAAACCTGCGGATGCTCTCTGGTATGCCTTGGAGTGGGACATCAGATCCATAGATACCAGACCAAAGTGTCGGGCGGAGTTGCGGACAATGCTGCAGAAGGCATGGCTGACATTACCTCTGGAAACTCTCCGGCATCTGGTGGTATCGACGGCTCGGCGTGTACAGCTTGTTATTCGCACTATAGAAGGGCCAACACGCTATAAGATAGGTACCTCTAAAGTTTTGCACAGTTAGTGTATTACATATTAAATTATATGTAATACACTAAATGGGCAAAACTTTAGAGGTACCTATCTTATAGCGTGAAAGAATTAAAAGAAATTGTCCTTTCTGTGGGAAAGTTTGTTGCTCTTTCGCTATTTTGAATTGGCTTTAAATCTTAGATTGGTCTTCATTATTCTTGATTTTTCTTCAGTTGGTCTTTATGTTATGCCAGATGTTTATGGTTTGATTTATTTTTCATAGTATGCTTAAAACATTTAATTCATAAAGGAGCACATTTAGTTTTAGTTCCACTAGCCAACATGGTTTTTACCACCATCAGCATTTTGGTGGTCTTCAGTACATTTTTATGTGTAGATTTAGGGAACGATCAAATTCTCATGACGTCGCATTTCCTGAAAATCTAGATTTTTGTGTTTATACATACTGTATTATGCATATCTTGCTACGGTTTAGTTAAGGAAATACGGTGCTGTTCTGTTATATGAGTAACAATATAATTATTTTATGCTATCATAATAGGCAATGTGTTTGTAGGACACTGTTCTGCTACATTACCAAATATTGTTCGCACTGTGTTTGCTCATAGACAGAAGTAGTGTCTTGGATAGTGTAATTGTTGAACTGCACACTTGCTCATTCAGCAGATTCAGTTACGGAAACATTCAACTGCTTCAGTTACGGAGATATAGTGTGAGCCCATATGTGGTTGGTCTGTATTTAGTGTTATCTTCTGTTTTGCTACCTCTGTATTAATATTTTACATAGCCGAAGAAAATTAAGTGTCTGAATCGCAAAAGAGAAGCAAATATTTCCCCGGAAGAGGTGACGTACAATATGTTTCACTAGTTGGACCAGAAAAGGCTTCACCTTTACATGTAAAGTTTGGTTTAATGAAAAATTTCTTTAAGGCCTTAGATAAAAAAGAAAATGGATTCAACAACTCTGCAGGGTTTTTTTTAAGTATATTACTGTAGATGCAAAACTGAAAGAAGGAATTTTCAGTGGGCCTTAAATAAGGAACCGCCTAAAACATTATGTAGTCGAAATGCGCGTTCCCGCGCGCTGGGCCACAGTTTACGAAACTGGCTGCTTAGCGTTCTTTAAAAGCAGTTCTCCCACTGCAAGACCTGTTTACGTGTGGAGAAGACCGTCAACCCAGACTGTCTGCTCCCAAAAATGCAGAATGGTGGTCTGTAATACTCTGGGCAGTCATATCGTGGTTTTCAGCAGGTCCTATGATCACCTTGAAAGGACGGATGGTTTGGACGGCGTATGAAACCATTTTGGCCGACCAACTCTATTCAATGGCTCAGGCATTGTTTCCTGCAGGGGATGCCATCTATCAAGATGATAACGCCCCAATTCACAGAGTTCGGAATGTGCAATCATGGTTTGAAGAACATGAGGACGAACTTTCACACCTTCCTCGGGCTCCCTAATCACAAGACTTAAACGTCATCGAGCCACTGTGACCTGTGTTGGAAAACAGAGTATGATCCGGTTATCCACCTCCTTCATCTCTCAAAGACCTGGAACAGTTTCTGCATGAATAATTGTGTAACATCCCACTAACCATCATCCAGCATTTATATGCGTCCATTCCAAGGAGGATATAGGCGGGTTTGAATGCCAAAGATGGCCCCACACTCTATTAGGTACGTAAAGCATTATTTTCCTAGGTGTTAACATTTTTCTGTCCAATCCCTGTATATCTACAATGGAAAAGCTTTACTAAGTCGTTGGGATACTGCTATGACTCGATATTACTGTTGGCGTATTAAGAGGATGTGAGTAACGGACTATAACAATAAAAAAACTATCCCCAGCAAGCTTTTCTAAATGCATAGAGGTATATAAATGTATGTTCGTTGCATTACTGAAATACTAAAACTTTAGTATATCTCTTGATGTATGTGACAGACACAAGTTAATGGCATTTTTTGAGCCAGCACATCAATTTCCTTTAGGTCCTGTAACTTTTGTTTCGGAGGTAGGAAAAAATAAATGTCTATACGTCGTTATTTTCACTGAATGGAGTAACTGCGTTTCTTGTCGGTAGTTTTATATGCAAACAATCCTACATTCTGCCGTTCGAACAAGTATCCTCCATGTTTCTCTCATCTGTACATCCTCCCCTTTTTTTCCTTGGCATAATTCACTACCTGCACTACTTTTACCACTCTCTATTTCTTTCTCTTCCCTGCTCCTGTTTTTTCATGGCATTTCCATTTTCATTGATTTCCGAATTGATATTTCTTCTTCTCACGTATATGGACCAAACGACTCTATCTTAAATTTTGACTTATCTTCCTGCCTAAACTCTTTTTTCATGAACTTATTTTTTCTATCTTTTTTCATTGATATTTTTTTTACGTATTCTAAGTTCTCTTCATTTCAGATGTTCCTCGCAGTCCGAATATCTGCTCCATATAAAAGAGCGGGTCTTATAGGTATCATGAACAATGATGCTTAGAATGAAAGCAAAAGCCACAAAAACTAATATACACTGCTGGCCACCCAAAATGCAACACCAAGAAGGACATGAGATAGCAAAGCCAGATTAACTGGACACATAACAACAGATACAAAGATGAAACGATTGAGCTTACAGGCCCGTGCGACTTGCGGTATACGCAGACATCAATTGTTCGCGTGGCCCCCATGGCTGGCAATAACGGCCGCTACACGCCGCGGCATCGAACGAAAGAGGCTTTGGATGTGGGCTTGAGGTCTGTCGGTCCATGATGCTTCCACACGTTGCCACAGTTCATCAGCCGTAGCTGCGGGCGGTGCTTGCCGGGTCACTTGGTTTCTGATCAGAGACCAGACGTGTTTGATGGGCGACATATCTGGAGAACAGGCGGGCCACGGCAGCAGCGACACTTGGTGGGTCTTGAAGAAATTTTGGACGATGCGTGCCACGTGCGGGCGCGCATTGTCCTGATAAAACGCGACCGCTGTCAGGTCCTACAGGTAAGGGAGGACTACAGGCTCCAAAACGTCGGAGATGTTGCGGTGGCTGTTGATTGTACCGGCGATGCGTACCAGAGGGGGGGGGGGAGTCATATCCAATTGCGCCCCAAACCATAACGCCAGGCGACGGACCGGTATGGCGATGCATAATGCAGGCATCATAGAGTCTCTCGCCGCTATGCCGCCACACGCGGATTCGACCCTCGAGGTGTTGCACGCAGAAGCGGGATTCGTCGGAGAAGACAATGTCGTGCCATTCCGTAGTCCAGGGGCGGCGTTAAACGGCCCACTGCCGCCGCACTTGCCGGTGGTGTAACATCAATGGTAGTCGGAGCAATGGGCGCCGTGTGACAAGTCCCCGCTCCTGCAAACTGACACAGGTTGTTGCGAAACACAGCCTAATTCTTGCGCTAACGTTCGTGATGAGGCGGTGCGAGCCGTCGATGTCCGCCGCGCAACATGCGGGTCCTCTTGTTCATTGGTTTGCCGCGGCCGCGACAATCGCTCACGTCGGTCCGTCCGTCCCTCCTGCACCCACCGAATATATACTTGCCTCACTGTGGCTGGATGTCGTCCTAAACGGACGCCGATGTCTTGGTACGATAAACCGCTGTCGCGATGAGCCAATATTCGTCCTCTGTCGAACTCCAAAACGTGCTGGAATGACTGCCGTATTCTGCGACGAAACATCAGGAAGCTTCCCACGCACAGGTCCGGCAGCACAGTACATGTCCACTACTTACATCCCGCCTTCTTTGCACCCTTCTTATAGTGCTTTTCGGTGAAGTATCGGGCGCACATGATCTGCATATACCCTGCAATGCTAATTGTTTGCATGTCCTCTCGCAGGCGACGCATGCTGCGAATTTCAGGCCAATCGGATGCTTCCTTCTTGGTGTTGCATTTTGGGTGGCCATCAGTGTAAATAAATGACGAAGTAATGAACATAAAAAGAAAGGGAGCTCAGTATTTCACATCTTTTTTTTTTTTATTGGAAGTGTAGCGACCGCGGCGAGCAATTCATCGGACTATAAGCAGTTGCTCGTCCCTAATGTAGGGCCACTGGCTCCAGCAAAGGAAGAGAGCCAGTGCCATAAGACAAACACAACATCCATGCCTCACCGGGACTCGAACCAGGACCAATCTCGGGCGAATGATCAGAAGCCATCGCTTAGATCACTGCTCCATGAGGGCGGCTTTCACATTTGTAAACACAAAAAAACTAAGAGGTACGCAAATGCACCGAAATTATGAACCAGTGGTAACAATAAGGGAAATAAGGCATGAAACGAAATCACATAAATTAAAAAAAAATGGTGCCATAGTCCTCAATTAGGAAACTGATCACAGCGGACAGCAATGCAAGTTTTACAGTACTGAGCCATGCTTTCAATGCAGGTATCCACAGGGGACTATAGGATTAAGTTACATTCTTCCAGAAAAGCATACCGTAGGCCATGCAGGGCTGTAAGAGGAAAACAGCGAGCATCAATTCATCAACTTGATGTGTCTCAAACATGTTCTATCGGATTAAGATTTGGCGACCGTAGCGGCTAATTGATTTATGTAATGTCTTCGCTCGCAAGAAATTCACTGACCACCTAAGTCGTATTAGGTCCGGCTTTGTTGTCCATTGACAGAAAATCCGGACCCACTGCACCTCTAACAAGTTAGTAAAATAATGCAATGCATTGATTATGGCACGCTTTCCAACATACCAGAAATCATTACTCAAGTTATGTGGATAATGGCTGTGGAATAAATCTCGCACTTGTGTTCTGACCTTTGACGCGCTTTCGATGATATTCAACAGAGCCGGTTCACTATACCTCCGGAACAGCATGATAACGTTTTATCGCAATCGAAGCAGTTTTAGGTAAGTTATGATGCACAAGGGCAATGGAATGGATCCCACTCCAGTGTCCTGACCTTTGACCCCATTTCGCCCATTTTCAATATTGTTCGTCCCTAGTGACTCCCTACCACATACTAGAATTTCATCGAAATCGAACCATTTTTACGCAAGTTATGACGCATAAAGGCAATAGAATGGATCCAGCTCCTATGTCGTGACCTTTCACCCAATTTCACTCATTTTCAATAGAGTTTGTCCCCAGGTTGAACCTATCGCATACTAGACTTTCATCCAAATCAAACCATTTTTACGTAAGTTATGACGCATAAGAGCAATGGAATGGATCCAGCTCCTATGTCCTGACCTTAGACCCAATTTCGCCCATTTTCAATAGGTTTCGTGACCAGGTGGTTCTCTACCACATACTAAAATTTCTTAGAAATCGAACCATATTTACGCATGTTATGACGCATAAAGGCAATGGAATAGATCCCGCTTTTATGTCCTGACCTTTGACCCCATTCCGTCCATTTTCAATAGAGCCCGTGCCTAGGTGGTTCCCTAATACATAATAAAATTTCATCGAAATCGGACCATTTTTACTCAAGTTATGACGCATAAAGGCAATAGAATGAATCCAGCTCCTATGTCCTGACCTTTGATCCACGTTCACCCATTTTCAATAGGGATCGTCCCCATGTAGTTGCCTACCTCATACTAAAATTTCATCGAAATCGAACGATTTTTACGCAAGTTAGGACGCATAAGAGCAAGGTAGTCCTCTACCACATACTAAAATTTCGTCAAAATCCACCCATTTTCACGTGAGTTATCGAGCGGACGGACGGACAGACGGACGGACAAAGCTGGAGCATATACGCTTCTTCAACCTATGGTTGGAAAGCGTAAAAAAGACAAACAAAAAGATTCAGAATCTCGTAACGTTAACGGGCAGCCACAACGGTTTTTGTTGGTTATTATGTGGAGAGGAGAACGACCGTTGAAAGAGAGATTCCGTCCCAAAACTTTATTCCACAACCTTCGAAATGGTCTCGTTTCCAAATTGTCATCGGCTGATATCATATACCATATTTTCGCCGTGTGAATGTTCTCCAAGATCTGGTTGCAAACAGAATTAGCTCTCGTCGATAAAGAGTGCGCGTGTCTACTCTTGGTGGGTTCATTGAACATGTTTACGAAAACATTCGAAGTGTGTTCTTCTCCGGAATACGCTCAAGGGAACATACAGAACAGCCCGTATTGCTTACGGTCCACTGCATTGCAATCTTCTTTATAATGTATGTCGGGAATCGGGATACAATTCTTTCCAGTTGCGTAAGTGAGTATTTGGGTCCAATGATGTCACGTGTGTTTACACAAAAAATGTCTTTTCGAGCAGATGTTATCTTGGGGTCTTCTTGAATAGGTCTTTTCGAGATAGTTTCAGAGTACTGAAATTGTCTCTACATGGGGCAAACAACGAATCAATCCACACTTAACCTTCTGGCCACTACAACTTGAGACTGACTTGCATGATATCTCCCTGCAGCTTTCCTGCCCCTGTGAATCACCTAAATGAACTCTCTGAGGCATTATTACTTCCTTATCACTGCACCTGACAATGAAAACTTCAAAATTGCTCACGTATTTGACCTGGCTTACATACGGAATCCCCTCTTTGGTCGCATATGCAAATTTTGTTGTCTCGTGACTTACTATAGCGTCGTTGGTCATTTATTGGCCACAGAATTTGCTGCTCAGAACAATTGTTGTGCTCTTGTGGGTCATTTATGTGTGATTTAGGGGAAGGTTTCTCTATTATCTTTGTTTTAGTTTATATTGCTTTAAGTTTTAGCACCAGTTTATATTATATTTTTGATTTAACTGTTTTTGAGGATATTTCTTTTCATAGATTACCATTGAAATACTGTTTCACTTATTCCGTCCTGCCTAAAGCCCTTTTCACAGCTGCTATCCTTTCCTAAGGTTCAGCCCAAGAATTTTAACTATTTTAGTTTAGAATCGTTTTCCTTCTCTATCATGTGTTAACAAATCTGTTTGTTTTAACAGAGTGTTTACAAATCTGTTAGTTAACCTCTTGAACTGTTATTCTTCTATGTTTCTCCCATATTTCTCTTTAAATCAGAATTTTCTAGGGCCATTTACCAGACTAGAAAAGTGTTGTTTAGGTCTGCAGCTGATTTCGATATACTCACTAAGTTATCAGAACACGAAATGTTTCTGTAGAGCATTTTTGGCCTCACTCACTTAGCAACGAAAATATAAGGGTTTTAAGATGATCTCAAGTGACGCCCATGTTTTGTGTCAAAATATTCTGACTTCTAGTTTTAAGATCAGTTTTTGAGTTTATGTACATTACATTCCTTGCCATTTTTTCACTGACTCATTTATTTGTTAATGCTCGGCATATGACTTCACCCAGCATTTTTTTGCTTACCTTTTCCATAAATACAAATATATCGCAACATTTTCTGTTATTTTCCAGATATTTTTCTCGTAATTGCTTCCTTACGGAGCGTTCATCTACGATTCTTCTGTCCACTGTAATACCATCCTCTGTATTGTTGATTTCCGTTTTTTTTTTTTTTATTATATTTTTTTCTATTTTCCTTTCAAATGTCTTTACCAGATGTTCTTTCAGTTTATACAACTGAAGTCACCACACACCACGTCATCTCCTTTTTATCTAAAAATAGGTATCATTAAATGTATTTCCAATCTTCTGGAATTTCTAGCTGTCTTCAAACCACATTGAACAGCGCCAGTGTCCAATTTACTTCATCTCCGAAAGCTTTTACCATCTCAATTGGCATTCGTGATGGTTTGTTACTGCATTTGTAATGTATTAAAAATTTATTCTTTACTTCAGAGAAATATTGCAGTACATTCAATTTATCCAGTGAAATATTTATCACTTTGACACAATTTTAGCTGTCCGTACATTAGCATGAATTTCGTGCCCTACTGAGAAAATAATAAATATTCTTCATGTAGCATAAAGTTTTCTAAATATAATGACAAAAACTGCCTCTTAACTTGTTCCGGATTACTTTTTCAATAGGGATAACTTAATTCCCATTAAAAAATCCAAACTGCAGCCGAAAAGATAATATACTGTTCTACAGCTTTCTTGAACATTCTTCACCTATTTTTGCAGACAAAACTAAATTAAATTACTAGTAAAATGTTATTTGATAAAGAAAATCGTATCAATGCTTTTTTTACACTCTTTCAAGGACGCTAGCACCACAGACGCATGCTGCACTGGTTACGGTTCGACAACACTTAGAGCTTTGTACACTTTTCTTCTAAGACAGTGTAGTGACACCCAGAACCGAAAACAGTCTTCAATCGGAATAGATAATGAACACGATTCATTCAAAGAATAAAGTGTTGCTGCATAAAAAGATATGATTTTTAGATCTAAAGATAACGTACTCCTTTCCATGCATTGGAATTGCCGTGCAGATCATTTTTTTTTCAATAAGGTTTCTGTAATGCGTTAGTAGGAATCGCTAAAAACATTATGACCGAGCTCCTTGATCAGTTACATATCGTTATTCCCTGGAAACGTGTAATAAAACAAATGCTGAGACAGATGGCAGTTACCGCTATAAAAATGTCTCCATAAGATCAGGAAAACAATCCTTTATAGTTTCAAGTAATGTTTACTAAAAGCGAAAAATAATTATTTGAAACACTTTTTGGTGCACTGGAGAACTTATAGTGAAATGAAAATCTACAGTATCTAGGAATACGATTAAGTTAGTGTCATTAATATCCAGAAGTAGGATTACCACACTCACGTTGTTTTAATACAGTGCGTAACATTTGCTTCTTAATGTTTCAGTGAGCCGCGCCGGTGGCGCAGAGGTCTAAGCGATGGCCTCTGATCATTCGTCCGAACGGGGTCCGGGTTCGAATCCCGGTGAGGCATGGATGTTGGGTTTGTCTTACGGCACTGGCTCTCTCCCTTCCCTGGAACCAGTGACCCTAAATTAGGGACTGGCGACTGCTTATAGCCCATTGAGTTGCTCACAGTGGTCGTTAAACCTCCAATAAAAAAATGTTTCAGTGAACCATTCAGATTAATATTGCACTCTTCCAAACAAAAGTATGTTCAAAGTTGCGAAGCCGAACAACAGAAAACAGATATATAGACACGAATATCTGTTTTTGCAAAGTAGCAAAACGTTTTCAAGAGACTTAGCTCCATCAATTCATTGAAAATACATGTAAAAAAATCACAAATAGCTGAACACCTGGTTTGTTTTTATAAAACAATAATACTGAAAAATTTGGCTGCCTGGGAGAAAGATTTGCATAGTAATTCTATGGCATACCCAAGAGAAAAAGAAATCAAGTTAGGACAACAAAGAGTGTAACTATTTTGTGACTGAGTTTATAAAACATTTCAGAAAAAAAAATAGCGTTTTATTATCTAACGCTCCTCGTCGGCTTTCTAGTTCTGTATAAATGCTCAAAAACTGTTCAGTCACCCATAATAGAATGCGTTACTTCTACAATAGCATTAATATTCTTAAACTTCTATTCTTCGAGGAATAATATTAAACTTTTTAAAGAAATTGCTGAATCGAAATTTGAAATTAAATAGGCAAAATTGTTCATTTCAAAAATCTGCGTACTAAGCATAGAAGAAATTTAGAAAGCTTCATTCCCAAATAAAATCAAATTTATACTCTCAGACAGATGAGATAGGGAAAGTGTGACAATATAAAATGTGCAAACATTTGTTTTTCATTAAAAGACATGTTGAAACTAACTCCGCTCTTTGTAAGTACAAGAAACAAGCGCCTGACATATGTGCATTAATGGGAACCTTTCTGCAGTCAAATAAAGACACAAAAATTTCTTGATTATTTGCTTTGTTGGCGTGCAAATCCAGGTTCCTGTTACTCGCTTTTATCCGTTTACAGAAGGCATTCATAGCGTTAACACCACTTCCAGGACTCACTGGTTTCTTCCAGTTAATATCGGATGCTCAAAATTTTTATCATTGTAATTTTTTCATAGTTTAAACAGTACATTACTATTACGAAGAGGAGATCTAAAATCTCGCTTCATTTACTTTTTTTATGAGCTTAAACTAACACTCTATAAAACATGTTTATGCGATTTAAGTTACTTTCTTCCTGTTACAGAAAACAAAAGATCTTGGCTGAAGATATGTAGTCCTGATATTGTTCAAAATTTACAAAAATGTAAACCTAAGACAATTAAGGAGAAAAAATTCTACAAGATCTTATTATAAATCTATTTTGAATTGTGTAATATATCGTATTTTACAGAAACAACGATCGCTGTTAAATTATTTTGCGTGTATTTCAAGCAAATGTTTCATCAAATGACCCTATTATTTCACACGCATTCTATTACATTATTTTTCGGATGGCAGTTTACTTTGTTAGTTTTTCGAGGAGAAATGTCAACGTATATCGAAAATATTTAGTTTGATCTCTAAAAGACTAGTTATAGTTGTGGGTGCGAAGAATTAATCGCTTGCATAAACTATGTAATGGACGCTAATTTGCATAATATATAGAGACTGAAATGTTACGGAAATATGTGATGGACATTAAATTATGTAATTTCGTGGAAATGTAAATATTCCAGTCAAGCTCATGTGTGTTTTAAGGTCACCTGTGAGAAACTATTAACGATCGCCATTTTGGGCGAAGACACGCTCGAAAACGATGTTGAAATAACAAGACGCCAGACGCCTGAGGAATGCAGTATTTCGACGACATTCCAATGTATACCGATGTTATTCTATGTTTTCACTTAGGCCACAGCTATTGTTCCTAGCCGGGGCGATCTCAGGTTTGCAGGGGACGCAGAAGCAGGAGAGGCTCAGGGACGCTTCGGTGTCACGCAAGAGAAGGTCAAAGGTCAGGTTAGAAGCAGCGGAAGGCACGGAAGGGTGTTGGGGTCTGCAAAGATGGGTGAGACAGCCATCTTTGAGCACGCTTCACACCAGGGAAGCACGTGACCACCGAAAAGAGGAAGGAAAGCAGGAGCCAATGGGGATCTTCGGAAATTTTACGTCAGAGAATGAGGAATTGGCGTTGAGTGCTCGTAGGAGCAGGAAGTGTTTTTCGGAGGTGTAGGGTCCGGAATATGGCTCTGTGAAGTACACGTGTGCTGAGATGAGGCATTAAGCCTTTTCTTTTTTTCGTTGGATTTATGCCGGTAAGGGCTGTCGTTCACGAGTGAGGACCACGTGCGCGGAAAGAAAGCATTAAGCCTTCTTTTATTGCTAGAAAGAGAAAAGAGTGTAACGTGTACGAAACGAAGCAAGCCGGTGGATGCTCTCGTTTACGTGATAGGATAAGCGTTTAGGGAACGAACTGACTTTTGAATAAGACTCTGAGACGGAAGACGAATTTCCGAAGTACTGAGTAGGTAGCAACTGAAGTAGCCCATGCTAGTGAACAATGGCGGACGAACCCTAAGACGATAAAGTGGTTGAGTTTAGTTCTTGGGCCTAATGAATATTTTATGCCTCAATGTTTGTCTACTATTCTACCCTCCCCTCTCTTGAATAACAAATATATTTATAAAACGCTGAGAGAGAAAGAGCGCCGGGCTATTAGCAGTTTTTGCTGATAAATAGTTTTATTTGTAAAAAGAACCTTGTTTTATTTCACATGCTGTGGGACAATCTTCTCAAACACGTGGGAGCAAGGTTGGCATAAGCATATGCTAATTAACATATGAGCTCCGCCAATACAATAATCGTTTCACCCATTTCGAACAAGAACATTTTAACCATAGCTAGTAACATCTATTACGAGTTCACTTTTAATAAAAGATACATTTTTACTTTCTTTATGTGAAAAATGTGTGCATTTCTTATTTTCCTTTTGCAAAAAGCTTTTGAAAAGTTCATTCGTTAAATCAGATTTACATAACTGGTAGAAGTAATTGCAAAATACTGAAGTGTACATACCAAAAAATCTCCCTACAAAGTTATCTGCATTAGAAATTCAAACTTAACATTACTTAAAATGAGAACGAATTGAAACTTTTCTGGTAGATGCACTATCAAAAAGGGAAATAAGTGAGTACATCAAATATTAATAGAAATTTTTAAACCCACATCCTTGGTTTTGTTCCCCGTAAGCCCAACAGCTCAAAAAGTCACGCACCCAGGAATTCTTTATGAAGGTGGCCCAAAATATTGAGGATGCAAATAAAAAATACTCCGGAGAAAGCATCTCCCAAAGTATTGAGCAGCGATAAAAAATATCTCTGTCACAAGGAAGTGCGTTCTCAGTTATTCGTGAAATATATATTTAAAAACATTTATAAATAAATTTAAAAATGAGCAGCCAATAGCAAAGATCAAAACAACAAGTAATAACACGTGTGAAGGTCCCAGACACTAGGACACCCACGCAGATTTGGAAGAAAAATTCCCTTCCTTCTTAATGAAATTTTCTCCCAAATATTGTACACACGGCGAATCATATGTCAATGATACAGAAAAAGTGTACCGAACTAAAGTTAAAATCATGAAATTTGGTTGGTGTAGAAGTTTTTCATGGGTTTCGAGATTTCTGTGACCCGATGGCACTGTGATTTTTGAGGATTCAGAAATTGTTCACCAAGTTTCAGTTAAATCTTAGAATATGCCGAACTGTCCAAAGATTTTATCAAGTTACTCACATATTTAGGAAAATTGTGCGCATTTGTTGAATTTTGAGTATTTCACATGATTAGCTTCCTATAATATAATTCTGTTATTATGTCCATACGACATCAAAATTTTAATGGGAGTCAGCTTTTAACAAGTCTTTAGTAAAAGCAGATCGTGGATATTTATGTTATTACTTTGTCCGTCCGTCCGTCCGTCTGTCTCTCAACACCATATCTCTGCAACTATTAATCCGATTTGAAAAATTATTTTTGCATTGGGAATCTTGAAATGTGCGAATGGTGATCCTTGCATTCCAGTTTTTTTTTCCAATGCACAACTACGCCGCTAGAGTGGCTAAATGCAGATGATATCGAATTCAAAATACCTTCTATTCCACATATTTGGAACTAAATACCCGACTGAAAAAAAATATATTAATTTTCCATTAATCGCCATTTACTGCGAAGACTATTTTAGGTGCGTCCCTTTCTTAAGTAATGCGTAGATTTTCCTCAAGCAAATTTCCCTCAAATTGCTTTTTCACCGATATCTCGGTTCTAAAAGTCCGATTTGAAATTTTTTTCCTGCATCGGATACTGCTCCTGGTGGGAAATGCTTCTCATATAATTTTTGGTAAAAAAATAGTTTGGCCAGCAGGGGACGTAAGCGTTCATTTCTGCTTCTGATATATTTGTAGCAAAATCTGAGCTTCTGGAGACTGGACAGGTATCACTCACCTCAGAAAAGCGTTTGAGAATATCTCGTGCTTAAAATAGTGCATAGTTTTTCCGCCAGGGCCGTAGATAAATATTATATTTTTGTCGATATATATCTGCTTCTAAGAGTCTGATTTAAAAAATT
The DNA here is from genome assembly GCA_039090855.1 of Macrothele yani. Lineage (NCBI taxonomy): Eukaryota > Metazoa > Arthropoda > Arachnida > Araneae > Macrothelidae > Macrothele > Macrothele yani. Next base: position 74,702,988 of record CM077002.1, on the reverse strand, counting down.
ATTTCTTTGTTAAAAGGCGTTTTCGGCCCGAAATGTTTCTCATATAATTTACAATTTTTCTTAACGCACAAGTGTGCCACTAGAGGGCGTTAGCTCGAGTTTCTGTTCACGATATCTGCGGTATTAAACACCCGATTGAAAAAATCCTTCTCATTCAGATGCTACTAACTATGAAAACTCTTTGTATGTATTTTCTTCCCAAAATAATGTACAATTTCGCCGCTCGGGAACGCAAATTTTTAATCTGTTTTTCCCAATATCTCTGTTTCTAAATGTCCGATTTAAGAAATTGTTTTAACACCAGATACCATTTACCTTGTGGACCGCTTTAGGTTTGTATTTGAGGAGTTTTTTTTTTTTTTTTTTTTTTGTTCACAATTGTGTCGTTAGGTGGTGTTTTTGTACTTTTCTTTGCAGCTGTATCTCCGCTTCCGAAAACCGTATTCAGAAATCCCTTTTTCTTTTTACTGTATGTCATTTGCTACTCTACAGATGGGGTGCATTATCCACTTTAAATGATGCAGAGCTTTCCTCTGCATCCAAGAGACGTATTTGAAAAGTTCGTTTCCTTAGCGTAGCTTTTGCCATGATGAATACTTTTCGCCTATTTTCAACCTTTTCATTAGGTAAAATTCTTCAACTAGAAGGCGTAAATTTACATAACGTTTCCTTTTATATTTCTTATTTCAACTGTTGGCTTTTAAAATATCTGTGTATGATACCTTCCTTCTGCTATGAGAAATTTTTTGCGCGCCATTTGTTTACTTTCGTAACATGCTTTTTAGCCGCTGGTGGACTTAGGTACCTGTTTCTGTTTCCGTATATTTTATCGATTGTAGAAATCCAGCTGACTTTTTTATAACCGGTTACATTGACTTTGAATAACTTTTATACGTTTCATTCGCTTCTGAAAGGATTCCAAGGATGTGCTTATTACAACCGAAAATTCGGGGTCATGTTTCTTGTTTATTTTAAAGTGGGTAATCAGCAATATTATTATTAACTGTTCACACGAAAACTGGGTAGGGAAGAAAGACAAATTTGTGATTTTAGCAGCATTGTCAGTCTTCACCACATTTAGTTTTTCACAACGAATCTGCATATTTCCTACTGAGATGTGCTATAAATCAAATCTGCCGCCCCGGTGGCGCAGTGGTCTAAGGCGCTGGCCTCTGATCATTCGTCCGTAAGGGGTCCGGGTTCGAATCCCGGTCAGGCATGGATGTTGTGTTTGTCTTACGGCACTGGCTCTCTCCCTTCCCTGGAACCAGTGACCCTAAATTAGGGACGGGCGACTGCTTATAGCCCATCGAGTTGCTCACGGTGGTCGTTAAACCTCCAATCAAAAAAAAAAAAAAAAATAAAATAAAATAAATCAAATCCAGCAATGTATTTCTGATTACTTACTGTATCTGTGTTTCTGAACCCATAGATTTGTATATTAAATGATTAAATGTTAATCATGAAACAGATTTAAGGTAACCCATTTCTTCCGCGATTTGCCAATTTTGATTGAACAAAATTTAAGACATATTTTAAACGAACCTATGTAAAGCAGTGAAACGAAAATTCTGAATATATAATGTGAATCCGAAAGAAAATCGTTGTGCAAAAGAACATGAAGAGTTTTTGACGTTAGATGGTTGGGATATTTATCTCTTAACTTTGTTGTAATTTGTCAAAAAACTAGTCTCTTGTTTTGTCAAAGAGGAATCTAAATTACTAGTGTTTGGCATAAGTCTGATAAATTAATTTTTGAATTTCTTTGCTGATAATCTTAAAGCTTTCGCCACTTCTGTTACTTCAAACTTTTTCAACAAAACATTTTGCTTAAAAAACGATATCAGTACATTTAATTTCCTGTTATATTTAATAAAAGTTAATATCACCTTCCAACTTTCCCTAAAGGAATGTACTTACTATAATATCTTTTGCAAATGTTCAGTAGTATTAAGAATTAATATGTATTTTTCTAAATCTGACCAAAGGGATGCAACAGTATCAAAGTACTATGCCTAAATTGTTAAAAATGAAAGAAGATACTTATGTATATTGCTGCAACGCTCCGGATGATTTTTCATATTATTTTAATCATAGCATCAGGGGACAAACTGATCGACCCAGGGTACCACAAATAAAGACGAGTTTTAGACAAATGAAACCTTGCTGGCTTTTTTACCCGCTAAAGACAGTAGTTGATACGACTTGTACACGCCAAAGCAAAGCAATCAACATTTACTATCATCACAAAGAAGCTGCGAGGATTTCTAGCACAATATTCACTTTAATTTGTGACCCAAATATTTACACAATTTATGAAAATGAGTTTTCGATGTTCATAGGTCGCAGCAACCAACATTATATTTCCTAATAATCCTCTCATTTGTTGACCTATATACATTTCCTAATAATCTTGGAAGAGTCACCCCGCCAGGTATTTGTTGACCTATATATATTTCCTAACAACTTTAAAGGCCGCCCCGGTGGCGCAGTGGTCTAAGGCGTTGGCCTCTGATCATTCGTCCGAAAGGGGTCCGAGTTCGAATCCCGGTGAGGCATGGATGTTGTGTTTGTCTTACGGCACTGGCTCTCTCCCTTCCCTGGAACCAGTGACCCTAAATTAGGGACGGGTGACTGCTTATAGCCCATTGAGTTGCTCACGGTGGTCGTTAAACCTCCAATCAAAAAAAAAAAAAAAAAAAAAACTTGGGAGGGTCACCCCGCCAGGTAAGTTTGACTCGCCGGAGAACAGCTGGCATAATAAGTAGATAACTAGTTCTACTTACGGATATCTTGAATTGATAATCCAAAAATAATCTAATCGCATACCCAAACAACACACAATCTACTCTCGAATCATTCACTGGTTTCGTGGTGGTTGCTTTTTCAAACCTCACACTCACTTTGGAGAACGCTAAAAGCGATGCTCAGAAACATATGTTCCTCGGTAAGCCACTTCATGCTGGTGGAAATTGTCAGGCAACTTACCCTACTCAACACATACTTATGCTCACGTGGGGCTACTGGACAACTTGGAAAGGTCACCCTGCGATTTCTCTGTTGGATCTTGTCTTCGTGGATACCCGCTAACATGAGGGAAGGATAACCTCCCCGGTCATCTGTTCCTGCTCCGGGTCATCGTGCTGGTCACTCTTTGTATGTGAGAACTCAAGTATATATATAGCGTTGATCCTCCTGAGTAACTCCTAGCGAAGAATTATTTTTCGTATATTCTGTTTACTGCTCTAAGGATACAGCTAAGCTCTCTCTCTCGAGTCTCTTGGTAAAACCTCAAAACACAAGAATACTAGAGATCTGTTTACCACCTTTTATATTCACAAATTACGATCTTTAGTGGCCCTTTCTGCCTTTTTCCTCATAAATTTGCCCTGCAAAGGGTTTCACTCAGCGCCAACAGCATTCTCTCGAAAGCCCTTTCAGACTCCGAAACGTGGCGTTGTTTAGGCTACCAAGCTTCAAGTGGAAACTTCACAAAGATTTCACCCCAAAGTTAAGTTCGAACTTTTTTTCCCTTCGACCACACCTCCAGTCTGGGTGGTGATTTCCCATTGCTCTAAACACACTTGCGGACATTTACCCCTTGCCTTAAACCCAATCAGAGCCCACAAATTAATTAGCTCTAAATTAATTCTGTGCGATTGACCATGCCCATTCTATCAAAAAATAATGGAACTTAGGTTGTAATCACATGATGTGTTCGAGCGAAGACAAATTTTCCTGTTTCAACCTGGTAAGGTATAATTGCGAACTGTTCGACTTCCCGCATCGCATTTCGTTTCCTTTGTGTTTACGAAAGTGATCTTTCGTTTGTAGCTCCGCTAACACACAATTCAAGTGCAAAAAATTTTAGTGCACTGTTCATATGTTCTCTAGAGAATTCTTGGATCAGAGAACATTTTGTTCTTTAAAGAAATTTCATTTTGTGGATAGTTTCAGTTCTTCTAAGGAATCTTTTTCATTCTTTCACTTTTTCCGAATTTCAACAGCGTCGTATTAAGTCTCTTTCACACTTCATGGCTTGTACTATAAAATAACGCACACAAATATGCACTGTTTAGTTATTAGTTTATATAGCGTACGAAATATTTTGCACCGTGATCACTTCAAGACTCTCCGAATGTTTTAGATTGGTAAAAGAACCAGGAGAAAAAATATCGAAGAAGAACAAAATAATGGTAGTTTCCAGTAGCGCAATATAATTCTCGAAGCTGCCGTTTACGATGTCTCAGATGAATGAAATAGTTGTTTTCGAATAGAATATTTGACGACAGAATGTTTTCATATGCCAAATAATTTCGGATAGAAATAAAATGGGGAATCTTAAGCTGGGGTGCAATTCATAGGTACGAGAAAGCATTCTTTTGTTTAACCTTTCTTATTTGTTTCAGAAGTTATTTTAAATTGTGTCGTTTCCGGCATACAACTCATGTTTGTATATTTTCATAAACATACACAGTTTCCGCCTCATGTTAAGCTACAAAAGCATCATATGGGACTAGTTGTCTGGTTTCCAACTGTCGTTAACAATTGTGCAGCTTTATGATCGCATTTCTTTTTCTGTTGAGAAAAGAAAAAGTAGACGCTGAAGGCACCCTGCGACTCCTACTGCACTGTTTTCATACATAAATCGAGGTTTATAACATTGCATACAGGCAATCTCCTAGATGATATGGAAATTTAACATAACTGGTGCACCAATTGTTGAGGAATATTTACATATCACCTTAAACAATGTTGAATTGTTTATCTGCCTTTGTCCACTGTCCATGTCCCATGGAACTCAAAGCAAACTAGCAACGAATGTTCGTTCCCTCAGTAGTGATCAAAATCTTCTGTGGATGATAGCAGGTGCCTTGGTTGGAATTTCGTTTCATCACGCTTGATCCTTACGAATTCAGTAATTCATTCAGCTCCTGAAGTTTTCGCTTGGTTGCTCAGCGGAAGCAATTGACGATGCCGAAAATGGCGAACCTCATACTGGTCGTTATGATATAATTAGATTTGCGTAGTTGGGTGACTTTTTCTCATCAGGGAAGGAACTTAAGACGGTGTTTGCAAACATTATGAAGATAACACTTATGATGTTTTCATAACTGGCCATGGAAAAACGCAAAGGAGCATCAAAAATATTTGACATGATTATGCTTCCAAATCTGTTTTATTCATGAATTTAGGCCATTTCTGAATTAAAAGATGTTCTCGGTGTGCTGTTTTTCATATATCTTTCGCATGAAAACATAGAAATATTAGTTTGTATGGGGAAAATGGCTATTTTTTGTCTAAATGCCTGTTTGTATCCAAACCACTGGTGGATTCTATATTTCCGAAGATCCCTTTTGACCCCTTCGGGGAAATTATTGGCAGAATGAAGTTTATGTTCCTCTGTATTATAGCATTCAAAGCATTATAGTTGAACATATTATTGACACCAAAATTTCTAGATCGGGCTGTTGTTCTATCATTAATATTCCATTTTGCATATTAAAATTATAAGCAGAATTCCTGTGTGACCCAGAAACTTTGGTGCTGAGCTGAGTTCATAAAGTGGAATTTGTTGCTTTTTTACAGTAAAAGATTTCAAGAAAATCAAATATTATTTACTAGGACTCCGTTGTACAGCTTCAATTACTTACAATGTGAAATACTTGAATACATGTACGATTTTCCAGGAGAAATATCGCTCTTTAACTGCAGATGCTTCCACTGGAAATCAGTTGAATTAAAACAGCTGAGATGTGTTGAAAAACTAGATTTGCCGCTTAGTATTAATTGATGGTTTAAGACATGGTGAAAAAGACTCATACTTTTTAACATGTTGCAAAAGCAATTATATTATTGTTGTTTACCCTTCATGCTAATATATTTGATAAAACCACTGAAAGGGTTAACATGCCCTGTTCAACACAGAAAATGTGACATCAGGAAGTAGTTTTCGGAGGGCCATGTAAGTTTTTGGGTATGTGTCGAAAGTTGGGTTATATAAATGAACATTGTTGTGAACGAATCACATATAGATGAGAGAGAATTTGCATAGTTATTCTTTGTTGTCCTCACATGGGTGTATGGGCCACTTCATCGGAGTAGTCTCCGTGTCGCAAATACGTGTAAGAATGAGAATTCCGGGTTGACGTCATCGAGAACCCTACCATATTACGAACACCTTTACCAAAGGCTCCATCATAGCTTTAAGTAATACTGGTTGGTTCATGCGCCTCATCGCTGCTGAACCACATCAATATGCAACAACTGAGAGCCAAATGTGGAGATAATGATTGGAGAAAAGAAACGTGTGTCACGGTAGTTAGACTGGGGTCACATAGGCGGAACACCGAACGCCTTGATCACCGCATCTCACGACAAGCCGTAGCGGCCCCACAGTCCAGAGCGGACGACATTAGACGAAATTCAGGCAAGCTGTGAACATCTCCGTATCGGCTTGAACTCTGAATCGCAGTTTGTATGAAAAAGGTTAGAGCTTTCGCCCTGCCATTGCTACTACTGCCCTTCCAGTAACACCTCGTCGCGCAAAGTTGCAGTAGCGCCGTATCAGACATGGGCGTCGTAATCAGCGACGAATGTCGCTTCTCTCTCAACGCCGATAATCATACATTAAGAGCCTGGAGAAGAGGTGCTCACCGAGCAGATATGGTTGCTGACCGTGAGAGCCATACAGCTCTCAGTTTGGTGTCATGGTTTGAGACCCATTAGTTTCAACACCCATTCACCTTTGGAACGCAAAGTGGGTGCAATGACAGTAAGACGATACTTCGACGAGGTTCTGCAGCTGTTTTTTGCCATGTTTCCATGGTATCCCTGATGCCTAATTTCAATAAAATAACCCTCGCCTGAGCATCAGCAGACTGCGCGTACAAGGTGTGCAGGTGTTATCATGGGAAACGCGATACACAGACTTCTTAGGAATTGAGGACGTGTGTGACGTCATTTGCAGACGATTTAACGCCAGTGAACGATCCTCCTCGCAGTGTCGAATTGTGGACACAGGTCAACGATGCATGCTCATCGATATCTCAGAGCAGTATTCGGGGACTTATCCATGTTGCCGAATGTATAACCCAACATGGCTGTTACATAACCTACTGACTCAGTCCCCATTGTACTGTGTTCTCATCCATCACATGAATGTAATCCATCAGAAATTAAATCGTTTTCCAACCAATTTGTCTACACGTATGGTAAGTTTGATCTTATTTCGTGCAGTCCTTCATAGTGTGGCATTTTTCATGTCAAGTTGTGAACTACGCACCATGGAAATCACACCACGAAATAAATATTAGGGTACCATATACGATACGTTTATTAATCTACGTCGTGTTGAGCTTTATCCTGCTGCTGCTTACTATACGATGTATTCTGATATCCCACAGGACGTTATAGTAAATAAATTAGAGACAAAAATGTTTGAAATTTTGCATAACATTTCGAACAAGCCACACTATCGAAATCTTATAAAAAAATAAGAGGTAATAAACTGTCGAGCTACCCACTCAGTATGTCGAGCTACTTTCGATATACTGTCATATATGTTCCATGTGATTTTTTCAAAACCAGCTAGATTTTTGCATATACCTTCTGGAATGGAACGTTCATTTGTGTTCCTGATGATATCTTCTCAAGGGTCTCAGATATGTTAAACAGGCTATAGGACCTGTGATCGCTGAGGTTAAGATGAGTATCCACACCATGTGTTTCTGTAAAAACACGTGAAGCTTGTTGCTGGGCTTTGACTGGTTGTTGTGTATTGTGTGATATGTTATAGAAAAATTCTGGTAATAGATACATCACAATACGGTCAGAGTAGCATTTTTTTTTGTGTGGGTTTAACGAATAACATGTGCGACCCAATGAGCTATAAGCAGTTGCTCGTCCAAAATTTATGATCACTGGTTCCACGACGGGGAAAAAGCCAGTGCCGTAAGACAAACACACCATCCGTACCTCTGGGCTAGAACCCGAACCGATCTCAGAAGAACGGTTAGAAACCAGAATTAGAAAGCATTTAGATTCCATCTTTTAAAAGCTGATTTCAAAGTGCGCAGCTACTGAACGTCAACCGTACCTCGAACATCAGGTGAAAATTTCCTAAAGAAAGATAGATGCTAGTCGGTTTTCACTTATTTACTAACTTGCTCCATTGACCTTACAAAGCGTAGGCTGTCAGTTGCATCACTAACAAGTTATCGCTACCTCAGTATGTCCATGTAAGATCCAAAGTCAATTTTAGCCTCATCTAGATCTCATTTATATCTCATTCTATATCATCTAGCAATTTCAGTTTGGGTCTTCCATGTGGTCTTTTTCTACGACTTTGTGGGCTCCATCACGTCTTGAAATATCTCATCCTTTCTTATCATCCCATGGCCATAAAACAGCAATTTTATTCCTTCGTCACTACTATTATGTCAGGATCTGTAAATAACTCCGTCAGTTCCTTATTTTTCTTCTTCTTCATTCACCATTTCCTCGAACAGACCCGAAAAATCGTCTAAATTCACAACTTTCGAAAGCCACTAGTTTATATTCCATCTTCTCCCTGTAGGACCATTGGCTGGATTATCGTTTTGTATTTGCTTAGTTCTAAACATTTTGACAAGTTTTGACTTCATTTTTCTCAGTGTTTCTCAGTAAGGATTTCTTTCTCGATTTTATTTTCTTACTGTACCATACTTCTGAAATATTTGAATTCCCTTACTCTTTCAAAGTACATTTTATCCATTTCTAAGGAATAAGCTTGACATATGGCACTTGTCCTGCAGGATAAGGGATATTTAGTTTTCTTTATATTAACTTTTAACCCTACTTCCTATGACTCCTGAGCCGGTATTCTTATCATATATTTCAGTTCTTCTTTATCCTACCTAAAAGTATATCTTTCCACAGTGAGCTGGAGAATGTACCTTCTTCTTTGCCTTGAAACCTGTATACAGAACAGTTGCCTTCCTTATGGCTTTTTCCAGAACTTGATTAAATAGTAAAGAGAACAGGAATTTCCCTCTCGTTAGAATTAGTCTTTACTTCAAAAATGTCAGAAAACGTGCACTTCCCATTTCAATACTTTCGTTACCTAGCTAGTTGTTGTACATGCTTTCTTAACCTGTAAAATGCATACGAACATACTAAAATATTTTAAGAAAAGTTATGAATACAATACTTATCATGTTAAGATAGATAGAGCAGCAAAGATCATTCGCAATTAAATATTTCCTTTTCAAATCCGCTGTAGTTTCCAGAGCGTTTGACTCGGCTTCATCAGGACAAATGGAGTTTAAACATTTAAATCCCTGTGACATCATCAGCGTTCTAATAGTCATAGATTTCGGTGAGTTGTTTCCACGCGCTTGAAAGAAACGGAGTCGACGCCAAGTCGCTAAAAGGCCATGCAAAGTTGCGACATACACTATATTGACAAAAGTCACCGGACACCAAGAAAAGAAACACAACATACCATTTATTGACATACATTAGCACGGTGTCGGTCCACGTTTGGCCTTAATGCAGACACTGACCCTTAGAGACATGCTTTCGACAAGGTTTTGAAACACAGCGATAGGTATGAGTTTTCATTCAGTACATAATGCTGCCGCTAACTGTTGCTTAGTTGTAGGCCTTGCTTCTAAACTTCTTATGCAGCACTCTAATTTATCCCATAGGTGCTCTATGGGATTAAGATCAGGGCTATGTGCTGGCCAGTCCACATACGATACGGAATTGTCGTCAAACCACGCCGTAACAGTCCGTGCTTTAGGGCGCGGTGCATTATCCTGCTGGTAAGGCGCTGTTCCATAGTATTGCCACAGAGTTGGTAGGGCCTAATTGTCCAGAACATCGAAGTAGACATGCTGGTTAACAGGTTTGTCCACGATAACCAACAGGACGACACCATACCACGAAAAACTCTCCCACACGAGTACACTGCCAGCTCCAAACTTGACCATAGGAACAGTACACTGTGATAAATAGCGTTCCCCGGCAGCCGCCATACCCACACACGGCCATCAGACGGATGTATCGTGTATCTGGATTCATCAGTCCATAGGACCCGTTTCCATTGATCTACGGTCCATGATAAATGTTTTTTATACCATGCTAAACGACGAATAGCATTCCGAGTGGAGATGAAAAGCTTATGAGAAACCGCACGACCACGGTAACCCGTGGAATGAAATTCTGTGCGAATGGTACGCGCACATACCGAAGTTCCAGCATCTTTACTCATCTGCACGCTGAGCTCTTGTGCAGTAGTACTCCGTCGATTAGCTGTAATGACTCTCCTGAGGCTTTGACGTCATCGATCACTGATTTTCTTTGGTCTGCCGATACGTTTTGCTGCTTCAGGCACGCCATGTGTCTTCCACTTATTCAGAACATCCAAAACAGTTCACTTGGGTATGTTTAAACGCCTATCGGTTTCTCTTATGGACAACCCACTAATATAACACCCAACAATCTTTCCTTTCTCAAAGTCATTTCTCTCCCGCCGCGACATTTCCACTTAACCTCACAGTTGACCGCGATATGATCGCGGTCAGCTGCAGGCTTGCTTTGACTGCTCAACCTGCAGCTGAACGGGGGCTTGTTTTTATACCGTTTTCAGCTGTACCGTGCATCTTAACAACGCAGTGGATCCGTTCATTTGCTTTTGAAAGGGTGTCCGGTGACTTTTGTCAATATAGTGTATACGGAAAGCATCTGGAATATTGAGCTTGACCGTAGAATCAGGTTTATCAATAAGTTTAGCGTTTCGAAACAATAATTTATGGTTATTTTCTTGACAATTTTGGGCTACAGTAGACTTTCTTCAGTTCACAATTTCGCATGTAAGTCTTGTGTTCCTTCACACGGAAATTTAAGACCCTGCGGGGATGGCTTACACGTGAAAGTCCATATTCACAAGAGATCTGATTGATTCCCCAAGAATTTATGTCTTCTACATAGTCTTTTGATCCGTTAAAATTCATTGTGATTATGGTTTTGTTTACAATAGTCGATCTTAAAATAAAATATTTTATTACCCATGAAAGAAATACGGGATTACGCCATATAATACAAATTTCGAAGATGACAATCCGATTTTTGGCGTAAATGTGACAAGGATGGTAAGTCAGATAATATCCGAAAACTTGAAAAAAAAAATGTTTTTCATCGTCCTGGAGCGTTACTCGAACCCGCGTCTCCCAGAAAACACCCGGGTATGCTAACCACTACACCACCCAGAACTTGAAAAGGAAAAAAATAAATGTCAAGTTTTCGAATATTATCTGACTTACCATCCCTGTCACATTTACGCCAAAAATCGGATTGTCATCTTCGAAATTTGTATTATATGGCGTAATCCCGTATTTCTTTCATGATTTATCTGCTTCTCCGGGCAAACACGGGATAAGATTCTTAACCTCCAGATTCGCTAAACATGAATGCCGGTTGCTTCGACTAGCGAATCCTGTGATGGTTATATTCAAATTGATTGGAAACTTGGACGTTCTGGGTAGTGTGGTAGTTAGCATACCCGGGTGTTTTCTGGGAGACGCGGGTTCAAGTCCCACTCCACGACGATGAAAAAAATTTTTTTTAAAATTTTCGGATATTATCTGACTTTCCATCCTTGTCACATTTACGCCAAAAATCGGATTGTCATCTTCGAAATGTATATTTGATTACGAATAAACGTTGTTGATTTCATCTATCTCAAACGTTTTCCCAAATCGTATTAACTGCGATGAATCCGAAAGCATTGGTTCAGAGACAGCTGATATATTATGTACAATACTTTCATCAAAAAAGCCAGTAATTTAATGGAAATTGTGGCTCCAAATTTTAAACTAACTGTGTCTTAAAACATCCCGTTCTTAAGATTAATATCAAAAATCAGTTCTTTTATCAACACTCTTATAGTTTGTATTGCAGTTAGTCCGTAATTGTATTTGATGATTGTTCGCGTTCTTTGAATGCACGGACAATTTGAACACAACGATAGCGATGCAAAGAGCTTCAAGGCAACGGTCGGGTTAGATGCATCATTTAGTTATGGTTAATTACGTTTTCTGTAGTTAGGCTGAAGAGCCGTTTTGCTATTTTATTCATTTGTGTTCTAATAAAAAAATTTTATTAAATTGTTATGCCCACCATAAGTAAATTTATTGTGTATTTATCATATGGAACTGAACTCAAGGTCACGACAGTTGGATTAATGTTGAATTTAGTGGAACAAATGCTCCAATCCCTACGCCGTCGCTTAACAGCTAATCAATTAATTTCCAACACCTTCTGCAACTCATTTGTGCTGTTTCGACTAGCATTTGTCTGAAAGTTCTAGCTCTTTGGCATTTTTTTTTTGTGTTTACATTCATCGTACTGTTTCTTTCCATTGCAGTAATCAAATCGAGAATAAAAAGAAGCAAAGATTTCTTTCTTCCGGAAGATTTCTCCGCTTTCCGCCGGCGCGTATATTTATGGCGCACTTGTAATCACTCCTTATGGTTACGTGCTGCATGACTTTAAAATGTAAAGCTTGAAACTACAAGTAACAAACATTTATGGCTAGGAGAATGTGAAATTCTTAGATTTAAGAATCTGAACCATACCAGCTGTGAGATTAATGACACTATCAGTTTTTTCGTAGCCGATATTGCTTCAAAAACATGCTTAGATTTCTTGAAGAATTCGAAAAGAAATGCATCACTCTACTTCAACTTAGTTTACTCCAAATATTTCATTTGTGCGCATTTCGAAATGGTGTCTATGAGATCAATAGGATTTTGTATCACGTCCCACAGATGACGAATGCTTCTTTCGTCTCAAAATAGCTTTTTGGTTGTCACAAGATTTTCCAGATAAATGCGTTCCGTAGAAAGGTAACATATTTCCAGCTTAAGAAGAATATCCACAAGAGACGAAAATCCAAGTAAAAAAATAATATATTACATCATGAAAGAATACATATCAGAGGAAATGGAAAAAGATTTTTCTTTTCTTTTTTTTTTTTTTTGCAGCAAAGGAACACATAACCATTATTATCCAAGGCAGCCTACCCCTGACATTTATGGCCCTGCATTCCGCGAGTTCCAGTTACATTGAGATGTGTTGTTTATCTTTCGCTGGCCACTGTCTGGTAACCCACAGAGTATGCTCCAGGCACTCATTAAGGAAATACATCACGGCCCCAAGTCGTGTGTAGCAGTAATAGACTCTTCACTGCTCTCTGCATTATTATTTTCTTCTTATTGTTGTTTCTTGCATCTTGGAACTCTCAAGTGCACAAAGGATACGCTTTGTTGATTAGTTCTGAAGCATTTGATTGTTCGCCCCGGCGGAGCAACTCGGAAAATTGCCACTACTAAACGAGAACTTTGTTTAAAATGCTGCTCTCGCAGGAGAGGAAATAATAATAAGGGTCGCTTTTACTACTCTTCGAAAGACAAAAAGCACCAAAATGTTTTCTGTGTTTTTTTTTTTTTTGTTTTTTTTTATTTGTTTCTGTTTTTTTGAGTTTAAGATTTTTTCAATAAAAGCCGCAGTTTCACTGGGAGTAGAATGAGAAGTGAGGCCACGATTTCTTAATTAATGTAGCTCACATAAAAACAAGAATTTCCCCTAAAAACTCCTTCCTCTTGCGCTAAGCAAAACTGTATTTACTTTCAAGTTTTTTTTTCTTTATGTTTTGGACAGAATAGACGTAATGTGTGACCTGTAAAAACAACGAACCGAGTTAGAATTTGTGGCATTTTCCACTGACCTACAATTCACACAACTTACAGAGAATTCAGGCAAATTTATTTCAGTAATATTATCATGTAACATTAGCTTTATAGTAATCAAATGACTTCATAAATAGTATTCATGCATTCGCTTTTCTAAATAATTCCTCTCTTCGTAATCTTACGGAAAGTACCTTTTCTTAATAAGATATATAACTCAAAAGGCCTTCATCAAAAGAGTATGATATCTATTTCTAGTGAAAGAAACTTTTGAATTATAAATTATATTGTTTTGTTTTCATAACAGCAATAACTACAACAGATTAATATCCGAAAATTGAAAAACTTCAGTATTATAAATATGATTTCTCACGCAACGATAACAGTGTTTTCACAATTACACATGCTGGAATAGGTGCTGCTTTCATATGAGAATTTCTGAAAGTCCGTGGAGAGGTAGTCCTTCGTAAGTACGCATCTAACTTAAATTTCCTATCTACATTCCAGATATTGAGCAACACAGTATATTAACAGAAGAAAAGTGATCACTTATATAAAATCACATTTTAAAGTTAGGTTTCAAGTTTTAACTTCAATTGCGAGTCATCTGACGAAAGTGATTCTTAGAAACAAAGTCTATTGTAATTGATTATCAATTTTTTGTTTGATGACTATTGTAATTCAGTGGTGTATCTTGAGTCCAAGACCTGGGCAATCTCACACGCCCCCACCCCCACGCCCCCACGCCCCCACCCACAGTACTGTATTTATTTAAATTGTGAAGTTTAATTTTTAATTGTTAAGTAATAGAAGTAAATTTTTTTCAAAATGTTAGGTACATGGCATTGCTAACATGATACCAAATAATTATGAGGATTAGGATTTGAACACTTATTTGTACATGAACTCTATTCTTCTGAATACTTTATTTGTACATGAACTCCATTCTTCTTTCCTTTTGTGTGAACTTGAGTGTTACGTTTTCACAAAAATGTTTCTTCCGAGTACTTTTTCATATTTAAAAAGAATGTTTTTCTCTATTGACAAATCAGCCAAGTTGCTCGAATGTACATGTCCTTGTGTGGCTCTAAGATATTTCTTGATTCTTTTTAATACGGAGAGACTGCTTTCTGCAGTTGCAGTTGCTGATGGAAAGTTTAACATTAGGTCTGCTAATTAGTACACCTCAGTAAACACTATGTCCAATTTATTCAACTTTATGTAACAAGTAATGACTTACTAATTTGTTTTGTATTCATCACGGGAATAAAACACCTTCAGTTCATTTTTCAGTCGAGCTGCATCAAAATTTGAAGCAAAGTTTTTTAAGTTCTGACAGTAGATGTTCAGGAAAGCTTTCACAAAATTTATCAAAACATCCAACAAAGCCACGAGTTTAAGATACAATATCACTGATTTTAATTCATTGACACTTCACACAAACTGAGACAAATCTCGCGAAACACGCGCTGTTACACGCTGAAGCATGCGAGTGACTGAGATAGTCCAAGGCCTCTCTTATTCTGAGCAAACCGTTGCGCAAAGCAATCTTCCATTCACCTGCATACGCGCATTCATGTTGTCATGGAAGCGCTAGCAGGCGATTGTATTGAAGCTCTGTGCATCAGAATAGCGAATACTCGCGAAGGCCTACTTTCGTTATGCAGTTGGTCATCGCTCGCCAGACTGATTCTCATAGCTGGAAAAAGCGAATCTGCTCGTGCTTTTTTTTTTTTTGTACCGAAAGCATCGACATATCTTAATACCGTTGATAATTGACTTTTATTTGTGTATATTTAATTGACTTTTATTTGTGTATATTTAATTGACTTTTATTTGTGTATATTTAATTGACTTTTATTTGTGCATTCTCTGGGCTTTGCAGCTAGCCTAGAATATCCGCCACTGATTGCAATACGTGTCAAGAGACAGCTAAACAACATTTTTAGGTTCGTTTTACCTTGCGTAAGAATTATTTCTCCCTTTAAACAGAAATCTCAGTTCTCTAAATTAGTATTGGTCTCAGCCGGCATAACACGAGGTGATCAGTGTCTTGACTCAAGAATAAAAAACTGATTCTTAAATCTAAAATTAATTCGCGACTCATTACTCTGAATACGTAGTTGGGGCTTTTTGGACACATCCTTGAGCAAAAAAAGAAAAAAATATTTGACTGTTTACAGAGTAGTATCTGTCCTGACCTTTGCGAGTGTGCATGTTTGGTTTTAGCTGTAACGTACTATGCCAAATGTTGCCATAAAATGCAATATTTTTGACCACAAGAGCAGGAGATAGCTTTATCTTCTCTCCCACTGACGCAAACAACAATGCAAAACTATCTTCCTTCATAATATAAGAATAATTTCTTGGTTCTGGTACAACTGCAATTAGCATATATTTTAATAGTTGAGGTGCTTTCGTTAAAGGTTCCAGACAAATTTTTCCATCATTGTAACAGTTCTAACATTTACCTGATGATCTGTATTCTGTTATTTTGTTTTAAAAGGTATGTATTCAACTGCTGGGTTAGCCATTCTTTGTTCACGGACTTATAGCATAATATTTGATTAACTGCATTGAGCACTTCAGCATTTTGTCTACATAAGCATAATTTTTCAGTACTGTATTGAGAAATTCAGAATCTTTCCCTTTTCTTCTGACTTTCTCAAATGAAATGAATCTGTGCTTTCTTTCTTAGCAACTATTCATTTGTTTTCTTTCCTTGCACACAGTTCGGCCCAAGAGTGTTTATTGGCTACTTTTCTCTATTTTTTGATCTGCCTATTGGGAAGCATCGCTTCTTCAGTAAATGCTTGAGAGAACAAATTAAAAACAGAATTCACTTAACTGAGCTAAAAAAATAAGACGAATAATTACGTTTTGTACGAATTTTGAAAAACATTCATAATCAGAGATCGTACGATCAATTACGTGGCATAATAATACTTTATAATAGTAATGTATTTTCATTATGTTAATCTGTTCTTTAAATTCAGATAAATAATATTGATGATGGATATTTCAATGATCCATATTTTTCTTTCTGATTTGCTTTCCTTTAAGGCTCTACGAGACCTGACCTATATGATTTTCCAAAATGCTCTCGTTGACAGAACATGCCTGAGCTAAAATATAAGACCGAAGTACAATGCGCATGACATGCCTATGAAATGTTGCCAGCAACTCCAGGAGGCAAGTGGTCTGAGATCTGTCCTCTGACCATTCATGTGCGATAGGTACGGGTCGAATCCCGGATCTGGCATGGAAAAAGTTCTGTGCTTACCAATTAGTGCCAACTTCCTCCCTGAAATTAGTGATGTAAATTAAGGAAGGGCATCTTCTTACAGCCCTTAGAGTTGCTCTTAGTGGTCGTTAGTTCCTCCCCTCCCCCTAAAAAAGATAAACCTTTGTCTACCACGTTTGTGGTGCCATATTCTTGACATCTTAAGCCAATGAGAAATTTTCGCTTATTGAAACTACTGTGGCAGAAACCCTTACCACAATTTATGCAATGTTTCCGTTAATGCACTCGTATATTCAATAAGCGAAATATTGCTGTTCAGTAAAAGTCAGCAGATGGTTTGTGATCAAGCTTCTGCAATAGGTGGGATAATCTGTTGGCGCTACGGCGCTAGTCCAGTGGTACAAAACTGAGGACAGTACCTCCTCATAGACGTAGACCGTGAGACAACAGCAAAATAACTCATCATGGTGATTCGAGAAGGTGGTTACACTTAGAATCTCTGGCTTATGTTTCCAATGGTAAAACTTCTTTACATATTTTCTTCGCAATTTATGTATTCCCAAGAATAAAAATTTGCTCATCGATAAAGCTAACTTTAAGTTATAGCATAGGATACTTAATACTTGCTAAAACAGAAACATAATTAAGCAATCCAACATGTGTTTGTCTATTGACGTCATCAATGTACAGGTCGCGCCATCTATTAACAGGTCTGAACATTACTTAGAGAAAGATGATTGATTTTTAATGTAATTACGGTTATCTTTTAGCAAGTATTAAGTACCCCATGCTATAACTTAAAGTTGGTTTTATCGATGTGCAAATTTTCATACTTGGGAATACATTAATTGCGAAGAAAATATGTAAAGAAGTTTAACAATTGGAAACATAAGGCAGAGATTTCAGGTGGAACCACCTTAAACAATAAAGATGACATCGATTTTTCGGTTGTAATGAGCACGTCTTTTGAATCCTTTCCGACGCGAATAGAATTTATCAAAGTTGCTTATAGTCAATAGAGCCAGGTAGGAAGCAAAAATCAGCTGGATTTCTACAATCGATAAAACATTCAGAAACAGAAACCGGTACTTAATCGCACCAACGGCTGAAAACTATGTTACGAAGATTAACAAATGGCGCACCAAAGGTTTCTCATAGCAGAGGAAAGGTATCAGAGACAATGAGTTTTTGTAATCGAACAGTTAAAAGAAAAAAGCATAGGAGGAAACATGATATAACTCTACGCCTTCTGGCGGAAGAGTTTTGTATAACGGAAAAGTTGAAAATATGTGAAAAATACTATCTCATGACAAAAGCTATGCTAAGGAAAAATAACTTTTCAAATACGTCTCACAGAAGCAGATATAGCGAGAAAACGTTTTTGACCATTACGCCTTCTAGCGGAAAAGCTGTGCATTGTTTAAAGAGGATAACGTTCCCCATCTTTATTGTAATGAATAGCATACAGTAAAAAAAGAAATTCCTTTATAGGGTTTTAAAGGCGGAGAGACAGGTGCAAACAGAAGTACCCAAACATCACCTAGTGACAGAATTGCGAACTACAAAAACTCCTCAAGTAGAAACTTAAAGCGTTCCACAAGGTTAATGATATCCGGTGTTAAAGAATTTTTCGAGAAAAACAGATTTGATATTTGCGCCACCTGGCGGCGATATTGTGCTTTATTTAGGGAAGGAAATACACTGCAAATGTTCTCAAAGTTAATAGTATCTGACCGAAAATTTGTTTTCAATTGGGTTTTTAGTCCCGCAGATATTGCTGAAAATATGCTGTAAACGGAATCGTGAATTTACACTTGTGCGGTAAGAAATGTTTGAAATTATTTGACTACCATTCCGCACCGGAAGCGCTCTTCGATAAATAAAGAATTTTTCAGATCGGCCTCTTAGAAGCAGAGATATCGACAAAAATAAGACATACACGTCTACGCCCCCTGGCGGAAAAACTATGCACTATTTTAAGCAGAAGTTGTTCTCAAACGGTTTTCTGTTGTGAGCTGTATTGGTCCATGAAATAATTTTTTCAGCCGAGTTTCCAGAAACAGATATTTTGATGCAAATACATCAGAAACAAATAAACGCTTTCGATCCCTGGTGGACAAATTATTAATTATGAGAAATTCGGAATTATTTCTTGAACATTTTCCACTAGGAACAGTATTCAATGCATAAAGAATTTTTCGGATAGAACTTTCAGAAGCGAAAATATCATGGAAATCGCAATTTACCTTTACGCCCCCTAGCGGAAAATCTATACATTACTTGAAAAAGAAACTGTACCGAAAATAGCCTTCGTTATAAAGACATTGAATGGAGGGAGGATTTTTTTTCAATCTGATAAAACAAAAATATAGAATAAAATGTATTTTCAATTCGGTAGAATCAGCATTTACGTGTTCTAGCGGCAAAGTTGTACATCCTGAAGAAACCGGAAAGCAAGGATCGTGGTTTTCACATTTCAAGCTTCCCAGCGCAACAAGAATTTTTCACATCGGACTTATATTTGCAGAGATATGGTGTTAACAGGCGGACGAATGGACAGATGGACGAACTGACGGACAAGGCGATACTGTAAGCACGTGATTTCTTTATAAAAAGACGTGCTAAAAATGAATATGGTAGTTGTTGTTATAAAGATCTACCTATCTAGCCGAACATTTACATCTGTTCGGAAAGTCTGCCGATTCACTGATTAACACAACCGTCGAGAAGAATGGCTTCTTCATTAAGATATCGATCCTTTAACGCAAGTATCAATCAAATAGGACGACTGATTTTATATAGTTTTCTGTGGTTTACTCATTCAAATAATTTTTCTCAGTTTGTGTTTTAAGTTTAGTCCCAAAATGTTTCAACAAGCTCTTGACATGAAATTGAATTAAAAAAAGAATGATGACACCGAATTACATCCAGATATACTGTATAAACAGCTACTTACTTTCACCAGCGTCTAAAAAGTACGCTACGAAAATTAACAGATGGCGCACAAAAGGTTTTTAATAAAAGAAGGAAGGTAACGGGACAAACGAAATTTATAATCGAACAGTCAAAGATAGAAATATAGAGGGACACATGATGTAACTCTACGCATTCTACCAGAAGAATTTAGCATAATGCGTAAGTCGAAAATAGGCGGAATATATTCTTCATGGCAAAAGCTATACTGAAGAAAAATAACTTTTTATATACGTCTCCCGGAAACAGAGATAGCGAAAAAGAAGGTATTGACATTTACGTCCCCTAGCGGAAAATCTGTGCATTATTTAAAGAGGATAATGCTCCGCATCTCAATTGTAGCGGATGGCAGACAGTCAAAAAGGAATTTCTCAATAGGGTTTTTGGAAGCGGAGATACAACTGCAAAGAGAAGTACACAAGCACCACCTAACGACAGAACTGTGAACTATAAAACTTCTCAAATACTAACCTAAAGTGTTCCACAAGGTAAATGGCACCCGGGGTTGAATTTTTTATTTGAAATAGCATTTGTAGAAGCAGAGATATTTAGAAAAACAGATTAGACATTGGCGCTCTCTAGAGGCGAAATTGTGCATTATTTTGGGAATAAAATACACACAGACTTTTCGCAGTAAAACCAAAAAATGTTTTTTTATATCGGGTTTTTAGTCTCGCAGATACAGCTATCAATGGAAATGTGAGATAACACCCTCTTCTGGCACACTTGAGCGTTAAGAAAAATTTGAAATTATATAAGAAATATTTCTCAGGGGAAACGCTCTGCAACAAAGAAATTAATTTTTAAATCGTACCCTTACAAGCAGAGATATCGACAAAAAATATATACATCTAGCCCTCTGGCACGAAAACTTTGCATTATTTTAAGAATAAGTAATTGTGAAAAACGTTTCCCAGGTAAGCGCTATCGATCCACGAAATAATTGTTTCAATCGAGTTTTCAGAAGCTTAGATTTTTCAGCAAGAACATCAGATGCAGAAATAGAGACACTTACGCACCCTGGTGGCAAACAATTTTTTTTTATCAAAGACTAGAATTATATGAGAAACATTTTCCATCAAGAGTATCGGACTTTGAGCGAGGTCGTCTAGTCGGACTCCGCGAGGCCGGGTGGTCGTATCGTCGTATTGCGGAGCGAATTGGGCGGGAAGTATCGGTGGTTGTATACGGTGCAGGAAGAATTTTTCAAATAGGGGTTTTAGAACCAGATATATCGTAAAAAACGCAATTTAACTTTACGCCCCCTGCCGGAAAAAAGGATGATTTAGTTGAAAATTTTGAAATTAACAATATATGAGAAATATTTCGCACAGGAAACGCTATCCAACGAAAAACGGGTTTTTCAAATAGAACTCTTAGAAGTAGAGATATCGACAAAAATGAGACATACATCTACGTCCCTGGTGGAAAAACTATACGCTATTTTAAGTAGTCAGCACTCTCAAAAGGTTTTCCAAGGCGAGCGGTATGGGTCCCCGAAAATGTTTTTCAGTAGAGTTCTCTGAAGCATAGATTTTGCTGCAAATACTTAAGAAACTTTCACTTTTACGCCCCCTAGTGGCCAAACCATTCTTTATCAAACATTAAGAATTATATGCAAAACATTTCGCATGAGAAGATATTTCCTATGCAGGAAGAATTTTTCAAATCGAACGTATAGAAGCACAGATATCGGGGAAAACGCAATTTACCTTTACGACCCCTAGCAGAAAATATATGCATTACTTGAAAAAGAAACTGTGCTTATAATAGTCCTCGTTATAAATGACATCGAATGGAACAAAGAATTTATTCAGTCAAATATTTACAAATAAATACAACGGCCGTTCCATGAAAACTGAGAGTGAAATTACACCAAATGAAGAAATATAGGTACAGCAAAATAATGTATATGTTATTTTTTCTCAAAATATCTTCCCTCGGATGATATGCATCGGTCCCATGGTTCAGTCCACTTTTCAAAGCATGTGGCGAAGGAATTTTGTGGAAGCTGCTTTAGCGACCCCTGTGCAGCTTGAATAATGTCAGCATCTGCGTTGAATGTTGTCTCACGGAACATCTCCTTCATTGTTGGAAACAACCAGAAATTGCAGAAGGCGAGGTCAGGACTCTAGGCAGGCTGCGACATGCTTTCAATACTGCATTTCGTAGGAAACTGCTGAACTCCAGCAGCCGCACGTAGGCGGGGGTTATCATGGTGTAGGGTCCACTTGGCCACCAGTTCCGGTCCCTTAATCGATATTACTCAGCATTGAGAGTAATTTGTAGATTTGTGGAGGAACGGCATGCTGGTATACTACACATTTATGATCAAAGAAGATTGTCATAATCACATTTCCAGCTGATTTGGTTTGGCGGACTTTTTCCGGAAGAAAAGAGCATGTGTGTTTCCAGACACTAGTTGCGCGCTTCGTGAGGGGGTCGAAATAGTGGACCCATGTTTCATCGGCAGATATTACTGTGTTCAGAAAGTTTGGATCCTATGCAATCATTTGTTTTCACTCATGACACACCTGAACTTTGGCTAACAATCGTTCCCTCGTCAGGTGATGAGGTACCCATCTGGATCACACACGATGCAGCAATAATTTGTCGCGTGGAATACGGAATGTCGACGTTTTTTACGCTTTCCAACCGTAGATTGAAGAAGCGTATATGCTCCAGCTTTGTCCGTCCGTCTGTCAGTCCGTCCGCACGATAACTCACGTGAAAATAGTTCGATTTCAATGAAATTTTAGTATGTGGTAGGGGACCACCTGGGGCCGGACCCTATTGAAAATGGGCGAAACAGGGTCAAAGGTCAGTACATAGGAGCCGGATCCATTCCATTGCTCTTATGCGTCAAAACTTGCGTAAAAATGGTTCGATTTCGATGGAATTTTAGTATGTGGTAGGGAATTCCCTGGGGACGATTCCTATTGAATATAAATGAAATGCGGTCAAAGGTCAGCACATAGGAGCGGGATCCATTCATTTGCCATTATGCATCATAACTTGCGTAAAAATGGTTTGATTTCAATGAAATTTTAGTATGTGGTGAAGAACCAACTGGGAACGAACCCTTTTGATAATGGGCGGAATGGGGTCAAAGGTCAGGACATAAAAGCGGGGTCCATTTCATTGCCTTTATGCGTCATAACATGCGTAAGTATGGTTCGATTTCGATGAAATTTTAGTATGCGGTAGGGAACCACTGGGCACGAACCCTATTGAAAATTGGCGAAATGGGATCAAAGGTCAGGCAGGGCATAAGAACGGGCTTTATTCCATTGCCCTTGTGCGTCATAACTTGCGTAAAAATGGTTCGATTTCGATGAAATTTTGGTATGTTGTAAGGAACGAAACCTGTTGAAAATAGGCAGAATGGGGTCAAAGGTTAGGACATAAAAGCGGGATCCATTTCATTGCCTTTGTGCGTCATAACATGCGTAAATATGGTTCGATTTCGAAGAAATTTTAGTATGTGGTAGAGAACCACCTGGTCACGAAACCTATTGAAAATGGGCGAATGGTGCCAAAGGTCAGGCAGGGCATAAGAGCGGGATTTATTCCATTGCCCTTATGTGTCCTAACTTGCGTAAAAATGATTCGATTTCGATGAAATTTTAGTATTTGGTAAGGAACCACCTGGGGACGAACCCTGTTGAAAATGGGCGAACTGGGGTCAAAGGTCAGGACACTGGAGTGAGATCCATTCCATTGCCCTTGTGCATCATAACTTATCTAAAAATGTTTCGATTGCGACAAAACGTTATCACGTTATTCCAGAGGTATAGTGAACCGGTTCTGTTGAATATCAACGAAATGGGGTAAAAGGTCATTGTACAAAAGCAAGATTTATTCCACAGCCATTATTCTCATAACTTGCGTAAAACTGCTTCTATTGCGACAAAACTTTAGTATGTTATTCTTGAGGTATACTGAACCGGTTCTGTTGAATATCATCGAAATGGGGTCAAAGGTCAGGCCGCAGGAGCGAGACTTATTCCACAGCCATCATCCACATAACTTGAGTAATAATTTCTGGTATGTTGGAAAGCGTATCATAATCAATGTATTGCATGATTTTACTAACTTGTTGAAATATTAGTTGACGCCGCTGTCTTCACACGTCATTCGTCCGTCTTTTTGCAGGATTGCCCAAACAGTGTTAAAAATACGCTCCGTAACAACACTTTCAGGTCGACCAGGCCTAGCAGCGAGTTCTGCCGACAAACGCTCTTTTTTTAAATCATTGTGCCATCTAGAAAACGTTGACTCACCCAGCCATTTATCTTTGTAAGCTTTTTTTCATTAAATCAAATGTTTCTGGAGCCATTTTACCAAAACGACAGCAAAATTTTACTGCACAACGCATTTCACTTCTTAACTCTGAATCATTCGCCTCCATAGCTGTATGGCGAAATGCAGACGTACCTTAAACAACTGCACAATAACAAAACCAGAATCGTCTTCCACGGCTAATAACTCTTGTCACAGATACTTCCTTAATTCAGTTAGTCATCTGCGTGGTTATTTTCCCCATTTGCACTGTTGCCAACTAAAAAGAATCACTCTCAGTTTTTATGGAACGGCCTTTGTATATACAATAAAATGTATTTTGAATTTGAGATCATCTGCATTTATGCTCTCTGGAGGCGAAGTTGTGCATCAGAAACAGTTCGGAATGCAATGATCATCATTATCACATATCAAGCTTCCCAATGCAAAAAGAATTCTTTTTAATCGGACTAATAGTTGCAGATATTATGGTGTCCACAGATGGACGGACGGACAAGTCGATAACATGTGCACGACCTTTTTTTTATAAAAGACGCGCTAAAAATATCAGGTACTTTGAGATGTTACATATTCTTCTTGATTCCTCACGAAGTTAAGCCTAAATTATCTCCAATCTTTCTTTTTTGTATAAATTAATATGAGAAACATTTTTCAAATTAAATTTATAAATGGTTATTCATAATTCATTCTTAAACATTAAAATCATTCAAGCAGGAAGAAACGGTACTCATGTAGAACCAACTTTAGAAACTGTTGATATGTTAATATTTCGCGACAAAAATACGTCTATCACTTAAATTCCACCTCAAAGCCATTTGGATTTTTACTCTCTATATTAATTCACGTTTCCTAAAAATTCACATAAAGAAGATACATGCTGAATTCTTGTGAAGAACTGTATCAGAGTTAAAGCTTGGTCCTGACACAAAACGTTATCATGAGAGATTTATAATCTGTATACTTTTTCAAATATATCAAAAATTGCGGGATAAGTAAGTGTAATATTTCTGTTTCGTAGAGATTCCCCGTTTTTTTTCATTTACAGTCTTCAAAAATGTTTGTAAATATTTGACTGTATACTCCTTGTTTTAAACCCCTTTCAGCTTTATCAAATCACGCTAACGAATAGACATTAGAATACAGCTCGTGCTCTACAGTATTATAAACAATGTACGTACAGTTACGTGATTGTGATAAAACTGAAGCCAGAAATGAACATTAACAACGAAGTAAAAACGATGCTTAAGGGAGTCATTAAGGTTAAAAGGAAACTGTGCAACACTTAGTTCTTTTTCTATGTCAAGCATTCCCGTTAACATTGTTTTTTCATTGTCAACATTGCTGAACGGTTGTTGTGAGGACCCACTTCAAAATTCCTTCTAAGCTGAACGATACTCATAAGCAACTAATTGACAACATATGAAATCATAGGGGAAAAGCGGGTGTTCGTCGGTCTTTGGACGAGTTGTTGAAAATATTCTCAGTCTGAACTAATTACGTATGCTGAAGCAGGAGAAAAACAAGATGGATGGCACCAAAATTTTGGTTTTAATGAGCACTCTTCTGAATCCCTTCCGACACAAATAAAATATTTAAAAGTTATTCATAGACAATTCAACCTGTTAAAAAATGAACCATTTTCTGCAATCGATCTGTGAGAAATAACTACTTTCTGGACTAACGGCTAAAAGTTATGTTAAAAGAAAATTAAGAAATTGTTCACCAAACGCTTCTCATAACTAAAAGGAGATATCGCAGTGGTCTAAGCGATGAGTTCTGACTATTCGTCCGAGATCAAATCCCTGTGAGGAATGGATATTGTGTTTGTCTTACGGCACTATCTCTCTCAATTACTTGGAACAAGTGGCCCTAAATAAGGGACGGGCGACTGCTCATAGCCCACTGAGTTATTCACGTTGGTCGTTAAAGCCCCAATAATAAAAAGAATGACATCAGAGGCAAACCGATTTTCAAATCGAACAGTTAGAAGAAGAAATATAATGCAGAAGACATGTTATATAACTGATGGCTTTATCTATTCACATTCTCTCCACGTACCTGAAGATTTTCGCGATCACTCTCACCCTTTGGATTTATTAGCTATAATTTAGTATCTTGTGCTGTTAAGCCCTACCAGATGTAGACGTCTCAGTTGCTGAGGCCATCTCTACGGATTTGTGAAGTCAGATGGTGAGAGATAAACAGACATAGCGCTGTGGAATCTTAGCCACCGTAACGTAAGGCGAACGCACTCGGCTAGGTATCAAGACATCTGGGGCACGATCTCAGCGGTGTCCGGATAACAATTTTTCGGTTACTATGTGTTAATCAAAAAACAACGGCCGCCGCGGTGGCGCAGTGGTCTAAGCGCTGGCTTGTGATCGTTCTTCCGTGATTCCTGAGCGAACTGAAATCGAACCATTTTTACGCGAGTTATCGTGCGGACAGACGGACAAAGCAGGAACAGTTACGCGTCTTCATCCTACGGTTGGAAAGCGTAAAAAGGAAACGCAGAAGACATACGGAGATTAATTGAATGCATTGCACAAGAAATAATGAGTAAAAAGACGCGATCTGACGGACTTTGAACGTGGAACGCTCGTGGGTTCTCGAAGTATTGGTGTGAGCATTAGCACAACGCTTACACTTCAGAAATATTGGAGGGCAGCAGTTGTTAATATTTACAGAGAGTGGTGGACCACGAGTCAAAAAAACGGGTCTGAGCGCAAGACGTGTTGTCGTCAACGGCCACTGGATGCTCGAACTGAGCGGAGAATAGTCAGACAACAGACCGGCAACACTTCGTCGGGTAACAGATAATCTGAATCAGGAACTAAGTCCGATGGCCTCTCAACGTACAGTTCGCTGTACATTATGCCTTAAGGGCTCCAGAAGCAGACAGCCTGTCCGTAAGCCATTGCTATCTGCAGCGAAGAAGAAGAAACACCGAGAGTTGGCTCAGGAACACAATAATTGGACAATAAATGTGTGGAAAAGGATGATGTGGTTTGACGAATCGCATTTTCAACTGCACCGTGCAGATGGAAGGGTGAGGATATAGAGACAGCAGCACAAAAGCATGGACTCAAATTGCATCGTCACTTCTTGTTAAGCCGGCGGGGGCAATGTTATGGTCTAGTGTATGTTTACGTGGGAGTGTCTTGGACGATGAAATTTTCAAGTTTTCGAATATTATCTGATTTATCATCCTTGTCACATTTACACCAAAAATCGGATTGACATCTTCAAAATTTGTATTATATGGTGTAATTCCGTATTTCTTTCATGATCAAACAAAGATGTTTATTATTATGCGTGGCGCTTGTCACTCTTTAAATTACAAACTATTCGCTCGATACAAGCTGCTTTTACAAGAATGAGAATCGCTCGCTATCTACTGGTATCAACAGTGAATATTGCTCTTCCCACATTGCTCATACATGAATTGCTCAACTAACATTGAGCATTGAGCTCTTGTCTCTGAGGATTTGATCTACGGCGTTTGCCTTCTGATCCACTGCCCAGATTCCCAACTTTGCGTTCATCGGGAGACATTCTGTGGCCTTTAGTTTAGGAAATATTTAACCAGAAGGAACAAAATTTGCAGAAGAACGGAAAATCAAAAAAAAGGTTTAATCAGATGTATACGCCACAATCTCAATCGATAACAATTCCCAAGTGGTACCTACTTTAAGCGCTCTGGCTCCAGGAAAGGGACATATAGAGTAGTAGAACGAACACAGACTCAATGCTGCTACCAGGACACGAACCTGATCCCAGCAAAAATTGTTAACGGCCAAACTTACTGCAACGGGGCGCTAGAACCTACACTATGAGTTGTATGTATTGTTCCTATAATGCTGCGACAAGAATAGCAACACAACAGGTCGTAGAATCTCGTCGACGTACCGTCGATCCGTGAGGATCACATGGATTACTGCCAAAGGTGTCCGACTATAGAAAAATGTAGGAAATGGCTCCCCAGACAGTCATTCTCTGTAAGCAAACCGTGTGTTGTTCTACGGAAAAGGCAGCATCCGTGCGCTGGCCGGCTCTTCTCCCGACACCTGTGCGCTGATCATCTGCTCCAAGTGCAAATAATGACTCATCACTGAGGACAACACGACGCAACTAGACATTATCCCACGTTGATAGGGGCTGAAACCCCTGCTACCGGTGCCGGCGATGCTTGCTTGTCAGTGGTAGGTGGTGGAGTGGCCTCCTCGAATGTAGTCCCCGTGCAGCAAGTCGTCCGGCAACGGTCAGGATGGCTACTTCCGTGCCTGTAGACGACGCAACATGTCCACGGATGACTGAGAGCGGCGATTTCGGTTTCGTTCGTGGGCTCTCACAATCGCTCTGTCCTCTAGTTCTGTCGTTGCCCTCGGTAGTCCACTGCCCTTGTGCTCCTGGGTTGTGCCATCTTCGACCCATTGGCCCCAACATCGTCCGATTGCCAAATCGCTACGATTCAAATGCCTGGCGATACGGCGACTTGACCAACAGGACCCTCTCAACCCAATTTTACGTCCTCTCTCAAACGTGTTCAACTTCTGGTATTGTGCACAGATCCGACGTCGAGACATCCTCACAATCCATTGTGGCAACCGTAATCCACTGTCACGTTTGTCCTTGAGTGCGAGCTTTGCTCTTGATATACCCTCCTCGATACGCGGTTCCCATGCGGGCCGCTATTTAGTAATTTATCGTTATGTTTTAATCATTTGCGTATTCGGACCTGAGGTACTTGCATGCGGAATTTCATCAGGATCGAACGACTATCTTGCGGTGATTCGTTTTTGCTTTTCTGCTTTGTTTTTGGAAAAGAGTGTATTTCAGGGATATTGTCTCACTGCGCAAATACAGTACTACCTATTCATGTCTTGATGTCTTTTCCTGTATTTTTACTTTTATGATCGGGATTTCGTCCTCCTCTATTTTTGACACTGATTTCATGTGTTCGTGGAAAAGCATTTTATGTTCCTGGAAGCTTCGTGGTTTGAGTGCTGCTATGAAATATAGACCCTTTCTGCCGTTGCTATGGAGCATAGAGTCCCCGAAAGGGAGCCTTTTATCGTCGCTTAAATCTTGTTTCCTTTTGAATCTGAAAGCCAATGACAGCAAAAATCCATTTCCTAAAACTATGCGTAATGTAAAATTCATTAGTTGCTGTTGTCGTGAAGGACACATATTATTTAAAGTAAACTGATGAGCCGTGAAATAACTTCCAGACTTTGAAAGCTTCGTGAAATGGAGCCGTGTTTTTTAATTTATTCTTAATTTAGCATGTTCTAAGGTAGTCAGCACGACATGAGTTTTACTTAAAATAACGTCTTCATGCAACACACCGTTCATAAGCTAATTCAGCTTCAGATTCTATATTATTCACATTGGGTTTCAGTACCAACTGTGTTTCTCTAAGGCTGAAATTTATCATTCCGTTAATCAGCAATCGCGTGGTAATACGTAATTCTTACGTTAAAACAATGACAAAATGTCCATAAATTCAAAATTATCAAGAGAGGCTTCTAAATTAAATTTAGAAATCGCTAATAACCATTCATTTAAATTCTAGGATCAGCATATGCATTCAATGGACAAAACATTAGAGATACCTACCTAATAACGTGTTTGTCCACTTCCAGCGTAGATAACAGCCTGCACACGCAGAGGCATTGACTCCACCAGATGCCAGAAGGTTTTGTAGGTAATGCTAGCCATGCCTGTTGCAGCATTTTCCGCAACTCTGTCCGAGACGTCGGTTCACGATCCATGGATCTGATGTTCGCTCCACGGCGTCCCAGAGAACTTCCAAAAGGTTT
The DNA here is from genome assembly GCA_039090855.1 of Macrothele yani. Classification (NCBI taxonomy): domain Eukaryota; kingdom Metazoa; phylum Arthropoda; class Arachnida; order Araneae; family Macrothelidae; genus Macrothele; species Macrothele yani. Next base: position 74,672,914 of record CM077002.1, on the reverse strand, counting down.
AAATCCAGGGACGTTTGGGTCAGTAAATGGTTTCAAACTGGGAAAAATGGAGCCGTTTCTCAATCCATGCCTAGTCGGTTGCGGCTCGGTGGGGCGGCGCATTGTCCTGCTGGAACAGACCATTCTCCGCAGGATGCGCGAAGTCTATTAAAACCTGTAGGCGATCAGCTAGCATATGCTGGTAGCGAGCAGCGGTTAAGGACCGCTCCGGGCACACTAAGGGACCTACTGTGTCCCATCAGAAAGCTTCTCAAACCATTACAGAGCTACCACCGCCTTAAACAGAGTCGACCTGGTACGACGGGGCCTCATTCTGTTGGAACCAAATCCGCACAGTTCTGTCAGTTTGGTACAGTCTAAAACAGGATACATCTTACCACACGACTCGGCGCCACTCGGCAGAGGTCCTGTTTTTTGATGATTTCGGGGACACCAGGCGAGGCATTATGCCTCGCCTGATAGGGCGACGACTCCCGTTGCACAGGGTATGCAACGTGAGCCATATATTTCGTTTGCTGACGCTGCTTTGGCCGCTGCCATTTAATGTGAATGTGATTTACGCCTCCGTTACCAAGTAGTTGGTCTGTGCGAACCTGGATGGTCTACGTCGACCTCGATCATCAATAGTATCAATGGCGTATACTCGGTAACCGCTCGCTCTTTGAGATCTGGTAAGTATGTGGATGGTTTCCTTCCTGGAACCCTACGGTTCTTACCACTTGGTTGATGGAATGATCCATCTGTCTTGTACCGAAAATGTGTCTGTTTTCAAAGTAGCTCAGATCACCACGCTTACCCAAATTCATCCATTGCAATACACTGTTCGGATGCCCATGTTAACATCCCATCGACCCTATTTCTAAAGTTTTGTGTGCTGGGTGTATACACTATATTGACAAAAGTCACCGGACACCTAGAAGAGAAACACAACATAGCATTTATTGACATACATTAGTACGGTGTCGGTCCACCTTTGGCCTTAATGCATGCACTTACCCTTCGAGATATGCTTTCGACAAGGTTTTGGAACACAGCGATAGGTATGCGTTTCCATTCAGTACATAATGCTGCCGCTAACTCTTGCTTAGTAGTAAGCCTGGTTTCAAACTTCTTATGCGGCGCTCTAATACATCCCATATGTGGTCTATGAGATTAAGGTCAGGGCTGTGTGCTGGTTAGTCCACACACGATACAGAATTATCGTCAAACAACACCGTAACAGTCCTTACTTTATGGCTAGGTGAATTATCCTGCTGGTACCGACAAGGCTCGGTTCCAGAGTATTGCCACAGAGTTGGTTGGGTATTATTGTCCACAATATCGAAGTAGACGTGCTGGTTGACAGGTTTGTAAAGAAATAACCAAAGAGCAGTGACAATACCAGGAAAAACACCCTCACATGAGTATACTTCCAACTCTAAACTTGACCATAGGAACAGTACACTGTGGTAAATACGTTACTGTCTCATGCAGACGTGTTTTCTTCTGTTGTTGTTTTTCATCGTCTGTTTTTTCGCAACGCTAGCAGCTCATTCGAACATGTGAGCATTAAATTTTATAAAAGCCTGGAGGTAAAATTTCAATTAAATACATGAAATGCTTAAAATTATGATAAGGTTTTGAAGTAAGCACATACGATTCTATGGTTTGTTTGATTTCAAGAAGCCTGAGATGAAGTCAAAAAGGACGGCGACTTATACATAGAACTTCTAGAAAAGGTGAGAACATTACTCTTAGAAAACTTTCTACTGACTCAAGAATAATGAAAAGTAAACTAACTGTGAATGAAAATCGATAAGATCAGTTACGACAGGCAAATGTAATAAGATCAATTGCTACGAACTAGGATGAAAGAAAATTTTTGCCTGCCCAAACAAAAGTCAATGCAGGGACATTGCAGCTCAGAAAAGTGGGTTTCAGTCTTCCCTATTACCTTTAATCTTTCGGATTTCACGATTTTTCTTTTGAAGTAAGGATCGAAAGGGCAACGATGACATTCAAAATAGAGTGGTGTACATGTGACGTACCTGCCAGCAGGACACACATGACATAAAGGCAGATAGGAATCAGAATGCATGTCTGCGTAGCTCAGTTGGTAGAGCTGCTTGTTACGGAATAAGCGTACTCGGGTTCGAATCCCGGCGTAGACCAAAAATGACGGAGAAATTCACTTCGTTATATACATTTAAAGATCATCACAGCTAAATAGCTTCTTCAGAAACCTGATTAATACAATCTGTTTAGCTGTGATTTTGTTATTCAGGATACCGAAGTGTTCAACAGATTTAATATATCACGTTATAATATTGGGAGGACAAGAAAGTAATGTCGTTTTTGGAAAAGAAGAGAAACACTGTTTGTAACAGAAGAAATTTATTTCTCATATAATCGCTATCATTATCGATCACACTTGCCCATCGTGAAACCAAACTTTCAATGCCGTCTTTATAAAACGACGCTGGCTCATAAATATTGTGGAAACTTTTCTCATTAAGAAAGTGCTGCAGAGATCTGAACAAATGGTAATCAAATGGTGCAATGTCCGGGGAATAAGGAGGTTGAGGCAGAACTTCCCAGACAAAAACTTTGATCGTGTGCTGGGTCCTTCGCGCCATGTGAGATCTCGCTTTGCCATGCTGGAGGATGACACCTCTTCTGTTGACTAGTGCTGAATATTTTACAGTAAGTGCTTGCTTCAAACGGTCCATTTATTGAAAATAGATGCCTGTCGTTACGTTCTGTCCAGTTTTCAAAAGCTCAAAATGAGCTATGCCAGCGGTAGTTTGCCAAGTACAGAGCAAAACCTTTTTGGGGTGTAGGCCTGGTTTTGGGGTCGAAACTGGTGTCTAACCTGGAGAAAGCCACTGGTTTTTGCGTTTGTTGTTAACGTAAACAACCCGCTTTTCATCTCCAGTGAAAGTTTGATGAAGCAATGGATCCTTTTCCTGTCGGCTGAGCAAAGAGTTGCAGATGGTGGAACGCTTGGCTTTGTTGTAAGGTGAAAGTTGGTGTGGGATCCAACCTCTTTGCCTATAGACCTTCCTTATCCGTTGCAGGTGCTCTTAAACAGTAGTCCAAGATGCATTCAGATGTTGGGATAATTCACTAACGGCTCGACGAGGATCTGCCTCAACGGCTGCACGCAGCAGGTCATTATCCAGCTCCATAGACCTTCCTGCATGAGGGGCATCAGAGAGGTCAAAATTGCCTGACCGGAATTGGGTGAACCAACGCTGGCACTTAAAATGGCAGGCTTCCTAAAATAACAGAGCAGAGCATATAAGTGCTTGCTGAAGTAGATGGTGCGACGAAATCGCCTATCCTAGGTTGTACCACTCACCACGGAGTTCAAACATGACTCTGGAAGCAACGCTAGCACCATAAAGTTTCGCCGAGAGCTGAAGGCAATAGGTCTCCATGGCCGAGCAGATAAATACAATAGCAAAGAATCATGCTTCACCATCTGGCAATCCGAAACATGAGTCTGGGTGTAGAGGATGCTAAGTGAAAGCTACCTGCAGGACTGAGTTATACCAACTCTGAAGTTTGGTGAAGGAGGAGGAATCATGCCCTGGAACAGTTTTTTATGATTTCGGCTAGACCATCTTGTTCCACTGCCCGAGAATCTCAACACTGTGATCTGTAATGACATTCTCGACAATTCTGTGTTTCTAACGTTATGGCAACAGTTCGGTGAAAGTCTTTTTTACCTGAATAGCACAATGCCTCCATCCACAAAGCGAAGTCCGAGAAGGAATTGTGTGTGAGATGGTGTAAAAGAACTTGAGTGCCCTGCAGAGTGAGTGCCCCAATCTCAATAGCCTTTGTGATGAACTGGAACGCCTATTCCAAGTAAAGAAAACAATAACAGACTTTAGGAAAGTTACTAAAAAAAAAGGCTAATAAAATAAAATATATCACGCCACTTCCCAAACTACACTGCTGGCCACCCAAAATACAACACCAAGAAGTACAAGAGATAGCAAAGCCAGATTTACTGGACACATAACAACAGAAACAAAGATGAAACGATTGAGCTTACAGGCCCGTGCGACTTGCGGAACACGCTGACATCAATAGTTCGTGTGGACCCCATGGCTGGCAATAACGGCCGCTACTAGCCACGGCATCGAACAAAAGGGGCTTTGGATGTAGGATTGGGGTATGTCGGTCTAGGCTGCTTCCACACGTTGCCACAGTTCATCAGGCGAAGCCGCGGGTGGTGCTTGCCGGGACACTCGGTTGCCGATCAGCCAGCAGACGTGCTCGATGGGTGACATATCGGGAGAACAGGCGTACCACGGCAGCAGGGATACCTAGTGGGCCGTAAAGAGTTGTTGCACGTTGTGTGCCACGTGCAGGCGCGCATTGTCCTGTTGAAACGTGGCCGCTGGCAGGTCCTGCAGGTAAGGGAGTACTACAGGCTCCAAAACGTCGAATATGTAGCGGTGGCTGTTGGTTGTACAGGCGATGCATACCAGAGTGGTGCGGGTGTCATATCCAATTGCGCCCCAAACCATAACGCCAGGAAATGGACCGGTATAGCGATGCATAATGCAGGCGTCATGCAGTCTCACGCCGCGGTGCCGCCACACGCGAATCCGACCATCGTGGTGTTTCAGGCAGAAGCGGAATTCGTCGGAGAATATAATGTCGTTCCATTCCGTACTCCAGGTGCGGCGTTCAACGGCCCACTGCCGCCGCACCCGCCGGTGGTGTAACGTCAATGGTAATCGGAGCAATGGGTGCCGTGCGACAAGTCCCCGCTCCTGCAGACGATGTCGAACGGTACATGCTAACACAGGTTGTTGCGCAACACACCCTAATTCCTGCGCTAACGTTCGTGATGTGGCGGTGCGAGCTGTCAATGCCCGCCGCACAACATGCCGGTCCTCTCGTCCGGTGGTGTGCCGCGGCTGCGGCAATTGCTCACGTCGGTCCGTCCATCCCTCCTGCAACCACCGAATCCATACTCGCCTCACTGTGGCTGGATGTCGTCTCACACGGGCGCCGATATCTCGGTACGATAAACCGCTGTCGCGATAAGCCACTATTCGTCCTATGTTGAACTCCGAAACGTGCTGGAATGACTGCCGTATTCTGCAAGGAGGCATCAGGAAGCTTCCCACGCACAGCTCCGGCAGCACAACACACTTCCACTACTTACACCCCGCCTTCTGTGCATCTTTCTTATAGTGCTTCTCGGTGGCGTGCTGGGAGCACATGATTTGCATATGCCCTGCAAAGCTAATCGTTTGCATGTCCTCTCGCGGACGACGGTTGCTGCGAGTTTCAGGCCAATTGGATGCTTCCTTCTTGATGTTGCATTTTGAATGGCCAGCAGTGTATATAAATGAATATATTTAAGAGTAGAGAGTCGATGTTGAGACAGCAGAAGGTTCTATGAACAGGATTTAGAACATTTAGGGATGTGCCCAGAATGTTTCAAATGAATAAGTGTCTGCATAACCAATTTCGAACAGGGGTATTGCCAAACAAGAGCAGGAAAAAATAGTTTTAACTAATTTTGTTTAAGAAACTAATGTTGAATGGAGAGGGTCCCTCCAACTAAAAAGCACAAAAGGTCTAGGCTTGAGAGGAGATTAATGTCTCCTTGAAGAACTCAAAAGTTTTTTCTCAGTTTTTGAATTAAAAAAAAAATCAAATCTTTAAGTTTTGTAAAATCAAATCTTTAAGTTTTGTAAAATCAAATCTTCACGTTTCATTTCAAATTCGATTAAAAAGGAAAGAAACTTCCGATAAGTCAATGATCAGTTTCCTCATTTCATCAGATTCACGTATTTTATTTCATCCATCATGTCCAAATACTTTTAACAAAGTGCTTTTTCGTGGATAATGCACTAGAAAGAAACCTGGGAAATCAATTATATCCTTTAAGCATTATTTCTTCCTATTTAGCTGGTATGAGAACTTTGCATGCATTTAGCGTCACCTGTAACAACGGCTATAAGTCTTTTTGCACCGATGATCTCATTTAGAACTTTACTGCTTCAGAGACGCCATTGCTTGCGGAACTGTCGTGCAGTGGATCTAATGTGAGCAATTGTTCATGAATGGTAAATTCCTTTGAAACATTTCGAACAAGAATTATGTATTCAGCGTCGATCGCTTCATCTAATGCCAACGAAAAGTATACAGACGTAGCAGTTGTGCAAGACTATTTCTTTAACTTTCCTTGTAGCAATTTGATTTGACGAGCACACCTTTTTAAATTCATTAGCAAATATTTTCCTCTCAGTATACTCTGGCCATTACTATATAACATTTTTTCTTACAAATTCGCCATGAGACGAACATCTTTCTGCTGTTGCAGAGCTCACAACAAAGGATGCTAAGAGATAATTCCTTTGATAGTATAGTGATTTAGTATACAGCACTATTTCCGAGCACCACTTGCCTTCTGTTCAGATCTGCTGCTTTTACGGCACATGCTTGTCATAACATAAGTAATGTCTAACATAAGTTTTATGTTAGGGGCATGCAAAAGTTCCCGCCTTCCCTGCTAGTGGGAGCTGTAGGGGTCTAAACGCCCGGCGACTCGTGCTGTCAGTTCGTACATGAAGCCAAGCATGGCGGTCGATATAGTTAATTTGCGGAACTCGTTGCTATTCATGGTTATTTAGGGAAAAGTGCGAGTGAATCATATGGTTCAATATGTCAGGCGTATGGCGAAACGGGTATGTGTGGGCGGACGTGTCGAGAATGGCTTGCCAGGTTTAAGAAAGGTGATCTAAGCTTGGAAGACAAGCCACGTGCAGATAGACCGCAGAAACTCGTAGACGAGAAGCTGGGATCGCTGTTGCAAGAGGATGCTTCATAATCGAACACACAACTGGCCAAACGTTTAAAAGTGGCTTAATCGACGGTGGTACGGCGTCTACAGGGCTTGGGGAAAATCCAGAAGATTGGTAAGTGGATTCCGCATACTTTAACGGAGCGTAATATAGGTCAACGACTGGGCATCTGCATGTCGTTGCTGAAGTGGTTTGAAGGGAAGAATTTCTTGTAGAAGGTTGTCGCTGGGGATGAAAAATGGGTCTATTGCGATAACTCCGTACGAAAGCGATCCTGGGTCAACCCACGCCAGCCATCAACACCCACAGAAAGAAAGGTATCCACGGGGAAAGGGTGATGTTGTGTGCGTGGTGGGATATGCATGGAGTGCTGTTCTTCGAACTGATGAAACCGAGTGAAACAATCACTGCACAACAATATAGCGATCAGTTGATGAAACTGAACTCTGCAATCGAGCAAAAACGCCCATGAGCAGATAAAGGACACCGCCCAGTCATCCTGTTACACAAAAATGCCAGACCACGTGTCGGTGCCACCACGAAATCAACCCTTGAACAGTTACACTGGGAGGTTTTACCGCACCCTGCTTACTCCCCGGACATTGCACCCTCAGACTTTTATCTGTTTCGCTTTATGCAACATGCCCTAGCCCAACAGCGATTCACCACAGTTCCAGAGGTGGAAAATTTCGTCACTTCGTTCTTCAGCTCAAAACCCGAGTCCTTCTATCACAGGGGCATTCATATGTTGCCTGAAAAATGGCAAAAGGTCATTGATGCTAACTGCCAATATTTCGTTGAATAAATGTGTACTGGTTTCCTTATTGTTCCTGTCACATTTCTCCTTAAAACGGCGGAAACTTTTGCATACCCCTCATATTTTACTCCGTGGCTTTGAAAGTTGTGACGGATGCGGTTGCTTTCTTTATGACAAGACAATACTTGTAAGCAAACGAAACACTGTTATCTGTTGTCTCTATAGCTCATAAAGAAAAATTCATGCTCATATCTATCATGAAATCATCTATTTTTGTCCCTAATTTTGCGTTTTCTTTTTCTTCTGTTTACATGCGCAAAAAATTATCACAAACTTCTATAAACGAATAATGCGCGAAGATTGGCCAAAAGCAAACAGTTGGTACAAATAAAACACAGTTTTAATCAAGTAAACAACTCGCAACATACTGAGCATGAGTAATGTTCATTTACTTCTAGCTATGAGATCGGATAGCCAGCAGCCTTCAAGGCGACTTTTCTTCATGCTCTTATCCTAGTCACTTTACCTTGTGAAGCTAACTTACGTGGCTGATCCGCGTTGATCTTTCTGCTTCCGGGCCTGTTTTCCGCACTTTCCTTTGTTTCTCTTAATGCTGGGAATCCTGACAGCCTGTGTACTAAAGCTACTGACTGGGAGAAGCTTTCCGTTTCTGCTTCAAATAGCAATTTGGAGGACTTTTGCAGTTTCCGTGACTTTCTGCAAAAGTGTTAACGTTGCAGACTCAGCTATTCAGTTATTTTATTTATTGCTCCTGAACACTTTTTCACTTCAGGTACCTTATATGAGGACGCAAAAAACTCACATGCCGCCCACATGAAGCCAGTTGGCCATTCCTAATTCACAGTCATATTTGAACGAGTGTTATCGACTGGATTCCAAACTATGACTTATGAGAAAAACTCCTAAAATTCCGAATTCAGTGTCAATGCCACCATTGCCTTCATTTTCACCATTCCCATAAAGAGGAAAAGTATATGGTATCTACGTTGAAGTTTCAAAGTACACAAGTACAAGAAGTGAGAAAAGGGGAATCAATGCTGACATGACAAAGATTCAAACATATTTCTCTCTTTATATGTAAACCAAAGTAGGAAAAACGTGTTTCTGTCCGCGAATCGTTCTATCTCTTCTAAATCACCTAGTGATCTGAAAATTTGTTATGCTGATAGGTCTTAAGGTCCGGATACCAAGAAAAGTCCTAAAACCAAAAAAATCAAAATGGCGGCTTTGGAATTTTGTATGCTTGAATTTTTCTACCACTTTTACACCTGAAAAGGTATAAAAACCAGATAATTTGAAAGGGTGTCTTCGAAATTTTTCATTTCTCTTCACCCTAGAAAAAAATGTGAAGATAAATGAAAATGTGCGCAAACCAATAAAGATACGAAATGCAGAAATGGAATAATTGAAGGTATTTTAGCCGAGATGCTCAGCCTACCCAAACTTCGTGTAAGGCGGGCCTAAGATTCTTTACCTCATAAACAAATAATACTGGCGTGTATTGTGATTGTGACATGCTTTCGCAGAAGCAGTGAAATATATGAACCATTGTTTTTACACTTGGTCCCCGGAATTAAAGTGGAAACAGAAGAACGGAAGAAAAGTTTTCGCTCCGTAGGATTCAAACTCAATATCGATTAATCAGCAGATAGCTCATGGCAAAAATTTGGGAAAACGACCGATTCCTCAGATTTACTATCTATATTATAAAAATTCTTTTGTTGTGTTTTTCAATGCATCAACTGGTTTTTTTGTTTGTTTGTTTGAGGGTTGTTGTGGAAGACCTGGATTCCATCATATGTGATGACAGTTTCTGAAAAGTGCGGGCTTTGCCTGAATTTTCTCCAGAATATCAGCGCAAATTTGCTTGCAATTTTCTCTTTGTTCAGGCATAAGAAGCTTTTAAACTATCTTGGCACAAGACTTTGTCCTTTTCAGATTTTCATGTATAATTTGTGTAACAGTCTCTTCATCAATGTTTGCCATTTCTGTTATCATCCTGATTCTCAGTCATCAATCATTTCAAGCAACTACATAGATTTTAACCACATTGTCTTATGTTTTTGAAGTGCTTGGGCTTTCTGGTCATTCGGCGTCATCAGTAGCCTTATGGCTTTCGCTGAACCTCGTATGCCATGCAGAAAAATGCGCAATACCCATTCTTCCCTACATACGTCACTTAACATGTGAGAAAATTCTGTAGGCATTTTCAGTAGTTTCATGTTTACCTGTTGCTCAGTTCTTGAAACCAAGTTACTGTCTGTGTTACTCAACTTCCTGTTGGTGTTGAATCATCCTACTGCGGCAGCTGTTGATGCAGTTGAGGAATGCGTGCGAGCGTCAGTTCGCTTCTGGTTTTCATGCTGAGAGGTTTTGTACTTGTTTTCCATGTAGCGAAAAATGGGCAAAAAAACGCCATTAAGTGTTACTCAGAGGGCACAAATAGTGACTTTATATCATGATGGACGTTCCGAATGTGACATAAACAGAAAACTGACTGTGAGCAAGACTGCAATTCATAATATGATGATGAAACATCGATATACAGGTGAATTTAGTGACCGAAAAAGAAGTGGACGTCCAAATTAAACAACCACAAGGGATGACAATACCATAAGGCGAATTGTTACGCGTTCTCCGAGGAGTTCGTGCAAGAAAATCAAAGCCTTTTTACATTCATAAGGGTCTGATGTTAGTACACTGCTGGACAATTGCTAAGGACGGATGACAATAGCAACGATAGTAACCATAAAATGGAAGGCAGGAAAATGTGGAAATTAGCATAAGTGCGGGATACAATAAGACGTGTTGTGCGTATGCAAATTTCGGATTGCCGAACTTGTTCGTGACGTTATAGCGCTGATAAGTGATATAAAGGATTTGACGCGTATTGACCGTTGTTGTTCAAACGCAACGTTGAAAGGGAAAGAATCAATTGACGAACTTGCAATTTTCAGTATGTCTTCCCGACATCACCTAGATGATTTTACGCGTAGCCGTATTATTGGCAAGATTGAAGAAGGGTGAAAAATAACAGGTGTTGCCAGGGAGTTCGACGTCAGCCACAGTGTTGTTTCAAGGCTTTGGAAATCATTTCAAACAAATGGAGAGTGTGGCAAATGTCACGGGGAGGTCGTGTTCGCAGTACGACACCTGCAGAAGATCGGTACATAGTGCTAACAACAAAAAGACACCGGCGCAGCACAGCTAGTGAGGAAGCAAATCAGTTAATGGCTGCTACTGGCAAGCGGATCTCCCGAAAAACTGTCGCCAGACGTTTGCATGAAGGAGGACTATACGCCCGCCGTCCTGTTGTGTGCATCCCATTGTCCAGACGTCACCGTACCGCCCGTTTGCAATGGTGCCATCAACATTGCAATTGGACTGATAACGACTGGTCTGCTGTCCTCTTCTCAGATGAGAGTAGATACAGTCTATCGTCTGATTGTCGACGACAACTGATCTGGCGTGATAGTGGTACTGCATATTGTCCAGCAAACACACAGGAAAGGGACCGATATCCGACATGTAGTGTCATGGTATGGGCTGGCATCATGATCAATGGCCGTACGTCCCTCTATGTGCTTCCAACTGGGACTATGACTGGCCAACGATACATTAATGATGTTCTGCTACCTCATGTTTGCATGTTCCGTGGTGCTGTCGGTGATAGATTCATTTTCATGGACGAAGCGCAACAGGTCATCGAACAGTCGCTGTCCAGGAATGTCTTGAGAGCGAGGATATTCAACGCCTCGTATGGCCAGCACGTTCTCCAGATCTGAATCCCATTGAAAATGTGTGGGATGCTTTGGGGTGGAGTCTTGCTGGTCGCTAATGCCCTCCAATAAACAAGGACACCCTCATCCGTGCACTGACAGAGGAATGGGATAAATTACCCCAACAGCTGCTTGATAATGTTGTGCAAAGCATGACACGACGTGTGGATTCTTGCATCGCCTTCCATGGTGGCCATATCCCGTATTGACATCCTTCGCCGGAACGCCTGCGGACGGTAATTGCATTTTTTCACGTTTACGTATTCTGCACAAAATGGCCTGTTTGTCCCTTGAACACGTTCCAAAGCCTTCTGGATTTCAGAGCACAATAAAATGTCTTTCTTGTAATGTCCTGGCATTCTGACATTGTTTTATTTCACTTGGCATCCAACCACACTTACTTTTTTATGCGCTATATAGCCGTTTATGATCCGTCCTTAGCAATTGTCCAGCAGTGTATTAGCTCTCTTTCCCGACGTCTTAGTAAAGATTTTGAATTAAAGTCTTATAAACCTGCACATAAACCTAGACTAACCTCTGTCATGAAAATGAAGAGGCTCCAGTTTGCGAAGCTTCATCAATCGTGGACTGCTGAAAATTGGAGCCATGCTCTTTTTTCCGATGGATCAACTGTACGTCAATTTGAATCACATATAGCCAGGGACGTTGCTAGATTTCGAAATCTGGATGGGCGGAGGGCGGGCGAGCATTATTTTTGGTGGGGCAAGTTTGGTACTAACTTTTTTTTTTTTTAACAAAACACTGGAAGAAATAATTTTTAATGCTTTTCGCTACCCGCTACGAAAGAATTCGTGCAATCCGCACGCCCTTGCACCTGGACACACATACGTACATGGATCTGACTAGTTACGTTACTGGTGTAAGGTACAGCTCTTACTAGAATGTGGACTTCAACTTTTTGCTTGCTCTCAATGCATTGTCTTAAACTGCTTTTCAAAATTGTGCATTCTTGCTTACGAAAATAGTGCTGTGCTTCTACAATTTAAAGGCAAATATCGTTTTTGTTTATATAAACCGAATATTAACGTCGTGCCACACAGATACAATACCTCTCTCGCCCTTTAACTCTCTTCCTTCAAGCCAGAAACTTTGCCTTGTGCCCCTCTTCGGCTACTTGCTGCCCTTTCACTGTCCCAGGACAGCCTTAAAAGCGCTGGTGTAGCTTTAGACTCCACTTTCAGTGCTGAAATCCCCTGTTTTGTAAAGACAACAAACTACAGAGCAATTAGTAGTGAACCCCTCAGTGAATTCATATCCACCCTCCTCATTAACCCCCTTATTATCGTGCGGGTTCCGAATTGGGTTCACCCGGCGTAATATTGGGAACCAAGGTGGTGTCGAGTGGATTGTGATTCCCCGACTCCCTAATTTAGGGCTGACGCAGCTTCACGATCCACTGACGGGGCGTTGTGATCCACACCGCAGATTTTCCTTTGGGAGTCAAAGGGTCCACTGTGTGCCGCAATGTTTTCGTGAACGTCTAGTTTAAAATAAAAAACATTTCCCAGGATTTTTGGAGAATTTGTATATTTTACGGAACGGATTTTCTAAGTCCCTGCCGTAAAATATACAAATTCTCCAAAAATCCAGGGTTGAGCAGACAATTTGTAACTAACGAAACACTCATGATAGAACGTCAACAAAATTAACAAAGAAAACAATTAATTAGTTGTGTTTTGGCATAATAAAAAAGATACACTCACGATACTAGCAAAAATAATTCCGACTCTCTGACAGGAACCTGTACTCAATTAACTACTCGCTTATAAAAACATTTACTCTAACGGAAGACTTTCGTATGGACTGATCCGTTAAACATTTTATGAGGGGACACCAAAAGAAAGAATAGGATGGATTTTCTACCTTAACATCCGAATCTGGCCTGGCGATCCCATTACGGCTGTGGCTTCATCCGGAGTATGACGTCCTGGCGGTTACACAGAAATGAAATGTTCCTTGAACGAGGTAGGCTATGGCCTCTAGGTAGTCGCACCTTAAAGTCTCTGGGTTGGTGCCGCTGACCACTCCGGACCCGGGAGAATCCTCGTCCGGTGGGTGTTATCTTCCATCCGCAGCTACAATCGTCAAATGAGCCATAATGGTCTTTAATAGGGTCCGTTCAACCGGAAACCTCGGTTGAGATCTTCCATTAGCAGCTTGGAAAATTGTATGCAGCTTACGGTTGTCCTGCCGTAATATTTGGCAGCGATTACGTTGCCAGTCTCTGATACCTCATGGCTGTGACCACGTTTTGGGCCACCAAAAAAAAAAAACCCCAAGTGACAAGTCACAAGGAATAAAAAAAAGTAAAAGTGGTTCACGCCGTGAAAAAGTAAAAGTAAAGTGCCCAAGTTCTTCTCTTCCCTTGGAAAAGTTTTGACAACCTCCAAGAAGACCCATACTACCTCAAAATATCCCATCATCCAATCACTAGCTGGCAAAGGCAAGCCTTCCTGAATTAAATTCTCAAGTCTCAATCCTAATGGTCAGAGAATTAACATTTTGTTTATCCATTCGTTAGGGGTCAAAATTGCTACCCGTTCCCGTAAAAATTCAGAGAACCGCTCAAGTTACGTTAGCCGCGTGATGTAACCACCGGGCCATAAATCCTAACCCAATAAAACTGTAAGCTCCGGTTCCAAAACGTCTACGGTCTACGCAACACGCATTGTGGATGCTAGACACGGTGGACACTTTATTGCATCATAAAACACTCCATACAATGTCGGTCCGTCCATAGTGACGCCAACGCTGTCTAGCTAGTGTTACACGGCACTAGCAGTGTTCCTGCCTAGTCTGCCGGTAACGGTGCTTGAGACCTGAAGTACAATTTAGTTGGCCACGGCACCAGGTGAGAATCTCAGGTGCACTGCTGCACTCAAAGATTCACACCAGAACATAAAAAATGAAAAGTTGAAGAATGACCCGAAGCATAAGGCTTGGGTGAATCCCCCTTGTGAACAAAATAACTACAACAAATAAACAATAAAATAATCTAAAAAAATGATACTTTGGGATCAGAGTTGTGATGAGGTTCACCCGCAATCACCAATTCGTGACTGAGTGTAGTGGTCCGGATCTTACTCCGGTACATTCAATCCCCAACCAGCCAGTACAACACTCACTTTCGCAAATAACACATGATTCTCAAATACACAACACAACATTTAATAACGTTCTGCGAGATTTAAACAGATCCGGCGCTTTCTAGGCGCATAGACAATTGCCCCTCATATGTGGGCAGCATACGGTGTCACACTTTACTGTCGGATAACGCAGCCGACTGAGTCTCCACCGGACTATCTGAACAAGAGATACTACTCGTTTACACACTAAATAGAGCTGCAGGTGATATTCATATACAATTGCTTAGAGAATAAAAAAATTATATGCAAACGATCACATTAAAAATACTCGCGACACAAAATACACAAGCACGTTAATTTGCGGTATAAGATTATAGGTGCGAAATACTGCCAAAGTTAATTAACTAAATCTAATAAGCATGCACATGCAGAACCCTGCCCCGCTGACGTTGGTCCTGAGCCAAAGTTAAAAGAAACTGTCCCGCCCAGCGGAATTTGTGGCCACACCTTCTCCCTTATTCATGTAAAAAAAGTAATCAGGAAATGGGCCCTGTAAGAAATTGAAATCTGTATGTGCAGGTATTTCCTCTGAGGTTCAGTCACTCAGCATTACTGCATCTATGTCCATGCAGCTTTGGGTGTCGGGATGGCACAAGTTCGCAGATGTGCGAAGAAAGAAAAAGGAAATATTCATCTACTTACAGTTTCGTGACTTTGCTGTGCAAATCCGTTGTGCATCACATAATATCACTCGACAAAAAAAAACACGCACACAGACACTTGCACCATGTGGCAGCACCGAAGATTCAACACTTCACTTTGACGCTTGATGTAAATGAAGCACACAATTAAAAATGGTAATATCACGCCGCACTTTGTTGCAATGATTAGAGTGCACACTGATCTATTCTCGTGACGATTTGAAGGTGGGCGTTAAGCAAAATAGGCCCTCTCACATCTGATGTTGCGGTTTCCAAGATTAATTTTCTCGGCCGAGCGAAATCAGACGTGCTTTTACCTTAAGCGTATATCGGCAACTCAACATTTCACCTGTATATTTGTTAGGTATCGAAGCCACCGCTCTTACGCTCATGTTTTTATCCCGTCGCACTTACACGTAGTGGCTTCGCTGCTTACGCGACCACACACACGCACACATGGGGCCTCGCTTCACCCCGTAAGACAAGCGCATCTCTTCACTTCCTCCACAGTAGGGGATGAATGGGGGTGACGATTCCACACTGCAGTGGTTGGCATCCGAACCCGACTTTGCTTGGCTTCGCTTCTCATAGGAATGACCACTGTCCACTCGCAGACTTCTTAATTCCCCTGTAACTTGGCTTTCATTAGGCCAAACAGTCGCTGAGTTCCATTACGCTCCAGCCTAGAAATTTCTGCTTTATCCCGCGGATTTAGGCATTCTGCTGTCTTTATGGCAAACTGGCATCTCCAGCTGCCTCGAGTTGTCTCCATTCTTACCAAATGCGGGGAGGTTTGCTGCTTCATTTTTCCCAATTCATTTTTTGCAGATCCAAGGCATCCAGCCTTTCACATCGGAGAGCGCACAGACAACTGAACTTTCTTCCTTATGTTCATGCCAAGTGCGAACTCTTATTTTTCTGCACGGACCACACAGAGAGCAATTGTTCTCGAAAATGCCCCAAACAATCGACTAATTTACGATTATTCGCTAAACCTTTTGTCCCCATCTTCATTCATTTACTCAAGTGGACCCCTCTTCGAAAGGTACCATTCCGTGTTGCTTAGTTTCCCCGTCAGCTGCGCCCTGATATTTATGACCTAACAGAGCTATTCTGAGACCACCCAGCCAGAGAGAGAATTCTTCGCCTCTTTTCTTTCCAAACCCCCAGATAAAACTTTATCTGCTGTTTACACTTTTAAACTCCAATCAAGCCTCGAACATAATTAATACTTAATTAATTTCACACATCAACCACGCCCATTAATTACTAAATTAATGGCGGGGGTGGGTCGTAACATCGGCCCCTAATCAAGAAATCCAGAAGCCCTCTTCTGGGCCTATCGCTTTGCTCTTATCAATTTCCAGAGCAACCATTGAGTGCTACATTTTCCCACAGGTAGAAACAATTTAAAATGGCAAAAATATTGCGTTTCATGCCTTCAAGAGCATTGGAGCGACTTCCCAATTATCCCGCAATTTTGTTAATTAATTTAGAGAACATCCGAAAGAAAAAACAACGTAAATGAGAAATAAATAAAAAAAACTGAACTGTAAAAGAACATGTGAGCCTGCCGAACTGTGATTCCTAGCTGCCTCATACAATACGCGACATGGCGGACAAATTTTAAAGTTTTCTTCAGGTTTTAGGATGGGGGGGGGGTGTCCACTGTAACATTCCATCCCACCATGAAAGAAAAAAAGGGATGACTGTATGAATTTTATTCATCCAATCTTTCTATTTTTTTTTTTAACTGTAAACACTCAACCCTTTTCCCACCGTCGCAAGGCACCTAATTCCGGATTTAAGCGCCCTGAGAGCGGAAGGAAAGTTTAAGGATTTCATCGCACGTTCATTGCTGCCCGTCGAGATAGGCGGAAAGAAAATTTAAATATGAGGCATAGCTTCGAGAATCCACGAGTTCCACAGATCTCTCACGTTCGATGCTCCTACGCCCGCTTTTATCTGCGCTCGATGCCAAATTCTTGCGTTCCACTGTCTTCGAGTTCCTTCTCAACATCGTAGATAATCGTGGTGTCACAGTCTTCCTGGGGATCCACTATAATGTCGACTGCTCCCCGTCTGTCAGTGTGTGGCATGGTGTTACTAGCCCTTAACACCTGCCCGTAATCATCCCTTGGTCTCAGCGACGCCCGCGAAATGATTGGAGGACTTTTGACCTGGCTTCCCTGCACTCGTAAGGGATCTACAATCATGCGGGTTCGCGCTGCAAAGGGTTCTGTTTCTGAGGGAGGCGGAATTGCTGCGGAGGGCGTTGGGTCGCCCGACTGTAGCATCCACATTGGGCTCTCCCATTCATCATCTTCATACAATTCTGCATCTTCGGACTCCCATGTGGTTCGTGCGAGGTGCTGTGACTCAGGTTCATCTCCCGCATCCCGAACTGTTTCCTGGAAATGCCACGTGTCGAATACCCTTCTCTGTGGGGCTTTAAAGATCCTATCAACATGGGTTAGGCGAGGACGCCTCATATCGTTCACCGGCACAATTTTGAAGTTAACTGGTGAAGTCTTTTCCACCACTCTAAAGGGTCCTATGGACGGTTTCATCAGCTTGCGCGATCTTGCCTTGGACGCCGAAGGGTCGTGTTGATAAACAAGATCACCCACCTTGATTTGCTTATCTACTGCCGTCCGTGCCCGATAGTCCCTTGAGTTCTGGGCTGCCTCTTCAAGGTTATCGCGAACAATTCTGAATGCTTCCTGCATTCGCATAACCAAGCTCTCTGCATCATTCGGGTGCTCAGAGTAGCTCCAAGGGATTTCCTCGCTCAGCAAATGCCCAGGCATATTAAAGTCCCTTCCAAACATGAGGAAATTGGGAGTTTCCCTAGTAGCGCTGTGAGTGGCCGCTCTGTACGCCATAGCTACAAAATCTGTAAACTTATCCCAATCTTTCCCAGTCGGAGAACAGTAAAGCGCTAAGGAGTGCATCACTGTACGGATACTTCGTTCCGCTTGTCCGTCAGTCTCCGGATGCCTCGGGCTCGTATTCAGTTTCTTAATGCCTAATCTTCTGTAGAGTTCGGACATTAATTCTGACAAAAAGTTCGTTCCTCTGTCAGTCAACAAAGTATGAGGTACACCATGTCTCGCTATAACGTGCGTCGAGAATTTTTCAGCTACTTCTTTGGCTGTTTGAGATTTTAAGGGGATTAGCTCAATATACTTGGTAAAAGAGTCGGTGACTACCAATAGGTACTTGTTCCCGTTCTCTGTCGTGGGAAGAGGTCCTGCGATGTCCATGGAAATTTTGGACCACGGAACTGGCACTATTTCCGGGGTAATTAAACCCGCCTTTTTGGTTTCTCTTGTAGCCCCGGCGTTTTAAACACTCCTCACAACTAGCAGTGTAATTTTTTACATCAGCAAACATATTGAGCCAAAAATATTTGAGTCTAATTCGCCCCAATGTCTTCTCAAACCCTAAGTGCCCTGCGCTTATACCATCATGCTCAGCTCTCATTACCTCAGACTTTAGAGAGTCAGGCACCACCAACTGTTCAGTAACAAGTCTGCGTGGACTGTTTTTGGCTGGCAAGGAAAAATGATATAGCAGGTCGTCACGCATGAAGTAGGTATCTGTGATTTTATCAACAGCAGAGTAGTCACGCCCCTCGATGCAATCGATTACTTCGACCAAATTCGGGTCTGCCCGTTGTGCAGCCTTTATGGCCTCAGCATCAAATGTAGGGCCTGGAGCCGCATCACTTGCTACCACTGCTGCAATATGCCTCGACAACACATCCGCGTTTGTATTCTTCTTCCCTGGGCGATACATTACATCAAAATCATATTCGGATAGACTGAGATTCCACCTAACAAGCCTAGAGTTGGGAGTCTTTAGCGTCATCAGCCACTTTAAGGGTCTGTGATCAGTTATAACTGTAAACTGCCTACCCACTAAATATTCTCGCCAATGCGTGATGGATGCAACTATTGCCAAAGCCTCTTGCTCAGTTGCGCTGTAATTTTGTTCTGCGGGATTAAGTTTTCTGCTGAAGAATGCAATAGGATGTCTGACGCCCTCTTCGTCCTCCTGCTCGAGTATACCCGCAATAGCCAATTTGGATGCATCTGTGGTCACGAAGAATCTTTTCGAGAAATCTGGGTAAGCCAACAGCGGCTCACTTATGAGCGCCCTCCTCAATTGCTGGAAGGACTCCTCACACTGCTCATCCCACATAAATTTTACATTTCTCCTGGTGAGATTTGTCAAAGGTTGGGCAATGGATGCAAAATTTTTGATATGGCGCCTGTAGTAGCCCGCCATTCCCAAAAAGGCTCGGACGTGCTTAACAGTGCGTGGGGCTGGAAAATCCCGTACGGCCTCCACGTTTTCAGGGTTTGGCCTTACTCCTTGACCATCCAGAAGGTGCCCAAGATATGTAACCTCCTTGGTCGCAAACTCACATTTACTTGGCTTAATTTTAAGCTTGTGCCTTCTTAAACGTTGGAAAATTAACTCCAATTTCTCCAAGTGTTCATTTAAGGTCTTAGATGCACACAAAATATCGTCCACGTACACCAGAATGCCATCATCACGCTTGTCCAAAAACAATGAGTCTAGAGCTCTTTCAAAAGTTGCAGGACTGTTGCACAATCCAAACGGGAGACGGTTCCACTCGAAATGACCAAATTCGCAGGAAAAAGCAGTTTTGTGCTTGTCTTGTTCCCTGATTTTGATTTGATGATACCCTGCCAAAAGGTCTATTTTCGAGAAAATTCGGCATCCATGCAAAAGAGATAGGGTCTGTTGTATTCTGGGGACTGGGTAACTGTCTTTTCTGGTTATCTGATTCAATTTTCTAAAGTCACAACAGAAACGATATGAATTGTCCCGTTTTCGAATGAGGACAATTGGGGAGCTATATGGACTATCCGACTTAGAAATAATTCCAGCATCCAGTAATTCATTCACTTGATCTTTTAATTCAGGTCTAAGAGCATGCGGAACATTGTATGGGCGAAGCTTAAAGGGTTTGTCATCTGTTAGATGAATTTCATGTTCAGCGAGGTCAGTGCCCTGCAAATCTATGGGATCCCGTGCAAAAACATCGGAATATGTCATCAGTAATTCCAAAACCTTCTCACGTTCAAAATAATTCAAATGCTCCAATTTAAAAATCACCGGCAGACACAGGCAAAGTACCGCGCTGCGTTACACCTATTTCCCGTGAATTCTGAGTGATTTCCACAGGTTCTACTTGAAATAGCTTAGTATGTTTGTTTAACCAAATAGGGGAACTACTAGTGTTTGCTACTTTTACATCATATAAACCACTTGATGCGACATTATTAACAGACCGTGCCAAAAGTAATCCATCTTTGCGTGCACGTGGATGCGGTTCAAACAAGACAGTCTGTACTCTCATACGAAGCGGTGTTCCCAACTTCACTTGAAGGAACATTTCTGCGTTGGGAGGGACACAAGTTTTCTGCGCCAGGAGGCAACAGTCACCCCTCCTCAAGCATATCGTCCGCGTCCCTCTTTCTGCGGAGAGCACTGCGTGGGTGGGGGGTCGGGAAACAACAGCTGATTCGAATGGGCAGAGAAGGTTAGGTGATGTGTTCGCATCGCATCAATTCCTAACAATGCTGAGTAATTTTCACTCAGCGGGTATTTTGACACATGGGCTTTGACCAAGATATTTCTTCCTTTGATTCGCAGGTTAACGTTGTAACATCCTAAGGTTGGAATGATTTCCCCTGTGATGCTTTTTATCCTTAAATCTGAATTGATGGGAGTCAATTTCCTGCGACCTTTCAATCTTAAATAAGCATCTTTCGCCAAAAGAGTTACCGAGGATCCCGTGTCGACTAATAACTTAATTTTGTCGCCTTCGAGATCTGCGTTAATAATCGGCAAATTGTCCCCACTTTGAATAGAAACATAACGCACCTGAGAGGATTTAAACTCTGACTGGGCCGAGATACCTCTTACAAATCGACCCTTATTTAGTTTAAAGACTTATTCTTGGAATCTGGTTTCTGTGTACCAAATTTTCCTGATACCTCGTAATGAGAATCTCTTCCACTTCCTCTGCTATATACCTGTTTGGGTATTGTCTCCGTCCTATTTGACCCATCCAAATTAGGGCACAACCGGATCACGTGGCCTTCTAATCCACACCCAAAGCACACAATTCTACTTTTGCTGCGCCGTGTTTGTTGCGATCCACAATTCTCCTCGAGTGAATCATTTCGATTACCGAAACCCCGGCGATCATCTGGCCTTGTTTCCTTCCATCTAGCTCGTTCCGCCCCGAAGAGCTGGGGGTTAGATCGCTGAAATGTCTCTCTATTTCTCTCATTCCCTTCCGATTTCCTGTCTTCTCTTCCCTGAGAATTCCCGACTAACTGCCCTACCGTATTCTCCGTGGCTTCCAAACGCGACAACATCTGTTGCAAAGTGCGGGCCAGCATTACCGACTCCTCGTCCCCTCTGCCTCCTTCCACCGTATTCACCGAAGTTTTTCTACCCATGAGTGCTAAATTCTCCTCCTCTTGAATTGCGATGAGAACTGCAGCATCCAAAGTTTCCGGGCATTTTGTTAGTACCCAACGCCTAATCGATTCAGATAACCCTGAAATAAATTGGCACATCGCTTCTTGATCCCTGTGCTTCCTTGTCTCTTCGGACATATCCGACTTATGACCATGATATTTCGTAGCTGCGCTCTTAAGACGTGTTGCGTACTGCCGAACGTCTTGTCCTGGCAATTGCACACAATTCATAAACTGCTTCATTCGCGTTACCAATGGCTCTTCGGCTTGGAAGCGATCAATGACAAGCAGTTTAAAATTTACATATTCGGTTTCAGCCCTCAGCTCATCGCTATCAGATAGAAATTCAGCAGCTCTCTCCCCGAAATTTAGATTTTGCAATCGCGAGTTTAGTTTGCTCACACCATCTACCCACCATCGCTACACTTTCGACATCCTGAAAAAAGTGTTTAGCACGATACAGCGGATCAGTGCCTGTAAATAGCCTCAACATGTTTATGCATCCCGCTATTTGCTCACCGTAAACCATAGGTGCGGCTAAAGCTGTTTGTCTCAGCTGTGATGTACCCGCTGTACTTGTAACAGGTGTACTCTCTTCCGGAACAATTGCTGCCCCAGTGCTCACATGTTCTCCGTCAGAGTGACCACCAGAATCATCTGAATCCATGTGACTCGCAGATGACGATTTTTTTGTGTTAGCCATTTTGTTTTTCTTACCCACTAAAATTATGGCAGTTCTTAGAAAACAGCTTAAGGCTTACTTAATGCTAAATTATACAAAATTCGCACCGAACAAAACTAAATAAAAATAGTAATGGCAGTCAATTCGCACTTATTTTACGAACATGAGTGTTGTTCCGCTAGCCGCAATAACCCAGGTTCGAATCCTGGTCACGGCACCATTAATGTTACACGGCACTAGCAGTGTTCCTGCCTAGTCTGCCGGTAACGGTGCTTGAGACCTGAAGTACAATTTAGTTGGCCACGGCACCAGGTGAGAATCTCAGGTGCACTGCTGCACTCAAAGATTCACACCAGAACATAAAAAATGAAAAGTTGAAGAATGACCCGAAGCATAAAGCTTGGGTGAATCCCCCTTGTGAACAAAATAACTACAACAAATAAACAATAAAATAATCTAAAAAAATGATACTTTGGGATCAGAGTTGTGATGAGGTTCACCCGCAATCACCAATTCGTGACTGAGTGTAGTGGTCCGGATCTTACTCCGGTACATTCAATCCCCAACCAGCCAGTACAACACTCACTTTCGCAAATAACACATGATTCTCAAATACACAACACAACATTTAATAACGTTCTGCGAGATTTAAACAGATCCGGCGCTTTCTAGGCGCATAGACAATTGCCCCTCATATGTGGGCAGCATACGGTGTCACACTTTACTGTCGGATAACGCAGCCGACTGAGTCTCCACCGGACTATCTGAACAAGAGATACTACTCGTTTACACACTAAATAGAGCTGCAGGTGATATTCATATACAATTGCTTAGAGAATAAAAAAAAATTATATGCAAACGATCACATTAAAAATACTCGCGACACAAAATACACAAGCACGTTAATTTGCGGTATAAGATTATAGGTGCGAAATACTGCCAAAGTTAATTAACTAAATCTAATAAGCATGCACATGCAGAACCCTGCCCCGCTGACGTTGGTCCTGAGCCAAAGTTAAAAGAAACTGTCCCGCCCAGCGGAATTTGTGGCCACACCTTCTCCCTTATTCATGTAAAAAAAGTAATCAGGAAATGGGCCCTGTAAGAAATTGAAATCTGTATGTGCAGGTATTTCCTCTGAGGTTCAGTCACTCAGCATTACTGCATCTATGTCCATGCAGCTTTGGGTGTCGGGATGGCACAAGTTCGCAGATGTGCGAAGAAAGAAAAAGGAAATATTCATCTACTTACAGTTTCGTGACTTTGCTGTGCAAATCCGTTGTGCATCACATAATATCACTCGACAAAAAAAAACACGCACACAGACACTTGCACCATGTGGCAGCACCGAAGATTCAACACTTCACTTTGACGCTTGATGTAAATGAAGCACACAATTAAAAATGGTAATATCACGCCGCACTTTGTTGCAATGATTAGAGTGCACACTGATCTATTCTCGTGACGATTTGAAGGTGGGCGTTAAGCAAAATAGGCCCTCTCACATCTGATGTTGCGGTTTCCAAGATTAATTTTCTCGGCCGAGCGAAATCAGACGTGCTTTTACCTTAAGCGTATATCGGCAACTCAACATTTCACCTGTATATTTGTTAGGTATCGAAGCCACCGCTCTTACGCTCATGTTTTTATCCCGTCGCACTTACACGTAGTGGCTTCGCTGCTTACGCGACCACACACACGCACACATGGGGCCTCGCTTCACCCCGTAAGACAAGCGCATCTCTTCACTTCCTCCACAGTAGGGGATGAATGGGGGTGACGATTCCACACTGCAGTGGTTGGCATCCGAACCCGACTTTGCTTGGCTTCGCTTCTCATAGGAATGACCACTGTCCACTCGCAGACTTCTTAATTCCCCTGTAACTTGGCTTTCATTAGGCCAAACAGTCGCTGAGTTCCATTACGCTCCAGCCTAGAAATTTCTGCTTTATCCCGCGGATTTAGGCATTCTGCTGTCTTTATGGCAAACTGGCATCTCCAGCTGCCTCGAGTTGTCTCCATTTCTTACCAAATGCGGGGAGGTTTGCTGCTTCATTTTTCCCAATTCATTTTTTGCAGATCCAAGGCATCCAGCCTTTCACATCGGAGAGCGCACAGACAACTGAACTTTCTTCCTTATGTTCATGCCAAGTGCGAACTCTTATTTTTCTGCACGGACCACACAGAGAGCAATTGTTCTCGAAAATGCCCCAAACAATCGACTAATTTACGATTATTCGCTAAACCTTTTGTCCCCATCTTCATTCATTTACTCAAGTGGACCCCTCTTCGAAAGGTACCATTCCGTGTTGCTTAGTTTCCCGTCAGCTGCGCCCTGATATTTATGACCTAACAGAGCTATTCTGAGACCACCCAGCCAGAGAGAGAATTCTTCGCCTCTTTTCTTTCCAAACCCCCAGATAAAACTTTATCTGCTGTTTACACTTTTAAACTCCAATCAAGCCTCGAACATAATTAATACTTAATTAATTTCACACATCAACCACGCCCATTAATTACTAAATTAATGGCGGGGGTGGGTCGTAACATCGGCCCCTAATCAAGAAATCCAGAAGCCCTCTTCTGGGCCTATCGCTTTGCTCTTATCAATTTCCAGAGCAACCATTGAGTGCTACATTTTCCCACAGGTAGAAACAATTTAAAATGGCAAAAATATTGCGTTTCATGCCTTCAAGAGCATTGGAGCGACTTCCCAATTATCCCGCAATTTTGTTAATTAATTTAGAGAACATCCGAAAGAAAAAACAACGTAAATGAGAAATAAATAAAAAAAACTGAACTGTAAAAGAACATGTGAGCCTGCCGAACTGTGATTCCTAGCTGCCTCATACAATACGCGACATGGCGGACAAATTTTAAAGTTTTCTTCAGGTTTTAGGATGGGGGGGGGGTGTCCACTGTAACACTAGTCTTACGCAATGCGACGCCTTGGGCTGGGAGATGGGGACGGAGAGAAAAAAAAAGAAAAGAAGAATCACCCGAAAATATATGGCAAAATAAATAAAAAGTAAATAAAACGTACTCTTTCCTAAAAAATTACCCGAATAAATAAATAAATAAAGAAAGAAAGAAAGAAAGAAAGAAAGAAAGAAAGAAATTCGGCAATGGATTTTCCACCTTAATGTGCAGCCTCGAGTCTGAGCGCTGTCACACGCTGGCCATACAAACATGAAGAAGAAGCTTAAACTAAGGAATTGGAAGAGTGGAGAACAATTGAATTTTCATGGCCCTGTGGATGCTATTTTGATAACCTTGCTACGGATACTTAAAAAACGCACTTCCTATATGAAAATACGTAGGGCTAAATGAAATAAAACACAAGACTTACTACTTGGCAAAGTCCAGATTACATTTTAAAGTTAGATATACTGAAAATAACACATTTTGAACTGGGTGTGCGGCTGGGTGTGCAAGACCAATTTTAGGGTGGGCTCAAGCCCACTCTCGCACACTTTGGCGACGTCCCTGCGTATAGCACATGTTCGACGACCAAAAGGCAAAAGGTTTGACGAAAATTACCCCTTTAGCACCGTGAGCCATCCGCCTAGTCATATGATATGGGGTGCTATGTCAGCTACTGCTTCATTAACTTTTTTGTCCATAGGAACTACCATGACTGGTCCTTTTTATTAGGAAATGTTACGTGAGAAGCTGTTAATTCATTTGCAAGTTCGCAGATGCACAATCTTTATGTATGATGGTGCTCCATGCCACAGATCAAAGACAGTCAAGGACTATCTGCAGAAGAAAAACATAACTGTGCTTGACTGGCCCAGTAATAGTCCCGACCTTAAGCCCAACGAAAATTTGTGAACCATTTTAAAAGACAAGGTAGCAGAAAAACAGCCATCAAATTCCCAAGCTTCGTTTGACGCGATACAATATGTGTGGCGCAAAGGCATTTCAAGTGACTACTGCAAATCCCTCATTGAGAGTATGTCACATCGTATTTTATAAAAAACAAAGGTGGCCATACACAGTTCTGATTTCGGTCTTTTGGTGTTTTAAAGAATGTATGTATTCATCTGTGGTGTCATTTTTCAAATATCTCTGCCTAGTAATTAGTTGTTTCTTTGGAAATCTTAATTTTCAATAAATTGGCAGGTGGTCTTAAACTTTTACAAAAAATATTATCGTTAATCGTGTACTACTCAGTATTAATATAGACAGGTAATGATACTCAGTGCACTTTTCCGGAATACGGATTTCATCAGCTTTTTCCCCCCTTCAATTTTCTTCACAGTTCACTTCCCATTGAGGTTTCCATTATTCGTACTTAAAAGAAAAATTTTAATGCAGTTCCATGAACACATAAATCTCATAATCTGCAAGATGTGATGGAGGCTTTCATTTGCAAGGAAAAGAAGAGCTGGGACAAATATGAGTTAGCTGCATTGAAATTTATGGGTCTACTCAGCATAGAAATGAAGCAATGTCAAATTAGCGGGCGTAGGTATGTTGATCTCAGAACGTATTGAATGTCCCTCATACATGTTATTTTTACTTTTTAAATGTCTTAGTTTTAAAGAGTTCTCTTAGTTTACTTGTGGACAAGGGTACCTGCAGATCTTGCAACGTTTGTTTGTCTGGTAATTTTTTATCACGACTTTTGTGAAACAAGATCGTGCTTATATTATCGGTTTGCACGTCCGTCCGTCTTTAGACACCATATCTGTACAACTATTCATCCGATTTGAAAACTTCTTTTTGCGTTGGGAAGCTTCAAATATACGAATAATGATCATCATTTTCTTTTCTTTTTTTTACGATGTACAATTTCGCCACCAGAGGGCATAAATGCAGATGATGTCGAATTCAAAATACATTTTATTCCATATATTTACTTCTAAACATCCGATTAAAAAATATATTTTATCTTTCTATTCCATTTATGTCGAAGAGCATTTTAGGCATAGTTAGGTTTTCAAGTTACTCATATATTTTCCGCTGGGGGCGTAAAAGTAAATCACATTTTCCCCGATATCTCTTCTTCTAAAACTCCGATTTGAAAGGGTTTTTTTCTTCAGAGGATACAGCTCCTTATGGAAAATCTTTTGCATGTAATTTCTAATTTTTTGCTAAGAATACTTTGGCCACCAGGGGGCGTAAGTGTTAATTTTGGTTTCTGATGTATTTGCCATAACATTTGAGCTTCTAAAATCTCGATTGAAAGAAATCGTTCGTGGACAGATGCCACTCACGTCGATAAACCTTTTCGGAATATTTTCTTTTTAAAATATTTCATGGTAGCTCCGCCAGGGGCGTAGATATATATCTTATTTTTGTCAATTCCTCTGCTTCTAAAGGTCCGATTTGAAAAATTCTTCTTTTATTGGATAGAGTTTCCAGTGTGACATGATTTTCATATAATTTCAAACTTTTCAAGTAATTCATAGACTTTCCGCTAGGGGACGTAAAGGTAAATTGCGTTTCCCCCGATATATCTGCTTTTAAAACTCCGATTTGAAATATTCTTTCTGCGTCGGATACAGCTCCTGATGGGAAATCCTTTACATATAATTTCTAATTCTTGGTAAAAAACGGTTTGGCCACCAGGGGGCGTAAGTTACAATTTCCGCTTCTGATGTAATTGCCGCAGAAACTGAGCTTCTAAAATCTCCATTGAAAAAATTCGTTTGTGGACCCACCCCTTACAGCACAAAACGTTTCAGATGTGTATCAATAATGTTACAATCTCTCATTTTCGTTACACTTACAGAGATATCTTACAATTACGTTTCAGCAATATCTATTTTGGAACATAACACTTTGTACATTACGGTTACGTTAAAAATAGCATTAGCCGATACTACTGTTTTATAGTTTCCATTGTACATAATTGCTTCCTTGATGTTACATTCCGGCGATATTTAAGATTTTTAGTTTGGCAACGGCATGGATGCGCATGAGCGTTTATGCCATTTCACCGAATCACTCTCGTAGTCGTTCCATGTGCTACTGGGATTTTCTTTGGTGATACTGTCGTACTCGAGTTAGCTAGTTAGTGTACACTAGTGTCCCTCCTTAAGTTTTGCACGCCAGTGTATAATATCTTAGTACGTTTTTGGTTTTGAATCAGAAGAAAAAGTCTCAATAAAAGTAGTTCTTAGTTTGTATAGGTAGAAAAAATAATGTTGAGAGAAATTAAGCGACTACGCAAGTTTTGATAAAAAATAGAGTAAGGTATGCATTAAAAGGTATATAACGAAGTGAATTTCTACGTCATTTTTATCCGCACCAGGATTCGAACCCGGGTCCCCTCATTCCGGAATAAGTTGCCCTACCAATTGAGCTACGCGGACGTTTGTTCTGACTACTATCCGCTTTTATGTCGTGTGCGTCCTGCTGGCAGGTACGTCACATCTCCTGGTACGTTACATCATCTCGCCCTTATTATTTTTTTTTTATCGAAGTGGTTGGAGAAGGAATTCTCTGATTTTTCCTATCTCGCGGTGTGGAAATAACATCACACCAATGCGAGATTTTGAACGGTCGGGTCATCCGGATAGTTCGGGCGCCATTATAACGAAGTAAATTTCTCCGTCATTTCTGTCCACGCCAGGATTCGAACCCGGATCCCCTCATTCCGGAATAAGTTGCTCTACCAATTGAGCTACGCGGACGTTTGATCTGACTACTATCTGCCTTTATGTCGTGTGCGTCCTGCTGGCAGGTACGTCACATCTCCTGGTACGTTACAGGTACATTTCGTTGATTAATCATGAAGAAATTTAAGTCATCTAAAGAAAAATAAAATGATTCGTGGAAAAAACAATGTGCACTTCTATTAAATAACGTATTCGCAAAGCATTGGCCTTCTCGTTAGTTCCTACAGACGCTCTAAGCGCGAGGCGTCCCGTGATCGAGTGGGATAATGCATCTGCCTTTTAAACCCGTTGGACAGGGTTTCCAGCCTGTCGTGAATAATGCATCTGCCTTTTAAACCCGCTGGACAGGGGTTCCAGCCTGTCGTGATCTTCGTGGATTTGCATTTCCTTGGAAAGAAAATTTCCCTATCGTCGTGATGTCACACCGTGAAATTTCCTGATGAGGATAAACAAAATGGCGTACAAAAGATATCGGTGAGACCATGTGGGGAGGAAAAAGAAAATTGGCGAAGTAAACATGTTCGGTAGGACCACGTGGTACACAAAATGTTATGGTTGAACACAAAGAGACGATGGTCGGGAAGATCACGTGGAAAAAGAATGACTGCGACTGACGTCATGATTAACCAGGAATCGACCACATCCGTCCTTGAGGCAGCACGTGGACAGCTTCCTTTATTACAGAAATCCCCTTTCATCACGTAACAGTAATATGATGATGTAACAAATATCTTTCAAATACGTAACAGCAACATGAAGTTGGTATGTTGAAGTTACAAAGACCTTTCACTGTAACGTATCGGTTATGTTTCAAAGTCATGTAACGTTTGCGGGCATTTTGATGTATCTGTTAGGTTTCTGAAACATTACTGTTATATTGCGCAACTTATCGGAAAAGTCTCAAAGTTTCAGTGCTACATACTTGTAACATATACGAAATATTCTGTGCTGTGTGGGATACTACTCACGTAGACAAACCTTTTAGGAATATTTTCTTCTTAAAATAATGGATGGTTCCTACGCCAGGGGGCGTACATGTACACCTTATTTTTGTCAATATTTCTACTTCTAGGAATCCGATTTGAAAAATTCCTTCTTTGTTGGATAGTGTTTCCTATGCGAAATGTTTTTCATATAAATTCAAAATTTTCAAGTAAATCATAGACTTTCCGCTAGGGCACTCAAAGGTTTTTCCCGATATTTCTACCTCCAAAACTCCGATTTGAAAAATTCTTCCTGTATCGCATACAGCTCCTGATGGAAAATGTTTTTCATATAATTTCTGATACTTGGTAAAGAATGATTTGGCAACCAGGGGGCATAAGTGTTAATTTCTGCTTCTGATGTACTTGCAGCAAAATCTGAGCTCCTGAAAACTAGACTAAATTTTTTGTTTCTTGGACCCATACCGCTCACAACGACAAACCTTTTGAGAATACTTTCTTCCTAAAATAATCCATGGTTTTCCCGCCAGGAGGTGTAGATGCATATCAGATATTCGTCCATCTTTCTGCCTCGAAGAGTTCGATTTGGAAAATTCTTTCTTTGTAGGAGAGCGCTTCCGATGCGAAATGCTTCTCACATAAATTCAAATTTTTCTTAACGCACAAGTCCAGAGAGCGTAAGTTCCCGATTGCGTTTACAGCAATATCTGAGGGATTAAAAACCCGATTGAAAAACTTCTTTCTTTCGGTCAGATACTATTGTTTTCCATTCCGGTTCCATTGACTTTGAATAGCTTTGAAAAATTTAATTTGCGTCAGAAGGGATTCAAAAGACGTACTCATTACACCCGAAAATTCGATGTCATCTTTCTTGTTTGATGTTACACTGTACCAACAAACAAACAAACATAATACCCTCACTTGACACAGAAAAACAGAAGCATGCTAAAGACTGTGTCACGATTTTCTAGATGGCTAAACAAATGAGAAGAAATTTTCTTCTCACAGCAATCGCAAACATTGTTTCCACGTGCGGAAAAAAACGTAGATTTTTATTTGTAACTTCTATGCTTTAACTGCGTTTGATTAGTGACCCCTGTGTCACGTGATTAGTCATCGTGGGAAAATGAACTCTGCAATGTTCACACGCCTTCTGTCGTTCCTTCTGCTGCGATGTTATTCGCAAGCGGTGTGTGTATGTTGTTTTCTCTCGTACTCCATGTTTTTTAAGTGTTATATTTTCAAAGGTCCACTTATTCCTTTAGTGTATTGTGTGTGTGTGTTATATCAACAACTACAATTTTGGTTTTAAGGGCTTCTTCATCCTTTTATTGGATTATTTCATATCAGGTGAGTCATTTTATTTGCATACAGTAATTTCCAAAGTATCAACTTATAACGAAGTAAATTTCTCCGTCATTTCTGTCCACGCCAGGATTCGAACCCGGATCCCCTCATTCCGGAATAAGTCACTCTACCAGTTGAGCTACGCGGACATTTTATTCTGATTCCTATCTGCCTCTATGTCGTGTGCGTCCTTCTGGCAGGTACGTCACATGTCCTGGTACGTTACATCATCTCCCCCTTATTTTTTTTTTTTCGAAGTGCTGCTCTTATTTTTCCTATCTCGCGGTGTGGAAATAACATCACACCATTGCGAGATTGTGAACGGTCGGGTCATCCGGATAGTTCGGGCGCCATTATAACGAAGTGAATTTCTCCGTCATTTCTGTCCACGCCAGGATTCGAACCCGGATCCCCTCATTCCGGAATAAGTCACTCTACCAGTTGAGCTACGCGGACATTTTATTCTGATTCCTATCTGCCTCTATGTCGTGTGCGTCCTTCTGGCAGGTACGTCACATCTCCTGGTACGTTACAAACTCGGTCCACTGGAGTAGAACTCTATAAGTATACCGATGGTAAGTTCAGAAATGTAAACGTCCCGTTTTTTTATGTCACGCTATAACAATAACATGGTTATTACAGAATAAACGAGAAAGAGGACACCGAAATTTTCGGGTGTAATAAGCACGTCTTTTGAATCCGTTCTGACACAAATTAAATTTATCAAATCTATTCAAAGTCAATGGAACCGGTATGGAAAACAATAGATCTGACGAAAGAAAGAAGATTTTCAATCGGGTTTTTAATCCCTCAGATATTGCTGTAAACGGAATCGTGAGCTTACGAACTCTTAGAAACAGAGATATCGACAAAAAAAAAAGGTTTGACGTTACGTTCCCTGGTGGAAAAACCATGCATTATTTCAGGAAGAAAGTATTCTCAAAAGGTTTATCCATATAAGCGGTATCGGTCGAAGAAAAAAATGAGTCGAGTTTTCAGGAACCCAGATTTTGCTACAAATACATCAGAAGAAGAAATTAACACTTATGAGCTCTGGTGGTCAAAACATTCTTTACCAAACATTGGAAATTATGTGAAAAATATTTTCCACCAGGTCTTGTATGCGATACAGGAAGAAGTTTTCAAATCGGAGCTTTGGAAGCAGAAATAACGCAGAAAACGCAAGTTACCTTTGTGCCCCCTAGCGGAAAGTCTATGATTTACTTCTAAATTTTGAATTTATAGGAAAAACATTTCGCATCGGAAACACTATCCAACAAAGAAGGAATTTTTCAAATCGGACTCAGAAGTAGAGATATGACAAAACTACGATATACATCTACGCCCCCTGGAGTAGAAACGATGCATTATTTCAAGAAGAACATTTTCCTAAAAGGTTTGTCGACATGAGTAGTATCGGTCAACAAACGATTTTTTTTCAATCGAGATTTTAGAAGCTCATATTTTGCTGCAAATACATCAGAAGCGGAAATTAAGGCTTACGCCACCTGGTGGCCAAACCATTTTTTACAAAAATTAAAAATTATGTGCAAACGATTTTCCATCAGGAGCTGTATGCGGTGCAGAAAGAATTTTTCAAATCGGAGATTTAGAAGCAGATATATAGGGGGAAACGCAGTTTACCGCTACGCTCCCTAGCGGAAAGTCTATGAATTACCTGAAAATTTTGAAATTATATGAAAAACATGTCACACGGAAAACACTGTCCAACAAAAAAGGAATTTTTCAAATCGGACTCCTAGAAGTAGAGATATTGACAAAAATAGGATGTACATCTACGCCCCCTGACGGAGAAACTGTGGAATATTTTAGGAAAAAATATTCCAAAAAGTTTTATCGACGTGAGTGGTATCAATCCACGAAGGAATTTTTCAATCAATATTTTAGAAGCTCAGATTTTATGGCAAATACATCAGAAGCAAAAATTAATATTTACGCCCCCTGATGGCCAAAGTATTCTTTACCAAAAATTTGAAATTATATGCAAAAGATTTTCCATCAGGAGATGTATCCGTTGAAGAAAAAATTTTCAAATCAGAGTTTTAGAAGAAGAGTTATCGGCAAAAATGTAATTTACTTTTACGCCCCTTAGCGGAAAATCTATGCGTAATGTGAAAAGGTAACTATATCTAAAACACTCTTCGACATAAATGGAATCGAAAGATAAAATAATTTTTTCAATCGGCTGTTTAGAAGCAAATATGTGGAATAAATCGTATTTTTGAATTCGACATCATCTGCATTTACGCCGTCTAGCGGCGAAATTGTACATATTAAAAGAAAAAACGAAATGAAGGATCATCATTCGCATATTTCAAGCTTCCCAAAGCAAAAAGGATTTTTCAAATCGTACTAATAGTTGCAGAGGTATCGTGGGTACAGAAGGACGGACGGACGGACGGATGGACGGACAAACCGATAACATAAGCACGATCTCTTTTTACAAAAGACGAGCTAAAAAAGTGGTGATTCTTAATAGAAGAAAAGGAAATCAATTGCTGTGAATTCCATGAAGTTTTTTTTTTTTTACATTTGACTCTCAATTTTAGTGAGGGATTATCAAACAAAAATTTCTATATTCATAGTCACTATAAAAATTCATCGTCCGGACATAAAACTGGTAATGCGAAAGTCTTTCCTCAAGATATAAGTATAAATATAGGGAAACTGTCCATTTCATATTTTTCAATTTCTTTTCTTCTACTTTTAATATCAGCATCGTTTATTTTAGCAGCTTTTCGTAAGAAATAAATAAATTGTTTTCTTTCAAAGAAATGAAAGTGGCGACAAGCTTTATTATCCAGAATCATCAACTATTTATCCCTCTTTTGTCTCAAGGGCGGAAACATTTTGCTTTCGGCTGTGAGAAATTCATTCGTACATCCTACGTGAACTAGATGACGTTAAGTATTTATTTGTTAAGGACTGCTTGCCTTAAAATTTTAACGACTCTTTCCTTACAGTTCTCTTGAGCAAAGAAAACACTTCATCTAAACCGTTCCTTCCTCCAGTCTGCTTAGCGCGTAAAATATGCATTACACATTTTGTTTGTATCCCCCTCCCCCTTTTTCCTTTCGTTTTTTTTTTTTTTTCAAGTTAGCACTTGAATTTAACAAATATCTTCGAAGTTTCTTACTTTTCTCATTCCGAGTTTCTGCGAATCGTATGAGAAAGAAATGCAGTTTTTTTGTCGCAGTTTTCGAGCAACAGTGCCGGAATTTCCTTGAGGTTTATTCTAAGTTTGACGTAAAACATAAGCAGATCTGGCTTTTCGTGCAACTGAGAGGAAAATCAAAAGCCGATCAACGGAAATCCAATTTTCAGCCAGAAAAGATCAAATCTCAGAGAAACAGTTTTAGAAAACTAAATTTAATTTTAGAAATGTTGTATCAACGACCACAAATACTGAGTTTAATTCTGTTTCACCGCTTAGTGCAAGGCATTATCAAGTCTGGTTTAATTACGCAGCAGTGTGTAATGTGTTTAGTGTATTTCTTTGAAAATACAGTAACTGTTAATCGTCTATGCTGCACAAAAAACGCTAGCATTACTTCAATGTAAATACTCTTCGTACGGAATGAAACATTCCGCAAAGTTAAGTCTTGCTCCGGATAGCACAGAAGTAACATAAATAATACAGAAGTAATATTAACTCGATTACACTTTAAGGCATGAATATCAATGAAGTGATACATTCAACGTGAAAGGATTCATCATTGATATTTGGGCTAACATCTCTGTCCAAAGCAATTACATTGATCTCGCAATCTAGCAGATGTCTAACAAGAGCCCTGATACAATCCTAAACACCATTTCTATCAGTCTCGTTAACATCCGTCATTCAAACTTTGACCTCAAGTCAGGTTACCACGAAAACATCAGCGAGAAAATAAATGTAGCGTTATATGCACTGTAACGTAAAATATATTTGTACTTTACTATGCTTAAGATGGAATTTATTTATCACTTTGACAGCTTAAAAAAACAACTTACGTGCCAAATGTTCTGTTCAGCAAAATACTGTTTTTGATACAACATCCCACAAAGATCTTCCTCTGGCTTTCAAACTTCAGCAACTTCCTCCTGTACTTCAAACCGCTTTTGGTAATTCAAGTTGCAGTTCAATAATCAATACAATAAAATCAAATATATAATCAATAATTATGGGATACAAACTTGAGATTTGTTGTATACGTTAATGCAATGAAGTTCATCACGATAAATATTTTAGGTTCCTTTACGACCATATATGTGTAGTAATATATGCAGTCTTTTGTGTTCGTTTTTTAAATCAGATTTTCAATTTGATTTACTACTATTTGGACTTTAATGTTACACTAATCCTTCAACTGCAGTACTGGAAACTACACTATCTACCAACAAGTAATTGGACAACCCTGCAATCGACGATATCTACGGTCCTGATACACGTCACTGCCGCCGCCGTTAAATATCGTGTGGGAAATAACAACGCAACCAGTCGCATGCAAGATGCCACGCAGTTCGGATCTTTCTGATTTCGAGAAAGGTGTAATCGTCGGGTATCACAGAAATGGCCGATCCATACAAGACATATCCAGCGAGTTGAAGTACCCAAAATCGACAGAGGCCTACGTTATTGGCAAGTGGAAGATGATAGGTGACTGTCGGAATGTGCTCCGACCCGGCAGACCCACAAAACTGGGAGTTAGAGACCGACGGGTGCTGGCCAGAGAAATTCGGAAGAACCGCACCAAATCGATGGGCCACATCAGCGAGGAGTTTCAACAGGCATGCGGGAGTGTTCTTTCGATGAATACCATCCGTAAGGAAGCCCATTTGCTAGGTTTTCATGGACGTGCTGCCGCGCACAAGCCTCTGATCGTCAAGTCCAATAGCGCTGCTCGGCTAACGTGGTGCAAAGAACGTCGACAGTGGACCGTTGAACAGTGGAAACAGGTTCTCTGGAGCGATGAATCAAGGTTCACTCTCTACCGTTCGGATGGCAGGGTCTGGGTTTGGCGTTTGGCGTTTGCCTGGTGAACGCCTTCTGCTGGAATGTATTGTGCCAGCTGTGAAGTTCGGCGGCGGTGGAATTATGCTATGGGGGTGTTTCTCCTAATATGGCGCGGGACCCTTGGTCGCAATTCCTGATAGACTCAACGCCGAGGCCTACTGCACCATTTTGGATGATCATGCGCTTCCTACGTTGTGGCAGTTTTACGGGGTGGACACATGTTACTTTCAGGATTACAATGCCACCTGTCATGTTGCGAGGTCCACCATGGCTTGGTATGGTGACAATGGGGTTAATCGAATGGACTAGCCTACGCAGAGCCCGGACCTTAACCCTATCGAGCACCTCTGGGACGAGTTGGAGCGTCGACTTAAGGGGTGCCCCCACCGTCCGAAATCGGTGAAGGAACTGACCAGTCTTCTCCAAGCCGAGTGGAAGAAAATACCGCTAGCCGTCGTACAACGCCTGGTTGAGAGTATTCCCCGGAGGGTCGCAGCTGTAATCGTCGCTCGTGGAGGCTCCACCAACTATTGAAGGTGAATAAACTTCGTTTTCCTTTGCTATCACAGGTGTCCAATTACTTGTTGGTAGATAGTGTATGTTTCAGTGACAGCGAAATTGCATATTTCACTTCAAAGTAATTAAATAAATATTCATTATTGCATACCTTAATTTTTTTTCGTTTTATAAATTTGCACTTGAAGATCTTGCAATTCTTGCAATTTTTAATTTTTAGGATATTTTTCGTAATTATTTTGTTCAGGATAATTAAGTTTTGATAGCAAATATTGGCAGATTTGAATTTCTTTTCTCACTAAAATTAATAAGATTGGTATAAAACCTTAGACAGTCTTCAGAGAACGAATAAAAAACTGTCCACCAAACACCTGGCATTAGTTAACCGTCATAGTCCTTCATGCTAACGCGAGACCTCACGTTGCACACAAGATGACTCAAAAGCTGCACAATTTGAGGCACGAAGCTTTACTTTATCCACTTTATTCACCTGATCTGTCCTCTTCAGGCACCGGGACAACTTTCTTCAGAGTAAATCAGTTCCCAATGAAAAATCTGTTGAAATCGCATTCTTAAGAGTTTCTCGCAACCTGATGCTAGGCATTTTTTCAGGAAGACGTACAGAAGAACGTATCTCGTAGGGAAACGTTTGTTGGCAGAACTTATTTTGATTCACAAAGTTTAGTTTGCACCATATTTTGGGTGGTCGAAGTTTCCATCACTATTCTGACATTTCATCTGCTACAACGTAATGTAAAGCGAAAGTCTGGGTAAAGGGCAATACTTGTGTAAGTTCTTAAATTTTTAGTACGAAACACTAGCCAATGCAAAACAGAAATGGCATCAGATTGTGGAATAGGAATTTATAAGATGGGATTCCGGTTCGTGGAATTTAAAAGTTTTGATCAAAGAATACGCCGTTATGTTGTTGATCATGACATAACACCACTGAAAGGTCAGTGAGAGTGTGAGAAAAAGTGCACCACCCTCGGTATTAAGTGGAGAAGAATCAGACGAAGCCAACCACATCCCTGAAAATCATGGTGTAAATGAAAATGACATACCATCAGCCCCGACTACAAAAGGGGGTAACTGATAAAATCGGGCATAGGCCTTCACATAAATAACCAGGAAAGGGAGAAGCTAAGCTCACATCAATTATAAGAGAGATGAACTTACTGCTTGCCTTAGAGTGTAAAACGAAAAAATTCGTAGAACAAATTCGGCTCCTCATATAAGAAGAAATTGCTGGATTCCAGGAATGAAAATTCCAGTATAAACTAAAAAACTAAAGATCAGATTCTCTCTTAACTTACAGCGATTGATAATTACAACAAAAATGTCTACGCCAAAAGCGCATGCTGAGGAAACTCCCTCCAAAAAGTATAGCCAAGTGGACAAAACTCGAAACCACCTCGGAGCAGAAAATCTCTCCCCAAAATTCCCGAAAAGTATTTACAACCGCGGCGCCGTAATTAAAAAGCTCTGTTTATTTTGCTCCGCTGCAATTTAAAAATAATAAACTGCCGTTTTCGGCCCCGTCGCGTTAACGTATTTGTCAAAAACGAAGCCCTGTACATAGTAAGTTAGCAATTCGTCCATACGATACGATTTTTCAAGCAGTTATAATTTTTTTCCTCTAACATAAATGCTACTTAATCTGGGAAACTTACTCTAGTCGGAGATTGCCCAGACATTCGTTTTGAGGCTTCTTCGATCATCGAAGTTAAGCAGACAATAATCAGGCAGTTGGTGGGAGAGTACCTTCCTTATGTCTGCACAAACCGTGGAATTGCTTTATATTTCCATGAGTTTTTCGCTTATCTAATCATGAAAACATATTTATCCGTGTTTGGTTTGTTTTATCCGAAACAGCCATTTTTACTTATAGACCCAGGCGGCAGAAATATTCCAAAGAAAAAGTTATTTTTAATTTTATTTTCATCGGATAAAAAAAAGACCCCTTTCCAAAAAATCAAAATCGTACGTTGCTTTGGAGTTCCAGTTGATCTCAGTGTTCGGCACTGTTTCTGTACCGTGCACAGAGTGGCATATATCCAGCATTACAACTCTAATGACGTCATCTTTAAATCTTTCCAGCTAGGGTGTCCTATTGCCTCCCTCATATCTGTATTTCCACTCTTCTGGCTCTGAAATTGAACGCAATTGTATCCCTAATGCCGCCCCGGTGGCGCAGTGGTCTAAGCGATGGCCTCTGATCATTCGTCCGAAAGGGGTCCGGGTTCGAATACCGTGAGGCATGGATGTTGTGTTTTTCTTACAGCACTGGCTCTCTCCCTTCCCTGGAACCAGTGGCCCTAAATTAGGGGTGGGCGATTGCTTATAGCCCATTGAGTTGCTCACGGTAGTCGTTAAACCTCCAATTAAAAAAAAAATCCCTAATATTTCCCGTACTCCGATTCAATTAGATATATTTCCGCTATGAAAAGTGTCGAATTCCCACCTGTTTTACCATTAATATCACGCTGATTATAGTTTGGAGGTTGATCTAACCTCAATCACCAAAAAACAGTGCCTCTGAAAATAGTTCGTGGCCAACTTCTATTTCTTTAACTGGAGGAAGATGTCTGTCCATGAGGCGAAGTTCTTCTATTCCAGGATTTGAATCGATATATAACGGTATGAATCAGGTAACTGAAGTTGTTATCAACTGAAAGCGAATAACGATAATTAATGTGCGCATAAATATACCAGACTCTTTCGTCAAACAAGTGTTTCATATGAAGCACTCTGAAAATGAAAAATCTTTGCTGATAACATTTGTTTATGATTCAGAGCTTTTCGTGACGTTTACGTTCATATTTCTCTTCTGTGATAGAATTCATGGGCCTTCTAAGTAGAAAGCAGACAGAATTCCTTGAACAGAGGTCCTTTCTGTTAACGCAGATTTGGATGCAGTTGATGATTCAGATGCACCCTCTATTTTCTTATTTTTTTACACTGTTTTAAAAAGCGGTTTTTCTGACTCCTTTTCAGCACCTCGTTTGAAATCAAATGGATCTGCTTATGTTGTTCCTATGTCCGTCCGCCTGCGGACGTTATATCTCTGTAACTATCTGTCCAATTCTGGAAAATTATTTGGCATTGGGAAGTCTGAAGAATAACAACGAGGATCTTTACACCTGATGCTTTTCCGATGCACAGTTATATCTATAAGGGCGTAAATGCAGATACTGAGGAATTCAAAATATGTTTTATTCCACATCATTGCTTCTAAATATCTTATTTAAAAGAATCATCTCCTTTAATTGAGAAAAGGATGCCAAATCAATACACGATTAATGATATTAAACATATCTACACACAGATTAAAACGCTTAATTACTTAAAATAGATAGATCTATTTTAAGTAATTAAACGTTTTAATCTGTGTTTAGATATGTTTAATATCATTAATCGTGTATTGACGGCATCCTTTTTCAATTAGAAGATAGCACGATAATTATCTCCTTTATTCGATACCTTTTACAACGAAAACTATTTTTCAGATAATTGATTTTTCCAATAAAGCACAATTTTTCCGCTAGGGGAAAATATACATGTTGCATTTCCCGTTGAATCTCTACTTCTAAAATTTTGATTTGAAAAATTCTTTTTGCGCCGAATAATTTTCGTCGAGAAGAATGTTTTGCATATAATTTTTATTTTTTCGTAACGCACAGATTTGCCATTATGTGCGTAAGGACATATTTATATTTTTAATATAGTTGCAGCACCATTTGCGAAGTTAAAATCTCGACTAAAAGAATTCTTGTTCGGTCAGGTACAGCAAGTGACCAAAACTTTAAGCACATATTTGCTGCTCATAATATTGCGCAGCGTTTCGACCCGTTGTGGTAGATGAATATGACGTTTTCCACGATATATTTCTGCTTCTAACTGTCCCATTTGAAACATTCTTTCTTTACAGGACCGCTATGCGGATGAGGAAAATTCGGCACCTATTTTCGGATTTTCCTTAACTCATAATTTTGTCACGAGAGGGAGTAAGTTCTTATTTCAGTTTTCAACACATTTCAAGCCATATGTGCGAGTTTAAAGTCCCGATTGAAAAAAATTCCTTTTCGATCACATATCGCCAAATGCAAAATTTGCAGGCTAGGGGAAAAATACATCATGGAGTTTTATCGATATCTCTGCTTCTGAAATAACGATAAAAATTCAATTAACACAAGGTACCATTCACTTCATGGATTAGATTTGCATATTTTCATGGTCTTAGATTTTTATGGTGCACACTTCTGACGATAGGTGATGTTAGTGTGTATTTCTGTTTGCAACTGTATCTTGTATTCTAAAATTTTGAAAAAGTTATCTTTGTAATGTATGATATTTACCCGACAGAGCTGTGAATGGTATCATCTTTAAACAACGCTTAGCATTCCTTCTTGGGCCATGCATATGTAAAACAAAATGCTTCTAGCAGTCATATTTGAAAAATTCTTTCTCTGTCGGATAATGCAGTGAAACTCAGAACTATGCTGTCACGAGAGTTACCTGATATTTCTGCTTTAAAGAGTATCGTCTCCTGTTCTAAATTTTACATGAAAAAAATATTTTCTTGGTGGGATACTTTTCATTACGAAGAATATTTTGCGCTAATTTTCTTCTTTGAATGACGCAGAGCTCTCCCGCTACGCGCCGTAAATTACGTCACGTTCCCCTGCACATCTCTTCTAATCGTTCGATTTAAAAGATTTCTTGTGCCTCAGATATCTTCCGTTATGAGAAATATTTTTGCTTATGATTTGCAGTTTTTCGTAATACAAATTTCTTCCGCTAATGGGCCCCAGCAGATATTTCTATTTGGGGATGTTTTGCCGATTGTAGAAAGCCT
The DNA here is from genome assembly GCA_039090855.1 of Macrothele yani. Classification (NCBI taxonomy): domain Eukaryota; kingdom Metazoa; phylum Arthropoda; class Arachnida; order Araneae; family Macrothelidae; genus Macrothele; species Macrothele yani. Next base: position 74,631,214 of record CM077002.1, on the reverse strand, counting down.
GTTAAACTGTATTTTGTGTTATTGCTTTTTCCATCCACTATGAACCCTACTCACGCCGCTTATTTTGAAAAGTAAGCACTTTTTCTAACTTAGAAGACACAAAGGCATCGTATTTTTTTGCTGAACGTTTTCCATTTTTATAAATATCTACTTTGAGAAACTGTTTTTGTGTCGGAAACGAATCAAAAGACGTATTCATTGCATCCAGCAATTCGCTGTATCTTTTTTTTCTTTTTGTCTGTTCCATTTCCTTGATGGTCGTTATAGAAGATGTTGAAGGCTGGAGCCGAGGAAGAAGAGGAAACTACAAAGGAATGAACAGAAGAAAGGTGGATGAGAGCTGTTCATGTAATTGTATTTAGTAGGAAAAGATGTGCTAAAAATACAATGGTCGGTAGATATTGAGCAGTACTAAATCTTTTCGCTACTTCTTGCAAGGAGTTTGAAGTCATTTCCTGCATCGCCTGTATGAGTTCTTCGTCAGCAGGAAGTTTTTTAATGAAGCCCATTTACCATCACTTTCTGCATTTCCTTTTCCCTTTGTCAGTAAACACGTTACCTGAAATCTAGGAAAAGAGTTTAGTGTGGTGAATGCAAGGACACTGAACCCCTTCTTCAACAGTGCGGCCTGAAATTGTGAAAAAAAAAAAAAAAAAAAAAAAAAAAAAAAAACAAGAGAAAGAAACGTGAGAATTCTCAGAAGACTGAGCGGTCAATATGTTTTAGGCCAATTCGTATGCTTCAATTCCAAAGGCGATTCGGTACTTCCTGGCAAACAATTTGTTCATCTGAATGTCAGAAAGCTCATCAGTGATATGTTTTCGGTACCGGTAACTGCGCTTTTCGGACGAAAAAACTAGGCATCTTCTGAGACTTAGTGACATCTTGAGTACTGAAATCGTTTCATTGCGGTTTACAAGGATTCCGACTGTGACAAAGAAAGAAAATGGGATTTGTTCAGATGTCTTCTCTTCAATAATGACTTGTTCTCACGATTCCATGTTACTGAGCCTTTTCAAAAGCAAAGTAAAGTGAAAGTTATTTAACCAGAGAAGCTGATTATTTGACTAAGAAAATCATTGGAAACGGCTGATGAACTTTGTGTTCTTTCATTATGTCCACTGCCGAAATACCGTTTCAGCTCCTGTGAAAAGTGATACTTTATCCATTGGAATTTAGACAGTATTGGCAAATCGCATGCTGAAAACAAGACTACGCTGATTTACTCTCTAAAAATCTACACTCCTTAATAGATATCCCATTGCCCACATCAGGATGCCTTATATATCGACAAGACAATGCCTCGTCTCATTGCTCCCTTTTTTCGAAGGTCTGGCTGGAGGAGCATTTCATTGAGTTCGCAACTCTGGAATGGCCCTCTCTCTCTCCAGATTTGAAACTAGTTGAGCATGTATGGAAAGAAGTAAAAACAATGCGCTTGAGCCTGAACCTACAACCGGCAATTCTTGGCGCTTTAAGGAAGCTCACATGGAATAACCAGCCACAATACCACCCGAAATTGTTGAACAGATAGTATAGTCCATACCACAACGCGTTCCTGCTGTTGTGAGGCCGAAAAAGGGGATATCGCGTTATTTGGTGCTTGTGTATAATAAGTTGTCTTTTCAGTATATATACTGCCAGACACCGAAAATGCTCCACCATGGAGGAAGGCACGACATAAAACAAAACTTACCACACATGAAGACAAATTGGTGTGGGAAAATTGATTTAATTTCTGAGGATTTACATATATCCACTGGGCTAGAAACAGAATAGTATGGCCTGAGTCCGCTAGTCACCATGCTGGGCTATATATTCTGTTACATAATGTGGCATCGAGTCAAAAAGACTCCGGGTGGTGTCCTGAGATATTGCTGACCACGCATCGTTTACCTGTGTCCACAATTCATCGACATTGCGCCCTTGTCGTGCAGAGGTGCTAGTCTTCTGCCAATGACGTTTAACACATTCTCTATTGGGGAGAAATCCGGGGATCGCGCTGGCTAGGGAAGCACCTAAGCACCTTGCGTACAGTGTCTGATGATGCTGGCATTGTGTTGGCGTCCGCAATCTTGTTTAAACTAGACATCAGGATTAACACGGAGATACGGAAGTTAAACGAGCAGCAGCTCCTCATCGACGTATCGTCGTGCTCTCATTGCAAGAGGTGATACGCTGTTGAAACCGATAAAGGCCCAAACCCCGACACCAGGCTTACGAGATATATGATGCTCACTAATGGGGAAAAGATCGTCCCAGTGACCACAAAATCCTCAGATTCTAAATTGGCATTCGTCTGCACTCAGACGGAAGCGACTCTCGTCGCTATATGCATCCATTCTTCCCGCCAAGTATATTGGTACGGCACTAGACAACCTTTTGCGACGCTTTGCTGCGGTGATTGGCAATCATCGAAAAGGCTGGCGAGAGCGCAAGCCTGCCTCGGACAGTCTGCGATTCCCAGTATGATGATAATGTAGGGGGATGTTCATAGCTGATTGTACACCTCGCCGGATGCCGTCTTCGAAGGATTGCGGAAATGCTATGCTTGCCTTCGAATATCGCGATTCTGGAGTTTGGACTTCCGCCTACGTGCATCAGTCCCACTATATTAACACATGTAATTAACTTCCTAACGCTGTCTCCACATTCGACAGACAGTTGTTATATCTCGATGCGTTTCCGACCCAATGCGACACAAAGGCCAACCAACCGTAGGTAGTCCCATGATGAATCTTCTGGTATTGTTGTCTGTGTAATGGCAAAATTCCCGATGACGTATCCTAGGGATTCATACTGTACTCCGAGTCAACCGTAGACTGTACCACTATGTAGGGTGCGAAACACCTACCTCCTCTACAAAAAGTAGTCCCTAGAGTTCCGAGCGAAACCCAGTAGCATTATTGCTCAATATCCATTTTTGTTTGCTGAGCCATTTATCAGATAAAATTGCCATCTAAAAAAAGTTCCAGAAGTTAGTGCACTTTTGGAAATAAATTTGTTGTGAGAAGTTGCTTCTCTAGTCATTAGAACATTATGTTCATAATTTACAAGCACTGTTCCTCATAGTGTACAGAAGCAGTTACGATAAAAAATCAACCGAATGTGCATGTGCATTTACACCCCTAGTGGCTATGCATCGAAAAAGATCAAAACGTATGATTCCCCGTTTACACAGTTCAGGCTTTAGTCTGCAAAACTTATTTTGCAAAATGACCTCATAGTTGCAGCAATAAAGTGTGTTCACAGATGGGACGCAGGACTAAACGATGCCAAAAAAAAAAAAAGTATTAATCCTTCCGCAATACTGGTATTATGAAGAACAATGAAAAATATCAAATAAAGGAGATGGTTTTAAATATTAGAAAAATTGCGAAACATCACTGATCAAATTTTATACTAGAATGGAACTGGCAACTGGATTGAAGATCTGCTTAAATAAATTGCTTGTGATTTTTAATGGTGTTCCGAATGTGCCACACTTTACTAAAGTCGAGGTTAATCTCCAAACAAACTCTTTCTTGCATGGAACTTAATAAATTTCAAACCAGAAATCAGATGTCTGTTAATGTCCCTTACTGTTTATTGAGAATTTGGGACAGTTGTTTGGAACAATGATATTTCCCCATGGGCGTAGAAGGTACATTACCACATTACCGCAACAGTAAAATGTGAAGCTTCTTATTGAAACGCTCACGTTTGATACACTCTACTAAAATTCAGTTGTAGTATAATCAGGAATGTTGCGAAACTAAGAAAAAAAGGGGGGGATGAACAGGGCTTTTTTTATTCACTGACTCGAACTCACCCCATCCACCCTCTCCTGTAATGAAAAAAGAACAGTTTTAATATGGATAGTTGTTACTTTTAATTTAATTGCTTCTTAAATTTAAAATAATTAAATTAATTGATTAATTAAACTTCACCGACAATCTAAACAAAAAATTTAATCCCGAGATCTTTAGGTTTAATTTAACAATTTTAGCCCAGTATTGATATTTTTTTTAAATGTTGAAGTTTTACCCATGTTCGGAGGGCTTTTAGCACGCACGTCTTTTATAAAAAGCGTATGTGCTTGAGAAACCACATTTCTGCACTATTAATCCGATTTGAAAAAATCTTTTTGCATTGGGAAGCCCGAAATGCAAGAACGATGATCCTTGCTTTCTGTCTTTTTCTGACGCATAACTTTGCCGCTATAGCGTGTAAATTGAGATGCAATAGAATTTAACATCCGTTTTGTTCCATATATTTACTTCTATGGATACGATTGAAAAAAATCATTTTTCCTTTCGTTATTATTTATTACGAAGACTAATTTTGGTAGCGTTTCTTTTCCAGGTAGTTAATAGTTTTTCCGCTAGGAGCGCAAAGGTAAATTGCAACTTCCGCGATATCTGTGCTCCTAATAGTGCTATTTGAAGCATTCTTTTTCCATCAGATAGAACTCATGTTGCGAAATGATCTGCATATAGTTTCTAATTTTGGTGGAACACTTTTCATTACTGGAGCGCAAGTGTGTATTTCTGTTTGCGATATATTTGCAGTTACATCTGCGCTTCTTAAAACTCGATTGAAAAAGTTTCTTTGCAGTCAGATATCGAGCTCTACTAAAAAACTTTCGCGTTCATTTTCTGTTTAAAATAACGCACAATATTTTACCCCATCGACGTAGAGGTATATCTAATTTTTCGTAATATATCTCTGCTTCTAACAATCCGATTTGAAAAATTCTTCCTTTGTCGGACAGCGTATCTGATGCGGAATGCCTTGCATATAATTTCAAATTTTCCCTGAAGACCAGGTTTCCATTAGAGGACATAAGCCACTTTTCGTTTACAGGATATTTGCAAGAATATCTACGCCTTTAAAAAGCTGATCCGAAAATTTCGTCTTCGGTCAGGTACAACTAACTACGAAAACATTTTATGTGCTTTTCTGCCCCCTAAAATATACAATTTTCCAGTTAGGAAGCGCAAATGTTTAATATGATTTTCTTGATAACTCTGCTTCTGAAATTCCGATTTAAAAATATCCTTTCAACGGTGGATGCCATTCCCTTTGTGGAACATTTTGCATATACTCGTAGGTTGTTTGTCGTTCACAGTTCTGGCGCTGGGTGGTGTTAGTGTGTATTTCTGTTTGCAACTATGTCTCCGCTTATAAGAATCCTATTGAAGAATTTCTTGTTTTTAATGCATGCCATTCGCTGCAGTGAATATTGAGAACACAGAGCCCATTTAAGAGGGGGGGGGTCTAGTGGGACTACAACCCCGGGCTCTGCATTTTCAAGGGGCTCACAAAATTATGCCGGATACTTGAGGGATTGACTGGGCTCTAGTGTTTTTTTTTCGTTTTTGTTTTTTTGCCGATAGCACAGCAAAAACTAATAAACTGCCTTGTGATTTTTTTTTAATTTCTTTCCGATTCACGAAAAGTATAGTCGCCCCTAGTCCATCCTCAGATCTTTGGAAAGCATTACAGATGTTTTTGTAATTGGGGGAAATTGTCATGCATTACAAATGCATTTGAATCATGATATTTGTTGCATATTACGTATTTTGTCCACCACTACGATACAATTTCAATAAGCTGAACTCTGGGTAGGGGATTAAAGCAGAACTGAAATGGTATCCATTTTTTCAAGCACGCATCTTAACATTTTCTTGCGAACGCTGATTCGCCCATGAATCATGGGATGCACTTTTCAATATGGCGGGTATATTTTTTCGTCCTCCTCACCATAGTTTGGGAATATTTTCTCCTGGGTATTTTTATTAGATCACCGACAGTGAAATCCTGAAAGTTTCATTAATACTGGGACCCCAAAATACTGTCCAGCACCGGGTACCCCTGTCTCTTTAAATGTGCTCTGTAGGAGCATTATCCTTTTTAAGTAATGCACAGTTTTTCCGCTAGCGGGGTGTAAATGCCAAAACAATATTCTCGCTATCTCTTCTCCGGGAAGATGTATTTGAAACATTCATTTTCTTTAGCACACCTTTTGCTATGAAGAATAATTGTTGCGAATTTTCTGCCCCCAGACGACATGAGCGTATATTTCTTTGTGAGAGAGTAAATTCGACTATAAAATCCTTTAGACAAATTCTTTTTATAGTAGAATAATCTTCAATGTCAAGAGTATTTTGCACCGGGTTTTTTTTCAAGTAACACATCGCTTTTGATACTAAGATACGTAAAGTTCGAATAATTTATATTTTGTACCTCTTCTTCTAATTGTTCAAATTCCTTTTACCTTACTGAGATCTTCTGTATATGAGAAACCATTTTTTCACAGTTTGTTAATTTTTGTAACACTTTTCAGCTGCTAGTAGCAGTAAGTAGCTATTTCTGTTTGCAGGTGTTTCGTCTATTGAAGAAATGCTACATATATATTTTTATTTTTTGCAACAGGTTTTATTCACTATGAATAATCCCACTCTTTCTCTGCATATTTTAAATTAAGAGAGTCTTTTCTCCATGTTGTGTAAGAGTATTCCTTTTTAGCTGAAGTTTTATGTTGTCTAAACATCTGCTTTGAACTATTTGTTACGCGTCGGAAAGTATTCAAAATACGTACTCATTACAAACGAATATTCGGTGTCATTTTTGTTGTTATCAATATGGAGATAGCCTTAGTTCATTTGCTGCGGTGAGGAATATTAAACAGTTTTCCAGTGGGCTCGCCATTTTTTCTCCTTGAAGGAATTTTTATTTGTGGACTTTGTTAGGACGAACAACAGATTCTGTATGCAAACAGTATCGAATCTGAAGTTTTAGATTTATAGCGTCCGCAGTTCGAACAAGGGACCCAGTGAACAGTGGATCATATGTGTTATTTGCGTGTTAGCTGGTTGGTGTGGTTTATTAAAATGGCGATGCCACAGGGCGTCAGAGTTTGGAAACAAACAGAGCATCCTAAGTTAAGGGTAATTAAGGGCAATAAATTAGACACAGACCCACCGCAAGGCACGAAATCTTGTCCTGTAACACCAAATTCCGCGTACCAGAACAAAAATCTCTGAGCCTCCAAATGATGTCCACTTCCACCAAGTGAATTGGATGTTGCCAGCTCTTGAAAAGAATCTATGGCTATAAAGTGCAAAAAAGGGGAAAACGCATTACATATGCGATGATCCTCGTGGCGTGTCCGTAAGCAACAGGTGGTTTCTTACGTTTCCTTCGGAACATATAATCGCAAAGTAAATTTGTGATTGACTTTTTTGTATTATTTCTTGACTTAAATTTTGATGACTGGTCATTGATTTAAGCTAAATAAATAAATAAATAATAAGCCAGGGAAATGAGGAAGATTGTGAACGTCGCCATATCCAACATTAATAATAAAATAAAAGCTAATGTATCATAAATATCCCACATGATAATATAATAATAACAAAGTCAAGGATATGTAGCATATGGAGAACATCACCACTACCCCCATAGCTAATATCAACCACTGGAGCTGTCCATTCACAGCTCTATACAGACACTAGACCTTGAACCTACCACTTACATGGAACTGCAGAAGGCAGCTGTCCAGAACGCATGTAGGATAATAAGGAAATTCCTGGACAACTAAAAAATAATGACATTCCTTAGGCTTTGATACATCGCACCCGTCTCAGAACGATGAGAAAAAAAACACCTCAGAAAGTGGTGGAATCCTAAATTAAAAAATAAGTAAATAATAATCATAATAATATTCCGAACTTACTAGAAGTTTGGATTTTTACCTTTTTAACTTAAATGAAAAACTGATTTCGAGATGATTGTAAGATTATCGGGAAAGGGAAGGTTAAACCCTCATGAAATGGTCTACCGACGCACCTGAGTACATTTAAACTTCTATTTTCTTACTAAAAATAAATTTTTGATGAATCCAAAAATACATTATCTATCTACACAACTGTAAACAGGATGTTTTTACCTTTCATGTGGTATATACCAAGAATATTTTAGTTCACTCAAATTTTAATGAAACTACCAATATGTTATTTTCTGCATATCTGTGAGCTTGCCTTTATCAGTTTTCGTCTGGTGACCTCATCTAAAATTATCAATCTACTTCCGGATGGTTGCTTCAGGTGTCTACCAAAACTTTCTCGCTTGAGCCAGTCTCCTTCATGTCGTTCCAACATGCTTCTGAACTTAACGCACCCATTTCCCACATGTCATTCTTCCGGGTCTTTTTTGTCCCTTGGTTGTCGTTTTTCTAGCAAAAACGGTTGTAGTTTTTCTAGCAATACCTCCAACCCATTTCCATTTCGGGGATTATAATTTGATTATGACGTCATCAAGTATTTTCATTTTCCAAAGCCATGAGCTACTATTTCTATCTTACCTCGTTACTCCGCGAATGCTATTCTATGCTTCTTAAAGTTGCCCTAACCTCTGTACGTCATTTTAGTTAAGGTTTATGGCTCTGAACCATAAGTAAGAAATAGAAGGATGCATTGATTAAAACACTTTTCTTTTAAGACATAATACTAGATTGCTCTTGAAAATTTTACTGTTTCTTTCAAATGCTCTTCAGCCAAGTTTTACACGCCTGTTAACTTCCTCTTTGATGTGGCCCTTGTTTGATACCTGTTATTGAATATAAACGTAGGCATCTGCTACTTATAAATTTTTCTCATCAACGTGTACATCCGTTTTGTTTTGTATAAGGTCATTTTAATCCCTTTTCCTTACTGTTGTCAGTAAGTTTCTGGATCATATTCAGCCGCTCTGAGGGGAATACTTGCAAAAATGACTATGTCGTCAGAAACCGAAGGGAGGTAAAATCATCTCCATTAATCCTTATTCCTTTATCTTTCGAGTTCAGTGTTACATTGGAGAGCTTGTGAGATATGGGTTCGTTTTATATATGTTTTGGAATTTTTTTTAGCTCAATAAATTTCAAATGAATCTAAAAATATACTACTTTCATAAATTTCTGTTACACTCTCTGTAACCTTTTTTTCTGATACTAGTCCAGAAAATTTCAGATAAGTATTACTTTTCCGCGAATCAGTTTCCACTTGAATCGGACCCACCATGCTGGAAAGCGGACCGGCATTCGAGTGATCAAAGACGTGTGCTACGATAGTCAGAGCAATACCGGACCCTGGCTTCCCCCCCCCCCCCCCACTGTGAAATCACCAACTGCAAATTAGGGACGAGAGACTGCTTATGAACGTAGACTGTTACTCTGGTCTCATTAAACTGCAAAACAAAACAAATAAAAGATCACGATGGAAAATGTTTAGCTCTTAAGTTCAATGCGGATAACCCAGAGTAAGGAAACATACAGCTTTGGGAAGTTTTAGATTCTGGAATACAGAATTGTTGGTATCCATAGCATTAGTTAAAGTAGAGGTATATCCCACCAGCCCTTTTCACTTTCTTTTGAAAGGATGCGAAAGTTAGTCACATAAAAGTTCGATGAACGTCTTTTTCTTGGTAACTCAGTCCAACGACTGGTTCTTCAGAAGATGTACTCTGTGTCTCCATTACTTTCTATTCTCCGCCGTTCTCTTCAAGTCATAATATGTCCTAGTATTAGTATCTTGGAGTAACTGTGACGTAAAACTATAGCTTGGCCGTTCTCTTCCTTTCTTGCCTTGAATTTTCCCTTCCAAAACTTTCAGAATCGGGCCTCCATGGCGCAATGTTTGTCCTACCCATAACATTCTTCTTCTCTTCAACACGTTGAAGAGAATCCTGGGTTCTCCCACTCTCTCCAGGACCTCTTCATTAGTCTTTCTATCAAACCAACTTATTCTCTCCATTTTTCTATAGCTCCACATCTTAAATGCCTCCAGCCTTTTCACTTCCCTCTTGGTCAATGTCCATGTCTCAGAACCGTAGAAAGAACTGGCCAAACACATCTTTACAATTCTCTTCCTCAGTTTTAGATCTATATTTTTTGGCTCTCAACAGTCTTTGATTCTCTCTAAAAGCCGATTTCGCCATCCTTTCAGTAACATTTGACCCAAATAGCAAAATTATTTAACTTGTTCGATGTATTGTCTTCAAGTTTAAGGAAAGCCTGTTTTGGAACCTTCCCTATTACTATTAGTTTTGCCTTATTTTTATTTATCTTCATTCCATAGATATCTGCATTTTTGTGTATTTTTGACAACATGCGCTGTAATGATTTGCCTGATCCTGAAACTGTAGCCTTGTCGCCAGCAAACTTAATGGCCTTAATTCTCTCTCCATTAACCCAACTCCTTCACTAGCGCTCCCCAAGCCCTGAGCCATCATAACTTCGGCATAAATACCAAAAAGGCCAGGTGACAACAAGCAACCCTGCCTTTTGGCGAACGTGTTGATGAATATTTCTTGTGTTGTACTAATTAATCATTATTTCCTATAACAAACCAGTCAATCAGCTATTTCTACATATTCTCGATTTTCGTCTTCAACATAATTGTCACACCATGACACACAGTTTTTCCAAAGATATTCCGGAATGACACAATTTATATAAAGGACAACTCAATTTTCTTCATATCGAGCTGAGAGCGTCATTTAATATAACTTATTTTCCACCGAAAAAAAAACCTGAAGAGAAATCCGTCGTAAATAAGGAATAGTAGAAACGAAGAATGGCGAAAAAAGTAAGGCTCTTCAAAGGAAACCGTGCTTAAAGAAAAATGAAAGCACGGAGAAAATAGGAGAGCAAGAAATGGCTCTGCTCAAAACAAAGTGACAGGTACGAAAGAAGGAAAATAAGTCAAAGACAGAAGGTGAAGAAAAGAGAAAATCCTATCTTTCCGCTGAACTTCTTCACGCAGCGTAAATGATGGCGTTGGAGGCTTAGCCCGAAGAGAAGCTACGACATAGTGACAGCGCATGCGTGCATCTTAGGAACGCAATTCCATTTGTTTCCATGTCCTCAGGGAAGATGCGTCCCGAACACACGTGTGTGCTTTTTGCGTTGTATGAGAAAAAGAATATTTTATCCCGTTCACGTAATTATACGATGTGCGAACTGAATGTTTCAAATGTATCTTAAAGAGAGAAAAGAACTTACCGTTTCAACATTTTTTTCTTCTTTGGAAAACTGAAGATCACAGCGCTAGTGTTAAGTTTGAAGAGAATGTTGAGGGGCAAAATCAAGAAAAATATGAAACAACGTGAAAATTCAAGAGAAATATTACTTCAGGGGTAACACTGCATCCCGTCATTATCAGGTGCACAGAAATATGCTTAAAAACTTGTATTTAAGTTTCTTACATTTTGACTGGTGAACGAATTTCAGACACCTCGAAACGAAAGTGAAATTCTTCTGCAGGCAAACCCTATTCTCTGGCACACATGAGTGTGTTGCGTCTACACATATTCTTTCTACATTCTCACTATTATTAAATGTACTCGAATATACACGTTGCAATTATAAGCCTAGACGTAGTTAAGAATTTCTGGGCGCGGGGCAAATCATAAAATATTGCGCCCCAACCTGTGCTTCTTTCTTATATATTTATATAACATCATCGCAGTTGTCAACCATTATCAATCTACTGCTGGATGAAGGTCTCTCCAAGTTTCTTCCACGACAATCTGTCTTGATCAAGTCACTCCAGCATGCTTTCAAATCTCATCCACTCAACTCACTGGTAACCAGTCTAAGATTTCTGTTGTTCATCAGTGATTCGTTTTTCTAGTAACATGTCCATTCCAATGCCATTTCACGGATTTTACTCTGATAATGATGTCTTCCACTCTTGTCATTTTCCTGATCTTTCCTAATCTTATCTTTCCTGGTAACACCAAACATTCATCTATCCATGACAGACAGCCTTTGACTTTTTAGTTAAGGCCCATGTCTCTGCTCTGCACTTAAGAACTAGAAAGACACATTGATTAAAATTTATTTTAAGTTATAATGGTATATAGCTCTGGAGTATTGCTGTGTTTCTTCCAAAAGCACTCCAGCCAAATTTTATATGCCGATTAATTTCTTCATCAATGTGCCCCTTGCTTGATATCTGTCGTCCAAAGTAAATGTAGGTATCAGTTATCTCTAGATATCCCCGTCAATCGATAAGTCTTCATTTTTGTTAGCACATTGTACATCAAGTCTGTTTTCTGAAAATTCATATTTAATCCCACTTCTTTACTCTTGTCAGCAAGTTACTGGACCATTCTCTGCAGCTCTGAAAGAATAGTTGTAACAATGACTATGTCATTCGCAAAACGAAAGGAGAATTGAATAATCTACAATAATATTTATCCCTTTGTTTTCTCAGTACAATGGCTGAAAGACATTTTCCAATGAGGCATCGATGAGTTTGTGAAATATTGTGTCACCTTGTCTCACTTCCTTTCCAATTTTTATTCGTGCTGTATCTCTAAATAGCCAAACCTTTGGTCTAGCATTTTTATAAATGTCATTATTAATGTTAAAGTGCGCATCTTCAGTACAGCAAGATTTCAAACCCATCATAACGGATTATAGTTTTCACGGAATCAAAGACTTTTTCATAATCAATAAAATCCATACATTATGACAGTTAATATTTCCTCGTTCTTTCAATTACACTCACGGACAATGAAATTTGCGCACTAAGAAGGAAGCATCGAATTGAACTTAAATTTTATGGACGTAATGATACAGATGAATGATACACATGATGGCAAAAACAGAGCTGCAGACAATTACAGAGGGATCTGTGGCACATCATCATCTTTCAACAGCGCTTAGCACCGCTTCATGCGGCGAAACATGCTGCAATATACGGTCCGGCATGGAGGCGAACAGACGCCTGATGTTGTTCTGCGGCAAACTGGCGCACACGTGTTGGACGGTGTCCTCCAAGTCCCGGATAGTGCGGCACCGCGCAACTGGCGTTTCAACTGATCCCACACATGCTCCATAAGGGACTTGTCCGAGGAGCGCGCCGGCTATGGAAGTGTCTGGACATGGCGCAAGCAGTCTTGGGCAACCCGAGCCGCGTACGAACGGACATTTTTCTGCTGGTATAGCGCACCTGGAATCCCGGCCAGGAATGGGGGCACATGGGGCCGTAGGATCTCATTCACATACCGATGGCCCGTCAATGATCCACACCACTACTAGAACTTATCGGCTATCGTAGGCTATGCCCCCTCCATACCATAATGCCTGCAGTGGGGGAGGTGTGCGGCTCGATAGCGAGATTGGAAATGTGCCGTTGACCCAGGGACCTCCACACTCGGACACGATGATCATCTGTCCCCAAACCGAAGCAGTACTCATCGCTAAACACCACACGTCGCCAGTCTGTGGCGCTCCACGTCGCTGTGGCCTGACACCACTGCAAACGAAGACGGCGATGTTCCGGTGTTAAAGGGAGCACACGTACGGGGGACTGGGATCGCAGATTCGCTTCCGCGAGGCGTCAACAAATGGTTCGTGGGAACACAGGAGCCGCAACATCTGCCTGTATAGTGGACCGGGTCCTCGTTGGACCCGTTCGTGCCTGGCGCGCGATCCGTCGATACTCTTTACCGGTGGTCCTCCTGGTCAGTCTGTAGCCGCTCCGCCGTGTGGCAGTGCCGTCATGTGTCCAGTGCTCCCAACACAGTCGGACGGTATGGTCAGAATAATCCACGTGGCGGGCTATACGGAGCGCCGACCATCCTCTGGTTTTACAGCCGATGATCAGGCCTTTCTCAAAGTCCGTAAGTTGCGTAAATCGACGTCTCTGGCGTCTACCCGGCATTCTTGTCACTCTGTACTCTTGCTTGCGTCGGCCAGTGCTTTTTGCTTTCATGAGGCAAATGAACAAATGATCATATGTAGAGGATTTTAGGAAGGGAGTGTCTGACACCAGATCTTAAACAACCCTTAGAAATAGGAATCTAGGAGATTTGGGCTAGGGTGCCCGATAGGAAAGTGACACGGAAGCGAAGTAGAAAGGGGGAGGAAGACGCCCTTATTTATTACCGAGGGGCCAGTACCCGTGGTCCGACGGCTTAACGTGCCCATCCGACGTACGGCGGATATTTAGTGGATCGAGCGTTCGTACCTGCCTGGGATCGAACCTGAGGTCCTTTCCGCTCCAGTCACGAACGTTGCCCACTAGGCCACCCGCGACCCCCTTTCATGGGGCATCGAATACACGCCGGTTTATAAGGTGCCTGTACGTGCTTGCAGCGCCACCACAAGGTGTGCGGTCATGCCCAATCGCACCTTACGTGGATCATTTGCATATCAGCACACACTCTAGCTATTTGCAAAGTTTCGCGGTTGTAGCATGATTTCTTCTAGGTGCGCAAATTCCATTGTGCGTGAGTGTAGTTCTCTCAGTGCATGCATATGATATATAGTGCTGTAGCCACTCCTAAATCCAACATGTATTACGAATTTCACAGTCTATTTATATATACATCACTAATGTAATAGTTAGTGTATGTATATATATATATATACAGATTAATACTTAAAGCTGGAAAGATTGTTTCCGAGAAAAATAGAAGACATCAACAGCCACGGGGAGAAAAGAAACAAAAATATAGAACTATGGCAAGCTGTTATCGATGGCTTCTTCAAAGGCCAGGCACAGACATCACTTTTCATACCTCTAGACCAAAAAAAGTGTGGGCCTGTGCACTATCCAGTCTGATACAAGACGAGGGTACACAGGTGCCGCCATAGCTCTATATTCTTCTTTCTTTTCTCCCCGTGGTTGTTTATCTCTTCTTTTATTCTCTGAATCAGTCTTTCCAGCTTTCAGTATTAAGGTGATATCTGTAATTGTTTTTGATTTTCTTTTATGCAGCTTATGACGCTTCAGAATTTCAAAAGTTGTTTGTACTTTTGCGTGTTACTTTTACTTTACCTTATACACTGAGTGGCCACTTTATTATGACCACCCACTCAGTACTTCGTTGGACCACCTTTTGCCTTTAATACTGCGTTGATTCTTCGTGGCATGGACTCCACGAGATGTTGATAGGTGGTTTGTGAGATCTGAGACCATGCTTGATGAATATCACTTTCCAACAGTGTGAGATTGCAGGGTTGGAGATCCAGCTTTCTGATGGCTCGTTCAATTTCATCTCACAAATTCTCAATGGAGTTGAGATCTGGAGATTGTGGTGATACTCGCTCCATGGCTCCGAGCTCCTGCAATCATCATACGTTGAAAGTCCGTCAAATCGCATTTTTTACCCATCTCGTCACCAAAAATTCACTTCTACTAATATCAGAAGCACCAAGCTTTCCCTTTTTATACTAGCCTCGCCCTCTGGCGGCAACAGCATGCAGTCATAGCTCATTTGCTTAAAACTGACTGGTGGTCATAATAAAGTGGCCACTCAGTGTATATATATACATATATATTACTAGTTTAATACTGTACATGTACGTATTCACTGCCTCACAAAACAAAATTAACGTCACACTCCCATGTTATTGCTATCCGGAGGTACAATCAAACAGTTGTAACGCATACTCTCGATTCACTTTCCTTTTGATTTTTACTATCTCTGGTTATTTTATTTTACTATGTAAATTATCTTCTTACTGAACGAGAAGTTATTTCTCCCGCTGAATGAGATCTGGCAATGAGTGTAAGTCATGACGTGGTGGTAGCCAGTATAAATAGGCGCGTTCAACGATACGTAGGGAGAGCGTTTGTTGTTGTATAGGGAGAGCGTTTGTTTATGTGGAGGAGAGCTTTTTGTTGATGTGAGTAGATTGAGCTGTTGTTGTACGAAGTGAGCTGTGGTTTATGTGTCAGAAAGCTGTTGTTGTATAAAGAGATCTTCGTTTATGTGAGAGCCAGAAGTTTACCAAATAAAAGATTGTATTCGTAAGTACGTCTTTCTCAGTTCATAGTTTTGTCAGATCTATGTCTGGCTGTTAGGTTTATTTCATTAAGTGTTATTAGTAACAACCAGAATACGACTTTATTCATCTTAATTACTACTACAACATTACTACCAGTTATAAGCTTGTTCATTATTATTATTACATTACTAGCAGGAAAGCTTATTCATGATATAATTAATAACACAACAACAATAAGCATTAGAAGAAGCATTAGCTTAGAAGAAGCTGGAATTCATTATAAATATATAATTCAGTAGAAGAAGCGTGATATTCATTATAATTAGCTTAGTGAAAGCGAATTCATTATACAGTGACTGTTCTTTCAGGTAATTCCAAATGCTTCGGAGTTCGTACTTTGGGTATCACATTAAACAGAAAGTGAAAACACAAGTTTGTCCGCGACGGGCATGGATCCGTGTCCCCTCACTTTGGAGTAAGTCGCTCTCCCAACTGAGCTACGCCGATAGAATGTCTCGCTTCAGATTTGTCGTATCGACACATGTTTTCACCTCTGCAGTACGTCACAGGATCGAATGCAACTAACTTTCGTTGGTCTCAACAGCAGTAATGATAGAATGGCTCCCGGAGAATCTGCAACATTGTGAATGGCATCCTTTTTTGCATCGTCCATATAATTCCATCCAACTGAAGAAAGACCTCAGTACTCATTGTTTCCGAAGAAGATCATGATTCTTCTTTATTTGGACAAACCATAAAATCGCACCTTCACTTCTGAATGTGAGCAACTAACAGCCCTTTAACATTTTGAAGAAGAAATGCAAATTTTAATCTGTCAAGGCTGCCGAAACTGGAGTAGCTTATAAGCAAATTCAGAAAATAGACCAATAACGAAGTGTAGCTCGAAAGAAAAAACTGTACAAGGGGCTGGTGAAAAAATCAGTAATAATTTTTATCAGATTGTAAGTAGTGATTTGTACGGCGTCCTTTGAGCTGCGTTTGGGCAGCCAAGCCGCCTTTTCCTCCCCAGTTACGCTTCTGTCAATCAGTACTCTATAAAGCTTCTGAAACGTAAGAAATAGCCGCCTCCAAATATCTGCTCAGGATCAGAAAATTGATTTGAACTGATAAACGGGAAAGACGAAGACGTATGAGATGTACTCATTGATTTAGGCTTGAAAATACATACAATAAATCCACAAGCCTGTATGAAGTCTAAACTGTCGCTCCATCGCTTTTGAGAGTCTGAACATTTGACTGCAAATCGATTCTTTGGCAACCCAGAACAGGAGACTTTAAATGGAAACATCGAAAGTAACATTAGATATTATTGGCTTAAGTAAAGATAAGAGAAAATGCAATATTTTGCGTTAAATGACTACTGCAGATGAATGAATCGATTCAGGTGATTCTCAACATCGAAAAGAGAGGCTGAGTGGATTGGCTGAAGATCAGAAGACAAGAATAATATATGGTTGTCAAATCAGCAAGTAATTATCAAACGAGTTTGAAAGTGTAACTGGATTGAATTTTTTGAAATTCCTGAAATAACTCGGTGAGTTTCGAAGCACGTGCTCTCATCTACCTCTGTGCGTTCGACTTTCATGTATTATGCTTTTGCACCCTTTAATCGTTTTTCGTGCACCAGATTTGGGCCCGTGTATTTGGTTGTTCCAGATAAAATGTCAGATTTTTCAGATTCGTCCATTTGGCAGGTAATTTAGAAAATAAAACGTCGTGCGATATGACTTGTAGTATGCAAATTTAATGCCTTTAAGCTGATGCCTATAAATCACTGCCCATTTTGTTATTTACACCAGTTTCAAAAGGATTGTGCTGCAGTGAAGAGGTGAAGGGCCAGAGCCAAATTCCTGGTATTTTCTTATATGAGTTTTAACTCATATATGGCAGCTCACAACCAGAGTTGGAAACGGGTCAAAAATTTCGGTCCCGGACGTCCCATAACTGGACCCGACCCGATCCGGACCCGTAACTGGCCCGGACAAATCTGCTTTGAACTATAAATTCGAAACTGAAATTATATATATATATAACAAACAAAGCAGAAACTACAACAGCAAATATAAAAAAAAAAATAAAAAAAAAATTCAAAGCCGAAAAGCAGGGAGTGTGGAAACAAAAGCGGGATGCAGAAAGTGTCAAAAATGCTGAGCCTTTGCTTTCTCAAGGACCAGCAAAACTCTGCATTTACTCACTTCCACAAAGACCTAGTTGAAAATGGGTTTCTGCTAAGTCATAGATGCAAATATAATTTCCCAAATATTACCAAATTAACTGAACAGCCCACAAAGGTGCGGAAACTTTATAATTAAGCATACAATTTTATTAAATTTTTTAGCATACATCTATAACTTAACTGGCCCGACCCATACTCATCATCGCCCACAAAAGCCAGAAAATCGTCTGTACAGAGCTCACAAATATTGTGAAAAAGGCTTAGAATTTAGACCCAAGAAGCTTGGGATGTAAAACAACTGCAAAAAAATATATATATATATTTTGGAGGAACGCTTAAATTCAAAAAATGCACAACTTGTAAAGCAACATTAATAAACAGAGTAACAAAAAAACCCCACCAAGCACAAGGATTTTATTTTAAGTCAGAAGTTCCAAATATTATTTGCAGCATTACGACCCGGCCAACATGTAGTAAGATACCCGTGGGAAAAACCCAACCAGTTACCACAGAAAAATTGTGTGAACTCCTGTGTAAAGGAACACTAAAAAATAAAAAAAATAAGAAGCAGAGAGAACTGGAGCAAATAACAGAGATCGCTTTACAGACAGTTCCCACGAAACACAGAATTACTTTAGACAAAGACACGTAATAAAAAGCATGGGTAATGTACTTAAAAAAATAAAAATGAAAGTTGCTATATGTACACAGTATTATAGGAAGGTTTTATGTTGAGTAACCCTACGCAAAAACTCCACCCAACAACGAAAGTCAGCCACGGGGCTGAAAAGACGGTGCATGTACCCCCAAAAAGAAGCATGACACATGCTCAAGGCAAAAAAAAACTTCTGCAAGAAAAAAACGGAAGCTTAAGCAAAGCCGAACAAAAAGAAAAAAAAATTTAGCAGGCACTGAAACGATAAAAAATATACAAAGACCCTCCAAAAGGAACAAATTAAAGATCCCACCTTCAATGCAGCCATCCACGACAACGCCTTGAACAAAATGGCCTACCAAAATCCGTCGGTCAAGGAGGAGATAGCTTGGAGACTGTTCCGCACAAGAAAAACACGCCGCATACGTTTATTATAATTATTATTTTGTTTTTGGCTAAAGTTTGGTTTAAGGTATATATATCATCATCATCATCATCATCATCATCATTGTCAACCATTATCAATCCACTGCTGGACGAAGGTCTCCCCAAGTTTCCTCCACAACGGTCTGTCTTGTGCCAGTCACCTCCATGTCACTCCTGCATACTTTCGAATTTCATCCACCCATCTCCCATGTGGTCTTCTTCTGGGTCTTTTCCTGTCCCTTGGAATCCAATCTAAAATTTCGGCTGTCCATCGATGGTCTGTCCTTCTGGCAGTATGTTCAGCCAATTGCCATTTCAGGAATTTAACTCTGATCATGATGTCTTCTACTCTTGTCATTTTTCAAATCCACGAGTTCCTCTTCTTATCTCTCCTGGGTACACCAAGCATGCAGCTCTCCATGCACTTTTGAGTTGTCTGCAGCCTTTGTATGTCTCTTTTAGTTAAGGTCCACGTCTCTGCACCATACGTAAGCACTGGAAGGATGCATTGATCAAACACTTTTCTTTTAAGACATAATGGCATATTGCTTTTGAAAATTATGCTGTTTCTCCAAAAGCTCTCCAGGCAAGTTTTGTACGCCGATTAATTTCTTCATCAATGTTACCCTCACTTGATATCTGCTGTCCAAGATAAATGTACGTGTCCGTTATCTCCAGCTTTTCTCCAGCAATCGATAAATCTTTATTTCTTGAAAAAGCATTGAACATCACTTTTGTCTTCTGAAAGTTCATTTCTAATCCCACTTCTTTACTCTTGTCAGCAAGTTCTTGGATCATACTCTGCAGCTCTGATGGGGTAGTTGCAAAAATGACTACGTCATCAGCAAAACGAAGGTGAGTTAGATAATCTCCATTAATCTTTATCCCCTTGTTTTCCCAGCTCAGCGACTGAAAGACACCCTCCAATGTAGCATTAAGAGCTTCGGAGATATGGTGTCATCTTGTCTCACTCCATTTCCAACTTTTATGTGTGTTGTATTCTCAAACAGCCGAATCTTTGCACTTGCATTTTCATACATGTTATTAATAAAATTAAGGTATGCATCTTCAATACCGCAGGATTTCAGAGCCATTGTAACTGCTGATGGCCTCACCGAATCAAAGGCTTTTTCATAATCGATAAAAGCCATGCACAATGGAAGTTCATATTCCCTCGCTCTTTCAATTATTTCTCTCAGTACGTGGATAGGATCTATTGTGCTGTAGCCACTCCTGAATCCAGCTTGTTCTCTCGGTTGAGCCATGTCCAGTGTCACCTTCAAGCGGTGTGAAAGAACTTTAGTGAAGATTTTATAAACCACTGATAGGAGGCTGATAGGTCTGTAGTTCCTGAGATCCTCAATGTCACCTTTTCATGTAGCAGGATCATTGTAGCGTTGTTCCAATCCTCAGGAATCTTCCCTTCATTATTGCATAGAGTGAAAACTTGGGCGATTACTGTTTCGATTTCTCCACTTGCTTCTTGTATGACGTCTACAGTAATTCCATCTTCTCCTGGAGCTTTTCCCCGCTTCATGTTCTTGATTGCATGTGCAACTTCTGCTGGGAGGACTGTAAGAACTCTGGTACCTTTCATGATGTCTGGAGTACATGCATCATTCTTTTCCTATAATTTGGAGTAGAAATCTTTCACTCTTGTCAAAATTGTGCCTCTATTTCTTGTTACAGAACCATCTTCTTTTCCCAGTGCTATAATCTGTTTTCTTCCCTTACTGAGATGTCGCTTTGCTATCTTTAAGCTTTGGTTGTTTTCAATTGCTTTCCTCACTAGTTCACAGTTGAATTTCCTTACGTCTTCAGTGATACCTTTTCGTACTGTCTTGCATAGCTCTATATATTCTACTTTGGAAGTCACATCATCTTTAGTTGTCCTCATCTCTCTTCTTTTTTGCATCACCAGTTTGGTTTTTCCTGATAATTTCTTCACATGCAACTTGTTCTTAGACCCAGCTAATTTTGTTGCTGTTTCCATAAGAGCTTTAGTTACTTTTCTGTTAACTTCCGAAATATCCACTTCTTCCAATGTTAGGACTTTTAAAGCGGAGTATCTGTTTTTCAGTTCCAACTTGAAGGTATTATGGTGTTTTTTAAGGTTGGTTATGTCAATACATTTTGTTTGTTTTATGAGCTTGCCACGTTCAAGTTTAGTGTTGAGATGCATCTTACATCTCACCAATCTATGGTCACTACCTGTGTTGAACTTGTTTAGCACACTGCAGTCTTCTATGACGATTTTTTGTTACACATAATAAAATCAATTTCACTTGTCGTTCCATTTGGATGTCTCCATGTCCATTTCCTGTGTGGCTTTTTCTTGAAAAAGGAGTTCAAGATGAAAAACCCTTCTGCCTCTGCAAACTCAACGAGAGTATTTCCACGCTGGTTTCTGTTGCCGTGACCGAATTTACGTACTGAAGTTTCATTCTGTTGCCGTTGCCCTATTTTTGCATTGAAATCTCCCATAATTATCTTCAAATGCTACTAGCGAATAAACAAAAACCTTTGAACAGATTTGAACTAAAACACATATGCCCGAACCAGGCCAGCTTCAAACGAGGAAAAATACCGAATATAAGAATCCAGGGAAGCATATTAATGACTGACCCCTTATCGGCTTCGTAAAGGGCAAGCAACAAGAAAGCCAATCACTAATCTACTCAGACCAGAGAACTGTGGGTTTTTGCTATTTTAGTTTGCTTAAAGGACCAATTAAATTTAGTGGAATAATGTCAATAAAAGGGATTACTAATAAAAACCCAAACCCAGCAAACTAAAACACATTTGCCCGACCTCACAACAAAATTAATAAAAATCAATAAAGAGAGCCAAACTCCCAAACACAAATCCAGTCAATAATAAACTCAACCAATAAATGGTACAGATAGGATACTTTAAAACCTGAAACAAAAAAAAATTGAAACAAACAACCAGCCAAAAATGGACTGGTCTGAGCAGAGCCCGGACCTTAACCCTATCGAGCACCTCTGGGACGAATTGGAGCGTCGACTTAAGGGGGCCCCCACCGTCCGAAATATGTGAAGGAACTGACCTGTATTCTCCAAGCCGAGTGGAAGAAAATACCGCTAGCCGTCGTACAACGCCTGGTTGAGAGTATGCCCCGGAGGGTCGCTGGTGCAATCGCCGCTCGTGGAGGCTCCGCCAACTATTGAAGGTGAATAAACTTCGTTTTCCTTTGCTATCACAGGTGTCCAATTACTTGTTGGTAGATAGTGTAATTTTTTAAGTTAATTACCCAAACATTCACATTATTTTGTTCCCACCCACATACAGGCTTATGATTTTCCAAATAACAGAGCATGTTCACAGGGAGTAGACCACGCCTTACCCTCATTTCGCTTTACACTAAATTTTATATTTTCTTTTTTATCTTTGTCACTTGTACTTAACTGATAACTACTGTATTTTTGGCTTTAAAGTTGTTACGGACCATAAGTCGAATGGTTTAAATTTATGTATCTTCATTCCGAGAATCATAGATCAGTCGATCTTGCGTATAAAACGAGGCTGAAACAAATAAAAGTAATGTTACGAAATACTGTAACTATTTTTTTTTTTATATTTCAGTGAATACTGAAAAGACAAGAAAGTAGGTACCTTCGGCATTTTTTTTTTTTTTTACGAAACACAACTTGTTCCTGAATATTTTTTTCTATTCAGGAACAAGTTGTGTTTCGTAAACTTATTTTTTCTTACGAACTGACGCTACCGCATTTCTTCCCTCCGGCTGAGCAGTAGAAGTCGCCGCGCAAAGGAAGAAAATAAAAAATAAAAATCAAGGTCAGCCAAGTGTGCCAAATAAGAGTGATGTTTCCAGCGCGAGTTATGGTTCTCTCTTTTCTAACAGAATCCAATGGAAATGAGAAACCAAAAGAGCTTTAGATTTCAATAAAAACATGCAATGAATTAAGCATAATAAAGGGAAGCAATCGTTGATATTAATGTAGTGGGGAGATACAGTTCAGATAATGACAGCGAAAAGAGACTTCCTTTGCTACCCGCTGGTCATTGCTGCCTTCAAAGTGCATGCTCTGCAGGCTGTCGACACGATTGTCACCAGCCAATTAACTACGTGCCAGCGATGTGATTTGGAGGTTTAAGCATTGCAAGATAAATGAGGTGCACCCATTGTAATGAACGTAATATTATACTTCGGGTGCTCAGATTACGACCAAATTCAAATCACAATATTTCGTTTCTTTCACTGAAATTTCTCAATGATAAAACCATAGATAAGTCGATGTGTCTTATAAGTCGGTACCCGGACTTCTGTAGGAAAAAATATCATCTTATACACCGAAAAATACCATGTTTTTATTAGAGTGGAACGGCATTTTACCCGCCTTATTTAAGCCGGAAGAAGTTAGCAAATGGGGGAAAGAAGCACTCACACAAGGGTTTCTTAAATCTCCCTTATCCTTATATTAAGGATGCTCAGGGTAGTGAAACCGAATTGGACGCCATTTAGGGCTCCGAAGGAGACGAGAGCGGTCAGATACCCAATTACTTCCGAGTTCGGGCATTCGGAACTATATTAAACGGACAGGAAGCAGCTAGTAGTATTAGTTCCCAGTTGCGGTAAAGATCGGATAGCCCCCAGAGAATCTTCAGCAGTGCGAACAACATCCTTATCTTGCAGCATATGTACAACCGCACCTTGATTTTTTGAATGTGAGCAAATAATATCCCCGGAACATTTTGAGGAAGAAATGCGAGTTTCACTCTGGCCAAGACTACGGAAACTGCCGAAAGATATTACAAGAAAATTCTGTAAATGGGAAAGAAACGAATTTATGAACTCTGTAGCAACTAAATTGCATTAACAAAAAATTAATTTAAATACGATCGTAAACATCTATTTCCTCTTCTTCTCTTAAGCTACCCCTGGGGCGGTCGCACCGTCATAGGTACGCCTCTGTTTCCAAGGAATTCATCATTTTCCTGGAAAATGCTGTATTGATAATGTCTTATTCGATACTTCTCATGTGTTCTTTGTGTTAGTGGTCACGTACTTTTTGCGTTATGAATGGAGGGATCACTGGTCAAGGTACGTCCGTGGCCGGCTTCATACGAAGCCGTCCAGACATTTGCGTCCCCACGCCCAGGGTGTCTGAGGGAAACCGCGGTATAGACCGCCGGCAATGGGGTTCGAACTTCCACCAGAAACGTCCGCCTCCCACATTGCACACCGTACATTATCTTATGGCGCATTGCCGGTGGTAAATATTCTATAAAATCAGCCTGTATATAGTATTTTCCCATAAATCCTACATATAGCATTTAATAATAATGTACTGTATATATATATATATATATAGATTAAGATCATACAACGTAGTTGTCACAAATGTTTATTTTTTCAAGCCACCATGGTTTCGTTGGGTATTGACCTAGCTTCATCAGGACGAATGGACTCCTATTTCTGTGCTATCAAGGTATCTTAGCGGTGTACCTTAGGAACCTGAGTTTTTTTCCTTAAAATTATCTTTCACAGCCCTTGTATACACTATATTGACAAAAGTCACCGGACACCTAGAAGACAAACACAACATAATATTTATTGACATACATTAGTACGGTGTCGGTCCACCTTTGTCCTAAATGCATGCACTGACCTTTCGAGATATGCTTTCGACAAGGTTTTGCAACACAGCAATAATAGGTATACGCTTCCATTCAGTACATAATGCTGCCGCTAACTGTTGCTTAGTTGTAGACCTTTGTTCCAAACTTCTTATGCCGCGCTTTAATTCATCCTATAGGTGCTCTATGGGATTAAGATCAGGACACTGTGCTGGCCAGTACACACACGATAGGAAATTATCGTCAAACCAGGCGGTAACGGTCCTTGCTTAATGGCTCGGTGCATTATCCTGCTGGTTGGTACCAACAAGGCTCGGTTCCATAGTATTGCCGCAGAGTTGGTAGGGCATAATTGTCCAGAATATCGAGGTAGACGTACTGGTTAATAGGTTTGTCCACGGTAATCAATGGGCCTTGACCATACCATGAAAAACACCCCCACACGAGTACACTCCCAGCTCCAAACTTGACCGTAGGAACAGTACACAGTGGCAAATAGCGTTCTCCCGGCTGCCTCCGTGCCCATACGCGGCCATCAGACTGATGGATCGTATATCTGGATTCATCAGTCCATAGGGCCCGTTTCCATTGATCCCGCGATAAATGTTCTTTACACCATGCTAAACGACGAATAGCATTCCGAGTGGAGATGAAAGGCTTACGAGCAGCTGCTAGACCACGGTAATCCATGCAATGAAGTTCTCTGCGAATTGTACGTGTACATACTGAGGTTCCAGCATTTTTACTCACCTGTACATTGAGGTTTTGTGCAGTACTCCGTCGATTAGCTGTAATGACTCTGCTAAGGCTGGGCACGCCACGTGTCTTCCACTTATTAAGTACATCTAGAACAGTTGACTTAGGTATGTATAAACGCCTCTCGTTTTCTTTTATGGACAAACCACTAATATAACGCCCAACAGTCTTTCATTTCTCAAAGTCAGTTCTCTCTCGCTGTGACATTATCACTCAACCTCAGAGTGCGATATGATCGCTGACAGCTGCAGGCTTGTTTTTATACCCTTTTGCAGCTGTACCGCGCATCTTAAAAACGAAGCGGATCCGTTAAATTTGCTTTTGAAGGGGTGTCCGGGGACTTTTGTCAGTATAGTGTATTATGTATGATAAAGGGACTGGTGTTTTTATGTCTGCAGAAACGTTATATTTGCGGTTAAATTCATCAAACGATATAAATCCAGGGACATATGTGATGGACCCTACGTATTTTGTTGTAGTCTTTGGTGATTTTGTTACAGCAGCCATTATATTATTCGTTATATTTCAGTGTACTCTATTTCTCATCTAAGTAGAAGCCCTAGCAGGAGAATTTCTACAACACTCTGTGTGATTGCGTTTTCGAACAAAAACAATTTTAAATGAATAGAAAATTAAAGAAAATTAGAAATAGCTGTTTTAAAAGTCTTTTACACCACGAAAGCCAAGGGCAGCATTAATTTCATCAACCAAAACCACAGGTGCTTAAAATATACGTTTGAAATTTCGAGTGAAATTTTTGTCACTCGAGAAAGCTAAAAACCAGACACTCGAAATTTCAAATTATAGAGATTCTATAACAAGAGTAAGAAACTGGTTATTGACATTCGCTGAAATTAGAAAATTTCTTAGGCATATTATAGAAAACTGGTATATATGTATGTTTATTTAGCAACGATGTGCGGCAACAACAGTGATAAATTTTGATACTTCTGAGATTTACCAGTGGTGTATTTTCACAAATACAGTCCGGTGGTCGAATGGTCAATGACTAAACAACTAGCTTATTGTTCGAGTCAGGCCATGGCCAACGAGATTCTGAAGGCCCGGGCCGCTTTATGTGACGTCAGCAACACAGTCCTTCGTTACACAGAGCACTGCGACTTTTCGGAAGATTATTACTTGTCTGCGCTAACAGTTTCGCTCGCTCATTGACAATGGGAGAAATGTAAATATAGAATCTTTAAGTCAACATACGAAGCTGATAATGTCTCTAAAACTGTACATTCTCCCTGCAAGTTTTACAAGAAGAGTCCCAAGGAGGATTGTCTTCCTTCCCCGAAGGTGTTTCGTTTTTTTTTTTTTTTTTTTTGTTGTTGTTAAAATACAACTTACATTAGGAAAAAGTGCTTTAATTTAATAAAAATGCATCAGCTTACGTTAGAAAATAATGCTTTATTTTTTTCTTCTATTTTTCATTAAGCTTTATTTTGTCCTGATGGATTTCAAAAACGTACATGCTTCGTCACGCCCATTCTCTCGCCGAAAAAATTCTATATAGGCCCCCTGGTTTCAAAAACAAACAAGTTATTTTTATATTTCTATTGTACAGTTCATTTACACTAACACTAACTTTGAAACACTAACTTTAGAAGCACTAACCTTAAAAGCACTAACTTTGCGATCAGCTGAAACTTTTGTGGAATTGTTCAAGCATATGTTTGCAAACGTTTCAATAAATTTGCAGAAAAAAATAAAGAAATCCACTTTTACAATGAATGCACTTGTTGAAAAAGGAGACGTCTTTACTTTTCTCAAAAAACATTTTAGTTACTTGTACTTAAGAATTATGAAATGCTGAGCATTACATTTAAAAAATAAATCTTCATACTTTTTGGATAGATGTTTCCGGAAGATTATGTATGCTACTGAAATGGCATTAACGACAGATATTTTAAGCCGCGTCGGTTAAGCAAGCTAAAATACTCTTTATCATTTATTAAATGTTTCTTTGCACCATCACAAGTTCTCTGTAAAAACAAGAAATAATGAGCTTCCGAGACTTCAAGCACTTTGAAGAATGCACGGGAGGTAAGGGCACAGCTCTGAGAAGGGACGGTGGTCGTGACGTAGGAGCTCTCCTCACCCCAGCTGCACTGGCTTTCATTGTCTCGTTGGCCACGGTCAGGCTCGGCTTCAGGTAGCGCCCTTGGCGCTTGTTCTGTTCTCTGCCTTGAGCAAATAACCCTAATTTAGGGATGAGTTACGACACTATATAACTTTAGATGCTCATGGAGGAGGTAAAACCTTGAAACAAAATATGTTTTAGAAATACTGTGAGGCACAACAACTCTATTTTAAGAAAAAAACGTGTTAGATAATAATAATAATACTCTGCCCAATGAACTTTTCGGGATGAAATCTTTGAGCATTATATCTATTGCTGTTATTATTTTCTGTCACGGAACTGGCAACAGATACGAATGTATGAGGCGAATTCCTCCGAAAATTTGAAAACCGTGTTTCCAAGTGTAGTAAAATTAGATTTGAATAGGAAGTTAATTCGGGCAAAATTTATTTTTGGCACCAAAGTTTTGCTTCAGGCCAGCGTTGCATCTAGAGAGTTTTTTTCCGTGGGAGCAATTACAAATTTTTTTTTGGGGGGGGCTGAAACGGATTGACTGATTATTTACATAATTACAATGTTGTTACTTATATATACATTAATGTGTATCATCATCATCATTGTCAACCATTATCAATCCACTGCTGGACGAAGGTCTCCCCAAGTTTCCTCCACAACGGTCTGTCTTGTGCCAGTCTCCTCCATGTCATCCCTGCATACTTTCGAATTTCATCCACCCATCTCCCATGTGGTCTTCTTCTGGGTCTTTTCCTGTCCCTTGGAATCCAATCTAAAATTTCGGCTGTCCATCGATGATCTGTCCTTCTGGCAGTATGTCCAGCCCATTGCCATTTCAGGGATTTAACTCTGATCATGATGTCTTCCACTCTTGTCATTTTTCGGATCCACGAGTTCCTCTTCTTATCTCTCCTGGTTACACCAAGCATGCACCTCTCCATGCTTCTTTGAGTTGTCTGCAGCCTTTGTATGTCTCTTTTAGTTAAGGTCCACGTCTCTGCACCATACGTAAGCACTGGAAGGATGCATTGATGAAACACTTTTCTTTTAAGACATAATGGCATATTGCTCTTGAAAATTATGCTGTTTCTTCCAAAAGCTCTCCAGGCAAGTTTTGTACGCCGATTAATTTCTTCATGAATGTCACCCTCACTTGATATCTGCTGTCCAAGATAAACGTACGTGTCTGTTATCTCCAGCTTTTCTCCATCAATCGATAAATCTTCATTTCTTGTAAAAGCATTGAACATCACTTTTGTCTTCTGAAAGTTCATTTTTAATCCCACTTCTTTACTCTTGTCAGCAAGTTCCTGGATCATACTCTGCAGCTCTGATGGGGTAGTTGCAAAAATGACTATGTCATCAGCAAAACGAAGGTGGGTTAGATAATCTCCATTAATCTTTATCCCCTTGTTTTCCCAGCTCAGCGACTGAAAAACACCCTCCAATGTGGCATTAAAGAGCTTCGGAGATATGGTGTCACCTTGTCTCACTCCCTTTCCAATTTTTACGTATGTTGTATTTTCAAACAGCCTAATCTTTGCACTTGCATTTTCATAGATGTTATTAATAATATTAATGTATGCATCTTCAATACAGCATGTTTTCAGAGCCATTGTAACTGCTGATGGTTTCACCGAATCAAAGGCTTTTTCATAATCGATAAAAGCCATGCACAATGGAAGTTCATATTCCCTCGCTCTTTCAATTAGTTCTCTCAGCACGTGGATAGGATCTATTGTGCTGTAGCCACTCCTGAATCCAGCTTGTTCTCTCGGTTGAGCCATGTCCAGTGTTACCTTCAAGCGGTGTGAAAGAACTTTAGTAAAGATTTTATAAACTACTGATAGGAGGCTGATAGGTCTGTAGTTTCCGAGATCCTCAATGTCACCTTTCTTATGTAGCAGGATCGTTGTAGCGGTGTTCCAATCCTCAGGAATCTTTCCTTCATTAAGGCATCGAGTGAAAATTTGGGCGAGTACCGTTTCGATTTCTCCACTTGCTTCTTGTATGATGTCTACAGTAATTCCATCTTCTCCTGGAGCTTTTCCTCGCTTCATGTTCTTGATTGCATGTGCAACTTCTGCTGGAAGGACTGGAGGAACTCTGGTACTGGTATCTTTCATGATGTCTGGAGTGCATATATCATCCCTTTCATATAATTTGGAGTAGAAATCTTTCACTCTTGTCAAAATTTCTGCCTCTATTTCTTGTTACAGAACCATCTTCTTTTCTCAGTGCCATAATCTGTTTTCTTCCCTTACTGAGATGTCCCTTTGCTATTTTTAGGCTTTGGTTGTTTTCAATTGCTTTCTTCACTAGTTCACAGTTGAATTTTCTTACGTCTTCAGTGATACTTTTTCTTACTGTCTTGCATAGCTCTATATATTCCACTTTGGAAGTCACATCTTCTTTAGTTGTCCTCATCTCTCTTCTTTTTGCATCAACATTTTGGTTTTTCCTGATAATTTGTTCATATGCAACTTGTTCTTAGACCCAGCTAATTTTGTTGCTGTTTCCATAAGAGCTTTGGTTACTTTTCTGTTAACTTCAGAGATGTCCACTTCTTCCGATGTTAGGCCTTCTAAAGCAGAGAACCTGTTCTTCAGTTCTAACTTGAAGGTATTATGGTGTTTTTTAAGGTTGGTTATGTCAATAGATTTTGTTTGTCTTATGAGCTTGCCTCGTTCAAGTTTAGTGTTGAGGTGCATCTTACATCTCACCAATCTATGGTCACTACCTGTGTTGAACTTGTTTAGCACACTGCAGTCTTCTATGACGAATTTTTTGTTACACATAATAAAATCAATTTCACTTGTCGTCCCATTTGGATGTCTCCATGTCCATTTCCTGTGTGGCTTTTTCTTGAAGAAGGAGTTCAAGATGAAAAACCCTTCTGCCTCTGCAAACTCAACGAGAGTATTTCCACGCTGGTTTCTGTTGCCATGACCGAATTTACCTACTGAAGTTTCATTCTGTTGCCGTTGCCCTATTTTTGCATTGAAATCTCCCATAATTATTTTCAAGTGCTGCTTACCTTTATTATTTAGATGACAAATTTCCTCATAAAATTCTTCAATTTCTTCTTCAGGATGACTTGTGGTGGGTGCATAAGTTTGAATAATCTGAGCCTGGTATCTTTTCGAGAGTTGGATAACAAGTCGTGCAGCTCTGTCAGAGGAACTTTCAACTTCTACAACTTTATCCTTCAGTTTCTTGTTTATTATAAATCCAACACCACTAGTTCTGCCAGTATCTGTCCCACGATAGTAGAAGAGATGTCCACTTTTCAGTTCAATGAGATCTTCTCCTTTTCTCCTTACCTCACTTAGCCCCACGATGTCCCACTTGATCCTTTGTAGTTCCTCTTCCAATTCAAGAAGCCTTGAATCAGAAGATAGGGAGCGTCCATTGTAAGTAGCCAAGGTCAGCATCAGCTGGCAGCCTAGTCCGGTCCTCCGGGGATTCTTAGCACCCTCTGCCTTCATGTCGCACTGGCCGCTGCCTTGGCCAGGTACATTCCAGCTGCCGGAGACTGAGGGCCAAGATTTAAGTTGTGGAATCATTTTGGAGGGGTTTGGCCATAACTCACCACGCTGGCCAAGCGGGTTGGTGAGTGTGGGATAGAATTTCCTCTAATCCCGATGGTATAGTTATACCGCTATGGGCGGTCGTCAGAGCCCCTTTAGTGGGAACAGGATGCACCACGAGAAGGCGGGGTTGACATTTGTCAAGGAGAGGCTGTGATAAAAATTTTAAATAGATTATAAAAATTTTCTTATGCTCTTACATCGCAAATGTTAATTCCAGGAAATCTACACATACAAGTGTTTAAAAATGTTATACCTTTGCTTTAACACAGTAATACACCACAGATTTCACCGTGGAGTAGTATAAAATATTGAGTATGCTAGTAAGATAAAGCTGTACTGGAGACCCCCCCCGAGAAAAAAACGTTAGGAGTAGTAAAAATGTTTTCTCCTTAGCCTTGCTACAAGTGTTTTTCTGGTTATTAAGGAATCATTACACTGTTACCTGAAAACGTATGGTGTAAACCATTCCCCTGCTATTTGGTTCCAGCCCCTTCAGGTTTAGATTAGCACATATAGTAGCAAAAAAAAAAAAAAACCTAACTGACCATTTGGATGCTAGTTTCAGGTGCTTCGATTTTCCTTGGGGGGGGGGGGCTCACATGTAAACCATCACCACCGTGATGTTTGAAAAGATCGTGTGCAAGAGTTACGTGGTGTAACGGGAACCGAGTAAAATGTGAATCCAAGTATCCATGTTTCGTTTATCCTGGTTTTAGAAAATAGGCACTCCATCTCACATTGCTAATAAACAAATTATAACGTTTTTGAAGTCATTTTACGAGTAATTTTATTCTTCGCTAAAAAATATATAGCACCACGTTAGTCAAACGAACGGTTTTGGAAAAAAATGCGGAATAACAGTCCAAAAGGGTGGCCTGCCAGCTATTTTACTAAGATGGCGGCTGTAGCAGAACTAGAATCATGTCTGACTTTTTGTTTGCTAATCAAGGCTTCTAGCAGAACATTTGTACCAAAAATCAGTTTGGTCAGAATTAGATTTCCATTTAGCCGAATATCGTGATAATTTTCTTTAATTGTCTACAGTATTTGAAATGTGTATCCTTATTGATACAGAGACTGCATAATTGTGTTCCCAGGATTGCGTCTCCAAGCAATTAACTGCTAGGCAATTGGCAATGTACTGCAGTAGTAGTAAATACCGTAATTCCCATAATAGGATGGAAAGTGGGAGTTCCGTGTTCGATTCCAGCTTCAGAAATAAACGAATCTCAAGTCTTCTTAAGAATTATCCGTATGGCTCATAATCGCAGACAGTCCTTTCATGCTGCTTTTCGAAATGAAATGAAGTAACGTTTCAAATAATTTTATAATTAAATATCCAAAAGAAGTATAAATATATCCTAATAATTGGAACGACAGTGAAGTCTAATAAATCCGTAATAAATGTGGAAAAAGAAAATACTTTAATTCCGGAGTTTTCGCCTACAAACGGCAGGACTTACCAAGGCAAGTTACATAGACGAGTTAATTTCCAAACCATTCTGCACTACTGTTTGTGAAAATTGCAACATCATGAAGGACTGTTGATATTAGCTTGAAACTTACAGGATATGTACAACTGGATGGGATATGGAAAGTATTAAAACGTCAGTGAAAATGAGCACGCGGTTTCGGAGAAACGCCCTCTGAACTGTTCGCTGTTGGGTATAAAGAGCTGGCGCAAACGAGATGTTGTAATAAGTGATAAGCCGACATTGATTCGAAAGGATATTTCTTGTGTCTCACTACGCCCGTCGTCGAAGAAGGTCGCATTATGAACACCTGAGCTAGGAAGGATTGTTGGGATAAGAGAAACTGGATTTTCGTACCTCGAAATTCCCACACGTACGAGACGAAACGTCAGTAAAGTAAGGCGAACGGTGGCGTCAGTGCACAAATGAGGCTCGGACGTTCGATGCAAAAAACACAACACGAAAAGATGAGAAAATCCCAAAAGTTAATGAGACCCAAGGGTAGTATGATTAATATCAAGAATGAGAGAGAAAATGGTACCGAAAACTTTCCAGGGAAAAGCATATCCACATCTCCAGAAAACCTATCAAACCGAAGACAAGACGATTGCACGGGACACCTTTTCCACATGGTAGTGACCGATAGCACAGCGACATCTACGGTGTTAGCGCACAAGTAGGGCAATGTCACAGGTCAGGCTTTGTCCTCCAGGACAATTCGACATCATCTGCTGAACGGAAGACAGGTCGCCAGCAAGCCATTACTGCTCATTCCTTTGAGCCTCAACTACAGACGCCTTAGACTGCAATGCGGTTTCGAACAGAAGCATTAGCGCGCTGATTGGCAATTGGCAACAGGTCGTCTTTTTTGAGGAGTCACGATTTAGCTTCATGCACCATAATGGTCGCTTACGTGTTCGAAGACATCTTGGTGAAAGGCACCTTGCAGCGTCATACCAGCCCAACGCCAATCGTAATGGGTTCATTTCGGTATCTCACCTGAGGGAACCCTCAACAGCCAGAGATACATCGGAGATGTTTTAGAGACAGAATTGATAACCTTCCTTCAGAGTTCATCTGTCGGTACATTTTAGCAGAACAATGGTTAGCCAATTGTGTCCTGGAATTCCCAAGATGCCTTCTGTGGACGGTAGATACCGCTTCTTTCTTGGCCTGCACGTTCGCCGGGTATATCCCCGATTGAACATGCCTAGAACATGGTTGTATGGTTGGTGAGCGTCTCCCACGGTTACCACAAATGAACTCCGGTATCGCATCGCATCCCCTGGTAGGCTATTCACCAGGATGGCATCGAAAACCTTTTCCATTCAATGCCTACTTCATTCGTTCACTGAAACCTTATCGATCCAGTTTCCCTCAGTTAAGTTCACGTTAGAATTGGAAACAGAGGGTCATTTGCCTTTCCTCGACTTTCTTCTTTCTCGGGATCTTATATCTAATAACATTTCTTATTCAGTGTACAGAAAACCTACCTGTTTCCCGGTTATCATACCGTTTTCGTTTTCTCATCCTCAGAACTACAAGCTATACGTTTTTTAATAAAGCGTGCTTTTTCACATTCCTCGTCAGATAGGCTACCACGAGCCGAACTTTCGAATGTTTTTGCAGATCGCACTTAACTTTGGCTACTTTTCGAATACCTTTTTTGAGTTATTACAGAGCGTTCAGCGATTCATTTTCACGACACTTCGCCCTGAGACGTCCAAGCGCCGGTTTGTTGGTTCCATTGAGTTTGTCCACCCATTTTCTTTATTCTAAAGAATTTTTGTAAAAAAACATACCTTTGATTTTGAGATTCGCACCCGGAATGTTTTTTCAATTGTCAGAAATGACCGTGACTTAGTCTCAACACCCAACAAATCTGGAGTATACTGTATCCCTTTGGTTCCCCGTGATCTAGTCTTAGCCGTGAAATACTGTATCGGTTCTACACTTTGGACTTTAAATATTCGTGTATCAGAACATAAATCTGCTCTTAGGACTGGCTCCACATCCACTGCCCTAACCAGGACTGTGAGCCAAGGTGAATACTTGCCTAACTGGGACAACTCAAGAATTCTGGCGTCGGCAAGTAACAGGCGTTCGTTACTTTTATCTGAAAGCTTACATATAATTAAATTTGGTAATTCATACTGCAATATAGATCTTCCTGGTTTTGTTCCACACCCCTGGAAGCTATATTCATCGGATCCGTGTTTCACACAGCGGAAGTAGAACATCCGTCATACTTTTTCTTGTACTTGGGAATCACGTTTGGCAACGAGGACTTATGTGACTATTGCATCACGGAATTGTTTCTCAGTGTATTTATTGCTTGCTTGCTCTGTATACTCTGGCACTAATCCTGATGATCAGGCCGAAGGCGGCCTCTAAAGATCTTGCTATAAGTATTTTAACCTACCTGTGTTTTAATTGTAAATAAGTATTTTTTAATTTGAAATTTGAATCTGGTGAGTTTGACTTATCGTACTTAGCCTAATTCTATTTCCTCATACTATGTAGTATGAAATACGTTTACTCTTCGCCACGCCGTGTAAAGGATGTTATTGTTGTTTGAGGTGACTTCACACGATGCTAAGTTTTGAAGCGAAAAAGTCTTGTATAGCTCGACAAATGCAATCAGTTATCTCCTGTGAGGAATCTGTAACATGCATTTTATTTGAATAACGAAATTCTCTTTGGGTGTTGCAATTTTCATATAATAGTGTATATGGGTCCCAGCAAAAACAGTCTTGATGGGCCAGCAATGTCCCAGCAAAAACAGTCTTGATGGGCCAGCAATGTCCCAGCACTATGTTGCCGCTGCTGAACCGTCAATAAAATGTCCGTGCGGCCAACAGAAGGGCCAGCAGTTCTGGCCAACAGTTGGCACCCCATCAGTTGTCATATGCCACAACAGGGCCATCAGTTGTCCATCACATGCAGTAGCTACCACAAGTGGCCCTTCAGCGGCCCTGCAATCACGTGCCAGAAATGATGGCTAGCCTAATGTGGTCCGCTACTTTGCCGGTAGTGGCAGCCGGCAACCACGTGACGTAACTGATGGCTTGCCGAATCTTGGCCGCCAATTTCCCAGTAGTAGCCATAAAAAAATTCAAGGGTTACAGCAGTTCCCCAAAACTGCAACTTTTTTTCTACCCTCACGAAACTTGTGAATTATAGCACTGCGCTGTGCAAATTTTCTCAACGGACCGGGAAAACGCCCGTTTGGATCTGGGTGGATACAAAGCATGGCCGTCGGCGTGGGAGCTGAGCTCTCTACCGACTGGACTAATTTGCCACGCACGAGCGTGTGCTTGAAGCTGTCTGTTTCGTGCGGAATGTGTAATCGAATGGTCCCTTCTTTCATTTTACGATTTTAGGAGGTATTTTTCATAAAAGTCAGTTTCATATAATTCATAAATTTATTTTTTCAACGTAACGATAGTTGTTTTTTTTACTTTAAGGGAACTTCACTCATTTTCAAGGAGTGTACATACTTAAGAGTCGCTTTCCAAAGTTTAGTACTGTCCTTGTCGTCTTAAAAGGAGATTCTTGAATTAATATATATTTACCCGGGCTCATGTCACATTCTGTTACATTTTCAACCTTGTATCTTTCCTTTCCGTTGTCCGAAGCTACACTTGTCATAAAGCGGAAAGATATTTTACTTTACTTCCCGTTATTTTTAGAAGCGAATTCCTCCCAGTCTTGTGTATTCAACCCATGGATGAGTACATTATATCCGCACAGCGTTGGGGTTGTTTTTTTTTTCAAATATTTAATAAATTTTGTACGCGTATAACTCTTTTTTTTTTCCAACAAACGTTTTTTTAATGGTTTTCCAGGACATTTGTTTCAAGCGGTTTCAAATTTTTTCTTATTTCACCCACTCCATTTCATGAATTGTTATTCCTCGGAATAGAGTGGGTGTATTTCATGGCTGTAATCTAGTATTTCATGGCTTAATCTGATATCTTCGTCGACGTGGAATTTCATTAGGAAATTCATTCGCCTTTCTACAGATATGGATTTTTTTCTTAACATCCTCTAAAATAACACGAGTTGATAGCGTCGTCACAGCAAGTGTTGCTTCTGAGCATGCGCAGTCCCGTTGCTTCCACCTGCTGTTGGATTTGCATTGGTTGTCAGCCACGGGCCACTAGTGGCACATGCTTGGAGGCCCACAATTCACGGCGATGCTGCAGGGCCATCAATGGCTCGCCAACTGATAGCGCTGCCACCAACGGACCGCTACCAGGGCGTTAGCGGCAGATTTCAGCCATCAGTGACCCATCACTGCCAGTTGGTGGCCAGAAGTTTCCCAGCACTTTTGTTTTTGCTGGGGTACATACTGTATAATGTAACTTATCTTGATAAAGCTTTTCGTCGGCAGACGAAAGCTTGGATAACTAAATGCCTTTGTTACTGCGCCAATTCTAGATTTATGAGCATGACCGTTTTAAGGGGGGGGCAACAGTGCCGGCGCCTAGGATTTCCATCTGAACTGGAGCCCCTAATGCCCGAAGTGTCTTATGCGTTTACAAAATGTCCAAATCTTTCACCACTCATCAGCAGTTTTTTTTTATTTAAAGAAAAGAAGGAACAGCAGCGTAGAAAGTTGGAAGTTCTTCCGCTTTTTTTTTTTTTTAACCTTGCTCGTAGCTTTGATTTCCCGAAGAGACAAGAGGGAAAGTTCAGCGTTGGGGTGGATCTTTTTGTGACGAAATAAGAAACAAAGAAAGCCGACCTCCAACTCGGTCCCAAGTGGGGGTGCTAGTGATTTGATAAAACAATTAAATGAAAATTCTGAACGAAAGTAAAATATGCGTGATTTGTAAATACGTATCAGCAAAACAAAGTGGCGTGTCAATATGTATCCTAAAAACATAGTTCTCAAGAAAGTGCAGTGAGTGCATGGATTTATTTTTGACTGACGGAGCAAGTGTTTCGTTTTATCTTATTTTTGGCATACACTTCTAGAATTCTGAATCTAATTCAACCAGTACACTTCCACAAGCGCATATCCAAGTGTTTGTGTTCTCACAGAAGTGTCGATTTTTAAAACACAAGTTATTCCCGACCTCAGATGATTCATTTTCAAAAGAATTTAAGAATTTCAAAGACAAATTTCATTCAGAGAGGTAAAATGTAAAATTACGTTAAAATGTTAAAATTGGCTCATGAGCATCCAAGCCAGGCCTTTTTTTTCCTTCCACGCAATCGTATTTTTTTCCGAATCACTTTTTCCTTTTAAACAGTCATTTGTGTTTTCTATACAAAGTCCCCGGTACAGTAAGTTTATCACTAGGGTTTACTCACCAGGGCTACTTATATATATTCAATCATTGCTGTTTAAATAAGTAACAATGAAGGGGGGGGGCGCATATCGGCATTTTTGTCCCGGTGCGTCCTATTGTCTGGAAACGGCGTTGGTTGGTTTATTTCTATGTTCTGTTTTAATTTAGTTTTCGTTGAATAATTTGTAGGATAAGGAAGAATCATATCAGCACCCATTTTCTTGTAATTTATTAATCAACTAAGTGTGAGTGCATTTGGTGCATGGAGTTCTATAATTTTTGTCATATACCATTTTTCATTCAAGTTGTATTTAAAAACTGACTGGATATTGCTTGATATTGAATTTTTCCATATCAGTTGTGGAAGAAACTTGGAGAGACCTTCATCCAGCAATGGATTGATAATGATTGACGATGATGATATATAAAGATCAGGGGACCTCGAAAAATATGATAGCCCAGAGCCTCTAAACAGGCTAAGCCGGCACTATTTATGATAGTTCATTGTCTTTTGAAATGTTATAATAATTGACTCAAAAGTAGAATTTCAACATGAAACAGCATCGCGTGATCTCTGTCTTCAAACATTGCCATTTTTCAACGACAATCTGTTTAGCACTGAAAAAGGACAACTGAATGGTTCTATTATCCATAAAATACATTTAAGGTGTACATGCTGCCTTTGAATATACTTTATTTGTTTAGCTCGATACGAGATATGATAAAAGCGAGCATATGAAATGTATGTGTGTCTTGAACTTTTCGGTTGTACACTAAAAATACCAGAATCTTTGAAACATAGAGGTGGGAAGGTTATCTCTATTTCATAATCCAATGGTTTGAGCAAAAATTCAAGATATATGAAATATCGAAGAACGATTCTTATTCTCATCAAAATCATGTAAATGGAATTTGGGCACATGAGGCTTATAAACTTTTTATGAAAAAAATGTGATTTAGTAATATAAAAGAAAAAGATATTTGAAGAATACGTGATACTTACTGTCGGCTATATGTAAATTTTCGAGAAACGTTTTCAGAAAGAAATATTCCGTCATTTCTATTACGAAGTAATGAAAAAAATCTCAGATGTGACAGGAATTGTATGCAAAATCTTCATATTTGATGACAGTTATTTATCGGATTGCTTGAATGTTTCCACACTCTAGCGATCCGATAAATATGAAGCCGCACCGGTAGTTGAGTGGTACGAGCCGCTGGCTTCTGGTAATTCTTCCGAAATGGGCCCGGGATTAGATCCTGAGATAGCCATGGATGGGGCGCTTACCCCACGACAGCGGCTATACCCTCTTCCTGGAATCAGTGGCCGTAAACCGCAACTGGACGACTGCCTACAGCCTATTGGGTTGCTCACGTTTGTCGTTAAATCTTTAAACGAAAAGAAAAATGGGCATCTATTTTTCTACTAAAACGATCGAATGGGCAGAAGAATTTTTTGTGCTAAAAGTTCGTGTTTCAATTCTAAACTAAGCCAGAGAAATTATTTGCGGGTGTCTGGGCTAGAGGTATACAAAAATAACAGCATGTAATGAAGAACCACTCATTATATTTTCTCAATCTAAAGATCTGTAGATAGGAAATCTTTCATACTTTCAAAGGCCACTAGTGCAGGTACGCCAGTAGTAGTCCCGCACAGAAAAAAAGGGCATGAGAACGGCTATTGCATCCGTCGAGATGTGGACTCCACAGCAGAAGTTGCAGCGCATGCTTCGGTTATCTGAATTCAAATCAGTTATCCGTGATCGGCGGCGGGCACGAAGGGAATAGAATGTGGATCCTTTCACATCCAGATCCATTCTTCAGTGGGATAAACCCAGAAGGGACGGGAAGTTTGGTTTCACAAACTGGGAAACACCCAAAAAAAGCATTAGACTGATGGGGCTGTCGATTGGGTGCATGAGTCATTCAGTAGGATCCCGCGTAAGTAAATTAGATGGGCTGGTAAAGAATGCAGATTCCTCGTTTAACACTTCCCGACATTGTTCACAAACGTCTCCGTTTCCGTGTGTACAAAATTCAACTTCTTCAGCCACATGATCACCGCTTCAGAGCTGATATCGCTGCTGAGACGATCCGCCGTATCGATGACAATCCCAATTAACTTCATACATTGTTACTCAGTGACAAATCCACCTTTCATGTAGGCCGCAAAGCTAACAGGCACAATTGCCGCACATGGGGTGCGGAGAATCCGCACCAAGAGATCGAAACAATATATGAAGTTAAGTGGGATTGTCATCGATATGGCGGATCGTCTCAGCAGCGAAATCAGCTCTGAAGCGGTGATCATGTGGTTGAACAAGTTGAATTTTGTACGCACGCACATTAAACGTCAATGTCTCGTTAGGAATGCACAAAACTGGTGATTTCGTTCCATTTTTTTTAACATAGCAGAATCTCAGGGGAATGCACTTACCTTGACATGCTGCAGATCTTTGCTCTTCCACAGATTCCCCTAAGTTTCAAGTTTTAGCAAGATAGTGCTCCAACACACTTCCATGGTGATGTTACCAACTTCTTCAGCCACATGATCACCGCTTCAGAGCTGATATCGCTGCTGAGACGATCCGCCGTATCGATGACAATCCCAATTAACTTCATACATTGTTACTCAGTGACAAATCCACCTTTCATGTAGGCCGCAAAGCTAACAGGCACAATTGCCGCACATGGGGTGCGGAGAATCCGCACCAAGAGATCGAAACAATATATGAAGTTAAGTGGGATTGTCATCGATATGGCGGATCGTCTCAGCAGCGAAATCAGCTCTGAAGCGGTGATCATGTGGTTGAACGAGTTGAATTTTGTACGCACGCACATTAAACGTCAATGTCTCGTTAGGAATGCACAAAACTGGTGATTTCGTTCCATTTTTTTTAACATAGCAGAATCTCAGGGGAATGCACTTACCTTGACATGCTGCAGATCTTTGCTCTTCCACAGATTCCCCTAAGTTTCAAGTTTTAGCAAGATAGTGCTCCAACACACTTCCATGGTGATGTTACCCCGTTTTTGAACGAGACTTCTCCTGGACAAGTGCCAGGCCAACTATATCTGCGGATCTGACTCCAGTGGACTTTTTTGAATGGGGCTTTATTAAACACTGTGTGTACCAGAGAAAAGTTCGAGATGTGGACGACTTGATAGGGTGTATTTGAAGCAGTTGCTTTAATAACACCTCGGATGCTGAAAAACACTTGGCAAGAGCTCGAGTATCGTTTTGACATCCGTCGAGCTACAAAAGGTGCACACAATAAAATTTACTAACTTGCAAAAAAACTTGGTAAGCTACTTTGTATAATAACGAAAACAGTATTTTTACTAAACCCACAGCCTGTATTTATTTAGTGTGTTTATTTATTTAGCGTGTTTGTTTATTTAATGCCTCAATATTCAAACCACTTATTCAAGTGGTGACATTTCTACAGGATCTTAGCCAATGAAGTTGACAGTAAATCTCACGCGAGGGTTAAACGTAAAAAGTTGCCTGCTATATGTAGTATATTTTTATTTTAAAAGGTTTCCTGGTAAATATACAGTTTCCGTGCTAGGGAGCTATTTATAAATGTTCTCCTTAAGAAGAAAATTTTAATTTGATGGAAATCAGATGCCACTGAAATATTACTTCATGTTACACTTCAAAACAGTTAACTTTAATTAAATTCTCTAATAATTTAATCCCACTGGCTTCTTTTGAAAGCCAATGCCATTGCCTATTAAATCAAATAATAATTCATATGACATATTTGAAAACAGCAAGCCACTTTGAAAGTCTTCGCACATGCATCAGGGAAGCTTCAAGTCAATAATATATTTCAATATTTTGGGCACGAAAGACCAGCTGAAATAGCGTGACAGGACAGCCATAAAAGCTTGTCTTGCTTCGAAAGAATGTTCATTCAAATTTGTTTCCATTCCTCAGGAAGCAAATCAAATGCTTTCGACGAAATAGAATCCAATACTGACTCCGTAATATCCGTTTCTTCGCATGCTGAACACGAAAAGGCTAGAGACATCCAAACCCCAGAAAGCAATATTCCAGACCCGTAATATATCTTTACACGAAAGCATCTTCACGGTCTTCACATTTATACGGCACGTCTGAGTAAAAGAAGAATTAAAAAAAGAAGATAAAAAAATCTTCGAAGGAGTGAGAAAAGGAGTTTCCTCGGGATGAAAAAAGATGCAGAAAACAAAACATAAATAAATTAATAAAAGTAAAACAACACTTTAAAGTTTCTTGATAAGTAAATCTTTTCCGAACGCTGTGCTATGAAAGTTATATTGAACTTATGGTGAATCTGTTGAATAAAAGAACCGCGTAATCGTATTACTTTGAAAGAATTAAGAATTAATTTAAAGCCATTTCTGGTGGAGTGTTGTACAGGAAACAAAGCACACGGTTCTCTTTTTTTTTTTTTAATATATCATAATGTGTTTTTACTTATTTGTTACCTATTTGTCTTTGCAAGGAGCTATGCGATCAAGTCAACTGCTACGTATAGATGACCTACATTTTTTAAACTGGTAATGGGTAAATCTATTGATTTGGAAAGGGAAACAGGAGATAGAAAATGAGCAAATGTTTTTGCAAGTCAACTAAATAGCGATACAAAAACTATTTATCATTTCCTCTACAAACGAAACCAGTTTTTCCGTTGTTTATTGAAAAAACTACGCATTCTATGTGGCATCGGATTTCTTACATAATTTTGAGAAGCAGACGAACAGTACAATAGACTTCAAGAATAAATTCCTTTTAAGCCTATTCTTTTCTTTTTTTCAAGATGAGGAACTTTAATGAATACTTTGGCTATAGAAGACTGAATCTTTTGTAAGTTTTATAGAGGCTTAAATATTATTATTTGCTTCCTCATTTTCTTCATTGCCGAAAAATCAATGAATTATAGCATCAAAACAAGCACCGGATATTCAAGCACCATGAAATCCCAAAACCTAAATGGGAAGTAACCGCTGCATCAAAAATCAAAATAGAGGTGGATTATAGCCATGCTGCACATTATAAGGACAAGAGGCGATGGACAAAGTTAATGAGTGAATTGCAAAAGCTGGGGTGTCAGACGAGTAAGAAGTTGACGTGATGAAATGCAATGCTTTCCAAAACTTAAAAACTAACATGAAGTCTGGGGATTACAGAGGGTCGCGAAGCTAAAACAGCTTGCTAACGTATGCAAACTCTACTATGCATAGCCCATGTGCAAACGTGTTGTCAGAAGGTGACAGTTCTCGCGGTTGTAACATAGTAAGCGGTCCAGTCGTGTATCACATAAGTTCATTCTGTTTTGCATGGGTTTTAGTGACGAAACGACAAGACTGTGTTGTGTGTCAGAGATAGCAATAGGATGTCTCGGACACAACATATAGATGATTTTACCCGAGGCCGAAAGAAATATCGGCAAACTCGAAGGCCGGAATGTGACCGATGTCGCAAGAGAGTTTGAAGTGGTATACAGCATAGTGCCACTGCTTTCGTCAGCATTTAGGGCATACAGCAGAGCTGCCGGATGATTTGTTAGACGTAGTATCTGCTGTAGTAGCCAACGATGTGATCATTACCTGCCTATAATGGCAAAATCGGAAAATACTGTGGTCCAGTTGCCAATCGTCTTCGAGCAAGCACAGATGTACGAATTTCCCGCCAAACCGTATCAAGACATCAAAGTGCAGTAGAACTGTACTCCCGAAAATCCGCACGCTGTCTACCATTATGTAAGGTGCATTGTACAGCTCACCATCAGTGGTGTATGACTCGCGTCGGCTGGTCTTTAAATCAATGGACCAAGGCAATGTTCGCAGATGAAAGCGCCATTTTAACCTTCTAGAGGAATACAACCAACAATTGACCCAGACTCTAGAGCAGTGGTTCCCAACCTTTTTTTTTTTTTGGCCATGCCCCACCTAAGCATCTCAAAAATCGTGATCCCCCCCCCCCGTGACATATAATTCTTGTTATTCAAAAAATGAACTCTTATCCTCCACGTATAATGACATATACATATAATTATGAGACATATAATTCTTATTATTCAAAAAATTAACTCCTATTCACATGTTCTTTGGAAGCTTGTTAATGGCCTAAAATGCCATTAACAAGCTTCCAAAGAACAGTGGACTTTGAAATGGAGTTTGAAGGAGGGTTTTTCTCTTAGTGGACCAGAAGTGAGCATGCGCTAGGAGATTTCAAGCGGGAAGAAATTATAGAGGTTTTGGGGAATTCTTCTTGCTCTGGTTTTTAGAAAACCAAAATCACAGGTTTGCCTGTGAATTTTTATACTTTCTTCTGGCGATCTTAGAAGAAAGTAAAAAGTATTTAGTGTGATCATTCTCGAATTGCCCCCTTAAAAATCAAATTGCCCCACGTTGGGAACCACTGCTCTAGAGGGAACATAGGACTATATATTGACTGTGTATGATGCCAAAGAGTATCATTAAACGGGACAGATAAGATGACCGCGGCGTCATGGTGTAGGCTGGTATTATGGTCAATGGATGTATTGAACTGCAGGTGATGAATTAAGTGACAATCACTGGGCAGAAGTACTGCAAGGATGTGATTCTATGCTACGTTTTTCTATTATGTGGTTCTATGGACACAGATTTCATTTTTATGAAAGACAACGCCCGTCCTCACCGCATACCAGCTGTCTAGTAAGAATATCCGTCGAATGAAGTATCCAGCGCTCACCCCTGATCCCAATCCAATGGAAAATGTATGAGCCTCTCTGGAGAGACGTGTTTCGCAAAGGAATCTCGCACTAGAATCAATTCC
This sequence comes from Macrothele yani, assembly GCA_039090855.1. Taxonomy (NCBI): domain Eukaryota; kingdom Metazoa; phylum Arthropoda; class Arachnida; order Araneae; family Macrothelidae; genus Macrothele; species Macrothele yani. The sequence goes on along the minus strand of CM077002.1, from coordinate 74,586,512 downwards.
AGCACTTGTCTGGGCTCTTCAGCAGGACTGAGAAACTTTACTCCAATATATCCTAAGCCATTTGGTGCAAAGCATAGCCCACCGGGATGAAGCCTACATTGCCCTGCGGGGTGGACATAAATTGTACTTACAACTCTGATTAGTAGTCTGTTTATGCAGTGCTAATGGAAGAGTGTCACTGGACGACAGGTGGCTCTGTACCTCTTCGCAACATTTTGTCTTGTTTCGGTCTCTGCAACGCATTACTCTTGATTTTTACGTACGTTTTATTTTCCTGTTTCTATTAGCTTCGCTAACCTTTACAGCAGTAAATAAGTTTTTCCCGACTTAAACTGGTCAAAATGTACCTCGCCTTTAAGTTTTAGACAACAGTGTAGTAATGAGTGCTGGAACACAGTGTGCCTAGGAAAGATTAGTATAAGAACATTTTGGAGGGAAGAATCCTTCATCCAGAAAAGTATTGGTCATGGTTGGGGAAGAAAAAGGTTTGAGAGACTACAGCACTAGAACGCTTTTGGTTGTGATACTCTGTGTGCTGACCAACAGATGAAATTGTACTTTGTTAGTTGTTTTTCATCGTAAAACAGAAGAAAAGGAAAAAAAAAGTAATGGAATGCACGATGATTTTCCTAATGACTGAGAAATACGCGTGTAACATATATTCCGTTTTTAAGTCTCTTCCATATACAACATGCCCCTTCCGATTTATGTGGGTCTGTTACGATTGGTTGCCTTGCAATTAAAAACAGGATTATTACGGTTAGTTCTGCATAATTTATTGTGTTATGCATTTACGTACCGTATGGTGTGTCACAAGCAGTGACGCCGCGGTCATCTTATCTGTCCCGTTTAATGATACTCTTTGGCATCATACACAGTCAATATATAGTCCTATGTTCCCTCTAGAGCAGTGGTTCCCAACGTGGGGCAATTTGATTTTTAAGGGGGCAATTCGAGAATGATCACACTAAATACTTTTTACTTTCTTCTAAGATCGCCAGAAGAAAGTATAAAAATTCACAGGCAAACCTGTGATTTTGGTTTTCTAAAAACCAGAGCAAGAAGAATTCCCCAAAACCTCTATAATTTCTTCCCGCTTGAAATCTCCTAGCGCATGCTCACTTCCGGTCCACTAAGAGAAAACCCTCCTTCAAACTCCATTTCAAAGTCCACTGTTCTTTGGAAGCTTGTTAATGGCATTTTAGGCCATTAACAAGCTTCCAAAGAACATGTGAATAGGAGTTAATTTTTTGAATAATACACCGAGAGTCCATGTTATACGAATCGGTAACCTTTAATGAATATGTTCTAAGACCAATGATTACTGGCTTTGAACAGGTGAAAGAATTTGGTCACGCACTGTACGTACTCATCTCGTTTGGCTGTGAAATTTGAATGATATATCTAACAACCTTTTCAAAGAGAAATAGCACTAGTCTACATTTATCTGTGAAAATTCAAGTGAGATGACAATTTCTGTCCTTATTCACGTACGACAGCGAGGTCGATATATACATGAGTTGTTACACGTAAGTCATATCATACGTTCTTGGTCAATGTTTACTTAGTCTGGTGCGACGCCAATTAATCTTGAGATGATAAATACTGGAAAAGATTCTCAAATGACATTTCACGTCTTCCTGGCTGAGCTTCGTGTGTTCCTGTACACACTGGAGGTATACCGCCTCGTGCGTCTTCCAAACAATGAATTCAAAGCCACTTTCGCAAGGTTGGTTGATTTCTCTTCATCGGAGTTAGATCGATCAGTTCCAATGTCTAATTTCTCGCTACATATTAAGAATTTCTTTACAGTTATTAAGTATCACTGATGTAACCATTCTTCGGAGAAAATTTCATCAGTTTTCATAAAGGAACAAAGCATCAAATTATGACTCATAGAGGACCATCTTCTGGTTGAATTGAAACATTGCATCAGTGCAGCTATACTTCATCCCACTTCCAGCATGCAGCATTAAAGTCCTTGCTATATAGGTCAATTTTCAGCAACATGGCACTGAAATCATACAAAATAAGCTACATGAATGGAAGACTGATACTAAGCTTAAAGTTACACTTATTAAATTTCTCAGTAAAGCAAAATATTGTTTCTAAAAACGATGACTGTTGTTCAAACATTCTGAGTAAACCATCTGGAAAATGTTGACTAAATTTCCGTTCCGTAGCAGAACCAAGGTACATTAATATGTCTTGCGTGTGATCAGGTTCTGTCGTGTTTTTCATTTTGTCCTCTGAAAATGATTCAGAGTTGCTGCGTGCATGAAAAAAGAAATAAATCCCAGTGCACCACAGGTTTTGCGTAACGGGTGTCCATTTATTTACGAAGTTACAACAAACGAAAAACGGGCAGAAGTAAGTAAAACACAAAGCAACCTACAGTACTAAACATGTTCTGAATGCATGCAGAAACACCAACAGCATTCTGATGTGTAAAAAATTGTGATGCTTTGCATGGAATTTCTTTAGCTGGTGACGGAACCACGATAGACTATTTCCTATATATGTTTATCCTATTTTCAAGAACGGGGTACAAAAATCCTCGTAATACCCTTCCTGTTCATGATCATGTATCACTACATGATTTCTGCACCCAAACGTAAGCTTCCTTCACTTTCGCCCGCTAACAAACGGGAAGCAGTTGGCATTTGTTCTACTCGCAGCTAAGGAAATTTTAAATCATAGGAAAGTCAGCGACTTATGTTTCAGTAGCATAAATGTCTTAGATTGTAGAGAATGTATGCTGAGGAGTAGAGTATCTCGCTTTCTTTGCCCCATGAGGTATTTGAATTTGAAGAGTCTTGTACTTTTCCCTCACGAAGATACATTCCACGACTAACACAAATAAACTTTATTAAGTTTTGGAAATCATAAAAAGACGACTTTGTCACTGAAGCAAATTTATCAGCTCCGGACAATATTCTTGTAAATTAAAGGTCCGATAAAATTAACAGTGTAAGATTACAAAAATGCCTTTCCTCTACAATGGACATGGTTAATAAAAAATGTTTTCATTCCATCTTATAATCATTTGTTATCGGCGCAAAGTGTAGTCCATTCTCCTGGACCATATGTACAATGTACACATTGACTACAAAAGTTGCTCACTTGCAGACTTATCCACTTCAATGAACATAATTTGATATTTTCTTTTTTATGCCATTTTTTTATTGGAGGTTTAACGACCACCGTGAGCAACTCAATGGGCTATAAGCAGTCGCCCGTCCCTAATTTAGAGTCACTGGTTCCAGGAAAGGGAGAGAGCCAGTGCCGTAAGACAAACACAACATCCATGCCTGACCGGGATTCGAACCCGGACGAATGATCAGAGGCCATCGCTTAGACCACTGCGCCACCGGGGCGGCTATGCCATTTATGAAGCTGTAAAGTACTCAGGCATTTGGAAGAAATTCAGGGAATATATAGAGTAAAAGCACAAATTTGTCGGTGATGGTTTCGAACACACAGCTTCCTTCCCTTAGGGGGATATTCTACTCCTTGAACTACACCGGCAAATGCTCATCACTTCAACTTGCGGTTTTGATATGTGCGTCACTTCTGAAGTAGGTACGTCACACACACACTCACACACGCGGTGGAGTCACATTTTTGTGACCCCTAGCTAATATCCAGAGTAACCACCGTGTGCCTCGCGTACACCAGCTAGAAGGGCTGGGAGTGACTCAATAAGGTGCTGGAAGGTGTTCACAGCTATGTGGAGCCATGCTGACTGGAGTGAATCTGACAGCTGCTGGAGAGTGCGTGGTAGAGGATCAATAGAGCGAACAAAACGATCTAGGTGGTCCCACAGATGCTCAATTGGGTTTAAGTCTGGGGAATAACGGGGCTAGAGAAGTACTTTAAAGTCTTCATCCTGCTCTTTCAACCACTCTCGGACATTTCTAGCTGTGTGACACGTCGCATTGTCGTGCTGGAAGATTCCTTTCGCCCCAGGGAAGACACTCAGCGTGATCCCATCCGCCCCAGTGAAGACAATTTGCATGTTCCCATCCATCCCAGAGAAGACAATCAGCATGTATGGGTGTACGTGGTCTGCAAGAATGGATTCATAAAACTTTTGGTCCATAGTGCCTTCCACAGGTATGAGTGGAATCAGGGAATGCCATGAACACATTCCCCAGACCTTTAGGCTGCCCCCCCCCAGCTTGTGTTCTTCCGCCAATGGTCGAAGAGTGTTTGTTTTGTGATGTTTCTCGCATTTTACGACAACGTCCATCCGTTCGATGAAGCAGAAAACATGACTCATCGGAGAAGGCAATGCTTTGCCAATCAGCGGATGTCCAATTCCGATACTGCCGTCTAAGTGTAAGCATTTTCTGCTGATGCACCTTCGTTAGCATATGGGCAGTTACTACCCGTCTGCATCGGAGCCCCATACACAGCAAAGTTCGCTGAACTGTCGTTTTAGAAACACTTCCGGTAGCCCCACTGGTTCATTCGGCCAGTGAGCTGCTTCAATGTAGCGTGTCTATCGGCCCTCACGCACCTTCGCAGCATACGTTCACCTCTCACAACAATGTCACGCGGTGCTCCGCAGTTTCCACGTCGCTTATTCGCAATGGTGCTATTTCTCCAATCACGATCGTTACACTTTGACCACAGCAGCACGCGAAAAATTCACAAACTGCGCTGTTTCCTGAATATTGCCACCCTTGGCCCGAAAGCCGATAATCATCCCTTTTTGCAAATCTGATAAATCTCTCCTTTTAAATCATGACAGAAGCGAGTAATATGTTTTCAGAATGACTACATCACACCTTATATACCCTCCAAGCCAGCTCACGAGGCGTGCCTTCTTTCATTGGCTACGCGCTGTTGACGTCAAAAGTAGGAGGTGGTCACAATAATATGACTCGACTGTGCACACACACACACACACACACACACACACACACACACACACACACACACACACACACACACTCCGATGAGCCATTGCATTATGACCAACCCCATCCAGGAGAAATGAGCGCGCCTGGAGACCAAACTGTGGCGCAGGTGAAGTTCATTGAACAGTATATACACAACCCGAGGACTGGCTTTCGATTAGCAGAGTGCCCGGAGTCATAATGGGAAAAGCTGACGATTAATCGGAGTTTGATAAAAGACAAATTTCTGATGGCACGGCTCCTCGGAACTACAATCTCGGAAACGGTTTGGCTTGTTTACGTGTTGCTGTAGTGCGTACGAATCAAAAGTGGTGCACAGATGGCGAAACGACGAACCGTCGTCAGCCGTGTGTCGTCCGCAGCTCAGCGATGCCAGAGGGGAGCGGAGACTGTCGCGCATTGTTCACAGAGGCCGCAAGGCTACAGTGCGACAAAGCACCCGCAGCTACAACAGTGGTGATCAATCAAATGTGTCACAGCACCCAGTTCATCGCAGCCTTCTGCGCATCGGCCTGCGTAGCCAAAGACCCAGCCGGGTTCCAATGCTCACTGAACGTCATCGCCAACAAAACAGCATGAAATGGGCACAAGATTATCGAGATTGGACCGTGGATAATTGAAAGAAAGTTGCCTAGTTTGAGGAATCAAGATTCCTGGTGCATCACGTACACGGCCGAGGTCGGATACGCCAATTACCAACGGAGTCTATGGGACCTGGATGCACTGTTGGGCGGAAACAGGCCGGGGGCGGCGGTGTTTTGCTGTGGGATATGTTTTCTTGGGATACTTTAGTATCCATTATCCTAATAGCACAATCCCTGAGAGCTGTCTGGTATTTTAACATCGTTGCGGACGAAGTTCACCCATTCATGGCAACTGTGTTCACTGCTGATGATGGACATTACCAACAGGATAATGTGCCATGCCAGACTGCCAGAATCGTCAAGGAGTGGTTCGAGGTACATTCTGGTGACTTTCTGTTAATGCCCTGGCCTTCAAATTCACCTGACATGAAACCAGTCGAACATTTGTGGTTCGACTTAATCACCACCACCGCAAAATGTACGAGAACTGGCGGATCTGCTGTTGGCATTATAACACCAGATACCCCAGGATACCTATCCCCACCGCATCGAATATTTGCCTCTTCGACTGGCCGTTGTTGTGCGGGCTAAAGGGGTCATATAGTTTGTCAGGTAGGTTGTCATAATGTAATGGCTCATCGGTTTATATCCCCCCCCCCACACACACACCCTGAAAAAGCAGGGCACGAAATCGCAGGTTATTTCGGGTCAGCTAAGTAGCCATTATTGAAGGAACTCGCTGTCGAAGAAGGTTTTCCAGATGACGTGTTGAGAACCACCACACATTTTTCGAAGCTCTAAAAAAGAAATTCTTCTTAATTCCAAATGGTGTGTAGAAGCATCAAGCATTTTTCTTGCTCTGAAGATTAATTTTACATTCAGACACTAAAATTGCGCAAAAGCCCAAATTTGTTGGTGATGGGATTCGAAGCCACATCTTTTTTCTCCGAAGTCAGATATTCTGTTGCTTCAACTACACCGATGAAACCTATCACTGAAACTTGCTCTCTTGACATGTGCATCACCTCTACGTCACAATTTATTTTATTTTTCTAGTATAAAAAAAAATATTTTTTTATACTAGAAAAATAAAATATTTTTTTGACTTAAAAATATTTTCATAAAAACCCATGATAAATTTTTACGTCACGCAGTAATGAAAATTTCGAACTTTCTGTATTGAAGCTATGATCAGCCACTCTACTACTACGTTACCAAGAGAACAGTGAATTAGTGTTCGTAAAAATATCTACATTACCTTACATCTCCAGCTACAGATTTATCTTTTTTCATGCGGGCTTTAACAAAGACCACGAGAGCACACTCGTCCTTAATTTAGGGCATCTGGTTCTAGGAAAGGGAACTTGCCAGGGCCATACGACAAATATACCACCCACGGTTCGCCTGGGCTTCAAGCCCAGTCACACCAAGAACGAATGGTCCAGCTAGAGATTGAAACTTTTCCGAATGGATTAAAACTTAGCATTATATCAAATTACCGAATGAAACCTCCTACATCAACAAAAAATGTGCATATGAACTTTAACAGTGGGAGATTTTGTCAGACACGTGACTTAGAAATTATAGTTGTGTACCAAAAAGAATAAACGTACTACACTGGCGGAAAGTGAAAAAAGAACACCAAAAAGGAATTGGCGGACGATCATGAAATTTACATATGTTAATGGGGTCGAGTTGACGCAGGTGTGATGTTAATTTCGGGACCATCCGGTGAGCGCTTACGCCACAGCACGGCATAACATGCAAATTATCGTCTGTGGTATTTAAGGAGTACGGCGAAGTGAATGTAATCAGTCGTCGGCGTACGGACACGTGCGAAGACCCTGAAGAAGCTGCAATGCCTGGACATATAAGACGTGAACGATTTCAGCAGTTATCGGACTTTGAGCGAGGTCGTCTACTCGGACTCCGCGAGGCCGGGTGGTCGTATCGTCGTATTGCGGAGCGAACTGGACGGAAAGTATCGGTGGTGGTACGATGGTGGCGTAGATGGTCCGAGAAACATTCCCACACGAGAAGACGTGGAACCGGGAGTCACAGGCGGACTGATGAGCTGACCGATCGACGCATAAGAAGAGCGTCGTTGTCAAGCAGAACATCCACTGCGACGCAAATCCGAGCTGCAGTTGCACCTGAGGTGACTGTGCATGCAATCCGCAACCGTCTACTATATGCAGGACTACGTGCACGTGTGCCTCTGGCATGTGTACCTCTGACTCCAGCCCACAGTCAGGAACGGCTGCAGTGGTGTCGCCAACGTCAGCACTGGAGAACGCAATGGCGATATGTCGTGTTCAGCGATGAAAGCAGATTTTGCTTGGAAGCCTCCGATGGCCGTATGCGTGTTCGCAGACGCACAGCGGAGCGTCTCTACCCTTCTTGTAACCGCCAGAAACACACAGGGCCTACACCTGATCTCCTGGTGTGGAGAGCGATCAGCTATCACTCCCGTACACAAGTAGTGTTTGTACCGGGTACGTTAAATAGCACCTCCTACATCAACAACATCATTCAGCCCGTTGTTGTGCCATTTGTAAGGTCGGTCCATCGTGGTGTTTTCCAGCAAGATAACGCATACTCACGCACGGCACGTGCAACGCAACATGCACTTCAGGGTGTGAGACAACTTCCATGGCCTGCACGTTAACCGGATTTGTCCTCCATTGAGCACGTTTGGGATTTTATGGGACAACGACTTATCCGGTCACCACAGCCAGCCACGACCATCCCCGATTTACGCGTCCAGGTTGAGGATGCTAGGAACTCAATACCCCAAACTTACATCCAACATCTGTACGACAGACTCCATGCCAGAATTGCACAGTGTGACGCAGTTCATGGGTTCAACCTCGTACTAACCATGTTACATGGAAATGTTATTTTTCAGCTTACCAGAAAATACAGCTGTATTTTGCAATAATGTTTTGATCACGTTATCCTCTGTATTTCGTTATTATGCTGTATAAATTTCGTTGGTATCAGACGTCTCCTTCTTGGTGTCCTTTTTTCACTTTCCGCCAGTGTATAATCAGTAATGTGCGTTGTTGTAATATAATGCATTGCTTACTCGCCGCCTAATTGGCCGAGTGTTCAGAGCAGTAGATTTCTGATTAACAATCCTACATGGTCCGGGTTCCAGTCCCGAGTAAGGTATAAGTAGTGCGTTTGTCCTACGGTGCTCGTTCTTTTCGTTCGCTTGAACCATTGTACCTAAATTAGAGACGGACAACTAGATATAGACTTATACGTTCACGGTGGTCGTTAAAGCACAAACAAACAAAATACTCATTTTTCGTCGGCTATTTATGTTTCGGAATGTTCACCCATGCAGGTTACACTTCTTCGGGATATCGTTTTAGCTCCATGAATACTGTCAAAATGCTCATTAGATTTAATGAAAAAGAAAGAAAAGGAAAACACATTCTCGTGGTAACATATCGTACATACGTGAGAATCTCAACATGATATCAGCCTCCCTGTGGGCAAGTGTTCAGAAGCGTAAGCTTTCAGCTACTCGTCCACGCTGCACGCGGTTTGGAGTTTTGAATGAGGCATGGCTGATGTGTTTGTTTTCCGGTGTTGGCCCCTTCTTTTCTCTGGGAACAGTGGCCATAAATTCGGGACGGATATTAGGAAGGACCAAACAATGCTTTTGTCTAATTTCGACTTGTAATACATCTCTCAACTTGTCAATTAGAATAAAATTAAGAGTGGAAAAAGTTGGATTCGCCGCCCCGGTGGCGCAGTGGTCTAAGGCGTTGGCCTCTGATCATTCGTCCGTAAGGGGTCCGGGTTCGAATCCCGGTCAGGCATGGATGTTGTGTTTGTCTTACGGCACTGGCTCTCTCCCTTCCCTGGAACCAGTGACCCTAAATTAGGGACGGGCGACTGCTTATAGCCCATTGAGTTGCTCACGGTGGTCGTTAAACCTCCAATCAAAAAAAAAAAAAAAAGTTGGATTCAATAGGTTACGGTTTTGAGGTTCCCACCAGGATCTAAACATTAGCTGTAAGACCAATGTTTGGCTTCTTCGGACGAATGTTTTTCCAGCCACGCAGCGTTTGGAAAAAATTTTATAGTGGTGTAAAATTCATAGCCCTGAAGCTATTTTTTATTTAAAAAACAAAGATAGATTTGAGTTTCAGAGGTCATCTTCAGGTGCCCACCCTGCATTCAGTTTGAACTGAAAAACCAAACGTAACCAAAGAGAACGCCTATTTTGCCAACCTTTTATTGTCATATAAAAGATTAAAATGCAAAACGTATGACAGGGACGTAGATTGATTGAAGTTGATACATAACATTTTAGATGTCCAACTGGCTGTCCATTTAGTGTACCTCTTATATTCCGTTTTTGAGGGGAATTTGGGCATTATCTTACGAGAATGGAGTTTGTCTTCGAACTTGCATAATGTGGTACTTAAACTCAGAAACAAACACATATCTGGACAACAGCATAAAACATCAATACCAAATTTCAGTAAAAGCAGCACCATACGAATGTGGAAAGATTTTTACAGAGAATAGGAAATCAAGTATTCAAAACAATCACAAGTGTGTACATTTCAAGAAATGTATATGTGAAGTAGACAGAAAAGTGCCCGTAACAGAGCTTACATTTGCAAGCCGACCACAGGACAGTTAGTAAGATGCGTATCAGATAAGTCGATATCCAAAAGTACTGTTTCTGTTTGAGGTTTATCGACCTCCGTGAACAACTCAATGGGCTGTAAGCAGTCACTCGTCTTTAATTTAGGGTCACTGGTTCCAGAAAAGTTAGAGAGCTAGTGTTACGAGAAAAATACACCATCCTTGCCTCACTGCGATTCGAACCCCTACCTATCTCGAAGGAATGGTCAGAAACCAACGCTTAGACCACTACGCCACCAAAGCGGTCAAAAAACAATACAGGTAAAGTAAAAGAAAAGCCATATTCCAAAATTTCGACTAACGCAGTTGGGGTCGCAATGGAACTTTTCTCTTTAGAAACATCTGAGACCGGGAATACTGATATAGACTCTTCATGGCCTAACCTTCCACTTAGTCAACTCTCTCTTGTAAGTAATTCAAGTACATTGCTCTTGCAAAAGCATATGACAAAGCTGCGCTTCCGGTATGAGTACTGCATTGATTGCTTTATCTGCGAGGGAGTACTCCGGAATGAATGACGAGACGGACAGGTGACAGATCAAAGTTTCAAAGTCAAAGAAAAAGAAGACGATAATATCTACCAAAGAACATAGTATTTCAGGAACTTCAGGCTTTGTACTTCGATGGTAAATAACAACAAGAAAGTGGTCACCGAATTTTCGGGTGTAATAAGCACGTCTTTTGAATCCGTTCTGACGCAACTTAAATTTATCAAAGCTATTCAAAGTCAATGGAACCGGTATGGAAAACAATAGATCTGACCAAAGAAAGAAGATTTTCAATCGGGTTTTTATTCCCTCAGATATTGCTGTAAACGGAATCGTGAGCTTACGAACTCTTAGAAACAGAGATATCGACAAAAATAAGATGTGACTTTACGTCCCCTGGTGGGAAAACCATGCATTATTTTAGGAAGAAAGTATTCGCAAAAGGTTTATCCGTATAAGCGGTATCGGTCGAAGAAAAAAAAATTAGTCGAGTTTTCAGGGGCCCAGATTTTGCAACAAATACTTCAGAAGCAGAAATTAACACATATGACCCCTGGTGGCTAAACCATTCTTTACCAAACATTAGAAATTATGTGAAAAATATTTTCCATCAGGCCTTGTATGCGATACAGGAAGAATTTTTCAAATCAGGGCTTTAGGAGCAGAAATAACGCAGAAAACGCAATTTACCTTTGTGCCTCCTAGCGGAAAGTCTATGATTTACTTGGAAAATTTGAATTTATAAGAAAAATATTTCGCGTCGGAAACACTATCCAATAAAAGATGAATTTTTCAAATCGGACTCCTAGAAGTAGAGATATTGACAAAAATAAGGTATACATCTACGCTTCCTGGCGTAGAAACCATGCATTATTTCAAGAAGAAAATGTTCCTAAAAGGTTTGTCAACATGAGTAGTATCTGTCAACAAACGACTTTTTTTTTCAATCGAGATTTTAGAAGCTCATATTTTCCTGGAAATACATCAGAAGAGGAAATTAAGACTTATGCCACCTGGTGGCCAAACCATTTTTTTTCCAAAATTTAGAAATTATGTGCAAAGGATTTCCCATCAGAAGCTGTATCCGGTGCAGAAAGAAATTTTCAAATCGGAGATTTACAAATAGACATATAGGGGGGGAAGCAATTAACCTTTACGCCGCCTAGCAGAAAGTCTATGAATTATTTGAAAATTTTGAAATTATTTGAAAAACATGTCACACTGAAAACACTATCCAACAAAGAAGGAATGTTTCTAATTGAATTCCTAGAAGCAGAGATGTTGACAAAAATAAGATATACATTTGCGCCCCCTGGCGGCGAAACTGTGGAATATTTTAAGAAAAAAATATTGCGAAAACGTTTATCGATGTGAGTGGCATCAGACCACGAAAAAAAATTTTCAATCGATATTTTAAAAGCTCAGGTTTTATGCAAATACATCAGAAGCAAAAATTAATATTTACGCCCCCAGGTGGCCAAAGTATTCTTTACCAAAAATTTGAAATTATATGCCAAAGCTTTCCATCAGGAGGTGTATCCGTTGAATTTTTTTTTCAAATCGGAGTTTTAGAAGAAGAGCTATCGCGGAAAATGTATGCGTAAATTGAAAAACTAACTATATCTAAAATACTCTTCGACATAAATGGAATCGAAAGATAAAAGAATTTTTTCAATCGGATATTTAGAAGCAAATATGTGGAATAAAACGTATTTTTGAATTAGACATCATCTGCATTTACGCCCTTTAGCGGCGAAACCGTACATCGTAAAAAAAAACGAAATACAAGATCATCATTCGCGAATTTCAAGTTTCCCAATGCAAAAAGAATTTTTCAAATCGGACTAATAGTTGCAGAGATATCGTGTCTACAGGCCGACGGACGGACGGACGTACGAACCGATAACATAAGCACGATATTTTTTTACAAAAGACGTGCTAAAAATGCAAAAGATTTTTCAGGTACGTACCGAAAGTCGAAGTGTGCTCAGCAGTGCCGATAGCGGTTTTCAGGCAAAATAAACACGAATAAAGCCAGATTATAATAAATTAGCTAGTCCCAACCTTGTCGGTTTTCGTCAGTAATTATATTACTTTTTGCAAGTTCTTCCGCCAGGTTATGATCTCTACAGCCTCTCTTCGAAATGAAAAATTAGGACTTCAAAATGAAGAATGAACGTATTTTTACTTAGAAATAACTCTGGAAAATCAAGTCTGTCGATAATGTGTAGAGAAAAAAGGTTGGTGGGTCTCCGGAATAAAATAATGCCTCGCCTTTTTACATAACTGGAACATTTTATATTAGGTTTCTCTATTGCGATTGTAACATCGTTTACTGATACACTTCACTGTACACACTGTACTCTACTTCAGCAATAAATTACTTTCTTTGATATTTACATACACACATTATCAACTTCAGGTGCTATAACTACAAAACTAGGACGCATTTCTCTCTGCTTCTTTCTTCATCTCAAGTAACCACGAGCAGCTACTTCCTATAGCGTTGACGTATGCCATCCGTCGTGCGTTGAATATATACACTGTTAACCTCGATTTACATATAGAACAGCTTTGTCTCGTCAAAGACTGACTTCTCATTTTTGTATTTTTTTTATAATTTCAGTTATCTTCCCATAGTGTGGCCAACTTCATAGGTTGCTTTCTTCTACATGCACTCATTGTCATAAAACTCCGCGCACCAAGAAGGAGGTATCGGATTGAAATGACATTTCAGTGTTGAGATGGTACATACCAAAGACAGAAGTGATTATTATATCACAGCAGCAGGACGATTTCCCGCGGACATACGGAACACATTCCAGTCAGCGTTAGTACCGCGTTGGACTGCCTCGTGCTCAGATACATGCGGTGATACGGTCCGGCATGGGGTCAAAGAGACACCGTATATTATCCTGGGGCAGTTTGGCCCACACTTCTCGCAACTGACGCTCTAAATAACGAACACTGGGCCATGGACAAAACCGGCGTCCCATCTGTTCTCACACGTGCTCCATGGGTGAGAGATCAGGCGATCTGGCAGGCCACGGTAGCGTCGAAGCATGACGTAGACAGTCCTGGGAAACCCAAGTCGTGTGCGGACCCGTGTTACCTTGTTGGAAAATGGCTCCGGGATGCCCCGCCATTAAAGGCAGCACATGGTGCCGCAGGATCTCCTGTATGTAGCGCTGGACAGTCAACGTCCCTCGGACCACTAGGAGGGAAGTCCGGTTGTCATACGCGATGGCTCCCCAGGCCACGCCTGCAGTTCGGGATGTGTGTCGCTGTACAGTGAGGTTGGTATTGTAGGGCTCACTTGCGGTCCTCTATACTCTGACACGGTGGTCGTTCGTTCCCATACAGAAACGGGATTCGTCGCTGAACACTATACGTTCCCAGTCCATAGCATTCCACGTTGCTCGCTGCTGTCAGTACTGCAATCGACGCCGACGATAGTCAGGCATTAATGGCAGAAAACGTAAGGGACACAGGAGTCCTTTGTATAGCCTTCTGGCGGACACAGGAGTTCTTTGTATAGCCTTCTGGCGGACACAGGAGTCCTTTGTATAGCCGCCACATGTCTCCGGATATTGGACAAGGACGTCGTTGCATCTACTCGTGCCGCTTTCACAATCCCACGTTCCTCTCTGCTGGTGGTGTGTCTGGGTTACCCAGAGCCAATCCACCGTGTCTGGGTGCCTTCCCGTGTGCATTGCTCCCAACACGATCGCACCGTACTGTCTGACAGGTCCAAATGGTGGCCGATTCGGCGCGCTGGCTACCCTGCCTCTCTCATCCCGACGATATGGCCTCGTTCAAACTCCGTCAGTTGCCCGTAAGCACATCTACGGTGTCACCTCAGCATGTCTATCGCTCAGAGATCTCATCTGACTCTTACAGTGCACATCGGCACGACTGTGGAGTCTCCTACGCGGCGTCTTATAAGCCCCAAGGATTGCGATTGCAGTGCCACACTTGGACGCGTGGGCATGCGGAATCGCGCGAAACTTTAATCATTTGCATGGCTGCCCTCTCCATAGCTATAACCGAGTTAATCGCACGGTTTTTTCTTGGTGTGCGGATTTTTATCACAATGAGTATATATGATTTAGACCTCAAATAAATTCCGTGTTTTTCTTAAAATCGAATGTCTACTTTCTCATTATAAATTTCACAGAAATATCACTAAAGAACATTCTGTGGGGTGGGGGGAACTCATGGGGACTTTATCATGCAGTAACTGAAAAATGCCATCAAGTTATCTCAGAAGTACGTTCCATTACAATTTTAAATAATTTAGAACTGATAAAAAGATAGAAACAAACGCGTTAGCTTCTTGTTTGTTTAATTATTTGTTTAATTTTACTCACGAATGTTCTTAAGATTATTTTCATACAACAAAGATTTAATTTAGGGCACTTCTTGATCACATTAAAATTCACCTTGTTGTAATCAAAGGCAAGTACTCCGAAAGAATTGTTTGAAAGCCTCTGTGACTAGCACAAGTGTTTTACGGAAGTATGTCATGAATGGTTTTCAGACTGGGCAGCATCTTCGAACAGAAGTTTTCGCCAGTTTGTGCTCAGCAAATCCTTCGGCCTTCCGCTGCGCTGCTTGTCCTGCATGTTGCAATCGCCACTTCTGAACTTTATAATTCAGTCACCACACTTGCTTGCACCTAAAACTCTCTTCTCGGATGCCAAACAAACCCACATTTGTGATTCTGCATTGGCTTTCCCGAGATTAAATATGATTAAGAGACAGGGACGAATACACACCTTGTCGAACCCAATGTCCTAACTCAATGCATGTGTTAGCTGTCCTCCAACACATATCGTTTGACGCAGTACGGCCACTTTACCTTTCCGAAACGAAATTCTTGCAATAATGCAACCGTTTCGCTTTTATAGCTCGCTACTTAAATCGCCGGGAACTTTTACATAGACCAAATAAATCATACTATGTTCTAGACATTGGTCCTGACAGTTGCTTTGTGGCCAACTTACAAGCGTTTGGGGAATTCAAATTTATGAACTAATAAGCTCATACTTATCATTGTTTCTCAGAGCAATAATTACAAAACATAAATTTACCTTCTCATTATATTTTTGTTTTACAATTTTACAGAGAAAGTTTAATACAGTATTTATATTTGATCTGAAGTCCTGTTAGTCTTCTGAAGCCTGGAAGTCTGTTCTGTTGATATGTACAGCCGTTTATTATGTGGTGCTAGGAAAGTTTAAAAATCGTACCAGATATTCCGCAGGATGTTTCCAAATGGCCTACTAAAACTTTGGGAATGTGCGACAATACGCGTAGTGATGAAAAATGTTCCTACGAGCATTGAGCCCGAAACGCTTTCCTTCCGAGTTGCAGCTCATTTTGGGAGCGCAAGTAAGAAATTCTGTGAGGTTAATTAGCTTTCGTTTCAATCAGTACAACACACTGGAAGTGATTAATGAGAACAATTATGTAAGTTCACATCACGGAAAGAGTTCAAAATGGCTTCATTGAGCAGTAATTCTCACCTCGTAGGATGTTCTCGTTGCTTGTCCAACACGTTCGAAAAGTCCTGGAGTGTTCTGAATTCCTTGACAATTACACACGATCCATTCGCAAAGAGGATGTGTACTAGGAATCTGGGCTGCGTGAATATCATCCTTAAGGTGACCCCATAAGAAGGTATACAGTGGATTCAAATCTGTAGAGAGATTCAAATATGTAGGGGTCATATTGCTTCACTTCTACCAATCCAAATCCGTATGATTGAGATTTCTGGTGCAGTGATGCTAAAATATACTGAAGCCCCATTGCACATAAACCACCTGTTACGGCGTGTTGCTAATCGGAAATCTTTCAGCAATGGAAATAATTCTTTCAAGAAATGCGCTTATTGCTAGTAATCGAACGCTGGCTTCAGGAAAAATGGACCCATCAGGTAATCATCAACGACTCCATTCCAAAATACCGCGTGAAATCTTTTCTGATATCTAGATTGGGTTGTTAAATAAGGATTTTCCTGTGACGGTGTTAAATATTACATAAATTTGCAACGACCTTTCTTGGGATTTGCCATTATCAGTCAGAAGCACACAATGGAGAACACTAAATATATATATATATGAAGAAGGCATTGAAGGAACACGACTGATGGACGAAATTCAGCTGGTTATAGGTTATGTGCTCACTGTGCGTGATATGGGTAAAGTTGACTCTTAATACAGTTAAATGTCTAACAGGTGTATCTGCTGTTACTGTTCTCGTGCCACTTCCAGAATTATCCGCTGCCATATCCAGCACCTGTGCCTTTGAAAAAAAGGACCAGACATGCGTGGTTCTCTCCTGGTCTTCACAAATGGATGAAAAGGAACATGTCTCTCGAAGGTGCGGGTAAATTGCTACAGAGGTATCCTTGCCTGGACATCGTCATTGCGAAAAAGCTGTCCTATGAAGACGATCAAGCTTCACTGCTATTTTCTTTCACTTGTCCGTAAATGACATGTATATCTGTCATTTGAACGTTGGAAAATTAATTATTCATGGTCAAGGACCCAAATAACACGTGCATTTGAAAGATTAATTAGACTATTGCTAACAAACACGTAACTTCCGAACGTCTGATTATCAGAGCAACTGTTGACTCTTCTTATGGAGTAGTACTTAACTTAAGTGTGGCGGGCTTTTTGTCCAACGTGAGCTATACGATCAGACCAAGCGATGCAATTTTATCTAGCAGCTTACTTTCCCATCGGCTTCTTTCTTTATTTGCCCTCCCGTAGTGTACTGGAACTCGGAACGAAAACGTTTCCGTACCAGTCTCAGATGAACTTTTTTTAAACTATGTACTGAAAAGCAAAACTCGTTTCCAAAGCTCGATTAGGTCTTTCGTAAATGGCCTTTGTACATTTCAGTGAATGGAAAAATAATGGGAAAACACATCCTTTATTAGACTGCGCACAACAACAAAGTATTCGGGAATGGTGAAGATTTTAAGACTTTTAAAAGAAAATCTATGAGTCTTTTGTACCATGAATTTGAGGTACTTCAAACTGCTAGTTATAAATGTGAAATGCAGATGTACACTGCTGGCCACCCAATATGCAACACCAAGAAGAAAGCATCCGATTAGCCTGAAATTAACAGCATGCGTCGCCCGCGAGAAGCCGGGGTGTAAGTAGTGGAAGTGTGTTGTGCTGCCGGACCTGGGCGTGGGAAGCTTCCTGATGCCTCGTCGCAGAATACGGCAGTCGTTCTAGCACGTTTTGGAGTTCGACAGATAACGAATAGTGGCTTATCGCGACAGCGGTTTATCGTACCGAGACATCGGCGCTCGTGTGGGAAGACGTCCAGCCACAGTGAGGCGAGTATGGATTCGGTGGGTGCAGGAGGGACGGACGGACCGACGTGAGCGATTGCCGCAGGCGCGACACACCACCGATCGAGTGGACCGGCATGTTGTGCGACGGGCATTGACGGCTCGCACCGCCACATCACGAACGTTAGCGCAAGAATTATGGTGTGTTGCGCAACAACCTGTGTCAGCACGTACGTTCGACGTCGTCTGCAGGAGCGGGGACTTGTCGCACGGCGCACGTTGCTCCGATTACCATTGACGTTATACCACCGGCGGGTACGGCGGCAGTGGGCCGTTGAACGCCGCACCTGGACTACGAAATGGCACGGCGTTATCTTCTCCGACGAGTCCCGCTTCTGCCTGCAAAACTACGATGGTCGATTCCGCGTGTGGCGGCACCGCGACGTGAGACTGTATGACGCCTGCATTATGCATCGCCATACCAGTCAGTCGCCTGGCGTTATGGTTTGGGGCGCAATTGGATATGACACCCGCACCCCTCTGGTGCGCATCGCCAGTACACTCAACAGCCACCACTACATCTCCGATGTTTTGGAGCCTGTAGTCCTCCCTTACCTGCAGGACCTGCCAGCGGCCACGTTTCAACAGGACAATGCGCGCCCGCACGTGGCACGTATCGTGCAACAATTCTTCACGGCACACCAGGTGTCACTGCTTCCGTGGCCCGCCTGTTCTCGCGATATGTCGCCCATCGAATACGTCTGGTCGCTGATCGGCAACCGAGTGGCCCGGCAAGCACCACCCGCAGCTACGCCTGATGAATTGTGGCAACGTGTGGAAGCAGCCTAGACCGACATACCCCAAGCTCACATCCAAAGCCTCTTTCGTTCGATGCCGCGGCGTGTAGCGGCCGTTATTGCCAGCCATGGGGGCCACACGAACTATTGATGTCTGCGTGTTTCAGAAACCACACGGGCCTGTAAGCTCAAACGTTTCATCTTTGTATCTGTTGTTATGTGTCCAGTAATTCTGGCTTTGCTATATCGTGTCCTTCTTGGTGTTACATTGTAGGTGGGCAACAGTGTATTTATGGTCAAAAATCAAGTATTAAGCACATTATTTTAATTTGTAAAAGTTTCTCTCTTAAACATGCACACATACACATCGCTTAGCTGTTCTCTGAGATTCAGAGGTTAGCTCCACAAAGAAATACATACCACCATATACATTTTTAACTGAGTATTTAGTGTTGCGGTATCCAACTTCTCCATTTACAATGATCTTGGCACACAAATCGGGCTTCACTGACATCCACACACGACGTACACATGACCTTCTGTACTTTGTGATCATAATCTTTTTCTCATGCAGACACTCCTGAATCTTATCCTCCCATCAGTTTCTTGGCCTTCCTCTACCTTTCTTTCCTGCCACTTATGCTGAAAATACTTTCTTAGTAAGCATCTCATCTCTCATTCTTTCAACATTGCCAAACCACCTAAGAATATTGGTCTGTTTCTCTCTTAAATAAAGCTCTTAATAAGATTTCTCTACTCCTTATTATAATTTCGGAAAAATATTATCTATTTCGAACTAGCTTGTTGCTAGAATGCTGACCACGGAAGCTCGTTTCTTTGTTATACGCTGGACACTACTGACTATAATTATTACATACCCTTTACGGAATTACATGCTACTAGGAGGAAATTTCATAGCATCCGCTGTAATGCTCTTAGTTAACTATGTGTGAAGAAAAGCCAGTCTCATCAGAACATTATGTTAAATGAGTCAGAAAACTGCTTTGATTTAAACATTCCATACCATTTAAGTGATGCTCCGGATAGCTACAAATCCTACAAAGATATTTCTTAATTACACACTGATTGGCTTGAACCAGTAAATAAAAAATCCACTTACTGAAACGTATTTATTTCATCCAAAACTGGTCATTTCTAACAAACTCGAGCCTCAAAACAGCTAACTACCAAAATATGTATATCAAAGAAACAGCACTTCGACGGAAATCAAGTAGATAGCATCCAACCAAAGCCAGCTAGAATGCCACCCAGCTCGAAAGACAGAGAACATGCATTGTAAACGTCATTCTTATCTCTGTTTTTATCATAAGTCATTCTACTTTCGACCTCAATTCAGGTTGCCACAAAACATTAATTCGAGAGAGAAACTGTGGCGTTAATTTTAGACACCGTTTAAGCAGAACGAACCAAATTTACATAGATAGAAGAACTGAAAACGGAAGTTATAGTAGAGTATAAGTCACAATGCGTTATTAGTAGTTCTGTCATCTTTGGCTAGATATTTTGCAACGTGCGTTTGTGAAACCCACAAAAACTTCTTCCGAAGATGTACCCATATATACTTATTGGTTGTTGAGTTTAAGAATCACCTTGAGTAACTCCGTGGGCTACAAGCCGTCTCCAGTTCCTAATTTAGGGGCATTGGTTTCGGGGAAGGGGGACGACAGTACCGTAAGACAAACACACCATTCATGCCTCACCGGGATTTAAACCCGGACTCATCTCTCTCGACCTTATACACTTGAAACTGTTTTGAGGAGATGTATGTAGTCATACGATTATGTCTCTCTGAAACCTGAAGTTTCTTGATGAGCAAATCGTATTGACACAGTGTATAAAACGTTTGGTTCATGACAAAATTACTTCGCCGTTTAGATAAAGGTCACTGTGTCATCCATGCACTACGTCTGATGCT
Organism: Macrothele yani; assembly: GCA_039090855.1. Taxonomy (NCBI): domain Eukaryota; kingdom Metazoa; phylum Arthropoda; class Arachnida; order Araneae; family Macrothelidae; genus Macrothele; species Macrothele yani. The sequence goes on along the minus strand of CM077002.1, from coordinate 74,565,796 downwards.
CATTATTATATTGTATACACTGAAGAGCAATTGAATTAGAGACACCTGTCTAGTAACGTGTACCACCACCAATCGACCTGATGACGGCGGCCATTCGTCTCGGCATGGACTCTACAAGTCACCGGAAGCGTTGGGAAGCCATACGCATCCACGATCCCCGAACAAGCTTCCACAGTTCACGAAGATTTGATGGAGGGGGGTCAGAGCCTCGAACATCTCTCTCGATGACGTCCCAGATGTGCTTGATGGGATTGAGATGAGGTGACCTAGCTGGCCAAGGAAGCGAGGTCACCTCGGTGGAGTGTTAATCCAACCATTCGGATACAATTCGGGAGCGATGGCACGGTGCATTGTCTTGTTGCAGGATGAGGTCCTCAGTGGGATGTTAAAGACGCACAAACGGGAACAAATGGTCGTCCAGGATATCCCGGTAACGTTGACCTGTGAGAGACGATATCACACGTACTGGGGGTCCCATTTCAGTCCACGTAAACAGTCCCCAGACGAGAATGCTTCACCCACCAGCTTGAAGAGTGCCCTGCTGGCAAGAAGGATCCATCGCTTCATGTGGTTTGCGCCGTACTCGTATCCTGCCATCCGCATGTGCCAACGTGAATCTCGACTCATCAGTTCAGGCAACATTTTCCCACATGTCTAGGGTCGAGTGGCAATGTTTCAGCGCCCATGCTGCACCCTGGGATGTGTGGTCAGCAGCGGTGCCCTCGTGGGACGATAGCTTCTGTACCCCATAGCGAGGAGATGGTTCTGAATAATATGGCTGCTTACACGTTTTTGTGCACCAGCGTTAAATTGCCGAGTGATTTCTTGCACTGTGGCCCGTCTATCTGCTGTTACAGTGCGAGCTAGCCGACGATGACGCCACTCATGCGCACGCTGTTGTCCACGGCAGTTGGCCTTTGCAGAGATGGTTTTACCGGATTAGATGTACTCACGGTGCACCAGTGACACAGTGGCTCATAAAAATCCCAGTGCCTGCACGACTTCCGAGATGGAGTGACCCATTCGTCGGGCCCCGACAATTTGCCCACGATCAAATGCGCTTAGATCCTTTGTGTACTTCGTCCGACTCTTACTGATTCCCGTCGCATCACTCCTTATATTGTCGGATCGCTTTATATGTCATGTCGTTTCCGTTTACATGGCCGCCCACAGCGCCACATTTGCATAACACCAGCTGTCTCTGATATAATTGCTCTTCAGTGTACTCTTGTTGATTTAGATTGAATGTTTATTTTTTGCTAAAAGTAATTATTTCTTAGTTTTGGAAGTAGTAGTCTACTTTGCCACTTGACCAACAGCGATGTATGATACCTCAGAATTTTGCATCCGACAATAATGTACTACACATACCAGCCACTGAGTAAGAAATCTTTGTTCAGATGTACGCAAACGTTTCTTACACAGTGTATATGTAAAATACGTCACCACGTGATCTAGGCAACTATTTAAGACTGCTACTCGTCAGTAGTGTTGATCACAACGGAAAAACATAGGATCTTAAGGAGTTCGAAAAGGGGCTTATTTTGGGTGTCCGTTTAGGTGGGACGAGAATTTCGAAAACAGCACAGCTGACTGATTTTTCAAAAGGAGAGATATCCCGGGTATTTAATCAGCGGAAAAATAACCCACATTGCTTGCCTCAGAGGCGCAATCGGCCAGGAGCGAGATCGCAGTCCTCTGAGAAGGCTTGAAGGAGAAATAAAATTTATGTGTGCAGCAGTTGAAGGAAACATTCTATGAACGCTGTTTCCGACCCAAATCTCAGTGAATTAAACGCAGGGAGTTGAAGAAGAATGGTATTGGAAGTTGCATGCCAATACGGAAACCACTGATTTCTAAGAAAAAACCGGCAAGTTCACCTACTGTGGTGTCAAAAACACCGTGACTGGATACTGGACTCTGGAAAAAAGTCATGCGGTCTGACGAGTAGCGGTACAACTAATCCTACACCAACGGTAGGCAGAGAGTTTTCTCATACATTGGGAATGTATGGGACTTGTCAGAAAAACAGATCCGGGAGAACGGTCCTCTTCCGTCAGATGTGAGCTACTTAAAGGACTTTCTGGTGAACGCCTGATATCCTGTAGATATAGATTCACTCCAAGACTTTGTGGAACCTATGCCAAATCGCATACGTGCTGTAATTCGGGCTAAAGAGATTCAACCCGGTACTTAATAAAAGTTTCTAACTCAGTGGCCGGTATGTGTAGTTGCGAAGCCGCGCCGCCAAAGCAAGAAAACGTGAATCGTACCTTATACGTTTTCCCTCCTCGCTCAAAAGATGCTTGCGGCAATACCCAATCCTTTATTGCGTTCGCAGTGTCACTCATCTCCGTGACTTCATGAGGGCAATATGCAATGCATGATATGTCATCTCTCTACAGAATATTCTAGCCTGTCAGTGTTCAACTGTAGTTCCTCTCCCAAAACCCATTGTCTGCTATCTCAGTAGCTGTACGTCCTGTGAAATATAAATTAATTGCGCACTGTGAGTTTCGGGCTCTCTAACTGTCAACATTCTGTATATGTCGAAGTGCACGGAGGTCATACTGATCATGTAGTTATGGATCAGTGTTAAGACTCTAATGCAAGCATTACTGTTTTCATTCGCACGCAATGCTTGTTCCCTTCTGGAAACTATATCTTTGGATAGTTATTGGCTAGTACTTTAACGAGTTTGAAGCATGTGACATTTGCAAAATTGTATCCTTGGCTTTTGATAAATGATGAAAGGCCTTTTTTCAAATGATTCGCTTTAAATAAACGATAATTTGTTATTAAAATAAAAGTTTATGCATGTTGATATACGGCAGTTACGGTTTCTTAAAAGCGAGTTTCCAAGCTGCATATATGTTACTTGTTTTTTTTAAATTCCAGAATTCATGCCTATCACTACTGATCTAGAAATTTCTGATCATCCTGTACCAATGACATATGTTTAAGAATGATTTTATTCTTACCAAATGTTTGCGAAGCAACGTTACAACAAACGATTGATGATTTTATTTTTTTTAAAGAAATCCTAAATATACTTCTTCAATGTGACTTTGTCTTCGCCATAATACATCCACAATAGTCTTGTCTGTTTTCGAGTAAACTTCCAGAATTCATACTTATTAACACTGATCAGGAAATTTCTGATACGCAACACTTGCTGTTTATTCCACAGACCATACGCCCTGGCATGTGTCTAAAAATGTTTTATCAACAAATGTTCGCAAAACAACGTAACAACTAACAACTTATTATTTTCTAAAAGTAATTCTCAATATATAATTCCTTTAATGGACTTTGTCTGCGTCATGATATATCCGCAATACTCTTGTGAGTTCTTTTTTTTTTTTTTTATTGGAGGTTTAACGACCACCGTGAGCAACTCAATGGGCTATAAGCAGTCGCCCGTCCCTAATTTAGGGTCACTGGTTCCAGGGAAGGGAGAGAGCCAGTGCCGTAAGACAAACACAACATCCATGCCTGACCAGGATTCGAACCCGGACCCCTTACGGACGAATGATCAGAGGCCAACGCCTTAGACCACTGCGCCACCGGGGCGGCTCTCTTGTGAGTTCTCGGAGAAGCTTCAATAATTCAAACCTATAACTACTCATCAGGTAATTTCTGATACGCATACAGTTTATATCTTATATTTGTCATTCCGAAACACATTACCATGGCATAGATCTAAAAATGTTTTTTTAACTAATGCTTGCGAACCTACGTCACTGAAACTATCATTTTATTTATTTCAATAGTAAATATCAATGTGATGTATTAAATCCATTCGGTCTGCAAAATAATATGTATATCATCATCATTATTGTCAACCATTATCAATCCACTGCTGGACGAAATTCTCCCCAAGTTTCTTCCACAACGGTCTGTCTTGTGCCAGTCTCCTCCATGTTACTCCCGCATACTTTCGAATTTCATTCGCCCATCTCCCATGTGGTCTTCTTCTGGGTCTTTTCCTGTCCCTTGGAATCCTACCTAATATTTTGGATGTCCATCGATGGTCTGTCCTTCTGGCAGTATGTCCAGCCCATTGCTCGTTCGTGACAGACGTAGTGTTGAGGGCTCCAATATTTCATGCATTTTAGTGTGGAATACCTCGTCCCTCACTCACCTGTTGCGTGGCCCGGCTGTCTAAATGTACTGTGTACGTTTTGAGCTACTTTTCTAGCGTTCTCATCCTCATATTAGTTCATATTCATCCGTTTTCTTATCGTTTGCTCGTTTGTTTACGTTTGGAAGCTGCAAACATGGCGGCTTCCGGTATTTCCTTATCATCTATGGGCGTGGCGAATGCACGTCCCGTCACACTTCCCACGTCCATGGAAGTTAACATACTCTCGTCCTCATATGTGTCTGCTCAGATGCCTTCCCAGCTTTCTAGTACTCCTGCACCGGTGCCTTCACTGGACTTGGCTGCGCTTTCTTCTTCAGCTCCTGCATCTGCCTCGGTGCCCTCCCTGGTTACTACTGATTCAACTGCCTTGCCTTCGGTCTGTGCTTCTCTTCCCTCACAGCCTTCTGTGCCTGCAGGATCCGAACAGACTTATCTTCCGAGAATGTCATTTGCCTCTAAAGTGCAACTTTTTTTTTTTATTAAAATAAAAGTTTATGCATGTTGATATACGGCAGTTACGGTTTCTTAAAAGCGAGTTTCCAAGCTGCATATATGTTACTTGTTTTTTTTTTAAATTCCAGAATTCATGCCTATCACTACTGATCTAGAAATTTCTGATCATCCTGTACCAATGACATATGTTTAAGAATGATTTTATTCTTACCAAATGTTTGCGAAGCAACGTTACAACAAACGATTGATGATTTTATTTTTTTTAAAGAAATCCTAAATATACTTCTTCAATGTGACTTTGTCTTCGCCATAATACATCCACAATAGTCTTGTCTGTTTTCGAGTAAACTTCCAGAATTCATACTTATTAACACTGATCAGGAAATTTCTGATACGCAACACTTGCTGTTTATTCCACAGACCATACGCCCTGGCATGTGTCTAAAAATGTTTTATCAACAAATGTTCGCAAAACAACGTAACAACTAACAACTTATTATTTTCTAAAAGTAATTCTCAATATATAATTCCTTTAATGGACTTTGTCTGCGTCATGATATATCCGCAATACTCTTGTGAGTTCTTTTTTTTTTTTTTTTTTATTGGAGGTTTAACGACCACCGTGAGCAACTCAATGGGCTATAAGCAGTCGCCCGTCCCTAATTTAGGGTCACTGGTTCCAGGGAAGGGAGAGAGCCAGTGCCGTAAGACAAACACAACATCCATGCCTGACCAGGATTCGAACCCGGACCCCTTACGGACGAATGATCAGAGGCCAACGCCTTAGACCACTGCGCCACCGGGGCGGCTCTCTTGTGAGTTCTCGGAGAAGCTTCAATAATTCAAACCTATAACTACTCATCAGGTAATTTCTGATACGCATACAGTTTATATCTTATATTTGTCATTCCGAAACACATTACCATGGCATAGATCTAAAAATGTTTTTAACTAATGCTTGCGAACCTACGTCACTGAAACTATCATTTTATTTATTTCAATAGTAAATATCAATGTGATGTATTAAATCCATTCGGTCTGCAAAATAATATGTATATCATCATCATTATTGTCAACCATTATCAATCCACTGCTGGACGAAATTCTCCCCAAGTTTCTTCCACAACGGTCTGTCTTGTGCCAGTCTCCTCCATGTTACTCCCGCATACTTTCGAATTTCATTCGCCCATCTCCCATGTGGTCTTCTTCTGGGTCTTTTCCTGTCCCTTGGAATCCTACCTAATATTTTGGATGTCCATCGATGGTCTGTCCTTCTGGCAGTATGTCCAGCCCATTGCTCGTTCGTGACAGACGTAGTGTTGAGGGCTCCAATATTTCATGCATTTTAGTGTGGAATACCTCGTCCCTCACTCACCTGTTGCGTGGCCCGGCTGTCTAAATGTACTGTGTACGTTTTGAGCTACTTTTCTAGCGTTCTCATCCTCATATTAGTTCATATTCATCCGTTTTCTTATCGTTTGCTCGTTTGTTTACGTTTGGAAGCTGCAAACATGGCGGCTTCCGGTATTTCCTTATCATCTATGGGCGTGGCGAATGCACGTCCCGTCACACTTCCCACGTCCATGGAAGTTAACATACTCTCGTCCTCATATGTGTCTGCTCAGATGCCTTCCCAGCTTTCTAGTACTCCTGCACCGGTGCCTTCACTGGACTTGGCTGCGCTTTCTTCTTCAGCTCCTGCATCTGCCTCGGTGCCCTCCCTGGTTACTACTGATTCAACTGCCTTGCCTTCGGTCTGTGCTTCTCTTCCCTCACAGCCTTCTGTGCCTGCAGGATCCGAACAGACTTATCTTCCGAGAATGTCATTTGCCTCTAAAGTGCAACGAGGCGCTACTTCTACGTCCGATTCCTCTCAACCAGATGGTCTTTTGCAAGCAACACCTGTTATTCAGGTATCCAACCACAAGGTGAAGGTAACAATAGATGACAATTCGCAGATTGGCCGTGAGTTCCATAACCTTCTGGATAGAGGTGTGTTCTTTCATGCTTTACCAAATACTCCATTGCCACGCTACATGGAAGCCCTCTCTGGACATGTGTCGTCTGCGTCCATTGCAGGCATTTCCCGTACTCCTCGGGGTATTTCGGTACAGTTCAATCACAAGGAGGATGCTGAATTTTTTCTTGCAAACGGACTTTCGATTGGGACAAACCATCTCATCCCGTCGCCTCTTTCCAAGCGACCGGTAAACATCACGTTCTATCCTGTTCCACAGGAAGTGCCTGATACTGCACTTCCTCTCCTTGTCAGTCATGTCTGTAAAATTGTTGGCAAGGTCCGTCGCCTCTCTGACGCTCCCCGCGGAACTCGATTTGCACATGCTACCGGACCTCGCCATCAGTTATTGGTCGTCTTTCCCACCGAGAAAGCCTTGGCGGATTGCCCTACAGAAGCTACTGTTGAAATTGGCGCACGAACGTACAGTTTCAAGATTTTCACTGCTCACTATTGTACACACTGTTTAACACAGAATCACACCACTGCCTCCTGTGACCGCGTTCGACGTGAACGTTCATCAAGTTCGCATCCCACTGCTGAACACATTGGTCTTTCTACTATCCCCACTACCGGTAGTTTGCCTGACGTGAATTCTTCGTTTCTCCGTCAGACGAACATTTCCGTCACGGACAATGCTGCCTTTCCTCCTCTCCCGACCCGTAAGATTGGGCATCCACCTTCAAGATTGACAGAGTTGTCTTCGACTACAGATGTGTCTACAGCGGAGTGTTCCGATCCGGGTGTGTTGAGTGGTGGTTTGGCAGATCGGCCGTCTGGCTCTTCTCCTAGCCTCTCGGATATCGGAACTCTATTTACAACCTTGTCTACCATACTCTTGTTGCAACATCTTCCTGAAGCCTCGGCTGTTGTACCAGTCTCCACTAAGGCAGCTCAGCTTCGTACTGCTTCTTCCGCGACGGTCGTTTCCTCGTCTCCTGACTTGGGAGGTGAGCCTGATCCACTAATGGATACATCCGCCTCAGCTTCTTTTTCGAAGCGGATTGGAACTTCCAAAAGCGCTGTAAAACAGAAAAAGTTAAAACAACTTTCTGTGCCACATTCTGAGGATTCATCTAGTGTTCCCGAGTTTTCCGGTTCCGGTGTTTCTCCACCTGATTATTCTTCAAACAGTATGCTTCTCCGCTCAGGTCCTGTCAATCCTCTCTCTGATGCTGAGGTTCTACAGGCCGTTGATACGTTTCCTCCAGTTCCTGGACCACTGTCCAGACAGCAACTTTTACGTCTTTTTCAACCTGCACGTACGATTGTTGGTTCTGAAGAATTCCTTCACTCACCTGATCTGGACCTGTATGCAGTGGTAACGCAATTCGAAGCTTATGTGTCACTTTTTAAATCTCTGTGTGCCACCGATCCTCGGTATCAGCCTTTTTTGAGACGTTACACGCGCCGTTTCGCCTCCTTGAAGGAGCTCGTTGAGAAGCATATATGTGATACCTTATATCCTTTTACCGATGACCTTTAGCTCTCTTCCTCACGCCGATTACTTTTTGTTCTCTCAATGCTAGGGATTTGCGAACCCGTTTGCAGATGCCCTGGTTTTGCAGACTTAGTGCATGTTGATTCTGATGTTTTCATTGTGTGTTTTTACTGTGATTCACAAGTAATGTATTGTAAATTTGCTTTATTTGTATGTAAATTTGCTTTATTTGTATGTAAATTTGCTTTATTTGCTTTATTTAATGTATTGTAAATTTGCTTTATTTTAAAGTTGCGATAATTGCGTGTTTTTGCTGTGTTTTCACAACTAATCGGTCTCGTTACTTGTGTGATCTCCTCATTATCTCAGTATCATATCTGTTGTTTCCTGAATTTGTGCCTGTTTTTTAAATTACCTATAATTGTGAGTGTTTGCTGTGTTAGTGCTTTCCTCTACTGCGGATTATTATAGTGGTACGTTTGTTACCTTTATTATTTTTATAAAGTTGCTGAGGTACTCAATGTTGTTTTGCGCTCTAATCACCTTTCAGTTCCGTTCGGTTGATTTATCATAGCTTAGTAGATTTCATGCATTTGTGCACATGTGTTATAGTGTTTGACATGCCGTTAGGCCATTCATTGTTCGTGTGCATATTCATTTCCTTTCTGTGTAACGTTGTGCTGCATCGTGGATATACTGACTTTCCGCACTGCTGTTTTCTGTACTGCAGCTTTTAATGAATCTCCTATGTCTGAATTTCGTTATAGCAATAAACTGGGTACCACTATGGTACCCACAGTTACCAATACCAAAAAAAAAAAAAAAAAATACCATTGCCATTTTAGGGATTTAACTCTGATCATAATGTCTTCCACTCTTGTCATTTTTCTGATCCACGAGTTCCTCTTCTTATCTCTCCTGGTTACACCAAGCATGCACCTCTCCAAGCCTCTTTGAGTTGTCTGCAGCCTTTGTATGGCTCTTTTAGTTAAGGTCCACGTCTCTGCACCATGCGTAAGCACTGGAAGGAGGCATTGATCAAACACTTTTCTTTTAAGACATAATGGCATATTGCTCTTGAAAATTATGCTGTTTCTTCCAAAAGCTCTCCAGGCAAGTTTTGTACGCCGATTAATTTCTTCATCAATGTGACCCTCACTTGATGTCTTCTGTCCAAGATAAACGTACGTGTCTGTTATCTCCAGCTTTTCTCCATCAATCGATAAACCTTCATTTCTTGTAAAAGCATTGAACATCACTTTTGTCTTCTGAAAGTTCATTTTTAATCCCACTTCTTTACTCTTGTCAGCACGTTCCTGGATCATAGTCTGCAGCTCTGATGGGATAGTTGTAAAAATGACTACATCATCAGCAAAACGATAGTGGGTTAGATAATCTCCATTAATCTTTATCCCTTTGTTTTCCCAGTTCTGTGATTGAAAGACATTTTCCAGTACGCATTGTTAAAGAAAATCTGGAATTATTCTTGCGCAATTCCAGTTGGTCTGGTAAATGTTCTTTTAGGACTTACGGATATTACTCGCATCATTCCTTCTGCAGATTCTGGAGTTTATGTTTACGAACCATTTTCTGAACAGTTAATTTCCAAAAAGCGATTATTGCATTTGAGACGTATTTCTGCAATAATAAAACACAGCCACCGGTTTCTGAGCCCATTGCACGTCTTTTTTAAGAATTGTAAAATAAAGTAATTTCGGTAGTGAGTCTTACAAACTGTAAAACACGACCCAACACGCGTAGGAATTATAACGGTTGGAACTCTAAGCAAAATTAAAAGAATGAACAAAGTCACTATGTTATCCAATTACATCTCCTTCCTTTTCTCGAAGAATCGCTGCCACTAATTACATTTATGCTGAAGAAAACTCGGGAGTTATAAATTTCAAGACTCGCTTATTAGGAAGACGAAACGGGCATCAGAAATTAATGATTTCAGCTAAGAGTTCGCTCCTTTGGAAAGAGGAGTGTGTAATTTAAACACTTATTCGTAAGTGTGTTTCATTTTTCGCAAGGAAGCAATCATTTTCACTGAGTAGCTAACAGAAAGAATAAAAACGAGAAATACTCTGCAATATGAAAATAACTTACTCATTTCTAGAGGTATCGCGATGAAAAAAAGGGTGGGGGGGATATAGGTTCGCCCGAAATATTTTCCTTGGGAGAAGAATTGAACGGAATGCGACAGAAATAACTCGCCAGATATTTTTCTCATTGACATGGAGAAGCTCGGTGAATAAATGAAAACGGCAAAACCGTCACCACTGTTTTCATTGAAAGACATATGATTATCGAAATTTTAATATCGTTTTCCAAATCTCATGTTTTCTTCGATTACTTGAAGCATTGTTTACGTTCTTATGTTTGCTCTTAATTTATAACTGAGCGGAATTCTGAATCAAAATAAAAGGAGAAACAACAGTGAAAGTTCCTTTTGTTTGTTCGAAAATCGATTGGAACGTGTTTTTTTTTATATATATCAGGAAACAAGTTATGAAAAATGTAGAGTGACTTAGGTACTCAGTTTCTTTTATTGATTATTTGCACAAAAGCTCAAAGCACATTTGAACTCCCACAGGGGTAATGAAAGAGCGCTTTCAAAGCAAATTAAGGATCTCTCTCTTCTGCTGAATTCTTACACTGTACAAATATATTAAGCTTGCAAAAATGTAGCGTTTGCTTTCTGGTCACAAATTAATAATGATAGTGAAAAATGTGAAAATTTCCTTACTTTTTTCGGATGTCTTTTAAATTCGGGAAAATCAGCTGACAGAGAAAATCAGTTTTTATGTCACTTGTTCAGAAAAGTTACATATATTTTTTTTATGCTATAGAATTTAATATGTTCATTTACTTGGCCTTGTTTTTAACATGGTTTGGAAAAAATTAGGTTATTTTCTTGTGAAAGCTTTGTAGTTTTTCTACTGTTTTAGTGATCACTTTACGAAACATCAGAATTATTAGTTGTCAATTACTATTACCACTTACATCACGTTATGTGCCCTTGTGAAATATTAGCAGTGGTACCAAAAATGGCGAAAATGTATCATTTTCTTTGTCTTTGTCCAATACATCTTCATAAAATTCACCTTAAGAATCTGGAATTATATAAATAGCAATATTTCGGAAAGACAGTGATTTGGAATACAGCCAAAACCGGTTGAGCAAGTGGTTATCGTTAGGATTCTTTAAAAGTAGCTTTGAGCACACTACAAAGCACGACATACGTAAAGAAGTAGAAATAGGTCAATACCACGACACCTTCACCAACTTCAAAAGGCATGAAAATGTAATTTTTGATATCCATATGAAGTACTGTTAGACCAATTATCTGGACGCCCTACCCTCAAATAACTATCTACCAACAAGTAATTGGACACCCCTGCAATCGACGATATCTGTGGTCCTGATACACGCCACGGCCGCCGCCGTTAAATATCGTGTGGGAAACAACAACACAACCAGTCGCATGCAAGATGTAATCGAAGGTGTAATCGTCGGGTATCACAGAAATGGCCGATCGATACGTGACATATCGAGCGAGTTGAAGTACCCAAAATCGACAGTGGTCTATGTGATTGGCAAGTGGAAGTGAAGATGAGAAGACTATCGGAATGTGCCTCGACCCGGCAGACCCACAAAACTGGGAGTGAGAAGACCGACGAGGGCTGGCCAGAGAAATTTAGAAGAACCGCACCAAATCGATGGGCCACATCCGCGAGGAGTTTCAACAGGCATCCGGGAGTGTTCTTTCGATGAATATCATCCGTAAGGAAGCCCATCTGCTCGGTTATCATGGACGTGCGGCCGCCCACAAGCCTTTAATCACCAAGTCCACTAGCGCTGCTCGGCTAACGTGGTGCACAGAACGTCGACAGTGGACCGTTGAACAGTGGAAACAGGTTCTCTGGAGCGACGAATCAAGGTTCACCCTCTACCGTTTGAATGGCAGGGTTTGGGTTTAGCGTCTGTCTGGAGAATGCCTCCTGCCGGAATGTATTGTGCCAACTGTGAAGTTCGGCGGCGGTGGAATTATGCTATAGGGGTGTTTCTCCTGGTATGGCACGGGACCCTTGGTCGCAATTCCTGGTAGACTCAATGCCGAGACCTACTTCACCATTTTGGATGACCATGCGCTTCCTACGTTGTGGCAATTTTACGGGGTGGACCCATGCTTTTTTCAGAATGACCATGCCACCTGTCATGTTGCGAGGTTCACCATGGCTTGGTATTGTGACAATGGGGTTAATCGAATGTACTTGCCTGCGCAGAGCCCGGACCTTAACCCTATCGAGCACCTCTGGGACGAGTTGGAGCGTCTAAGGGTTGCTCCCACCATCCGAAATCGGTGAAGGAACTGACCTGTCATCTCTAAGCCGAGTGGAAGAAAATACCGCTAGCCGTCGTACAACGCCTGGTTGAGAGTATGCCCCGGAGGGTCGCAGCTGTAATCGCCGCTCGTGGAGGCTCCACCAACTATTGAAGGTGAATAAACTTCGTTTCCTTTGCTATCACAGGTGTCCAATTACTTGTTGGTAGATAGTGTAGAACATGTATACTAAGGTGCCAGTTTATAAGTGTCCCTGTACTCGTCGTGTAAATATGTCACCTCAGTGCGTAAGACCAGCTTGTCGCGCATCAGTTACAGCTCAAATGAGGGTCGGAATGTGTAAAACGAATGATCTGAGGACCAACATTAAATATGACATGATAGTTGGCGCCGGAATGCTCGACTATCTCTCAAAGGGTCGTCTTACTGAACTTTTCACGCACAACCATAAAAAAGGATTTCCGTGAATGGGGCGACACATAAAAAAACTTTCAACAATCGTAGACACTGCGGAATTCTACATTTATATGCCGAGAGTCATCGCCGAACGCTTCACGTATCGCACCGTATCGCGAATGGGCGACAACAATCGGGAGTCATGGCGAGTGCATACGTTATCAGCATAGAATACAAAAGCGTATCTCCAATGGGCACAATAGCATCAAGACTGGATTCCTAAAGATAAGAAAAGTAGCCTGAATGAAAGAATCACGATCCTTTCATCATCTTGCGGATGGCAGAATCTGCATTTTGGGCAAGAAACAAGCGCCCATGGTGCCATCGTCACAGGTATCAAAAATACAGGCTCATTGCCGAGGTGTGTTGCTCTGAGAAACATTTTCCTGGCTGGCGTTGGGCATTTTGATACCCATTGAAAAATATCTGAAAGCCGCGGCGTTTCTGAACAGCATTGACGATTGAACATCGAAATGAATATTTAGTTCAATTGAATATCCGATTAATCTCAACTCAACATCGTTGCCGATGTCCCTTTATGGCTGCAGTTTGTCCTCAGGCTGGTGCACCGGTCCAGCTGGAAACTCACGAGTACACAAATTCGAATCTTCACCGAATGGTTCCAGAAATATATCGACGACTTGGTCTTGCCTCAGTGGCCTGCACAGTCGCCCGATTGAAATCTTATCGCTGCTTCTCTGTGGAGATGTGGACAGGGTTGTTCGCAGCAAGACTGCACAGCTTTCTGATAAGCAGCAAATGCAGAATTTAAACATTTCCGCGTTGTACAATATTCCTGCACCACGCCTCCAGCATCTGGTATTTTTTTTTTTTTTTTTGATTGGAGGTTTAACGACCACCGTGAGCAACTCAATGGGCTATAAGCAGTCGCCCGTCCCTAATTTAGGGTCACTGGTTCCAGGGAAGGGAGAGAGCCAGTGCCGTAAGACAAACACAACATCCATGCCTCACCGGGATTCGAACCCGGACCCTGTTCGGACGAATGATCAGAGGCCATCGCTTAGACCACTGCGCCACCGGGGCGGCCCAGCATCTGGTATGTTCCATGCCTCCAGGAATTATAGCTGCTATGTAGCCGAAAGCAGCGCAGCACGTTATTATGTCGACGTGCTTAATAAACTGGAGTCTCAGCATATCACTAGTGTAAGTACAAGGAATGCTAGAGAAAGGAGGATTAAATTCCTAAATAGCCTCATACATAAAACTAAAATTAAATCTAGTGGCAGAGGCAAACAAATGTCGTAGTTAACATCAAATGTCATGCGACATAATTGTTCTTGCTGTTCTTCATGCGTAGAGGAAATCGCAAATGGAATATGATGTAATCAAATGCTGAATCCTAAAACATTATGTGTAGCCAAATGCAGAGGACGAGAGTCTCACTTACAGCACAGCAGATAGGTGAAACCATTGTACCCTTTTGATGATAGAAGGATCAATTTTGGCACAGTTTTGGACCACACGGTGTTGAAGGTTTTTGGCTATTAGGCCATCACAGATTTTTTCTGTAACAAAATTGGAAACGGTCTTTAAAAATGGCGACTAGTTGTCATTCAGGTTTCTTCATTTTTGTAGATATTAATGTTCCATCAATTACCTGCTGTCGTGAAGTGCCTATTGTGCAATTTTGAAGTAAAATTGAAGCCTGATAGTTGATAAGAGTAACGGTTTTCCTCATAATTTACAGGAAAACACATAATTTTATTGATTTAGTAAAGGGAAGGAAAACAAAACCATGGTCAGTTATTGATTGATGTTTATTTAATGCAAATACAGTGTCTTATATTACTTGTGCTTATTTTATCGTCCTTTATTGATTTCATATTGATACTATCCCTCGAATACATTATAGGTAAGCCCTCCCCCACACACACACGCACACACACCATCTTTCAGTCAGTACAAAGAGCGGTACACTATAGGGCAGTCTTTCTACACTTTCACTGTCGTGTGCAGCCTTTCTTGCAGCCGCATCGTATAAGTTCCCTGCAAGATCGCGTAGATTCTACGCGATCTTGCAAGGAACTTATACGATGTTGGGGTTGTCCAAGATATTTTCCATCCACCTTCACCTTTCTTCTTGCACCCCCAGTCAGTTGGCGATGGAAGCTGTGGTACTGCCACCATCATTTAGGTCCAGTGATAACCAGCCTCGTAGACAGCTCTTTTTGTAGGCTAAATGGGCCCATTTTGCGTGGGAGATAGATTGTCAATTGCTCTACCTTTCTGAATAAATAAGTGTTTTCTTGCCTCATTAACACGTTAGTCGTTGCTAGTACGATCATATAGCAAAACTACAAATCTCTCCAACGGCTTCAGCATCTCTTCTACTGCCCGGTGACTAGGCCAGTCAACCAATCTAAAAAAGGCACGGTGACATCTGTGTATGCATTTCAGGACTCTCATGCAGTTCTTTTGCCCCTTCCTCCACAACAAATAGGACACAGTGTCGAACACAGCTGTTGCGTAAAACATCGGAAAAGCAGTACAATGAGGAGGACCCAAAGCTCTGGCCAACTCAATAGCAGCAAAGAACCGGAAGTTGTTCCCAAATCCAAATGCATACTATAGTTCCTCAATGTTTAGACATAGAGCTGATGTGATGGCTGGAACTACAACGTCAGAGCCCACAGTGCGTGTTTCGGCTTTGTTGTATCCTTGCTACACAGTATTACATAAATGGAGTAAGATGCGAATCTCTGCTTCTTCGTGTGAGCATGGAGTCAGTCAGAAGGTTTCTTGACGATTTATAGAAAGAACATTGCTACTGTTTGTGGTAATTATCTGCTTGTTCATGTCAATAGCTACTAAGGTTGTTGCCAAGAAAGAGAACAATTCAGTCTTATTTCCTTCATCATGGAGAAAATCTTGCCAATTTTTAGGAAATGGACTTCTTGCTTCAACACGTTTCAGAACACCTTTTCCCCTTTTTCTACGTGTGTCACCCCTCAAGCTGTAAGGCATCTACACATCCCAGATAATATCTAGCCTTGTTACAAAATGAAGCTGAGATTTCATGTAGGATATGAACATATTGCTGGCATAATCTTCGAATTTTTTGCAAATCCCGATCGCAGCATGTTGGTAATTGCAGTACCAACAAGGATGGTAATTTGGACTGTTGGTTTGGAAGTACTGTTTTTTTGTGGGTGTGAGGTCTTCCCGACAAATCAATAAATCATACTTCTTAACTTCGATAGTGCTGGAAGATAGGCTTGGTTTTCGTGTCTAAAGAAATCATTCAGTTCTCCACTACGTATCTGTGATGCAATTTAGATTCTAGAAATTAGTAAGCAGTCATTTCTCGGCGATGTCAGTTGTAACTGTTTACTTGACTTTTCACGAATTGAAGAACGGCTGAAGAGGTGTTGGTTATTCCTCTTAATAAGATCTGCGATACCTTTACTTCAAGTAATTAGCTTCTCGCTGACATATAACTTATACTGGTCAACTCCAATTTTTTCAGTATTTAGTAATGTGTCTACAACTGCTGGATGCACTATATTTCTGCTATCAGGTACCATAAAGTCACAGCTGATTTCACGGAAAGTGTTTCCCATATTTTCTATCGCATGAGTAATAGACTTGATGTATTTGGCAACTGCCATCTGTGAATGCTTGTTAGTCTCGTGGTGACGCTCATCATTTCCTCATCTCTTCGTCTGGATAGCGTTAAATTTTTGTACTAAGTGGGCCATCTCAGAACCAGAGACCATCCAAAGATGCAGAGTTGTTGGGTTTTCTGTGAGGTCTACAGAGACCCTCCATCACCTTTGAGTGATACGTTATTTTGTTCATGGACTTGATCTACGGTAATAGCAGAGAATTTTGATATTTTGTGACAAACGTTCCCCTCATGAATTCTACATAAGTGTTAAGGTGATGTTTTTTAAGTGAAACCATATCACGTAAGTGGAAAAGAAGTCATCGTGCGTAGCGAGTATGGTCCAAAGAAAAGAACCATGGAACAATGTGGATAGTATATCTAGACAGAGCTGGAAATCTCCTTGTATCGCTCTTACAAAAGTAATCAAAAGTATCATCAAACAGAGGTCATCGCTCTTTCCACGTTTATAAGTGAGTAAAAATTATGAATGAATATTTCTTCCATCTCTGCAGTATACTCCGGCAATGCGTACCATACCAACTCACGCTCTTACGGAAATCCTCAGGATCTCTGTTAATTTCATTTAAATCAGAGTTTATTGGGTGTGCGTATGTTATTGCAATGTTAGTCGGGTATGGAGGCATTGATTTATTTGATGTTCAGTGTAAATATCCAAAGGGTTATAGGCTTCCTCAACCTTCTACAACGGCCAACCGTTGGTTCTTAGTTTTTTATCGATGTACTTCCGTTCCCTAGGAGCCCACATCTCATATTTTTCACGTTTCTCCAAGTGGAACGATACCAGGTGGTTCGTCTCCGTTTCCCACCTTTGCACAGAAAAGGCATAACACTTCTGAAATATCTTTCCTAGAAAAAAAAATGCAACCGAGTAGGACTCCAGACTACATTGTATAACTATTGTTTTATTCTTCTTTTCTGCACTCAGCACAACAAAAATACTTTTTCTACCTTACTTGGTTAAAAGATGGAATCGTCACCGTTCCACAACTTGTAAACTCGGATTGTATTTGGAAAAATCTGAATGATCTCTCAGAATATCTTTGAGGAGCACGCTTTAATTTTTTTTAAACCTTTCAGCATTGCCGTTTCTTAGGATTATTAGTGTCCCCAGAGTTTTTAAAACTTATTTTCCCTCAACCCTTAAAAATTTATGTCCCTCCTATTTTAAAATAATCATAATGAATAAACAAGTAAAGCTACACCCCTTAGAGTTTATTAACACGCATCTACCTTTTACTCTTTACTATTTTTTCATGAACTAAAGAATTAACTGACTGTTTACCTAAAACATCTCTAATTGAAATCATTATTAGTAAGGCCTGCTCAGTGAATTTTAAATAGCCGCGGCTCTCCGTGCTAGAGTAGCATAATCATTCGCCTTTTAATTGGAGGCTAGAATGAACGGCTCAACATATTAACATCTTTATTTAAAGACCTTCTTTAAATTTTCTTGAGAGTAAAAAGACTCTCATTTCACAGGGAGACGACAAGACCCTGTCGAACTTTACTTATAGTTGAGCTGGGGTGGCTATAAACAAATTATTTTACTCTCTTTCATTCTCAGCCCAAAGAAGGAAGAAAAATAAGTTACCGCAGGGCAGCATACGTTTTCCTAGAGCCCTTATCCAAGAAAAAGATTGTGACCTCGATGTTGAATTAATCCTCTCTTAGAGGCAAGACTCTAAGAAGAAAGTCTGTTCGACTTTTAAACAATTGCATGATTTTAGTTCAGACCGACATGAGCCAGGTTGGTATCTATCTCCTATAAAAAGTTTACAGTACGAAAGGATACAAACTTATTTAATCTATCTATTTATCATATTGTTACAGTGAATTTAGGATTTAAAGAGGCTTTATTACTATCCTTTCGTTTCTTATTATTATTGTGACATCATTAATCTGAGTAGCATTTTATACAATCCTAGAACGAAAAATACTAGGGTACTTTCAAATTCGCAATGGCATCAACAAAGTTGGGTTTATAGGAGTTCAATGTCTCAAAGATGCTATCAGTCAGTTGGTTCCATCTTAGGCAATTTTTTAAGGCTTAACTTCCAATGCATCAGCTCCTCTTCTGTTGCAGTTCATGATTACGTTACAAGACTAATCATACCTTTTGCACTCCATAACCACCACCAATTTATATCAGAATTTTCGTCTTCAGAATGTCTCCCCATGCTCTATTCGCATCATACGACCTTCTCAACTTAGTTCCATCTGAAATGTAGTACGATCAACTAATGCTCATCTTAAGGAAACTGACACCGATTGGATTCATATGCCCTAAAGGCTTCCGATTCCGACTGTACTTCGCAGGTTTCCGCTTAAAACATCTCCAAACTACAGATACTGGTGCATACCCAACGATGTGCATCATGTTGTATATACTTAATCTGCCAAATACTCCCTCCGTTGTTTACCTAGGTTTTAGCACTATTTCCCAAGAACTGTATCAGCTGTCACATCCAGCACGAATATCTTTACCTCCTACCTGAGCCCTTCTTCATAGGCCAGCTATGCTTGCTAACCTTTTTGTTTTACTCAAGTTTGTCCTTTACTCGTTCAATTTGCAAACCGACTCGACCCACTGAACTGCTGCAATGTAATCCGCTCAATTGAAACACTTGCTGTTTTCCTGCGGTCGACTAATAACGGTCAGACTGCAAGCAGAATATACTACAGCTTTGCGTAAGAACTGAGTGCCAAAATTTCACAGAGATTGGGATTTACTTGAGCAGTGGTACGACATCACAAACCATCGTGTACGACATAGCACCTAAATCTATACATAGTATAAAATGAAGTCCCCGGTAGGCGTCTGTCCGTTTGTTCGGGCTAACTCGAGAATCGCTGGACGGATTTTGATGCGGTTTTCACCATTCCATAGAGCATTTGTCTAGGAAGTTTTAGGTGTATAAAATATTAACTTATGACAAAAGGGTGCTGAGCAGTAACGATTTGAATGACAAGTCAAAGAAATAACCGTCGTTCGCATTCTTTCGTGGCTTCCACTGCCTAAACAACGATGCGCGGCGACCGGTTTACGAAACGTTTTTACCCACTAGGAAAAAGATGCGAGGCGGCCGGTCTGACAGCATGTAAGGCCACAGATTAAATGCGTAGTTACATTGGACGCTGAAGGAATTGGTTTATCGGCGCTCGCACAGACTAAATGCGTAGTTGTTTTCGTCCACATGTATGTATCTCTTTGAGCAGCTCTTTGATAAATATTTAAATATTGTATTAACATTATTCCGAGACGAAAATCGAATATAGGTCGTAGTACATCGCACGCTAAAATAATTTGCTTATCCCGTCATACTAAAACTTTCCAATAAACAGAATCTCGATTGGCAAATGACAGAAAAAGAATAGCTTTACAAAGAGAACGTAATAATTGTCTCTCTTTAGATTCGCCGTAAATTCTAAATTGCTACAGTGCGAAGCCGGGCCGGGTCGCTAGTTCTATTACAAACCAAAATGTCCTCTTCCAATATTTCTGAATATTCTTCCGATCTTTCTTATACCTTGAACAATTTTTGATTATTCAGAACCTCCCTACGTATTGGACTGACACACATCCAAGTCAAGTACTCTACTGTTCATGAAATACACTAGTACCAGAAAAATTAAAACTGTAACCTCAACGCGATAATGTCTGTAAACTTCAAAACTTCTTTATGTTTCTTTTATTTATTCTTCATCTCATCAGTAATATAATCGGAATGCAAATATTCATCACACATCACCTGTATATATTGTACAAATGTTTTTTGCGTTGTAGAATAAAGAGCATTGGAACTCATCTGTGACCTAGTATAATCCCTTCCAGCCACTGCAGACCTAGGACGTCAACCAGTTGTTTTCGCCCAAAAGAAGACCGCTGACTGTTCGTTTTGTACTTTGTGCACCACTCATTGACACCCTTGCTGGCGGATGGTGACACCGCTACACCTGCCGTTTGAGTATGTCCCACAGATTTTTTAAAAGGGATAAATCTGGCGATCTAGCAGGCCACGGCAGAAGTGGAACGTTGTTATCCCTGAAAAAGGCACGCGTTGTCGTTGAAACATACGGTGTAGCATTGTCCTGCTGAAATATGGCGCCGCGGAAGTCCTGCAGGTACGGAAGAGCGACCGACCGTAGAATGGGATTGGCGTAACGGTACTCGTTACAGTGGTACGGACTCTCACGAGAGGTGATCTGCTTTCGTTCCGATACACCTCCAGCCCATAATTAGGGCAGTAATTCTGTGGCGGCGGGAATTTCCGCGATTTTTTTCGCGAATTTTAGAGGTTTTTCTGTAATTTCGCTAATATTAAATATATCTGCGAATTTCAGATTTTTTACCCATTTTTACCTAATTTATATTATATTTTTTTTATTACTGTATTTTTCATAATTAAACAATTTTAATACTGCCTTCGTTAGAATTAACGCGAAAAATATACCGCAAAGTAATCCTACTCGAAAGTCCAAGCCAGAGCTTTAAATCTTGAATTACCTCTCAAGATTGATCGTTACGAAGATACTCTTTTCAAACAAGCTGGACAGGTAATTTAAGGTCACATGCACTCTGCTGAAGAGTGCACACGTGGTCTTTCGTGATCCCCTCCTCCCTTTGCGACTTGCCAGACTAGTGAACCGTATGTCGTCAGTTGTGTTAGCAATTTTAGCTGGGAAAGCAGCTCACAGAAAAGAGTGTTTCGCAGACGCTTAGTTTAGAAAACGTGTGCTATTGTGCGAGTAGTTTATGAAGTTTCTTGATATTGTTTCTTAATTTTGAGAATGAGCCACGTGAATAAGATGAGTGCATCTGAAAGATGCAAGCAGTACCGCAAGGGAACGTTTCATGTGAACAAAAATTTATTGTTCTGTTCGTGTTGCAACATACCACTGGAATTTTCAAGAAGGGGCAGTTGTGAAAAGCATTTAGCAAGCAAACTGCATAAAAAAAGGAGTGTCTGAACAGTCATCCGAAAATAATGCAAAAATGTGTTCAAGAATTAATTGAGAACCGAACTGCACAAGAACAGCGTCGCTCGATGGAACTTTCGAAATTAACTGGTGCCTTTTGTGCAGCTAACATCCCACTTTCCAAACTGGATAACCCTATATTAAAACATTACTTGGAAAAATCGTTGAAAGATATTGGTGTTTTTCCAAATGCAAATTGGATGCGAAAATGTTATTTGCCGATAAGATATGATATTCAAAGGGAGAAAGTGAAAGATTTTTTTAAAATCGGTATACAGGGTAAGCATCGTAGCAGCAGAAACAACTGATTCTGAAGATAGATACATTTTGAATATTCTTGCTGTTCCATCAGCTGAACCGAATGTTGAAAGCTGCAATGATGAAACCTCTTTGAATGCAGTCTTCCTTGAGTACAACACTTTGGAATCCGTAAATTTTAAAGCAGTAAGCGAGGCAATACTTCACTGCGTTAATAATTATGAAATACCTTTTCCTAATATAACCGCTTTCGTAACAGATAATGCATCTTACATGTCCAAAGCGTGAGGAAAGAGCCTGAAAGCCGTATTTTGGAATGGTGTTCACGTCACCTGCAATGCGCATCATTTAAATCTTTTGGACGAAATTTGCCAGAATGAATTTGAAAATGTTAACTCTTTAGTAGTTGCTGTTAAACTTGCCTTCATAGCTTGTCCCTCCCGTAAAGGACGTTTTCGACTATTTTTGCAGAAGAAGGACAAAATACTTTGCTTACCACCAGTACCTGTGCAGACTAGGTGGAACAGTTGGTTTGAGGCCGTGCTTTTTCAGTGCAAACATTTAGAAGACTACCAGAGTTTTTTGAAAGAGAAAAAGACAACAGTAGCAGTTGTACTCTGGATAAAATCATTGGGCACTGTCAATATAGGAAATTAAAAGAAAATCTGAAGCAGGTTAAGGTTTATGCGCAGTATATTTCCGGACAGCTCACTTTATTTGAAAAACAGCGAATTTTTGCGCACAAAATACACTGCTGGCCACCCAAAATGCAACACCAAGAAGGAAGCATCCGATTGGCCTGAAATTCGCAGCATGCGTCGCCCGCGAGAGGACATGCAAACGATTAGCATTGCAGGGCATATGCAAATCATGTGCGCCCGGCACGCCACCGAGAAGCACTATAAGAAGGGTGCTCAGAAGGCAGGGTGTTAGTAGTGGAAGTGTGATGTGCTGCCGGACGTGGGCGTAGGAAGCTTCCTGATGCCTCGTCGCAGAATACGGCAGTCATTCCAGCACATTTCGGAGTTCGACAGAGGACGAATAGTGGCTTATTGCGACAGCGGTTTATCATACCGACACATCGGCGCCCGTGTGGGACGACATCCAACCACAGTGAGGCGAGTATGGATTCGGTGAGTGCAGGAGGGACGGACGGAGCGACGTGAGCGATTGCCTCAGACGCGGCACACCAGCAAACGACAGGACCGGCATGTTGTGCGGCGGGCATTGATGGCTCGCACCGCCACATCACTAACGTTAGCGCAGGAATTAGGGTGCGTTGCGCAACAACCTGTGTCAGCACGTACCGTTCGACGTCGTCTGCAGGAGCGGGGACTTGTCGCACGGCGCCCGTTGCTCCGATTACCATTGACGTTACACCACTGGCGAGTGCGGCGGCATTGGGCCGTTGAACGCCACACGTGGACTACGGAATAGCACGACATTGTGTTCTCCGACGAATCGCGCTTTTGCCTGCAACACCACGATGGTCGGATCCACGTGTGGCGGCACCGCGGCGAGAGACTGTATGACGCCTTCATTATGCATCGCCATACCGGCCCGTCGCCTGGCGTTATGGTTTGGGGCGCAATTGGATAAGACACCCGCACCCCTCTGGTACGCATCACCGGTACATTCAACAGCCACCGCACCATCTCCAACGTTTTGGAGCCTGCAGTCCTCCCTTATCTGCAGGACCAGCCAGCGGCCACGTTTCAACAGGACAACGTACGCCCGCACGTGGCACGCATTGTGCAACAATTCTTCGTTGCCCACCAGGTGTCACTGCTGCCGTGGCCCGCCTGTTCTCCCGATATGTCGCTCATCGAACACGTCTGGTCGCTGATCGGCAACCGAGAGGCCCGGTGAGCACCACCAGCGGCTGCGCCTGATGAACTGTGGCAACGTGTGGAAACAACCTGGCCCGACATACCCCAAGCTCCCATCCAAAGCCTCTTTTGTTCGATGCCGCGGCGTGTAGCGGCCGTTATTGCCAGCCATGGGGGCCACGCGAACTATTGATGTCTGCCTGTTCCGCAAGTCGCACGGGCCTGTAAGCTTAATCGTTTCATCTTTGTATCTGTTGTTATGTGTCCAGTAAGTCTGGCTTTGCTATCTCGTGTCTTTCTTGGTGTTGCATTTTGAGTGCCCAGCAGTGTATACAATGAAATGTCGGATATCGCCAACAGTCTTCTTAGCAAGAGTCAAGACTGCGATCACATCGCTGCAAAAAGAGTTCTGTCCACTTGTTATGAAAATATTAAGCATTATTTTTTTTGTAGATAAAAAGCATCGATTTTGTCAGCCAGCCGCAAATTTCTTCAATGCATGTAGGTTTTTTTAGGGTGCTTGATTCCGATCAATTTAAGTTATTGAACCTTTTAGATGACGAAGATTTGTTTGTTTTCAGCCACATTGTTATGTTCGAAGATGAGGACCAACTAAAATGTGAATTTCGTTCATGTAAAGCGACTGTAAAAGAATTTCATGTCAGCGAAGGTTTGCTAGGCTTCTGGAATATGAAGCAACGTCGTTTTCCTAAGCTACATAACGTCGCCATCCGCTGTCTGTCAGTACCCACAAACAGTATCGATGCTGAACGATCCTTTTTCTAAATTTAAAAACGTCTTACATGACAACAGACACAGCATTAAAGAAGACATTCTGTGTATGTATAATATATTGTATCAAAACGCCGTCCACTTAAATGGAAATCTTGATCTCGTGTAACGGCGTTGATAACATTGCCAGAATTTGAATGGTTTATAAATGTAAGTATTAGTTTTAAAAACTTATAAAGTTATAATGCTTATTTAGTTCGGTCTTAGTCATTTGTATTACCACTTGCTTCGTAACATGGTAGACGTTTTTTTATTTTTTGGAAATGTTAGTGTATAATTATCAGCCCCGAACTTTTCGCGAAATTTCATAATTTACTCCGTGACATCCCCGCGAATTTTGCCTTTTTTTCCCGCGATAAAATTACTGCCCTACCCATAATGCCTCTTGTTGGTGGGGCATGCCTGGTGCGAATACACTCTTCCCGACGGCTCTTCCCCTACCCTGTCGTCGGCGGGCACAGGTGAGGCCATCATTTTCGCCTAAAAGTAGCGCTTTTCGTCCGAGAACACGATTTTGCACCAATCGTCACGTCACTCTCGTCGTTCGATGCACCATTGCAGCCTGGCTGTCCGTTGTTGAAGTGTCGAACGTTGCCTGAGGAGGGACCGACGAGTCTGTAGTCCGGACTGTAATAACCGGTGACGTGATGTTACAGCTGACAGGGAAGAATGCTTTGCAGTTCGCCATTGCTGCAGCAACGCCGTTCGTGATGCAGAATGGTCGCTCAAAGACTTCCTCGTGAGATGACGGTTGTTAATCTGTGTTCTGTGCGTACGACGTCCAAAACTTACTCTTCGTGTTCTACGCCTTTCTTCGTGCCACTCCCTTCACACTCTTGCCAAGACGGACACACTGCACCACACACGACCGGCAGTCTCCTGGAGGGAAGAATTGCAGTCTCTCATGCCCATAATTCGACCTCTGTTGAACTCGCTGATGGGACTGTATGACTGTCTTGCACGACGACGAGGCACCCTTATCCACTGCTGACCAAGCACTGACATGCCGACCGAGCGACTCGGATCTTATAAAAAAACCGGCCGATATCCGGTCTGTGACGCTGCGCGATCTGATTTGCCTAGACGTGGTACGCGTGCGCGTATGACGCCTAAACGCTAGTCATTTCTGCAATATTGCCTGATTAGCATATCTTGTAAAAATCGAAATCATAACTCGACTCATTTCGGTGTTCTGCAGGGCCGGATTTAGGGGAAGGATATAGGGGCTATATAGCCTTGGGGATCACCACGACCAAGGGCCCAGGAGGCATGGCTAGGCAAATAATAGATAGATAGATAGAGAGAGAGAGAGAGAAAGAGAGAGTGAGAAATTTATAAAATAGTTTTATTTTTGTCTCGTATGATTTTCATTTGGTAAAAAACAGAGGCTGGAGGTCAAATAGATTTCAAGGCAGTTACTCAGCAAGCGTAAAGATTTCATGTCGCTGTTTACAGCGGGTTCGAAGAGACAGTTTCAGCTTTTTCACGTTATCCACCCACACTTCCCAGATTGCACTTGGAACAGTTAATAGTCGAAGTCCTCTGTGGCTTCACATTGCATGACAAAAAGGATGCACTAAGAAAAGTACAATGCTAAATCATTAGAAAACCCAAGACCAAAATAGGAATCTTAACTTTTAATTCGTGATCTTATGAGAACAATGAAAAATATTATGACTTATTATGAAAACTCAGCAGATAATTTATTAGTATGAAGAATGCACTACGTATCAATTATCACAAGCATATTGCTACAGCTTCGTATTTTAAAAGACTTCATAATTCTTCCCCATCATAATTCTTTGAAGGTTCACTGAGATGTGTTAGCCTTGTGGCCCACTCAAATGTGTTAGCCTGTGGGCCCACTAAGGCCTTAATCCGGCCGTGGTGTCCTGTTTTTTTGGGTTTTTTTATGAATATAAGTGTATTTATGTGAGTAGAACGTTCGGACAGCTGTTATTTTCGAGTTCAGGCAAGGCTTAGTACTCAATATAAAATGCAAGTCATCTATTAAATGGAAAACTTGTCAGTGCATGTTTTGGGAAGTAATATCAAAACTGTACTGGCAACCTGTCTTATAAAACTGGCTCACTGCGATAATAAATTTTGACTTTATAACAGACTTCTTAGCAGACAGATAAAAGTGTCACCAGATTTTTCTTACTGCGCGATGAGTGCCTAGTAGATAATCCATTCTAAATGCAAAACACACTAAACGTGGCATTCGATACGTTGTGAAGAGCTAATTTTTATATCGGTGATGTATGGACGAATTATTTTTTTTCTAGTTCGGAAAAGAAGGAATATCTCCAGAAACTACAGTCATCGTTCAAAGTATGACGCGTGGGCTGTCACGTTGCGAAGGCAAACTGCGGGACTCTTCGGGGGAAAGATTACGGTCCACCAGCACCTATCGCTTTCATATCCCTGTGATCCCCCTGAGTGATGCGCATACACTTGTTCCGCTCCGAGAAACTTCGGATGCTTTGGGGTGGACGCTGTTTTACATTTCAAATTCCTCGGGGAGGGTCGAACATATTCATTTCTTCTTTTTATTCTCTTCGACTCTTAAAGAAATCGCAGACCTTATTCATTCTTTGTGTCGGCTGCAGAACGGAACGGGGTTCCGACATGTTGGCATGTGTCAAACTGTTGTGATTTCCATAAAGGGTAAAAAATGAATGCATGGTGTGCCTCAAATGTCGGACGTTCGAAGGGCGTGAAAAGTATCGTGTCCAAACTGTGTCAGTGTTCAATGTTCTGCCCGTCTGACATTCATATTTCAGTAGTTTATCTTCGGAAACAAAGCGTTTCCCGGGAAATGAATTTCCCTTCCACGTTTTTTCAACCTTGTTCTCTTCAAAATATTTTGTCAAAACGAAACAAACATGTTTCGTAGAAATCGTTAAAAATTAAATAAAAGAATTTAAAATTATAATTAAAGTGTGTTCTGTACAAGTAGAAAAAGAATTAGTGTTAACGTGACACGGGCTCCAGAAACAGATGTTGCTGACGCAAATCTTATACTTACGTGAAACAAAATGTATTCTTCAAATAAGAAACCCGCATGTAATTACATAGAAAATATTTTACAATAGAGTGTAGAACTCACAGCTGCGATTCGGTGGAGTGTAGTTGTTTTGCGTAAGGAAAAGCATGTATGTCTTTTATTTCATTATTATTTGTGGTTTTTCTCATCTCGGAAATTCAATTCATTTCTTTTGCTGGGCCAAATACCAGTATTACAAAAAATATCAACTGAAACAAAGCACAGCAAAGAAGCAGGGGGTCAAGGCCAGCAAGGATTGACAGCGTTCCATGCTCCCGAGAAAACCAAAGAGTTCCATGCTCCCGAAAAAAACAAAGAGTTCCATGCTCCCGAGAAAACCAAAGAGTTCCATGCTCCCGAGAAAACCAAAAAGTCCCATGCTCCCGAGAAAACCAAAAAGTTCCATGCTCCCGAAAAAACCAAAGAGTTCCATGCTCTTGAGAAAACCAAAAAGTTCCATGCTCCCAAAAAAACCCAAAGAGTTCCATGCTCCCGAGAAAACCAAAGAGTTCCATGCTCCCGAGAAAACCAAAGAGTTCCATGCTCCCAAGAAAACCAAAAAGTTCTATGCTTCCGAGAAAACCAAAGAGTTCCATGCTCCCGAGAAAACCAAAGAGTTCCATGTTCCCGAGAAAAAATATGTCACAGCACACAGTTCATCGCATCCTTCTGAGCATGGGACTGTGTAATCAGAAGACCCAGCAGGGTCCCCATGCTCACTGCACGTAATCGCCAACAACGTATGAAATGGGCCCAAGATCATCGAGATTTGACCGTGGATGATTGCAGGAATGTGGCCTGGTCTGACGAATCAAGACTCCGAGTGCCTCACGTAGATGGCCGAGCGCGGACACGCCGATTACCAACGGAAACTATGGTACCTGGATGCACTGTTGGGCGGAAACAGGCCGGCGTCGGCGGTGTTTTGCAGTGGGCGATGTTTTCTTGGGACACTTTAGGCCCCATTATCCCAATAGCACAATCTCGGACAGCTGTCAGTTATATGAACATCGTTGCGCACCAAGTTCACCCATTCATGGCAACTGTGTTCCCTGCTGGTGATGGCCATTACCAGCAGGATACTGCGCCATGCCACACTGCCAGAATCGTCAAGGTGTGGTTCGAGGAACATGCTGGTGACTTTCTGTTAATGCCCTGGCCTCCAAATTTACCTGACATGAACCCAATCGAGCATTTGTGGTTCGACTTGGAAAAGCGGGTTCGCGCTAAATTACCACCACCCCAAAATATACGGGAGCTGGAGGACATACTGTTGACATATGGTACCAGATACCCCAGCATACCTATCGCCGCCTCATCGAATTGATGCCTCGCCGAGTGGCTGCTGTTTTGCTGGCTAAAGTAGGTCCTATAGCTTATTAGGTAGATGGTCATAATGTAATGGCGCATCCGTGTATGTATGTTCGAGTTTTTTATGCACTAAAATATCAAAGCGCATTGCTCCACGTGAATTCATACCCCCCCCCCCGCTGCTGAAGCGCAGTGGTTTGTGCTAATGGAAAATGAGATGCAATCTATCTTTTAAGTGAAACATTCTTAATGCGGTTTTAATTTGCATCAAGAGCCAAACGGTAGAAGAAATGAGTAAATTTACTGCCATGATATAAAGAGATTTTGAAAAGCCTCAAATCGAATGGATAATGTTTCTATTTAGTCAGTCTATGACAGGATATTAGCCAAATGAACGCACAGACATTAACTTTATGACGAAAACTATTATGAAGCATGCAGAAATGTTAAGGTGACGTGAAATGTCTTTTTGAATGTTGCCCAGTAACACAGCGTTTTGTATTTATATTTCAGATGTTGATGAACTGGTTTAAGAAACTATAACTGTAGTTATTGTGAACCACATTATTTTTCCCAACATCATTTTTCGCAGTTTGCAAGTTGCGAATGAAGAATTAATCAAATGTAGGAAAACTGTAGCCACCTCTCACTAGGGTGATTATTCAAGAGTAACTGTGTTCTCAGCAGCGCTTCTGCGCAATGTTAATCTGTTCCAGTCAAGGCAGGATATGGAGGAAAAGAAAGCGCCATTAACTGATTTGATTATTTAATGAAGTGTTATCGTCACATCAAGAGCATTCACAACCTGACGGCTACCCTGAGGAACTAAGTTAGGTCTGTATTCTCAGCTAAGGAAGTATCGATCTCAAAGGTATTGGCAAACGTACGCTCTTCCTGTAGACTACAGTTTATCAAAATTATAACGGCCGCCCCGGTGGCACAGTGGTCTAAGGCGCTGGCCTCTGATCATTCGTCCGTAAGGGGTCCGGGTTCGAATCCCGGTCAGGCATGGAAAGTTGTGTTTGTCTTACGGCACTGGCTCTCTCCCTTCCCTGGAACCAGTGACCCTAAATTAGGGACGGGCGACTGCTAATAGCCTATTGAGTTGCTCACGGTGGTCGTTAAACCTCCAATCAAAAAAAAAAAAAAAAAAAATTATAACGACTCTGCTCGGCATACAAAAAGCCACATCTGAAGGAATGCATGAAATAAGGCAAAACTTATCATACATGTAAGCATGTTGGTGAGAAAGAAGTGATTTAATATTAAAAGGTTACATGGACGTGATGAGAGGGAAGACCGCATAATGTGGCCTGAGTCAGAAGGCTGCATGACCGCCATAATGAGCCATTCATTCGTCAACACGGCATGGCGTCAAGAGGAAAATTTCCTGCATGGTGTCCTGGGATATCGCTGTCTTTGCGTTGTTGACTTGTGTCCACAAATCATTGACAATGAGAGGAGGTAGAAAAGAAGCGTTAAGTCGTCTGCTAATGACGTCCATGCACTGCGGAGAAGTATGGCGATCGCGTTGGCCAGGGAAGCACCGGTATATCTTGTAGTCATTGCCTGCTGCCGTTGTCAGTCTACCGACAGACGTAATCTTGCTGGAACTGGGTATCAGGGATACCACGGACATGCGACAAATACGGGGCTTAAGCACCTCATCGGCATTTCGTAATGCTGTTGTTCTGGGATAATCGCATAATGTGTACACATTATGCGAGAGAGCGGTGAAATGCTGTTCAAACTGGTAGCACTCCGAATCATGACACCAGTCTGAGGAGCTGTATGACGCTTACGGATGGTAGCAAGATTATCCTGATGATCACGCCGTCTCTAGACCCTCAATCTGCTGAGAGAAAAACGATATTCGTTGCTTAATACAACATGGTTACATTCCCTCCGCCACACACGTCTGGTACGGCACCACATGCGCGACGATGTGCTGCGGTGAGTGACAGACGTCGCAATGGCTGGTGGGAGAACAGACATGCATCAGGTAATCTACAATTCACAGGCCATGTCGATAAGAAGATGTCCACAGCTGCCTGTCCACCTCGTCGAATGCCGTCACTGTGGATTGTGGGGCTATTATTGCTTACCATCGAATGCGGCAGTCCAGACGTTTGGATCTTCACTTATGGTCAGAAGATCCACAACCGCGATACTCGTGACCTTCTGCCAATCACTATCGCTACATTTTGTCTACAGCTGATGCGTCCCGATGCGTTTCCGCCGCAATACGACGGAGTGAAAGAGGAGCAGTACTCAGCTCTGTGATGGGGCTTCTGGTATAGGTGTTTCAATAATGGTA
Source organism: Macrothele yani (assembly GCA_039090855.1). Lineage (NCBI taxonomy): Eukaryota > Metazoa > Arthropoda > Arachnida > Araneae > Macrothelidae > Macrothele > Macrothele yani. Next base: position 74,534,752 of record CM077002.1, on the reverse strand, counting down.
GGATACCCGATAATGTCTTCCAGCATTCTCATTCCGTACACGTGGTTTTGTTACCAGGAATAATCTGATGCATTTTTCCACACACCCAGGTGAGGACGACCAAAGGTAGATACTCTGAGCAGTTTTGCCCTTTTATCTCCCTCTACTATCAAGTGATTGGTTCGTAACTGCAATAATTCACATACCCTGACTGTCGACATATACCCACCAATTTCCATGGCTCTCCGAAATATACTTCCTGGTGTGCCATTTATTTCCAGCAGCGTAAAATATGAATCGTATCAGAAAATTTTAACATTTACATAGCGTTTTAAGATATTAGTCTGTTCAGTTGATATCAGTGTGCTAGCTTAGAAATTAACAATGTTTTACTCTAATGCCAGTCTGTTCAGTTGATATCAGTGTGCTAGCTCAGAATTTAACAATGTTTTATCTAATGCCCTGATTTCAGTGAAGAATTCGGTCTGTGTCAATAAGTAATTAGTATATTTTTAGATCAGCGACAGATCTGCTAACAATGCGTCAGACAAGTACATACATAAGAAAACTGGTTTGGTGGCAGTTTCTGTTAAATATATTATGTGCCAGACAGAATGCCTTTGTTTTCCATATCGGAGGCAGGTATACCCCAATTATAAATGGCCTATTAAGTTGTACACATAGAACACGGCCGTTGCAGTGTGGGTCTCCTTCCAGTTTTAAAATTCTAATTACCATTTACATTCTAATTGCCATCTCCGATTTTTGAAGAACAGGGTAAAAGAGAGGAAATACTGCATTTGTATTTTTTGCTTGCTACGTTAAAAAAGACTACATTTCTAGCACCAAATGATTAGTGCAGAACTTTATATATTTGGTGCAAATAAAAGATGGCCTCGATATGACGAAATGATACACGTCAGTGCGGCACTGCGAGTGGCAAATACATTTGTATGCATTGACAGAGTAAAAGATTCCAAGATTTTCCACATGTCATTCAGAGTGACGGTACTGCATTCGTGCAATAATGTACGCACCTCCAGTTCCAGAGTCGTAACTTGGCATTTATGTATGTATGTATGTATGTATATATGTATGTATGTATGTATGTATGTATGTATGTTTGTATGTGTATGTATGTACGCATGCATGCATGCATGTATGTGTGTGTGTTTTTTACTTATGTATATTACTAATTTAATAGTTATGTATACTAATTTAAGAATTTAAGAGTTATATACATATACATAAGTATACCCTGCTCGACAAAACAAGATTAACGTCATAACGAACTGTGACTTTTTTCGCAGCTTTTGCCAATTGCTTCGGTGCCCCTTTCAACGGATCAAATGCAGCTGGCAATCGTGGCTCACAGTCACAGTAATGATCCAATAGCTCTCAGATAAGCTTGAACAGTGTGAACGACATCCTTATTCTACAACGCTGTATATTTCAACGAATGGAGTATACAACTGCGACCTCATTTCTGAATGTGGTCAGCTAACATCTCCTGAACATTTTTGAGGAAGAAATACAAATTTTAAGTTGTCATTTCTTACGAACTGCCGAAACATATTATAATCAAATTCTGTAAATAGATAATTGACAAAGTATGGTGCTAAAAAACACCAAAAATGGGTTCCAAAAGTTTCAATACCAGTTTTTATCAGATTGCATGCAACGATTTTTGCGCCATCTTCAGTGCTGCGCCCAAGACGGCAGCCTCGCCTGACCCGCCCTAGTTACACCTCTGTCCTATACATTTCCTTTGGTGAAACAACTGTTTAATCTGTGTCCAGATCTCATACAGAAACACTGCATTTGGGGTTTTGTGAATATGAAACATGTATCTGGAACATATTATTTTCCTATCTGAATTCATTGACAAAGCTGAAGCGAGGAATTTGACTGGACCAGACACATTACGCTTAGACTTTTGTCCTTAAGCAAAAATTAGTGGTGGTGTGGTATTTAGAACAAAATCTTCCTCCACTGCTTACAGCTGCATGGATTTTCAGGAGCAGTGATCAAGCAACAATCTTTCATTTTTTTGTACGGACACATCTTTTCCTTCTTGTCATATTTGTAATGTGTACGCGGACTATCATGAGTGGAAGACAGCTAAAAAACAATTTCTGTGTGAGCATAAATTTTTAGGAATACCAGTCAACCAAAAATGTATCTACATGGAACAATATTTTCTTAAACCTGATTTAACTGAAGTGTTTCCTCATTGACACCGATTCTTATGCGTAGGAAACCACTGGAAGGAATTTTACGACGTCTGACGAGGATAATTTTAAAAGAGGTTTTATCTGTAAAGTCCTTTATTTCAGAATGTTCTTCATTTGAACATAAATCCTCAAGGTAAAGTAAGCAATATAGGATTACGAGTAAGTGAGAACCGGAAAATATTTTGCATCAGACTGGGCACTTTAACAAGAAGATTATAAAGATCAAAGAAGCAATTAACACGCATACAGACTTTCAGAATCAAGATACATCTGAAGAATATTTTCTACGTTACATGCAAGTTTACTTCGGAGAAATTAATAACACACATACATATTTCATGTTATAAAATTGTACTTATTGATAATGCGAAATCCGATTACTTTTGAGAGATTGAATTCGTCATTTCTCAGTAAGGTTTCTATCAAAACACTTCCTTTATACAATCGTGGCTGTTATAAATGTGCCTTAAATAATATACAAATAATGATAATAAATGAGTGTGGAAAAATCATAGCGTAAAGGAAATTCATCTCAATTCCTAAATTCCTGCAAATTACCAAAATGAGAAATCAAAACATTAAGCGTAAACAAAAATGGCAGATAGATGACGCCAAATGTCTTAGTTTTGTGCCTTCAGGAAGACATTCTCTACAGTCATCCTGGACTCAACCAAGAATTTTGTTTTATTAATCGGATTCAGAATATTACAATCTTTCTTCAGTTTTACGCATACATAATATGTATACACATTCGTAGTTTTTCCAAAGATATTTTGTCATTCTAACGGAAGTGTTCATTCGTATTACATATTTGTTCGGGAGCAAGCGATTTTATTGAAATCAACTTCATCGAAGGCGAAATCATGGAAAGAGAAGTCAACGAAACCAAATTCACAGAACGAGCACCTGACCGAGAGACAACTTTTTAGAAAATCATGAAACGAATTTATCCAAATAATTTTTTCGATGAATTCCTATAACTTGGATATACAACATTATCACCTCCCTTAATAGCAACTGTAAAACATCGCTTAAAATACGCCCATCATCAGCGTGATAAATAGTTGGTGCGAACTTTTTCTGTATCATGATAAAGAATGTTGGTAATTTTTCGTTGGTATAATATTTAATTAAGTGCTTTATTTGTGGGTGGTTTAATTTTATTATTGGAGTACTACATATTTTAACTCTAAAAAGGCTTTGTCTTAAATCTTTTTAAACTGCCATAAACTCTTTTGACTTTTTTAGTGAATTTAATAGTGTTTTAGGAGTCTTCAAAAATATTCTCCAAATCGTTTTGTTTAAATATGTTCTTTGAACTACTTTGATCCTTTTTTACTATTGTCTTTACAATATTTGTGGTAAATCATACAACGTTTTGAATTTACAACATTTCAGATCCCATGTTTGCTCCTAAAAACTTTCCAGTGCTTTTAATTTCTTAATCTAATATTTCATGTGATATCTAAAAGATATACATTATTTTATTAAATTGTTTAAAATACATTCGAGGTTCCGGGTAATGCAATAAAATTAAGAAAACACATAGAATAAAAAACAATGTACTTAAAATTTCTGGTAAATGGGATTTTAATCATTCTCTGTTGTAGAGACTTACTATTTATTAATGCAATACCAAGGAGCATCCCCAAATATAGTTTATTAATATTAAACTACATTTGCTTACGCACATAAAGTTTATCATTGATTCAGTTTCCACAAGGCAATCCTCTTTATATTTCTTTTATTAAACAGTGCATCATAAATAGAAAGAATATTATTATTAAAATCAGGGGAAAAATCATTGTATAACATGGGAAACTTTCTTCAACTCATACACTTAAACAACGATTGGTCCTCTGAGTTACCGCTATTATTTCTCAGAGAGTAATCCATTTACGTGTATCCATAACTTTAAAAAAATATGTCCTACGATTAATTCATTTTTCGGTGATTTTGATTTCAAATATTTTCTATTCAATTATTTCACCTGTAGTCCAAATTTCCGAAAAACTTGTCCTGTGGTGAATGCTTTGTTCAATGATTTCGTTTCTGATTATTCCTCTTTCAATGATTTCGTGCCAACCCGGTGGCGAAGTCGTCTAAACGATGACTTCGGGTCATTCGTCCGAAAAGAGTCCGGGTTCGGGGAATCCCAGTGAGGCATGGATGTTGTGTTTGTCTTGCGTCACTCGCTCTCTCCCTTTCCTGGGACCAGTGACCCTACATTAGGGACGGGCGACTGATTATAGCCCATTGAGTTACTCACGGTGGTCGTTAAACCTCCAATAAAAAAATGATTTCGTTTTTGATTATTTCGTCTTAAAGGACTTTGCTTTCGATGATTTTGTTTTCGGTGATTTCTTCTTCGATTATTTTGTTTTCGGTGATTTCATCTTCGACGATTTCGCATTAGATGATTTTGTTTTCAATAAATTCATCTGGTGCCATTTGTTCTCATCCGAACAAAAGCTTCATAAATGAAAAATATGTACATGTTTTGTTTTGACGCCCAGAAACTGTGGATAAATTACTAATATTTATCCTTTTTCAAAAAGGATGCCATGTGAAATATTTAGCAAATTCTGTGAACTGAGGACATTCTATTAATAATTTGTTCGTGAAATGATCACGACCTTATATAAAAAGGTATTGGATGCAAGTGATCAAAATATAAAATTTTAACTGTAGACCACGTTTGGGTACCAAAAAAATAATATCCATGAACATCATAATGAATCTATGTGTGTTTTGAGGTATTCCAAAGATCTGCCATAAATGAAAAATTTGTGCTTTGTCCCCCCCCCCTTCAATCAGTAAGAGTGTTCTGCAATGTAAAAGATAAAAATTGTCGAAAGACATTGCCGATATTCAGTTCAAACTCTTAGTCTCATAACTTCAATAAAAGAGCAACAAAGATGCTGTAAACCGCAAATTTTAGCATTTTGAGTGAGCTCAGAAAGAAATCGAGTTAAATATTCAAGTAAATGTATTTAGAAATTAATCGATACTGAATAGTCCTCGATTGCTTCTTAAAGAAATTACGAACATAAGAAATATGTTCGAATGACAAAAGAGCGACAAAAGAAATTCTTATGTATCACCTCTGGTAAAATTTAATTATTTATTATTTAATTATTTTTGAAATATCCTTACGAATTCCAGCTTACTGGCATGCAACTGCGTCAGTTTCATCTTACGATGTGAAGTTGCTATTTCAGGTGAATGAAACCTTTTTTTTTGTCATTTTCATCATTCGCAAAACTTCAGCACATAAACTCACACATTTCTGCGTTTAAATGTTTTTGAAGAAGGAACTGAATAAATCATGTAAATCCATTCTGATGTTACAGGATTACCTACCAAAGCAGCAGAATTGGGTCACACACCCAGAAGACGATGGAGAGGAAAAGAAAAAGATTGCAATGATTAAACCTTGAACTGGTGTTTGAGTTGAAGAAACGTTTTATTATTTTTTTAATTCCTCGGAACATCCGTGCAGCTTTCGTTCCTAAATAGTGGAAAGAAATCTTTCCAAAAATGCAGCTTAAAATGACTCGTGAAAATAGTTCTGAGGAATTCAAGCATAGGCGCCGACTTGCCAAAATTCCAATGGATGCCGAAGCACGAACCGTGAAACTCAAGAAGAGCCACGAGTTTTCGCTAAATGAAGAAAGTAGGATGGTTGTGGTGACTAAAGCCTATCTAATAAAAGTTCACATATTCCATTCATTCATAAATTATTTTGTATGCATCTTTTTTAAACTTTTTTCTTGAGGCAAAAATTTTGGGGAACATCAGGAACTAAAATAAGCTCGATTCCGAAGAATAAATTGTAAGTGGTATTTGCACCATAAGAGCGCCATTTACTAAATTATTCTTACATTACCTGATCATTTTTTCAAATCGTAGCCCAGCAGCGCAAGCCCAACGTAATTACGTATTTCAAATGGCTACAGGAGATCTTCATTAGAATTGCCAGATGTTAAAAAGGCGACTTACCTTCACAAGAAAAAAAAGCTGAGCGAAGTAAAAATATGAAATTTACGGTTTTGTTAAACAGTAAATTTAATGTTTTTCAAATTCCTTAAATTTTGACGATATTTATGAAATACAGTTAGATGGTTAGCAAACTTATTAGGTCTCTACATTTTGGTGTCGTCTGAAGCAGGATCAATATTTGCAATTTATCATGGCGACCTGAAAATTCATTATTCATCTGAAAATCGGTCTTAAATTGACATTTTTCCTTACACGTGCATTTACATTAAAAAGTTTTAAATACCGTCTATTTTTGCTACAATAACAATGTAAACTGCTACGAAAGATGACATATTATCAACTGTTGTAACACATACTCGTATTTAAAAAGTAATTTTGTAAAAGTGCTAAAGAGGAGAAAATAGGAGCGCTGATTTTCTAAAAATTCCAGTTTATTTATTTATCCATTCATTGAGCCTATATTGTTTCTAATGACTTTATCGATGTTTGGCACCCGTTCGGGAATTGCAGTTGGGTACCTGAGCCCTGGAGCACCCACGAAGTTGGTGCTTATGAGTTCAAGTCTGGAAGCTGGAGAGCATTGGAGTGTACAATTAATTGTAAGATAACAATTCCTAAATCCAACGTAATCGACGTCTAACTATTTTGGGTCATTGTGGGGTTTTATGCATGCAAATTCGATTAGGCTCATGTACCTTTTAATTTCAGCAATAGAAAAACTGACGCAAACAATCTATCACCAAAGTCTCTCATCAATGTTTTCGGAGTAAACCCTGCGACAGGAGAGGATTGGGTCGACTAAACTAAGTTGGGAGGTTTACTTTCGTTCCACTACGCAAACCCACCCACCTGCAGGAGAACAGCTCATACATTCCCTCGTGCAAAACACAATCTGTTAAATCTGGATGAAAGAGAACTTTTGAAATAGGCAGTGCGAAACGAATTTAGTCGTAAACAAATTTTAAGTATTTAATGGTAAAATGATTTTAAAAAGCCGCTTATTATTGAATGCAGCATCAAACTACGAGCAACACGGAATGTTGTACCAGATAATTATCTTTTTTTTTAATATTTTGAATTTAATTTAAAACAAAGAAATCATGTGTTATTTGAAGACCCCGTTTCCAGCTAAAGATCCATGAACATCATTCTGAAAGTTGAAATGTTCGTGTGCCACAAATCAATTTTAATATCCAACTCTTTGAGAAGACGCCACGTTTACACCAATCCATTATTCTCAGCGTTGAACCACCATTTTGATCCATAAACTGAGACTGAAAAATCGTTGTTTCTTTTAAAGTAAACGTGGGTAGGATACGGATTTCGGAAAATATCTGTGGGAGAATCGCTTTGTGCACTGTGGCGGCCTGAGGATAAGGGTGTTCGGAAGTTGGGCTACCACAATGGGTACTAGTGTCTCCTTCAGTATTACAACAGAGGAATAGGGCATACCAATGACCCTGGGTTTCAAGTCCAACAACCTATATATAACTGTAGATGTCTTTAGTTTAATAAATTTATAGCAACGTGCTTGGTACTGCGGTACTTTTCTCAATTAATTATAAGTAGTTTTGCCATCTCATTTCAGAGCAAAGAAACATATAAATAAAGCTTAACTGAAATTAAAGATTATTATTCATAACTACAGGAAGTCGATTTATCGTGCTGAAGGATATTAAAAACACAGTTTTGCCGTCTTTACACGATTTAAAAAATTACGGTTAAAATGATATATACATGAGCACTTTCAAGTCCACTGTGGACAGCATCTGATGACGGGTCCACAGTGGACTTGAAAGTGCTCATGTATATATCATTTTAACCGTAATTTTTTAAATCGTGTAAAGACGGCAAAACTGTGTTTTTAATATTCATAACTACCAAGATAATTATTCGTTCGTTCTATATACAGTAAATGAAGATTCAATGGTCAGAAAAGAATATGAGAACGTGAGCTATTTCTCCAGTGGTCCATCGGGAAATGTATGGGTGTCTCTACGAGATAATCGGCCGCAGACTACGTAGTAACAAAGTTGCAGAATATGTATTTTATTTTAACCTGACAAACTAATCTTAATAGATTTGGATAATACGAATATTTAGCACGGTTTTTTTTCTTGTTTGTAGTACCACTACGTCCACTCGTCTGTGGATATCATATTTTTGTACCCATTGGTGTGATTTGAGAAATTCGTTTTCTCCATTAGGAAAGTTAAGCTGCAAAACGAAAATATACCGTTTAGTCTTTTTCTGATGCGTAGCCCGTCCTCCAGGACACGTAAATTTAGGTGCAATTTAATTAAAAAAGATATTTTATTCCATATCATTGACCTTCTCTGGAACCAGTGACCCTAAATTAGGGACGGGCGACTGCTTATAGCCCATTGAGTTGCTCACGGTGGTCGTTAAACCTCCAATAAGAAGAAGATATCATTGCTTCCAAAAGTCTTACTGGAATTGTTTTTCTTTTGATACCTTTTACCCGAAAAACAATTTTTGAGTATTATTTCTGTTTCAAATTATTCATACGTTTCCTATTCTGGGATAAGAATACACATATAACTTTTTTCCCATATCTCCTGCCTCTTAAACCCCCGATATCAAAAATTAGTTCGCGTCTGCTAGCAATTACATTGTAGAATATAGTATTTTACAAATACACTGAAGAGCAATTAAATTAGAGATACCTGTCTAGTAACGTGTAGCACCACCTTTCGCCCTGATGACGGCGGCGATTCGTCTCGGCGTGGACTCGACAAGACACCGGAAGCGTTGGGAAGCCATACGGATCCACGACCACTGAACAAGCTCCCACAGTTCACGGAGATTTGATGGAGGGGGTTTGAGCCTCGAACATCTCTCTCGATGGCATCCCAGATGTGCTCTATGGGATTCAGGTCAGGGGAACTAGCTGGACATGGAAGCGAGGTCACGTCGGTGGAGTGTTCATCCAACCATTCGGATAGAATTCGGGAGTGATAGCACTGTGCCTTGTCTTGTTGCAGGATGAGGTCTCCAGTGGGATGTTGATGACGCACAAACGGGAGTAAATGGTCGTCCAGGATTTCCCGGTAACGTTGGCCTCTGAGGGACGATGTCAGACATACCAAGGGTCCCATTTCAGTCCACGTAAACAGTCTCCAGACGAGAATGCCAACCCCACCAGCTTGAAGAGTACCCTGCTGGCAAGAAGGATCCATCGCTTCAGGTGGTTTGCACCGTACTCGTATCCTGCCATCCGCATGTACCAACGTGAATCTCGACTCATCACTCCAGGGAACATTTTTACACATGTCTAGGGTCCAGTGTCGATGTTCCCGCTCCCATGCTAATCTTTACACCCTGTGATGTGCGGTTAGCAGCGGTACCCTCGTGGGACGATGGCTTCTGTACCCCATAGCGAAGAGATGGTTCTGGATGGTGTGGCTGCTTACACGTTTTTGTGCTCCAGCGTTAAATTGCCGAGTGATTTCTTGCACTGTGGCCCGTCTATCCGCTGTTACAATGCGAGCTAGCCGACGATGACCCCGCTCATCCACACTCTGTTGTCAACGGCAGTTGGCCCTTGCAGGGATGGTTTTACCGGATTTGATGTACTCACGGTGCACCCCTGACACATTGGCTCGTGAAAAACCCAGTGCCTGCACGCCTTCCGAGATGGAGTGACCCATTCGTCGGGCCCCGACAATTTGCCCACGATCAAATGCGCTTAGATCCTTCTTCTTACCCATACTGCGTCCGACATTTACTGATTCCCGTCGCATCACTCCTTATATTGTCGTATCGCTGCATTCGTCATGTCGTTTCCGTTTACAGGGCCGCCCGCAGCGCCACATTTCCATAACGCCAGCTGTCTCTAATTCAATTGCTCTTCAGTGTAGTTTCTAATGTTTCATAGCAAACAATTTTGCTGCTACAGGGCATAAGTGAATATATCTGTTTGTACATATTTTCAGCGATATCTTTGCATCCAAAAACCGCATGAAAGAACTCTCTCTTTTGCGTAAATCGCAGGGAACTAAAATAAAAAATGATAATTGTTGCGCATCTTGCAGCAGCTTCAGCAACTATAACGACAGGAATAGCAGGCTTAACAAAAGAACTGAATCGAAGATTATGACTACGTATCAAAAAGACACGGCATTTCTCCAAACGTGCAAATTGTGGACGCCATACGAAGATGTCAGATAGAGATAGGCGAACGTTGGCACGGATTGTACAACAGAAGCACAATACCACGGCATAGCGAATTGAACACGAATCGGAATTATTCTGTTTCTGTCATAACAGTTTGTTGGAAACTCCTTCGTGCTGGTATTTATGGCCGCGCTGAAATACACAAACCTATGATTACCAACATCAGTGCAACAAAACGTGTAAACTGGTGCAAAGCACATAAAATCAGGGATGCTGAAGACTGGCAAAGTTTCATCTGGCCTGATGAATCATGCTTCATACTGTTTCCACCACACGTAGAATGTACGTCTGGCAAAAATATGCAGAAACGTACTACCTACCTCACTGTTTCGTTCCGACTGTGAGGTATGGAGGTGGATCACTGACACTGTGTGTTGCCATATCACGGCATTCGCCCAAGCCATTATTTTCCCTTCAGGGTCGTGTCACATCTGCAATGTACGAATCCATTTTTGAGGACCACTTGCACCCACTGTTAGACACATTGTTCCCTAATGACCATAAATGGTTTCAAGCAGATAATGCACTTATGCATTGTGAGAAACGGGTCAAGTTTAGGTTTGCAAAGCATAAGGATAAGCTACCTTAGCCACCTCAATATTATTGAACATTTGTGGGAACATCTGGAGCGAAAGGTCAGATCACATTTTTAATCCTCCAACATCCCTGGCACAGTTGGGAGTTGGGAAGAATAGTCCGAAATGGTCTCAGACCGGAAAGAATGGTCCCAGATTCCAGTATCGTAAGTGACTTCCGTAAGTCTATTCCAAGTGAAGTCGAATGGCTTCTGTTCTGAAATTCCGTTGAGGGCTTACTAACTGTTATTAAAAATTTATCCATAAAAAGTGTTTCCATTACTTTGATAAACCCCCTGTATGCTTAACCTCCTGTATGCTTAACCCCTGGATGCTTAATCCCCTGTATGCTCTTCACATAACATGACACGAAATAGCTAAGCTTCTTCCACCTCCCAAATGTCTTATGTGGCTGTTAGAACCTTTTTTTTTAAATCGTCGTACACATTTGAATAAGTAAAAAAAAAAAAAATGCTTCTTTTCCTAACAAATTAAGCCTGTGTTCCAAGCGAATGAATGTGCTGCCACATATCGGTAGTGTCTGTTTGAGATATATTAGGTCTTCGGTGCGCCTACGGAAAGTATCTTTATTAATAAAATTAATTTTTTTGAAATTTGATTTTAAATGAAAATGGCTCTGATGTGTACATATACGAGTTAATATGTGATGTGTGTGCTTATGCGAGTTTAGACCAATACTTCAAAACTCCACGTTCATACATTTTTTGTAGGTAACCGAGAGACACATATGCTGCCAATTTTATTACGATAGATGAAAACCCCTTACTGAGATTTGTTTAAATTTTATCAATTCATTCATTTTCGAATTTAAGGGCCTCTGTGAAAACCAAATGCTAAGAACAGTGGGATGTTCTTGTCCGCCAATTCCAGAGAAGGGAGAGAAACAGTTCCATATAAGTTACCCAAACTCAATTTTTTAACTGGGATTACAACCCAAAAACAATTTTAGTAGGAAACATAAGACATCCTAAATTTTCTGCGTACTACATAAAGCAGCGCATTCTATTATGTAAATATTACCATCATGACATTCTGACGGCATGCGAAACATTTTGAAATCTTTAAAAGATGTTTTTTATTGAGTGTTGGAAAGATTTAAACACTGGATTCAGTTTTCCGCTAAACTTCTATCCTTACTTATACCCATATACACTGTAGGAGCAAAATATTGTAAATACCTGCCTAGTATTGTGAAGGTCCTCTGTAAGTTTCCGGAAGAAGTTCACTCGTATGCCGTACGGAATCCATATAAGTGCTGCAGGTAGAACGTTCAGTGTTGTAACATATATCTCTTATAACGAAGTAAATTCCTCCGTCATTTTTGTCCACGATAGGCATCGAATTCGTGTCCCCTCACTCCGGCGTAAATCGCTCTCCCAACTGAGCTACGCGGACGTATGCTCTCGGTGCTATCTGCATTTATCTCATGTGCGTCTTGCGGTGCTGGCACGTCAATCCCCCTCCCCCTCCGAAAAAGTGCAGGGGGCATGGCCCACGGGTCAGCCGGGATCATGCATCGCTGTAGGCAATCATCCGCTGAAGAACGTACATCGGAGAAATCCCAGTCAATTTGGTGGGTGCAACGTAATATCACACACATTTATTTCTCGAAGCGCTGAAGAAGGGATTCTCTTATTTTTCCTGTCTCGCGGAGTGGAAAGAACAACACACCATTGCGAGAACTTTAACGGCCAGGTCATTCTTGAAGTTCGGGCGCCAATATAACGAAGTAAATTTCTCCGACATTTTTTTCCACGCGGGGCATCGAACTCGGGTCCCCTCACTCCAGAGTAAATCGTTTCCCCAACTGAGCTACGCAAACGTATGCTCTCGCTGCTATCTGCCTTTATCTAATGTGCGTCCTGCGGTGCTGGCATATCACACGCTGCTTTAACCTTCCATTTGAATTTCTATTATTCTTTTTTATTTCTATTATTATTTTGAACGTTCAATGTTAATAGCTGTAACGTATATCGCTACTTTAACCTTCCATCTGAATTTCTATTATTACGCAAATTTTGTTAATAATCAGTTAGAGTTTTCCTTCTGAACGACTCGTTAATTTTCCGAATATCCTTATACGTTTTGGCAACACTGACAGTGGGGCAAAGAATAAACATAAACTACGTGTAGTGAAAACGATTTTAGTAAGCGTGATGACAGTGATGGTACAATCGTTAGAAGATGTACTGATATAGATTGTTATGCGATTTAATACCACGAGGGTTTAAATATTGTACTCGTATGTAAGTGCCGTAGCTTATTATTTGTGTTTTCGTAAAGATTCTACAAGTTTGACTTCGCCAAGTGAATCAAAATAACGATAAATGGAATTTTTCGTTAAGTTGCTCGTTCATATGAACCCTTGCCGTTCTTTATTTTGTGTTGTTTGTTCAAATATCAATTTGCTAAACATACCAATCTTAAAAATACCAATTGATATTTGAACAAACAAACTGTGTTGTTTGTTTAAATATCAATTTGCTAAAAATACCAATCTTAAAATATTAATACACCACAGAGTCCATAAGCTGCATCTGCTGGTTCACATGGCCCCATATGTGTTCATTGAGTTCATGTCGGGCGGTCATATATGAACATGATATTCACCCTCGTGATCCTCGATCCAGTACCGGACGATATGGGCCTCATGACACTGCTTATTTTTCTTTTGGAAAATCTGATCTCGGTCTGAAAACTCTGTCAGCGTAAACGGATGAGTCTGATCTGCAGTGATGGACAGATACGCGCTGGCATTCATGGGCCCATCCACAGTTATTAGGGGACCAAGAATGTTCCGGGGAAATATTCCCCGTAGCATTACAATTTCAACACCTACTTGCAATCGTGAGGTAACAGCTCCCTTTACCCGCTACCGTCCATTCACCTGATGCATTAGACATGATTCATCAAAGGAGGCAACTTTCTTCCAATATCTACGTAGAAAAACTTCAGACATTGTGCCTAGTGACGTGTTGAGGGATGCTGTGGTTAAGCATTTACACCGTAAGCCCTGTACGAAGGATGAATCATCTGTCTGTGACTGTGGATACAATCTTCGATGCTCCCTAGTGGTAGACCATGTTCAGCTTTGCTAACATGGCACTGCTACTGTTCCGGACAATACGGCCATGGCGCCTCTCTCTCCGAGTTTTGAGCAGCAGTAGAGCCGTAGAACACCTACTCGACGGTAGTGCATTACAACTGTTTCCAACCACTATCTTAGAACTTTAACTATGGCAGTCCGTGAACAGCCGACAAAGTTCGCCATTTCACTGCTACTTCCACACTTTTCTGTTTTTCCGATGATTGTGTTCTTTTCCAAGAGGGTTTAATCCCGTTAATTTTCCAAATCAACCCCTGTTTGTGCTCCAACTAGTACTGTACGTAACTCAGATAGCACTGCACAAGCTCTTGACCTTCAGACGTGTGCACTACTGTACCGGAGAAACAACCAAAACACCAAATAGAAAGGTTATAAGATTTCCACTTACGGTGTACTTGCAACTACACTGCTCAAAAGAATTTGGAGAAAAATCATGTACGACTGATGTTGTTGAACGCAAAATATTATTTTTGTATAAGATGTAGTGGAATATTCAGTTATATGAGTAAGAAAAAGCACATAAGCAGATTTTTATGCAATATCATAACTTAATACACGCGATGTCCAATATGCATATCTATACCAGAAAAAATGACTTTTGGAAGGTACTAACTATCCTAGTAACCAACTTGCAAAGAAAATATGACCTTCCATTGGTGGTAACTAGCCTAGTTACCATCCGACCAAATAAAAAACTGACTTTTTCGAAGTTGGTAGCTAGCCTATTACCAGTCTATCGGATACACCACACCCTCTTGTCTGACCTTCTTCTAGCCTGCCACTAACTTTCCACGCCGTCGATTCCAACAAATCATCTCGTTGAGACGTCGTTCGGACCGAAGACTTCAAGAAAAGAAATGTCACGATAAAACGCGGCGGAAAAATGGAGTTCCTGGAAATCCTTCGTTTTCATCCCAATCTGTGATTTATGCGTTTTGACATCACAGACGCTAATCGCATAAGGATATGCATGATTTGGCTGTCTATGTTACACTCGATGTATGTTTCCACGTTTTGGTGCTTTTGAGCAGTGTTTTGAGCAAATTAATGACGTTAATTTTTTGATGATTTCTAGCGTGAAATTTCTGAGGTTATTATTTTTTTTATTGGAGGTTTGACGATCACAGTGAGCTGTAAGCAGCCGCCCGTCCCTAATTTAGGGACACTGGTTCCAGGGAAGGGTGAGAGTCAGCGCCGTAAGACAAGCACAGCATCTATGACTCACAGAGATTAGAACCCAGACCCCATCTTGGACGAATGATCAGAAGCCATCGCTTTAACCATTGTCTTGAATATTTTCGTGTACGGTTGAAATGGAAAAATGGAATCATTAAAAAAAATTATCTTTCCTACGAATTTTATTCTAAAAGAAACAGTTTTGTAATAGTTGCTAAAAAGTGGATTTTTGCAAATAATCGTAGAGACAAATGTTTGTTAACAAATTCCAAAGTGCGTGCTTTACGAAAACTATGAACTTCCAAATATTTTAGTGATAATGTGGGTGCCCTTAAGTTTATTTGTATCCACGTTTTCATGATATTGACTAGTATTATTCATATAAAGTCTTAGATCTACTCTTGCCTCTGCTGGAAAAGTTTCTAATTAATGTTAATCACATATTAGAAGGCATAACACCTTATGATGCATACTCTTAAACTAAATAAAAATATGAACGTCGCTCTGATTCATATTTTAAGCTTACTATCTTGCAAACTGCATTACTTCTAATCTTGATTTTATGATTATGGTAGAAACATGATATGATTATAGTAAGAAATAAAATTGGACCGTAATAAGGAACATGTAAACTATATGCAGCACTATTTTCTCTTCAAAACAATAAGCATCATTAAATGGTTCAATGAAAAAACATTTACGTCGTAGTAACCCAGAAATGACTGTTCAAGTCAATATCTGGCATTCCGCATGAAAAATTGCAAAAGCTTGGTTTTTCTTATTCCGTTCCACTGTCTCGCTGCCGTCGTTTTTCAGTAAAACATTATTATCCCTCTGAGAAGCTAGAAAATAATATTTTCCTTTCCTGCTTGCGTAATTCTTTTGTTGTTTTGGTCCTTTCCCCATTTCCTTCTCCACTCGTTTTTCACGAGAGACTGTACTTCGAAGTTCAACTGGCATTTCATTGATTTCTGCTAAAAGTATAAGTCTCTGTTTATTTGGAAAGCTGGGTTAAGTTTTTATGATTCAAAACAGTGAGCGTATTGGACAAGGCACATTATTTCTGTGCCACATTTAAGGTTTCTGAAATCTGTCCGACTATCTTTTGAAAGAAAGTTTAAATTCATGAAAAAATGAAGCGAGATTTCCAGAGAACCGAGCTAAATATTTTGAATAACCTCTGTTTGAAAGTTCAGCAAGGGTCACAAATTGATACAAAAGATATAGACAGTCGTATCAGAATAATATGATCAACCCCGAAAGCAGTGTGTACCCTCCTAGGTGCGTCACAGAGTGCACGTGACAAGGTCGCCCACAGGGAGATATAAGCGGCTGGTATGGACAGATGAGGCATAGTGCGTGACGTGAGCACAACGGGCAGAGGTAGTGATTTTACGGGCATTCAAAAAGGAACAATCATCAGCTACCGCGCCAAGGTTGGAAGCACCTCACAAACAGCAGACTTCGTGGGCTGTTCGCGAGGTTCTGTAGTAAGGTTGCACCAAGAATGGACCGCTGGCACACCGAGTATCTCACGACGTCATAAATGTAGAGCCCTAGAGGCCATCAAACCCAAACGCGACCGTCGCCTCCATCGATTGATAAAGGGCAATCGAAGCGCAACAGTGCAGCAATCGGCCAAGCAAATGAACACTGGGGCTCACTGTACGTGTCCCATATAACAGTAGAGCGAACTCTGTTATGCATGGGTCTCCGGAGTTAACGCTGCGTCAAGGGGCCAATGTTAACCCAGGACCGTCGGCAGTGACGCCAACAGTTCGCATGGGACTACCGTCATTAGACAGTGGAAGAATGGGAAAAGGTTGCCTTCTCCGACAAATCGAGGATTCTACTATACAGAAGTGACGGGCGATGGCAGATACGGCGTCAGACACACGAGAACCAACACCTACACCTAGACACGCTTGTCGGTCAAGTACAGGCCGGCGGTGGGAGTGCGCATATCTGGGGGATATTTTTCTGATATGACCTGGTACCGCTGGTACCACTGGATGGGTCCCTGAACGTCCATGGCTACTTGAACATCCTCGCTGACCACATGCATCCCTTCATGTTGGACGGTTTACCCTGGTGATGACGATGTCTACCAACAAGACAATACGCCGTTCCACATCGCTAAGGAGGTGCGTGACTGCTTCCGGTAACAACCGCGATGTCTCCGTTCTTCCTTGGCCGGCGAAATCGTTCGACCTCAATCCCATAGAGCACTTGTGGGACTATTTGGATCGACAGGTTCGACGTGCCGATCCGCAACCATGTCATTTCCGGGTCCTCCGTACTCTGATGCAGTCCGAATGGGCTCGTGTACCTCGGGCAACCTTCCGGCGCCCCATTGCGTCCATACCACGCAGTCTCGCATCTGTCATCCAGGCCAAGGCTGGTTATTCCCACTATTAAGTAGGTGGTGATATTATTCTGATACGACTGTGTATAACGTAGGTGTTAAAATTATGCTATGTTTACTAGTTGGTTAGGAGAATTTTATTCCCGTAAACTGTATCTGTCTAAGTTACTTCATCTGACAGAATGAAGCAAAAAACTTAACGTTAATATTGATACCAATGCGCAGATGTATGATAAATTTATTATTTGTATATTGGCATTTCGCAGACGTTCTGTATACTGATCATAACCTATCTATATGTTGATAGTTAACTGCCTGCATGATGGAATGCTTTGTCTTTCCCTTAAGCACGAAATTACAGAGAAGGTTAATTTCTGCCTAAGAAGTTAGTTTCAATTTCGTATTTCAAAATATTTTTTTGGTAATGCAAATGGTGCTGCAAAAGAGCGGCGAGAGCTTAAACTTAAAGGAGACTCGATATGTTGAACTGGAGATGCGTGAAATCTGATGAAACTACTATCCCGTTTCCCATCCCACCTTCTCGTGGTAAGAAATGTGAGCTCTCTTAGGTGCAAAGAGACGGCACTAAAACATCTGGCCGACTGTTTAGGAAAAACGTTTGATGAAGCAACTCATGCTGCCCAGACTTTTGAGAGCTTAATACACTGCTGGCCACCCAAAATGCAACACCAAGAAGGAAGCATCCGATTGGCCTAAAATTCGCAGCGTGTGTAGCTCGCTAGAGGACATGCAAACGATTAGCATTGCAGGGCATATGCAAATCATATGCGCCCGGACCGCCACCGCGAAGCACTATAAGAAGTGTGCACAAAAGGCGGGGTGTAAGTAGAGGAAGTGTGTTGTGCTGCCGGACCTGTGCGTGGGAAGCTTTCTGATACCTCGTCGCAGAATACGGCACTCATTCCAGCACGTTTCGGAGTTCGACAGGTGACGAATAGTGGTTTATCGCGACAGCGGTTTATCGTACCGAGACATCAGCGCCCGTGTGGGACGACATCTAGCCACAAAGAGGCAAGTATGGATTCGGTGGGTGCAGGAGGGACGGACGGACTGACGTGAGTGATTGCCGCAGACGCAGCACACCACCGAACGATAGGACTGGCATGTTGTGAGGCGGGCATTGACGGCTCGCACCGCCACATCACAAACGTTATCGCAGAAATTAGGGTGTGTTGCGCAACAACCTGTGTCAGCACGTACCTTTCGACGTCGTCAGCAGGAGCGGGGACTTGTCTCACGGCGCCCATTGGTCCGATTACCATTGACGTTACACCACCGGAGAGTGCGGCGGCAGTGGGCCGTTGAACGCTGCACCTAGACTACGGAATGGCACGGCATTGTCTTCTCCGACGAATCCCAGTTCTGCCTGCAAAACCACGATGGTCGGATCCGCGTGTGGCGGCACCGCGGCGAGAGACTGTATGACGCCTGCATTATGCATCACCATACTGATCAGTCGCCTGGCGTTATGTTTTGGGGCGCAATTGGATATGACACCCTCACCTCTCTGGTACGCATCGCCGGTACATTCAACAGCCACCGCTACATCTCCGACGTTTTGGAGCCTGTAGTCCTCCCTTACCTGCATGACCTGCCAGCGGCCACGTTTCAACAGGACAATGCGCGCTCGCACGTGGCACACATGGTGCAACAATTCTTCACGGCCCACCAGGTGTCACTGCTGCCGTGGCCGGCCTGTTCTCCCGATACGTTGCCCATCGACCACGTCTGGTCGCTAATCGGCAACCGAGCGGCCCGGCAAGCACCACCCGTGGCTACGCCTGATGAATTGTAGCAACGTGTGGAAGCAGCCTGGACCGACATACCGCAAGCCCACATCCAAAGCTTCTTTCGTTCGATGCCGCGGCGTGTAGCGGCCGTTATTGCCAGCCATGGGGGCCATACGAACTTTTGAAATCTGCGTGTTCCGCAAGTCGCACGGGGCTGTAAGCTCAATCGTTTCATCTGTGCATCTGTTGTTATGTGTCCAGTAAATCTGGCTTTGCTACCTCGTGTCCTTCTTGGTGTTGCATTTTGGGTGGCCAGCAGTGTATTACTTTAAGCCAAACAATATATCTAACAGTCTCTTATGGATACGAGGCTAAACTCTGTCGTAAGCAGCTTTTCACCCGCTTGAGGAAAGAGTGGATGGCGTCATTTACTTTCTTGCACGCTTTCAATGCTTACGAAGGACATATCTAAAAGGGCAAATTCGCTTATGGGAAAAGAGCCCTGACAAAATTTCCAGACAAATGTTGAGAGATTGTCGTGGTTTCTTAAATGTAAGTACAGGAAATTTATGGAACAGATGTAGTATTGTTTGTTTGTGAGTTTAACGACTACCGTGAACAACTCGCTATCCTATAGGCAGTCGCTTGTCCTTAATTTAGATTCACTAGTCCCAGGGAAGGGAGAGAAGCAGTGCCATAAGATAAG
The DNA here is from genome assembly GCA_039090855.1 of Macrothele yani. NCBI lineage: Eukaryota > Metazoa > Arthropoda > Arachnida > Araneae > Macrothelidae > Macrothele > Macrothele yani. Next base: position 74,514,640 of record CM077002.1, on the reverse strand, counting down.
CTCAACATCCATGCCTCACCAGGATTCGAACCTTGACTCATCCCGGATGAAAGGTGAAAAGCCAGCGCTTAGACCACAGTACCACTGGGGCGATGTACCTTTAACCAATGAATTAGAAAAATTCAAACGTAGATCAAGTATGTGTCAAGGAAAATTGTTTCGGTGATCAGGTTTTGCTGTAATGTTCTCTAGTGTAAAGAAAGGTCAAGCATTAGATTATAAAATGGCTTCCGTGTTTTTTAAGTAGAAATGTGAAGAGAAGCGCAGGGTTTGAGCTGTTTTGATACTGGACAGCATGGTCTTGAAAGTTGTGGTAATCTATAATTCAGTGAGGCTTTCTAGTTATAAAGAAGTGGATTCCTCTTTCTGATTATTTAAATATAACTATACGGTAGAAGTCAAAGGTGTAACAATCGTATGACTGTGTGCTGTTTTTTGCCTCACAGAAAACACACTACATACTTCATGAGCACTCTACCCCTGAATGTCGGTTATGCAATGACGTATCGCTACAAAACGTATGGCACAAATAACAGATATGTATGGACAGTATCTTAAGCTTCTATCAGCTGTTCAGAAAGGCAAGTCTAATTTCTTTCAATGAAACGATGTTGCCTATTCATTTTTAAACACAACAAAAATTTTACGCGTATTGTGTCAAAAAGAAATTGATCAATGATACAGAAGCAATATCTAAGATTTTTCAAGACAAAACTAATCGTATGCAGAAAAATTATGCTGATGATTGTGCTATAAAATTATATATTCCTCTCTATCTCTACATAAGTATGGTTCAGGTTTTTGTTAGGATTGTTTTTAGGGTTTTAGGTTGTGACAGGGTTGTTTTTAGCTATCCGTTTCATAACAAAAGTATGTTGACAGCACTCATCTGGGAAGATTCATCTTTTGGTAGTATATAAAAAATCTCAGCGGCAGGGCACTTGCTGGAGATCACCACCAAGTCCATTTGTTTAGCCAGCCAAAGGGAATAGTAAATGTGAAACACTTGGAGCTTATAATTTTTAGTAGTGTATATAAACAAAAATATCTCAGCCTCAGGGCACCAGTTGCTGGAAATCACCAAGTCTATTTGTTTAGCCAGCCAAAGAAAATGGTAAATGTGAAACACTTGGAGCATATCCAATTTTAGTGATTAAAGTAAGACTATGCCCGGCCAAAAATCAAGAGCCTAAAGGGAAGTTGCTTATTTGCATGACCCTGTTTGAGATATGCATTCATTGTTAAATGAGCTGACAACGGAAATTGCCGTTCTTTTACTATGCTTTGCGCTGATTTTTCGCAATTCTGAAAACTTAACCATAAAAATGCGTGAAACGTAAATCAGGAAAAAAAAATCATTTGCAAGGGAACATTCTCGAGCTTCAACAGCTCTGGAGATTAAACCGATTTTGTAAAGTGAATAACTCTGGTTCTCGGAGTGTATTGTGCAGATGGTAAATGCACATACGGTCGTATGTGACGAAGAACTCATTGCCGCCCCGGTGGCGCAGTGGTCTAAGCGATAGCCTCTGATCATTCGTCCGAAAGGGGTCCAGGTTCGAATCCCGTCGGGGTTTGTCTTACGGCACTGGCACTTTCCCTTCCCTGGAACCAGTGACCCTAAATTATTGACGGGTGACTGCTTATAGCCCATTGAGTTTCTCACGGTGGTCGTTAAACCTCCAATCCAAAAAAAAAAAAAAAAAAAAAAAGGCGAAGAACTCATTCTTCTATGAAACTGATTTAAGAGAAAACCAACTAAAGTTGATCAATTTAAGAATATCAACGATCAGGTTTTTTCTTCTCGAGCTATCAAAGAAAATTTTACGATGAAGAATCCGAGTCTGTCGTATGCACGATTGAATAGTTCAAAACTTGCATTTAAAAAATGATATTTATTTACAAGTTAAAATCAGCTACACTAGCAAGCACTTTCGAGGCTACTTTAGCCTCATCATCGGGCCCAATTGCGCGAAAGAATGGTTACAGGCATTTGCATTTATATACAATCATGAAATAACAAATGGTGTTGCCAAACTGGAAATGGCATGTTACAAATAATTATATGTAAATTCATCTCGCGTATCTGGAGATTCAACTGGTGAAGCATTTAGCTGGTTCAGCAGCAGAATCCATGGGCGAGGTATAACTAAAGGCAAATCGTCATTGCAACACCTGGAGGCAAACCGTGTAATACACAAACTTTCAGCAAGCAACAAAGAATGTTTATCAGGTGCAGAGGCAATCAAATCAGTGTGGTACGACTCCAGTCTGGGTAATCTTGACCATGCGCCACTGTGCGGGCTAAGACAGAAGAGGTAGAGCCAACATGAACTGCATATTTGTGCTTTGCCACCCGTACTTGCACTGAACGTAGGGTAGAGCCTATAAAGGAGGTGTGTTCAGAATCCAGTGAATAAGAAACACCAGATCTATGTAGTTGGTGAATCTTGCCACGGTCCTTGCGCAGCAATGAATAAATTGAAGGTGCGTATTCCAAAAGAAATATGGAACCCAGCGCAAGCATTCCCAAGAATGTTGACAATGGTTGGGTTGTAGTCAGTCGTACCCACATATCGTACAGTTTGCGACTCCCGTTTCAATGATGTGAATTGAAGACGATTCATCCTTCTTTCCAGGCGGGATATGTCGTCGTGAGAGTAGCCAAACGTGGAAGCAACTGTCAAAATCCTCTGAAATTCTGCTCGTTGTAAAGAGGGGTTTGAAGAATGGGAATAGGAGCGTTTCAGTAAAAATCTAAACGCAGCTAGCTTATGGCTCCATGGGTGTGAAGAGTCCCGAGGAATAAGTACAGGACACGCAGAAGGCTTCCTGTACACGGAATATTGTAAACCTGTAGAACTATGTGAAATAATGAAATCCAAAAAAAGTAGGGAGCCTTGTTGTTACAACTCAATGGTTAATTTAATCGTAGGATACTGTGAGAATAAAAAACCTGTAAAGGAATGAAGTTGTTCAGCAGAAAAGGACCAAAATAACCAGAGTCATCTACATAGCGGATGTACAGAAGGGGTTTGAAAGGAAAAACTGAAAGAACGGTATTTTTTAATTCCTGTAAGAGAAATTCTGAAAGAACAGCAGACAGGGGCGAGCCCATAGGTGTTCCCCCTGCTGTTGGTAGATGACATTATTAAATTTGAAAAAAGAGCGTGAGGGCACAAGCTGTAAAGCTGACATTATGGCCTCTACTTCGAGAGGGGAAAAGCCAGGGTAAGTGGAAAGTTTCCTCTCGATAATGCTATGAATGGTAGGGATGGGCACATTTGGAAATAAAGACTCCACATCCATTTTGCACGAAGTCTTTTATTACTCAAAGAAAAGTTTCATGTGTTTTAAAGGAAATTCGAGGTAGAAGTTTAAAATGTCATCAGCTTATAAAGAAGGAGCGTCATATTGCATAAGAAATCAAATATCCCGAGAAAGATACCGGAATGTACGTGAATACAGAGCTGAACTGACCTCGAAGAATGGGCCCAAAGAAGGAGAAAACATCAACTGGAAAAATTTACGCTTCGATTTAACATTACTGACTCCGACTTTATTTTGAAATAGCTTCGGTTTAGGGTGGCGGTAAACTCCCATACTTTCTTCTGCTGCTAAGAAAGCTGCCGCACAACGGAAAACTTACACACCAGTAGACTGCTACGCCTTCTCATACAAGGAGACGTACACAAATTTCGTTTCGTGAGGACTGCTGAGATGAGAGAGATAGTTTTCCTAGTGGAACAAAGCAAAATGTATGTGTTTTCCTGGTGATGTAAATGCATAAGTAAGAACCTAATGGCACAAAATGTATGTAAACACTTTCCGACTCAATAAATACTGAGAGTTGTGATCTTAATATTTGGCATGAGATGGCATGCAATAAAAGCTAATTAAAAGAGACTCATTGAATGGTTGCCAGAAACCCGCCACATAGGAAAACTGCCACACGTCTTTCAGCAACTTAGAAAACTGCCACACGTCTTTCAGCAACTTAGAAAACTGCCACACGTCTTTCGGCAACTTAGAAAACTGCCACACATCGGAAAACTGCAACACAGGAAAACTGCCACATGTTTTTCATTAAGGGGCCGGGCACAAATTGCTGTTCCTCTGAGGAACACTTTGAACATGTGGCAGTTTTCCGGTGGGGTAGTTTTCCAGGAGTCTGATTTATGTGTGGCAGTTTTCCAAGGTGCCTAACGGCGGAAAGAAGCTCTTTCGTTTGTCTGCATTTTTATGCCGGTTCATACTTAGGACGACAGGCCACAAAATTTCAACGGGGGCGGGGGCTATAAAGATTGCCGTTTCTTGCCCTAATTTAAGAATTGACTTGGGAACTGCAAAAAATTTCGAGAAAACGTATTATGTAAGCCACGCGAGAACTGTACTTTAATTTGAAGAAATGAATTGCAGTGACTTAGCACATCAATTCTTAAAACTACAGTGTGTAACAACAGAATCACAGCATGACTCATGCTGTGTTCAGAAAAGGACGAAAAGCTGTGATTTTTTTAAAAACACTACAATTTTGCTTAGGCACTAAATGTTTATGTTACATGTCATGTTTGTAATATTTTCTTTTATTTAATAAATGCATAGGCCCCACGTTTTAGCCTTTTAAACAGCTCTTAATCCGCCGATTTCATATTCATAAAGTTTACGTATCAAATCAAATCAACAGCATTGCGCTTTTACTCAGGCACTAAATACTAATTCATACCCTACGCCTAGGCCCTTTTAACAGTCTTTATTCTACCAATGTCGTATTCACAAGGTTTACACTTCAAATCGAGTTAATAATATTGCGTTTTTACTTAGGCACTAAACATTAAATCACAGGCCCTAGGCCTAGGCCTTTTAAATCCTTTTTATTCCATCAATATCATACTGACAACGTTTACACATCAAGTCAATTTAATAGCATCGCGCTTTTACTTAGGCACTAATTATTAATTCACAGGCCCTAGGAATGGGCTTTATTAGAAAATTTTAATAAACGCGGGAACTTGTGTTGATATATAAACATTATGAACATTACATAGAATAAAAACTGGTAAAAGGGCCTAGACCTAGGGCATATGAATTAATATTGCGTGTCTAAGTAAAAGCGCAATATTATTAACTTGATTTGCCGTGTAAACGCTGTGAATATGAAATTGGTAAATTGGTAGAATAAAAACTGTTAAAACGGCTTAGGCCTAGAGTCTGTGAATTAATACTTAGTGCTAAAGTAAAAGCGCAATTTAACTAACTTGATTTGATAAACTGTGAATATGACATGGTAGAATAAAAATTATTAAAAAGGCCTGGGCCTAGGGCCAATGAATTATTGTTTATAGCCAAAGTGAAAGCACATTACTATTAACTTAACTTGATATGTAAGCTTTGTGAATATGACATTGGTAGAATAAAAACTGATAAAAGGGACTATTCCTAGAGCCTGTGAATTAATATTTCGTGCCTAAGCAAAAGCGCAATATTATTAACTTGATTCGTTGTGTAAACCTTGTTAATATGACATTGGTAGAATAAAAACTCTTAAAAGGGCCTTGGCCTAGGGCCTATTAATTAGTATTTGGTGCCTGAGTATAGGCGCAATGCTGTTGACTTGACTTAATACGTAAACTTATGAATATGAAGTCCGCGGATGCTGTTAAAAAGATTGCATGAAAGAATTGCCACGGAAGAAACGCCCACGGAAAATATGCCCACAGAAGAAATGCTGACGGGAAAAATATGTGATCGACTGATAAGTTTACATGTCTGTTATAAACGGTGTTCGGACAACTGGTCACAGACTGCTGACCAAAAAACCGTTAGGGGTCATATAAAAATTGCGGTTTATTGGCCACCTCACCTACATAACGCGAATATGGGAATTACGGAATGAAAACTTTTAGAAGGGCCTAAACGTTAGTCCTAATATTATTTTCTGCCTGAGTAATACCGCAATATTAATAATTTCATGTGTAAAACATTTTCTGCAAATCTTACAAATACGAGAGGAATCTTACAAATATGGATTGCACTGATGGACTGTAGAGGTTGTATGGTGTTGGCCTGAAAGCCGTGGTAGTCTTATGCAACATTTATTTAAAAACATACTAATGATTCACCGTTGTCTTCAAGCCAACTGCTATACGATATTTTTCTAGAAACTACAAATAAAAAGATTCTCTGCGAGTATGTGCAAACCCAGGAAACTTGTCGGGGGAGAGGGGGTGCTTAAAACCTAAAATATGAAATATAAAGATTTTCTGGTCTGATCGGGAGATTTTCCGCGTTTACAACCTACAACTCGTCCAATTATCTGAAAGTATCTGCTGCCTCAGGAAACTAGTCGGGGGGGGATACCAAAAGTGTAAAATATGAACATTTTCTCGTCCGATCGGGAGATTCTCAGCAATTAGCAGATACAACTCGACACATTATCTGAAGGCATGTGAATGATGAAAATCTCTGGGTCGGAAGAGAAATTCTTCATATTCTACACTTTTGGTACCCCCCCCTTCCCGACCCTCCCCGACAGGTTTGCTCAGTAGGTTCATGCCCTGAGATAATGTCTCCAGTTGTAGTTTGTAAAAGCTGAAAATCTCCCGATCGGACAAGAAATTCTATATATTTCACAATTATCATATAACCCCACCCTCCCCTGGTTTGCTGAGTAGGCACGTGCACAGGCCTGGAGATTTCTTAGCCCTTCGTCTGCGTAGAGACTTCCCCCACAATGAAGAGAACGTTTATCACAGAGCGATCTTACTTTTCCTTTCACGAAGGAATGCGTGATGTACATAAAACCATCATAAGCAACAGATTGTCCGCCTTTCTGATTCACCGCAATTTCCATTTCTTAAAGAACAGTGCATAAAGTAGAAAAAAAAATCAGAATACAGTAGCTGGTGAACAAAACAAGCATATGCTGAGAAGGATTGCTAATACACTGCAGTGAGGGAAATGTATATTATACCAGTGAGAATGAGTGTTAATGCGTATTTTTTCTCTTTACACTGGGAAGAAAAGAAGTATGCCAGTAACTTGATACTCCTCACGGGGAAGACACACCCTAACCGCTGGCCAACCGATAAATTTAGATGACATATATGGCTTGTTACTTCAGCCCTGTTGTTACTTGGGGTGTTCGCTCGCAGGTCTCCCAGGTGCAAAGCACCACTTTGACGAAAGGCAGATGTCTCTGCTCTTCCCCCGCTCTCGCTGTAGAAAAGAGACAGAGGGGAAAGAAAGCACATTACGCAAAGTTATATCTGTACATTGCGGCTTTTACGAAAATCGCTTTTACAATTAAATGCATTATACTTTACAAGTATTTATAAATAAAATAATCTGACTTTTAATGATTTCCCTTTTAATTGATATAGTTAAATAATAAACATGCATAGTTTTATAAAAATTAAGACCTTACTTTAAAAAATAAGAATAGTCACAAATTTATTACAGTAAAGCCGAACTGGATTTTTTAAGAAAGTAGCTACTCTACAGTAGGATGTTGAAAGTTAACAATCTTATTTGGCTCTTCACTAGGCCACCCGCGGCCCTTAAGTCATAAGTCCTATACCTTGGCCTATTTAACAGTTTTTATTCTAACGATGTTATATTCATAACGTTTACGTATCACATCAAATTATTAATATTGCGGTATTATTCAGGCAGAAAATAATATTAGGACTAACGTTTAGGCCCTTCTAAAAGTTTTCATTCCGGCATCCCATATTCGTAAAATTTACATAACAAGTATTGTCAATAATCAAACAAAAGTCATCGCTCTTTCCACGTTTATAAGTGAGTCACGGAAAAATTCTCAGTGGCCGCCACCAGGAATCGAACTCAGGGTCTTCCAGTTACGCGCCGGATGTGCTTCCACTGCACCACAGCTATTCCTATTCCACGTCAAATGTCTGTATTAATTGTCAATAATATAGCGCTTCTACTTATGCACCATACATTCAATCCATACATTAATTAATAGGCCGTAGGCCTAAGCCTATTCAACACTTTTTTCTTCGCCTGTGAATTAATTAAGTAAAAGAAAAATATGGCAAACTTGACATGTTATGTAAATATTTAGTACCTATGTAAAAGTGCAGCGTTATTAAAAAAATCCCACCTTAGGGTCCTTTTCCGAACATACTTGAATTATGCTGTAATTCTCGCTTGGCTTACATAGAACGTTTTCTCGAAATTTGTTTGGAGTTCCCAATTCATTTCTCAATGTAGGCCAAAAATCGATAATACTTACAACCACTCCCCCCACCCCACCCCCACACCCTTGAACTTTTGTGGCCAGTTGTCCGGTGGCCAATTCTCCTACACCCATTTTCGTTATGTAGGTGAGGTGGCCAAGAAACCGCAATTTTTATATGACCCCTAACGGTTTTTTGGCCAGCAGTCTGTGACCAGTTGTCCGAAAACCGTTTATAACAGACATATAAACTTATCAGTCGATCACATACTTTTCCCGTCAGCATCTCTTCTGTGGGCATATTTTCCGTGGGCGTTTTTTCCTATTTTCGAAAAGTGGGCGTTTCTTCCGTGGGCGTTTTTTCCGTGGGCATTCTTTCCTCATACCGTTAAAAAGACTAAAATGTATGGCCTATGAATTAATTGAGTAAAAGAAAAATATTACAAACTTGACATGTAATGTAAATATTTTGTGCCTAAGTAAAATTGTAGCATTTAAAAAAAAAATCCCAGCTTTTCGTCCTTTTCTGAACACAGCATGAGTCATGCTGTAATTCCGTTCTTTCATCGAATTCTGTAGTTTTAAGAAATGTACTGAGCCACGGCAATTTATTTCTTCAAATTAAAGTATAGTTCTCGCTTGACTTACATAGAACGTTTTCTCGAAATTTGTAAATTTGTTTGGAGTTCCCAATTCAATTCTCAAAATAGGCCAAGAAACGGCAATCTTTATACCTCTGCCTCCCCCCCCAAAAATAGGCCAAGAAACGGCAATCTTTATTACCCCCCCCCCCGGTTGGCCAGTTGCCCTAAGTATGAACCGGCATGAAAATTCCTACAAACATAAGAGCTCTTTCCCGTTGTTAGGCACCTTGGAGAACTGCCACACATAATTCGGAAACTTGGAAAACTGCCACACATTCAAAGTGTTCCTTGGAGGAACAGCAGTTTGTGCCCGACCCCTTAATGAAAACTATGTGGAAGTTTTCCAAGTTGCTGAATGATATGTTGCAGTTTTCTAAGTTGCTGAAAGATGTGTGGCTGTTTACAGTGAATCTCAACGAATCGGTCTTCAGATGCTGACAAAGCACCTAGGCTGCGGGACTTCTAAGAGGCCTGCAGCCTAGATGCCGAAGTTAAAAACCTTGTGTCATTATGGTCTTCCATACGTAATATTGAGTTTAGGACATTTGGGCACCGGACTTTTGGGCACCGGACATTTGGGCACCCGGACATTTGGGCACAAGTCTTGAGGGGCCGTACAAAAATTGCCGTTTTTTTTCGCTGTGAGGGCAATTGAATGAAGAAAACGTTTCCAGTAAGACAAACGACAATTAGGTGTCCAAGGGGGAAAGAGCCCCCCACATAAAATGTCCGTAATTTCGTATTTTCTTATTTACGATATTTTTCTATAAACTATACCTAAACAAATTCTCTGCTAGTATGAGGAAACCCAGGACTCTTGTCGAGTGTGTGTGTGTGTGGAGGGGGGGGGGGGGGCTTAAAACCTAAAATATGAAATATAAAAAATTTCTGGTCCGATCGGGAGATTTTCAGCGATATTTTTCTATAAACTATAACGAAACAAATTCTCTGCGAGTATGACGAAACCCAGGACTCTTGTCGAGTGTGTGTGTGGGGGATGGGGCTTAAAACCTAAAATATGAAATATAAAAAATTTCTGGTCCGATCGGGAGATTTTCAGCGATATTTTTCTATAAACTATAACGAAACAAATTCTCTGCGAGTATGACGAAACCCAGGACTCTTGTCGAGTGTGTGTGTGGGGGGGGGGGGGCTTAAAACCTAAAATACGAAATATAAAAAAAATGTATGGTCCGATGGTGAGATTTTCAGCGATGTTTTTCTATAAACTATAACGAAACAAATTCTCTGCGAGTATGACGAAACCCAGGACTCTTGTCGAGTGTGGGGGGGGCTTAAAACCTAAAATATGAAATATAAAAAATGTATGGTCCGATGGTGAGATTTTCAGCGATGTTTTTCTATAAACTATAACGAAACAAATTATCTGCGAGTATGACGAAACCCAGGACTCTTGTCGAGTGTGGGGGGAGGGGGCTTAAAACCTAAAATAAGAAATATAAAAAATGTATGGTCCGATGGTGAGATTTTCACCGATGTTTTTCTATAAACTATAACGAAACAAATTCTCTGCGAGTATGACGAAACCCGGCCAGGACTCTTGTCGAGTGGGGGGGATTAAAACCTAAAATATGAAATATAAAAAATTTCTCGTCCGATCGGGAGATTTTCAGCGATATTTTTCTATAAACTATAACTAAACAAATTCTCTGCGAGTACGAGGAAACCCAGGACTCTTGTCGAGTGTGTGTGTGGAGGGCGGGGGGGCTTAAAACCTAAAATATGAAATATAATAAAATTGTGGTCCGATCGGGAGATTTTCAGCCATTACAAGCTGCAAGTCATCGAATTGTCTGAGGACATCTGCTGCCTCGGGAAACTAGGGGGGGGGGGGTACCAAAAGCGTATAATATCAAGATTTCTTATTAATCTTCCGATCGGGAGATCTTCAGCATTTACAAGCTGCAACTCGACAAATTTTCTTAGCGCATGTGCACTCTCTGGAAACCTGTCGGCGATGGGGGGGGGGTAATACCAAAAGTGTAAAATATGAAAAATTCCTCCTCCCATCGGGAGATTTTTGGCATTTACAAGCTACAACTCGACACATTATTTGAAGGCATGTGCCAACTCAGCAATCGTGTGTATGCGAGGGGGAGGGGATATCAAAAGTGTAAAATATGAAGACTTTCTCGTCCGATCGGGAGATTTTCAGTATTTACACGCTGCAGCTCGACAAATTTTCTGTACTGAGCGTATGTGCCTACGCAGCAAACCCGTCCGGGGGCGGGGTGGGGGGTAATTTCAAAAGTGTAAAATGTGAAGAATTTCTCGTCCGATCGGCAGATTTTCGGCATTTACAACTGGACACATTATTTGAGGGCATGTGCCTACTCAGGAAACCTATCGGGTGAGGGGGGGGGGTTCGGATCGGACGAGAAATTATTCATATTTTACACTTTTGAAATTACCCCCCCCCCGGACGGGATAATTTCGTCGTCCTGGATCGGGATTACATAGCTCATAATAATGAATATGGATTACATCATATTCATGATTACATAGCACCAAGGGCGCCCATGGGGAGAGCCTCCCCCTCGCCTGTAACATAGCCAAATTATTGATAAATTTAAAATACTAAAATAGACGAAACTTTTCTTTAAATGTTTGACAGCCTTGAAGGAGGTAAGGGTTTTTCTTACCCCTTCCCCCAAGTACTCATACGGGTGCCACTGCATGGCACATTTCTTAGGTTTCAACGGAAGAAAACAATTACACCAGAACTCATACTATGCTCGGAAAAGGACGACAAGGAGAAATTTTTTTATAACGTCTCACTTTTACTTAGGCACTAAATATTTACATAACATGTCAAGTTATTAATATTTCTCTTTTACTTAATTAGACACTAAATTACTATGCCTCATTCGTAGGCCCTTTTGTCAGCCTTTATTTCTACCGATGTCATATTCATAACGTTTACGTATCAACTCAAGGTAATAATATTGCGCTTTCACTTAAGCACGAAATATTAATTCATAGACCCTACCTAGGCATTTTTAACAGTTTTTGTTCTATCGATGTCACATTTATAACAATTACGTATCAACTCAAGTTAATAATATTCCGCTTTTACTTAAACACTAAATATTATTTCATAGGCCCTAGGCCTAGGCCTTTTTAACAGCTTTTGTTCTATCGATGTCACATTCATAACAGCCAAGCGAGAATTACAGCATAATTCATGTATGTTCGGAAAAGGACCCTAAGGTGGGATTTTTTAATAACGCTGCACTTTTACGTAGGTACTAAATATTTACATAACATGTCAAGTTTGCAATATTTTTCTTTTACTTAATTAATTCACAGGCGAAGAAAAAGTGTTGAATAGGCTTAGGCCTACGGCCTATTAATTAATGTATGGATTGAATGTATGGTGCATAAGTAGAAGCGCAATATTATTGACAATTAATACAGACATTTGACGTGGAATAGGAATAGCTGTGGTGCAGTGGAAGCATATCCGGCGCGTAACTGGAGGACCCTGAGTTCGATTCCTGGTGGCGGCCACTGAGAATTTTTCCGTGACTCACTTATAAACGTGGAAAGAGCGATGACTTCTGTTTGATTATTGACAATACTTGTTATGTAAATTTTACGAATATGGGAATGACGGAACGAAAACTTTTAGAAGGGCCTAAACGTTAGTTCTAATATTATTTTCTGCCTGAGTAATACCGCAATATTAATAATTTGATGTGTTACGTAAACGTTATGAATATAACATCGTTAGAATAAAAACTGTTAAATAGGCCAAGGCCTAGGACTTATGACTTAAGGGCCGCGGGTGGCCTAGTGAAGAACCAAATAAGATTGTTAACTTTCAACTTCCTACTGTAGAGTAGCTACTTTCTTAAAAAATTCCAGTTCGGCTTTACTGTAATAAATTTGTGACTATTTTTTTTTAAAAGTAAGGTCTTAAATTTAATAAAACTATGCATGTTTGTTATTTAACTATATCAATTAAAAGGGAAATAATTAAAAGTCAGATTATTTTATTTATAAATACTTGTAAAGTATAATGCATTTAATTGTAAAAGCGATTTTCGTAAAAGGCGCAATGTACAGATATAACTTTGTGTAATGTGCTTTCTTTCTACTCTTGTCTCTTTTGTGTACGGCGAGCGGAAGGGGGGTGGGCATCTGTCTTTCGTCAAAGTGGTGCTTTGCAGCTGCAGCTGGAACGTTTGCTAGCGACCGCACCCCAAATAACAAGCGATATATTTCATTTAAATTTATCGGTTGGCCACCGGTCAGGGTGTGTCTTCCCCGTGAGTAGTATAATCTCAAGTTGCAGACATACTTCTTTTCTTCCCAGTGTAAAGAAAAAAATACGCACTCATAGCTTCCTGAAAGTTTTCCAAAGGACAACTAAAACAGTTAATTTCTACATGACGGGTGTAGGAGAACTGGCCACAAAAATTTTAAAAGGCCGTATAAAAATAACGTTTTTGACCGCTTCGTGCCGACGACCCCCAGAGGTTGGTAATCAGAGTCACATAAAGTTTCCGTAATTTCGTCTTTTCTTAATTGCGATAATTAATGTAATTCTTTATAAGAAATGTTTATGATCTACATCTCAGCAAAAGATTTAAGGGTTTTCAAACTACAAGTCTGCAAATTATCTGAGCGCATGTGCTGACTCAGGAAACCTGTCGGGGGGGGGGGGGGTAATATCAAAACTGTAAGATTTGAAAAATGTATCGTCACATCGGGAGATTTTCAGCATTTACGAGCTACAGCTGGACAGATTATTTGAGGGCACGTGCCTACTCAGCAAACCTGGGGGGTGGGGTGGGGTGGGGGTTATATGATAATTGTGAATTATATAGAATTTCTTGTCCGACCCGGAGATTTTCATCATTCACATGCCTTCAGATAATGTGTCGAGTTGTAGCTGCTAATTGCCGAGAATCTCCCGATCGGACGAGAAATTGTTCATATTTTACACTTTTGGTATTACCCCCCCCCCCCCCTCTTCGCCGACAGGTTTCCAGAGAGTGACATGCGCTAAGAAAATTTGTCGAGTTGCAGTTTCTAAATGCTGAAGATCTCCAGATGGGAAGAGAAATTCTTGATATTTTACGATTTTGGTATTACCTCCCCCCCCCCCCACCCCGACTAGTTTCCTGAGGCAGCAGATACCCTCAGATAGTTCGACGTGTTGTAGCTTGTAAACGCTGGAAATCTCCCGATCGGACCAGAAATGCTTTATATTTCATATTTTAGATTTTAAGCACCCCCTCCCCAGACAAATTCCCTGGGTTTGCACATACTCGCAGAGAATTTTTTTATTTGTAGTTTCTAGAAAAATATCGTATAGCAGTTGGCTTGAAGACAACGGTGAATCATTACTATGTTTTTAAATAAATGTTGCATAAGACTACCACGGCTTTCAGGCCAACACCATACAACCTGTACAGTCCATCAGTGCAATCCGAACTTTCCTCTCGTATTTGTAAGGTTTGCAGAAAATATTTTACTCATCAAATTATTAATATTGCGGTATTACTCAGGCAGAAAATAATATTGGGACTAATGTTTAAGCCCTTCTAAAAGTTTTCATTCCGTCATTCCCATATTCGCGTTATGCGTTATGTAGGTGAGGTGGCCAAGAAACTGCAATTTTTATATGACCCCTAACGGTTTTTTGGCCAGCAGTCTGTGACCAGTTGTCCGAACACCGTTTATAACAGACATATAAACTTATCAGTCGATCACATATTTTTCCCGTGAGCATTTTGTCTGTGGGCGATTTTTCCGTGGGCGTTTTTTCCTACTTTCGAAAAGTGGGCGTTTTTTCCGTGGGCGTTTTTTCCGTGGGCGTTTTTTCCGTGAGCGTTTTTTCCGTGGGCATTCTTTCATGCAATCCTGAGTGATTAGGCACGTGCCCTCAAATAATCTGTCGAGTTGTAGCTTGTAAATGCTGAAACTCTCCTGATTGGACGATACATTTTTAAAATTTTACAGTTTTGGTATTAACGCCCACCCCCCGACAGGTTTGCCCAGTAGGTTCATGCCCTGAGACAATGTCTCCAGTTGTAGTTTGTAAATGCTGAAAATCCCCGATCGGACAAGAAATTCTTTATATTTCACACGTTTTAGTATTACCCCCCCCCCCGGACAGGTGTGCTCAGTAGGTTTACGCCCTGAGATAATGTCTCCAGTTGTAGTTTGTAAATGCTGAAAATCTCCCGATCGAACGAGAAATTTTTTATATTTCACACGTTTTAGTATTACCCCCCCCCCCCCCGATAGGTGTGCTCAGTAGGTTTACACCCTGAGATAATGTCTCCAGTTGTAGTTTGTAAATGCTGAAAATCTCCCGATCGGACGAGAAATTTTTTATATTTCATACTTTTTAGTATTACCCCCCCCCCCCCCCGATAGGTGTGCTCAGTAGGTTTACGCACTGAGATAATGTCTCTAGTTGTAGTTTGTAAATGCTGAAAATCTCCCGATCGGACGAGAAATTGTTCATATTTTACACTTTTGATATATATCCCCCCCTCCCCCCCCGACAGGTTTGCTGAGTAGTCTCGTGACCGTAAATATTTAGTGCCTAAGTAACTTACGGCGAACATTTTCTCGGTCAATCTCTTACCATTGGGCCAAGAATCGGCAATCGTTATACGGCCCCTTAAACATTTGTGCCCAAATGTCTGGGTGCCCAAATGTCCGGTGCCCAAATGTCCGGTGCCCAAATGTCCGCCCAGTCTCTCAGACAGAAATTCGTAAATATGTCTCAATTTCTTAATGATAATGAGATATAAGTGAAATTTTTTTGTGCACACCACTTGCTCAAGTAGGGAGAAATATAGGAACACTATAATTTTCAACGCAGCGCAATTTCATTGCTTTAAAAATGAATGTGCCCAAATGTCCGGTGCCCAAATGTCCGGTGCCCAAAAGTCCGGTGCCCAAATGTCCGAACCCCCGTAATATTATCACTACGAGAACTCAAACATTTCATTTTGATTAACTAGGAATACTTCCACACTTTGACAAGATCTCCGAACGAAACGCAATTTGTATGCATCCCCTTATGATATGAGAATGTATGGGAGTTTACCTGGATCCGAGTGTGTGGCGGTAAACTCCACTCCGCCCCACTCTGGGATCCTGAAAACTCCCACACTTTCTTCTGCTGTTGAGCAAAGTGCAAAGTGCGGAAAACTCCCACACCGGTAAACTTCTACACCTTCTCATACGAAGGTATCTATACTAATTGCCTTTCGTTCGGAGATCTTATCAAAGTGTGGGAGTTTTCCTAGTTGACCAAAATGAAATGTACGAGTTTTCCTAATGATTTATCATTATGCGTATGTAAGATCATAATGACAATGGTCTGTGTAAAAGGTTTCCTACTCACTAAATCTTGAGTTATGATTTCAGCATTTCGTATGCGATAACTTGCAATAAAAGCTAATCAACGTGGATTCAACGAACCGATCTACAGGTGCCGACAAAACGCCTGTATAGTGTGGTATTACTTTGGCATATTACCATACCAAGTACATTTTATTGCTATAAGTGCACTTTGGCATTGTAGTGTGCCAAAATACATTTTATAGCAATATAAAAATTGTCTTGCTGATTACGTTCATTGCTTTCTGTGTCAACAGTTCATATTACGTGCTGGTAACTGAAAATCTAAACCATTATTGGATTTTAAGCTCACCGATAGCGATCAGCAATGTCGACACCCTAGGAAAGACATAAAGGAGATTAGAGTTTCCAGCATCAAAGTTTCGAAATTTTTTGAGAAATTACTATGAAAATTTCGTTTTACTATTCCATCTCTATTTCTTTTAAACTAGGGTAGAAGCAATTAACATAGTTGGTATTTTACTACGCTTTACACTACTTTCCTTTAGAAAATATGACTTACAGCCTAAACTTATGTGGTTTCAGTAAAACGTAGTTTAAATAAGTTGGATAAAGGAATGCAGATTTTGTTTGTGAATCGAAACTCATTCGTGTGAAAGGGAGAAAATGCATGTGTAAATCACGTGCATACAAATAAATAGAGAAAATACGTTTCCCATTAAGAATAAATGTCGACAACACAACTTAATACTTCGAACATAATTTGAGTGTCATCCGCTGATACGTTTGTCTGAAACATCTCCCTTTTCTTCCGTCAGTGAAGGAGGGGAAGGAATTCCTGGGGCAGTGGGAAGAGCAAGCAGTAAAAAGAGGATGAAGAAGAAGAAGAAGAAGGATCCCATCAAGCTAAGGAGGAAGAAAGAGGAGGAACAATGAGCCAGTGTCATCAGCAGAGGGTGGGCTTGGCATAGTGACGTTGTCCATGTCCTTAGGCCAACCTTCTGATGTCATTCATCAAGCCATCGCTGTCAATTTCAGACATTTCACGCCCTTCTGTGCTCCCTATTTTCTTACAAGCCAAAACCATTCAGAAAACCGTGTTTTCCCGTGGGTGATACACCCCTTCTTCGCCTGCTTCTTTATTCTTTCTCACATTTGTTTTCCAAGCGAGGTTTTTCTTCTAGCTTTTCCTAGTGCTTTTACTGGGAAAGCAGTGACAACTCAGTTTTTATCCTCTATTGTGCCGCGGAAGGGTAACTGCTATCGATGTGATTGGATTCATTGAAACACCTTATATTTAAGTGACACCTTCGGAGAGAAATGCGTTATTGATAAAACAAAAAGTACTTATACAGAATATGCCAATAACACATGGACATAAAATAATACCACATGTCTTTTTGGTTGAAACTAGGATAACATTTAAAATTCTAGTGATGCTCTCTTTGTCATCATGTCAAAAAACAGAGTTCTAGATAAAGTACAACGAAAACTATCGACAGTCTTGATGAACGTTTTGTTTTTCGACAAGGTATCAAAACATTTTTAAGCTCCTTCTTCTACATCAAAATATATTACAGAGAAACTTCCGAATATTTGTCACCACCGACCGCAGAAAAATTACCCTTGTTTAAAGGTGGTTGTCCAGACGTTAGACTTAAATTAACATTGCATTCAAAATTTCGTTTATGTAAGAGAAAAGTGGTATATTAAACTTATTTGCATAGAAAAATATTATATTACCTTTTCAAAATCTTAAGAAAATTCAGTTGAAATAATGGGCATATTCTATAATATATTAATAATGTAGTTATAGTTAATTTGGTAACCAACACCAAATCACAGATGCTTTCCCTTTAGATTATCCGCCTCTTTTTCTGGCTTCGGAAAAACACACGATCTTCATCACCATTAAGATATCCTGATTTTTACTTTCAGGAACAACAATTCTCCCATTGTTTTGCTCTCACTACTAAAGAAAGGCAAAACTGTCACAAATTTAAACCACCGAAGAAATTAGCTTTCTGGGATTGTCGAAGGGTTGTCCTGGGAGCTGCTGAAAGGTACGGTCAGAACAGCCGTCTACATGGAATTTTTTCGGGCATTCGTCAACCAACTGCACTCTGAAGAACTGACCACTTGATATTTTCAACAAGATGGGGCAACTGGCCATACATCACATATGAGTATGGCTGAAATTGAGTTACTATTTGGAGATCCCATGATTTCTAAATGAATGCGGCCACCACGATCTCCTGACCTAACACCCGCTGATTTCTTTCTCTGGGAGTATCTCAAATTAGTGGTGTTTCAAATCAAGCCGACAACTCTTGAGGCATTGAAGAACCATATTTGCGAGGCAGTGGCAGCGATTACGCCGGAGCAACTAGCGCGAACTTTCCGAAATATGGAGTCTCGTGTTCAAGCCTGTCTCGATGCACAGGGCAGGCACACTTTCAACATATTTTATGATATGGTTCTGTTTTCCCTTGATGAAGGTATGTTCTTACCAAATATCATTCAATTACTGTAATTATTCTCGATGTTATTAATAAAATCGTTGTTAAAGAAGCGAATAGTACACCCTGTACTGATATTTGAAGTTTCGGATTTCCTCAACGAATTTCACCTCCCACTGTCCCAGCGTGTGAATAATGAATCCTCGACTTTTATTCTGAGTAAGACATGCACGGACAAGTTACGAAATTCACTTTAAAGCACCTGCTGTTCGTAAATTGCATCACTTTACTTGAAAACCTCGTAAAGCGTTAATGGGTTCTTTGAATACTGTTGTACGAAAGAATTACACCTAAACCTAAGTAGAGGGGGGTATTAAAACTTAAAACTGCGTCTCCAACTCCAAATATCTCTTTCCATCAAACTCGGAAGTGTTTTTCTTCTGGCATTCATGGTAGGTAACGTAAAACTTTTCCTTCTTTCAAAGTTTAGATGTCGTAGTGAACATGAGCGTAAAGCAACGCAGTTGCTGATGATACTGTTTGATTTAATTAGTGCATAAAATTTCCGTGAGAGGATTGCTGACGGACATAGGAGAAAGTATGAAAATAATGACTTTCGTTGTAAAACGGCGACATTGGGTGCCGGTTTTGGTTTATTATCAACAATAAAAATGCATTACACCCTTGGTCTTTGTGTATCGAGGAAAGAGTTCAGCACGTACTCAAAATTCGAAAACAAGAAATCTTTAATTGTTTATGACGTTACCCAAGCAATGCATGGGTATTAAAATTTCACCGTATGTAACGTTCATAGAGCTACTCGATTCGAAGTTTTAAGTGATTTTACACCCGGTTGAATATTATTAGATTTGTCAGCAAGGTTTTCTTACTTTCCACTTGGTTTCGAGTCCAGTTACGATTATTAGTATATGAAAGATATACCACGAGGAAAGAGTTTGGGATAATAATTGCAGTTTAATTAATTTATTGTCTATTACAGCTTGTTATGATACGGATTAGTTGGTTGTCTTGGAATTATCTCAGTTATACTTGTATTCTATTTCAGTTATCACGTGCTAATTTATTTCCTTAACCATCACCCTTTGATTTTCCCTTGCATCATTTTTTTTTCTCTTTCGCGCTCTCCGAGACATGTCCACTCTCTATCTTCTGTTTTCTTCCAAATCTCTCTCAGGTCCAATTGCCCTTATTCCGTCCCGAGTTCATCCCCTCACTTCCCTTGCTTTGAAGAAACCATATAGTGACGCCATGAGATTGATAAAATAATTACAAAGTCCGGGCTCGCTTTCGTTCACTGTGTTACTGATGAGAGCATGGTTTAAGATAAATACTATACAAGAAAATACTTATCGAAAGAGTTCTCCTATCATACAGAATCCCGTTCGCTCTGGATGAACTCGTATTAATAATTTGCTTCTGCTGATAGCCCCATGACTGGCGCCGTTGATGAGTTTCCCTTTGCTAACTGCAAGATGGTAACAAAGAAGTTAGCTATTCCACATTATATTCTTTGCAATTCCGGTTGGCGGAAGACCGCCACACAGGAAAACTGCCACACATCTTTCAGCAACTTAGAAAACTGCCACACATCGGAAAACCTCCACACAGGAAAACTGCCACACGCTTTTCATTAAGGGGCGGGGCACAAATTGCTGTTCATCCGAGGAACACTCTGAATGTGTGGCAGTTTTCAAAGTTTCCGAATTATGTATGGCAGTTTCCCAAGGTGCCTAACGATGGGAGGGAGCTCTTTTGTTTGTCTGAATTTTCATGTGGGCTCATACGTAGGGCTACTGGCCACAGAAGTTCGAGGGGGGGGAGAGTATAAAGATTACCGTTTCCTGGCTTATATTGAGAATTTAATTGGGAACTCCAAACAAATTTCGAGAAAACGTTCTATGTAAGCCAAGAAAAAATTGTTGTGTTCAGGAAGGCACAATAAGGGGAATTTTTTAATAACGCTGCACTTTTACTTAGGCACTAAATATTTACAAAATATGTCAAATTTGTAATATTTTTCTTTTACTTAATTAATTCATAGGCCCTACTCCTCGACCTTTTTAACAGCTTTTAATCCGCTGACTTCATATTCATAAAGCTTACGTATCAAATCAAGCCAATAGCATTGCGCTTTTACTTAGGCACTAAATATTAAAGTCATAGGCCACAGGCATAGGCCTTTTTAACAGTTTTTATTCTACCAATGCCATATTCACAACGTTTACACATCAAATTAAGTTAATAATATTGCGCTTTTATTTAGGCACGAAATATTTATTCACAGGCCTTAGGCCTAGGCTTAGGCCCTTTTACCAGTTTTTATTCTATTAATACCAATGTCGTATTCACAACGTTTATTTGTTGTTTAAACGTTGTGAATATGACATTGATAAAGTAAAAACTACTAAAAAGTCCTAGGGCCTATAAATTAATATTTCGTGCCTAAATAAAAGCGGAATATTATTAACTTAATTTGATGTGTAAACGTTGTGAATATGGCATTGGTAGAATAAAAACTGTCAAAAAGGCCTAGGCCTATAAATTACTATTTCCTGCCTAAGTAAAAGCGCAATATTATTACATTTATTTGGTATGTAAACGTTGTGAATATGGCAGTGATAAAGTAAGAACTATTAAAAAGGCCTAGGCCTAAAGCCTATGAATTAATATTTCTTCCTAAGTAAAAGCCCAATATTATTAACTTAATTTTCTGTGTAAACGTTACGAGTATGGCATTGGTAGAATAAAAACTGGTAAAAGGGCCTAAGCCTAGGCCTAGGGCCTGTGAATAAATATTTCGTGCCTAAAGAAAAACACAATATTATTAACTTGATTTGATGTGTAAACGTTGTGAATATGACACTGGTAAAATAAAAACTGTTAAAAAGACCCATGCCTGTGGCCTATGACTTTAATATTTAGTGCCTAAGTAAAAGCGTAATGATTTGATACGTAAGCGTTATGAATATGAAGTCGGCGGATTAAAAGCTGTTAGAAAGGCCGAGGTGTAGGGCTTATGAATTAATTAAATAAAAGAAAAACATTTCAAATTTGACATGTTATGTAAATATTTTGTGCCTAAGTAAAACTGCAGCATTATTAAAAAATCCCAGCTTATTGTCCTTTCCTGTGAACACAGCAATTTTCGTTTGGCTTACATAGAACGTTTTCTCGAAATTTGTTTGGAGCTCCCAATTCAATTCTCAATATAGGCCAGGGAGCGGCAATCTTTATACGCGCTCCACCTCCTCGAACTTCTGTGGTCAGTTGCCCTAAGTATGAGCCGACATGAAAATTCAGACAAACAAAAGAGCTCCCTCCCATCGTTAAGCACCTTGGGAAACTGCCACATATAATTCGGAAACTTTGAAAACTGCCACACCAGAAAACTGCCACACATTCAAAGTGTTCCTCGGAGGAATAGCAATTTGTACCCTGCCCCTTAATGAAAATCGTGTGGCAGTTTTCCTGTGTAGCAAACTTCCGGTGTGGCAGTTTTCCTGTGTGACAATCTTCCGGTGTGGCAGTTTTCCTGTGTAGCGGTTTACAGTGAACCATGATTTCCAAATTCTATGTAACAGTCTGATCTCTCCTTAAATGAAACATGTTTTCGGACATTTTCCGTTGACTTTTTTGAACTTGGGAACTGAACTCGAAAAAGATTTCTTGTGTTATAGAATTAACTATACTTGTATTATATTCGCGCAAGTAGCAAACAGATTAGAAATGAGGAATTTCAGAATTTTGCGTTGATGCCATACTAAACTTCTGTCTCTGGCATTTTCCCTAACTTAATGCATGTACTTTGAACAGCTTCAGATCGCAAAATGGAGATTTGTGAATATGCACATTAGGAGCAAATCATTATGACTCGCCGGAGCTGACGTTTGGATCGTTTGCGGCGCGGCGTTGCCTACGTGTGAAAGTAAAAGTTGTACACAGCGCTATATATAGCTATGACATGTGCAGTATCAGTCGAAGCTTAAACGGTGGTTAAAATGGGCACGGGGCGATATTTGTCCACCTTGGAAATAGGCGCGTGCAGGTAAAAGTTGTACACAGCGCTATCTGTGACACGTGCACTATCAGTCTAAGCTGCAACGTTGGTTAAAACGGACACTGGGCAATATTTGTTCTCCTTGGAAATAGGCACGATCATCGGATACAGAGGAAGAGCGGCATTATTCGGGAAACGGAGAACTCTAGCTTAGTTAAAATATACCGAGAATGGATGTAAACAGGTGAAACGCATAATCAGCGGGTCGTTGTCGGACGGCCACTGCTGCTGAATGATGGGATAGTGATTAGAGTTGCAATGTATGACACAATGAGCGTGCTACCTTGGCAAAAATGACCATGGTCTGCAACCAGACAGCACAGAGAAATGTATCGGCAGCTACAGCGTTTGGGCCTCAGGTACAAACACATGACCGCAGAATCTTTAACCACAGACGTCATCGACGTCAAAGACTAAAGTTAGAGTTTAGGCGTAATTGTCATTGCAATTTGACGCCGAATAATATACTTACATAGGAAAATATCAGAGATGAAATACAGGGCTGAAGCAATATTCTACGAAAGACGTTCGCACATTTTTAGAACGATTTTCCAGCTATATAATTAATGTTCAAAATTAAATTATTTGTTTCTTGGATATCCTATCTCACAGGCTTTCCTCTGGACTATGAGCATACATCTAGATTTCCAAGATACAGGGTATTTCTTAAAATTGATAGTGGCATTTTATTCCACTCTTCTTCCACTTTCCATAGTCCAACCATTGTTTTAGGTCTGCAATTAGAAAACACTCCTTTTAGCAGTCCGAAGGGCACAATAGATTATTGGTGACACATCAGGGTACTTTGATGGAATATGAGCTAAAGGTACAGACTTGATGGATACCCGTCTCTTTTTCACGCTTTCCAACTGTAGGTTGAAGAAGCGTATATGCTCCAGCTTTGTCCGTCTGTCTTTCTGCCTGTCCGCACAGTAACTCGCTTAAAAATGGTTCGATTTCGATGAAATTTTACTATGTGGTAGGGGATAACTGGGGACGAACCCTATTGAAAATGGGCGAAATGGGATCAGAGGTCAGGACATTGGAGGTGATCAATTCCATCGCCCTAATGCGTCATAACTTACGTAAAAATGCTTCGATTGCGACAAACTTTTATCATGTTGTTCCGGAGATATACTGAACCGGTTCTGTTGAAATATCGTCGAAATGGGGTCAAATGTTCAGGGCACGGGAGCGAGATATATTCCACAGCCATTATTAAATAACTTGACTAAAAATGCTTCTATTGTGACAAAACTTTAGCATGACGTTCCGGAGGTACACTGAACCAATTCTGTTTAATATAATCGAAATGGGGTCAAAGATCAGGGCACAGGAGCGAGATTTATTCCACAGCCATTATCCTCATAACTTGAGTAAAAATGCTTCCATTAAACTTGAATTAAACTATTTTTCAGCTAACATGCCAACAGGAGGCAGTGCCTCAAATGTTGCTTCTCGAACGACATTGTTTTCACCGTCAACTTTCGTTCTTTCTGTCACTACAGCTGTGAGCGGTTACGGTTGCCTGGAAAGCTGTTCGATGGCGCTGCAATCAGCCATTATAGCACACAACTATTTGCATTTGCTGACGTTCCATGATCGCTTGCGGTTTGGAGCCGAGAATTAAATTGCACACTTAATGAAAGAGTTGTGCGTGTCTATACATGAAATATAGTAAGTAGTACATACAATTAGTCGCCAAATTATTATGACCAACCGACCATTTTATGCAAAGTAGCTATATTGCAGATGCTGCGGAAGCAAGGTACCTGAATCGGTATAAAAGGGAACGCTGACGACATGCAGACACTAAAGAAGTGCATTTCGCAAGAAATAATGGGTAAAAAACGCGATCTGACGGACTTTGAACATGGGATGATAGTGGGTGCTTGAAGCATTAGTGCGAGCGTTTGCAAATTGGCTGCACTTATGAAATTTTCGATGGCAGTAGTTGTTGGTAAAGTTTACAGGGAGTAGATCACCAGTAAAAAAAACCGCGTCTGAGCACAAAGCGTGAGGTTGTCAACGGCTACTAGATGCCCGAGCTCAGCGGAGAGTATGCAGACTTGTTCTATACAATAGACGGACAACACTTCGTCAGATTACAGATTATTTGAATCGGGGACCAAGTCCAATGGCTTCTCAACTTACAGTTTGCTGCATCGTATGGGCTACAAAGCAGACGGCCTGTCCGTAAGCCACTGCTATCTGCAGCGAACAAGAAGAAACTCCTCCAGTTCGCTGAGAAACAGAAGTATTGAACAGTATATGAGGGGAAAGGGGTAATTTGGCCTTACAGACGCGTTTATAACTACAAGATGCAAATGGAAAAGTGAGAATATCAAGACAGCAACATGAAAGCATGGACTCATCTACTCTTCAAGCTGACGGAGGCAACGTTATGGTCTGGAGCATAATTTTGTAGGAGTGTTTGAGCTCTTCGATTTCTGTGGAGAACATCTGACCGCTCAATGGTACACTGCGGGACAATTGCTAAGGACGGATGACAATAGCAACGATAGCAACCATAAAATGGAAGGCAGGAAAATGTGGAAATTAGCATAAGTGCGGGATACAGTAAGACGTGTTGTGCGTATGCAAATTTTGGATTGCCGAACTTGTTCGTGACGTCATAGCGCTGATAAGAGATATAAAGGATTTGACGCGTATTGACCGTTGTTGTTCAAACGCAAAGTTGAAAGGGAAAGAATCAATTGACGAACTTGCAATTTTCAGTATGTCTTCCCAACATCACGTAGATGATTTTACGCGTGGCCGTACTATTGCCAAGATTGAAGAAGGGCGAAAAATAACAGATGTTGCCAGGCAGTTCGACGTCAGCCACAGTGTTGTTTCAAGGCTTTGGAAATCATTTCAAACAAATGGAGAGCGTAGCAAACGTCACGGGGTAGGTCGTGTTCGCAGTACGACTCCTGCAGAAGATCGGTACATAGTGCTATCAACAAAAAGACATCGGCGCAGCACAGCTAGCGAGGTAGCAAATCAGTTTATGGCTGCTACTGGCAAGCGGATCTCCCGAAAATCTGTCGCCAGACGTTTGCATGAAGGAGTACTATACGCCCGCCGTCCTGTTGTGTGCATCCCATTGTCCAGACGTCACCGTACCGCCCGTTTGCAATGGTGCCATCAACATCGCAATTGGACTGATAACGACTGGTCTGCTGTCCTCTTCTCAGATGAGAGTAGATACAGTCTATCGTCTGATTGTCTACGACAACTGATCTGGCGTGATAGTGGTACTGCATATTGTCCAGCAAACATACAGGAAAGGGACCGATATCCGACATGTAGTGTCATGGTATGGGCTGGCATCATGATCAATGGCCGTACGTCCCTCTATGTGCTTCCAACTGGGACTACGACTGGCCAACAATACATTAATGATGTTCAGCTACCTCATGTTTGCATGTTCCGTGGTGCTGTCGGTGATAGATTCATTTTCATGGACGACAACGCAACATGTCATCGAACAGTCGCTGTCCAGGAGTGTCTTGAGACCGAGGATATTCAACGCCTCGTACAGCCAGCACGTTCTCCAGATCTGAATCCCATTGAAAATGTGTGGGATGCTTTGGGGAGGAGTAGTGCTGGTCGCCAATGCCCTCCAATAAACAAAGACACTCTCATCCGTTTACTGACAGAGGAATGGGATAAATTACCCCAACAGCTGCTTGATAATGTTGTGCAAAGCATGACACGACGTGTGGAATCTTGTATCGCCCTCCATGGTGGCCATATCCCGTATTGACATCTTACGCCGGAACGCCTGCGGACGGTAATTGCATTTTTTCTACGTTTACGTATTCTGCACAAAATGGTCTGTTTGTCTCTTGAACACGTTCCAAAGACTTCTGGATTTCAGAGCACAATAAATTGTCTTTCTTGTAATGTCCTGGCATTCTGACATTATTTTATTTCACTTGGCATCCAACCACACTTACTTTTTTATGCGCTATATAGCCGTTTATGATCCGTCCTTAGCAACTGTCCAGCAGTGTATTTAAATATCGTTACTTACCAAGTCCACCCAGTTATGTTGATTATTTATCCCAATGGAGATAAATACTACCCAACAGAGCAATGCGCCACGTCATAGCGCTCACACTTTAGGCAAATGGTTTGAGGGACATCACGGAGACAATGGCCTCTTCAATCACCGGATCTCAATCCAGTGGATCATTTGTGGGATGAAGTGTTAAGGGTCATGAGTCAGCTCTATCTGCTACCATCAAATATTCAAGAACTGGAGGGAGCAATTCATCGCATTTGGGTTAATATATCTTAAGCCAGTTACCGACATTTAATAAAGTCAATACCAAGACAAATTCAAGCAGTATTTAGGTCAAAAGGTGGCCAAACAACGTACTAACCATATTTTCATAATAATTTGACTACTCAGTGTATTTTTGCATATATGTGTATATGATTTGGTGTACTATATTTCAGTTTCTGTAAAGACGTATACATGTGTAATCCCGAACACACACACCCAAATGCCGGTGTTCGCAGAATTCAGTATTTAACTAATAACTCCTTCATTAATACTACATTCTGAGTGTATAGATCACTTCGAAATCCAGAATTCAGCTAAATGACTCTTTCATTAAAGCTCAAAATGACGCGAAAATTTGCAGTAACATACCAGAGGTCAAGCCAGTAGCACTGATTACAAGAGAAGCAGGAAATGGTTCCCATCGCTTCAAGTCCCGTCTGAAGCAAATGCTTCATATTTGTGAGTGTGAGCTATAATGTTACTTGTGAGATGGATACAATTTCCAGACGAAGCTGAACTTAGAGGTTTCATCCTGTAGGTAATGGGCAATATAAATCAACATGATAAATCCATGAAGAATGCAGCAGTAACAGATTCATGCACACCCATTTTCAGGATTAAGTGTGCAAATCCAAAATTGAGTCATAGCTTTCAAGAAATTTTGCTTCTTCTTACTTAATCAAAAAAATTAATTAACTGATGAAAAGGGTGGAAGTATCTTCCTTGAAATGCTGTCGTCAGACTTGTAGGTGATATTATGGTTAAGACACTTACCTGCTAACGTTGAAGACATGAGTTTCATGTCTGCTGAAGATCACGTGCTCGTTTATCGGAAATAAATATATAATATGTGACAGCCATTAAAAGCTTCATCCTATGAACTTTAATTCACTGCATTGACACGTGGATCGCAGATTAGCCTCCAAGGGGGAATATTCGCTTCAAAATAATTCCTAAATATTACATTTCTATCTTATCACCATAAATATCAGGAAACATGAAGCAGTTAGAAATATCAACTGAAATCCTTGTCCGTAATAGGCAACGGTGTTTAATATTAATATATTCTTAATTTTGTTGTCGGAGCAGTTAAACCAATGATGATTTAGATATTCACATCTGTCTAAAACGAATTTTCCTCATTTTAGTTTCTTCAGAAGTATGTTTATGTAAGCAGAGGCAGACACTGCTTGGAGAGTTTTAAAATTTGACTTGATATCTTAAAAAGAAAAAGATGTGTGAAGGGTTCACAGCGACAGGGCCGTACGATGTGAACCAGAAAGAAATAATTCTCTGAAATACACTGATTGAAGAATCACTATTTATAAATTGGCCATTGTTTAGTTTTCGGAAAAAATGGAGAAATTATTGCGAGACTTATTTATTTGAGTCTCAGGAACTGCCATACCCAAAAGGTACCAGATGTACGATAAATTCTAACTCAGTAAATTTTGACTATCACATTACGAAGGTTATCCTTGAAAACATGTCCCATTTTGAATTTTTAAAACCTTGTTTCTTTGCCATTTACGGAGACTGAGAAACCATTTTAAGTTGTTTTAGTTAGTTTGGTGCAATGGTCGTGGAAAAACGAGAATGATCTGTAACAAGACTGCACAGTATACGCACTTAAAACGAAATGGTACCCAAGACCAAGCTTTTTTTTTAAAAAACAAACTATTCTTTGTCATCGGATGTCTTATCATTTTATGCAATTATCAATCAATGCGCTGAAATATGCCGGTTGGATCGTATCAATATGTAACTTTCGGAATAATTCCGATGCAGAATGTTTTTGATTTCATCTTTGGGGTAGTGGGGAACTACTGTTAGAGACTGCATTCTGTAAGCGATGCGAACAGATATTCTAACTTCCGAAGTGGTGTTGAAGGGTTAAAATATTTCCATCGGTGTCCCCAAATCGAGTGATATCGTGGAGATGTTATTTAGTGCGCTTGCGCATTATGAGGTACTCTTATGGGTCCTATTCAACCAGAAATCATTCCACCGAGACGATAATAGATACTCCGCTCTTCGCCAATTTCAAATTTCCTTTGAATTGAAATATGGATATGTGAATTACCCATACGAGTCTGTAGCGAACTGCAAAGGAAATTGCTCATTAAATTATTTACAAAATTTGCTGTAACTTCATGTGTGTTACTGTGTGAAAGCTTAGTAGTTCAGTGTACTTTGAAACGTTATGTTTTGAGTAATTTTGTTCGCTTTCGTGCAAATAGAAATGGTTAAAACTAATATCAACAATGCGTTAATTACCATGAATTTAAGAAAAAACATGTTAACTGAAGGGGAAACAATGTAAGTAATTGATAAAAATTAGGATTTAATGTGACCAAAATCTTGAAACTTGTGGAATTTTTTGGTCTCGGAAAACTATATACAAATTTGCCATTTCTCGGGGTTTTCCCTACTTTTTTAATATACCCTTAAATCAAATTTTAATATACCTGCAAGAATCATTTTGGAAATGTTTGATCCAGCAGTTCAAAGTATAGTACATCGACAAGTACACTATTATAACCGCCAGAAGTTTTTCACTTCCTCTCAAGTTTAATTTTAAATAGATATCCAAATTTTTCAAAAGTGTTACTGGCATTGTGTTGAACAATTTACACAGTATTATATGTTACAGATTAATACCTAACTTCGCACATCTATTAAAAACATCTTTTATTGATGTTCGTCCAATCAAGCACCAAAAAAACTACTGCCTGGAGATAAAATATTCCTGAATGATTTTGTTTTCTTTGATTTTGCCATATCTATTTTTGCTGTGAGTAGCATTACAGCTTTAATGTTTTAAAAATCTTAATGCAAGTACTGTCCCCCGAGATGGATACATTATAACTGCTTTCCTCTTTTTGTCTTTTTCAGTGTGCAATCAAATGTCTAGAGGGATATTTACATTAATAGCGCCGACGTCCGAACCTTCATATGAAACTTTAGCCGCTTACACGAACAACTTTCACATGCCTTTTTTAAGTCCTTCCTTTCCACAGACTAATTTTAACAGACCAATGAGGTATGGAGTGAGTATGAAGCCTCAATATCTCAAAGCGATTGTGGATATCATAAAATATTATCGTTGGAAATCTGTCATCTACCTTTATGATTCTGATGATGGTAAGTTTTTACTATTTTATATTATTTAGTGGAATAATTGGATGCAATTTTCTACTTTGCACGAGTTCCACTTTGGACATTATGCGTCATGATTTTATTTAGAATATGTAAATTCTTTGGAAATCAGTCAGCTTCTTATTGGAAAGTTAATCGTAGAAAATTCGTGAAACTGATTCTTTCAATGTAATTATCTATAATCGTATTATGACAGGTAAATGGATTACAATACTTTAAAGATGCATTTCCTAAACTGTAAGTCGCGGACAGGTTTTTAATGGGATACGCAAAGGTTTTGAAATGTGAAAATTTTTAAATCACTTGAAAATAAAAAATATGGATTAAATTATGACGTATGACATAATATCAGCAATCTCCACATATTTAACCGCATTGAAAGAAAAAAATGATTGTTACTACTTCTTTGAAGAGATAAAAAATTGCCACTAAAATGACTGGATTGCGAATCCCTTTTAGGGCGACATGTCGAATAGGATGTGGACAAAGGCCGACGTTTCAAAACCTTTGCGTATCCCATTAAAAACCTGTCCGCGACTTACAGTTTAGGAAATGCATCTTTAAAGTATTGTAATCCATTTACCTGTCATAATACTCCACGATTCGTCAGAAGACACCTATAATAAATTAAACAAACAAAAAAAAAATTGACGCCGTTTTGAGTGTCTGTTTAATAAACGTATCCAACTCTTTCTACTGGAAATTTTAAAAGTACTGCTCCTTTTCACATCTTCATAGATCTGAGAAGTTGGATTTCCGGCAATGGTAGTAATCAAAGCTTAATTTTGGAACAAGCAAATCCTTTGTTTATGACACAGAATACGAAATACATCAGGTTTTTTTGTAAAATTATAGCGCAATAAAAAAAAATAAAAAAAACAAGTATTAAAAAAATAAAATTTAAAAATTAGATCAGGTTCTTTTTTGAAATTTTATGCAATAATAAATAAAAAAAAAGCAGTAGTAAAAGGAAATAAATGAAAAAACCCCCCTTTCACGTCCATTGAAGATAGGTGGATCACGAATGTTTGTCGTTCAAAAAACTGGGTCACGATACTGTGACGTTTAGGAACAACTGTCGTAAAGAACCAGCAGATATCTCGACTTTGATGTAAGAACGAAATTAGGCAGCTTGGATTACTTCAAATCATTTACACTGCTGGCCACCCAAAATGCAACACCAAGAAGACAGCATCCGATTTGCCTGAAATTCGTAGCATGCGTCGCCCGCGAGTGGACATGCAAACGATTAGCATTGCAGGGCATATGCAAATCAAATGAGCCCGGCACGCCACCGAGAAGCACTATAAGAAGGGTGCACAGAAGGCGGGCTGTAAGCAGTGGAAGTGTGTTGTGCTGCCGGACCTGTGCGTGGGAAGCTTCCTGATGCCTCGTCGCAGAATACGGCAGTCATTCAAGCACGTTTCGGAGTTCGACAGAGGAAGAATAGTGGTTTATCGCGACAGCGGTTTATCGTTCCGACACATCGGCGCCCGTGTGGGACGACATCCAGCCACAGTGAGGCGAGTATGGATTCGGTGGGTGCAGGAGGGACGGACGGACCGACGTGAGCGATTGCCGCAGCCGTGGCACACCACTGAACGAGAGGACCGCCATGTTGTGCGGCGGGCATTGACGGCTCGCACCACCACATCATGAACGTTAGCGCAGGAATTAGGGTGTGTTGCGCAACAACCTGTGTCAGCACGTACCGTTCGATGTCGTCTGTAGGAGCGGGGACTTGTCACACGGCGCCCTTTGCTCCGATTACCATTGAAATTATACCACCGGCGAGTGCGGCGGCAGTGGGCCGTTGAACGCCGCACCTGGACTACGGAATGGCACGACATTGTCTTCTCCGACGAATACCGCTTCTGCCTGCAACACCACGATTGTCAGAGCCGCGTGTGGCGGCACCGCGGTGAGAGACTGTATGATGCCTGCATTATGCATCGCCATACCGGTCCGTCGCCTGGCGTTATAGTTTTGGGGCGCAATTGGATGTGACACCTGCACCCCTCTGGTACGCATCGCCGGTACATTCAACAGCCACCGCACCATCTCCAACGAATTGGAGCC
This sequence comes from Macrothele yani, assembly GCA_039090855.1. Classification (NCBI taxonomy): domain Eukaryota; kingdom Metazoa; phylum Arthropoda; class Arachnida; order Araneae; family Macrothelidae; genus Macrothele; species Macrothele yani. Next base: position 74,482,371 of record CM077002.1, on the reverse strand, counting down.
TGTAGTCCTTCCTTACCTGCAGGACCTGCCAGCGGCCACGTTTCAAGAGGACAATGCGCGCCCGCACGCGGCACGCATTGTGCAACAATTCTTCATGGCCCACCAGGTGTCACTGCTGCCGTGGCCCGTCTGTTCTCCCGATATGACACCCATCGAACACGTCTGGTCGCTGATCGGCAACCGAGTGGCCCGGCAAGCACCACCCGCGGCTACGCCTGATGAACTGTGGCAACGTGTGGAAGCAGCCTGGACCGACATACCCCAAGCCCACATCCAAAGCCTCTTTCGTTCGATGCCGTGGCGAGTAGCGGCCGTTATTGCAAGTCATGGAGGCCACACGAACTATTGATGTCTGCGTGTTCCGCAAGTCGCACGGGCCTGTAAGCTCAATCGTTTCATCTTTTGTATCTGTTGTTATGTGTCCAGTAAATCTGGCTTTCCTATCTCGTGTCCGTCTTGGTGTTGCACTTTGGGTGGCCAGCAGTGTAGAAAGAGTAAGTTGAATAAAAAATCTATAGTTTCAATTATTATAAAATAATTTCACAAAATCAACTGTGTTTTGTCTCATTTCTCAGGTATATATGCAATCGATTTTTGTACAAAAAAAAAAATTGTCATAAGTGAGATCCATATGAAAGAACTCGAAGGATACATGGATTAAATACATTCCTTTTAAAATATAATGATGAATTTCTTTTTAAAATGTTACTGTTTCTTCTGAATGCTCCTCAGCCTAGTTTTATACGCCTATTAATATTTTCCTCCATGCCGCCCTTGCTTGATATGTGTTCCCCACGATAAATGTTGGCATAGGTTACATCTAGATTTTTCCACCAACCGCTTAAACAGAATTTCTGAAGGACGATTTCAATTGATGATCAGCATAAATGTTGTTACTTTATCTATGGTTTCACAGAACTCTTTGTGCGTTAAGAAAAATAAAAAATAAAATAAAATGAAAATTTAATTAAATTAAATAATAATTTCTGTAAATTATTTCTTAAACTTTCTTACTGGATATAAAAGTATAGCTTCACAAATATAGCAGTCTTCAAAAGTCATTCACAAATTATACCAATCAGAAAAAAAAATGTTGAAATTAAATAAGTCAAACACATTCTAAATATTTAGACAAAATTCACGTCATAGTTCAACTTCACTCATTGGCGCCTCTGAAAATGTTTTATTTTTTGTTCGGATTTTTCAATAGTATACGATTTTCAATAACATAGAACAAGTTACAAAATCCGTGAAATTCTCCTCCAGTCACTCCTGCTTTCTCGGTCAGCATATTTTAAATCTTATTTTTCCAACGTAATCGTCATTCCTTCCATCCGGGGCATCTTTGTTTTCCTGTTCCTTTTTCATGCGTCCATTACAGAATCATATTTGGCAATCTTCCACCATTGCTATGCGTATCATGTTCATACCATTTCATCTGTTTCTATTCAACAATTTAAATTAAATTTTCATCGATTTAAACTAAAGTGCTGATATCTGCGTTTTTTAACTTCTTAAGTTTCATTTTGTTACCCATCTTCGCTAAAAGTAAATCCCTGTAACAACTTACTTACATTTTTTTATCTCTAATGTTTCCACTCCACAAAGCATAATGATCTGCCGAATAGTTTCACAAATATAGTAGTCTTCAAAGGTCATTTACAAATTATATAAATAAGAAAAAAAAAAAAGGTTGAAATTAATTAAGTTAAAGATTACGTTTTTTACAATTTATACGGTTCCCTCAATTATATTGAAATAATAATCTTTCTACAACGGCCGTTCCATAAAAACTGAGAGGAAAATCACACAAAATGAAGAAATATAGGCGCAGCACAATATACGTTATTCTTTCTCAAAGGATCTTCCCTCAGACGATATGCAACAGGCCCATTGTTCCGCCCCGGTGGCGCAGTGGTTTAAGCGATGGCTTCTGATCATTCTTCCAAAAGGGGTTCGGGTTCGAATCCCGGTGAGGCATGGATGCTGTGTTTGTCTTACGGCACTGGCTCTCTCTCCCTTCCCTGGAAGCAGTGACCCTAAATTAGGGACGGGAGACTGCTTATAGCCCATTGAGTTGTTCACGGTGGTCGTTAAACCTCCAATAAAAATAAAAAAAATAATAATAAAAAAAAACAGTCCCATTGTTCAGTCTACTTTTCAAAGCATGTGGCGAATGCATTTTGTGGAAGCTGCTTTAGCGACCCCTGTATGCTTTAATAAAGTCAACATCTGCGTTGAATGTTGTGCCATGGAATGTCTCCTTCATTGTTGGAAATAACCAGAAATCGCATGGGGCGAGACCAGGACTATTGGCAGACTGTGGCATGATTTCAACACTGCATTTCGTAAGAAACCGTTTAACACAAGCAGCCACATGTGGACGGACGTTATCGTGGTGTAGGGTCCACTTGCGCACCAGTTTCAGTTGCTTAATCGATATGTGTCGTCGCAGACGCTTCAAGACAAATGTAATACTCAGCATTGACAGTAATTTGTGGAGGAACGGCATGCTGGTAGACTACACCTCTATGATCAAAGAAAATTATCATCATCATCATCACCTTCCCAGCAGATTTGGTTTGGCGGACTCTTTTCGGAGAGCACGAGCCTGTGTGTTTCCAGACACTCGTTGCGCGCTTCGTGAAGGGGGTCCAAATAGTGTACCCATGTTTCATTGGCAGTTATTACTGTGCTTAGAAAGTTTGGATCCTTTGGAATCATTTTTTCTACTCATGACAAACCTGAACACTGGCTAACAATTGTTCTCTCGTCAGGTGATGAGGTACCTATCTGGAACACACACGATGCAGCAGTAATTTGTCCTGTAGAATACGGAATGCCGACGTTGTTGAAATATTAGTTGACGCCGCTAGGTCTTCACACATCATTCGGCGATCATCTTGTAGGATTGGCCAAACAGTGTTAATAATACGCTCGATAACAACAAATCAGGTCGACCAGGTCTAGGAGCGAGTTTTGCCGACAAACGCCCTTTTTTGAAATCATGGTGCCATCTAAAAATCGTTGACTCACCCAAACTTTTATCTTTGTAAGCATTTTTCATTAAATCATCTGTTTCTGGAGCCGTTTTACCCAAACGATAGGAAAGTTTTACTGCACAACGCATTTCACTTCTTAACTCTGAATCACTCGCCTTCATAGCTGTATGACGAAATGCAGACGTACCTTAAACAACTGCACAATCACAAAACCAGAATCGTCGGGCACGGCTAATAACTGTTGCCATAGATACTTCCTTAATTCAGTTAGTTGTCTGCGTGGTTATTTTTGCCCTTCGCCCTGTTGCCAACTCAAAACAAATACTCAGTTTTTATGGGACGACCTTAGTATGAACACATATGCGCAGAAGCTTAAACGTACAGCAATCAGTTTAGAACTTCTCCATACTGTAACTTAGAATTACGCTATTTATTTGCTTTTCTGAGAAGAGGGAAAACGTGTCAAAGCGTTCAGGGAGGTAATCGTAGTTTTCAATAGCCAAAGAAATTTCTTATCGGTTATATAACAATTCAATAACTTCTCCAATGGCAGAGCGGTCTCAGCAGGTTGGTTTGCAGTCACTTGTCCGAGTTGACCCCGGTACTGAGTACGGATGAGGCATGTCGGTGTGTTTGTCTTATTGCGCTGTTCCCTCCCTCAACCAGTAGCCCCTAATTAAGGACAAGCGACCACTTGTAGCCCAAGGAGTTACTCTTGGTTGTTGCTACTCCCTTCCCCCCCCCAAAAAAAACAGGTAATCTAACACGTGGAAGTTTTTGCTGTTAACAGCTTATCAGCATATCAATTGAAGATTCAAAATGAAAACAAACCTTTATTTTGCCTAAGAACTACAAGCAGTGTGTTATAAATAAGATCTTCCTCTTTAAATAACAGTAGTTATTATATTTAGAGTCGATTAAAGGAAACCCTTGCTATATTTGCATTTCTTCTTACTATCTCAGCTTCTTTATGAGGTAATGAATACTACACTATCCGTCTGCTAAGATTACGTGCAGAGATGGGCTAAACAACAACAACAAAAATGCACTGACGCGTGATTAATGCATTCTGCTACACATATGAAATCATCTACATACCTTCTTCTCATAGCATCATATTTTCTCCATGAAACAAGAGGATGATTTATCCGCTTAGTGAGGACAATATCCCTTGGGCTTTCCTACCACATACATAACCTTTCCTTTAGCCTGCACGATTTACTAACAACCTTTTTGCATAGAGGATCCGAATTTTTCTTTCCCAAGAACCAGATTCTCCGCGTATGCAATATTTGTAGATGAAACTTCGGTCGTTTCATCTACAAGTATCATTGCATGTGATTTCACTCTTCGGACTTGTGTAACCTTAAAAACAAAAATGGAAAATACACTGGTGTGCAAAAATTAAGGACGAAGAGGAGAAATTAGCATAACAGCGGAACGAGCAGGCAGAACGGACCGAAAGACAACTCAGGAGACAGACTAGGGTCCGGTACGGTAGGGCATGCACATATATTGCAGCATGACGAAGGAGAGAAGTGTCGGAAGGGTATAAAGCACACGGGCGGTGTACGCTCAGCAATTTGGTGAAAGTTATTGCACGGTGTACATCAGTTTGAACGACGTCGAGTTGCTGCCACCGTGTGATATGGCCAACAGGCAATCCAGTAGACGACATCTGGATGCCTTTACCGGAGGTCCCGTCATTGGGAAGTTGGAAGAAGGTCGAAGTGTGACTAGTGTGGCCGAGGAGTTCGGGATCGCTCGCAGAGCATCGTTTCACGAGCTTGGAGAGCATTTCAAACGACAGTAATAGCTGTCCGAGAGTTTAGTAGTGTTCGTCCACGAGCAACCACGGCGGCGGACCACCGGTATATTGTCCTACAGACGAGAAAAGACAGAAGGCAGACAGCGTGAGAAATCGCATGGCACATGCAACAGACAACTGGACGTCCGTTATTGCGTTTTACCTTGGCCAGGAGGCTGTACAAATGTGGTCTATTTGCCCGACGACCACTACGGTGTGTGCCATTAACGCCTGCTCATCGGAGACGGCGGTTTATGTGGTACCAGGAACACAAGAACTGGACACATCAGCAATGGGGTCGAGTTCTTTTTACGGATGAGAGCCGATTTAGTCTGATGAGCGATTCTGCACGTATACACATCTGGATACAGCAAGGAACACGCAATCACACCTCCAACATCATCGACAGGAACCGGTTTGAAAGGTGGCGGAGTTCTCGTTTCGGGCGGTATCATGCTTGGTAGCCGTACTGACCTCCACATCTTCCAAGGAGGTTCAGTCACTGGTGGCCGCTATTGTACCGAGGTTATCCTGCCTCACGTGCGTCTGTTTAGAGGTGATGTGGGTCTTGAGTTCCTCTTCATGGACGACAAAACTACACCTCATTGTACAGTGGCTGTCGCAGAGCTGTTGGAGAGTGAAGATATTCAACTCATGGATTGGCACTCAAGGTCCCCGGACCTAAATCCAATCGAACACGTGTGAGACCTTCTGAGGAGATGCTTGACGGCACGTCACTGGCCGCCAGCTACGATTGGCGCTCCAAGAGGAATGAGCCGCGATGCCTCAACATCTCCTTGACAGCCTCGTCCCCAGCATGGACAGACGTTGTAAATCCTGCAACGCTGTCAGGGGTGATCATATCTCCTAGAAAAGATTGGATTTTTCTCGGCAGCCGCCTGTCACATGAACGCTTCTGTCTTCTGTTCAGTTGTGCATGAAGCCACTTTTTTCAATAAAGTCTTTGTCTTTGTATCCTTTGTATTCCTTGTCCGAACGGTTTTGCTCACTTGTGGTATGATTTGAGTCGATGTGGAGCACATCTGCACGACGTTACATTCGAAAAACCGTCTCGTTCTTAATTTTTGCACGCCGGTATATATTGAATTTATTTACTGGAAATGCACAACGGATTATATAGTATGAATCTACATACGTCAAGCACTTTCTCAATTTTCAGATCAGATCATATTTAGAGGATTTTAGGAAAAGAGTGTCTGACTCAGGTCTTAAACAACCTTTAGAAATAGGAAGCTAGGAGATTTTGGCTAGAGTGCTCAATAGCAAAGTGACACGGAAGCGAGTTAAAAAGGGGTAGGAATGCGCCTTTATTTATTACCAGGGGCCAGTCGGGTCCGACGGCTTAACGTGCCCATACGACAGACGGTGGATATTTAGCGGCTCGAGCTTTCGTACCTGCCTGGTATCAAGCCTGAGGTCTTCTCCGTAGCAGTCACGAACGTTGACCACTAGGCCACCAGCGGCCCGCACTTTCTCAATCCAGTGTTGCAAGTATTTATAAGAGAAGGCCACAACGCTTAAAAAAAAGGCCACAAACCAAAAATATCGTTGCACGCGCGAAGGATATGGTTATTGGGAAAGACAAATTCGGGAACCATTATGCACAAAAACACATCAAAACGTACAGGCGAAAGCAAAGTTTTTGCATGCCGCCGAATAACCCAATAAATATTTCCTTCATCATGCAGATAAATCATTCTCTTCTTTTCTGGCGAAATTAGGACGTGATGAGAAGAACACCATTCATCTGTGGATGGATGGTGTTCTTCTCCTGGAATCTCTACAAGACTTTAAATCCAAGGAACACGCAGCTCCGATTCTCATATTGCATGTATCTAAGACAAAAAAATACTCATATTTTATCTAGGATTTAAACCCATGTACAAAATGTGGAATAAATTTATAGCAGTCGCCGATCCAGGCGACATTTATTCGATAGTCACATTTAGTTGCCACGGTGAAAAATTCATTTATTTATATGCCTGGTGCCAGTACTACACTGGTTGAGTTTTATTTCGATGCTGTAATGTTATGCCTTCATTCCACAATAATTTAGCCGCCCCCGTAGGTCAGTGGTCTGAGCACTGGCTTCTTATCATTCGTCCGAGATGGATTCGGGTTCGAATACCGGTGAGGCATGAATGTTGTTTTGGTCTTACGGCACTGGCCCTCTCTTTTTCTTGGAACCAGTAACCCTAAATTAGGAACGGGCGACTGCTTATAGACCACTGACTTGCTCACAATGGTCGTTAAACCTTCAATCAAATAATAATAATAATCAAATTAGTTGCCCATATTATAAAGCTTATTATACGTGTATTTGACATTTGCCTAAGTCCTCATTAACGCACTGATGTTCATATACACATCAAATAAGAAAAACGAATAAGACAGACAGAGAGTGTGAGGGAGAGAGAGAGACAGAGAGTGGGAGAGTATGCAATGGTGATGAAAGGCCCAATTCCTAATTACTGTTCAAAAATAAAGGCAGAATGTTCTGCTGGTATTAGAAAGCATGAAAATGACTTTTTCATACCTCAAACAGTGCTTTTCAAGGCTCAGTTCAATACTAAAGATGTGCCTCCAAGAAACAACCACAATGCGTACCAAAAACAAAAAAGCGTATGAATATGAAGCAATCCCTAAGTCGTTAAAATCACTGTGTCAACTGTAAACAAGGTAATAAACAAAGATTTGAATTTGAAAAAAGAACAAAATCATAATGTTGACCACCTTTTTCCTAGGCTAGGGGTTCTCAATGTGGGGTACGCGGTAAAACTTTGGGGGTACGCCGTGAGAGCTGCACAAGGGGAAAAGAGAAACAGTGAAATCGCTTTTCCGCAGTACAACGCGCGTGCGCCGCGAATCGAGAGGCCATAGATCATGTGGTCTAATAGTGGCACATCGCTCTTTGTGTTTATCGACATATGTAATTTATAAATACAAAATTTAATGTATATATATATATATATATATACTGAAGAGCAATGCTGAAAACTAAGGAAAAACTTTAGAATTTAAAACGAAAGTTGCAAAATTAACCTGAAGATCGAAACGCGCAACGCAGCAGTTACGAAAATTCAGAATTCACATTCTATTAAGAAGAGACCTAAGCAAAAAAAATTATATATTTTTGACTCATACCAAGTACAACATAGAAAGGGTTATATGTCTACCGGTGTGAGTAAAAGGAGAAAAGATAAAAAATAAAATAAAACAACTGAATGTAGAAAGTGTCGAGAATACTGAGCCTTGGCTTTATCAAGGACCAGCAAAAACTCTGCATTTTCTCACTTCCACAAAGACCTAGTTGGAAATGGGTTTCTGTAAAGCCATGGATGCAAGCAATAAGCCCACCAAAAATTGTTTTAAAATTTATATATATGTCATGACCTCCGCAGAGTTGTATGACCTAGCGCTAGTTAACAATTTAGCTTGCATCCATAACTTCCATGGCCCGACCCATGCTCTTCATCTGTTACTATTAAACAGAGAGAAGAAGATTAAAGAGAACTCAAGTTGTGAGAGTGACATAATAATTAGAAATAATTTTCAGCTATAACGAAACGCCAAGTTCGCCTGAGAGAGAATATAAACCTGAAAAGTAATACAAAAGAATTCCAAATTTTTACATTGCAATTAAAAAGGAAATATTAATTTTTTAAAACTCAGATTTTTGAAAGAAAACTTGATTCTAAAACCCCCTACTCCGCAACTTCTGACAACACAAAAACGAGAATAAATTAAAGACAATAATTAACTAAAGAAAAGCTTTGTGAAAGTTATATGACATAAACAATTAGTTGCAATATGTACAAAGTATTTTAGCAGTGCTTTAAGTGCATAATTAAGTAGTTATTAAGACCTTAACTACTTTGAAAATACAGCGCAAAGTGAAGGAACTATGCTTAGCCAGCTTCTGGGCCTAAGTTTCCTAAAAGACGCGCAAAGTTACCAAGAAAAGAAAGAGTTAAAACCCGCAAAAATGTTAACAGTCTAGCCAGTGCCTAAATGCTAAAAAGCAAAAAACAACAGAGAAATTTTCTCTGTAGTATTTTTTTCTATGTATTTTTTTCTCTGTTGTTTTTTGCTTTTTAGCATTTAGGCACTGGCTAGACTGTTAACATTTTTGCGGGTTTTAACTCTTTCTTTTCTTGATAACTTTGCGCGTCTTTTAGGAAACTTAGGCCCAGAAGCTGGCTAAGCATAGTTCCTTTACTTTGCGCTGTATTTTCAAAGTAGTTAAGGTCTTAATAACTACTTAATTATGCACTTAAAGCACTGCTAAAATACTTTGTACATATTGCAACTAATTGTTTATGTCATATAACTTTCACAAAGCTTTTCTTTAGTTAAATATTGTCTTTAATTTATTCTCGTTTTTGTGTTGTCAGAAGTTGCGGAGTAGGGGGTTTTAGAATCAAGTTTTCTTTCAAAAATCTGAGTTTTAAAAATTAATATTTCCTTTTTAATTGCAATGTAAAAATTTGGAATTCTTTTGTATTACTTTTCAGGTTTATATTCTCTCTCAGGCGAACTTGGCGTTTCGTTATAGCTGAAAATTATTTCTAATTATTATGTCACTCTCACAACTTGAGTTCTCTTTAATCTTCTTCTCTCTGTTTAATAGTAACAGAATAAGAGCATGGGTCGGGCCATGGAAGTTATGGATGCAAGCTAAATTGTTAACTAGCGCTAGGTCATACAACTCTGCGGAGATCATGACATATATATAAATTTTAAAACAATTTTTGGTGGGCTTATTGCTTGCATCCATGGCTTTGCAGAAACCCATTTCCAACTAGGTCTTTGTGGAAGTGAGAAAATGCAGAGTTTTTGCTGGTCCTTGATAAAGCCAAGGCTCAGTATTCTCGACACTTTCTACATTCAGTTGTTTTATTTTATTTTTTATCTTTTCTCCTTTTACTCACACCGGTAGACATATAACCCTTTCTATGTTGTACTTGGTATGAGTCAAAAATATATAATTTTTTTGCTTAGGTCTCTTCTTAATAGAATATATATATATATATATATATATATATATATATATATATATATATATATATATATATTCTATAAAGAAGATACCTAAGCAAAAAAATACATATATAATTTTGACTCACACCTAGTACAACATAGAAAAGGTTATGTATCTACCTGTGTGAGTAAAAGGAGAAAAGATAAAAAAATAAAATAAAACAACTGAATGTAGAAGGTGTCGAGAATACTGAGCCTTGGCTTTATCAAGGACCAGCAAAACTCTGCATTTTCTCACTTCTACAAAGACCTAGTTGGAAATGGGTTTCTGCAAGGCCATAGATGCAAGTAACATTCCCACCTAAAATAGTTTAAAAAATATATATATATAAGTCATGTCCTCCGTAGAGTAGCATGACCTAGCACTAGTTAACAATTTCGCTTGCATCCATTAACCTTCATGGCCCGACCCATGCTCTTCATCTGTTACTATTAAACAGAGAGAAGAAGATTAAAGAGAACTCAAGCTGTGAGAGTGACATAATAAATAGAAATGATTTTCAGCTATAACGAAATTCCAAGTTCGTTTGAGAGAGAATTTAAACCTGAAAAACAATGCAAAAGAAATCCAAATTTTACATTGCAATTAAAAAAGGAAATGTTAATTTATAACGAACAGATTTTTGAAAGAAAACTTGAGTCTAAAACCCCCTACTCTACAACTTATGACAGCACGAAAACGAGAATAAGTTAAAGATAATAATTAACTAAAGAAAACTTTGTGAAAGTTATATACCTTAAACAGTTAGTTGCAATATGTACAAAGTATTTCAGCAGTGCTTTAAGTGCATAATTAATTAGTTATTAAGAACTTTACTACTTTGAAAAAACAGCGCATAGACAGCGCATAGAAAAGGAACAAGCTTAGCCATCTTCTGTTCCTAGGTACCCCAAAAGACGCTCAAAGTTACAAAGAAAAGTAAGAGTTAAAACCCGCATAAATGTTAACAGACAAACCAATGCTTAAAAGCTGAAAAGCTAAAAAACGACAGAGAAAAGGTACATAAAGTACAAACATTGAACTTATAAAACCTAGAACCCAAAAACAAGGAAGAGAGCTTACCTCTTGTGTGACAAAAACTTTTCTCCTCACAAGAGGAGAACAAGGCTGACCTCTTCCGCCACTCCCTAGACGCTGAGGGGCAGTGAGGGTGGGGCTGATGGCCTCCTCATACAGCAAGAAACCAACGCGCGGAGATTTTAACCAGAGAAAAAAATATATAAACTTAAGACTGTGGATCTGTATGATCAGAATGAGCAGAATTAACTCTCCAGAATACATGAGAAATATTATAAAATACACGAGCAGTTTATTTAATAATCTTTGCATGTATTAAATCACCTTAGTGAGCTTCTATAGATTAATCAGAATCTTATTAATTTTAATGTTGGTTTTACTATTTTTAGTATAGCTATCCTAGTGATGAATAACTAGTTTTCTTTTTTATTTGTTTTTATTTTCTTTTATAAACAGATTTTTAAGCTTTTTTTGTGATTTTGTTTATATTATTTAATTTTTTGTTTTAATAGGACCGTCATATCCATAGCACTAAGGTTCCTTTAGGTAGTTAATAGGCATCCTCTAGCCAACTTCCTTACGGCTTTGATTGGTCAGAATCAGCATCAGTCTCTTTATCCCTATGGCCTTAATTCCACTCTATCTGACAATAAGCATAATCAGCATAAATTTTCAATTCGTGAACTCTTCTTTCTTGTTAATAATAAGAGCTGCTCTAGAGGTAATAGAGGACAGAGGTTATTTCGCACATCAAGCAAAGTTGATTTTGCTAACTTGCTAAAAACTCTGGAAAACTTTAAAACTGGCACTAATTTTGTTAAAAATACTTACAAAATTCTCAAGTCCTTCAAGCACTCTGTCCTTAAATGTTTTTTCAAATTCTGGAATGAAACTGCTGACCATGTTGATAAGCATGTTTTTGCTTTGGTTCTGGACATTCTTAAACATATTCTTAAAGATAAAATTTCTCTTAAAGAATTTTCCAGTAATTTTGTTACCATCAGGTTCCTAAATAAAGCCTACGATAATCTCAATGTAAGGAAGCTGTTCTACAATAATGCAATTTTTTTTCCCATCCACAGGCACCAGTCTATTGTAAGTTTTAAATATGTTAAGACCTTAGGGTCAATAGTTAAAAACTACAAACTTAACTCTTCGAGCTACATTCCTGTAATTACTACTTGTTCTTGTGATGAACATAAAGATACAGTTCACTATGATAAGAATTACAACCATATTATCACCGGAAACTTGAGTTATGTTGAAAATGAAAAGCTTAGGAATTTATTAGAGTATGGCTCTAAATTCAGACCTTCCTTCATAATTTCCAAAGAAAGGATTCTTGAGAGCTTCACTCAAGATGTAAATAAGTACATCGTAAAAACCAGTTTAACGTACAATCAGCCTATTGAGGCCTTCGCAGAATGGAAATATAATATAATCAATAGCTTCACCGGTGAGTTGGCAGGTCTGGACTTTTGTTTCGACAGAAATCTCTTTTTCTCTGGAGAAGCTAAAAGGTCACTCTCCAAACTACAAGACCAATTTATTTTTACCACTACGGATAAAGCTAGCAATAATTTTGCAATTATCTGTAAGAAGTTCTATTTTGAATTGTTAACTATGGAACTCAATAATAGAGTAACATACGAGCCCGTAAGTTATTCTACAAAGCAGTTAGAAAATCGGTTTAAGGCATTCTTCAAGAAACTTAAAATTCCACAAACTAGAAGATATGGGCCTGAATTTCCATTTCTTTTTGCAACGGTTAAGTTTCATAAGGATCCTGTGAAGTTCAGGTTCATAGCTAGTGGAGTAAGGAGTCATAAAAAGAAAATAGATCTTGCTTTTGAAGATGTCTTAAAGAAGGTTTTGAAACACATTAGAAACTGTTCTAACTTGATGTACAGAGATTTTTGGATAATTAATAATAATGCAGAAGTAATTTCTACTATACTCAAAGTTTGTCCCCTAGATATTAATAGTTATGATTTTGAAAACCTATATACTAATCTGCCTCTATCAGATATAATCACTACCTTTAAAGAGCTGTATGCAGAATTTAAACTTAACCAATTTGTTGATGTAGGAACTTGGAACTCTTATCTCAATTGCTGCATAAAAAATAACCATATCTTATATAATAATACTCTCTATAAGCAAGTGAACGGTATTCCAATGGGAACATCAACGTCCACAAATATCGCTAATCTATTCCTGTTCTTTAAGGAATATAAATTCATTAAAAATCACCCCACCTGCTCAGATAACTACCTTTACACTTTTAGATATATTGATGATCTGCTGTGTATCAATAATTCAGAAGTTATAGAGAGTGATTTTGATAATATCTATCCTAGCTCTCTTAACTTATATAAAACCAACCACAGTAATCAGGAACTTGAGTTCCTAGACTTAAGCATTAAGCTCAACAGAGGTAACCCATCTATTAGCCTCTTTGATAAAAGAGTTAATTTTCCTTTCAAAGTAATTAAATATCTACACTGGAATAATAACATTTCAACCAAAGTAATTGAGAATGTACTAATTTCTCAGGTCCTAAGAATTTCAAGAATTTGCAGCAACAATTTGGATTTCAATTACCACATTAATATACTATTAGAAAGTTTTCTAGAGAACGAAATTCCTTCTTCTTTCATCAAAAGAACTTTAAGAAAAATTATTCTGAATAATAGAGTAAGGTTGGCAGATCTGCTTTAATTTTCTACAGTTAATAATATGATTCTGACCAATCAAAGCCGTAAGGAAGTTGGCTAGAGGATGCCTATTAACTACCTAAAGGAACCTTAGTGCTATGGATATGACGGTCCTATTAAAACAAAAAATTAAATAATATAAACAAAATCACAAAAAAAGCTTAAAAATCTGTTTATAAAAGAAAATAAAAACAAATAAAAAAGAAAACTAGTTATTCATCACTAGGATAGCTATACTAAAAATAGTAAAACCAACATTAAAATTAATAAGATTCTGATTAATCTATAGAAGCTCACTAAGGTGATTTAATACATGCAAAGATTATTAAATAAACTGCTCGTGTATTTTATAATATTTCTCATGTATTCTGGAGAGTTAATTCTGCTCATTCTGATCATACAGATCCACAGTCTTAAGTTTATATATTTTTTTCTCTGGTTAAAATCTCCGCGCGTTGGTTTCTTGCTGTATGAGGAGGCCATCAGCCCCACCCTCACTGCCCCTCAGCGTCTAGGGAGTGGCGGAAGAGGTCAGCCTTGTTCTCCTCTTGTGAGGAGAAAAGTTTTTGTCACACAAGAGGTAAGCTCTCTTCCTTGTTTTTGGGTTCTAGGTTTTATAAGTTCAATGTTTGTACTTTATGTACCTTTTCTCTGTCGTTTTTTAGCTTTTCAGCTTTTAAGCATTGGTTTGTCTGTTAACATTTATGCGGGTTTTAACTCTTACTTTTCTTTGTAACTTTGAGCGTCTTTTGGGGTACCTAGGAACAGAAGATGGCTAAGCTTGTTCCTTTTCTATGCGCTGTCTATGCGCTGTTTTTTCAAAGTAGTAAAGTTCTTAATAACTAATTAATTATGCACTTAAAGCACTGCTGAAATACTTTGTACATATTGCAACTAACTGTTTAAGGTATATAACTTTCACAAAGTTTTCTTTAGTTAATTATTATCTTTAACTTATTCTCGTTTTCGTGCTGTCATAAGTTGTAGAGTAGGGGGTTTTAGACTCAAGTTTTCTTTCAAAAATCTGTTCGTTATAAATTAACATTTCCTTTTTTAATTGCAATGTAAAATTTGGATTTCTTTTGCATTGTTTTTCAGGTTTAAATTCTCTCTCAAACGAACTTGGAATTTCGTTATAGCTGAAAATCATTTCTATTTATTATGTCACTCTCACAGCTTGAGTTCTCTTTAATCTTCTTCTCTCTGTTTAATAGTAACAGATGAAGAGCATGGGTCGGGCCATGAAGGTTAATGGATGCAAGCGAAATTGTTAACTAGTGCTAGGTCATGCTACTCTACGGAGGACATGACTTATATATATATATATTTTAAACTATTTTAGGTGGGAATGTTACTTGCATCTATGGCCTTGCAGAAACCCATTTCCAACTAGGTCTTTGTAGAAGTGAGAAAATGCAGAGTTTTTGCTGGTCCTTGATAAAGCCAAGGCTCAGTATTCTCGACACCTTCTACATTCAGTTGTTTTATTTTATTTTTTTATCTTTTCTCCTTTTACTCACACAGGTAGATACATAACCTTTTCTATGTTGTACTAGGTGTGAGTCAAAATTATATATGTATTTTTTTGCTTAGGTATCTTCTTTATAGAATGTGAATTCTGAATTTTCAAAACTGCTGCGTTGCGCGTTTTGATTTTCAGGTTATTTTGCACCCTTCGTGTTAAATTCTAAAATTTTTTCCTTAGTCTTCAGTTTTGCTCTTAAGTATATATATATATATATATACATTAAATTTTGTATATATATATATATATATATATATATATATGACCGCAAATAACGGTATAACTATACCATCGGGATCAGAGGAAATGCTATCCCACACTCACCAACCCGCTTGGCCAGCGTGGTGAGTTATGGCCAAACACCTCCAAAATGACTCTACAACTTAAATCTTGGCCCTCAGTCTCCGGCAGCTGGAATGTACCTGGCCAAGGCAGCGGCCAGTGCGACATGAAGGCAGAGGGTGCTAAGAATCCCCGGAGGACCGGACTAGGCTGCCATTTGATGCTGACCTTGGCTACCTATAACGGACGCTCCCTATCTTCTGATTCAAGGCTTCTTGAATTGGAAGAGGAACTACAAAGGATCAAGTGGGACATCGTCGGGCTAAGTGAGGTAAGGAGAAAAGGAGAAGATCTCATTGAACTGAAAAGTGGACATCTCTTCTATTATCGTGGGACAGATACTGGCAGAACTAGTGGTGTTGGATTTATAATAAACAAGAAACTGAAGGATAAAGTGGTAGAAGTTGAAAGTTCCTCTGACAGAGCTGCACGACTCGTTATCCAACTATCGAGAAGATACCAGGCTCAGATTATTCAAACTTATGCACCCACCACAAGTCATCCTGAAGAAGAAATTGAAGAATTTTATGAGGAAATTCGTCATCTAAATAATAAAGGTAAGCAGCACTTGAAGATAAGTATGGGAGATTTCAATGCAAAAATAGGGCAACGGCAACAGAATGAAACTTCAGTAGGTAAATTCGGTCACGGCAACAGAAACCAGCGTGGAAATACTCTCGTTGAGTTTGCAGAGGCAGAAGGATTTTTCATCTTGAACTCCTTTTTCAAGAAAAAGCCACACAGGAAATGGACATGGAGACATCCAATTGGGACGACAAGTGAAATTGATTTTATTATGTGTAACAAAAAATTCATCATCGAAGACTGCAGTGTGCTGAACAAGTTCAACACAGGTAGTGACCATAGATTGGTGAGATGTAAGATGCACCTCAACACTAAACTGGAACGTGGCAAGCTCATAAGACAAACAAAATGTATTGACATAACCAACCTTAAAAAACACCATAATACTTTCAAGTTGGAACTGAAGAACAGATTCTCTGCTTTAGAAGGCCTAACATCGGAAGAAGTGGATATTTCGGAAGTTAACAGAAAAGTAACCAAAGCTCTTATGGAAACAGCAACAAAATTAGCTGGGTCTAAGAACAAGTTGCATGTGAACAAATTATCAGGAAAAACCAAAATGTTGATGCAAAAAAGAAGAGAGATGAGGACAACTAAAGAAGATGTGACTTCCAAAGTGGAATATATAGAGCTATGCAAGACAACACGAAAAAGTATCACTGAAGACGTAAGGAAATTCAACTGTGAGCTAGTGAGGAAAGCAATTGAAAACAACCAAAGCCTTAAGATAGCAAAGGGACATCTCAGTAAGGGAAGAAAACAGATTATGGCTCTGAGAAAAGAAGATGGTTCTATAACAAGAAATAGAGGCGAAATTTTGACAAGAGTGAAAGATTTCTACTCCAAATTATATGAAAGGGATGATACATGTACTCCAGACATCATGAAAGGTACCAGAGTTCTTCCAGTCCTCCCAGCAGAAGTTGCTCATGCAATCAAGAACATGAAGCGGGGAAAGCTCCAGGAGAAGATGGAATTACTATAGACATCATACAAGAAGCAAGTGGAGAAATTGAAACAGTACTCGCCCAAATTTTCACTCGATGCCTTAATGAAGGGAAGATTCCTGAGGATTGGAATAACGCTACAATGATCCTGCTACATAAAAAAGGTGACATTGAGGATCTCAGGAACTACAGACCTATCAGCCTCCTATCAGTGGTTTATAAAATCTTCACTAAAGTTCTTTCACACCGCTTGAAGGTAACACTGGACATGGCTCAACCGAGAGAACAAGCTGGATTCAGGAGTGGCTACAGCACAATAGATCATATCCACGTACTGAGAGAACTAATTGAAAGAGCGAGGGAATATGAACTTCCATTGTGCATGGCTTTTATCGATTATGAAAAAGCCTTTGATTCGGTGAAACCATCAGCAGTTACCACGGCTCTGAAATCCTGTGGTATTGAGGATGCATACATTAATATTATTAATAACATCTATGAAAATGCAAGTGCAAAGATTCGGCTGTTTGAAAATACAACACACATAAAAATTGGAAAGGGAGTGAGACAAGGTGACACCATATCTCCGAAGCTCTTTAATGCCACATTGGAAAATGTCTTTCAATCACTGAACTGGGAAAACAAAGGGATAAAGATTAATGGAGATTATCTAACCCACCTTCGTTTTGCTGATGACGTAGTCATTTTTGCAACTACCCCATCAGAGCTGCAGAGTATGATCCAGGAACTTGCTGACAAGAGTAAAGAAGTGGGATTAAAAATGAACTTTCAGAAGACAAAAGTGATGTTCAATGCTTTTACAAGAAATGAAGATTTATCGATTGATGGAGAAAAACTGGAGATAACAGATACATATGTTTATCTTGGACAGCAGATATCAAGTGAGGGTCACATTGATGAAGAAATTAATCGGCGTACAAAACTTGCCTGGAGAGCTTTTGGAAGAAACAGCATAATTTTCAAGAGCAATATGCCATTATGTCTTAAAAGAAAAGTGTTTGATCAATGCATCCTTCCAGTGCTTACGTATGGTGCAGAGACGTGGACCTTAACTAAAAGAGACATACAAAGGCTGCAAACAACTCAAAGAAGCATGGAGAGGTGCATGCTTGGTATAACCAGGAGAGATAAGAAAAGGAACTCGTGGATCCGAAAAATGACGAGAGTGGAAGACATCATGATCAGAGTTAAATCCCTGAAATGGCAATGGGCTGGACATACTGCCAGAAGGACAGACCATAGATGGACAGCCGAAATTTTAGATTGGATTCCAAGGGACAGGAAAAGACCCAGAAAAAGACCACATGGGAGATGGGTGGATGAAATTCGTAAATATGCGGGAGTGACATGGAGGAGACTGGCACAAGACAGACCGTTGTGGAGGAAACTTGGGGAGACCTTCGTCCAGCAGTGGATTGATAATGGTTGACAATGATGATGATGATGATATATATATATATATATATATATATATATGTTTTATTTTATTCCCATTGTTATACTGTAAGTATAGTTCATCTATCTATACAAGGGGTATGCCTGTTATATACACATTTTCAGAGGGGTAATTAAGCATAAAAGGTTGAGAACCACTGACCTAGGCACGTGCCTGAGCGCAGAAAATGTTACAAACTTCTTTATGAAAATCTCTTAGCCGGAGACAGATGGAAATGTAACGTGACTATTGATGAATTATGGATCTACCTGAACGACTGTAACTAACAAAGATCGATTTACTATCGTAAAAGAGCAGAACAAAACTTACATGAATCCAAAGAAAGTTTCAGGAAAGGTTTCATGATAATTGCTGGTTTCTCATACAATGGGAAATTAAAGTTAAGAAAAGTTGAAAAGAATATTAAAATCAGTTCTGCATGTTACCAAAAAATCATGTTTTAAATCCTATATTTAAAGAGGAAATAGATTTCCTTTATCCACACAGCCTTCAAAGAGTAGAACTCCATCAGGATAAGGCTACCAGTCATACATCCAGATCTACCTCTCTATTTCTTAAAAAAACTGAAGAAAAAAGGTGGTTATCAAATCTATTCCTTTTTCTCATATTCTTTAAAATTACTTTGATGTGTCACCAATCGACTATCGCGTCTTCAGACAGCTAAAAAGATCGATTTCTAAGCGCAGACCTAAAACAATGATTGGACTGTGGAAAGCAGTGGAAGAGGAGGGGAATAAAATAGCACTACCAATTTTAAGAAATGCCCTGTTATCTTGGAAATCAAGACTTGATAGTTCAGAGAAAGGAATTCAGAAGAAATAAATAATTTTATTTTAAACACTAATTATATTGCTGGAAAATCGTTCTAAAAATGTGGGAACATCCTCTGTATCACTGTTTTCAACATTGTGTAATCTTGTCTTTTTTGTCCATGTACAATCTTTGAGATAGTCGGCTGAAGGGAACAGTACAGATCAAACTTTGTAACTGAATAAATATTACATACACTGAGGGGCGGGTTTATGCTGTAGGAGCCCCATCTCACTGAACCATTTGGGGGGCCCCCTCGTTTTTATGACACATCCGGTTTCCGGGTATATTTTCTAGAATTTTCAAATGGACTATAATCAAGTTAACCATCATCAAATAGTTCTATCATTATTATATATCGCGACAAAGAGAAACGCTATTTCATTTACTTACAAACACATGTTTATAAGAAATTCCTCCTGGCTTTAATTGCAGCAAAAGTGTCTGTCACTTCATCATAATTGTTATGATTCAGGGCATTAATCTCTATGTACAATATTTAAAAACTATTCAAGTGCTCTTGAGAAACTGATGATCGTAGATAGTTGTAAACTCTTTTAAGAACACTAAATGATATTTCACCACTTGCATTCAATATTGGTAAAGTAAGGAAAATTTTAAGAATAGTTTCCACATTTGGAAATGTCTTTTTCAAATTGTCATTGTCCACAATCTTCTGGCTAGACTGAGGATTGATCTTGATCAATGAGATTCACAAAACGACGGAAGTGCTGCAGTTCATTACAAAACAGTTTTCTATCTATGTCATTTGAATATACCTTGGAAATATTGCTGAGGTCACATTTCGTAGAATGGTCCTGTTCATAAGCAAAAACTCCTTTGAATATGTTGAACATATATCCTAACTTTTCTTTTCTTTTCTCCAGCTCAAATTTAGAATTCATTGAATGCTATCAATGACCTGATTGTCACAGATATCATTCAGTATCTCCACTCGAATCTTTTCTTTTCCCTCCTGATGAACTTCACTGTATGTACTTTCATCATCAAAACTCTTTCTTTTTATTATCCTTTTGTAACTCTCATTATTGGTTGCTCCACAGATATAGACAAAGTCAAGGCTTCCATGTCAATGCCAAAATAGTCGTTACGACGTCATCAAAGAAGACTTTCAGAGACTAAAATAGATCTACTGTCATCTTCATGTTTCCATCTCTTTCTGCAAGGATTTGTTGACTTCGTCGATTCGTTGCAACAGCCGGTTCCACAAGACCGTCATGAAGGCAGTTCCATATTTGTCAAACTTTTTTGCCAGTGATTTTGCTTAAAGGCTTTTCAGTTTTACACTCAGGATGTTTAATTACTGCTTTTTTAATTTCACTATAAGCTCCTCCTCGGAAGGCTGATACAGCATCAGCTCTTGATCTGCAAATTGAGTATCATTCACCTGTTTCACAATGTGTTGATGTGGTTGAAGGTGGGAATTAAGTATTTCCCAACGATGAATGGAGGTCGAAAAAAGTATATACTTTTAGTACAAAATCAAAGTAAGCTTCAGCACATCTGCAGCATTCAGCAGCATTATTGTCCTACTCAATTCAAAAAATGGCTTGAGCACGGCACATAAAATGCTGTGGGACTTCTTTCAGTTATTTGTGCTTGAAGGCCAGCATATATGCCGGACATGTTCAAGACATTTTCATAGCATTGGCCTCTACATTTTTTTATATCTAGCCCTAGATCTAAAGTCTTTTTCAAGACAGTATCTTTCAAATGCTCCGTTTGTCAGCTTTTCTGGGCAAGAAACCAAAGAATCGCTCAATAGTTTTTCCAACAGCTTTAACATACCTCAAAACAAAAGTTAGTTGGCCGACATGACTTTACGTCAGGAGTAGAATCGGCGATAATTGAAAAATCCTGTGAATTTTTAAAGTCCTCACAAAAACCCATCTCAAGTTTTCCCACCATTACAGTTAATATCTCATCATATGTTTGGTGAAACGAATTGTTTGTTCAGCCTGAACCACAGTGCTCATATTTTTCAAAATGATCTTCCAGAAAGTAATTTAACTCTTCAAGGTACTCATACAAGTTTAAAAAATTGTATTTATTTAAATTTTAAGAGCATTCAGTTTCTCTGTGACCTCTGAGTGAATGTCCGAGTTTTGCGGGAAGTCCCACAGTGGCCACTACTCGATATAGCACTTGTATCCAAAATAGCCTTTCTCTTTTTCAATCTGAGTCATTAGTTGAGAATCAATTCTCCTGGATAATTTACTCCTTGTAAGCATATCGATCATGGTGGTCAAGTGAGACTTCGAGATTTCATTATTTCTTAAAACTTTTCTGTATGAGACCAATTAGAAAATCCATCAACAAGAAACCTATGTGATTGTTTATGGTCGGATAAAAGTTTACACACATAGCAGTTAACAGACTTAAAAGTTTCAGAAAAAATTAAATAGTTTCTTTTTTCTTTTGTTTCATTTGTCTTCAACCTATAAAAGTAATTTTCATTTATATTCCTGAAATACGTTTTCCCAGAATCAGAAAATACTATTTTCAGGTATTTTAGCTCTCCTTTATTTTCTGGTATTACGAATAAAGTAATCTATCATATCAGAGATGAGGGTTAGAAGGCCATTAAAGCTATATCAGTAGGATATGATTAATTCATTGAACAGGTAGGTCTACGCTCTTCCTCTTGATTTGTTAGTTCATGCTCTTGGATGATTGTTTCGTCTGGCTCTGAGGGCTGACAATTAAAATCTTTCAGTGGCAAATGGGATCATTTCTCACACGAATCTAAGCAGTGGCGCACCCACGGGAATTGCCGATGGGTGTCCCACCCCACCTAGGCTGGCAGAGCGGAAAATTATTTCGTCGAAGTCAGAAAATCACGATAAACGATCTGCATATATTTCCTAATCATGTACCGTATAAATATAACATACAATAATTATAAGGTTGTAGTTCTCTTAAATATACTGGTGTGCAAAAATTAAGGACGAGACGGTTTTTCGAATGTAACGTCGTGCAAAAGTGCTCCACATAGACTCAAACCATACCATAAGATCCCCAAGATGTAAGAATATGGGACAAGTGAGCAAAACAGTACAAACAAGGAATCCAAAGGATACAAAGGCACTTTATTTAAAAGGTAGCTTCGAGCACAACTGGACAAAAGACAAAAACGTCCATGTGACAGGCGGCTGCCAAGAAAAGTCCAGGCTTTAGTAGGAGATATGATCACCCCTGACTGCGTTGCAGGATTTACAACTTCTGTCCATGCTGAGGACGAGGCTGTCAAGGAGCTGTTGAGGCATCGCGGCCCATTCCTCCTGTTGCGCCAATCGCAGCTGCGGAACCGTTGTTGTCGGCTGGTGACGTGCTGCCAAGCGTCTCTTGAGAAGGTTCCACACGTGTTCGATTGGATTTAGGTCCGGGGACATTGCGTGCCAATCCATGCGTTGAATATCTTCACTCTCCAACAGCTCTGCGACAGCCACTGTACGATGAGGTGTAGCGTTGTCGTCTATGAAGAGGAACTCAGGACCCACAGCACCTCTAAACAGACGCACGTGAGGGAGGAGAACCTCGGTACAATAGCGGCCACCAGTGACTGAACCTCCTTGGAAGATGTGGAGGTCAGTACGCCTACCAAGCATGATGCCGCCCCGAACGAGAACTCCGCGACCTCCAAACCCGTCCCTTTCGATGATGTTGGGGGTGTGATTGCGTTTTCCTTGCTCTCTCCAGATGTGTATACGCCCTGAATCGCTCGTCAGACTAAATCGGCTCTCATCCGTAAAGAGAACTCGACCCCATTGCTGATGTGTCCAGTTCTTGTGTTCCTGACACCACAGAAACCGCCGTCTCCGATAAGCAGGCGTTAATGGCACACACCGTACAGGTCGTCGTGCAAATAGACCACCTTTATGCAGCCTCCTGGCCACGGTAAAACACGATAACGGACGTCCAGTTGTCTGTTGCATGTGCCTTGCGATTTATCCCGATGTCTGCCGTCTGTCTCTTCTCGCCTGTAGGACAATATACCGGTGTTTCACCGCCGTGGTTGCTCGTGGACGACCACTGCTAAACTCTCGGACAGCTGTTCCTGTCGTTTGAAATGCTATCCAAGCTCGTGAAACGATGCTGTCAGCAATCACGAACTCCTCGGCCACACTAGTCACACTTCGACCTTCTTCCAACTTTCCAATGACACGACCTCGGGTAAAGTTATCCAGATGTCGTCTACTGGATTGCCTGTTGGCCATATCACACGGTGGCAGCAACTCGGCATCGTTCAAACGATGTACACCGTGCAATAGCTTTCACCAAATTGCTGAGCGTACACCGCTCGTGTGCTTTATACCCTTGCGCCCCCCTCCTAGTCATTCTGCATATATGCGTATGCCCTACCGTACCGGACCCTAGTCTATCTCCTGAATGGTCTTTCGGTCCGTTCTGCCTGCTCGTTCCGCTGTTATGCTAATTTCTCCTCTTCGTCCTTAAGTTTTGCACACCAGTGTACATTTAGAAAAATCTAACCAGAAATAATTTTTTATCTACTGCTTGTTCTAATCATTTAACTTTCTTGTACTGTAACATTACTAGTAACTGGATAAGAAAAAATGTACGAAAGTCAACCGCCTTCTTAACTGTTATGGCACCTATTTTTCCCGGTAAATTTAGGAGTGCCACCCCCACTTTGGGGAAATTCTGCGCGCCACGGCCCATGCCCCCCTCACCTTCCCCTTGGAAAATGCCTGGGTGCGTTACCAAATCTAAGCAGTTGGAGTCAAGATTTAAATTTATTAAACTAGCCTTACCATCAGCTACTTACCTTACTAAGTAGCTGGAGTCAAGATCCTTTTGTAGCTGGACTCCAGCTATTACCTTACTAAATAGCTGGAGTCAAGATCTGAAACTATTAACTAGCCTTACCATCGTTGCTGTCTGAACTTGAACAGTGTGGATTCTGTGTACGTTCCAGTTGTATATTTTCTTTTGAAGCACATGAATCCGGAGGCTTTTGCTCAATTTGCTGATCAGCGGTATGACTCTTCACAGGCTTATGTAGGAATACTAATAAACTATTCTTTTACTTTTGAAGACGTTCTTCTTTCTCTTTTTTTTTTTTTTTCTTTTTCAGCTTTAACTCATAACTTCGTTTCACTGGCTTCATTTTCAAGAGAATCAGTCACATAAGCTACATATTAATTTATGTAAAAGAAACAGAAACAACAGCTGTAACGATGCCGATTTTAAGGTCACGGTTAGGTGTTAATAATCACAATATTAAGTGGGTAACCTTGTGTAACACCACAACGTGGAGATCGAACAGAAATAAAGATTACAAACGATATGTTAAGACGTTACCGATGGTCAGTGTCGCCACCACGCGCAAAAGAAATTACAGTTAGCAAAATTTTACCCGCTTGTCAAGCAGGATAACCAATTTTGCATTTTTAAGCAGAGAACAGACGACAAACATTATATAAAGTTTCAACCACGACTGCTTTTCTCTGAATCCGCAAAATATTATATTCATCAGCATAACTTTCCCCTTCTTTTTTTCCTTTTCTTTGTTTTCTCCTTGCTTTACTTATCTTTTCGCAGTGAATCAGGGCGCTCCGGGATGCGGGGCCCTTCGGGACTGCGACTTGCGCCACCCATAAATCCGCCCCTGCATGCACTGTTAACAGGAAAATATTCAACGTTTCTTTTCAAATTGCTGTTGAAGAGAGATAGAGAGAGACAGTTTTTCTTAAACTTTTTTTCGCCAGGAAATGAGAACACCTATAAAAATAACAGTGGGAAATCCTTGAAATCACTCTCACGGTGTCCGTGCGTGCAAATAAACTTGTCAAAATCCGAGACTCCTAAACAATTTCCTGCATTCGCCACTGGGATCTCTATAATTGTTGCAGTTGATAAATTTTTAACGGGTTGTATTTGTTCTCAAAACTAAAACCATAGTCAACACCTGGTGTTTGTGTTAAAAGGGAAACTGTTACACTTTTAGACTGTTCTAATAAACTTCAAAAATGGTTTTTTTTTCACATTAATAGCTGCAATCAATTTTTGAGTCACGACGTGTAAAAATGTTTTATCCGAAACTGAGCCAATTGCATTCTGCCAAGGCTTTCTAATTTACGAAACATTTAAAAACCTTTTTTTCTTTCAGGAATAGTTTTTATCCTCAGCACTCAAATATTTTCATTCTTTTATCACGTCGCATTAGTCTGAATCATAAGATGCGTTTTTCAGATGTTTCTTCAAAAATGTTCTGTAGCATATTTCGCATCAAAAGGCATATTTCGCATGCTTTCTGTTTAAAAAGATGCTGAAATAGCCTCTTAATTTGTCTTGAGTTTTCTTTATTAACTAAGAAACACAGGCATTATTATATGCCATTATAATTTATATTTAAATAGCGTTTCCATTTGCTCATTATCCAAAATTTTACTGATCTACATGCAAAATTTAAATGTTTAATAATGAATTTTTCAGCCTTAGAATAAGTTTTGTCATATGTAATTACACATACCTGCAGTGATGTCATGCATTGTAGCTGAAGAATTATGCATAATAAAAAAGTTGAGAATACGCGACAACTATTCTTCATGGCAAAAGCTATGCTAAGGAAAAAACTTTTCAAATACGTCTACCGCAAACAGATGTACCGAGGAAAACATTTTGATCTTTATGCCCCCTAGGAGAAAACTGTGCATTATTTTAAAAAGGAAAATAGTCGACGACATCTATATTGTAGCGAATGGCATATAGTAAAAAAAAAAAATTATCAATGTGATTTTTAGAATCAGAGACACAACTGCGAACAGAAGTACACAAACACGACGCCACGGAAATGTAAACTACAAAACTCCTCAAATACAAACCTAAAGTGTTCGGCAAGATAAGTGGCATCCGGTGTTGAAAGAAATTTTTAAATCGCACATGTAAAAGTAGAGATTTGAGAAAAACAGATTAAACATTTGGTTCCCTAGCGGCAAAATTGTGTATTATTTTGGAAAAAATTGTGCACAAAGTGTTTTCATAGATATTAGTAATATCTGACCAAAAAAAGAATTTTTTCAATCTTATATTTAAAAGCAAATATATGGAATAAAATGTATTTTGAATTCGATATCATCTGCATTTATGCCCTCTAGCGGCGAAGTTGTGCATCGGAAAAAAACCGAAATGCTAAGTTCATCATATTTCAAGCTTCCCAATGCAAAAATAATTTTTCAGATTGGACAAATAGTTGCTGAGATATGGTGTCCACAGCAGGACGGACGGACAAACCGACAACATAAGCACAATTTTCTTTTACAAAAGACGTGCTAAAAACATAATGTTACGTTTGAGTCAGATGCTAAGAATATTAGGTTTTTCTTGAAATATTGCTCTACCATTCTATTCGATTCCAAATATTCAGTAATGATAAGGTGTATCAGCCACACTAAAATGCATGTGACTTATTTTCCGCATTTTTTAAGATTAAGGGGTAAGAGTAGCCGATACTTCTTGCGTAGGTTTTTTTTGTTGTTGTTCTCTCGTGGTTTAAAGACTACCCTAAGCATCCGGAGCCATAGGCAGTCTTCCATCTCTGATTTGTGGCTGCTGGTTCCAGCGAGGGGAGAACACCAGTGACGTCGATTAGGGTTTGGGCCAAGCTCAACAGATTATCCGGAACACGCGCCTCTGACCACTCGACTACCGGAGCGTCCTTTTGTGTTACCTATAAAGAATCAGAAAATTGCCCGAGGGAATAAATTTTGCTGGAGTTGGCAGCCAGTTTTGTAAAAATCCTCTTCGTAACCATAAAACGCTTGTCACTCCGCCTGCACGCCTGCTTAATTTTTCTGCGTGGATTCCTTCATTACAGGGCACTCTTAAATTAAGAAAAAGCCACCTCCCACCCCCTACAACATATTTCTTTCTGTCCTTCTTTTCGTTGTTTCTTTTTTTTTTTTTTTTTTTTTTTTGGTTTGTTTAGGCTAGCGTTCTTGATAAAGGAGTTTCAATTCTCATTCATTGAAAGCTTGTATTCGTGAGATTCCCATTGCGTCGTCCGGAAGTTTAGTCTCTTCCTTACAATGCCGTCATTCGCTTATGATAGGAATATGCTTGAAAACACAGCACAGTATTCATGTTTGTTTTATACATGACAATTTAAAAAGAAAATATTTGCCCCGCCTTTCTTCCCAGCTAACCACAAAAAAATGCATTAAACGCATTGAGGCTTTTCTGCACCACTGCATATACGACGATATTGGTGTTAACAGGTTTTCCATTGCAAATAATAAGTTGCCAATGACGCTCACGTGCAAGTCAAATCCCATATTTCTTTTTTATTGGCCTTTCAACAAATGTGCTTATTTTTAACCAGTAAACTCAGATTTTTCTGTAGTAGACCACAAAGCGTGAAACTTTGGTCACAAACAAACTGGAAAGCAAAATAATTCATGACACAGCAAATCACAATGAGAATCATAGGGCATGATATCTGTTTAAGAAAGATATCGAGGATCCGTGATGACGAATAGACACGAGATGCCCAAGACGACATTTACTCGTTAAAACTTTATTTTGTTTTTATTTGCTTGCTTTTCTTGAGTAGAACTATTTAAAGAATTCTAAGTATTTTCGAGCGTACAATTCGAGAAACCTATTAATTTCAGCTTTGTCTCATCAGAAACGTTTCGGAAAACAATAATCATAAAACTAATTGCACAGCGATTGTTATTTGCAAATACTGAACTCAATTCTTTGCTCATTACTACAACATCTGTAGTATGATCCCGTTAGTACGATATTTGCTTTTCTTTTTCTTTTCCTTCTCTAATTTTTGTCTTTCCATATGGCATTCACCGACGCTGTGTGAATCGCATACGTTCAATACCAAGTTTGTAAAACATTTATAAATGGGTTACCGAGGTGGGTTTTACGGAGGTCGATGGAATTCTGAATCGAATGACAAAAGCATCGGTATTTGAAATAAACGCTGAACAAACAGGAGCACACAATGACAGGTGCACGTGAAGCTTGTCGAGGTCAACAGAATAAGCATTTTAATGACAATCACCGCCGATGCTGAAAAGGAGCTGGAGAAGCAGCTCAATTTGCATAACTTAATTAAGTTCCTCGCTCTGCGCAAGAGACCTCAATGAATGAGAACCAACATTGAACGTGTCGTGTGAACTTCAAACCTCTAAGAATGATGGGTGAAATGCTCTAGTAAAGTTAATTCAACTACAGAATACAAGAAAATATTCGACTGTTAGCACTTCATGTCTAGAATAACATACATTTAAAATAACATGTTGGGCTGCGAATATATATTTTTCCTGCAAATATTCCCCAGAAGATACTTCAACAAAAAAAAATAGATTCTGGAGTGGATACATATGTTGGAGCAGAGGTCACTGAGAGAGACAGCTTATGAGTTTGAATTTTTGCATTTGGCAGTCTTGTTAATTATGTCGCATAGTTTCTGGTTGAGTGCGATTGTTCGGTCAAGGACAAGAGCATCAGGCTAAGCAAATCTGATCTGAAATATTTTTGCTTCTAGTTTAACCAACCAATGCGTTTCCGACTTCTCTTCAGTAGTAGAGGGGAAAATCTAGCAAGAATTATAGTAATTTCGTGTCGCTAACGAGGCTAATGCATGGAATTCATTTGTCTTTCCAATAAAAATTTCGTGAATAAGACTTCACAGAAGAAATGGTCTTTAAAATCATCAGGATAAAAAGATGCATAAGAATTTTGAAAATACCCAAAAATATTAGAAAGCTCCGTGTAGCTGCAAAGAATATGTGGATCACCACACTTATAATAAATTGTGAAGAACGAAGAAAAGTTACATTCACAGGTGAGGTACATTCCAAGGAGATTCTCCATCCCTCCATTGATATTGTTAAGAAAATAACTTTGCAAGCAGTTGTATTAGCCTAAAAATGCTTTCAGAAATATTTGTTCTGCAATCAGAAATGTTGCTGTTCTGGGGTAACCACGTGTGATTGTGATAGTGATTTAGACTATTTTGCTCCAAAACCCTTAGTTCTGTTAAAATATCTGTAAAATATCACCTTGCGACAGCGAACAAATTAAGTTACCTAGTTACCGCAGTGGAAGGATTTTTTTGTGCCACGAAATTAAAAGCTTTCGGCGATTGTCGACTGATTATGGGGAATCTTCAGCTCTCCGTGTAGTCAGAAGATTATTTCTAAGTGGCGAAATTTCAATGTCGAACAGTGTATTTTTCCCATAGGAACATCCTGCTTAAATTACTTTGCAGGCTTTCTGAGAAAAATAAACCTTCGTCTTCAACAGCTAAACTTTAGCCAATTTCTGTGAAGAATGTGGTAGGTTCGGTTTAACTCTCTTTGTAGCTCTTGCTATATTGCGTCCCTTCTTCAAATTCAGCTGTCTTACAAAACCGAGCAAACTGATTCTTTCGAATATCGAAAAATTTAGTTCTATGTTTAAGCTTTTCTAAGATCCTCTAGCCGAATTCGTTGTTTGATTGAGAAGCATGTTTGCTCTAGGTTTGATCAGTTACTGAAAAAATTAGTAGATTTTGCACTTCGCGAATTCTTCTCTTACGTTTTCTAAGCAGTGTCACTTTGAGAATCGGTCTTTTACGTCTTCCATTTAGTTCAAATTGGTTATTGTTTTCATATACAAACCCAAAATTGCATGCTTCATTTGTAAACTAAAGGGAGTTCAGGGGTTTGTTGGCTGACTTTACACACTGCATATCGCTGTTCTTCCTTCACTCAGCATGATAAAAGGCAAACGTACCTTAAATAACACCCAAAAATAGTTTTAAGGAAAACCTTGTTCACACCCAAAAAATATTGCGGTCATAAGTGCAGCTTACACAGCAATAACGAAGTAGTGAAACTAATAGCAATTACGATTTTTTCTGTTTTTCTATAATGCGTCTTGTGCAAATTTTGTTATATGCTGACGGTCAATCCACCTGCTACTTACAGAGCAAAGAAACTTTATGGATAGGTTAATCAATCTGCTATTTACAGAACAAAGAAAGTCCATATTATTGTCTTCAGCTTTGCGAGGTTATAGGTAAATCAACCTTCTACTTACAGAACAAAGAAGTTCATGGATAGGAAATGAAAAGATTTCTTTTTCTCAGAAAATCCTGCAAAGAAATACCGCTAGTAACACATACCCAAAAAGATAGCAACTTGACCCATCTATTGTGGTCGGAAATTGCGAAACCAAATATGAAATTGCTGAGAATAAACTGGGAAGAAAAACTCTCTCTCTCTCTCTCTCTCTCTCTCGGTGTGTATGTGTGTGTGTGTGTGTGTGTGTGTGTGTGCGTGCGTGCAGTGGCGTACCGGAAAATCTCGGGGCACCCCCGCAAAAATCCATTAGCTTTCAATTACTGAAAATTTTAATATCCGTATTATTCGGGAAACCCCCTTCAATAAAGATTTCGAGCCTTCAAAATTAAAACTAGGCTTTACGGCTGTTTCAATAAATAAAATTCTTTGGAACCTACGAGTATGTTTCGTAAAATCAAAATTATTTCACTTCACTGCGTGATAGACAGATGTTTACTTAGTAATTAAAATAATTGCCCTGGTTTTATACCGATACAAATTACTACAAACTACTTACCTCGAAGTTAATCATATCATGCAAAATTTATTATTTTAAAGAATTAAGTCCAACTGCTTTGAAATGCCAAACGATAACACACAAAATACGCAACTTGACAGTATCTAACAACTTTTCAGATTTATGCGAAATGTCACAACTTAAGTAAAGATTAAGAACTGTAGCGCAAAAAAACCCCGCAAAACTACGTAAATTATTTACGCTGGAATATAAAAAACACACCAAACATAATGCCACTCTGATTTGCACATAATAAAAAAAAAATTTTTTGACTCTGTTATAAAAAAAAAACAGATGACACATGTCTTTGATTTTTCGCTTCCACGAAGACACCGTTTAGTTCCTTATGTTCTAAAGAATTCGTAATTATGTGCAAAAAAGTGTAAACTTATCCTCATTGGTATAAAAATTCCGTTCATTGAACTGATATTTCTTTCACATTCTCTTGTTAACATAGAGTACACGCATAAAAACTATTGCAAGAGCCGTGAAAAGGGGCCTCACGTTTTCTTAAATAGCTGCTTTCCCTCATCCAGTTTTCATGAACTAAAGCAAAGAAATTGAGTTTTAAAGATTTTACATACACTGATGTGCAAAAATTAAGGACGAAGAGGAGAAATTACCATAACAGCCGAACGAGCAGGCAGAACGGACCGAAAGACCACTCAAGAGGTAGACTAAATTCCGGTACGGTAGGGCATACGAATATATGCAGCATGGCGTAGGGCGTGGGGTAAGTGTCGGAAGGGTATAAGGCATACGGGTGGTGTACGCTCAGCAATTCGGTGAAAGCTATTGCATGGTGTACATTGGTTTGAACGACGTCGAGTTGCTGCCACCGTGTGATATGGCCAACAGGCAATCCAGTAGCCGACATCTGGATGACTTTACCCAAGGTCGCGTCATTGGGAAGTTGGAAGAAAGTCGAAGTGTGACTAGTGTGGTCGAGGTGTTCGGGATCGCTCACAGCATCGTTTCACGAGCTTGGAGAGCATTTCAAACGACAGGAAAAGCTGTCCGAGAGTCTAGCAGTGGTCGTCCACGAGCAACCACGGCGGCGGACGACCGGTATATTGCCCTACAGGCGAGAAGAGACCGACGGCAGACAGCGGGATAAATCGCAAGGCACATGCAACAGACAACTGGATGTCCGTTATCGCGTTTAACCGTGACCAGGAGGCTGCACAAAGGTGGTCTATTTGCACGACGACCAGTACGGTGTGTGCCATTAACGCCTGTTCATCGGAGGCGGCGGTTTCTGTGGTTCCATGAACACAAGAACTGGACACATCAGCAATGGGGTCGAGTTCTCTTTACGGGTGAGAGCCGATTTAGTCTGTCGAGCGATTCTGGACGTATACACATCTGGAGAGAGCAGGGAACACGCAGTCACACCTCCATCATCATCGAAAGGGACCGGTTTGGAGGTGTAGGAGTTCTCGTTTGGGGCGGTATCACGCTTGGTAGCCGTACTGACCTCCACATCTTCCAAGGAGATTCAGTCATTGGTGTCCGCTATTATACCGAGGTTCTCCTGCCTCACGTGCGTCTGTTTAGAGGTGCTGTGGGTCCTGAGCTCCTCTTCATGGACGACAACGCTACACCTCATCGTACAGAGGCTGTCGCAGAGCTTTTGGAGAGTGAAGATATTCAACGCATGGATTGGCCCGCAAGGTCCCCGGACCTAAATCCAATCGAACACCTGTGGGACCTTCTCAGGAGACGCTAGGCAGCTCGTCATCAGCCGCCAGCAACGATTCTGCAGCTGCGATTGGCGCTACAAGAAGAATGGGCCGCGATGCCTCAACAGCTCCTTGACAACCTCGTCCTCAGCATTGACAGACGTTGTAAATTCAGCCACGCAGTCAAGGGTGATCACATCCCCTACTAAAGACTAGATTTTTCTTGGCAGCCGCCTGTCACATGGACGTTTCTGTCTTCTGTCCACTTGTGCTCGAAGCTACCTTTTCAATAAAGTGCCTTTGTATCCTTTGGATTCCTTGTTTGGACGGTTTTGCTCACTTGTCCCATATTCTTACATCTTGGGGATCTTGTGGTACGATTTGAGTCGATGTGGAGCACTCCTTCACGACGTTACATTCGAAAAATCATCTCGTCCTTAATTTTTGCACGACAGTGTATTTACTGAAAAGAAAAAGCGCAAAAATTGCTTTTCTTTTTAATACTTCATTCAAAGTTGTCGTAATTCTTGGCTATTTCTTTAACCAGTTTCATACGAAGTTTCTGCAAAAAATGGTGTAAAACCTTTATGTTGAGGCTAGAGGCCATTTTATCCGTGAGCCCCTCCCCCGCACTGTGGGGTTGCGGAGGCTATCAGTACGTCCTTGTGTGTGTGTGTGTGTGTGTGTGTGTGTGTGTGTGTGTCGCAAAATGCTGAAGGTATGAAATTTTGTGAAAATAATACGAGTATTTTATGTCCATGTTTTATGAAAAAAGGAAATACATCATAAACTTGACTTGGCTTCGATCTGTACTCTGTGAATTTTTTTTTTTGTATGTTGTACCAAAATGTGGTGCTACACCAGCTGCACTACTTTCTGAGAAAAGGTACACCATTGTACGTTGCGAACAAAGCCCAACAACATGGTGCAACTTTGCCCTACGTAATGATACAAGGTTACACCACATTATGGTGAAAGGTTTCACCATGTTGTTGGGTTTTGTTTGCCCAATGATGTGGTTTTCACCAAATGATGTGTATTTTCTCAGAAACTGGTGTAGCCGGTATAGCTCCACTTTTTGGTGCAAACTACTACACATTTTTAACAGTGTACGATTCGTTCTTTCGTCATGATCATATGAATACTATCATACTAAGGAGTAAAAAACATGCACAAAGATAATAAGTAGGAAGGTCGTCACTTCAGTTCGGGGTCACCTTTACCAGGCCAAACATTTCTACAATCCAAGCCAACTTAAGTGGGTACTATTATGGAATGTTAGGAAGCCGACTCGTATCGTGTCCGAGGATATGAGTGAAGAAAGAACGGTATCAATCCACGTCACTCTCCATTCCAGTTGTATCCTTTCTCTCAAGCATCATTACCACAATGGCCCAACCCCTTTACGACCGTACTTTGAAGGAAAGTTTTCCCTACAGCTGCGTTAGTCCATTTCCTAGAACTTTCCCAATTTTATGTTGGGTTTTTTTTTTGTTTCTTTGTTGTTGTTTTATTTTATGTATTACAAATGTAAGGATAAGTCTTCTCTCCCTTCCACCCTAATCCTCAAAATTACATTTCCCAGCTGGACAGTTAGCGGCCAAAAGTGCAAGGTTTTTGATTGGGTTACTTCTCATTTCAAATATATTCCTAAAACACCTCTACCATTTTGCACAATTTGCCATAAATAGCAATTTTGTCTGATAAGCTTCTGAGAAAACAAAACAGATCATCCAAGAAATAGTTCTGCTGCTTCTTTCGACCTCAGCGGAAGAGGCTACTTTTCGTAGCAGAAGTATCTGCTCCGTTTCTTCCACAGTAGTACACTCTTTAGCTGACTTGGAGCAAAGGCAAATAAAAATGTCCCTGCGAGGCGAATTTACAATTTCAGTACTTCCTTTCCTCCTTTTTTTTTTTTTAAATTCATTGATGACTGCCAAAACTCTCTGAAACCAACACACAGGATTATCATTAAAATAAAATCACATCTGAAGAACGAAGACTCCGTATATCATCGGTTTTCAAAATCTAGTACCATAAGCGCTCATTCACGAAAGCCCTCACACAAATGTCAAGTAGTACTTGAACATTTTTTATCTTTATGGAGTAATAAATTTTAAAACTGTGTTCATAAACAGCCCCAGCTTTTGGCATTTTAATGAAACTGGAGCCAAACGAATAAAATGATTTTGAAAAAATAAAAAAAGGATTGGAAGAAGTTAAAGATGTAGGGAGTGTTATAAACACACCCCATTCCTTCGTCATGAGTGGTTCAGTGCATTAAAGTATTTATATTTATGTAATTATGGAAGTCATCGTGAAAAGAAATTATGGCCGCAGCTGCTCTTCTTGCAGATGTGACGTACCCACAGGAACTTCGGGAAAGTGATAAATTGCCTGAAACACACTCATCTAGAGAGAAAGCGCAGAGGGGTGACTTGTGCTTATGGCAGTGGGAATGTTTCAACAGAACTCACTTCTACTTAAAAGTTTTTACTCCAACGTTACGTTAATCACAGTGGGACTATAATACTGCGTTGAAACCACGCGACATATATAAATTGAACAATAAAAAAAATTGTTTAACTAAACACGCATGGCGATAAAATTAATCTTCCGCAATTTTTACTCTGTGGAAATTAATTTCTTTGTTAGAAGTGAAAACCGAGGAACATCACGTTACTCTGCTTTACTTAAGTAAATTTCGCATGGGTTAAAAGTTTCTGTGTAATTTAAGTAAATACAATAACTCTCTAAGTATGATAATTTGCAGAAATGGAGGTTTCCCTGCACGTATTATTTTTTCACGGTTACATATATAATCTACAATGAACAAGACATGATAAACGAATAATTTGTCAAAAACAGAAAGATAACTTCTAAGCAATTTACAAAATCCATGCTTCGTCCTATTTTGTTTATTCTTTTCATGCTACTTTTGCGCACAAACTTTGTATCTCCTAATAAAAAAAAATATGAATAAATTACTTTAATAAATGTTCTCATGTTTTCTGTAATACAAATGATTAAATTATGAACTTAGTTTAAAAAATTTGTCACAAATTTTTCTGTCACTCTGTAAAACAGTGAACAGCCAGTTTTAAAGAGCCACTAAACTAAGAGTAATTCTGCTCTCAGCAAGACTCTAGTACACGACAGAAATTATTAATTGAAATAAAGGTAATATATTTTATATTAGCATTCAAAATATAATTTTAATTGTGTGAATAAATTTGCAAGCGAAGAAAATAGTTAAAAATTGCACGTAATAGGTAATTAATGTGGCACTAAAGATGTAAACCAAATCGCAAACGTTGTTGCAAATCACGTTTAATAACTTATGTAGTCAATCGCTTGACTGACCAAAATTTTAAATCGTATGCAGGTCTCATTATACGAACCTGTTCAACTTAATAAGTAAGTCTCTTAGCAAATATATTTTCTACCGAATAAACTTGCACAACAGATGCCATCTGGTGCAGACTGAGACTTGCCTTTAAAGAAGAAGTTGAAAAGATTTAGCGCCGCCCAAGTGGTGCAGAGGTCAAAGCTCTGGCTTCTGGCAGTTCATCCGGATTCGAATTGCGGTGGAGCATGGGTGGTGTATTACGGCACTGGCTCTATCCCTTCCCTTGAGCCAGTGGCTCTAAATATGCGACGGACAATTGCTTTTAGTCTTTAGAGTTATTTGCTATGGTCGTTGACTCTCTGCCGCCCACTCACTTTAATACACTGGTGCAAATATTAAGGACGAAGAGGAGAAATTAGCATAACAGCGGAACGAGCACGCAGGACGGACCGAAAAACCACTCAGGAGATAGACTACGGTCCGGTACGGTAGGGCATGCGCATATGCAACATGACGTAGAGGGGGGGGGTGAAGTGTTGGAAGGGTATAAAGCACACGGACGTTGTACGCTCAGCAATTCGGTGAAAGCTACTGAATGGTGTACATCGGTTTGAACGACTTCGAGTTGCTGCCACCGTGTGATATGGCCAACAGGCAATCCAGTAGACGACATCTTGATGATTTTACCCGAGGTCGCGTCATTGGGAAGTTTAGAAGAAAGTCGAAGTGTGACTAGTGTGGCCGAGGAGTTCCGGATCGCTCACAGCATCGTTTCACGAGCTTGGAGAGCACTTCAAAAGACAGGAACAGCTGTCCGAGAGTTTAGCAGTGGTCGTCCACCAGCAACCACGGCGGTGGACGACCGGTATATTGTCCTACAGGCGAGTTGAGACAGACGGCAGACAGCGGGAGAAATCGCAAGGCACATGCAACAGACAACTGGGCGTCCGTTATCGCGTTTTACCGTGGCCAGGAGGCTGCACAAAGGTGGTCTATTTGCACGACGACCAGAACGGTGTATGCCATTAACGCCTGCTCATCGGAGACGGCGATTTCTGTGGTGCCAGGAACACAAGAACCGGACACATCAGCAATGGGATCGAGTTCTCTTTACGGATGAGAGCCGATTTAGTCTGATGAGAGATTCTGGACGTATACACATCTGTAAAGAGCAGGGAACACGTAATCACACCTCCAACATCATCGAAAGGGACCGGTTTGGAGGTGGTGGAGTTCTCGTTTGGGGCGGTATCACGCTTGGTTGCCGTACTGACCTCCACATCTTCCAAGGAGGTTCAGTCACTGGTGTCCGCTATTGTACCGAGGTCCTCCTGCCTCCCTTGCGTCTGTTTAGACGTGCTGTGGGTCCTGAGTTCCTCTTCATGGACGGCAATGCTACACCTCATCGTACAGTGGCTGTCGCGGAGCTGTTGGAAAGTGAAGATATTCAACACATAGATTGGCCCGCAAGGTCCTTGGACCTAAATCCAGTCGATCACGTGTGGGATAGTATCGGGCGACGCTTAGCATCACGTCACCAGCCGCCAGCAACGATTCCGCAGCTGCTCCTGCAACGCAGTCAGGGGTGATCATATCCCATACTAAAGACTGGATTTTTCTTGGCAGCCACCTGTCACATGGACGTTTCTGTCTTCTGTTCAGTTGTGTTCGAAGCTACCTTTTCAATAAAGTGCCTTTGTATCCTTTGGATTCCTTGTTTGGACGGTTTTGCTCACTTGTCCCATATTCTTACATCTTGGCGATCTTATGGTATCATTTGAGTCGATGTGGAGCACTTCTGCACGACGTTACATTCGAAAAACCGCCTCGCCCTTAATTTTTGCACGCAAGTGTAAGACAAACATGGCATCAGTACAAATTCAAAGGTTATTCTGGAATTAACATCACTAACATAAAATCATGAACTTCACTGTAACAAATCTTTCGTAGCAAGTATGTCAGAGACAAGTATGTATTGTATTTTGCCTTTCAGTAACAGTACTCTACGCTGAAGTAAAGTACTTTTTCTCTACATATTTTCATACGACTCCTCTTTGAGTTTCTTATAATGATATTAAAATTAATGTAGACTTTCTTCATGATGTCGATTACTGCACTGAAAAAAGTTAAATGAAATTTATTTTGAGCTGTTCCCCATTTTTATTGCAAACAGCATTCGATATAAGAGAAATACTGAGTAGGACCATTGGACCTAAACGAAATATTTTTCTCTGTAATCAAACACAAATCGGAGATGAGCTTTAGATTTCTTTTATTTATTTTTTTCCGTAAAACTCCCTGGGAAATCTTTTACGACTAGTCTCGGACACAAAAAATTGGAATGCCCGAAACCACTTAGATTGATCAGTCTAAACATGCTGAGCAGGACGTATGAATTCACGATTCCGCTTCGACCATTTCGGCTCGGTCTTTCTGACTATGCTTGTCCCAGTATTTTGCTTTTCTTCCTTTTTCTCTTTCGTCTTTCCTACAACTTGCTGGCAGTAAACTTGTTTCTGTTCGAGTAACGAAATTCCTTACTTTAGTTTCACGTAACATTCCGCGTGCTTTGTTGCGACGTTTGTAAGGAATAAACAAAATTTAAAGGTGTTTTCTTTTGCCTTTCTTTTCGTCTGCGTGACTTCATTCACTTAGGGAAAAAAGGAAAATGGAAAGAAAGAACAGAAATTTATTTTTTCACTAAAAGTTCCTTTTTTCGGTTTCAGTGTTGAACTAAGTCAATCCAAATTGTCATGTTTTAGACGAGTAAACTATACTTAAACACAGTTAAGGAATTTTTCCTGATGTAGATGATTTATAGACAATGGGAATTGGTATGCGATATAAGTTAGTAGCATTTGGCTAACACACGGGAAATAGTTAAGCAGTGAAACACAAAACTAAATTTAAAACGAATTTAATATGTACTCTGATGTCATACTAAGCTGGAGAACTTACGCGTACATAATGAATTACAACTCTGGATCCTGTTTTACATCAGCGATTTTGTATTCCTTTTTTTATTTCTTTCATCTGTTTAATTTCTGAATGGGTTTGAATATTCCGTCTCTCATTTTAATACACTGGACAGTCGTTCAAACATTTCCGTACCATAAACAATCAAATTTCTTTTTACAGAACTTGTCACCTACTATGCTTGTCTCTGACTGCACGACTTTGAGTCATTATTATTCGCTGTCGTAAATAACTCTGTATAACGTAGAAAATGTGTTGTTAGAGAGATGAGTAAATTTCCGTACAATTCCACTATACTCACTAATATCTACTAATTGGAAGAGCGAATGAATATGAACTTCCACTATGTATGGTTTTTATGGAGCATGAAAAAGCTTTTGATTCCTTGAAACTATCAGCGACTGTATTGTGCTTTAAATCCTGCTGTATAGAAGATGAATAGGTTGATAAACTTGGCCGCCCCGATGGCGCAGTGGTCTAAGCGATGGCTTCTGTTAATTCGTGCGAGATGGGTCCGGGTTTGAAATCCTGTGAGGCATGGATGTTGTAATTATCTTATAGCACTAGCTCTCTCCCTTCCCTGGAATCAGTGGCCCTAAATTAGGGATGAGCGACTGCTTAAAGCCCATTGAGTTTCGCAATGTGGTCGTTATACCTCCAGTAAAGAAATAATACACTGGTTTGCAAAACTTAAGGACGAGCAAGGTTTTGCCTTGTAGGGTCGCATAGGAACGGCCTGAATGTATCAAATTTAAACCATAGGAACTCCATTACTTACCGAAATCATGACGGAAACAACACCGACACTACTGCACATATTAAAGGTCATAGGACAACTTTATTCAGAATTGGCTACTTAGCACTGGGTGCCATGATATAGATGCATCACTGCCAAAAACAAGAGGAGCTCCGCAGTAAGAGCTATAATCATAGGCGCCGACTTGGAAAATTATTGGGGGATCCGGAAATTTTAAATCGAATGACCCATGTATTTTTCAAAGGATTTAAGTCTAATTTAAATTTCATTCAGTCAGATTATCTGAACCAATAAGACACCTGAAATACTAAAATGAATCAAATTATAGTTAATTAGAGAAAAATATTTTTTTCTCTAGATAATTATTCATTTTATTTGTTTTGCTTTTGTAGGCGCAACATTAATTATATCCCGATGAGCCATTTACATTATGACCACCTACTAAATAAGCTGTATGACCCCCTTTAGTCCATAAAACAGCGGCCGCTCGGCGAGACGTCGATTCGATGAAGTGGCGATAGGTATCCTGGGGTATATGGCACCATAATGTCAACAGCAGATCCTCCAGTTCCAGTAAATTTCGGGGTGGTAGTGATTTAGCGCGAACACGATTTTCCAAGTCGAACCACAAATGTTCGATTGGGTTCATGTTAGGTGAATTTGGAGGCCAGGGCAATAACAGAAAGTCACCAACAAGTTCTTTCAGCCACTCCTTGACGATTCTGGCAGAGTGGCATGGCGAATTATCCTGTTGGTAATGGCCATCACCAGCAGGGAACACAGTTGCCATGAATGGATGAACTTGGTCCGCACGATATTCAGATAACTGACAGCTGTCAGGGTTTGTGCTATAGGGATATAATTGGGCCTCAAGTGTCCCAAGAAAACATCACTCACAACATAACACCGCCGCCGGCCTGTTTCCGCCCAACAGTGCCTCCGTTGGCAATCGGAGTATCCGCGCTCGGCCGTCTACGTGATGCAACAAGAATCTTGATTAGTCAGACCAGGCCACTTTCTTCCAATCATCCACGGTCCAATCTCGATGATCTTGGGCACATTTCATGCGTTGTTGGCGATGACGTGCAGTGAGCATTGAGACCCGACTGGGTATTCGGCTACGCTCGCAAATGCGCAGAAACCTGCGATGAACTGTGTGCTGTGGCAAATTACCCTGATCACCACTGTGGTAGCTGAGGGGATTTGTCGTACTGTGGCTCTGCGGTCGCTGTAAACAAATCGCGACAGTCTCCGCTCCCCTTTGGCATCAATGAGCTGCGGACGACAATTCGTCGTTTGGCCATCTGTACACCACACGTTTGATACGTACTCATTACCGCGGCACGCGAACAACCCACATGCCGCGCCGTTTCCGAGATCGTAATTTCAAAGCGCCGTGCCATCCCAATTTGTCATTTATCAAACTCCAATAAACCGGCAGCTTTTCCCATTCTGACTCCGAACACTCTACTAACCGAAAGCCGATCCTCGGGTTGTATGTATACTGCTCTGTGAACTTTACCTGCGCCACCGTTCGGTCTCCAGGCGCGCTCCTGTCTCTAGGCTGGGGGTGGTCATAGTGTAATGGCTAATCGGTGTATGCGTACGTGTATTTTTCCCACGAAATACGCGCAAAAATATTAGGGGTTCGAGGAATCCACAACAAAATCATTGGGGGTTTAAAAAGTGTCTCGAACCCACGATGTCGGCGCCTATGGGTATGATCTCCCCTTACATCGATGCATGATTTGCACCGTCTGTCCATACTTTGCACTAGGTTATTGATGAGTTCTTGCGGTAACGTCTCCCATTCTTCCGTCTGCGTCGTCTTTAGATGTTGGACAGTTTGCAGTGTGTGCTGCCGTGCCGCAACGCGTCTTTCCAGAGCCGCCCACACGTCCTCTGTGGAATTTCGGTTGGGGGAACATGCTGGCCAGTTTGTCCACTCAATGTCTTCACTTTCCAACAGCTCACTAATAGCCACCATACGATGGGGTGTGGCGTTATCGTCCATTAAAACGAAATGTGGGCTAATACCACCTCGGAACAGAAGAATATTGGGAAGTATTACTTCATTACAGTGTCACACACCGGTTACATTAACTCCTTCCAGTATCTGGAGCTCCGTACGTCAATCGATCAAAACGCCTATCCGTATGAGAACACCGCCAGTATCTATTCCTTTCATTGATGTTTCCGGGACTATACCGAGTGCGTAACTTACGCCAGATTAGCTGACGTCCAGAATCACTATAGAAACTAAATCTGTTCTCATCAGTAAATAGTACCGTAACCCCTCCTTTGCTGTCCAGTCCTTATGTTCTCTAGACCATTGTAAACGGTGTCTCCGGTGAGCAGTTATTAATGGGACACTGTGCACTGTTCATCGGGCAAACAGCCCACCTTTTTGTAGTCGTCTAGCCACTGCAAACCGCGATACTGTGCGTCCTGTGCTCACGCCAGTTGTTCTGCGAGGCTACTTGCTGTCTGGTGTCAATCCGTTTTGGCCTGTAGGAGCAGAAAGCGGTCCTCACTTAGGTTGGTATTTGGTTGACGACTGCCACCGGTCTTTCGCACAGCTGTATACCTGTAATCCTGAATGCCGACCACGCCGCGATACATTGCTATGGGTGATACCAAACTTTTGGACTACACTCATCAATGTTCGCTCCTCCTAGAACCTTCCAATTATTCGATCACGTGTAAAATCATCAAGATGGTCTCTAT
This sequence comes from Macrothele yani, assembly GCA_039090855.1. NCBI lineage: Eukaryota > Metazoa > Arthropoda > Arachnida > Araneae > Macrothelidae > Macrothele > Macrothele yani. Next base: position 74,439,967 of record CM077002.1, on the reverse strand, counting down.
GGGTCATTTCATCGTCTCTAGCACACATCAAACACAATCGAACGTCTGTGACGCTTATTCACACCGTCCGGTGACTTCAGTTCTACTGATACTATTGGACTGGGTAAGCGCAATTTCTTCACACTTCACGCAAGCCACACGCCATGCTCTATTACTATACTGTGCAAATTAATTGGGACAATGTAAAAAATCACTCTTTTTTCCAAACTATGCCTTTATATCATTCTATGTCTTGATATACACTGATAAATACCTGTATTAGTATGAAGTATGTCCTCCTTTAGCAGAAATAACCTCTTGAATTCGTTTTGGTATTGCCTCCACTGATTGAGTGCACATATTTTTGAATTCATAATCGTGGAACCACACTTTTATAGCATTCGTTATCATGCGTTCTTTGGTTGTACAGTCCATTTTACCTAAACGTCTCTTCAAAATATTTCACAAGTTTTCTATGGGATTTAAGTCTGGTGAATTTTCAGGTCAATCAAGCAAATGAATTTGATTTTCCAGCATGAAATTCTTGACCAATTTCGAATTGTGACATGGGGTCAAGTCATGTTGAAATGTCCCGTCAAAAGTTTGCAAGAATGGAACAATCCTACGTTGTAATATTTCTACGTACTTGGCTAAATTCATCATACCTTGAACAGGAACTAAGCTTCCAGTGCCATTTGATGTGAAAAAACCCCAACACATCTGTTTCAGAGGGTGTTTTACAGTTTGTTTGACATTTTGAGGTCTTAAGGGTTCACAGTTGCTTCGTCTAACGACATTTGCTTGGTAATCCTGCACAAAGAAATGAGTTTCATCACTGAAAATTACCTTTTTCCAGTCGTCAGCCGTCCATGATTTATATATTTTGGCCCATGCTAAACGTTTTATCTTCATTTTCGCATTGAAATATAGTTTTCTCGTTGGTCTTCTTGCCTTCCGGCCAACTTCTAGAACTCTACGGCGTACAGTTGAATCACTGACATCACAACCACTAGCCAATAAATCTTTTTGAAGGTCGGTGCTTGTTTTTTTTTTTTCCTTTTTTTTTATTCAATTTACTATTTCTGATTAGATATTTATCGGTTCGTGGAGTTGTTTTTCGTTTTTTTCCACATTTACCTCTCCTCTTTGGAGACGATGATCCAGATGCATTGTATCGCGTAAGCAGTCTTGATACACTAGATTTGCTTACACCAACTGCAGAGGCGACATCTCTCACTGTCATAGAAGTGTGATCCTTCAGAGGAATTTTTTGCACTCTTCCTTGGGAAATATCCAGTTTTCAATACACGAAAGCAACACGTACTCACAGAGAGCAAAAACTAACATCCACCTGTCACACACGAAAGCTCACAGCTGAAGCTGAAGTGCCTATTTCCTGTTTAAAACCGGTCAAACCACATTCTTACTATCAAGTTCTAACAGTAACATCAACTCACAGCTGATAAAACCAGTTTACGTGGGTTTCCGACATCAACTGGCGATCACATTACAATTCTGAGAATAAAATAGCTTGTCCCAATTAATTTGCACGGTATAATACACTGCTGGACAATTGCTAAGGACGGATCATAAACGGCTATATAGCGCATAAAAAAGTAAATGTGGTTGGATGCCAAGTGAAATAAAATAATGTCAGAATGCCAGGACATTACAAGAAAGACAATTTATTGTGCTCTGAAATCCAGAAGGCTTTGGAACGTGTTCAAGGGTCAAACAGGCCATTTTGTGCAGAATACGTAAACGTGAAAAATGCAATTACCGTCCGCAGGCGTTCCGGCATAAGATGTCAATACGGGATATAGCCACCATGGAGTGCGATGCAAGATTCCACACGTCGTGTCATGCTTTGCACAACATTATTAAGTAACTGTTGGGGTAATTTATCCCATTCCTCTCTCAGTGCACGGATGAGGGTGTCCTTGTTTATTAGAGGGCATTGGCGACTAGCAAGACTACTCCCCAAAGCATCCCATACATTTTCATTGGGATTCAGATCTGGAGAACGTGCTGGCCATACGAGGCGTTGAATATCCCCGCTCTCAAGACACTCCTGGACAGCGACTGTTCGATGACATGTTGCGTTGTCGTCCATTAAAATGAATCTATCACCGACAGCACCACGGAACATGCGAACATGAGGTAGCAGAACATCATTAATGTATCTTTGGCCAGTCATAATCCCAGTTGGAAGCACATAGAGGGACGTACGGCCATTGATCGTGATGCCAGCCCATACCATGACACTACATGTCGGATATCGGTCCCTTTCCTGTCTGTTTGCTGGACAATATGCAGTACCACTATCACGCCAGATCAGTTGTCGTCGACAATCAGACGATAGACTGTATCTACTCTCATCTGAGAAGAGGACAGCAGACCAGTCGTTATCAGTTCAATTGCGATGTTGATGGCACCATTGCAAACGGGCGGTACGGTGACGTCTGGACAATGGGATGCACACAACAGGACGGCGGGCGTATAGTCCTCCTTCATGCAAACGTCTGGCGACAGTTTTTCGGGAGATCCGCTTGCCAGTAGCAGCCATAAACTGATTTGCTACCTCACTAGCTGTGCTGCGCCGGTGTATTTTTGTTGATAGCACTATGTACCGATCTTCTGCAGGTGTCGCACTGCGAACACGACCTCCCCCGTGACGTTTGCTACACTCTCCATTTGTTTGAAATGATTTCTAAAGCCTTGAAACAACACTGTGGCTGACGCCGAACTCCCTGCTAACATCTGTTATTTTTCGCCCTTCTTCAATATTGCCAATAATACGGCCACGCGTAAAATCATCTAGGTGATGTCGGGAAGACATACTGAAAATTGCAAGTTCGTCAACTCTGATTCTTTCCCTTTCAACTTTGCGTTTGAACAACAACGGTCAGTACGCGTCAAATCCTTTATATCTCTTATCAGCGCTATGACGTCACGAACAAGTTCGGCAATCCAAAATTTGCATACGCACAACACGTCTTACTGTATCCCGCACTTATGCTAATTTCCACATTTTCCTGCCTTCCATTTTATGGTTGCTATCGTTGCTATTGTCATCCGTCCTTAGCAATTGTCCGGCAGTGTATTACACATGTTCTGTTGCTCTTGTTATCAGACACGTTCCTGGGTGAATTTGTGTTTGGGCGCTGCTTCTATTTACGACGCTATTTTACATTTTCCACTTTGTCCTGAAGCTTTGCACGCTAGTGTATTAATAATAATGTCTATTAAAACGCAAGTGCGAGGATTTGACTGTTCGAGGAAACATCATTACAGTGTTAGAGGAAACAGCACGCGCAAAATTAAGTTAAGTTCCTTCGAACAGGAAAGGGAGTGAGACAAGGTATTTACCACATTGCATAATGTCTTTTAATCTTTGAGCTGGGAAAACAAAGGAATAATGATCAGTGGAGATTGTTCGATCCGCATTCGTTCTGCTCATGATATCATTGACATTTTTGCAATATTTAATATTGCAAAAAGTATTGAATCGACTCATTCTTTCAGTATTTACTTATGGATAAGAGACATGACCTTAACTGGAAAATACATACAGAGACTGGGAAGAAGAAAGATAAGAAACGGAACCCATAAATCAATAAACCGACAAGAGTTGATGACATCCTGATCGAAAAGAATACTTCCTTGAAAACTGATTTGTAAATAAGAAAGCTCTTATTGGCTCTGAAACACAAACGATTCCACAACTTCTATACGAGGGTAATATTGTCCGACATCAGCGGGGTAGAGAGCACAGCTGTTCCCGTACTCATTAGCGTGCAGGGGCGGAACAACCCATTCCTTTTTAATTATGTCCGTAACAGGAAATAGGATAAATATTTTATTTTATTTCCTGCCGTTTAAAGGTCCTTCTTATAGAACTAAATGTTAGTTTCTTTTCAATTATTAATATTTTAGAACTCTAAAGTTTTAATATAGAACTCTAAAACCAGTTACCCTGAACTTTCTGAAAGGCACTGTGTTTTCATAAGGTGAGAAGGAACGTTTTCTTTCTCATTTAAGTATCACAGAATCGGTCTTTCTTTAAAGAAAGGATGAGATGCATCTTTATAGGAATGTTGCTTGACACATAAGGTAAGGGCCATGCTGCTTATGGACTTCATACCATTATGTAGATGTCAATACAGTTTAACATCATTTACAGTATGAGTAAAATGTTTCATTTCGAAAAACCCTATAATGTAGATGTAAAATTCGAGGATTTTGCTTTACAACCACACAGTGAACAAAAAATACATATTCCGATATCCTTGGCCCCATGCCAAAATTAAAATAACGCACCTGTCCGATATTGATCCCTTGTGTTAAACTATACTTTCCCGCTTTCGCACAGTTACTCCATAGATGTTCCGACGAACATGTCGAGGGTAGTATACAAAAAACAATTGGTAAAAAATAATTTTTCGAGCATGGTATGTGTAGAAATCTGCTGAATATTCATCACTAAAAACCGAAATGTTTCCGTATGGTAAGATTGCTATTTAATTATTTTAAATTGAAATACTGTGACACTTAACACACAATGCAGTGAACTTCTCAAGTTTCTGTATACAAAGATGCTTGCGTGATCTGTCTCAACAGGGATACTTGCTTCTTCCACTGGGCAGCGTGTTTAGGAATACATTCATAACGTTTCACGAGCTGAGATGCAGCCATTAATTAAACTCCATCTCATTATCGTGTTAACGATGTTGACAATGTCAGTTCGTAGTAGGCAGGCAGCTCCTTGGGGCACGCAGTACATAAGAGCCATAGACTACCTCGATGAAAATCACGAGAACGGTAATAAGAGATCTGAATACACTCCCCGCTTCTCCAGGAGATATCGATCAAAAGTGCTTCATTTCGTCCAATAAATGAGAACCTACGCCTAGAAAAGATATTTGCTATCGCTTGAGTAAACTTTCCAGCGTATCCTTAAGCCTCATCCCCGCCAAATCCGTGAATCTGCATTAACAAAAGCCTTGGGCTATGGAATTAGTTTTGGCGTTTATTACCAGCCACTTGTCAAACGTCACTTGTTACTCTAGCGATGGGGATAACGAGGAGGAGCGCTTCGGAAGCGTGTTTCCATGGGATGAGAAAGACCATCTTCGCGAAGAAGGCAAATGGTGGAGACGGGCGAGAGCGGCTCTTCATGGATCAAGAGGGGCATCAGTTTATATATTGGCAAATAATACGCACCTAGCAGCACGCTATTTCACTCGATTGCGTTTACTCTTGAAATCTCGTATTTCAATAAATATTGCTGAAGCGAGTCACGGAAACGTGAAGTGCATCTGTTATTCTATTTCGAAAGCTGAGTAGTTTTCGTAGTGGAATAATTTCCTCTGCTTTGGAGTCGTAAGTACATAAGCGGATATTCCATTAA